>JARDYH010000004.1:145801516-147146516 GCA_029215795.1 Anniella stebbinsi
TTACCTATTCAGGTAATGCAGACTGAGCAATAAGAGCTTCAAGACTGATGCCCTGTCAGTAAGTTAATCAGCTTTGGCTAGATTGAATGCTACTCCCTGTTCTTAAGGAGATGAAAACTTCCAGCTGGTCTCCGGTAAACCTGTAGCTAGCTAGAGAGAGATGTAGATGTAGTTCACACACTTATGCTCACTATTTGGTGACCGCAATCTTACACATGTCTAACTAGGATATCAAAGATGTAACACCACAGATGGAACAGTTGTCTCACTTTACCTCAGCTGGAATACAAAGATTTGGTATGGAATTACCTCACATGTTAGAGTGACAGTCATCAAGTGTATAGCAATCAACTAATGGCATATATGCACATTAGTGCAGTGATCCTAAGCATTTTTACTTCGAAGGAAGTCCCACTGTGTAAGGACTCAATGGTAGAAATGGTTGAACCTGTAAATTTTTGCTTCACTCAATTTTTTATTTTCCAAAGAGTAACTTTGAGCCTATCTACACACACAGGATAAAAACACCTTGAAAACATTTTGAAAACTGTATATGGAGTGTGTCCTGGTCCCCAACAGTTCTCAAAACCCATTTCCATATCAATTTGTGAATTCAGGGAAAAACATCAACAACCATCCACATGAAAATTTGTAACACGTTTGTGTGCACATTTCATTCTAATATACACATTTTTGTATACACTTCCCTTAGTGCACACTTTTTGTAAGTGATATTTCCCTAATATAATGTGGCTTTGTATGTACTTTCCCCCAATATACACATTGTGTGTGCACTTTTCCTTAATGTGCACATTTATGTGTGCATTTTTCAAGTTGTGAATTGCATCACAAAATTATGAAAAGTGCAGTTTTCTATATGCAAGTACATTCCTCTCGGTTTGGGAGATGTGAATTGGGTATATTTACATAAACATTTGGACTGGACTGAACAGATTTGACATCCATCCTTACCCTCTTGTAAATGGGCCTGTTCAGACAACACACTAAGCCATGGTTAGGCCACTAACTCTTTTGCAGCAAATGGTTAGTTACTGTGAACCTATCTACACACGCAGGATAAAACACTTTGAAAACATGTTGAAAACTGTATATGGAGAGCCTATCTACACTACTACTTTAAAATGGTTTAAAACAGTTTATAACAGTATTGAGAACTGTTGGGGCCCAGGACACACTCCGTGCTTTCAAAACGTTTTCAAAGTGTTTTATCCTCGGTGTGTAGATAGGCTCAGAGTGTATCCCGGGCCCCAACAGTTCTCGAAATTGTTATAAACTGTTTTAAACCATTTAAAACTGTTTCAAAGCAGTAGTGTAGATAGGCTCTGTGTTTAAACAATGCTTAAGTAGCCATCGTGATTAGGAATGGTTCACACAATACACTAAGTCATGGTTCAGATGACACACTAAGCCATAATGTTTAGCTCAAAATGCATAACCATCATGGTTTAGCGGGTCATCTGAACAGGTCAAAATGTTAGGGGATTGCAGTCTATTTGAACTTGCTCATACTTTTTGAAACAGTAAGGAACTACTACAATGTTATCTATTCACTAGACTGTTATCCTCTTTATTAGAGCTGATAGCCTTAGCTTAATGATTGAACAACCCATTTATAAATCAGTGGGCTGACTAAAGCTAGACTAGGATTCACAACCTTTAGGCATATGTAAAACTGGGATTTAACAGCACTAACTATGCATAGGATTGCAGCTATTGTTTCCAAAGAATGAAGTTTTAGGTACTTATCTCCTTCAACAATGCAAAGAAAGCGAGGACACAATTACTCAAGATGTTTATGCAGAATTTCAATAAGGCAGAGGGAATAAAAGTATAATTAACTGTATTCTCACTTGCCCTTTCCTCAACGGAAAAATGAAAATTGTTGATGAATTACTTACCATTGTTTTCACATCTTCTTTCTGTGTCTTAAACATTATATTATGTTCACATATTTTATAAAATTAAACACATTGCAGTGTATAATGGATTTTATTTAATTCTGAGTATATTTTCTTTGCTTTTTGGTTGACAACTCCATATTGATTTTTTAAATTATATTTTACTGTATTATTCTGCTGTGCCTAAATCATTAAAATGTATAATTGAGATTTAAGTGGGAGACTGTAAAAGGCTTGTTTAGCAATTGGGATGTCCTTCATTTGGGTGGCAATAAAAGTGCTAACCACTTCGGTACTGGGGGGGGGGGGGATCCGATAAGCAAGCCCACGTTTCCCTCTCAAAGAATTGATAGTTAGGTAGGGTGACCAGATAAAATCCAGGTCAGGGCTCATGTAACTTTAACAGTTGCAGAGAAAAGGGAATTTCAGCCAGTGTCATTTGCATGCAATTAGTTCCTGGTGAAATTCCCTCTTCATCACAATAGTTAAAGTTGCAAGGGCCCTACCTTCTTTTGTATCTGGTCACTCTAGTATAGTGCCTGCACCTTTAACTGTTGTGATGAAGAGGGAATTTCGCCAGGAACTAATTGCATACAAATGACACTGGCTGAAATTCCCTTTTCTCTACAACTGTTAAAGTTACATGAGCCCTGACCTGGATTCTATCTGATCAGCCTATTTAAGGGGGATCCCTGCATTGAGCAGGGGGTTAGACTCAACGGCCTTACGGGCCCCTTCCAACTCTACTATTCTATGATTCTATGACCAACCAGAGTTCAAATAGGGTGGGCTTATTGCTTCTATTGAAACCCAGCCCATCCTGTTCGTTTAATCATTTCCACCAGCTTCATTGCTACCATCTGAGGCAACAAGTTGACTTTGTTTGCAAATATAGCGCATAGGACTCCCACATTATGGGCCATATTTTCAACATGTTTTCATCTGTAGCTGCTTCATCCCCCCACCCCATTTGTGAGAAGTAGCAGTATAGGCTTCTGTTATGTTACCCTACCTTCTTTCAACTTATATGATGTTTTTCTTGCTGATTTTCGTTCTACTTTTTCTTGCTGATTTGATTGTATTAAATAGGCTGACCATATGAAAAGGAGGACAGAGCTCATGTAACTTTAACAGTTGTAGAGAAAAGGGAATTTCAGCCAGTGTCATTTGTATGCAATTAGTTCCTGGTGAAATCCCCTCTTCATCACAACAGTTAAAGGTAGGGGTGTGCACGGACCCCCTGGATCGGATCGGGACCCGGATCGGGACCTCCAATTTTGTCACGGACCGGTTCGGACAAAATCGGAGGCCCCCCAGACCGGATCGAGTCCGATCCCGACCCAAAAATCGTAAATTTTTGGATCGGCCGCCATTTTTTTCCCCATAGACTTGCATTGCAATGCAAGTCTATGAGGAAAAAATGGCGGCGGGTGGGTGAGGGGGGCCTAACTCCCTCCCCCCCGGGGCCGTCCGCTGTGGATGGCCCTGGCAGGTAAGCCCCCTCCCCCGTGCTCCCTACCCCCCCTGGGGCCGTCCGCTTCCATCCGCTGGCGCCCGCGGGCGCCAGCGGATAGAAGCGGACGGCTCCGAGGGGGGGTAAGCCCCCTTCCCCGCCACTGCTTACCTTCTCGGCCCGTCCGCTCCCGTCCGGCGCCGGCGGCTACTACCAGCGGGCTCCGCGGCCTACTCTCGAGTAGCGCGCCAGGTGATGACATCACCCGGTGCGCCACCCTGGAGTAGGCCGCGGAGCCTGCTGGTAGTAGTCGCCGGTGCCGGACGGGAGCGGCCGGGCCGGCAAGGTAAGGGCCCCCTCCCCCCCTCCGCGCGCCCCCTCCTCCCCTCCACGCACCCCCTGCTTTCCTTCTCGGCCTGTCCGCTCCCGTCCGGGGCCGGCGGCTACCACCAGCAGGCTCCGCGGCCTGCTCTAGAGTAGCGCGCCGGGTGATGACATCACCCGGCGCGCCACCCTAGAGCAGGCCGCGGAGCCTGCTGGTAGTAGTAGTCGCCGGCGCCGGACGGGAGCGGCCGGGCCGGGAAGGTAAGGGCCCCCCTCCCCCCTCCGCGCGCCCCCTCCTCCCCTCCACGCACCCCCTGCTTACCTTCTTGGCCCGTCCGCTCCCGTCCGGCGCCGGCGGCTACTACCAGCGGGCTCCACGGCCTGCTCTAGAGTAGCGCGCCGGGTGATGACATCACCCGGCGCGCCACCCTGGAGCAGGCCGCGGAGCCCGCTGGTAGTAGCTGCTAGTGCCGGACGGGAGCGGACGGGCCGAGAAGGTAAGCGCTCCCCTCCTCCCTCCCCCCGCTGTCCACTTTCATCGGCGGGCGCCCGCTGGCGCCCGCCAATGGAAGCGGCGGTGGGCGCCAGTGGGCGCCCGCCGATCCGCCGATCCGCCGAACCGGTTCGGAGCCTTTTCGGACCGGTTCGGATTGGATCGGCCGATCCAGCTGCGGGATCGGAAATCGGATAATTTATCCGATTTCCCACTGGACCGGACTCGGATCGTGGATCGAGTCCGATCCAGTGCACATCCCTAGTTAAAGGTGCAGGGGCCCTGCCTTCTTTTGTATATGGTCACTCTAGTATAGTGCCTGCAACTTTAACGGTTGTGATGAAGAGGGAATTTCACCAGGTTAATAGGACGGATGGATGAGAATTTTGTTTTAGTTTGGCTGTGATAGGAATGTACCAAAATCTGCAAAATTCTTCATATTCAGGACAAAAAACCCTTCAGATTAAAAAGAAAGAAAGAAAGAAACAAAACTGACAAATTTGTCCATCTACTTCCGAAGAATGCTTTGCTCTTAAAAGTCCAGGTTTTGAGTTGCAGCCCCTTTCTTCCAACATCTTTAACAGCTATATGACAGGCAGTACATCAAGGTCCTCTCTATGTATGCTGAGAAATGTTGTATCTATTGAATTTCATTGGTGCAGATGGGTGAGAATTTTGTTTCAGTTCTTTCCTGATAAGAATTTACCAAAATTCACAAAGTTCTTCACAAATCAATATTTGGGGGAAAAGAGAACTTGAGATTTTATTTTATATTTAAATGGAATGTGGGAGAATGAGATATTAGGTACCATAGATCTCTGGAGGTCAGGAAACCTTACCATGGTTCTCATCTTTGTATGCTCAGAGGATTTTTTCCTTGCAGCAACCTGTCTGTGACATCAATCCCCCACCACCACACTATTCTATATTGTATTTTGGATGCCTTCCTTAAATAATGCCTCATCCTGAAGCATAGGACTGTGACTGCCCTTCAGAACATCATCCACCACCTGGAAATAACTATAACAAGAGAATAGTAGCAGCTATATGAGATCCTATGCTAACAGAGTTGAAGCAGAATTTCCATACTGCAAATTTCACCTCCTGTCAATGACCCTGCTCAGGATAGGGAGCGTACCCCACATATACAACTAGTGAGCCATTGTATGTGTAAAGGAAACCAAGCAATCAACCAAATACAAGAGAGAGCTACACATAGTGGTGGTTCCAAAGCATTTTGAAAATGTATCTTTAGCAAGGAAATGTTTATGTTCCTCTACTACTTTAGGGTAAGGATGGGCAAGCTCACCTGGGTCCAACTTGTTGGACGCTCACCCCACCACCACTGTTGTTTGCTCATGTGCTTTGGTGGCTTGGGGAGCATCCAATGAGTGCCCGGCAGCCTCGTCCAGAGCCTCCATTGTGTGCATGACAATGGGGGCTCCAGAAATTAGCTAATCCCCCCACTACATAATTCCCCCTGCTATGTTTGCACCTTTTCTCTTGCATAAATGGGGCCTTTACAGTTGACATGTATGCAATGGGGGAAATGAGCAATTTCCAGAGCCTCCATTGTGCATAACAATGGAGAGTCCAGAAACTGTGCATTTGCCCTGTTGTGTAAATGGCAACCATAAAAGCCTCATTTATGCAGTGGGGAATTATGTAATTTCCAGAGCCTTCATTGTCATGCACAATGGAGGCTCCAGATGTGGGCGGATGGATGCCAGGCACTTGTTGAGCCTCGTGGGCACTTGACCTGCAGATCCATGAATGTGCCACTGTGCCCAACTGTGTTCTGGAGGGGGCAGACATGGGGGAGTTTGTCAGACTCCCAGACCTGGTCAGGCAACCATGACATCCCCACTCTAGGGTGGTAGTGCTGTTGTTGTTGTTAATGGTGGGGAACCTTTCCTCACTGCTGCTGATCACCAAAGCAGCTAGGAACACCAATCTGAGCATCTGTATTTTCTTTTGCCTAAGAAGGGAACTTGGCAAACTATACAATGTTACATGCGTTATTGTGTTAAATGAAAGGATGGTAATTTTTTGAGTAGCATATGGCTGGCTATGATGAGGTAGTTTCAGTAACATTGTCACAGTTTTATTTATTTACAAAGTTTGTATACCAGCCAATTAACAATATCCTCTGGGCAATTAACAGGCTTCTGCTCCTTTGAGCGATGTGTTATCCCTCAACAGGTTCCTGGGATCTCAGTGTTTTTAATGACTTCCAGGGGCATTAGTTCTGGGCAGGGCTTTGGAGAAGGACAAGGAAAGAAAACACATTTAAAAGCCTATATAGTTTAAAATAAAATAGCGTAGGAATATCACCCACCCACCTTGGGAAGGTCTGGTTTAGAAGTCAGTTTCTATGGTCTTCATCTAATTGTTTCACCAGCTGTTGCTGTACAAGGCACAGGTTGAGCCCTGTACACAGCCGATTGGTTTGAGGGGGATTAAGGCAGAATCTACATTACTGCTTTAAAACAGTTTATAACAGTAGTGACAGCTGTTGGGGCCCAGGACTAGGGATGTGCAGGGACCCCCCAGATTGTATCGGGACCCGGATCAGGATCTCCGATGTTGTCCTGGATTGGTTCAGACAAAATCGGAGGTCCCTTGGATCAGATCAGACCCGATCCTTATCCTGATCCGAAAATTGGACATCCGATTTTCGGATCAGCTGCCATTTTGGGTGTTTTCACCATAGGTTTGCATTGGGGGAAAGAAAGCTTTCCCCCAATGCAAGCCTATGCTGAAAACATGGTGGTAGATGGGTGAGTGGGGGGCCTAACTCCCCCGTCCCTGTCCCTCCCCCCACACTTGCTCTCCTTACCTGCTGGGGCCATCCACTGCCATCCGCTGCTCCGAACTACTGAGAAACAGGCTTCGCAGCCTTGTCCTCAGTAGAGCGCTGGGTGATCACCCGGCGCTCTACTGAGAACTAGGCTGCGAAGCCTATTTCTTAGTAGATCACAGCAGCGGAGGGAAGTGGCCGCCACGGCAGGTAAGTGGGGGCCCTTCCTGCCTCCCCCCCATGCTCCTTACCTGCCAGGGTGGCTGCTTCCATCCGGTGCTAGGATCTACTGAGAAACAGGCTTCGTGGCCTGCATCTCAGTAGTGCACCAGGTGATCATCATCACCTGGCGCGCTACTGAGAGGCGAGCCGTGAAGCCTGTTTTTCAGTAGAAGGGGGCAGCGGATGGCCCTGGCAGGTAAGCCCCCTCCTCCCCCTCATGCTCCTTACCTGCCAGGGCCATCTGCTGCCATCCGCTGCCACCTGCGGGCGCCAGCAGATGGCAGCGGATGGCCCCGGCTGGTAAGGAGCGCGAGGGGGAGGAGGAGGTCTGATCCTCCGATCTTATCCGGACCAGATCGGGTTCTTTTGGACCGGTTCGGATGAGATCGGATGATCCAGGAGCCGGGATCGGAATCGGATAATTTTATCCAATTTTAGTCGGATCGTATCCCGATCTGATGCACACCCCTACCTAGAACACTCTCTATATACAGTTTTCAAACCGTTTCAAAGTGTCATATCCTGCTTGGTGCAGATCTCGCCTTAGTAAACCCTGTTCACTTTTCTGCACCCGGCTGCTCCCTGTGCTCTGATGGTGTGTATTAGGTACTTCTGGGATTGCCCTCCCTCCCTCTACACCCAGGGGCCATCCCAGGCAAAACGCCTGGTGTGTCACACACCTTGGAAGGCCTCAGAGCTTGTTGCTGTTCCCACATTTACTGCTGCTTGTGCTTAAGTGGGCAGAGTTTTCAAATTAATCAGCCTGTAGCGCAGAGATGGGCAGCTTGTGGCTCTTCAGATGTTTTGGCCTGCAATTCCAGTCATCCCTCCCTTCTGGCTGTGTTGGCTAGGGCTGATGGGAGTTTTAGGCCCAAATATCTAGAAGGCTACAAGTTGCCCATCTCTGCTGTAGCTGATCATGGGATTTCAGGTTTGCCAACTATTGTGAATTTCAGTCTGATGTTGCAGAGTTGCTCCTCATTCTCTTCCATATGAGGAAGTTGCTCTTGCAGATTCAGCTCCTGGCAGCATGACTTCCCTAAGTGATGACTCTGGAGAATCCTTTTCCCTCCCTCCTGTTATTGCAACTGTTTTATTAATAAATTCAAACTGACAATTTGTATATCCCTGCTGATACAACTAAACTCAGAAAAAAGGCTTCCCAAAGTGACTTGACGTTCTCTTTCCCATTCCTATCTGTCACACTAACAATACTCCCACCCTAGCTGTTGACTCACAATTTCTCCTGCTTCTATTCTTAGAGCGAAGGCTTTGAGTTTAGTTTTGCTATCCAGTATCTTTTAGCATTCAAAACCTCAGTGGAAGCAAACAGACATTTGCATTGTCCTCTGGAGCTGAAAAGTTGTACACAGCTTGGCTTTCTTTTTCTTGTGTGTCAGATTAAAACCTCCAACAGTTACTGTTAACTCATGCCTTTCCCTGGTTCCTATTCTTAGTGTAGTTGTCAATGATTCCACTGATTTAGGGCACAGTCCTATGCCTGTTTAGACAGAAAACAGTCCGACAACTGACTGGGGAATGCTGGGAGTTGTAGGAGTTATTGTTGAAGGACAATATAATGTGCTTAAGGTGCATTAAACTTAAGCACCATATGGTGTGCTTAAAGCAAGAGTCCTTACACATTGAGACAGAAAAAGTCCATGGTGGCTGGGGAATGATGAGAGTTTTAGGACATTGCCCAAACATGCATAGGATTACCCTTAATTACTTTTGTATATGAGGCCATTGAAATGTGCAAACCTTAATGGTATATGGCTTAGAAAGTATTCAAAATGTACAATGGATTACTCCATTCAAAATGTACAATGGACTACTGATCCACAGGGTGGAAGCTTTTAAATAATGATCTCTGGAGCACACAGAACCACCACCACACCTGTGTGGAAGCATCATGTGAACAGATGTGGTGGTTATACAGCTGTCCCTATGTCTCTGAGGGCAGTAGAGAGCCAATGGTTAGGAGTCTTGTGTTGGTAAAAGAGAGAGAGAGAGAGAACTACCCATAGAAGAAGCACAGAGGGAAGGTTCCTCCATACTTGGATGTGTGTGTTCATTTCTATAAGATTAAATTTATCAGGAAATGAGATTTTGCCTGCATATTCTTTTTGAACCTGCATGATGCACTGAGGTCTTTGAATCTTTTTAGAAGTATTCTGTTGCTAAAGACCATTCTTCTGGACAAAGAAATTTGAATTATTATGGTATTAATGACTAATGCATAGAACAGCATTTCATATACACCCTGGAGCTCAGCAGAAAAAGTAAATCAGTGCAACTCCCCATGAGATCCCCAAGAGCCACAAATTGGTCAGCCATTTCAAACATTCCAGCTTTCCTCAGGCTGCCTAAACAAAAGAGATTCAGAGATGGAAAGAATTAGGTTGGCTGCTCTCCAGTTTATTCAAGATGTCACGGCCAGAGGAGCTGTGTTTATAGACTTCTATTGGGAAATAAACAAGGTCTCGCTGTCATGTTAAGGAGGTCTTTTTATGAACCCAATGACTCCAGTTCATGGGGTCTTGCAGAGGCAGTAATTAAACTTACTGGGAGACCAACCTACACAAGTCAAACTTACATTTCCCAGATGGCAACACCCAAAACAAGTGTGTAATAGTGGGTCTCATAATATGTTACTCCACTCAGATTCAGAAGGAGCAGGAACACCCAACTATACCTATCTCTCAAGACACTGGCATGCTTTGAAATGCTACTATCACTGGCAACTTTTAATTTACTACTCCTGGTGCTACTAGCATTGGGAATGTTCTTGATGCTGTACAAAGCACATGACTGGTTCATTTAGTCATTAGCCTGCGACTTCTCTCTTTGCTTGTGGTAGAGGACAGAGCACACCACGTACGTCACACATAAGATTATGTGGTGTGAGGACTTTGTGTGGAACATTTAGGCCCTATGGTAGGGTATACATACCAGCTTCAGCTTCATTAAAAACAGAGGTCAGCATGGTTGGAACTGGCTCATAGTCATTATCTGGTCCCTGCCAGAGAACTTGCATTGGTCTCACACATCACACAGTACCTGAAGATATGTGAATGCCATAGGAGAGAATTGTACTACATGGCTCATTTCAAAGTGGCATGTGTATATAAACTGAGAAAATGGCAGTGCGAGAATGTACCATTAAATAACACATTTTAAAACAAAAGTGAATGACTAAGAAACCCGGGATATTCAAATGGGTTTCACCTGGTGCTGAAAAGCCACAATGTAGGTGCCAAGTGAGCCTATCTGGGTATGGCACTCTACAACTGGGGTACCAACACCAAAAGGTACTCACTTCAACCACTTTTGGTAGGGCCCTCCAGAGCCCCCCCCCCAAAAAAAAATGCTCTTAGGGTGTGGGAAGGTATATTTGGGAGGAAAGGGTTCATCAGGTAACCTGGCCCCAATCCATTTAGGGCTTTAAGAGTTAATATCAGCACTTTGAATTGGCCACAGAAATGGACTGGAAGACAATGCAGATTACAGAGCATTGGAGTAATATATGACCATATCGACCATTCCCCATTAACTGTCTAGCTTCCCTGTTTTGGACCAACTGAAGTTCCCAGATCCATTTTCAAAGGCAGCCCCAACTATAACACAACTATACATGGGCATACCAGAGCTAGATCTAGAGTGCAAGGCATGAGCATTGTTATTGGAGTGTCCACCTGTGCTGTGCCCCAGAACTTCTGAGCTGGGCCCCAGAACTTTTGAGGTACCACAAAGACATAATCTGCCTTAATACAAGCCTGCCTCTTCCTTCAGTTCAACAGCCTTGAAGAGACTAGGAGGCATTAAGGCTCACTCCCTTCGCAGACCAATAAGAGCAGGTAGTATGAAGACCTTTTAAACTAGGCTGACCATATGAAAAGGAGGTCAGGGCTCATGTAACTTTAACAGTTGAAGAGAAAAGGGAATTTCAGCCAGTGTCATTTGTATGCAATTAGTTCCTGGTGAAATTCCCTCTTCATCACAACAGTTAAAGTTGCAGGGGCCCTGCCTTCTTTTGTATATGGTCCCTCTAGTATAGTGCCTGCAACTTTAACTGTTGTGATGTAGAGGGAATTTCACCAGGGACTAATTGCATACAAATGACACTGGCTGAAATTCCCTTTTCTCTACAACTGTTAAAGTTACATGAGCCCTGACCTCCTTTTCCTAGGGTCAGCCTATTCAATCCTAACTCAGCTCCCACTTTCCTGACCTCTTACTAACTGTCTTTGTTCTTCTTCTATCTGACTTTCTCCAACTGCCACTAACCCCGCCCACCATTCCATTCTAGCCTCAGCTATCAGTCATTCCTCCATTCGGTCTTCTGTTTCAATGGCACAGTCAGGCTTTTACATTTAAAAAAAATCATAAACTTTATTCAGTAATGTCTGCATCTGTTTTGGAATGTTGTGGTTTGTTTTGACAGGGGGGAATGCTGCATAAAACATGTCATCAAGTTAAAAGCTCTTGGGGAAAAGTAAAATATTCACTTGGCACTGGAAAGCCATTAATGCAGTCACTAGGCCAGCCTGCCTGGGCAAAAGAAATCCACAAGCAGGGTGCCACAACTAATAAGGCCCACTCTCCAGTTGTTTCCCACCACACCTGAGATGATGTTCAAAGATTAATACATTATTCAGGCACTTAGACTTATGCCCACAACTCCCAGCATGCTTTGGGCAGGAGAGAAGACTTATTGAGCTTAGGCGGCCATAATTTGGTAGTGGCTCACCCTCCTGGGCCTGAAGGGAGCATGCCTGGGGCTGGTTGCCTCGGTCACTAGGCACCATCAGGAGCAGGAGGGAAGGAGGGTGCAGCTCTGGGCCCATTGCCAATGGCAATGACCGAGCTAACAATCAGTCAGTCAGTGAACCGTCTCCCTCACAACCTACCTATGGGCACTCATTGCACAGTGTAGTGTGGACTGGCTCGGCCAGACTTCACTTCCTGTGAGTCACAGCGGCAGGACTCCCATTGGGCAAGGCATGCCAGGAGTTGTAGTTTTCATTTTCTGTGGGGACAAGGAAAATCATGGTGGGGGCTTCAAGGCAGCCCTGGCCATGCGTTGGGGTGACAGAAAAAGAGAGAGCGAAAATAAACAAATTTAATTTGTTTTAAAGTTACCTCACAGGCCTAGGATCAGCCTACCTTGCAGGGCTGTTGTTAGGGTGAGTGAGGGGGAAAAATGTAATTCAATTACAAGTTAACTAACAAGTCTAGCACCAGAATACTACTTTAAGATGATTACCTCACAGACATATATCTCAGGGGGCCGGAGCATTGCTGGATATTTCAGCTAATAAAATAATAAAATAAAAATGAGCAAAATCAGTCTGGTAGATCTCATGTAAGTGCCCTTCCCGCATCACGGTCACGTGGCCGTGGGGGGGGCTGTTGTGGGGGGGGAGCGGACCCAGACACGTGCCTGCTCCCCATTGGAGGAGGCCATCTGGTGCCACAGGCAAGGGGTGGAGAAGCAGCGCCAATATTAGGTGGCTTCTTCCAGCCCCCAGCCTCTTTCATTTTCGGCTCCCTCCCCCCCCTTCCGTATGCAGTGTGGGTTCTCTTGTCGTCCTATTGGGGGCCAAGAAGGAATTTTTCATGTACCCTGATTGGCTTTGGTTGCATGTTTTTTTCGCCTACTTCACACTGTAAGTCTGGAGAGAGTGTCTTAGGTTGATTGTGAATTGGTCACATTCTGAAAAGCGTTAGGGGCAGGCACATTTAGCCAAAAGGGACGGTGATCATTCTGTGGCACTGTTAACTGGTGACAGGTGATGCCTGTGGGCCTTCCACTAAGGGCTTTGCGGTCTCGGTGGGGGGATAGGGCTCATCTGTGAGGACAACTCACCTCGCTCCACCTGGGTTACGGCCCGGGGGGGAGTGACCTGGGAAGGCCTCCCCTCCCCCAAAGGGGTAGGCCTGGGGCTGGCGAGCAAAGTAATGCCATTCGCCAGGCCTAGAATGTTTCACCCATTAATCGCCGTTAGTGTTATGGCGAAGTTAGGGCCCACCCAGTGCTTCCTTTGCAGATTTCAATAAAATGTAGCCCAGATTTGAATCCATATATTACGTGTCGTCTCTTTATTTCCGTACCTCCGCCTGCAACAGTCTTTCACTACTGTATTCTATATAGATTTTTGTTTGTCATTTGCTATTATTCAGCAATCGAATGACAGTTTTTAATAAAAAACAGGAGTTAATTGCCTGTGTATGCTATTCTCGTATAGAAGCCTATATATATGTTTCAGAAGTAAGTCCCATTATGCTCAATGAGGCTTACACCAAGGCAAATGTAAATAGCACTGCAGCCCAAGTTATTTTTTTGCAGCCTAATCCTCTGCATGTTTATGCAGAAATAAGTCCTGCATTGTGAGCATGGTACTGAAAGTTTAATGATCTGGCCACTCCTTTCCACTCCACTGACTTGGCTACCTTTTCAGCTCAATCCTGTACACTTTTTGTCATTTGTACTTCTTCTTCTTCGTCTTCGTCTTCTTTTCTTTTTTGCATCAACTCTGTGCGAAACAGTGGTGAGGGAAAGGCACTTTGTACATGTTCACAGGTACTTTTTCCGTAACTTAGCCCTAGTATCCAAAGCAGTCTTCTTTGCTGAATTGTGCTATTGTCCCGACACAAATTAAGTTACGACCAAGAGGAGACGACGACAGTTTTCACATAACAAGGAGGAGGCAGCATCTGTTTGATGAAACGTTGCTGTAGGATGAAAAATGAGGAGGGCTTGTTGCTGAAGGGGATCAGAATGCATGTGCTATGTGTATAGTTTTCTTGCAACAGGCGTAGTCAGTGCTTAATCTCCAAAAAGATCTCAAAAAATTAATCTGCGTGGGATATATTGCATTGTGTTCCCCGCCTCGATCCATAGGGAGAGGCGGGTTATAAATAATAATAATAATAATAATAATAATAATAATAATAATATATTTCAATCGCTATGAAGTGTGCGGGGAGATAGGCTGCAATTTTTCAGTGCTGAGTGGATAGCCTTCTGCATATGCTCAGAGGCACTCTATGTCCCTATTATTTTGGCTAGCTTTAGTGAAATGTAAATAAATTCCTGTAATTCTAAATATATTCTCTCTCTCTCTCTCTCTCTCTCTCTCTCTCTCTCACTCCCCCCCTCTCTCTCACGTACACACACACACACACACATTGATTTTTTATTTTTATGTTTTGGTGCTTTGTAGCTCTAGATACTACACACACACACACACATACATACTATGGGGTGGAAAAGGTTCAGCCATACCTAGTATATACATATTAGGGATGTGCACGGCCCAAAAAATCGGATCGGGATCGGAACCAGACTCGAGGCCTCAGATCGGATCGGATCAGATTGGAGGCCTCCCCGGTTCGATTTAGACCCGATTCTGATTTGAAAATTGGACATACGTTTTTCAGATCGGACGCCATTCCCCCCCCCCATACACTTGCATTGGGGGAAATAAATATTTTCCCAAATGCAAGTCTATGGGGGGGGGGAAATGGTGGTGCATGGGTGAGGGGGGCCTAACTCCCCCTCCCTGTCCCTCCCCCATCCCTCCCCCCATCCCCCCCACTCACGCTGCTTACCTGCCAGGGCCATTGGCTTCCGTTCGCTGGTGCCCAAGGGCGCCAGTGGATGGAAACAGCCGCCCCAGCAGGTAAGCCCCCTCCCCGTGCACCTTACCTTGCCGGGGACGTCTGCTTCCCTCTGTTCCTGGACGCTACTGCGAAAAGGCTTCGCGGCCTGCCCCTAAGTAGCGTGCCACCTGGCGCGCTACTTAGGGGTAGGCCGTGAAGCCTGCTTCACAGTAGCATCCAGGAGCGGAGGGAAGCAGACGTCCCCAGCAAGGTAAATGGGCCCCCTCCCCCTCCCCCCTTGTGCTGCTTACCTGCTGGGGCGGCTGCTTCCCTCTGATGGTGCCACTGGAGGGAAGTGGCTGCCCTGGCAGGTAAGCCCCCTCCTCACCTCACGCACCTTACCAGGTGGGGCTGTCCGCTTCCATCAGTGGCCGTCCGCTGGCGCCCATGGATGGAAGTGGACGGCCCCGGCAGGTAAGCCCCCCTCATTCTCCTTACCTTGCCAGGGTGTCCTCCTCCTTCCACTGCCAGGTGAACTACTGTGAAACAGGCCTCACGGCCTGGTTTTTCAGTAGAGTGCCAGGTGATGTTTCACAGTAGTTCACCTGGCAGTGGAAGGAGGAAGATGCCCCAGCAGGTAAGTGGGGCCCTCCCCCTCCCTTCCTTGTGCTTCTTACCTGACGGGGCTGTCCGTTTCCATCAGAGGGCGCCCTCTGGTGCTCACCGATGGAAGCAGACAGCCTCGCCAGGTAAGCCCCTGCCCTAGCGCACCTTACCTGCTGGAGCCGTCAACCCGGCCGGTAAGGAGCACGAGTGGGGGGAGGGGTCCCAATCCACCGATCTGGATCGAGTTCTTTTTGGATTGGATTGGCGGATCCAGGTGCTGGGGATTGTAATCGGATCGTTTGATCCAATTTCGGTTGGCTCGTGCCCAGATCGTGGATCGGGTCCAATCCGATGCACATCCCTAATACATATATGTGTGTGTATATGCATACACATGCAATTTTTTCCATGGAGAAATTCATGCCATGGATTTTTTCAACTACCTAGCAATGCCTCTGGCACCATGTAAGTGGGTGGGGAGGGCTATTGCTGCCTATAACCTATTGTTAGATATATAAATGCCCAGGGTCGAAAGAGCTTGGAGTTTTTATGCCGCATAGAGCAGAACTCAAAAGCTGAGAAACTGATAAAGAGGTGCTGCTCAGCTCCAACAGCATCTTCTCCCCAAGATAGACACAACAGGAGGAGTTAGAACTGTTTATCCTGGCACTGTGAAATTATATATATATATATATATATATATGTGTGTGTGTGTGTGTGTTTGTGTGTGTGTGTGCGTGCGTGTGTGTGCGCACACACACAGATGCATTTACAGAGCAAAGAATCCAATTTGCTTCCTTTATTCATATCTATTTATTTATGTATTTCTTTATCCAGGCAAAGGAATATCAGGGCCCGCTCCAGTTGGATTCCCCACCCCCCACAGGGCTAACTGACATCAACGACTCTGTGGGTAAGAAGAAGGAGCGAGAGAGACAGAAACAGGAAAGGAAACACCAGTCCTACTCTAGTTGGATCGCCCCCTCCCTCAGTCTACTTAATTTTTCCCTTTGCCCTCCCCATCACCTTTTCCTTGTATGTCATGTCTTTTTTAGATCGTAATCCTAAAGGCAGGGACTGTCTTCTTTGCTGATTGATTGTAAGCCACTTTTGGCTGAGGGGCGGGATAAAAATACCATAAACAAATTCATTTATTCAGACTGCTGCAGATCTGACTTCATACAAAGATTGACTTTGAATTTGCTTGGCACAGAGTGATACACATGGAAATTGGACATCAAATTTTGCATTAGGTCTGCAGCCTACTTGTCAGGATTTTAGGAGCAGGTATCTTAGCAGTGTGCATAAGTTTCCAAATTTATGCACACGTTTCAGGAGGAAAACATTCTATAAAAGTTCCCTCATTTTGTGCAAAGTATGCTTTCCCCGTGGGTTCGCCATGTAATCGCTAAGTGTGCATAACATAAAGACCCCAGGCCATGTATCCTATTATCTGAGTTATAGTCTCCCTTTATGGGGTTTATATACTGGTTGTGTGTGTGTGTGTGTGTTGTGACTGAGTTAAACCAGAGTTGGTCAGAAGGTAGATCTCCAGCATGGTCAATGGTGAGGAATGCTGTGAATTGAAGTCCTCAACATCTGGAGATCTACCCTCTGAACGTGTCTGAATTACACCATATCCTAAGCGCTATCATTTCAGGGTGGGCATTGTGAGAGGTGGGAGGGAGACAGTGGAAGGGAAATTACCCAGGCCTGGTATGATTTTGCACACTTTCTGGACAGGGATAACCTGGCTTCAGTTGCCTATGTAATCTCCAAGTTAGATTACTGCAATATGGTCTACGTGGGACTACCTTTGATGATTGTTCAGAAACTGCAACTTGTGCAAAATGCAACAGCCAGATTGATAACAGGGACAAGAAAAGCTGAATATATAACACCAATTCTGGCCCACTTGCATTGCCTACCTGTATATTTCCGAGCCTGATTCAAGGTTCTGGTTTTGACCTATAAAGCCTTATATGGCTTGGGATCACAATACCTGATGGAGCGCCTCTCCTGGCATGAACCTAACTGTATGCTATGTTCCTCATCTAAGGACCTCCTCCAGGTTCCTCCTCTCAGAAGGCTTGGAGGGCGACAACAAGGGAGAGGGCCTTCTTGGTGGCAGCTCTCCAATCATGGAATGAACTCCCCAGAGAGGCCTGCCTGGCACCAACATTGTTATTTTTTCTACACCAGGTTAAGACTTTCCTTTTCTCCCAAGCATTTGGCAATATATGATATATCATGGGAAATTGTTTGGATGTGTTTGTGTGTGTGTAAGCTCCATCACACCTAATTTTCCCCCCTGGTTTGCCTCCGCATTTTTTTTTTTACCTTTGATGCATAAGCACATCAAGCTTATGATCCCTTTCACCTGAATAGCTGCTCTTTTGCTTCTTCGCTCATTTGCTCTTCCACTCCACTCCACCCTCCCCTTCTCTTTCTCCCTCCAGTCAGGTCCTGTCAGATGAGCACTTAAATCAGATCTTCTTTCTGCTGGGCAAAAATGCAATGACCATTTAGTCTGGCTCTGGGGGCATCGAGGGAGTACAATCCTGTCTCTACAGTGATTCGGGCATTGTATGATTTAAAAAAAACACTTTCGAGCCTGGGATGCAAGGTTTGGGTTTTATACTGAGGCTTGGAGCCGGCTGCTGGGAAAGATCGTTTTTCCCTGCCAGGACCTGATGCAATCCATTCTAGCCAACAGCAAGACACCCATCACAGCATACACACCCATTTCCTTTAAAACTACATGGAGGCTTAGGGCGCATTAAATGTATTTAGGGAAAATAATCCAGACTTTTAGCATTCTAGGAAGGGCTGAGGAAGAGGTGGGGTGTCAGCAGGACGGGCAAATCCGCACACCAGGCATGGTGAGAGTGCACTAAATCACGGGTGTGATGGATCTCTGTGTGCATGTATGAGTCTGCCTGTTTTTTTATCTTTGTAAATCATCCAAAGAATTTTGGAAATTGAGCAGTACAAAAAGCGAATAAATGAAATGTTCAGGACAAACAAAAGGAAATTCATTAAACAAAAAACCTACGGTTTACAAAAATAACGTTAAGGCTCCACAGTTTCCAACCAAGCACCAAAAAGCAGGGAAATTGGGAGTTAAGACTCCCAAGCCTTAACGCCACATCTTCCCTAAGAAGGCAGAAAGTGCAAGTGAAATTCTCATTCTCCCAAAGCATATAAACCATGAGGACAGGATGGAGAATATGATATGCAGAGGTGACTGTGGGGTTGTGGAAAACTGATCACGAGCAACTTAGGGCCACCTACTTCTCTTTTATTGTTTAGACAGCCCTTCCCCAACCTGGTGCCCTCCAAAGGTGTTGGACTACAACTCCCATCATTGCAAGTCAGTATGTCCCATGGTCAGGAATGCTGGGACTTGTCATCTCAAACACCTGGAGGGCAACAAGATGGGGAATGCTGTTCCATACCCTTACCAAATACAGGGTCTCAAACACATCTCTCAAACACATCTCGCATATAGCAGCACACTTGATAACAAAAGGGAAACTATTCATTACAGATCTAGAACTAGAGCATGTTCCAGGCACTTCCAACTTTTGATCAATATCCTGCCCTTCAAAGAACCAATGTTTTTTTTTTCTTAAAAATGTATTTAAACAAAATATACTGTTCATTCCCCACAATCCCTCCACAATACATCATCTCATCAAAGCGACAGAGGAGCAGAAGAGGTTTAGTTTGGCTGTCTTGAACACCTTTCAGATGAGATTAGTTTGCAATCCTATACCTCTTGGGAGTAAGCCCTAATGAATTCAGTGGCACTGGCTTCTGAGAAGACAAGTATAGGAGTCAACCTTCTCCAGCTTGGGGCTCTCCAGATGTGTTGCACTTCAACCCCATAACACTTTATGTGTTATGGGGAAGACAAAAATAATTTCATACTTTATTTTAAAATAATACTGATGCATGAAAGTATTAGGTGGTAGCTCTGCCTTTGATCTCACACTGCTGAACAAGTAAGAGAAATCCTTTATCGGATATTCAAGAAACAGACATCCTATGCCATGTGTTGAAAACTAATGTTGACGTCTGAAGGGCTATCCGGATTACCGTATGTATTAAAGATCCATTCATTGTTGTTTCATTTGGTTTTGACAGTTTATCTAAAGTGATGCAGCTCTTTTGTAGTTCCTTGATTGATTACAATGCTGGAAAACATCATACTTTAGTACAGATGTGGGCAGAAAATAGAACTATCCTGATGTTTTGGACATCAACTCGCGGCATTCCTGACAACTGCCCATGCTGATAGGGGCTTTTACAAGTTGAATTCTAAAACATCTGGAGATCCACATTCTGCCTTCCCTTCTTCTTGAACAACATTTGCCAACCTGGTGCCTGTCAGATGTGTTTGGTTGCAACTCTCAACATAAGGAGATGCTCTAAGAAATGAGAAGTAGCTGGTCCTAAATTGTTCATCATCATTTCCCACAACCCCACAGTCACCTCTGCAGATCAAATTGCATATCTAGATTTTTGAGATGACAAGTCCCAGCTTTCCTGATCATGGGACATACTGACTTGCAATGATGGGAGTTGTAGTCCAACACCTTTGGAGGGCACCAGGTTGGGGAAGGGCTGCTCTAAACAAAAAAAGAGAAGTAGGTGGCCCTAAGTTGTTCGTGATCAGTTTTCCACAACCCCACAGTCACCTCTGCATATCATATTCTCCATCTTGTCCTCATGGTTTATCTGCTTTGGGAGAATGAGAATTTCACTTGCACTTTCTGCCTCCTTAGGGAGGATGTGGCGTTAAGGCTTGGGAGCCTTAACTCCCAATTTCCCTGCTTTTTGGTGCTTGGTTGGAAACTGTGGAGCCTTAACGTTGTTTTTGTAAACCGTAGGTTTTTTGTTTAATGAATTTCATGGCTTTGTGTAACGGATGACTGGATATTATACAGTTGACAAGCAGCCAGCATCAGCTAGGATGTTACACCATTTTGACATCCAATATAAAATCAAAGCTAGTGATATGTGTTGCACCCACTTTTCAAAATAATAAATGAACCCCAGAAGTTATGCTCTCTCACTTGATATCTGAGGGGTCCCATTTGAATTTTTCAATAGCCAATGTCCAGAAATAAAAGCTTTCTATGACTGACTCATGAAAAGAAGCATTTCATGTTTTGTGTCTGTATTTGGAGAGAACCTGAAAAAAAATTCTACTGGACTAAAAACTCCCCAATTTATTCTGGAAGCACACAAGATGATACAGGAAAATATCCTAAATTAGAATAAGTTACAGTTTACTATATTAATTATTTTAGCTCATTTTATGCTACATGCTTTTTCTTCCTGTTTGCATCTTAAAGTAGCAGATTGTGATCATGTTTGTGGTCAAGTTTCAAGCCTGCATGGGCTGCATTTCCATCCATAGATATTTACTTAATTTGAATTTCCTTGGTTCTTTAAAAGCAACGTATTTGCTTTTAGATTTGCCACTCTCAGCACTCTGCACGTGTTATGTATGCCTGCTCTGTCTACCCTATTGTTCCCTGCAAGGCCCAGCCAGGGGAGGTCAGTAAATTAAACCAAGGGATGAAGGATGGGATTCCATCAAGTTCAGCTGAGGGCATTTCCTGTAGGACATGGACCTAACAGGAACGGTGAGGTCAGGTTTCTGGCAGACCCATTTAAACAACTTTATGGCCTGATAGTTCTCTGTTCGGTAGCCTGCAGAAGCCTCATAAAGCAATGGGCATATGAACACAGTTATTATGGTCTGCCACTTTGTCTTTAGTAGTCTGAGGTCCAGACCTCTTCAGAAGGGGGAATAGTGTCATGTTATAGGGTGACCACAGGGAAAGGAGGACAAGCCATCCAAAATGGTTGCCAGCACAACATCTTGTGATACTAAATTCTATAGTTAACCAGAACTGTACACAGTATTCTAATTGTGGTCACACCATAGATTTGTATAAAGGCAGTATGAGACTGGCAGTTTTATTCTCAATTACTTTTCTTATAATGCCTAACATGGAGTTTGCTGTCTTTACAGCTGCCACACACTGGGTTGACGTTTTCACTGAGCTGTCAACCACATTCCCAAGTTTTTTTTCTTGTTTAGTCACTGAAGGCTCAGATCCCATCAGTGTATATGTGATGTTGGGATGCTTTGCTCCAGTGTGCATCACTTTACAAATGCTTACGTAGAACTGTTGTTGCCATTTTGATGCCCATTTTCACACTATGGAGAGATTCTTTTGGAGCTCTTGGTAATCTCACTTCATTTTAAAAACCCTAAATATTTTGAGGTCAGCAGCAAATTTGACCACCTCACTGCTCACTCCTATTTGCATGTTGTGAAGAAAGTGGCTAGGGAGGCAGTTTCTCCCTTTCTCATAATATTAGAATGAGGGTGGAAGTGAGCAGTGACGTAGCCACGTTTGGTGATGATACCAAATTATTTAGTGTTGCTAAAACAATGGAGGATTGTGAGGAACTCCATAAAGATCTCTGCATACTGAGATAATGGCCATGAAAAGGACAAATGCTGTTCAATGTAAGCAAGTGTAAAGTGATGCACATTGGGGGATCACAATTTCACATATACACTAACAGGATCTGAGCTAATTAGCAGTGAGTGACCAAGAAAGAGTTTAGAGCAGGGGAGGTGGACAGCTTGATGAAAATGTTGATCCGGCCACTGTGAAAAAGGCAACCTCCATGTAGGGCGTAATTAGGAAAAGAATCCTAATTCTTGAAGACTAATATGAAAAATAGTAGGTTCTCTGATTTGCACTTGATGTATGTGGATTCTTTAATCTTACTATAGTAAAAATAACATATTTTAGTTTTAAATTCATGACTGTATTAGCAGTAAGTTAGTTGGGAAACAAATGTATTAGGAAGTGCAAAAAGTGAGTGTATTGCATCATTTGTGACAGTTCTATTCATACATAGTTTATGGTATGTAGTAAGTAAAGAACAAACCTAAGGATGCCTTTCTGTGTGTATATATGAAAGAGGCAGGCACACAGACATAGATAGTGGGCCAGGCCTAAATTTCCAGCCTAATCTATTTTACAGGGTTGTTGTAATAATAATAATAATAATAATAATAATAATAATATTTATTTATTTATCACCCGCCTCTCCCAACGGATCGAGACGGGGAACAACACCAAACACAAGATACAAAAACTGATTAAAAGCAGATAAAACCAGTACATAATTAAAATACCAATAAAACACCAATAAAACACTTTAAAATTCATCTAGGTAGGCCTGCCGGAAGAGATCAGTCTTTATAGATCTTTTAAATTCCTGAAGACTAGTAAGTTGGCGAATCTCTCCCGGCAGGTCATTCCACAGTCTGGGAGTGGCAGAAGAGAAGGTCCTCTGGGTAACAGTTGTCAGCCTAGTCTTGGCCGACCGCAGTAAGTTCTTCCCAGAGGACCTGAGCGTGCGGGGCAGATTGTACGGGAGAAGGCGATCCCGCAGGTAACCTGGACCCAAACCATGTAGGGCTTTAAAGGTAATGACCAACACTTTATACTTCACCCGGAAACTAATTGGCAGCCAGTGGAGCGATTTAAAAGCTGGCGTAATATGGTCACTCCTAGATGTACCGGTGACCAACCTGGCTGCCATATTTTGAACTAGTTGAAGTTTCCGGACTAGGCACAAAGGTAGCCCTATGTACAGTGCATTGCAGAAGTTGAGCCTCGAAGTTACCAGCGCGTGCACTACTGATTTTAGGTCTTCCAACTCTAGGAAGGGGCGCAGCTGGCAAATAATAATAATAATAATAATAATAATAATAATAATAATAACGATTTATTTCTTACCCGCCTCTCCATCTAGATCGAGGCGGGGAACAACAACATGATAAAATACATAAAACTAATTAAAATATGACAAATATTATTAAAACTGCATTAAAACATCCTAAAACATCCTAAAAACATTCTAAAAATTACACTGAATATGCCTGCCGGAAGAGAACAGTCTTTATAGCTTTCTTAAATTCTAAAAGACTGTTAAGTTGACGAGTCTCCTCCGGCAGGTCATTCCACAGTCTGGGAGCGGCAGAAGAGAAGGTCCTCTGGGTAACAGTTGTCAGCCTAGTCTTGGCCGACCGCAGTAAGTTCTTCCCAGAGGACCTGAGCGTGCGGGGCGGATTGTACGGGAGAAGGCGATCCCGCAGGTAACCTGGACCCAAACCATGTAGGGCTTTAAAGGTAATGACCAACACTTTATACTTCGCCCGGAAACTAATTGGCAGCCAGTGGAGCGATTTTAAAGCTGGCATAATATGGTCACTCCTAGATGTACTGGTGACCAACCTGGCTGCCATATTTTGAACTAGTTGAAGTTTCCGGACTAGGCACAAAGGTAGCCCTATGTACAGCTCATTGCAGAAGTCGAGCCTCAAAGTTACCAGCGCGTGCACTACCATCTTTAGGTCTTCCAACTCTAGGAAGGGGCGCAGCTGGCGTATCAGCCGAAGCTGATAGTAGGCACTCCTGGCAGTCGCATCTATCTGAGCTGTCATTTGGAGCGACGGATCCAGGAGCACCCCCAAGCTGCGAACACAGCCTTTCAGGGGGAGTGTAACCCCATCCAGAACTGGTTGACACACCTCCAAACCCAGGTTGCGGCCTTTGACAGCAAGCACCTCCCTCTTGTCTGGATTCAGCTTCAGTTTGTTTTTCCTCATCCAGCCCATTACCGCCTCCAAGCATTCATTCAGAGGAGACACACTATCCTTAGCTGACGATGTTGTTGAAGGCATAGAGAAGTATATTTGGGTGTCATCAGCATACTGATAGCACCCCGCCCCATGCCTCCAGATGATCTCTCCCAGCGGTTTCATGTATATATTAAACAGCATTGGGGATAGGATGGCATCTTGTGGTACAACACATAGCTGCTCCTTCTTTGAAGAGCAACTATCCCCAAGCATCACCATCTGGAACCTTCCCGAGAGGTAGGACCGGAACCACTGAAGCACAGTGCCCCCGAGTCCCAATTCCCTCAGGCGTTCCAGAAGGATACCATGGTCGATGGTATCGAAAGCCGCTGAGAGGTCCAGGAGTACCAACAGGGACACACTCCCCCTGTCAATACTTAAGCGTAGATCATCCACTAAGGCGACCATAGCAGACTCAACTCCATATCCTGCTCTGAAGCCAGTAAGGGTAAAAGTAGCACATGCCATACACCCAAACATTACCAAACATTTGTTTTACATTTCTGTGAAAGTGAGCAGCAGAAGAAACTCACTAGATGGTTTTGAGCCAGTCATAGACTCTTAGCCTAACCTACCTCATGGGTTTTTGTGGGGGGAGATATGGCACTTGAAAGAATGATCAGTCTAGGGCTTTCCCCTTCCTCCTTACTAGAGAAGGTTTTTTGCAACTGATCAACTAAATGGAGTCTGAACATCCTCTTATATCACTACATCTGACCAAGTACCAAGAATAGCCATGTGGGTGTTTAGAAATATTGCTCAATTTAATTTTAATCTATCCAAGTTTGGATTTTTTTTTTAATTTTTTTGCTCTAAAAATAGCCTGTGGTCAATGAATCCTATGTTAAGCCTGTCAAAGATGTTGGTACTGGAGATAACAATACACAATAGTTTTGTTCAACCTGATCAAAAAATATTAGAAAAGCTAAAAGAATTCAGAATGTCACTGACTCTTCTACCCTACAGGGTTGTTGTGCTGATAAAATGGAGGAGGATTATGTAAGCCACCTTAGGTTCCTTGCAAGAGGAAAAAAAGGCAGGCTATAAATGTAACATTAATAAACGTATTACTACTTCTACTAATTATTATTATTATTAATTATAATAACAATGAAGGAATAAAAAATATTTAAAAATCAAATACATGGAATTTTTTAAAAAAAAAGAAAAAGAGGGGGGAGCTTAACCTCTTATCTTACAAAAAGCCTTGGTCCCTAAATACACAGAGCTCTCAAAGAGAAGTAAGCCAAATCCACACATCCCTTCAAGCTAGTGGAATGGGAATGAGACTCATTGCACTCAGTGGAACTAACTTATGAGTAGACATGCCTTGGATTGAAT
Source organism: Anniella stebbinsi (assembly GCA_029215795.1). NCBI lineage: Eukaryota > Metazoa > Chordata > Lepidosauria > Squamata > Anniellidae > Anniella > Anniella stebbinsi. The sequence goes on from JARDYH010000004.1 coordinate 145,827,026, forward strand.
TGATATGAAAATTAATGATCAGCAGCCATAATCAAATGAACATACACACATGCAAAGCATGCAAGCTAGCAAGTTGTTAATTGTAGAGTTATAGTGCTGTAAAGGAGAGGGAATTCTCACTCACATCTCTCCCTCTCCGCCTTCTAAGGTTCCAGACTGTTTTTTTAAAATACAGGCTACAATCTTCTACATACTTACCTGGGAGTAAGACCATTGCATTCAGTCAATGGAACTTACTTCTGAGAAGAGACTACAGTACTGTCTTTGCTAGAGGAAGCAGCCATTGTAGCTGACGCAGGAGGAAGGGGGGAGACTCTACTGAGCGTGTGCCATAATCAAAATGGCCACCGGATTTCTTAAAGAGGCACAGCTTTAATTTAATAAAATCCACTTAAGCGAATTTTTAAAAAAGAAAAGCAGTTCCACCTACACTAGAATGGGAGGAAGTAGACTGTGCCATTGGATTAATGAAAAAGGCTCCCTGAAGGTAAGGACAGCTGTGCAAAAATGGTCGCAAGCCCTGAGTTCAATTTTCAGTTTCAGATTCAGGGGATTCTTTAATCTTTTTACTTTAAACTGCTCTCCTTCCCTCAGTCTTTCACCAATCTTCTTGAAATTTTCAGGTAATGTAAAACAAACATTTCTTTCTGGCTCCTGTAAATTTCAGAGAGATTGGTGAAACATTTTCGATTTTATGGCTGTTAGAATGACCCCTCCCCAATTATCACTTTAACATGGTGGAACGTGTTTTTTACTGACCACCCTTAACAAGGGAGGCACTGCCGTGCCTCCCTTAATACTTCTTCACAGAGTGCATAGTTAAACTATGGAATTCACTACAAGATTTAATAATGGCCACCAATTTGGATGGCTTTAAAAGGGGGTCGGATAAATTCCTGGAGGAGAAAGCTATCAATGGCTACTAGTCCTGTTGTCTATGGGCTACCTCCAGTATCAGAGGCAGTAAGCCTATATACACCAGTTGCTGAGGAACAGGGGGGATGGTGCTGTTGCACTGTGTCCTGTTGGTGGATTCCTGCTCAACAGCTGGTTGGCCACTGTGTGAACAGAGTGCTGGACTTGATGGACCCCTGGTTTGATCCATAATGGCTCTTCTTATGTTTTAATGTTTTTACAAAAGGACTAAAATCTCTGTGCCACACTGAAATCTGAAATTGTTCTTCTGGTAGATGAAAGTTGCTAGGAAGCAAACTAATATATATATATATATATATATATATATATATATACCTTTTCACTTCCTTCAGATCCTTTTTTAGTAACTGCTCCTCCTTGGACAACCATCTGAGGCCTCAAGCCTCAAAGGGACACATTGTAGTCTTCATAATCCATCCCTGTCTATTCTCACCATTCAGTAAACAACGAGGCCCAGGAGAGCTACCGACAAACAGTTTGTGATGTTGCATTTTGGTAGGTTCAATCGGTTTGTTTCTTGCCTTGAAGAAGCTGAGCAGTAGAAAACTCTGGTTTATTGCATTCAACCCAAAATGCAAGTTATTTGAAAAACACATACATTCCTATCTGTTTAGTTGTTTGTTCCAACAACAAATGCGCAATCTGGTGCTTTAGGGCACTGAAGGGGAATCTCCGGGCCATGGACCTAATCTGGCAATGGATGTTTCCTGTGTGGCTCCATGGGCCCTTCCTCTCTACTAGTCCATGTTCCTGTGCTGGGTCTCAGATGGCACTTGAAGTTCCTTTGAACATAATATGCCATCCCTGTTAGGACAGCTGGGATGTGCAAATCAGTAAAACCCAAACTCACAAAAGTTCTCCAATTTCCATCCCAAAGCTTGTTCTGCCTCAAGTCCATATCGGATTGCAAAGTCTGGTTATTCCTTTCACATTAAACACTGTGTGCGTTTCCATGTGTATTTTTTCCGAAAGTACGTATCTATTGTGGGTGTTTTTGAAATGGATGCTTCCTTCTCCCATTGATTAAAGGACATTTTTCAAATGCACTTATGCTGTCCGATGTGTTTTTTTTTTCTTTTGGTCTGCAAATTACAATGCAAAATTGGAAATGTACGGACTTTGACTGCTGATTGCGTTTGAGTCCATGTTTGATCCGGAAGGTGAGAAATGGATAAATCCTGATCAAAAGCAAATGAATTTCTCATGCAGTGCAAAGGAGGGACTCATGGAAGACACTTCTCCAAGCACTGGCTGAATACCCTTAATGCACCATGCATGCCCCAGTTCGGATGACTGGTGGTATGCAAAAGTGACATAAGACTTGATCACTTTTTGGAGTAGCCTCTCCTCCAAGCACCAGCCAAGTTCCATTATGTACTACTCACCATCCCTTTTGGGATGCCAAATGGCACACAAAGAAGGGGTTTGGCCAACAATTGGAGGAGTCATTCCTCCAATCACTGGCCAAGTCCCTTTCCCCATACAGGGACAGGCACAGAGCCCCATGCCTCTCTGCACAGAGAAATGGGAAAAGGTCGGGGTGAGGATGATTTCAGGGGAGAGGTGGGGCTTCAGAGGTGGGCCCCCACTTTCCCTCATCCGACTTTCTGGATTGGACTGGGGGAAGAGGGCTCCATCCCTGTTTTAGTGAATAATTTTGCCTGTCATTATACCAAAGAACTCTTTCTTCCAGAGTTGTGTGTGTGTGTGTGTGTGTGAGAGAGAGAGAGAGAGAATGAGAGAGAGATTGTTATTGGTACTTTCCCCCTCACTTTCTTCATTTTCTAGCACTTAAAGAGTTGGATTATGTAACTAAAACAAAGACTATTTCAGTCCTAAGTATACTATATATTGAAATTAATGATGGAACCATCTGTATTATGAGATGATGAGGCAATTATCAAGCAATAAAGTTCATTATTCATAAATTAGCTTCCACTGACAGGTGCTGCAATCTTATTCCCTTGTTCTGAATTTTCTCTTCAATATTCACTTGTTAAAATGTTCTTATATTTGACGTTGGCATAGACTAGTGAGCCAAGACTTTCCCAGTTCAAATTTCATCTCAGCTACAAACTCATTAAGGTGCTTCAGGCAAACCACTATTCTCTCAGCTTCAACTCCCACCTCCAAATTTACAAACTAGAACTAATAATTCTGACCTGTTTTACCTGGGCTTTTGTAGCTAGTCAATGACAAGCTTCCCAGGAAACAATCTGTAATAAAATAATCCAAAACAAGCTAATTTGAGTTGTGATGTCCACCCTTCCTTTTACTCAGGTTTTGCCCTATTATCCCTTCTCACCTAGGATAATAATCCTAAAAAGTAGGACATCATTGCCAAATCAGCTGGACCCACCTATTTAGCTAACCTTTTACCCAGCCACAATTAATGCCAAGTGTGTCAGATTTATCCCTGTTACTGTTACTTCTAATTCGGGAAGTGTGTGCTGGCTAGGATGTGCTCATGCATAATGTAGACAAAGACCAAACTGGCTCATAGAGTTAACTCAGATAAATAAAATAAAAGCTTATTATTTGCAAGAGGTATGGTGCATAGTATTGCGTCAATTGCAGTTTGACCCATTTTCTCATGCAAAATCGGCTTTATGGGGAAATCCAGATTTAAAAATTGGGGAAAAAATGTTTTTGTGAAGGACATGGTTGGATAAGGCAATTTTTACTTTGGATCAATTAATAGGTTCAGATGAAGAGTTTATGCCATTTTCTGATTTGCGTGTTAAATATAATTTACCTGCTATAAATTATATAATTATATAATTTACTTCCAATTGCAGCATTTGCTGAAATCTAGGTTTGAGCTGGCTGCTTTTATGGCTTCAGAGCCTCCATTACTGTTAGAAACACAGACTGTGGAACGACCTGCAGGGAGAGATCCACCAACTTCCCAGTCTTCTAGAATTCAAGAGATCTATAAAGACTAGGGGTGTGCATGGACCCCCCAGATCGGATCAGGACCCGGATCGGGACTTCCAATTTTGTAACGGATCAGATCGGACAAAATCGGAGGCCCCCCGGACCGGATCAAGTCCGATCCCGATCCAAAAATCGGAAATTTTTGGATCGGCTGCCATTTCCCCCCCATAGACTTGCATTGCAATGCAAGTCTATGAGGAAAAAATGGTGGCGGGTGGGTGAAGGGGGCCTAACTCCCTTCCCCCCGGGGCCATCTGCTGTGGACGGCCCTGGCAGGTAAGCCCCCTCCCCCGCGCTCCCTACCCCCCCTAGGGCCGCCCGCTTCCATCTGCTGGCGCCCGCGGGCGTCAGCGGATAGAAGCAGATGGCCCCGGGTGGGGTAAGCTCCCTCCCCCTGCCACTGCTTACCTTACAGGGACGTCCGCTCCTGTCCAGCGCCGGCTGCTACTGCCAGTGGGCTTTGCGGCCCGCTCTAGAGTGGCGCGCCGGGTGATGTCATCACCCGGCGTGCCACCCTGGAGCAGGCCGTGAAGCCTGCTGGCAGTAGCAGCCGGCGCCGGACGGGAGCGGACGTCCCTGAAAGGTAAGCGCGCCGCTCCGCGTGCCCCCCTCCTCCCCTCCGTGCGCCCCCCCCGCTGTCCACTTTCATCGGCAGGCACCCGCTGGCGCCCACCAATGGAAGCAGTGGTGGGCGCCAGTGGGCGCCCGCCGGTCCGCCGATCCATCCGAACCGGATCGGAACCTTTTCGGATTGGTTCGGATTGGATCGGCCGATCCAGCTGTCGGATCGGAAATCAGATAATTTATCCGATTTCCCCCTGGATCGGATTCGGATCGTGGATCGGATCCGATCCAGTGCACATCCCTAATAAAGACTGATCTATTCCGGCAGACCTACCCAGTTGAATTTTAAGACTTGGTTGATTTTTTAAATAATGTATTAATTTTATATGCTTTTAATCAGTTGTATGTATTTTATATTGTCTGTACTGATGTTGTACCCCACCTCAATCTGGAGGGAGAGGCGGGTAAGAAAATTATTATTATTATTATTATTATTATTATTAATTATTATTGGATTCTCTTGCAGAAATTTTGCCCTAGCATGCTGCAATCTTTCTGTGAATTCATGGCAGATTTTGTAAGAGTAATAGTGTTGTTGATGCAACACTTCTCACACATAATCTCAAATGATGTTTGCAGCAGGGTTTGGCAACATAGCCCCGGCAAGCGCACTGGAGCACTGGTCCCCTCCCCACTTGGAATTCCTCCTTCCTGCTCCCTACTTCTGTAATGCTCACCTCTGAAGCCCTTATGAGGAAGCAGAAAATTGGCCCATTGGGAGACTTCCACTGCCCCTTCTTCTCCTCATCTACCATCTTCTTGCTTCCTTGTTAGGGCTTTGGCACTACTGAGGTGGAAGTGTTTTAATTATTAAATTTATTATATTTTTAATTCTCCCAGTAATCAGTGTCCTCTGGGCAGATTACAAGCAGGTCACGGACTAAAATGTCACCAGTTACAAATATAAAATACAATACGAATATCCAAAGGAATAAAATGCAATGCAAAGTGACGAAAGCACTGGAATAGATAGAACAGCCGCAAGACAGAGAAGCAGCAGAAGTGGCAGGCAGGCAAATCACTGGCAAGGGTTGGGAAAGGTGGTGGCGGTGGTGAGCGAGATGCACAGAAGACAATAGAGAGAACCCAAAGAGAAAGGGAGAAAATTGGAGGAGAGGGTGAAAAAAAAGAAAAGGAAATTCAGAATCCAGAGAGCTTCTAAGAGGTCATGATTGGCCACATCCCCCACAATGGCAATTTGGGGTGGTGCCTGGAACACTTTCCCAAAAAGTCAAACGTGCCCAGAAGAACCTCTAACCCTGGGTTGCAGCAACTTTTAGGGCTGACAAGGGGCTTCCCGGCTGATGCTCATAGCCACTCTGTGGCATGAGCTCTTGAACACACAGATGCTCTACTGCAGCATTATGAAGCAGATGAGGAGTTAACTGAAGCCAATCTGGTGACAGAAAGTATAAACTCAGGCTTATTTTTTTTTTAAGACCAGTGTAAAAGGATTTGTTCGCTCAAATTCATATCTCTGGAGGACAGCTCAAAGCAGCTCAATATTCTTTGGCTGGCAGTTGTTGCTGATGGCCATTTTCTCTGTCAGGGCTGCTGTCAGAAAGTACCTTTAAGAAAGATTTATTTGGTAAGGGGGGTGTTGTAACAGACAGGGAACTATATATATATATATATATATATATATATATATATTCATTGTCTTGTTCCAAGCACAGGATTTTTATTTTCTCTTTCCAAATATAATCTGGGCTAATAAATCATTTCATAGTGTTTGCTATAAAACTTCATATTTAGTTAAGTTTCTTTTAATAATTGTCACAGAAGAGTCCATGTTATGTACAAGATACTAGATCCCTTCTGATATCTGCTGGTTTTAATTAGGCTGCCAAAGAATATAGAAAATACATATTTTAGTTTTAGGATGTATTTTTTTTTATGTTTTACTGACTCATCAGACACTGAGGTGAATGGAGATAATGAGAACAGCTTTCTTTGTTACATTCATACCCTGTCTTTTTTCCAAGGAGCTTTCATTTTATCCTCAAGACCACCCTGTGAGGGAGGTTAGGCTGAGAGTCAGTAATGGTCCACAGTCACCCAGTGTGCTTCATGGCTGAGTGGGGACTAGAATCCGGGGCTTCTGAGTCCTAGCACATCATTCCAACCATTACACTTCACTTGCTCTTTTATGACAAACTCATAACTACCCATCTGTCTGCTCATCTTTGGTGAGGAAGAACCATCATCAGTCAATCAGGCAGGGAAGCTTCAATAAGGTTAGACATAATTCTTGTGGGAGAAGGTGATTTGCCCATTTGTACAACCCATGTTTTCCCTGTAGACTCAAACTTTGGTGTCTCAGAAGTAGAGAGAACCTAATGGTCTACTCCAATAAGCCACTTTACTGAGGTAGGAATGACAGAGAAATCTGCAGCAGAATCAAATGAATTCCAATTTCTATGAATCCAACCTGTGGATTCTGCAGTGGATTCCCCCCCCCCCCCCCGAGTCATACAAATCCTGCAGACTTCCGGACTTTTTTGAATTTTTTTTTCCAGAATTTTACACACAATTAATCATAAAAAATATGTAAAATAATAATAATAATAATAATAATAATAATAATAGAAATTGGACAAAACTGTGCATTTCCTTCTAAAGACTAAAGAATAAAAATGTGTGTGTGGGTATTTGCACATTTTGAGGGAATTTGAGCATTTTCACAAGTGCAAATTTGTGAAAATTTGTGAAGCTGGAAAAAAAAATGTGATTCTGTCAGTGACTCGACAATGAAATGAAAGGCATCCAACAATCCATGAAATGTAGATGGAACAGATTTTACCAAATCCGTACAACCCTAAACTGAAGCAGAAGTCACAGAATCTAAAATGGGCGAACAATGTTTTTCCTCATACTGGAGTGGGACTGCTCCAGTTTTATCTCCAACGCATTCATAGAACACTACGCCTATCAAAGAACTCATTTTATTTATTATTACATTTATATCCCTCCTTTTTTCCTCCTTAAGGAACCCAAGGTGGCATAAATAAGCCTCCTCCTCTCTATTTTATCCTCAAAACAACAACAACAACAACAACCTTGTGAAATAGGTTGGCCTGAGAATCTGTGACTGGCTTAAAGTCACCCAGTGAGCTTCCATGGCAAGTGGGGACTAGAACCCAGATCTCCCAACTCCAAGTCCAACACTCTAGCCACTATACCACACTGGCTGTCATGTGGATCCAACTCATGTGGATTATGGGGTGGATGCAATGGCCCTCTACACTTGGGGTGGGCAGAAGGTAGATTAGGATTTACTGTTAGATCTCTTGCAATGAATTGGCAAGTGTTTCTGACTCCCAATTGCCTAACAACTGAACAACGAGAAAAGGGAAGGTTCCCACTAGATTAGGTTGCTGAAAAAGAGCACTTGGGGAAAAACCAACAGTGAATGTCTGTGTGTGACAGGACTTATGAACGTGATTCTGGCATCAGTAACAAATTCCAGGGTTGAGCATGCGCTCGTAGAAATCCTGCTTCTTAATTCTTAACAGTGTATCTATTTAATTGTATTATGAAGGCATTGCATTAATGTGTCATGACAGAACAGAACACCGATGCTCTCTGTTCTTCAGTATCTAGTAGCATTGAATTCATTATCATAAACTGATGCAACTATTCTTCATACAATACACCATTCATTTATGACATTTACTACAAGATGTGGTATGGCTACTAGCTTAGATGGCTCTAAAAAGATGTGTAAAACTGTACAATGGATAAGTCTATTGAATCTGAATCTGGCACAATGAGCTATGAAAGGTAAATGGAACTTCCATGTTCTAAGACAGTATACCTCTGAACAGCCATGGTGTCATATCAGATTGACACTGAGAGAAGAGTGGCTTGCATAGGGTTACCTAATAAATTCATGTCTCATGTGAGTTTTGCACCAGGAAGTTCCAGGCTCAGAGATTACACTCTTTATAGCCCAGCACTCTGCATGTTTGCTCAGATAAATCCTACTAAGTTCAGTAAGGCTTAATTCAAAGTAACTTGTATAGAATTGTGGCTGTGGTCATCATACCATGGATCTGGAACACATTGCACTGGATGCACCATTTAAGTTACTGTGAATATTTGTGATATAATAGTTTTTCTATAGTGTTTGGGCCTACACTGATAGTACTTGCTAATCATCATGAGCTGTCAAATTAGGGCTTCCCAGGATGATGTACAAAAATAATTTTGAATGAATGAGAAAAGATGGGCAAACTGATTTCCATATTTTGGTACTAAAGAACAGATCTACCACAAACTATTAACCAATTGTGTAGTTAGATGCTTCTAACTTTGCATGCTATTGGTTCCATTTGTCACCTCATTAACTTAGTCCATTTTGTTTGCATGTGCTTCTGTCTATTCTCCTCCACACATTTTTCTTCAGGCTATGTAAAAAACTCTCAACGATGAAGTTTCCATTTCCAACCATCCCACACACACAGTTCCAGAAAAGAAGAGGAGGTGAAATTGAAAGATGACCTGTCAGTGAGCTAATCAGACTGACAGATTGCTCCCAGCTAAAATATTAAAGGCAATTCTGCAATAATGTCAGGAGAAAAAGAAGATTGTACCCTACCATTAGCAAAGCTTTCCATATCCCTGTTGCTATGATTGTTCTTTTCTATCCATAATGAGCAAGGGTTACCTTTTAAGTCACATTATCTATCATTGGGCAGTACAATAAAACATTGACCTAACCTCTAGAGATATTTCAATCTAGAGCCAACCTTCCTACTCCCATTTCACCATTTGCATCTTGAATGTGAAATGCTACATGTCAACTGAAAATTTACCTAAACTACAGACATTCAGGTGATGTGCAGTGCAATCCTATGCATGTTTACTAAGATGTAAGTGTAATTGGAAACTATACTAACAGTGCAATCCTATAGATGTCTACTAAGAAGCAAGCCCCATTGAGTGCAATGGGACTTACCTTACTCCATGTAAGTGTATATAGCACTGCAGCATAATTGTTGGAAATTTTACCTTAGGGAGCAAATAGAAAATTCTCATCTTTCTTAGAACTGCCTCATGGAATCTTTTAGAATAGGTTGGAGAAAGAACGATGCAAACTTATGCAGCTTAAATTATTTTAATAGTCAACCTTTATCGAAACAACTCAGATGACAATTTAAATTATAGTCTTTGTGGTCTTACTAATACTTTCAATTTTCAGCATAGCTTAGAGACTGTTGCCAATTAACCCTATGCCATTAGAAATACAGAATTAGTTTCCCCATCATGCAGGGCTTTTAGTTCACCACAGCATCCTTGAAGAGTTCAGGTTTTCAAGCTCCTGTCTCAAGTCTAGCCATCTGCATTTATAGTCTTGAAGAAATCATTGTCTACTTTTCGGGTAAATTTATATAATCTGGTAAACAAGAAATTTGGACTTCTGATCTGTCTTTCTGGTAGGCAACTTTTTGAACTCTTATGTTCAGACTATGTCTCACATGGCTGTTCCCAAAGGCTGTTTTGTGTGTTTCAAATTTCTTTAAAAATATTGGTGGCTGCAGAGCAGAGGTTTAGTTAGCAAGCAATACCCCAACAGCATAAAACCTCCAAATTTAATGCATTTGCACTCTTTAGGGACCTAATGATCACCTCTTAGATTGCAACAGTCCTTACTGTGTTCAATGAGGCTTACTCCCAACTAAGTGTGCCTAGCCAGGATTTCTTCATCGGAAGTTCTAAGATTGCTGCATTATTCAGGGGTTGTCTGCCCATACAAATGTGATAAGCAAATACTGCTCTATCCCCAAACACTGCTGATTTTGTTATTATACCAGTTAGAATCTTAATCTTTCTACCCTCAGAACTCAGTAATGGCTGTCGGCAGATGCTGAAGGGCAGATGTTACCAATTTGGCGGCTGAATGTTATTGCAGAGTTGATGGTATTTGGGTAGGAAGAGGAAATTCAGTGTCACTGAGGTTAGGCAAAAAAGACAAGAGTTAAAAGAGAATAGAACTCAGGGAGTTGGCAAAAAGTTGTGAAGGAATATTAAAGAGGATTATGAGGAAGGACATTTGTTTGGAATGTTATTTTTTTCTAAATATTTTCTGCAACATATTGTGGAAATTTGTCATCCATGCCTATTATGTTTCCTTGAAAGAGTTGTCCTATCTCTACTCCCAAGTAGGTAAGGATAGGATTACACCTTTAAAAGGTTATGTGAGGAAAGGATAGAGAATGGGAAGGAAAAACGCACCAAGCGAGATGTATTTACAAGTGTTTGTGAAATCTCTGTGGTTGTTTATTGGTGCCTTCAGAGTACAATCATCCTGACTGAAAGTGAACACAATCGGGCTAGAAGTGTCACAGTGGTGACAGCAGCGATGTGTGTTGGTCCTAACACATGTGTCCAAACCCTATATGAGGCAGGGATACAGACTGGGATGCTGAGGAGGTCAGGAGATCACAAGACATGTGTGTGGAGAAAATCCAACAAGAAATTCCCAGAGCAAGTCCTTTGCCCCGGTCAGGATTTCTGATTAGCATCCCAAAAGGGAACTCTACTATAGATGTTTAATTGCAGAGCTGCTTCAGCTCCTATTAGGAAATTCGACAAGTGATAATGGGAACGAGAGTTGATTAGGCAAGTGTCTCCAGGTACCAAGAGACTTCGGCTGGTCTGGGAAAGTGCCCTCTGAGGCATTCAGAAGTAATTAGAATAAGTAGTTCTTCAGTAGTGGGATCCTCAAAGTGGTATAAGCCATGTAATTCCCAAGGAATCATCAGGATGTGATATAAATACTTAAAAGTACATTATTTTGTTATTTGAGCTTTGAACCTCTGGTGGTGCAACAGAGGCCTAAAAATGGAAGAAGCTAGAAAGTTCCTCATTTGCATAGAAAATTTCAAAATGCATGTAGCATATTACCCAAATCTCCATTAGGATGATTTTAGATATAATTTTGATTAATTTCTATGTGCCTATCTTCTGAAAGGTATGTCTTTGTCAAGTAAAGAAAGAATTTGGGAGCAATTATGGCTGTTATTTAATTTTTGAGTACAAATGTGAAATCATAATTTCAGTGAGCTAAAGAAACGCTCTGCAAATACATGTGCATCAATGTTTTGAAAATGAATTACATCTTGTCTCATTGTTTCTACTTAGCAAGAGAATAATTAGGTTACGTCTGCTTCATCGGTATTCACAAGTTCATTCAGCTGGCTTTAGTTCGTTCACATTACAGGCTTGTTCATTCAAATTATATTAATTCTGAACCCCACAACTTGAATTCAAAATGAGACTATCTTGTGAAACTTCTGTTTATTTGTTTCAGGATTTTTAATTATATCAGCCTTCATCTAGGATCCCAGGATGGTTTATAACATATTTAAACAATACAATACAATACAATGAATAGTTACATTACATTTTTTAAAAAAACAATCAATGGATTCTCAGAAGTATTAAAATACTTAAAAGGCCTGGAAGAATTAAAAATACATAAATAAATGGTCTTTGCCTGGTACCTAAAAATAGCAAAGTAGGTGCTAAGTGAGCATCCCTGGGGAGGGAGTTTCACAGATAAGGAACCACAGCTTAAAAGGTTCTTTCTAAAGTAATTGCCCATCTCACCTCATATAGCTGGGGCATCCGAAAGAGAATCAGCAAACTGATATGGCAGCAGGCATTCTTTTAGGCATCTGGGTCCCAAGGAGGGATGGGAGAATCAGAATGGCTCAAACCTATGAAGATTCTTTGAATTCTACCTTAATGCTTGGTCTGCCTCAATCTCATTACCAAATGTGAACTTCTTGTTGTTTTTGTTGTTGTTCAAACAGGAAAAGTATGTGTTGAGGTATACAGTTTTAATGTGCATACCTAAATGCTTACTTCTACACACATACACACACACAAACACACCCCTCTGCCTCTGGAGGTCAGTCAGGCCCCAACAATTCTTTTTGGTGCCTCCTGAAAGCAGCTCTTTTCCAGGAAGCCTTTCTTGGTTGACCACCGACAATTTTATTGACACTCTTATTTTTTTTTTAAAAAAGAATAATTTCAATAATGTGCCTTTCTTTTTGTCTTTTGTTCATTTTCTCTCTTGTCGTTCATTGCTCCGGAATCTGTCGAGATGTGGAGCAGTGTACAAATGTTGTAAATAAATAAATATTTTTTCCCCCTGACAAATGCATTTGGAAAATCCAAACACAAGCTGGGGAATGGGCAAGCCTTGTCCAAAGAATAAGCTCACATTCAGGGGTGTGAATGGGGAAAGTTCTAACGTTGCACAAACTGCACTTAAATTCTTGTACATCCATAGTCCCAAGTTATGTTAGCTTTGTAGGGAAGTATCATCACCTTGAACTTGGCCTGGACATGAACTGTCAGCCAGCTGAGCCCTTTCAACACTGGTGAGATATGTTCCCAGAGAGTAGAGAAAGATTTAGCAGGATGGTGATGGATTCTCCTATAGTGGTGACTTCTTATTGCTGTATTATTCTGATAAGTCAATGCAGCAAAAATATAGATGGTCTCTGAAACAGTTTGAAGAAACAAAAGAAGAATGTTTTCCCCAAAGAACCAAATGGCAAACAGTGAAGAAATTAAGGATAATAAATCAGTCAGAAATATTTCACTATATACTTAAATAAAAATCAAAATGTCAGCTGAAACAGCAGTATGTGTTCCTTGAAAAAAAAGCAGCAGTGTGCTTTGGCTGTTAATCTTTCATCCACTGAATTGAATATGAAGAGTGTCCCTTGAGGAAACTGGATTTACCTTGGCACTTGGAAGATGTGAGTAGTTATTATATTTGTTGAAATATATACTAGCATGTGAGGTGTAATATTGATTCCTGATGTGTTACATGAAATTTGGCTCACAATGAAAACCCTTTGAAGCAAGTTAATTAACTACCCCCCCCCCCCATCAGACACTTCATTCTTGCAAGGTCGTATATTGAGCTTTTATTTCGTGAACCTTTTGTGCTTCATTCCAACATGATACTTCAGTGAATTCAATGCTCGAGATATTATCTATTGTGGATCAATATTTGTGCATTTTTATTCTTATTTATACATACAATATATCGATTTACTATTTCTAGTGGGGGGGGGGAGTTGGTGGTGTTTTAGGCTTTTAAATAGCCCGACACTCTTAAATGCCTCTAAAGTCTTGATGTGAGAGGTCTAATTGAACCTGGATCTGCACTTCTATAGAAGTTTTAACATGCCTTCCCTTAGATCCCAAATTGTTTTGGACATAATTATATAATCCTAACACAGACTAATCAATTTTTTTTAAAGATGAAACATACTAGTTGACCAGAAAAGGTTCCCCAATGATGACTATTTTAAAAATATGTCCTCTGAGATTCTTTGAGGCTCAGCTTGGCCTAGTGAACACTCGGCAGGTGCCCACAGCTGCTCACAAAATTGCACATCCCCCTTTTGCGCCAATGGTGGTCGCCATTCATATGGAGGTGTGCAATTTTGCGAGCGGCTGCAGGCAGCTTCTAAGTGCTCACCAGGCCAAGCTAAGCCTCAGAGAATGCTTGCACAGACCAACGAGCAGGGGGAAGAAGTCAACGGCGATGGGCGAGCAGCGATTTTGCCCACTCCTGATATTAAGTGATTACAACTCCAGGTGAAGAACTTTTGAGTTGCAACAAATGACAATATAGATTCAACAATATTTCTTTGCACAAAACATGATATTCAAAACCATTTGGAAATCTAAAGCAAGAACTCTTTAGAAATAAATAAATAAATAAATAATTGGCCGGAAAGTTCCCTGCCAATAAATATTAATTTTCAACTGCCATTCAGCTCAGACAGGTTCTCATCCTTAAATTTCCACAGAATATTGTTTACAGGAATTCCACACTGTATCAGATCTGTACTTTAAAACAGGTCCAGAGGCAAATCTGAAAGGGACACTTTTCTTCAAAGGTGCTGTGGGATAACATCGAAACATAAACACTGACATGCACCCAACTGTGTCATGAATCCTTTTCTCTTTCTGTCTGAAATGAATCTTGCAGAAAGATTCTTATCTTAAATAATAGCTTGAGAAATTGATAACAACTGTCCAAGAGGGAAATAATGATAATAAGTTAAGATACACTAAATGGACATTCAAGAGAATACAAGCAATCATTAGAGAACTTGGAGCAATATACAGTGCAGTGTGTACAGGACACAGAGTGCACACACAGTCAGAACTCACTTTTGTTTGATGAGACAGGGTGCCAGGAGGTTTGACATCATCAAAAAAAAAGGTCTCTTAGCATTGAAGTCACCCACAAACACCATAATAGCTCTCTCACTGAGCTGAAAAAGGCAGCAAGCCTTCCAGCTCAATGTTAACGACAAACCCATTGACAGGATGATATTCACTTCAACAGCAGGCAGCGGTGAATGGATAGATGAATCAAAAAGTTTCAGTTGACATAGCCTTAATATGCGGTTATAATCAGCACTGGGGAACAGCCTATCTGATTTATACTAATGCAGGAGAGGTATCTCTGCTTCTGTCTAAAAACGGACTTTGTTGTCCCATTGTTCTCAAAACCTCATGTTTTGATTGGTGATATGATTCTGCTTATTTTTCAAGACGTTTAAGGACAGGAATGACAATGAAGAAGTTACATTTCTTGACTCTGTCTTGAAGTGACGTGTCATATTCAATGGGTGCTGAGCAGTCTGTTTTCAGAGCCATGGACAAGACATAAACCAACTCATAGAAAGATTATTAATCTTTTTGAGGCAAAAGAGTACCACAGTTGAGTCTTTGTCTGACATATTTTTCAACCGTTTCACAGTTTTAGTGGCAGAGACAGTATTTGGTTTTGAATACAAAGATTGACATTCTGTATTTCATTAAAATGTGGTCCAAACCGTTCCTTCAGTTTTGATTTATTCATGAGGAAAACCAAGAAGTCCTGAATTTAGGTATGTATTATTTATTGTGTATTATTTTTCGATTAGTTAAATCCCACTTTTTTCTACCTGACACCCAGGGCAGCTTAACATTTATCCTCATAAAACAAATCACATACAACAAACAAGAACAACAACAACAAGAATAAGAATAATAAAACTAAGGAAAGACATCAGCATTTCTGAATTCTAGAAAATCAGTCAATTCTATGAGCCATATTTCCTTTGGCTGTGAACATCCGTTTGCAACAAACTCAGCCATTGCAACAAAAGGAAATTTGGGAAGGTAATATAAGTTGCAAAATACAAAATAAAAGCCTTTGAGGAGACTATTTTTTAAAAAATATAACAAACTGCTCTTCGGTGGATCAGAAAACTCACATCTGATGAAATGTGCACATATGAAAAATGTGCAAAGAAAGCTATGTGCATTTCAAAAATGCTCACCCATGGCTTTAGTCAATGGGTGGATAGATGCAATAAGTACATACAATGTTCATTAAAAAAAATGTATATGCAAAAATATCCATACATATTTTTTTCCATTTTTTTTAAAAAATGCACGGAACTGGCATTGAATGGACTTGGAGGTGGGACATGGAGGAAGTCAATGGAAATAGACATGGCATATAGACCCATTGCTGTTTGCTATACTTTGTTATACGATTCTTACTTGAAAGACTAGCTCTGCAATTGTTGCCTTTCTCAAGAACTGCACAAGAGCTCTTCTGCAACTATTGTGGCTCAATATCACTACTGGAGCTTGACCCTGAAAAGGCCTAGACCACAAGTACCTGCTAGTACGAACCAAAAGAATAAAACCCAAAGAAAGACACATAGCAATGGAGGCTGCAGTGAGAATTATGTTCAGAGGGTTGAGTGTAAGCACAAGTCTGAACCCCTGCTAAAGAAGAAAGAATGGGAGCTTTCAAGAAAATGATAAAATATGTGTTTGTGTGTTTACAGGTCTGGGAACATTTTAAATGGAAAAAAAGGAGGATCCTGCAATGGAAAAATGGCTGGTGATAATGGAGTTGAAAAGAGATACAAGATGAGAAAGACTTGAGGAGATCCATTTTCTGGTGAGTAATGAAGTGAAAGATGTCTTTCAAGTTGGTGCAGTGGAAGAAAAGATACATAATTCAAGTAGGGCAAGAAGACCGTAGAACACTGGTTCTATGAAATGAGGCAATCTTGCATTTCTATTTAGAGAGAACAATAAATCTAAAGGAACCTGAGAAATGTGAGATATACAGGGAAGGTTGAGAGTCAAAAACACTCCTGCATGGTGGACAGGGCATGGAGGTTACGCTCATGCCAGGCATACTGCATAAAGCCATGACATAGTAATGAAAGGCTTTCTGTTCCTCCTAATGGAACATGTCAACTCCGAGGTCTACAGAGATAAGTGGTTTATTGACTGAAGCCACTCCAACTACTGCCAAACATACGTTCTCGTATGTATGAGACATAGAGGAGTTTTACCTCAACCTTTTTAGCATACACACTCTATCACTCACCCATGACCACCTGCTCTCGAACACTGACTTGTCACCTACCAATTGGCTAGCAGCCAGGTCATTTTGTTTAATTGTGGCTCTTTCACACAGCTGACTCAATTCATTCTGCCTTTCATTCCTAGCGTCCGCTGTGCCAGTTTTAAGTACAATTGAAACCTGACTGTTTAACTTTCTCATTCCAACCTTGCTGGGAAGTTAGACAAATTCTTAACCCCAAGATATCAGGTCCTTTTGAGATGAAAATGAGAGTTGAGAAAAGAGTTTGGGTTTTAGCACTATTTATGTAACATTTATTAATGAAAACATAATCATACATTCTGCCTCAAAACAACCATAATCACATCATTAATTCCTATCACATAGCAAGCTTGTCTTTCATACTTGCAAACAATCACACAGAATGAACTGGCCAGGTTAAAGCTGTGGGTGATGGGACAGAGAAGTTTGCATGCATGCAGAGTGCCTTTTCGTGAGATTATGTAGTCTTCTCAACTTCCCCTCAGAGTTAACTGATCTTTTATAAGATTCCTTTAGTCCATAAGTCCAACCCTTCTTCACCTATCCTCTGGGCCCTCCTTCTCCTGGCTCCATCCTTCTGTCCTTAAGAGTTATAAATCTCCTTCTCAATCATAAGGACAGTTGCCAGGTCACTGTGGCCTTGTTCTTATCCTTTGTTAAGTCAATGACCTTATAAGGTCACTATGTCTTCTTTTGGCATGAGCACTTTTTTTCCTTCTCCACAGCTGTTATTTCTCAGAAATTCCATCCATTTTGGAACCCACGCATTTTTCTTCTGCCTTTGGCCTAGTTCCAAACACACACACACACAAACACACACACAATTCATCCAGCCTGAGCAAGCCATCTAAAATATACAGCAGGCTTCTTATGTTAGAACAGGCCTCATAGATCTGTCGAAGGCTAACACACTCCGCAACAAAGGCTGCCATTGACTGCATGCGTATATTTCAAAATTGCAAGTGGAGAAGAAAACACAAGAAATAAGACACAGACACCAGAGCTTGGGATAA
Organism: Anniella stebbinsi; assembly: GCA_029215795.1. Classification (NCBI taxonomy): domain Eukaryota; kingdom Metazoa; phylum Chordata; class Lepidosauria; order Squamata; family Anniellidae; genus Anniella; species Anniella stebbinsi. Next base: position 145,844,999 of record JARDYH010000004.1, read on the forward strand.
ACTAGGGCCTCTTTATTTAACATGGATATTCTCCCCTCCATGGATTTGAGCATGAACGTGCAGGAATTTCTCTTATTTATCTCAGACAACTGGCCTGCCAATCAGGGCGAGCCACTTGTTGAACACAGGGGTCGGTAGAACCAGCCCCCCTATTCCCACAACACTTGCGTGTTTGGTGAGACCTACTGCATCACCACACCCAGGACTGCACAGCTCTGGGTAGATGAGTCAAATAGGTCCCCAAAGGCAAGCCATATCCTGACACGGAAGCTGCACAGCCCCCGAGGAGCAGGGCCTCTGACTTGCCCCCACCATAAAGGTGCCAGCGTGTTGCCATCCCTATTCTCATCCCCTAAAATTCCCGCACCATCCGCCTATCATTTATATTCACCTATTTATCCTCCATTTTAAAGATTAAATCCAGTATGGAGTAGGCGAAACCTTTGCATACAAATGCCAGGGAAAATTTCCACTCAGTCTCCTCCACAAAGAGGACGACTGGCTGATCCCATACTAGTTGATAGGGAGGGAGGGTGGGGCCAGATAAGAAGAAGCCGGATGGCCATGTGGAGCGAGCCTTTATAGGCTTGGCTCCGCCTCCACGCCAGGCGTGTAGCCATGCACGTGTATAGTCTTCTTTTCTTCTTCCCAACTGCAAAATCTGACCCCTCCCAAGACGTTCCAGCTAGGTGGGGGTCAGGCATATGTACATTTCAAAAATGTGCACACATCTACTTTAATCATGAGAAGAATGTGTACAGTCGAATTTGAAGACTTTGTTGATTTAAATAATTTTTAATTTTATATGTTTTTAATCAGTTTATGTATTTTATATTGTTTACATTGATGTTGTTCCCCGCCTCGATCTGGAGGGAGAGGCAGATAAGAAATAATAATTATAATAATAATAATAATAATAATAATAATAATAAATTCATACATTTAAAAAATGTGTAAATTTCAAAAATGTACACAGTGAATGAGTACATTTGGAAAAAAATACACATGGAAATATGCACAGATTTTCATGTGGAAAAAAATGAAGCTCGCCATCTGATATGGACTCATGCTGAAATGAACTTAGAGTTGAACTTGGAGAAATTTGGCAAGCTCAAACTTTGCTGATTCGCATATCCATATACTCAGTTGAACAGCATGCTTCAAAGTTCTGTATGTGGATCACACTTTTTTGGTACTTTTTTAATACTTTTTTTTCTGAGACAGCATCACATCTCATTATACAATACTTATGTTCAAAATGGTGTTATGAGAAATAGAAAAAACGTGTTCTACTACTGAGCCAATGTATTAAACCAGTGAACCTGACCCTTTTATCCTCAGATGAGAAAGTCTTAAATGACATAGTTTGGTCATGTAACTCAAAGCTTTCTAATTCTAACCAGTCTAAACCAAATCAGAAACTGTGCAGATACCTTGGATGCATACACTGAAATAATACAATCTCATTTTCTTGCAATGGTTAAAAAGGAATATTTAATTGCGAGTGGAGAAGAAAGCATGGAATAAGGACACAGTCACCAGAGATTGGGATAAACTAGGGCCTCTTTATTTAAATAAGGGAGCTTTACTCCTCCCTGGATCTGCATGTGAAAGTGGAGGAATCTATTAGATCCTTTCTTCAGGCACCTAGCCTGGCAGTATGGGCGAGCCACTCTCCCAAGCTAGGAGTCGGGTAAACCCGGCTCCTCTCTGATGTGACACTTTGAAAGTGTGGGGAGATCGACCTTCATCACACCCACCCGGTGCTGAACAGCTCTGAATAGGTGAGGCAGGAAGGTCCCCAAAGGCAAACCATATCCTGACATGGGAGCTGCACCCCCCCCGAAGAAGCAGGTCCTCCGGATGTGTCAATCACCAAAAGGTGCCAGTGTGCTCACCGTCCCTATTGTAATATTGTGCAAATTCCCGTCCGCTAAGCATAACTCCAGTATGGAGTAGGCAAAAAAAACCTGTACACAACTGTGGATTTGTGACAGGTAAAATTCCTACTCAGCCACCCTCCCTTCAAAGGGGGTGACTGGCTAGTCCCATACTAGTTAAATGGAGGGGGGGAGCCTGAAAGCGAAATAAGCTGAGCTTTGGTGGGGCTGGCCTGTATAGGTTCTGCCCAGTCCACATCTCACGTGGCACACATGTCCCTCGTGTGCCAACTTTCTTCCACTCCTTCCCACCCCCAAAAGCCCCCCCCCCCGCCCAAGCCTTTCCGGCTGGGAGGGAAGCAGGCTTCTTTCTATAAATGTAGATTTTAGGTGCCATGTTACTACGACATCACTTTTTTTTTTGTCTTCAACATTTGAGCCAGTCTCCCAGGGATAGGTTACTCTGACTCTGGGTCCTCCAAATATTTTGGACTACCACTCTTACCTTTGAGAAGAGGCCATCTAAGCAGAGTTCTGGCTCTCTACCATACAGGCAGGCCTGCCTGCCCGGTTGACTCCATAGCTTGTTGAAATGACATTTCCTGCTGAGTTCTAGAGATTTGTAGTTTTCTCTGGCCACAGCGAATACAAATCCCTCCATCCCTTCAGGAACCTGTCTGTCTAAACATACTCAGAAGTGTCATTTCAGCAAGACATGCAGTCAGCTGGGCAGCCTGCCTATGTGAGACTGAGCCCTTCTGCTATGCTTCCTGATGCAAATGCTGTTCATATTTGTGTCACATAGAAGCCTATAATTTCAGGGAACTTTTCCTGGGTCAGATCTAGACCAAGTAGGATATAACACTTTGAAAATAGTTTGAAACGGTATATGGAGTGTGTCCTGGCCCCCGGCAGTTGTCAATATTGTTATAAAACGTTATAAAGCAGTTGCGGAATGTGTAGGGTGTGAAATAATGAGGCGAGACAAGTAAAATGGATTTTAAACAGGGCCACTTTATTATGGATCTGCAGTATGGGGAACCTATGCGGACATCCTACTAAACCCTGGGCGAGCCATTCACCACCTGAGGGATGGTGTGATTCCGAACGCCACCTCCCAGGCTTGCCCCTTTTGGGGTAGGGAGACTTTCTGGTGTCGACCCCTCCTCGCGCTGTTTAGCTCCGAGTGGGTGAGAAAGGTTAGCCTCAAAGGTAACCCTTATCCCTCCAGCTGTCACCGTAAAGCTCACAGCTGAGGGGCCTCAGGCATTACCCATCACCCTAACAGTGCCTGTGAATGCTCGCCATCCCTAGCAACGCTTTGGATGTCCGCAAAACCTGCCATTAGATTGTGACCGAAACGGTATTAAACAGATCAACCTAATTACTACTCCTTACCTGTCTTACAGTGTGAAGTAGGCAAAAAGACTCATAACATAAAGCTGATTATGAGCAAAAAATTCCTACTTGGCCCTCCTAAAGAGCGACCAGAGAACCCACACTGTCTAAAGGAGGGAGGGAGGGAGCTGCCAAAGACACGCGTGGCCGCTGGGAGGGGGTGAGTGGCTTAAATACCCCTCCAGTCCCCTCCCAGTGCCGGTGGCCTGAGGGGAACCCGCCAATGGTGGGCTCCCTTCTCGCTCGTCCTCCACCCCCACCGCAACACCCTTCCCGCAGCCAGGCAAGCCGGGCGTAGGAAGGGGCCCTAGTGTAGATCCTGCCCTGCTGTCTTAAACACTCAGGTGACGGAAGAAGTGTATTAATGGTGGGGTAGTGTCTAAGTTCATTTGTGTTCCTGATAACATCATCAGAAGCAAAACTGGGCCTGATTAAGGGTGGGGTTCAAAATTAATTATTACATGGGTTTTTTTAAGCGTTTTAATCAATTTGGACTAGATAGAGGGAATATGTCCATTACATTTAAAAAATATTAGTATGGTTTGGGATTTCCCCCCTCCCTGCTTTCTTTAGGTATGAGTTGATGCTGTTTTCTTACTGTTTTTAAGCTTCCTGGTTTGTTCATGTTTAAATATTTTGAATTTTATTATTTATAGGTAAGGCCTGGGACTGCAAAGTTGGCATTCAATTTTTGTTCATTTCACATTGTCCTGACAAACCAAGCAATGATGCTTTCCTCTACTATTGTCCAGATGGCATTTATTGCAAAGTAAGTGAGAAAGTACTGGCCTTAGTTTCCTTATTAGAAGAACCATATGGGCCTGTTCAGACAACACATTAAGCCATGGTTAGGCTGCTAACCCTTTTGCAGAAAATGGTTAGTGAGTGGCTCAATTTGGACGACACAATAAACAACTGGTGTGGGGGAAACAATCGTCAGTTGTTTTGACTATTGTGTCATCCGAATGCTGCCATAGTCAACTCAGCGCTGATCTTAATCCACACCACAGTTGATTATTTATTACCATGTTGTGTGGGGAGTACCCCCTAGTTGAACAACTGTAAAGTTGATTATTACCCCACCATTGATTATCATGTCATCCGAATTGAGCCAGTGTGTTTAAACCATGATTATATAACCACTATGGTTAGGAATGGTTCACATGGCGTGCTAAACCATAATGTTTAGCTCAAAATGCTTAAAACCATGGCTTAATGTGTTGTCTGAACAAGGTCTATGTCTCTGTATGATGTAAACTTTACACTGCAAAGGGATCAATCATAATGCAGCATATATTCATAACTAGCTAATGGCTTTAGAATGGAAATAGGGGAATAGATTGACATGTTCAGAATAGCAGATTAAGCAGATTTGGGCTAGAGTCATGGAATGCATTAAATGCAGCTGAGATACTTCACAAGTCTTGTCAATATTATTTTGACATTCCTCAAACAGTATCAGAATTTGTCAAAAACTCCTCAAAATTGCCTGAGCGGGAACCTTTAAATTCACCTTAAATTTTATATTAGCAAAATTTGATGGCCTAGTGGCCATGCTGAAATCAACCCTCAGTGGGAAAAGATCTGCTCCAGTTTAGCTAGATGGTACAAAACAGTTAGTAGGCTACACAGCATCCAAAAATGGATTTTAGTAATCTAGGTCATATGTTTGCAGATGAGAGTGATAGATTGAATTACAATTTGGACTTTTTATGCAGCCTCACAGAAGAAAAAGACAACACCTCATAACTGTTGTATGTCAGAGCCACTTCAGATAATTTAAAAGTCTTTCAGCAGTTACATAATTCTCCCAGTGTGGCCAAGTGAAATAGAAGTGTTTGATTTTACTGAACATAATGAGAATGCTATTTCAAAAAAGAGCCTGCTATAAGAAGCATTCCACTTTACACTAAATCAAAAGGTCACAAGGGGCTTTTGTTACTAAACAAACCTCATCAGTGCAGTTCATTAATACAATTAGACAAAGTGCATTCTCCAATTTCAGATATCTATTTACTCGGAGGCACTTTCTGCCTTACTTAATCAAATTTAATTTGGGCGGATTTTGTTCCCAGCTACAGAATGTAAATGAAATGGAAAGGATCTATGAAAAAGTCCATTATTTTATCAGCGTAATTTTTATGTATGATGCTACTCAAGCAATAGTTAATTAAAGAGAGCTTGCAATGAAAATTATACACTTGGCTACTGCAGTGGTTTTCAAAATGTTGATCTTCAGGGAATCTTTCCAAGATGAATTGTCTGTTGAAGAACCTCTGCAATACTTCCATGGGCCACCTGTGTCCTGAACAGAATTCCAGGGTGTGTTCTGATGGCCTCTTCATTGCTCCAAGTGAACGGAGATGCTGAACGTGAGCCTTGGAACACACTCAGTAATCCTTGTTGCTGTGAATTGCAGGAAAATATTGGTAATGATGGTTCCAAGAAAATTTGTATCATGTTCATTTCATTGGCAAGTCTCTTTATAAACTCCCAAGTAATGCCATTGTTCCTTTGAATGCTAGTGGACTATCATTTGTTTATATAATAGGAGCAAAATGGAACTTTAAAAAAAAATTAAAAATTTTTTTAAAGAGATTTTATGTCACTTTTCAAGACTAAAATAATATATATCTTAAAGCAGCTGCATAAAAAAACCATGAAAATAATACAATACAATTTACAATTTTTAAAACTAAAAACAATTTTAAAAACATAACCCTAATGGCTAAAAACAGTAGCAGAAAGGACATAGAATCATAAAATAGTAGAGTTGGAAGGGGTCTTTAAGGCCATCGAGGCCAACCCCCTGCTCAATGCAAGAATCCATCTTAAAGCATACCTGAAAGATGGCTGTCCACCTGCCTCTTGAAGGCCTCTAGTGTAGGGTGACCAGATTTTGGAACCCAAAATCCCAGTCCCCCCCCGCCAACAACCCCCCCACCAAGCCACCCCCCAAAACAACCCCCCACCAAGCCACCCACCCCCAAAAAACATCAGCCCGGACCTACCGGGGCGGGTTCTCTTCTGCTGCCTCCGCCGCCGTGCCGCTGCCACCGCCGCCACCGCCGCCACCGCCACCGGGTCCTCCGCCGGCTCGTAAGGCCAGCGGCCGCGCGGAAGAGGCATGGGAGGGCCAGATCCGGAAGTGACGTAATCGGCCCTCCCCCGCATCATTTTTGCAGATCATGTTTTCATTGAAATAAAAGGACCCAAATTAACCCAACAACCTTGTCTTGCCTCTTTCTTCCACCTTCATTGGCAAATGAGGGTCCACCACTGAAAAGGCATTCTTGCAAACCTAATTGTACTGGAGGGCCTCTGTGGCCAATCCCAATGTCAGGACAAACAGGTATAGGTATAAATGGCCCATCAAACAACCTGGTCTCAAACCATTTATGGCTTTAAAGGTCAAAACCAGCACTTTGAATCAGGCTTGGAAGCCAATAGAGAGTCAGTGCAACATATTCTGAGTGCCTTGCCCTCAGAAGCATCTAGGCAGCCATGCTTTGCTCCAGATGAATCTTCTGAACCTTCTTCAAAGGCAACCCATGCAGACCACATTACGGAAGCTTAGTCTTCATGTGACCAAGGCACGAGTACCTGAGGTAGCTGATAAAGCTGATAAAAGGAACTCCAAGACATCACTGCTATCTATATTTCCACAGATAGCAGCAGGTTCAGGAACTCTCCCAAGCTGTGAACACAACTTTAGAACTGGTTGAAAACCACCATCCAAGTAAGTCAATTTCCATTATCCACAATTTGCCCATCTTCTCTGGATTACATTTCAGGTTATTTATCCTCATCCATCCCAAAACTGCCTGCAGACACCTGTTGAGAATTTTCCCAGCCTCCTTGGGTTTAGTTGATGAAAACAAAAGGTTGAGATGTGTGTCATTGGTATACTATTCAAGCTTTAGTCAAACCTTTAGTCAAACCCATGTTCAAAAGCTCAGGGAGTAAGACAGTACCTTGTGGCATCCCAAAAGCAAAAGGTCATGAGGTGGAACAGAAGTTTCTGAACACCACCAACTGAGTTTGTCCAAACCGAAATGACCAGAGCTACCACAACATCACGTCTCCCAAACTCACAAGGAAATCATGGTCAATGGTATCAGCTACTGAGAGGTCCAGAAGAACAAACAGGGTCACATTCTCCCTGCCCATTGTCCAGCATAGGTCATACACAAGGGCAACCAATTCCAATGGAATTCCTGACAAGTAGGAGCCCAAATCATCCATTCAGTTTCATCATGAGGCATATGGCACAACAAAGCCCTACATGCTTCTGGATCACAACTATTCCATTTGCTAAATTTTGCTGTGATATGAAATACATGTGCAGTATGTGTAGGCATAGAGCAGAATATTTACGGCCCAAACTACAAGTTAGGAGGGAGGGCACCCCAGGCCTCTTTTACCTGCATCTTCTAGGACAAAAGCAGATATTACTTTAAATCTGTGTCTAGCAGCTATGCTGTTCATTCATTTTTAGGTGGAGGGGCCCAATCCAGATCTTAAAATCTTCTCTATCCACCTCACCCACGCTAGGATCCCAATCAGAATTGCTCTTCTATGTCTACTTTAGCATAAAAATAAAAAAGAAAAGACATCGCTGCTAGACACAGATTTAAAGTAATATTTGATTTGGTCCAAGTTAATGGGTACTTTAAAAACAACAACATTATGGAATATCATGTTAGCAACACCCCATAGGGATAGGCAAACAAGTGATGTTTGCCTTTACTAAATTCTCCGAACATAAATTTAATGTTTGTCTTTCTTGTTTACTGTGTTCATTTGTGACCTCTATTTGTTTTGTGTAAATTGGGAAATTGCACAAAATAAATCGGGAAAAACATTTGGGAAAAAATAAAAAGGAGCAAAACATTTTGTATTTTCTAAAAGTGTGTACTTTCTCCCATATACTACAGCATAAAAATGCACATTGAAATGCATATTTTAATTGCGTTATTTGAATGTGAATGTATGGCTGAGGATTTGTAAACAATTTCATTGAACACCCACCATTTTGTTTTGCTTTCGGGCCCGAGGAGAGCGCATGAGTGCTCCTATGCATAAAGTAAGTTTTTTTAAAAAAAACAAAACCTGCACACGATCAGCCCCCCACCCCCTCCCTACCCTCCTGGGGGTGGCGAAACTGATGCCACCCCCTCCACTGTTGGGCATGGAGCTGCACGGTGTGGCTCCGTGCCCATTTCTGCTGTTATGCTTACTTGTGAGTAAGCGCTGCAACACCCAGGACAGGTGGCCACATCTTCCACAGTTTCGGGAAGTTCCCGGGACCGTGGAAGGATTGGGATTTTCCAGGGATCCCTTATCCCTGGCAAATGCTGTGGCTGCCCCCACATGCCCCCGGGAGTCCCTGTGTATCATTTGGACTCACAAGGACCAGCCGGGGGCCATCCCATGCAAACAGCCTGGTGTAGAAACAGCCTCTATTTAATCCTATTATTGGCTGTGGTGACAGATGTAATTTTGGTTATGAATATGTGTGACATACTGCCAGACATGTGACTGTCCATAACACTGACAAGATCGCATGGGTCACTGCAGCCACAAGGATGACATGACAATATGGGCAAATAAGGCTGATGAGAGTAGATCCAAAGAAGTAGAAAAATGGATCTGGGAAGGATTCAAATCACGAGAACATTCTGGAAATGAGGTAAATAGTTTCAGCTCAGGTCTAAAATTCCATGTCTTCCAGATCAAAGTTCTGATGATATGCTTTTGTCATTTTGAATATTCAGTTGCTTCTGCAAAATAAAATAAAAAAAATAGAAGTTTAAAAAACCACCCTCAGTGCTGAGAAGCAACATGGAAAAGTCATTGTTTGTAATTGTTAATTTAATTGAATGTGTCCGGTCTCAAATGTTTTCGTAAAGCCATAGGAATGTTCAGCAGCTGCCTGTTTGTACAGTGGTGTCAGCGTGCTGTAGCAACACTAATGCGTAATAAACTGAATGACCCTTTCATTGCATTCAAAGAATTCCTCCTAGGACATTGGAATGCAAGAGGTTAAAGGCTGACATGCTCCTTTTTTCAAGGGAACTGTAGAAAACAATGCATTTCTATTGTGTACACAAATGAATAACGCAGTTTAGCAGAGAACAGCCAGCCTTACTAATGAAAAATGCAAATTCAGTATCTATGAGTTATTCATGAAGTTCCTTAGCCTGCAATTCACATTTCTGAGTATTTAGCTCTTCTGAAAAACAGCTTCAGCTTAATGCTAAATGTTGACTGTTGAATGTCAAAAAAAATAATGATCACCAACGATGGGTTTCTCGTTTTCTGCCTTGAGGGAATAACTCCCTACGTTGTGTCTGCCATGGAACAGCACCACAGGTTCCATGGAACTCCTGAATGTTGCAGAGGATCCTGGGGCGTGGGGGTGTGGGGTGTTCTAGAATATAGGTGGGAACTTTCAGCACTAACAGAAGTTCCCCCCTCTCATCTTCTTTCCAGAGCCTTGTTTCTGCATGGAAGGCAAGGAGTGGAAGCAACTGGGAGGGAAGGAGAAACAAGGAGAGAGAGAGAGAGAGAGAGAGAGAGAGAGAGAGAGAGAGAGAGAGAAGGGTTGGGTAGAGGAGAGTGTCGTATCCCTCCCCTGAGAACCCTCCCAGAGGCTACAGATATGTGTTTTGTGCATAAGGGGAAGTTTATCCTTTCACTTCAAACTTTACCCCTCATATACTTAAAGCCCATTTCAAGGAAATACTGCTTTCCCTACTATTTATTCCTTGACTATGCTCGATACCACTGCCACCATATATAATAATAATAATAATAATAATAATAATAATAATAAATTTATTTATTTATTACCCGCCTCTCCCTCCGGATCGAGGCGGGGAACAACATCATCATAAAACACACAAAACTGATTAAAAATACACCAATACATCATTAAAATACCAATAAAACACCAATAAAACACTTAAAATATATAAATATATATATATTTATTTATATTATATTTATTTATATTATTATTCCCAACCATATTCCATTTGTTCCACTTTGTGACTGTCTTGAATGATAGATGCAATACAGTAGACTGATGAACACACATAAATGAATGATTATTATTAACACTGTTAAATGGTAAATAAGATGTATTCGTACGTGTGTTTTTAAAGAAGCACTGAAGGTATTTTCCCTTTTTTTAAAATACCTAGTCTATTCTCAACTCCTTCCTCAATCTCTAACCCTAAAATAATAATAAAAAACAGCCTTTCCCTGAACTCTCTGACACTAACTAACTCCCTGACCACTCACTCCTTTTTAAAAAATAAATAAATACTGTCAAACATGCCCTCCACCAATCAGCCACCAGCACAACACCATCCTATTCACTCTCTCCCTTTCCCACCTTAACTCCCTTTCCATATTCATTCTTTATAATTGACATTGACGACATTGCCATATATAAGCATACCCACCTGTAAAATATCACAGAACCAGGCATCACAGGGAGCAATTGGTATTCTGCAGGAAATTTGCAGTAAAAAAATGATTTGCCTTGAAGGTATTTTCCCCATGATTGAAAAGCTTTACGTCACCATGTGCTGTCGTGGGGCCATAGAGGTGGGCGAACTCACCTGCTTCAACTTATTTCTTTATTTGTTGGGTGCTTGCTCTGTCACCACCATTGCCTGCCTGTGCTCATCAGGCTGTGTGAGTTTCCTTTGAGGCCCGACTTGGCCCAACGAACACTTGGCAGCCATGTCAGTGGCAGCTGTAATGGCCCCACTGGCGCAAGGTTGAAGGCACAAATGCTCTGTTCGCACTTTTACTCTTGTGTGAATGGGGACCTTACAGCCACCATTGACATGGGTGGGGGGAGTACAAAATTTTGGCAGCAAGTGATGGTCTGTGCTCTTGCCATGTGCACTGGACTGTGTCCAGGCAGGCAGAGGTAGGTGAGACCATTGGACTCCTGGACTCAGTCAGGCACTCTCAACATCACTGTGGTTAAAGCTGTGATGTTTTCTGAACATGGCCCAGTTTTCTGGCTTAACCACCATGGTTAAAGCCATGGTTTAAGGTATCTTCTGAACAGGGCCATTAAGTAGGGCTGTGCACACACCCCAGACCTGATTCGGATCTGGATCTGTCAGGTCTGAATCAGGCCTGATTTGCTTCAGATCAATTCAGACCTCCCCCAGTCTGATTTGGATCTGGATCCGAAGTGAGATTCAGATCTCCTAATCGAGATTCAGATGCCTCATTTTTCCCATCGACTTGCATTGGAGGAAAGAAAGGGCTATAACTTCTTTATTTTTAAAGATATAAAACTGAAGCTTGGGCACATTGCAGATGGGCTAAAGGAACTCATGCGTGCAAAATTTCAGAAACATGTGCAAGTGTGTAGTGGCTATGAATTTTTGAAAAATGATCAAGAAATGCCTATAACTTATTTATTTTTCAAGATACACACATGAAACTTGGGCACATTGCAGATGGCATGTAGGTACTCATGTGTGCCAAATATCAGAAACATAGGTGCAGGCATTTACTCACAAGGAATTTTTAAAAGTGCAATTTTCCAGTCAATCCAGAAGTGCTACAACTTTATCATTTTACAGGATACACACATGAAACTTGGGCACATTGCAAATGGCATGTAGGTACTCATGTTAATCAGCTCTAAATCAGCTGATTGGAGAGAGATACTGAGCATGGTCAGGTTTATTATTAATCTGATTGACTATCATCATCATCAGAAGAAGACTAAATGAAATGGAACTTTGGAAAAAAAGGTTTTTCACTGACTCCAATACAAGGAGAAAAGAAAACTGTATATGTTTTAGATAACAAACCTTTGGTCTCTTTAGGAATTGTGTCACAATAGTAACCAATGTGTTTTTAAAAGTCACTTCTGACAGAGGGCTTTTCTGTTTTTGTACTTAAACTGCTCTCCCTCCCTCAACATTTCACTGTTTTTCCTTTAAATTTTAGAGTACGTAAAATAAACACTGATACCTAAAAAATTCAGAATGATTAATCAAACTGTTTCAATTTACAAAGGTTGGAACAACCAGTCTCCAATCTTCATTTAACATGGCAGATGTTCAATTTACCGATGGGCCTTAACTTAGCCATCACTGCTGTAAAAGTTACTATACTACATCAGTATACAAAGCGCCGCCATACCACAAAATCCCCTCATGACAAACCTGCCCTCTCAACTGCAGAGGCACAAAAAGGGGAGGCAGCCCAGACTAGTCTAATGCCAAATGTATGAAATTGCCTCTAGCAGGGGGCAATGACTTTATACCCCAACCTGGAATATGTTCATAAACCACCGATGACACACTTCCTCCAAGTTGTGGAGTGGGCACAAGATTCTCAGCCTCTCACCAGGCTTGATGTTTCAGGAAGGTCTACTTGAGAGTCAGTTGGTCTCAGGTGTAAATAAAAACCCGGAACAGGAGGACAGATGACAGTCCCAGCACCCCATTCCCTCACTGTCAGTGTGGCTATATTATACCACGCATAACAGAAATTAAAAGAAAGTTTAATAGAAAATTGTAGTGCCCATGAATGGGTCCTAGACAGCATCAGAGAGTGGGCTAACATTGCAGCCAGCACACCATTGCTTGGAGGTACTATACAAATGCAGGTAGCTAGATAACAGGGTATCATGGCACAGGATTTTTTATCACTATGTTACCCACAAGGAACAGCTGGATCAAGTCATCCATTCATGTCAAGACTTTGGCAACCATTTATTTGACCAATTACAGTTTTCTATGATGTTTCTTATGATGAAGTACATGTTGTATTTGATAGGTATGACATTCCAATGTCACTTAAAAGTATTACTTGTACCAAACAGCTGGCAGGCAGTGTGGCAGTTACATCTCATATAACAGACAGAAATGTCTCACTGAAAATGTTGCTGTCGAATGTACAGACAAAAGTGAAATTAATAGTATACTTCGCACACCAGTTAATTGACAAAAGTGGCGAACCACCAGCACATAGTTATACCATGGGAAAAACAGTGGACGCCATTCATTATCAACAACAGTGGAAGCCATTCATTGCCACTGGAGAGCCAGTGCCTGCTGGAAGAGGGACCACCACCACCCAGGGAAGAGGGACAGCCGCCTGCTGCCTTTCTAAATGCTGACTTGCTTCTGTTGCTACCACCACTGTTGTCCTCTGCCTGTGGACTTCTGCCCAGCAGTCTACTAGTCCCTGCAGGACCAGCCTCCCAGGTACTGAGCCAGCTGCTACTGACAATTTCCACCTGTCTCCCTCCCTATAGGGGGATGCATAAGCTGAGGTGGCCTGGAAGAGCCAGTGCCTGGAGGAGAAAGAAGGATCACCACCCCCACCCCAGAGGGGAGAGCTGCCTGCTTGCCTCCCTACCACTGGATCCATTTCAGTTGATTTTCAGGCCTGGTTTTGGCACGGGAACAGCCTTTGTCGCCCTATATGGTGGCCTTTCTTGTTGGAAAGGCTGCCCAACAATCAGATGAAAAACAGTTTAAAGACTTGTACTGATCTTCCAACCTGACCAGCAGGCAGGTCTCTGAATGTGGCGATAATCTCCCCTGTCCAGGATTGTAGGATTGCTCTCTTAGAGTGCTGGCTAGGGATGATTGAGAATTTTGTTTCAATTTGGATTTGATAAGAATTTGTCAAAATTCACAAAGTTCTCCATATTCAGGACAAAACAAAAACCCTTAAGATCTTAACGTCTCTTTAACAAAGGTTTGCCTAACTCAGCTAATTGCTGGAGGTGTCATACAGTTAATGCTTCTTTTATTCATGTTTTAGAAATGCCCAATAGTTGACTCGTTTTGGGAGGAAATAATCAGGTGAATAAACTTTGCATTGGAAAACTGTTTAATATTTTCTGATGTACATGTTCTCTTAAATTATGTACCTGCTTCTTGGAATGTAACACATGGCCAGCATAATGGATTTTTCATGCCCTCTTGACTGCCAAAAGACTGATTCTACAATATCGGAATGATAAAAGCCCACCGTCTATAATGCAACGGGTTGAAGACCTAACGACTATAGCAAACTTTGAAAGAATGGTATATGGGCACTACTCATTAATGGACTTATATTTGGATATCTGGTCTGTCTTTACTGAAGTTTATGTGTAATTTACTCCTTCCCCCCTCCTTTTTTTAAAGAATGTTGTAATATCTGAAACTGTGGTATTTGAAAATATGTAGTTACGCGTGATTTTTTTTGGTGTTTTTGTTTTATTGTGTTGAAACTTATAATAAATAAATTGATTAAAATGATTAAAAAAATCAAAAACAAAACTGAAAGATTTGTCCATCCAGGCCCAGGGCTCTGCGTGCTTAGCTGTGAAAAACTTGGGTTTGAATCCCTCTGTATTCAACCACGTTAGTGCTCCATTAGTGTTGTCATCTTTCTCTTTGGCTGAATTCGGACGACACAATAAACAACTGGGGGGGGGGGGACAATCATTAGTTGTATTGACTATCGTGTTGTCTGAATGCTGCCATGGTCAACTCAGTGCTGATCCTAATCCACACCACGGCTGATTATTTATTACCATGTTGTGTGGGGAGTTGTGTGATTATTACCCCACCATTGACTATCGTGTTGTCCGAATTCAGCCTCTGTCTCCCCCTCCCCCCTCCTGATAGGCTCCTCATTTTTGACAGTTACATGGCAGGCAGGTACATCATGGTTCTCTCCTTGCTTGTAATAACTGTTTCTATTGAATTTGGCTGGTGAGGTTGAAAATTTCTTTTATTTTGTTTTTGATAAGAATTTATCAAAAATTTGCAAAGTTCTTCTTATTCAAGAGAGAAAGAATTTTTTAAAAATGTGGGAGAAAGCTAAACTGACAGATTCAGCCACCCCTATTGCTGGTTGGCTTACCATAAATTCCTAGCATATGTCCCAATAAAGAGACACCTCATAAATTACATTTTCTGGAGGTGGCAAAACCCTGTCATGGCAGGAAAGTTGTTACACATAGACCCCACCTCCACATTTGCCTTATGAGGAAAATGTGGTATGGATTTTTTTTTTCTTATAACATGTAATCCTCCATAATTTGTCACTGGGTTTTAGCTAGAGCAAATTCAAGGTAAAGTTGAAGGATTCTGTTCAGATGAGACATTTGTAAGAGTTTGAGGGGAGTTTAATAGCATTTCTATGACATTTTCAATATATATTGGTGATCGGGGAAACTGTACACCACTAAATGATGACATTGACTGTAAAGTGGCCTGAATCAATATTCCAAATTAAGGTCATTTCTATGCAAGGCATCTATCGTAGACTCGTCATGGTTGTTCTTGGGTTCTTTAGATGTCATTGTGACCCTCCAGTTTCTCTTCTGTATCTTACCAACACTTCTGACAACTTTGTTTTTAGAGCAGGGCAATGCAGCATTTAATTGTGAAAGCAAATGAAAGCAAGATTTTTTTGTATGTGTATTTGTGCTATTCCACTATTCTACAGAGCCATCTAGAGATTAGGAAGCAGAAAAGCAGGACAAGAAATGCTCCTTTTGTAATACTTAGATCTCAACTCTGCGATGAACCTAAAAGTAGATGCAGCAGATTAACAGCCTTGTGTAGAAATCCTCCAATTTCTGGGTTCCTTCTTACCAGGAAAACATCTGAGGAATTTTGAAGGAAACCGAAAGTTCACAGGAATTTTTTCCTGATTTTTAATTTTGACCTTTTTATATATTTAATTGTTTAAAGCTCATTTGCATTGTTAACAGATTTACATTTATAATCTCCCAAATGTTTCCCTACCAGATTAAAAAAATGTCTTCACAGCACCTATTCTTCTTCAGCATTGTTGAACTGTATCCGTTAGCCAAGGGGGGTTTCCCCCACCCCCACCCCCACTTTGTAGACTACCCTATTTTCATATATTAAAGTCTTGTTGTATTAATTTTATAGAAAAGGTTCTATAACCTCTATACACTGTCCACAGACCTTTCTGTTTAGACTCAAATTACGTGGTGATTTCCACTGTCCACAGACCTTTCTGTTTAGACTCAAATTACGTGGCGATTTCCTCCACTGTCACACAGTTTATAAATGGCTAAATTGATTTTCCCCCCCTTTCCTAACTTGGAAAATATATTTGCTTCTTTGCCGAGACATTGAGCGTAGTCTTCTGCTGGTGAAATCTAAAATCTTTTGAAAATGCAGGGTTATTAATGGAAGTGCTGACACAACCTCCACACTAATCCAATAGCTCAGATACATCAATATATTAAAGTATTTCTCCTTTGATTTGATTATGGCATGTTCTAAATAAGGTGTGTGGTTTTTTTCTTTCATGTTTTACCTCCTATATAAATTGATCTTCCATGCACTTTGCTTCCAATGGATATCTAAGTAAGTGCTGTTTGTTTTGAAAATTTGTGGCTTTTTCACAAAAGGTGCCGTACTTATTTTGAAAAACAAAACAAAACAAAAAACTCCCCCAGCCTTCATTTGCAAGAATTGTTTACTTTTGGCATTGCTTTGCATTTTAGCATTTGCGTTATACCACCCTTGTGCATGAACTCTGCACCTAATAAATTTTTTCAGAAGCACATTTCAATTTAGCTTTGACTAGATTACCCAGTTTGCACCTTCAAAAGTGAATGCAGACTGAAATGTAATCTGCAGCAGAAGTCCATATATTTCCAAGATTGTGACACAATTCACAGAACAAAAATGTATTGGGAAAATGTGCACATGTGTAAAACATGCATGAAAAAATGCATACATTTAAGCATATGCACAATTGATGCATACATTTTGAAAAATGTGCATGGAAATATGAATGTAGTTTCATGCAGAAAGGAAAAGCAAACAAACTAGGGGTGTGCATCGGATCGGATCCGATCCACGATCCGAATCCGATCCGCCCCAAAAATCGGAAAATCCGATCCGATCCGATCCGATCCGATACACCATCCGATCCGATCCGATCCGATCCGGCGAGGTCCGATCCGGATCGGATCGGATCGGCGGATCGGACGCCATTTTAAATGCGTTTTTCCCATAGCAAAGTATTGTTGTTTTACAAAAACGCCTATAACTTTTTCATTTTTAACGACAGAAGGATGAAACTTGGGCACATTGTACACTGGTTAGGGATAGGTATCTGTGAGAAATTTCAGAAAGATTGGTGCATGCAGTTTGTGGCAATTAATTTTTTAATAAATAACATGGAATGCCTATAACTCGGTCATTTTTAAAGTTACACACATGAAACTTTGCCACATTGTAGGTGGAACCTTGGGACCCACGTGTGTGAAATCCCAGAACCGTGGGTGCTTGCCTGGTGTGGCAATGAATTTTTGAAAAATGGGTAGTAGTGGGGTAAATGCAGTTATGCCTCCCATGTTTTTATTTTTAAAGATACAAACAGGACACTTCGGCACATTACAGGGAACACTTCCCTTGATATGTGTGTAAAATTTCAGACAGCTAGCTCCAGGCATGTGTTGGCAATGAATTGTTGAAAATTGGGTAGCAGTGGGGTAAAATACAGTTTTGCCTCCCATTTTTTTATTTTCAAAGATACAAACGGGAAACTTTGGCACATTGCAGGGAACACTTCACTTCAAATGTGTGTGAAATTTCCGGAAGCTAGGTGCAACATTTTAGTGGGAAACGAACGTTTATTCATGGCATTTCACATGGGATTTATGGGTTGGTTTTAAGAGCTACAAACCTCTAACTCGCTCACATGGCACAGGACCTATGCCCGCTCAAACGCTGGAAATTTAACAAACTTTGGTGCAATGCTTTAGTGGGAAAACAAAGGTTTATGCATGGCATTTCACATGGGATTTATGGGTTGGTTTTAAGAGCTACAAACCTCTAACTCGCTCACATGGCACAGGACCTATGCCCGCTCAAACGCTGGAAATTTAACAAACTTTGGTGCAATGCTTTAGTGGGAAAACAAAGGTTTATGCATGGCATTTCACATGGGATTTATGGGTTGGTTTTAAGAGCTACAAACCTCTAACTCGCTCACATGGCACAGGACCTATGCCCGCTCAAACGCTGGAAATTTAACAAACTTTGGTGCAATGCTTTAGTGGGAAAACAAAGGTTAAACTTTATTATTTTAAACCTTCAGGAAAGGGAGGGGGAGGCTGTGTTTGTGTGTGTGTGTTTGACAGCTTGATCCACCAATTGTGCTTTAGAATACATGACTGAATCACCCAATCCTGTGAAGACTTTCTTCAGCCTCCAATCGCAATGCTGGAGGAGGGCACCAGTATATATTCTCTCAGCCCTGCCCTTCTGGCTCTTTGTGGGTTGAACGTGGAGGAGATTAGGGAGTGTTTTGGAGCTGTGTTGGAGAGACTGTATTGATTTGATTGTATTTGGAGGTGGTTTTGAGGAGTTTCTGATCTTTTACTTCAGCTTTTCTTGTTCTCTCTCTTGGCTTTCCTTTCTCTCTTGCCTTTCCTTTCTTAGATAGCACGTTTGTTTGTCTGTGAGTTCAGTTTGTCTTTGCAGTGAGTGTGTTTGTTTGTTCTACTTTCGCTTTCTGAAAAAAACCCAAAAAAATCATAAAAAAATATTTCTATCCTCTCTCTCTCTCTCTCTCTTTCTCTGTGTGTGTGTGTGTGTGTGTGCGCGCTTGTGAGTGAGTGTGTGTTGCTGGGCTGTGTAGCCTGCTGCTACAAACACAAAAAAAGTCAGCAAAGCACACACTTACACAAAAATAAATAATAATAAAAATAAAATGAAGCGTGGCACTCAAAGGGGGGGTGCTCCCAAGGCAGCATTTGGGAGAGGCCGCTCTGGGCATGGCGCTGCTGCTGCTGCTGCTGGGACCAGCAGCAGGCAGCCTACTTCCACACCCCCAGTTAAACTGAGGCGTTCTCCACTGGGGCAGCAGAAGCAGGCAGAGGCAACTCAAAGTAGTGCCTGCAGGGCACTCTTTCAGCAACATGAGGCAGGTGCTGGGAGCAGCAGTGGGCATGAAGAAGGAGCACTATATTATCCAGCTCCTTCTTTGGTGGGTGAGCCTGTGAACCCGCTGACTGATCTTTTCCCAGATCTTGTGGAAGTCAGCGAGGTTCAGAGTGAGAAGGAGGACTCTGATGTGGGGCAAGAGGAAGAGCAGGCAGCACCAGAGACTTACTCTCCACAATCCGTCCTCTCTTCCACTCATTCCCTTGCTCCTGAGGTGACACCACAGAGCGAAGGCGCCGGCAGGCCGTCTGTGTCACCCCAGAAGCGACAGGCAAGCAAGGTGTGGGACCACTTTGAGGTGGCAGTGGATTCCCGCTTTGCTGTCTGTCGCCACTGCAAGATGTCAGTGAGCAGGGGAAAAATGCCAGGCCACTTCACCACCACGAACCTCACCCGCCACATGCAGAGGCACCACCAGTCTGTTTTGCTTGGGACCGAGGCGGGCACCTCGCAGCAGACTGGTGCTAGCGGCAAGGGCAAGCAGAAGGCTCCTGCAACTTCTGCCAGCTCTCGACCTCCCATCCCCAAGAGGCTTCGCCAGGCCACCATGGAAGAGATGGGGTGGGGGAAGTATGGAGCCACAAGGTGGCGTTTTCCAGCGCCCAACCAGATCACCAATTGCATCGGTGAGATGGTGGCGTTGGATGACCAGCCATTCAGCCTCGTCGAGAACGCAGGCTTCAAGAGGCTGATGGCTCTTGTGGTTCCATACTACAAGCCGCCGTGTCGCACCACCCTGAGCAGGCGTGTGGTGCCCTCCCTGTACCAGGCATGCAGGGAGTTAGTTCTGGGTCGTCTGTGCCAGGCAGAGGCACAGAAGGTGCACTTCACTTCGGACATCTGGTCCAGCGAAGGAGGAGTGCACGCTTACCTGTCCCTGACGGCTCACTGGTGGGGAGCCTCAGGGCAGGAAGCACCCAGGACTTCTGGGACTGGGAAGGAGGGCTGCCGCTGGGCCCTCCTTCATACCGCAGTCATGGACCAGTCCCACACGGCGGAGGAGATTACGGAGGCCATGAACCGCATGGTGGCAGGGTGGCTGGGCGGGCACCAGCACACCCGCGGTTACATGGTCACGGACGGGGGAGCCAATATGCTGAAGGCGGTGCGCGATGGCGGATTTGAGGGCATCCGCTGCATCGCGCACGTCTTCAACCTGGTCGTCAGGGATGGCCTTGGAGGCAGCAAGGCCCCTCTCCCTCCCCAAATCCGTAATCTCCTAGAGAGCTGCAGGAAGGTGGCTGGGCATTTCCACCACAGCGTGAAGGGCAGTCGGTTGCTGCGGGAGAAGCAGCAGGAGCTGGGACTTCCGCAGCACCGGCTAGTGCAGGACGTGGCAACACGTTGGAACTCCACCTACCACATGCTCGAGCGTATGGTGGAGCAACAGCGTGTTGTCCACGAGATGTTCAGGGTCGGGGACATTGGCATCCAGGCCCCACTGTCCAGGCAGCAGTGGGAGGCCATGTCCCAGCTTCTGGTGGTCCTCAAGCCGTTCCTTGAGGCCACCGAGACCCTGAGCAGCAGCACTGCCCTTCTCAGCCAGGTGCTCCCCGTGGCCAGGCATCTCCAGAATCAGATGGGCGAGTTTCTGGAGGCCGGGGATGCCGTCACCGGCAGGCGCTTCCTGCCAGAGGTGCGGGAAGTGGTGACGAGGCTGAGGGAAAGCTTATCCCACCGGGTCCAGCCTCTCTACAACGAGAGGCAGTACATGTTGGCCACCATGTGCGACCCGCGCATCAAGGATGGGTTATGTGGGCAGACTTCCCGGGCAGGTTGGGTGGAAATGCTGGTGACGGACGTTCGGGCGGCCCGGGATGCCAGGATTGGGCAGGCAGAGGAGGAGCCCACCGAAGCCCAGGCGCTAAGTCCGCTGAGCACCACCAGCAGCGGCGGCACCAGCACCACCACACCCAGCAGGGGGACAGGCCAGGGGTTTTGGGACAAGGCTTTGCAGGCTGCGGTTGGGCATAGAGGCACTCAACCCAGCCGCCGCCAGGATGACGCTGCAGCAGCAGTGCAGCGTTACCTGGCGGAGCAGATGGAGGACGGCTCCATCGAACCCCTGGCCTACTGGTCATCTCGGCGCCAGATGTGGCCTGATCTGGCGCGGGTGGCCATGGACAGAATCAGCTGCCCACCGTCCAGCGTTCCAAGCGAGCGGGTGTTTTCCATGGCGGGCGACGTGGTCACACCCCACCGCTCTCGCTTGGACGCTGAGATTGTGGAGCAGCTGGTCTTCCTCAAGGTCAATCTGCCCCTGCTGGGATACCCCACCCTCATGCCCGCGGGGGAGTAATTGGCAGGCACCCCCCATCCATCCCACACCTTTGGGCAGGCACCGGCAGGCCCTTGATTTTTTAATTCTTATTTTCGGTTAATTAATTTTCTTTACTTTAATTTACTGGCTGTGTTGTTTACAGCTCAGTAACTCAACTCTGAACGATGGATCCCGAAGGGATCTAGTTTCTTCTCCTAGCCTCTTACATTGAGGGGATGCACAAGCATCTCACACATTCTATGTTGTTTGACTTGAACCAATGTGCTTGCACGTGTGCCTCTGAAATTGGACTCCGATGGCTCCCTCCAGGCCTTCTGTAAGGTCCCACACTTCCATGGGCGTTTCTTCTTGTAAGACCACGTCAGAGGCTCATGAGAACTTTGGATAAGAAGAAGGCTTAATTTTATCGCCAAGGAACGCATGCACCTCTCTGACTATGAACGAAGGACGCGATAGGATTCCTCTTCCAGGCTCCTACATTGAGTGGATGACAAGCAGCATCCCACACTGTTTCTGACTGTGTCTTTTGGACTTATGTGGCAGCCTTGCAGGGCTGTCACTGTGTGTTGTGTTTATTTTGGCTATATGATTTAAAAAACTGCCTGCCCGCCTGCCCGCCTGCTAGGTTGCCGCCATTGTGAAGTAGCCGGAATGCGTGGGCTGGTCTCACGGTTCTATTGCTTACTTGTGCAATGCGCAAGCGCCTGGCATCATGCCCGCCTCTGCCTCTGCCTCTGCCTGCCTGCCTGCCCGCCTGCTAGGTTGCCGCCATTGTGAAGTAGCCGGAATGCGTGGGCTGGTCTCACGGTTCTATTGCTTACTTGTGCAATGCGCAAGCGCCTGGCATCATGCCCGCCTCTGCCTCTGCCTCTGCCTGCCTGCCTGCCCGCCTGCTAGGTTGCCGCCATTGTGAAGTAGCCGGAATGCGTGGGCTGGTCTCACGGTTCTATTGCTTACTTGTGCAATGCGCAAGCGCCTGGCATCATGCCCGCCTCTGCCTCTGCCTCTGCCTGCCTGCCTGCCCGCCTGCTAGGTTGCCGCCATTGTGAAGTAGCCGGAATGCGTGGGCTGGTCTCACGGTTCTATTGCTTACTTGTGCAATGCGCAAGCGCCTGGCATCATGCCCGCCTCTGCCTCTGCCTCTGCCTGCCTGCCTGCCTGCCCGCCTGCCCGCCTGCTAGGTTGCCGCCATTGTGAAGTAGCCGGAATGCGTGGGCTGGTCTCACGGTTCTATTGCTTACTTGTGCAATGTGCAAGCGCCTGGCATCATGCCCGCCTCTGCCTCTGCCTCTGCCTGCCTGCCTGCCTGCCTGCCTGCCTGCTAGGTTGCCGCCATTGTGAAGTAGCCGGAATGCGTGGGCTGGTCTCACGGTTCTATTGCTTACTTGTGCAATGTGCAAGCGCCTGGCATCATGCCCGCCTCTGCCTGCCCGCCCGCCTGCCTGCCTGGAGGTGCCCATGCAGCTGTGACTTTGCCTCTGCCAGTGGGACTTTGCCTCTGCCACTGGGACTTTGCCTCTGCCACTGGGACTTTGCCTGGAGGGAGCTGTGCCAAACTGTGACTTTGCCTGGAGGGAGCTGTGCCAAACTGGGACTTTGCCTGGAGGGAGCTGTGCCAAACTGTGACTTTGCCTGGAGGACCCTGTGCCAATGTGACTTTGCCTGGAGGGAGCTGTGCCAAACTGTGACTTTGCCTGGAGGAGCCTGTGCCACTGGGACTTTGCCTGGAGGGAGCTGTGCCAAACTGGGACTTTCCCTGGAGGGAGCTGTGCCAAACTGGGACTTTGCCTGGAGGGAGCTGTGCCAAACTGGGACTTTGCCTGGAGGGAGCTGTGCCAAACTGTGACTTTGCCTGGAGGACCCTGTGCCAATGTGACTTTGCCTGGAGGGAGCTGTGCCAAACTGTGACTTTGCCTGGAGGAGCCTGTGCCACTGGGACTTTGCCTGGAGGGAGCTGTGCCAAACTGGGACTTTGCCTGGAGGGAGCTGTGCCAAACTGGGACTTTGCCTGGAGGGAGCTGTGCCAAACTGGGACTTTGCCTGGAGGGAGCTGTGCCAAACTGTGACTTTGCCTGGAGGACCCTGTGCCAATGTGACTTTGCCTGGAGGGAGCTGTGCCAAACTGTGACTTTGCCTGGAGGAGCCTGTGCCACTGGGACTTTGCCTGGAGGGAGCTGTGCCAAACTGGGACTTTGCCTGGAGGGAGCTGTGCCAAACTGGGACTTTGCCTGGAGGGAGCTGTGCCAAACTGTGACTTTGCCTGGAGGACCCTGTGCCAATGTGACTTTGCCTGGAGGGAGCTGTGCCAAACTGTGACTTTGCCTGGAGGACCCTGTGCCAATGTGACTTTGCCTGGAGGGAGCTGTGCCAAACTGTGACTTTGCCTGGAGGGAGCTGTGCCAAACTGGGACTTTGCCTGGAGGGAGCTGTGCCAAACTGTGACTTTGCCTGGAGGACCCTGTGCCAATGTGACTTTGCCTGGAGGAGCCTGTGCCACTGGGACTTTGCCTGGAGGGAGCTGTGCCAAACTGTGACTTTGCCTGGAGGACCCTGTGCCAATGTGACTTTGCCTGGAGGGAGCTGTGCCAAACTGTGACTTTGCCTGGAGGACCCTGTGCCAATGTGACTTTGCCTGGAGGAGCCTATGTGCCACTGGAGTCCTCCGATCCACATCGGCCGCACGAATAAGGTAAGTGTGTGCAGTCAACGCAGGGACACCTGAGAGTGTCCAGAAGTGGGGCAGTGTGAGATCTTACTTCCGAGTAAGCAAGCAGGCAGCCCCGTGTGCCTACTGGGGCGTGGGCACTCAGGACCGGGCAGATGCCAGTCCTGGGTGAGAGGGAGCCAATGGTGGAAAAGTATGATTTATCTCATGTTAATTCTTTTCCCCCCCCCTCCTTCTTTTGCAGCCTATGGAACTCTTCGCCACTGCGCAAAGCGCACCCGTGAATCCAGACTGCCCATCTGCCCCAGCCACGGCCGCATGGAGGTGGCCCCTCGATTCACGTCGCCCCTACGACTCAGGTAAGAGTGCAGGCAGAGTGGCCATATAGAAAAGAAGGCAGGGCCCCTGCACCTTTAACTGTTGTGATGAAGAGGGAATCTCAGCAGGAACTAATTCAATACAAATGACACTGGCAGAAATTCCCTTTTCTCTACAACTGCTGAAGTTAGGAACCCTGACCTGGATTTGATCTGGTCAGCCTAACGTAGGGTGCTATTAGGAGTGAATGAATAACCCAAGGACAAAAGAAATGGTGATTCTCTAATGATCCGGTAAGCTGTGTCCTGCCAGACACAAAAGGATAGCCAATCCCTCTAACAATGGGCTCAGAAGAGTGATTTAGAAAGGGAGGGGTGCAGGAGAAAGAGGATTGCATCACAAACCAGAGAAGTGTGCCGGTGGGAGACTAGTTACTAGGACTTGCATGTATAATTAATACAAATCTTTATTTATTTTCCTTTCTTCTTTTGCAGTATAAAAGTATTTATGTAATATTCATTATCCCCCTCCTCTTCTTTTGCAGCCTATGGCACTCTCACTGCCACAGTGCCCGGGAAAGGAGAGACTTTGCCCATTACATGCCAGCCTGCCCGCCCGCTGCTGATGCCGCCTGCCGCCTTCCAGATCGTTCCTGCGAGGCGGGCCAGCCGCCTTTCTTGCACAAGCCATGGGACTAGGGGTCCTCCAGGAGAATCTCACCGAGTCCTCAACGCCCTCAGGACTATGGTAAGTGTTCTGTGAATGGGGGGGGGCACCTTCCACCTAACTGAAGGTTGGCTGTCTGCCTGCTAACTTCCGAGTGAGCAGGCAGCCCCGTGTGCCTACTGGGGCGTGGGCACTCAGGACCGGGCAGATGCCAGTCCTGGGTGAGAGGGAGCCAATGGTGGAAAAGTATGATTTATCTCATGTTAATTCTTTCCCCCCCCCCTCCTTCTTTTGCAGCCTATGGAACTCTTCGCCACTGCGCAAAGCGTACCCGTGAATCCAGACTGCCCATCTGCCCCAGCCACGGCCGCATGGAGGTGGCCCATCGATTCACGTCGCCCGCACGACTCTGGTAAGAGCCTGTCAGAGAGCTTACCCACGAGTAAGCAAGCAGGCAGCCCCGTGTGCCTGCTGGGGCGTGGGCACTCAGGACGGGCACATGCCAGTCTTGGGTGGGAGGGAGCCAGTGGTGGAAAAGTATCATTTTCCTCATATTCTTCCCCCCCCCCTTCTTCTTTTGCAGCCTATGGAACTCTTTGCCACAGTGCCCAGGAGAGACGGTAATGCAGACTGCCCACCTGCCCGTCACTGCCCGCCTGGAAGTGGCATCTTATCAACAACGCCCTCAGGAGGACTACGGTAAGTGTTCTGTGAATGGGGGGGGGCACCTTCCACCTAACTGAAGGTTGGCTGTCTGCCTGCTAACTTCCGAGTGAGCAGGCAGCCCCGTGTGCCTGCTTTGGCGTGGGCACTCAGGAAGGGCAATCCTGGGTGGAAGGGAGCTGGTTGTGTTGAAGTGGTCAACTAATATTCATTCTTTTCCCCCCCCCCCCTTCTTCTTTTGCAGCCTATGGCACTCTCACTGCCACAGTGCCCGGGAAAGGAGAGACTTTGCCCATTAAATGCCAGCCTGCCCGCCCGCTGCTGATGCCGCCTGCCGCCTTCCAGATCCTTCCTGCAAAGAGAGCAAGCCGCCCTCCTCGCACAAGCCATGGGACTTGGCATTCGCCCTCAAGGAGAATGTCACCCAGTCCCCAAAGCCGCTGTTGGACTTTGCCCATTAAATGCCAGCCTGCCCGCCCGCTGCTGATGCCGCCTGCCGCCTCCCAGATCCTTCCTGCAAAGAGAGCAAGCCGCCCTCCTCGCACAAGCCATGGGACTTGGCATTCGCCCTCAAGGAGAATGTCACCCAGTCCCCAAAGCCGCTGTTGGACTTTGCCCATTAAATGCCAGCCTGCCCGCCCGCTGCTGATGCCGCCTGCCGCCTTCCAGATCCTTCCTGCAAAGAGAGCAAGCCGCCCTCCTCGCACAAGCCATGGGACTTGGCATTCGCCCTCAAGGAGAATGTCACCCAGTCCCCAAAGCCGCTGTTGGACTTTGCCCATTAAATGCCAGCCTGCCCGCCCGCTGCTGATGCCGCCTGCCGCCTCCCAGATCCTTCCTGCAAAGAGAGCAAGCCGCCCTCCTCGCACAAGCCATGGGACTTGGCATTCGCCCTCAAGGAGAATGTCACCCAGTCCCCAAAGCCGCTGTTGGACTTTGCCCATTAAATGCCAGCCTGCCCGCCCGCTGCTGATGCCGCCTGCCGCCTTCCAGATCCTTCCTGCAAAGAGAGCAAGCCGCCCTCCTCGCACAAGCCATGGGACTTGGCATTCGCCCTCAAGGAGAATGTCACCCAGTCCCCAAAGCCGCTGTTGGACTTTGCCCATTAAATGCCAGCCTGCCCGCCCGCTGCTGATGCCGCCTGCCGCCTTCCAGATCCTTCCTGCAAAGAGAGCAAGCCGCCCTCCTCGCACAAGCCATGGGACTTGGCATTCGCCCTCAAGGAGAATGTCACCCAGTCCCCAATGCCGCTGTTGGACTTTGCCCATTAAATGCCAGCCTGCCTGCCCGCCTTCCAGATTCTGCTGTGGAAGGAGAAATAAATAATACTAGGTGCTGCAAGAGACCATGTGGATTGGCTCTACATCAAAGCAGCCTTCTGGTTTAGAATTACATAGTACACAAGAAAAGAACAATCACTTATCCTGCAAGATCCCTTCCCAGGCTAGGATCTGAATAATAGCTATTAGCTAGGATCTGAATAGCTATTACCTGGGATTAGCTACTAGTGCATTTGGTAGCATTCCTGCAACCAACACCTGTCTTGTCATGTAAATGTATGGGTCCCTAAAGCAATTTACAATCACTTTACATTTTACAAATGAATAAGTGAAACTTTCTTCCCTCATTACCAATCCACACCAGGCAGGCAATGTCCCCTTCCTGAAGGTTTAAAATAATAAAGTTTAACCTTTGTTTTCCCACTAAAGCATTGCACCAAAGTTTGTTAAATTTCCAGCGTTTGAGCGGGCATAGGTCCTGTGCCATGTGAGCGAGTTAGAGGTTTGTAGCTCTTAAAACCAACCCATAAATCCCATGTGAAATGCCATGCATAAACCTTTGTTTTCCCACTAAAGCATTGCACCAAAGTTTGTTAAATTTCCAGCGTTTGAGCGGGCATAGGTCCTGTGCCATGTGAGCGAGTTAGAGGTTTGTAGCTCTTAAAACCAACCCATAAATCCCATGTGAAATGCCATGCATAAACCTTTGTTTTCCCACTAAAGCATTGCACCAAAGTTTGTTAAATTTCCAGCGTTTGAGCGGGCATAGGTCCTGTGCCATGTGAGCGAGTTAGAGGTTTGTAGCTCTTAAAACCAACCCATAAATCCCATGTGAAATGCCATGAATAAACGTTCGTTTCCCACTAAAATGTTGCACCTAGCTTCCGGAAATTTCACACACATTTGAAGTGAAGTGTTCCCTGCAATGTGCCAAAGTTTCCCGTTTGTATCTTTGAAAATAAAAAAATGGGAGGCAAAACTGTATTTTACCCCACTGCTACCCAATTTTCAACAATTCATTGCCAACACATGCCTGGAGCTAGCTGTCTGAAATTTTACACACATATCAAGGGAAGTGTTCCCTGTAATGTGCCGAAGTGTCCTGTTTGTATCTTTAAAAATAAAAACATGGGAGGCATAACTGCATTTACCCCACTACTACCCATTTTTCAAAAATTCATTGCCACACCAGGCAAGCACCCACGGTTCTGGGATTTCACACACGTGGGTCCCAAGGTTCCACCTACAATGTGGCAAAGTTTCATGTGTGTAACTTTAAAAATGACCGAGTTATAGGCATTCCATGTTATTTATTAAAAAATTAATTGCCACAAACTGCATGCACCAATCTTTCTGAAATTTCTCACAGATACCTATCCCTAACCAGTGTACAATGTGCCCAAGTTTCATCCTTCTGTCGTTAAAAATGAAAAAGTTATAGGCGTTTTTGTAAAACAATAATTTGCTATAGGAAAAAGCATTCAAAATGGCGTCCGATCCGGATCGGAAAATCCGATCCGCGGATCGGAATCGGATCCGATCCGATCCGACACACGATCCGATCCGATCTGATCCGATCCGACCCCCCAGGTCCGATTCCGATCCGCTATCCGATCCGATCCGGGGGGTCAGTGCACATCCCTAAAACAAACCTTGTAATCTGATATAGATATGAGTCAGAATGAGCTTCAAGTTGGAATTCAGAGGACCTTGACAAGCTCAAGTTTTGCTGATGGAAACATACCTAGCAAACCAATAGAATTGTTTACCAGTGAGTATTGAGGGAAAGAATCTCATTGATTATCGTTGCTGTTTTCAGTTTACTGTAAGGATCCATCCATATCCTTTAGCTTATTTAAACTCCCCTCAGATAATTATGTGTTCAGTGTTGAAGTCATGAGCACATAGAACCATACACAGAAAATGGGAATGGGGAAAGGATGGAATTGCCAAATAATTTTTTCAAGTAGCAAGATGAAAGAGCAGGTAAGAAACTCAATTCAGGAACTGCTTTCTCTCTCTCAACTAATGGCAATTCCCATTGCCAACTCTACCTGGCTCAGCCTTCTGGATCAATGCCTGGATTGGCCTTCTATGGTGGTCACCCTTCCCTCTTTTGAGACTTCCTTATGTAGGAGGGCAGGCACACACACATGAACACACACAACCTAAGGCTAATCTGAGGAAAGGGCTCAATGGGGTGGGGGGGCAAAGCGTGTGGTCCAAAAAGTGAAGAACAGATTCAGGTGCAGGCAGACAAAGATTCAAAGGACCATGGGAAGATATCAGGGGGGATCATGTTCCAGAACAGGCAGTGACATTTCCCCCCTCCTCACAGTTGTTCAGACTGAGGAGCCAAGACTAGGGGAGTTTTTATATCAGGCCAGCAGGTACCTATTGGCTACTCAGGTAATCTGATTCTTTCTGGGCTGGCAGGCTGCAGTTTTCCTTTGCACAGTGTGTGTGTCTGTGTGTGTCTGTGGTGGAGCAGTAAGGCTCAGGCCAGCCAGTTGCTTTGCTTATAGTCCATCCCAGTAGCACACAGAGATGTCAGGTTCCGTAGTTTGATCAAACTGGACCCTTACTGTCATCTATTCATATTCAAATGAAGAGGTCTGCATCTGAATTCTGATCTTCATGCTCCCAGTCTGAGCCTCGTAGCACGGTCCTGGATCCAGTATAACTCTACATGCATTCAGTTGTGGAGGATGCAGAGGAAATTCCAGCTGGGGTGTTACTAAGGTAATAGCAAGAGAGAACAGATGGCCAGCTCATATTCATCAAAGCTTTTAATCCATGATCAAGCTGTAAATCATTTGTCACATTGATTAATTGATCAGTGGTCTTCTCCCTAATTAAAACAATATTCTAAAATTTAATCCAGCAACCAAGATGCAGTGACTGAAGGCCATCAATGTCAAAAACTATGAAGAACCATAAAGACAACCTCCAAGCAGCCAATGGATTCCACCACCCATATTGTTGTCTGTAAAGTTAAGGGAGGGATGTTAAATGTGCTATGCTCTGTCAACAATTCGATTTAAATTTGTTGATTTTGTTTGTCATTGTAAATATAAAAAATAAAGTAATCCTATGAGAGTTTTGAGATCCTGCTTGAATTTGCAGGTTCTATCAGAATGCAAGGATTCTATTATGATATAAACAATACTGTGATTTATCACTATTTCTGTGCCTTTCAACTGCCTTCCCAAAGTAGTGCATTATAGGGCTGTGCGAACCTGCAAAACTCAAGCTCACTGTAGTCTTCCGAATTCCATTATGAAGCTCGTATCCGATTGTGAGCTTTAGTATTCTTTTTTGCATGAAAATCCATAGTATGCATATTTTCCTGCACATTTTTCAAATGAACCCATGTTGTTGAATGTATTTGTGGGTGGGTGAGTTTGTCTGCAAATCACACTGCAAACTCAGAAATGTGCGGACTTCGACCTACAGATTGCGTCGGTCTTGGAGCTACAAACTGGATAAATCCAGATTTTTTTTAAAAAAACCCGCAAACTGAAATGAATGTCTCATATATGCGTATTAAATTTGCTGAATTTCATGCCGGTGGCTACAATAGCAGGACCACAGACATGACACTTTAGGGATGTTTTCCGACCCTTATATTTGGATGGCTGTAGTCTAAATTCTGCTTCGTTTGATAATAAACAAACAAACCAAATCACGATTATAAAATTATAGGCATTAGAAACGGCTCATGCAATATTTATGTTTTTGACTCCTATCTTTTTAATAGTTTCTTCTGTTTATATACGTTTGGAGTTGTGTATATATGTGTGTGTATGGGCGCATGAATGAAATGAATATATTGTCTAAAATATTTTGTAATAAAATTCTTAAAAATGTAAATGCAGTGAAAGAAAGGGGAAGACTAGCTGCAGGGGAAGGTTGCCCAATTGACTGAGGCTTTAAAAAAGGTTTTAAAGCACAAAATGCACTAGAGAGGGTGAACACAGTCTGTCAGTGAAACATGGTTTGAGGGGGAAACAAAAAAACTGTATTGAAATGAAGGGTATTGCTAGGGGCCTAGTCTTCGATTTTTAGTTTGTCTAGTTTCACTCCTTATGACAAAAAAGTCAATTGCATAGTCTGTCAGATGCACACTTTTTGATTTGAACATGGATATATGAGTCATCCTGCTTAGCCTTTAGTTAGGCTGACCATACGAAAAGGAGGACAGGGCTCATGTAACTTTAACAGTTGTAGAGAAAAGGTAATTTCAGCCAGCATCATTTGTATGCAGTTCATACCTGGTGAAATTCCCTCTTCATCACAACAGTTAAAGTTGCAGGGGCCCTGCCTTCTTTTGTATCTGGTCACTCTAGTATAGTGTCTGCAACTTTAATTGTTGTGATGAAGATGGGATTTCACCAGGTACTAATTGCGAACAAATGACACCAGCTGAGATTCCATTTTCTCTGCAACTGTTAAACTTGTAGGCTGACCATATGAAAAGGAGGACAGGGCTCCTGTATCTTTAACAGTTTCATAGAAAAGGGAATTTCAGCAAGTGTCATTTGTATATATGCAGAACCTGGTGAAATTCCCTCTTCATCACAAAGTTAAAGCTGCAGAAGCCCTGCCCTCTTTTGTACATGGTCAAGAGATAGGGCTCCTGCAGCTTTAACTGTTGTGATGAAAAGGGAATTTCACCAGGTTATGTATGCATACAAACAACACCTGCTGAAATTCCCTGTCCTTTGCAACTGTTAAAGATACAGGAGCCCTGTCCTCCTTTTCATATGGTCAGCCTACTTTAGTTAGTTTGTTTTTGTGTTTTATGCTCAATGAACTACATGTGTTCATATTTAAAGTGTGTGTGTGTGTGTGTGTGAGAGAGAGAGAGAGAGAGAGAGAGAGAGAGAGAGAGAGAAGAGAGAGGTCTTGGGATGTCATGAGATTAACCAATAAATATATGCCTCACTGGTTTTTAGTATGTGTGGTGGTGGTGGGTTGTTTTTGTTTTGGCATTAAGAGGTAGTCTGACCAGATAAAATCCAGGTCAGGGCTCATGTAACTTTAACAGTTGTAGAGAAAAGGGAATTTCAGCCAGTGTCATTTGTATGCAATTAGTTCCTGGTGAAATTCCCTCTTCATCACAACAGTTAAAGTTGCAGGCACTATACTAGAGTGACCATATACAAAAGAAGGCAGGGCCCCTGCAACTTTAACTGTTGTGATGAAGAGGGGATTTCACTAGGAACTAATTGCATATAAATGGCACCTGCTGAAATTCCCTTTTCTCTACAACTGTTAAAGTTACATGAGCCCTGACCTGGATTTTATCTGGTCACCCTATTAAGAGGACAATTTGGCACACTATGTGAACCAACTTAACACTTGCCAGTTGGATAGAAAATGGGTTGGCTCCAAACTAATTCATACTTAAAGTAGACCCATTGAAATCAATGGGATCTATATTAATCATTACAAACTGAAATCCTTCTGATTTCTGACTAATACTGGATTCAGCACAACATATTTTCCTTTTGTCCTGAAGAGAAAAATAACAATTCTAAGTCCTATGATGCTTATGTTAATTAGTTCAGCTTTCTAAGGGGCAGGAGTAATGAGCCAAATTTATGGTGGTGTCCAGTTTAAGTCTTGGATGTAAACTCCAGTTTTTAACTTGATGAACCCCATTGATGGCCTACTTTCTCTTTTGGAGTTGGGTGTGTGTGTCAGTTTTTCACAAGACCAACTTGAAACATGGAAAGCTTGCCAAACCGCTTTGATCACGACTACAGCAGAACAGAAGGGGAAACATACAATGTGGGCAAAGATGGCAGCAATGATAAGCTGACCATATGAAAAGGAGGACAGGGCTCATGTAACTTTAACAGTTGTAGAGAAAAGGGAATTTCAGCCAGTGTCATTTGTATGCAATTAGTACCTGGTGAAATCACCTCTTCATCAAAGCAATTAAAGTTGCATGCACTATACTAGAGTGACCATGTACAAAAGAAGGCAGGGCCCCTGCAGCTTTAACTGTTGTAATGAAGAGGGAATTTCTCCAGGTACGAATTGCATACAAATGATGCCAGCTGAAATTCCCTCTTCTCTACAACTGTTAAAGTTACATGAGCCCTTACCTCCTTTTCATATAGTCAGCCTAAGCAATGAGCAGTATCCAACATCATTCTGCAAACTCAAATAGTGCTTGCAAAGTTCCACCAACTTTCTGTTGCCTAAGAGGTTGTGCACTACACTTGTGTTAACAGTTGTGAAACTTTAATTCACGACCAGTTCCACAACCACACTTGCACAAATGTAACTTTAGATGGATTCTCCTTTTGCACATAGTTTGAAACCTAGTTTCCATGAGCACTAATGGAATGACTCAATTGGATACTGCCCCCACCATACATATGCATGAACAAATCTGTCGATTTTTATTTTCCTCAGTTTCTCATGTTTCCGGTCTTAAAATCAGTCCATCCTTAATTCTGAGAATGTAAAAGTTTGCATAAAAATGCATAGGCATCTTTGTGTATATTCCTCCTGATGCTTACATTTTTTGTGCATTTCACCTTAAACACTTTTTGCAGGCAACATTCTAAATTAATGCATTTTTAATTTTATTTTCATAAATATGTTCATTTTGTATGCAGTTCCTCCTAATTTTATATGCAGTTTTCGATTAGAGGACACCATTGCAGAATTCACAGATCTCCAAAGTGTGAAGGATAACTGAGTTTCAAATTCATGTATGCATTTGAAGGTATGAAATGATAGTTGAATTTAGTATGCGTTGTATAATATCCAATTTCCTAAGAAAAAACATGCAAGGACTGCTAACTGGCTATAGATGGCTTGACTATAAATACTAGAACAAATAGATTCATACAATTCTCCACCTCATTTGTGGGCAGAGAAATTGGGGGTGGGACACAATTTCACTGGATTTCTTCAGGTAGAGGAGAAATTCTCTAACAGTTTCTCATAGGTAGGGCTCAACATTGACAGGAGTTGTAGCACGGCTTCTTTCTTTTTTCCATAAAGGTGTTTTTTTTGGGGGGGGGAGGGTTTGAACTTCCACTGCCATTGGAAACTGCAGCAACTGTGTTGGCAGCTTGCCCCCCATATTTTGCATCCCCTGTAATGCCCCATAACTAGCATTGTTCTTGGGCATTCTGGGGGTGGGAGAGAAAGTGAGCGCCACAAACATGTTGAAGAAAATTCTGTGAAGTTCCTTTATTTCTAGGGGGAAGTAAGAAAAGAAAAAAATATCTGAACTTTTCAACTCTAGTTATCAGGCTTAACACCTTCCCCAGCGTCTTCCAAATGTTTAATTTCTGAGGGATCAGTGTGGATACATCTAGTCTCCATGAGAATTTCTCTGAAATTTTATTCTCCTTGGAATCCCTCTTTGAAATTTCTTTTCCTTTATATTGAATGAGAATGATAGAAAAAAATGATGAAACATTTTTGTTACAGGCAGCACTAATAAAGAACAAGTCTATGGCATTTCATGGGTCATTTGCTCGCTATTTTTAAACATACCATGCACTCAAAGTCAAAGATATCTATCTGTAAAGGTTACTTGAGTTTATTTTACTATGAGGGTTGGAGCTTGTTGCCCACATATTGAAGTGACTGGGCACCTGTAAAGTCTCACAGTGCTTTCCCCAATAATAGGAACAGTTCATAATTCTACTTGAGACAAAGCCACAAGTGAGAAATAAATGTCTTTGTTCTCAAAGTACAATCGATTCTTCACAGTTCAGAAAATGCTTAATATGCATTCTGCTTATTCAGCAGGGAAGGGAACAAAATCTAGCCTTTTTCTTTCTCATAATATACCAGCATTCAATGTGTATCTCATTTGGTTTCAGAGACGGCCCCAAACTTTTTGGGGCCTAAGGCAGGAATTCCAAATAGTGCCCTTTGTAGTGGTGAAAGTATCCTAAACAAAATAATTGACAAATGGCTGTGCTTTAATGGGAAGCTGCTTGGGGGCAGGAACATGCTGTTGCTTATGAAATTTGACAATACATGACATGAACATTGTGATGTTAACAACAACAACAACAACAGAAACAACAGATGGGACCAATTGCAGTGTGGAGTGTTCTTGTTCAGGGTTCCAGCTAGCCAGCCACATCCTTTTTTCTGGATACTCCATTCCATTACCCCCTCCCATACAGGTTTTCTTTCTTTGCACCCACCCCTAGTCAGTCTACATTCTATGTCCACTGAGTACACTCATTTCTCATTGGAATAACTTTGGGGTTTACCCCTTAAGTCCCCACCCCCAAATATTTTTGTACTTCTGCAAGCATAAAATTTTCCCCAAAGCATCTCTCTTTGGTTACATCAGGATCCACACTGAGAGAGTTAGTTTGTTTTTAGGGACATGTGAAAAATATGCTCCATCAGATTTTAAAATGTCTAACTTTTTTCTCAAATCCCACACTACCCAAAAATTTGCTTCCAGAATACGATTTTGGACGTAAGATGTGTTTTATGGAATGGGAAAAATGTGTCTGGAAAAAAATGAGGACATCAAAAAGTGTACAAAGAAAAGCTCACATTTCAAAACTGCTTAAAGAGACGCTTTATTCAATGGGTGGTTGCGTGTAACAAATGTGCTCAATTTGAAAAAAAAAGTTCAAAAATGCTTAGAAAGAAATTCATTGATAACACATATGTATAGAACTGGGACAGAACAGACTTGGAGGTAGAAAAAGGAGGACATCTATGGAATGGAATTGACAGATCTGTCCACGGAGAGGCAGAACAACTAAATACAAATGGATTCCCCTTTGTAAATTGGTATAGTTCCCATGCTTCCTTCATTGCCATTGCTATCCCAGGCAGGATGCTCCTAACTTATAGTTTATCATAGTCTTTGCAGTGAAGAAACAATACTGTCAGAAACATTTTCTGTAGCTACTGTGTATCAAAAAGCCTTTGTCCATCTTCATCCTAATATTTCTCCTAATCACTCAGGATTGGGTAATTAACACCTCAGAAGAGATGAGTCAAAGATATATATTCATTAAACAAAAAACCTACGGTTTACAAAAACAATGTTAAGGCTCCACAGTTTCCAGCCAACCACCAGAAAACAGGGAAATTGGGAGTTAAGGCTCCCAAGCCTTAACGCCACATCCTCCCTAAGGAGGCAGAAA
Source organism: Anniella stebbinsi (assembly GCA_029215795.1). Taxonomy (NCBI): domain Eukaryota; kingdom Metazoa; phylum Chordata; class Lepidosauria; order Squamata; family Anniellidae; genus Anniella; species Anniella stebbinsi. The sequence continues at coordinate 145,881,297 of JARDYH010000004.1, forward strand.
GTGCAAGTGAAATTCTCATTCTCCCAAAGCAGATAAACCATGAGGACAGGATGGAGAATATGATATGCAGAGGTGACTGTGGGGTTGTGGAAAACTGATAACAAACAACTTAGGGCCACCTACTTCTCTTTTTTTGTTTAGCACAGCCCTTCCCCAACCTGGTGCCCTCCAAAGGTGTTGGACTACAACTCCCATCATTGCAAGTCAGTATATCCCATGGTCAAGAATGCTGGGACTTGTCATCTCAAACACCTGGAGGGCAACAAGATGGGGAATGCTGTTCCATAGCCTTACCAAATACAGGGTCTCAAACACATCTCTCAAACACATCTCACATATAGCAGCACGCTTGATAACAAAAGAGGAACTATTCGTTACAGATCTAGAACCAGAGCATGTTCCAGGCACTTCCAACTTTTGATCAATATCCTGCCCTTCAAAGAACCAATGTTTTTTTTCTTAAAAATATATTTAAACAAAATATACTGTTCATTCCCCACAATCCCTCCACAATACATCATCTCATCAAAGCAACAGAGGAGCAGAAGAGGTTTAGTTTGGCTGTCTTGAACACCTTTCAGATGAGATTAGTTTGCTATCCTATACCTCTTGGGAATAAGCCCTAGTGAATTCAGTGGCACTGGCTTCTGAGAAGACAAGTATAGGAGTCAACCTTCTCCAGCTTGGTGCTCCCCAGTGTGTTGCACTTTAACTCTCATGTTATGTGTTATGGGGAAGACAAAAATAATTTCATAATTAATTTTAAAATAATACTGATGCATGAAAGTATTAGGTGGTAGCTCTGCCTTTGATCTCACACTGCTGAACAAGTAAGAGAAATCCTTTATCTGATATTCAAGAAACAGACATCCTATGCCATGTGTTGAAAACTAATGTTGACGTCTGAAGGGCTATCCGGAGTACCGTATGTATTCAAGATCCATTCATTGTTGTTTCATTTGGTTTATACAGTTTATTATTTAAAATGATGCTGCTCTTTTGTAGTTCCTTGATTGGTTACAATGCTGGAAAACATCATACTTTAGTACAGATGTGGGCAGAAAATAGATCTATCCTGATGTTTTGGACATCAACTCGCGGCATTCCTGACAACTGACCATGCTGATAGGGGTTTTTACAAGTTGAATTCTAAAACATCTGGAGATCTACATTCTGCCTTCCCTTCTTCTTGAACAACATTTGCCAACCTGGTGCCTGTCAGATGTGTTGGGTTGCAACTCTCAACATAAGGAGATGCTCTAGGAAATGAGAAGTAGCTGGTCCTAAGTTGTTCATCATCATTTCCCACAACCCCACAGTCACCTCTGCAGATCAAATTGCATATCTAGATTTTTGAGATGACAAGTCCCAGCATTCCTGACCATGGGACATACTGACTTGCAATGATGGGAGTTGTAGTCCAACACCTTTGGAGGGCACCAGGTTGGGGAAGGGCTGCTCTAAACAAAAAAAGGGAAGTAGGTGGCCCTAAGTTGTTCGTGATCAGTTTTCCACAACCCCACAGTCACCTCTGCATATCATATTCTCCATCCTGTCCTCAAGGTTTATCTGCTTTGGGAGAAGGAGAATGGCCACATCTACAAGAATTCGCCTTTACGCCTGGTTAGGCGATTATGCGCATATTCGCAGAAGCGCATTTACGCCTAATACCTCTGTACAAGAGGCGGCGAAGTGCATTACTGGACGACCGAAACGTGATTTAAACTGTTGACATGCGGAGAATCGCTTGTTCACATAGTCAAAATGCGCTTTAACAGCCGGAGCAAATTAAAACTCGCTATTTAACGAGCATTCGATAATGCGCATAATCGGAGAGAAAACGCGCCTCTACGCCCGATTTGCACTCCGTTCTTGTAGAGGTAAAATTTTTAATGCACCTTGAAAGAGCTTTAAATGCCTCTTGTAGAGGCAGCCAATTTCACTTGCACTTTCTGCCTCCTTAGGGAGGATGTGGTGTTAAAGCTTGAGATCCTTAACTCCCAATTTCCCTGCTTTTTGGTGCTTGGTTGGAAACTGTGGAGCCTTAACATTGTTTTTGTAAACCGTAGGTTTTTTGTTTAATGAATTTCATGGCTTTGTGTAACGGATGACTGGATATTATACAGTTGACAAGCAGCCGGCATCAGCTAGGATGTTACACCATTTTGACATCCAATATAAAATCAAAGCTAGTGATATGTGTTGCACCCACTTTTCAAAAAATAAATGAACCCCAGAAGTTATGCTCTCTCACTTGATATCTGAGGGGTCCCATTTGAATTTTTCAATAGCCAATGTCCAGAAATAAAAGCTTTCTATGACTGACTCATGAAAAGAAGCATTTCATGTTTTGTGTCTGTATTTGGAGAGAACCTGAAAAAAAATTCTACTGGACTAAAAACTCCCCAATTTATTCTGGAAGCACACAAGATGATACAGGAAAATATCCTAAATTAGAATAAGTTACAGTTTATTATATTAATTATTTTAGCTCATTTTATGCTACATGCTTTTTCTTCCTGTTTGCATCTTAAAGTAGCAGATTGTGATTGCGGAATCGGAGCGCGGTAAATAACGAGACGACACAGGTGTTTTGGGTTAAACTTGGGCCACATTTATTGAGGGATCAGCAGAGGGGAAAACTACGCAGGCACCTTCTGACAAGGATGGCCAATGCCATCATAACAGGTAGGGCGAGTCCATTCAGGCCCGGACATGACGTGTCCAATACGCCACCCCCAGGCCTCCCCTTTTGGGGTAGGGGGGCCTTCCGTGTCACCCCAGCACGTGCCTCATGACTCCACGTGAGTGAGGAAGGTTAGCCCCAAAGGTAACCCTTATCTCACCACCTGGGCCTCAAGACTCGCAGGTGATGAGCCTCAGGCATTACCAGTCACCGCTAGGTGCCTGCGAATGCTCACCTATCCCTTCCCAGGTGGAGATGCCCGCGCCTAACCGCCCAAATGTGACCAAATTAGAAACAACCAAATAACCTATTTAGTACTCCCCCGCTGTCTCACAGTATGAAGTAGGCGAAAAAACCCACAGCCACAAGGGGGTTATGAGCAAAAAATTCCTATTTGGCTTACTAAGGACAACCGGAGTTTCATTCCCATACTGCCTACAGGGAGGGAGGGAGGGAGCTGCTTTGCCCAAGAGGAGGGAGGGAGGGAGGGAGCCCGGGCCTTATAAAGGCTCCAGCTCACCCTCCACCCCTCCCCTTCCCAATCCAGGAGGCCGCCCAATGGCATGCCTCCACGCCTCGTCCCCCACGCCCGCCGCAATCTCCCCACCACGCCCAGGCTATGCCGGGCGTGTAGTAGGGCCCTCATGTTTGATCAGCAGCAAATTTGGCCATCTCACTGTTTGCTCCTATATGCATGTTGTGAAGAAAGTGGATAGGGAGGCAGTTTCTCCCTTTCTCATAATATTAGAATGAGGGTGGAAGTGAGCAGTGACGTAGCCACGTTGGGTGATGATACCAAACGTGGCTAAAACAATGTCTTGCTAAAACAATGGAGGATTGTGAGGAGCTCCATAAAGATCTCTGCATACTGAGAGAATGGCCATGAAAAAGGCAAATGCTGTTCAATGTAAGCAAGTGTAAAGTGATGCATATTGGGGGATCACAATTTCACATATACACTAACAGGATCTGAGCTAATTAGCGATGACTGACCAAGAAAGAGTTTGGAGTAGGGGAGGTGGACAGCTTGATGAAAATGTTGATCTGGCCACTGTGAAAAAGGCAACCTCTGTGTAAGGCGTAATTAGGAAAAGAATCCTAATTCTAGAAGACTAATATGAAAAATAGTAGGTTCTCTGATTTGCACTTGATGTATGTGGATTCTTTAATCTTACTATAGTAAAAATAACATATTTTAGTTTTAGATTCATGACTGTATTAGCAGTAAGTTAATTGGGAAACACATGTATTAGGAAGTGCAAAAAGTGAGTGTATTGCATCATTTGTGACAGCTCTATTCATACATAGTTTATGGTATGTAGTAAGTAAAGAACAAACTTAAGGATGCCTTTCTGTGTGTATATATGAAAGAGGCAGGCACACAGACATAGATAGTGGGCCAGGCCTAAATTTCCAGCCTAATCTATTTTACAGGGTTGTTGTGAGGGTAAAAGTAGCACATGCCATACACCCAAACATTCCCAAACATTTGTTTTACATTTCTGTGAAAGTGAGCAGCAGAAGAAACTCACTAGATGGTTTTGAGCCAGTCATAGACTCTTAGCCTAACCTACCTCATGGATTTTTGTGGGGGGAGATATGGCACTTGAAAGAATGATCAGTCTAGGGCTTTCCCCTTCCTCTTTACTAGAGAAGCTTCTTTGCAACTGATCAACTAAATGGAGTCTGAACATCCTCTTATATCACTACATCTGACCCAGTACCAAGAATAGCCATGTGGGTGTTTAGAAATATTGCTCAATTTAATTTTAATCTATCCAAGTTTGGATTTTTTTTTTAATTTTTTTGCTCTAAAAATAGCCTGTGGACAATGAATCCTATATTAAGCCTGTCAAAGATGTTGGTACTGGAGATAACAATACACAATAGTTTTGTTCAACCTGATCAAAAAATATTAGAAAAGCTAAAAGAATTCAGAATGTCACTGACTCTTCTACCCTACAGGGTTGTTGTGCTGATAAAATGGAGGAGGATTATGTAAGCCACCTTAGGTTCCTTGCAAGAGGAAAAAAAGGCAGGCTATAAATGTAACATTAATAAACGTATTACTACTTCTACTAATTATTATTATTATTAATTATAATAACAATGAAGGAATAAAAATTCTTTAAAAATCAAATACATGGAATTTTTTTTAAAAAAAGAAAAAGAGGGGGGAGCTTAACCTCTTCTCTTACAAAAAGTGTTGGTCCCTAAATACACAGAGCTCTCAAAGAGAAGTACAGCCAAATCCACACATCCCTTCAAGCTAGTGGAATGGGAATGAGACTCATTGCACTCAGTGGAACTAACTTCTGAGTAGACATGCCTTGGATTGAATTGATATGAAAATTAATGATCAGCAGCCATAATCAAATGAACATACACACATGCAAAGCATGCAAGCAAGCAAGTTGTTAATTGTAGAGTTATAGTGCTGTAAAGGAGACGGAATTCTCACTCACATCTCTCTCTCTCTGCCTTCTAAGGTTCCAGACTGTTTTTTTAAAAAAATAAAGGCTACAATCTTCTACACACTTACCTGGGAGTAAGACCATTGCATTCAGTCAATGGAACTTACTTCTGAGAAGAGACTACAGCACTGTCTTTGCTAGAGGAAGCAGCCATTATAGCTGATGCAGGAGGGAGGGGGGGAGACTCTACTGAGCGTGTGCCATAATCAAAATGGCCACCGGATTTCTTAAAGAGGCACAGCTTTAAGTTAATAAAATCCACTTAAGCAAATTTTAAAAAAAGAAAAGCAGTTCCACCTACACTAGAACGGGAGGAAGTAGACCGTGCCATTGGATTAATGAAAAAGGCTCCCTGAAGGTAAGGACAGCTGTGCAAAAATGGTCGCAAGCCCTGAGTTCAATTTTCAGTTTCGGTTTTCAGGGATTCTTTAATCTTTTTACTTTAAACTGCTCTCCATCCCTCAGTCTTTCACCAATCTTCTTGAAATTTTCAGGTAATGTTAAACAAACATTTCTTTCTGGCTCCTGTAAATTTCAGAGAGATTGGTGAAACATTTTCGATTTTATGGCTGTTAGAATGACCCCTCCCCAATTATCACTAACATGGTGGAACGTGTTTTTTACTGATCACCCTTAACAAGGGAGGCACTGCCGTGCCTCCCTTAACGAGAAAACCTTTGATCCAGGACACACATACTCTCTCTCTCTCTCTCTCTCTCTCACACACACACACACACACACACACTCAATGAAAATATGAATCTTCACTTCTTAGACCAACAAAAGGTATTCAAGTTCCTGAGAAGCTGCTGACTTAAATAAACACATAAATAGATTATATCAGAAATACCACATCACATAGTTTAAAGATAATAACATAAATCAGTGGAACAGATACGTTACGGTTGAACATCATTCTTGATAAAAGAGCAGCCAACTGTTTACTGAGGCTGTGAACTCTGAACCAGTTCTCTGAAGTTCATAAACCAAACTCATTCCTCACAGGAAGTCTAAATGTGCCTCTCAGTTGAAAAATGAACTCTGGGTCAGACTGCAAAATCAAATAGATGAAACCTGCAAGGAAAAATAGTGAAGCTATATATTAGGCCTTGAGGAAGAACTTCAGCATCCAAAGTGCCTAAGTAGTGTTAACCCTCTGATAAACGTAAAAATCACTTTACCGGTTATTTAAATAACTTTAATAAAAGTTTAACAAACATAAGATGCACTTGACCATGACACCACTTTAAATAAGGAATTGTATAAAGCTTTTTATGCTATTAAAAGAGAATTGTCATGATCTTGGAATCATTTACAAACCTACCCACCCCACTACCCCCCAAAAAACTTGGATGTGCATTGTCCCTCCACCTCATTTTCTTCAATTGGGATGTCAATTTCAATGTCACAATAGTGAAATTTGAATTGAAAAAGCATGGTGTCATGTTTGAAATGACAGAAGACCATCGGCTCTTTTCTTTTAAGAGAATACTTTGGGTAAACATTATACAATTACACTTTCATAGCTTTTAGTTTTTATGTGGTTTATTTTAAAATATACATTATAATTGTTGCATTGTTTTGGTAAACCACTCTAAAAATATTACTAAATAATAAAACTACAACAAAACAACCTCCATTTGTGTATATACCTTTGAATGTGCCTATAACCTCAACAAACATGTAGGACAAACAGATCAATGGAATGTTTTTCACAATGCATAATGCAGGACTGTGGAATAATGGGAGCCTCGCCAGAGAACTGGCAATTGCCATTCCCACTGGCTTCTCTTGTAATTTCACATAACCTGAGCCAGATCTACACCAAGTGGGATATGACACTTGGAGTGTCTCCTGGGCCGCAACAGTTGTCACTACTTTATAAGCCGTTTTAAAGCAGTAGTGTAGATCCTGCTCTGGAGATGGTCCAGCCAAGGCTGAGAACATTTAAATTAAAACCTATATTTCACAATCCAGGCAAGGTTGGATAAATTCCAGTATTTCAGTCCTGCTGATTGCTGTTGATGGAAAACCTGTTTTCTCCATGATTTTCATATTTAGGTGCCTGTGCAGTAATTGGGTAGTACACAATGCTGCCGCTGTGCTCAAGGGAATGTCGACTAACTAGTGCTGTCTAGTGCATCCAGAAGTTTGCTGCAACTATTGCGTTGGGAATGGAACAAGTCAACAAATCTCCTGAAATGGAGTTCCACTAACTTGTCCCATTCCAGAAGTGGTAGTTTCATCTAGAAGTTTTCTGGGTTGTGCTATCAAGCCCTAGTTTCCTGTTGCGCCGGCAGTTGTCCTTGCTAGTACAGTGTGTTGAGCTGGTGGATTGGCAGCATGGGATACTTTCAAATTTAATTTCAGTAGGCTTTAATAAATATATCATCCCTATTAAAAGAAGGGGGAAACACTAAATACCATAAAGTCTTGTTTGGCAACTGATATTTAACATGCAACGCTGTAAATTTATTTTATTTTAAAACCAGTAAAATAATACAATATAATCTACAGAGCAAATTTAACTAAGGTGTAATTTACAAAAGGGAAAATAATGAGTCAGGATGTACATTTCCCTGGAATTTACCATTCAAATGTACTATTAATAACATTCATTTCCCCACAGACTTATATGAAGTGCTCTCTTCTTTTGCTCCTCTATAATGTGCTTTCTTAGTTAATAAAGTTACAGTCCATACCCATTTATATCAATCTATTATGATTGTTGTGTCATAGATTTACAATGGGAGGCAGTACATATTTTTGCTGTATTTATCAGCTAAACAAATAATTCAAGATCATCATTTCGCTTTAAACATCTATCTATCTATCTGTCGGAAACTATCTTAGGAACATGTGGGATTTACTACCTTATAATTTTTTAAAATAAATTCAACATCTGCTTCACAAAAGTTTAAATATTGGATATGTCTAGAATACATGAAAAAGATGAACAAGCAGTGTTTGACAACACTCACAATTAGCATATGAGAGAGAGAGAGAGAGAGAGAGAGAGAGAGAGAGAGAGAGAATGTAAAGTGGTTAGGGTGACCATATAAAATCCAGGTCAGGGCTCATGTAACTTTAACAGTTGTAGAGAAAAGGGAATTTCAGCCAGAGTCATTTGTATGCAATTAGTTCCTGGTGAAATTCCCTCTTCAGCACAACAGTTAAAGGTGCAGGGGCCCTGCCTTCTTTTGTATATGGTCGCTCTAGTATAGTGCCTGCACCTTTAACTGTTGTGATGAAGAGGGAATTTCACCAGGAACTAATTGCCTACAAATGACTCTGGCTGAAATTCCCTTTTCTCTACAACTGTTAAAGTTACATGTGCCCTGACCTGGATTTTATCTGGTCACCCTAAAAGTGGTACAACAGTAAAACAACAAGGAATCTCTGGATCCACTGTGGATGCAGTCAGTCTTAAGGTAAAATGTATAGGAAAGATAGGAAGACTAACGACAGAGCATTAAAACATATATATTTAAGCCAAACATTTTGCCTAATTCCCTCATCAGTAGCCTTGCTGTTAAAGGAGTCTCAGGAGTGGCAGTTTGGAATACCTGGACATGGAATGCCAGGGGTAAAAACAGAGGAATGATCGGTATAATGTTTACGAATTGTCTGCCAGATTAAGGCCATTTGGACAAAGAATTCTGAGTCTATAGATCCAAAAACAGAACAAACAAAAGATCCTGATATGCTTGACAAAAGGGAAATTTCTGGAAAATTTCTAACAGCAAGAAATTTAAAATGCTGTACCAGATAAAATAATAATAATAATAATAATAATAATAATAATAATAATATTTTTTTAAAAAAACTAAAATGGCTGTGAGGATAATATGGTATATATAAAAATACTAATGGGTGAACAGTCTGAACTAAATTTATGTTTACATTCAAACTTATTCTTGTGCTTCTGGGGAGGGTTTCTATGCAGTCAACAAATTAATTTTGAAAAAAAGTTCCCTACGTTTTTAGTACCTTTTTGAAGCCTACATCTGTCTGTCTGTCTGTCTGTCTATGTCTCCTTCCTCCTGCCTCTCTCTCTCTCTCTCTCTCTCTCTGTTGTACTTAATGCTTCCCTCTTTTTTCTTTCTTTAGGGATGGTGAGAATTCCATTTTACGTCAGTTTTGATAAGAATTTTTGCTGTTCTGGGACAAAAAGAACTTGATTTTTTTAAAAAAAAAATAGAAAAGGCCATGTCTACACCATGCATTTATCCCAGGGTCATCTCCAGGTCATCCCTGTGCAACCAAATGACACACAGGGGACCCTGGGATCAACCTGGGATGATCAGAGTCTTTCCCTGGGATAACTGCAACTGCGGATTTCCCGGTTTTTCCACGGTCCCAGGACAACCCCGAGGACCATGGCTGGTGTGGCATGGGCCCCCCTGTTCCTCAGACAAGCATGGAGCTGCCTAGGGTGACTCCATACCCATGGGGGTGGGGGCAGTAATTTCACCATCCCTGGGATGGCAGAGGGTGTTCGAGTGCGGAGTTTGGCTGGGCTAAGTTACTTTTTTGCCGGATTAGCGTCATGGCTCCTCTTCTAAAAAATAAAATGGCACCCAGGATGGCATGCAGCCGTATAGGAGCTGGGGGAGGATCGCAGAAGCAGGTAAGTCCACAATCCTCCGCCTCCCTCCCGCTAGGCCCTTAGGTGTAGATCAGTTAAAGTTGCAGGGGCCCTGCCTTCTTTTGTATCTGGTCACTCTAGTATAGTGCCTGCACCTTTAACTGTTGTGATGAAGAGGGAATTTCACCAGGAACTAATTGCATACAAATGACACCAGCTGAAATTCCCTTTTCTCTACAACTGTTAAAGTTACATGAGCCCTGTCCTCCTTTTCATATGGTCAGCCTAAGATGAGCCCAAACAATAAACAATGTTGGAGAAAGTGAAAGTGGAAGATTTGGCCAGAGTGCTTTGCTCTTAAAAGTCTGAGTTTGAATCCCTGTATAGTCAACCATGCTAGTGCTGTTTTAGCATTCCAACTCTTTTTTCTGACAGGTTCTTCATCTTTAACAGTGATATGGGGAAAGCTGTGACTATTGGATTTCTTTGGTGCACACAGGTGAGAATTTTGTTTCGATATATATATATATATATATATATATATATGTCACAAAGTGTTCCCCTCTACCAAGGGGAACATGTCCCTCTGTCCACTTTTCATCCCAAATGATTACTGGAACCACATAAATGCAGCAGTTATGGGCTTGATTAATTCCTGTTACAGCATAGGTTCAGTCAAATCAGTTGCTTCAGGATCAGGATCTCCTTTTAGCAACTGTACCATGTAGTTCCAGGATAAGGCCTAGTGTCTCTCTGGGTCAATAGCCCTATGTGTACGCAGGGTCCTAGATACACAGTCACAGCTTGTGCTAAGTCACTGCAGGACAGAGACATACACCCTAAGAGCAATAGTGTTAAGCATATGCTGGAGCAGGTTGAAAGTCTACAGTGCTGTTTGCTGTGGATTTTGAGTAGTGCTGGGCCAAATCATGCCTCCTCTTTTGGGGAGCTTTCTCTCTTCCTGTGAAAGAGGCAATATTATTATTTTTGCTAGGGGTGTGCACGGACCCCCCGGATCGGATCGGGACCCGGATCGGGAACTCCAATTTTGTCCCGGACCGGTTCGGACAAAATCGGAGGCCCCCCGGACCGGATCGAGTCCGATCCCGACCCAAAAATCGTACATTTTTGGATCGGCCGCCATTTTTTTCCCCATAGACTTGCATTGCAATGCAAGTCTATGAGGAAAAAATGGCGGCGGGTGGGTAAGGGGGGGCCTAACTCCCTCCCCCCCCCGGGGCCGTCCGCTGTGGACGGCCCCGGCAGGTAAACCCCCTCCCCCGCGCTCCCTACCCCCCCTGGGGCCGCCTGCTTCCATCCGCTGGCGCCCGCGGGCGCCAGCGGATAGAAGCGGACGGCTCCGGGGGGGGGGGGTAAGCCCCCTTCCCCGCCACTTACCTTCTCGGCCCGTCCGGCGCCGGCGGCTACTACCAGCGGGCTCCGCGGCCTACTCTCGAGTAGCGCGCCGGGTGATGACATCCCCCGGTGCGCCACCCTGGAGCAGGCCGCGGAGCCTGCTGGGAGTAGTAGGCGCCGGCGCCGGACGGGAGCCGCCGGGCCGGGCAGGTAAGGGCCCCCCTCCCCCCTCCCCCCTCCGCGCGCCCCCTCCTCCCCTCCACGCACCCCCTCCTTACCTTCCCGGCCCGGTGGCTCCCGTCCGGCGCTGGCGCCTACTACTTCCAGCAGGCTCCGCGGCCTGCTCTAGAGTAGCGCGCCGGGTGATGACATCACCCGGCGCGCCATCCTAGAGCAGGCCGCGGAGCCTGCTGGGAGTAGTAGGCGCCGGCGCCGGACGGGAGCCGCCGGGCCGGGCAGGTAAGGGCCCCCCTCCCCCCTCCGCGCGCCCCCTCCTCCCCTCCACGCACCCCCTCCTTACCTTCCCGGCCTGGTGGCTCCCGTCCGGCGCCGGCGCCTACTACTTCCAGCAGGCTCCGCGGCCTGCTCTAGAGTAGCGCGCCGGGTGATGACATCACCCGGCGCGCCATCCTAGAGCAGGCCGCGGAGCCTGCTGGGAGTAGTAGGCGCCGGCGCCGGACGGGAGCCGCCGGGCCGGGCAGGTAAGGGCCCCCCTCCCCCCTCCGCGCGCCCCCTCCTCCCCTCCACGCACCCCCTCCTTACCTTTCCGGCCCGGCGGCTCCCGTCCGGCGCCGGCGCCTACTACTTCCAGCAGGCTCCGCGGCCTGCTCTAGAGTAGCGCGCCGGGTGATGACATCACCCGGCGCGCCATCCTAGAGCAGGCCGCGGAGCCTGCTGGGAGTAGTAGGCGCCGGCGCCGGACGGGAGCCGCCGGGCCGGAAAGGTAAGGGCCCCCCTCCCCCCTCCGCGCGCCCCCTCCTCCCCTCCACGCACCCCCTCCTTACCTTCCCGGCCCGGTGGCTCCCGTCCGGCGCCGGCGCCTACTACTACCAGCAGGCTCCGCGGCCTGCTCTAGAGTAGCGCGCCGGGTGATGACATCACCCGGCGCGCCACCCTAGAGCAGGCCGCGGAGCCTGCTAGTAGTAGTAGGCGCCGGCGCCGGACGGGAGCCACCGGGCCGAGAAGGTAAGTGCCCCCCTCCTCCCCCCCCCGCTGTCCACTTTCATCGGCGGGCGCCCGCTGGCGCCCGCCAATGGAAGCGGCGGTGGGCGCCAGTGGGCGCCCGCCGATCCGCCGATCCGCCGAACCGGTTCGGAGCTTTTTCGGACCGGTTCGGATTGGATCGGCCGATCCAGCTGCGGGATCGGAAATCGGATAATTTATCCGATTTCCCACTGGACCGGACTCGGATCGTGGATCGGGTCCGATCCAGTGCACATCCCTAATTTTTGCCTCTTTCTCAGAGGGAGGGGGATTCAGAGAATTTTCTCCTTGGGGAAGGGGACAGGGTTCCCACATACCTTTTTAAAGTGTAGTGGGTTGCTGAAGGCCCTTCTTCCTATTTTTTTTAGTTTTTCAACACAACAGCACCCCTTCCACCAGCATTTGGATGAGCCCAGCAGTTCTAAATGAATGCCTATTGGTGACCATGTGACCTTGCCCACTCCAATAGGTATTCAATAAGCAATCCTGGGCTCCTGAAAATGCAGGGGTGTTTTTAAAAAAGAAAGAAAAAAGAACCCTCAACAACTGGCTACATTTAAAAAGCTATGTAGAAACCCTTTCGTTCTGTTGAACCAGCCCCAATTGTGGCTGGCTACTGCTGCTAGCCAACCAGGAATACCTAGGGGATTGTACAGTGTAGGGTGACCATATGAAAAGTAGGACAGGGCTCCTGTATCTTTAACAGATGTATAGAAAAAGGCAATTCAACAGGTGTCATTTCTATGCATGCAGCACCTGGTGAAATTCCCTCTTCATCCCAACAGTTAAAGCTGCAGGAGCTATACTAGAGTGACCAGATACAAAAGAGGGCAGGGCTCCTGCAGCTTTAACTGTTGGGATGAAGAGGGAATTTCACCAGGTACAGCATGCATACCAATGACGCCTGCTGAAACTCCCTTTTCTAGGCAACCATTAAAGATACGGGAGCTCTGTCCTCCTTTCCATATGGACACCCTAGTACAATGATCCCTAATAGCTCTTCACAATAAAATTTTATCAAAACTTGTAATGTTCAGAGTTCAGAAAAAAGAACTTAAGATTTATTATTTTTTTTAAAAAAAATGGATGTGGAAGAAAGTAAAACTGAAAGATTTGTCCATCGGTAGCCACAATACACTTGTCAGTCTTGAAGGTGCCACTGGATTTTTGATTGATTTTGCTGCAACAGACTAATATGACTACCTCTCTGGAATGTTTTCCTATTGACCATAGCTAAAGTTTAATTAATAGAACCTGTGACTCATATATTTGTGAGATCTCCAAGAAAGGACAGTGAATCACAGCACTGCTGGCAAGATTTTGACATCTCTTTGAACTAGTGGCTTAGAAGTACCATCACTCTTGTGTATGTGTCTTCTTTAACATCAAATGATGACTCTTTAGTATCAAAGCTTTTGCCAATTCCTGAATGGGCAGGTGAGGTTGAATGACATCCGTAAGTGAGAAGTGAAGGTTGGGAATTGCTTAAAAAGAAATAAAGGATCAGTAGAAAGATTCGTAAGAACACAATGGGAACCCGCAAAAGCTAAGTAGGAGATAAATAGGTTTCATTTTGTTTCTTACTTAGACAGCATGCAGTGACAAGGCATGGAACAATCATTCCGTAATACCAAAGAGAAACCTGATGTCTAACTAGAAAATACTTTTACTTAGTTTTGTAGCCTTTCTTCTCTGGTAGAAAGCACATGTGAAATGGCTTCAGCGCAAATGATGCCGCCATCACTAGAGGAGAAAGGTCTGCTGCCTACTGCTTGCCATCTAGACAGGAGGGTGTTTCATCCTGTTCCTAGTAACACTTGGGTCTGCCACACCTTCCTCTGTAGCGCTTCAAAGGGGATCAATCTGCAGTGGCTGCTTTTTCCACCATCACCAGAGAAGAGAGGTAGGCTGCCTATTGTTTGGCATCTAGGTCCTGTTCCCATTAGCATCTGGTATTAACAACTGACCATGCCTTCCTATGAAGGTCTTTCAAAGGACACACTCTACTTTGTTTCTCTTGGTAATGGAAGTATTAGTTGTTATGACAGTGATGTTTCATTACGTACCTGTTGTGAAATTGTTCTGAATCTTCTTTACTATGGACAGGAGTGTATTTTTCCCATTGTGCTTTATCGTGTACTGCTTTGAGCATACTGTACATGGAAAACCAGGACACAAATAAAGCGATTGATTGTTAATACACCAGTTCTGCTTTACTGCTTGTTTGCATTGTTCTATAGGAATTTTTTTTTCCTTTCGTAGGTAACATGTACCTTCATCACTCTTGCTCCTGCTATTATGAACTTCAGTGATGCCCTTTATTGCTTCTAAAGTCACTTTGGCTTCCGAACAAAGCTGTAACACATTAACATGGCTAACATTCTCCTATAGGGTAAAGCATGAAAAGATGGAATTGGGAGGGGGACTTGTGCATTTTTCAACGTTCTTCTCACTGTTGGGGAGATTTTGCACAAATTAACCTTTAACTAATATGCATTAGCCCTAATGTGCATGGGTTATTGCAGATTAGCACACTTGCAGAAGCATGCATTAGCACACATGTAAATTAGCACAAGTAGAATGAAAGTCTCCTACAAAAAAAAAAATCATTTCTGACAATGAATGGAGAAAAAGACTGCTGACAATACACAAAACACAGATAGAATGAATTTTTAAAAATCCCTACCAGCTGCTTCCTGATCCTTATGAATTCATTTTTATCCTCCTCACCCCAGTATTTATTTTTGTTATGTAGGGCTGCCTCTACAACAGACATTTAAAGCTCTTTCAAGGCGCATTAAAATTTTTACCTCTACAAGAACGGAGTGCAAATCGGGCGTAGAGGTGCATTTTCTCTCCAATTATGCGCATTATCGAATGCGCGTTAAATAGCAAGTTTTATTTTGCTCCGGCCATTAAAGCGCATTTTGCCTATGTGAACAAGCGATTCTCCGCATTAACTACTTGTAAAGCGCATTTGAAACAACCGGTAAGGTCACCAGTTGAGTACTCTATTACTTCCTGCATACAAGCATTTACGATAAAGCGCTTCAGCAAATATGTGCATAATCGGCTAACCAGGCGTCAAACGGAATCCATCTAGAGGGGGTCTAAGATTTGCAACACATTTGAGTGATCAACTGGTCAAAAATGCTATGCTAAAATTTCATGTTACATAAAAAGTTATTCGGGGAGATACATATCCTACTAATCCTACATTTCCATCAAATACTTGATAAAGCTCCACCCCCAAAAAAGAGGGATGTTATGCAGTGTGCTTCAGACAGTAGTAACCTTTGGTAGGCAATTTCCCCCAATGTACATATTTTTGTATGCATGCTTTGATCGGAGAACTACATAATAAAATCTGAGTAGCGCAAAACCCAAAATCTAGTTGCATTCTGATCATGTATTAGTTTGGGAAGTCCAGTTAGGTTGATTTGCATTAAAATGTATTTAAAATGTTTTTGTTTTTAATACATTTTAATACAAACCAGGTGGCATTTAGTGCATGTATAGTTTATGTGGTTAACTTTATGGGTAGTGAGCATTTGATACTAGCACCATTGTAAATTATGTTGTGCTAGCATAGCTACTTCTAGTGCAATGCCAGTAGTGTTTCCTGGCATTATGAGTTTCCCTGGAACTAACTAACTCTCTGGCTGAATTCGGATGACATATTAGGCAACGGAGGGGTAAATAGCGTACTGACCATGTGTTAGGCAGGTGGAGCTCCACACACGACATGCTGCAGCCGGCGCTGCTCGGCACCAGCAAGCGCCCCGGTTGCTAATAATGGATGGCGGCCATTTTGGTTGCAGGGTCTGCTCCCTTCCCCTTCCTAAGTCCCCCAGCCGCATCCCAGCATGCACCGCGAGTTCTGCCGGCTGTATAGAGCGGCCGGGGGTTTTCAGCTGCTCTGAGCAGCAGAACTCTATTCCCAAACGGAATAGTCCACTGAGAGAGGGGGGGGGGGCTCAATTTGGACAACATGTTAAAGAATGGGGCTTCGGGCTAAACAACATGCAAGCCCGTTGTTTCCCTCCGTTGTTTAATTCTCCCGCTTAGCGTACTGTCAGTTGTGTGTGCATTGTGTGTTACTCCCCACACAACACAATAAGCAGCACAACTGACGATTGTTGCCCCCCTCCTCCATTGCCTAATATGTCATCCGAATTCAGCCTCTGTCTCTCTGTCTCTCTCTCAGTTGACACAAGACATCATAAACACTATAAAAATATTACTATACACACAAAATTAATAAACAGTGCTATTACAACTCACAATTCTAACAATAATTCCACCATACCTACCACAAATACCATCCATATTCCTGTGGTTCAGATAATAAAGTAAGAATGGTAATTCCACCTCAGATTAAATGCATGGGATCTATTAATGTCTAGCTCACCCTTCCAGCCCAAACTTGTACTCTCCAGACATTTTTGGACTACAAATCCTAGCACTCCTTGGCCATGCTGGTATACAGACGGTATCA
The DNA here is from genome assembly GCA_029215795.1 of Anniella stebbinsi. Taxonomy (NCBI): domain Eukaryota; kingdom Metazoa; phylum Chordata; class Lepidosauria; order Squamata; family Anniellidae; genus Anniella; species Anniella stebbinsi. Next base: position 145,898,102 of record JARDYH010000004.1, read on the forward strand.
GGTTGGAGGAAGCTGGTCCAGATCATATCTTGTCTGGTTAAGATGTATAAATTGCAGCCATTTATCATGATATGTCTGTAAATTTCCTTCTCTGTCTTAATTTAGGCTGTAATCCTATACATATTTAGACAGAAAAAAGTCCTACAATTCCCAGCATGTACCAGTCAGAATTTTTTTCTCTCTGTCTAAATGTGCATAGGATTGCACTTTAATGTATTTATTCATTTTTGTTGCCTCTGCAATATGGCAAACTTTAGGGATTTATAGAAGGCACTGCACTATTTTTCCATGTGGTGGCTGTCAGCAGATTTCAGACCAATACATAATGTGATTTCTTCACCACATCCTTACTATAACCTACCATGCTACCTGATCCTTTTTAAATGGAGATGCTGTGGAATGAATCTAGGCCTTCTGCATGCAAAACATGTGCTGTACTACTGAGCTATAGACCCTCATCACAATTCACAGGTAAGCATCAAGAAACGGTAAGGGGGGCATGAACCAAAAACTGTTGCAAACTGTGGTTGCATGACTGTTTGAATAAAATAAAACCTAGAAATAAAAATGAGAAAATGTCTTACCTGATTCATACCAAGTAATTCAGTACCTCAAAATTCAGGGATATATTTGTTGGGGAGAATTATATGGGAATCCCCATTCAGAATCAAAATCATCTCCAAATTTGAGAGAGACAGAGACACAGAGAGAAAAGCATCTGATACTGTGCATTAGTAAACCTGACATAAAAAGATTCATTCTGCAATCGTACATACAATCATATCAAGATTGCTCTTTTGCAGCAACTTTTCAATGCACAAGAATGAACTGATAAGGTGGAAGAACAAGGAAAAAAAATATGCAAATAAATAGAAGAAACAGAAAGGCACAACAAACTATGCATGTTCAAATTCCAAAAAGATGTATGCATGTATTATTTATTTAGTACATTTATATCCCTCTTTTCACTCCAAGGATCTCAAGGAAGTATAGGCTATGAACCAGTGACTGGCCCAGAGTACATGTCATGACCATGTGCTGACTTGAACCTGGGTCTCCCCAGTCCCAGTCCAACACTCTAATCATTACACTACAGTGGCTCTCATCGAAAAACTGAACTTTTCTGCAGTAAATCAAAGTTCAGGAGGAGAAAAGTACAGATAAGAGCAAATGAGAATGGTACAAGAATGGAACTGTAAGTCAAGCAAGGGCAACTTGTGGCCCTCCAGATGTTTTGGCCTGCAAGTCCCATCATCCCACTCCATTGGCTATGCTGACTAGAGGTGTTGGAAGTTGCAGGCCAAAACATTTGGATGACCACAAGTTGTGCACCCCCTTACTGTCAGTGAGTGAAATGTGTAAGTACAGTGTATATATGAGTATTGCACATGAGGACCAAACTAGATGTGATGCCATTTGTTCACACAATTATTAATTACATAGTGTTTTTTTTTTAAAAATGGAAATATCAGAGGTGAAGAAGTTTATCCAGATCAGAACTTTGGTGGGGAGGGGGGACGGGGGCTTTAATCCTTGCTACCCACCTCAGACTCAATCTGGATCCTCCCATGTCTCCTATTAGCATTGGAAGGAAAACTTCCTTTGTGCTTTCTTCCTTCTCCAAATATGCATACACTCAACCCAATCTGGATCAGGCTTGCAGTGGAGTGGCAAGGGATTAACATGACTTGGGCCCCCTCTACAAGATTTTGGTTTGACGCCCAGTTGCTCGATTATGCGCATATATGGAGAAGCGCATTTACTCCTAATACCAATTCACGAGAGGCGGTGAAGCGCATTATGGGCTATATGAAACGCGCTTTAAAGTTGTTTACATGCGGAGAATCACATGTTTACATGGCCATAAGGCGTTTTAACTCCCGCAGCAAATTAAAACTCGCTATTTAACGCGCTTTCGAAAATGCGAATAATAGGAGATAAAAGGCGCCTTGACCCCCGACTTGCACTCCGCCTTGAAAGAGCTTTAAATCACTCTTGTAGAGGCGCCTACAGTCAACTGCCAAGGTCCCAATCCAGTTCAAGCTCATGACCACTGCTATTGACTTTCTTCAAAATGCATACAATTGTTAATTTGGTATTACGTCTCGTTTGGTGTTGAACAACATGAATGTGTTATATGAGAAAGTGAATGGGGAATTGATACTGACAGGCTATTGCATTTACAATATACAAACATACCCGAATGTACATGTGTCTCCACCTGTCCTCACAAGTTATAGACTCCAAGTTTTAAAAAGAAACCAGATCTCTATATAAATTAGATTCCTATAGACAAAACACTGTAATAATGCATTTTTAATTCTTCCCTTAAAAATCCTTAATTTTTGCAGACTGCTTTGAGCAAAATTAATATTTTGAGGATGCAATAACTTAGTGTTAATGAAAACAGTCACATCAGTGGTTTTGAAACAAAGGGAAAATGTTAGTGTGAGATCCTTTACTCTTAAGGTGCTCTTCGTATGCAGTAAATAAAAAGTAGGATTTAGTACAATTTCTCATGTATTCAGTCACCCAACAATGATCAAAAGTCATTAAGCTGATTTTAATGAGTACCCAAATTGCCAATGTGCTAATTAATAAAAGTAGTGTTTCACAAACATTCTTGGAGAAGAAGGGGGGGAGGACAGAAAATGTATGATAAAATGTATTTCAGATAGGTAACTTTAATGGAAGTGATTTGCTTAATAGCAGTAGGAGTTTGAACATAATGAGAGGTTCAAATACAAAAGACAGAAGGCAGTAAAAATAATTACTAAAAGTGAAACCAAAATGGGGAAAAACCAAAAGCCAGTTTCAGCAGCAGAGTTATGAGAGTGGACCATAGCTCAGTGGTAGAACATTGGCTTGTTGGTATAAGGACAGAGGTAGACCAACTGCTGCCAAATTGGGCTGTAGTGGAATTCAGCAGCAGATTTGAAACATATCTTTGTCCAACGTGCAGGATAATTCCACTGGAGAACCACCAAATTTCACTGATGTTCCAATGAACTGAGTCCCAAAGGAGCTTCTTTCTTTCTATGTTTATTTATTATTACATTTATATCCCACATTTCCCCCCCCCCCCCCTGCAAGGAACCCAAGACAAGATACATGTGGTCTCCTCCGCTCCATTTTATCCTAACAAAGACACTGTTAGGGAGTTCAGGCTGAGAGTCAGTGACTAGCCCAAAATCACCCAGTGAGCTTCATGGCCAAGTGGGAATTAGAACCCAGACCTCCTGAGTCCCAGCACTCAAACCACTCTACCACACTGGTTCTCTGTATGATCTTTTACTGCTTGGGACCTTCAGCAAGGGAAAAGCAGAGAGATCCTCCTGACAGAGTGAATTTCCCTTGGAGAACTTGCTTTAAAGTTTGCAGAGGTGGCGTCTTCTGTAGATTTGAGGGAGTGACAGTTTACCATTTTTTTTAAAACCCTAGTCTTTCCAGATAAAAACTGAAGCAGGATGGCTTGGAACACATTTGATTTGAGATTGTGGAGACCAGACAGAAAAGACTTGATCTGTGACTCCATATGAAGCTTTAACACAGCATGCCGTCACTCATGGGGGTTTTGTACCTTCCACCGAGCTCTTCTACTGCCAGCACTGCTGCAGTGGCTTCCACCAGATTCCCTGTGGTTCTGGTGGTGGTGACTGCCTAGGCTCTCCTAACAGGGATGCAGTCACAACTGGTGGTGGAGATGGGTGCAGCCTTTGGTGGGCTCTGGGGGGAGGAGCAATGCAGCTCCCTACTCACTGAAATTGCCCACTCATGCTTTCATTGGACATGCACACAAGCCACACCCCCAATAAGTGGTGGCTCCACTTCTGGTCTTGGAATGTGTGGTGTGAAGGGCTGAAGAGGGGTTCTAAGTGCAGTTGACAAGCTTAGAAACTCCCTTTATGTCTTTGTGCTCAACATGCAAAGGTCAGAAGTGAGGTTGGCACACATGGAGATGTTGGGGGGGGGCTTGCATGTCCTCGTCCCCTCCCCAGTTAAAGCCTCATACTGTGTCCTGGTTTGTGTATTCTTCTCCTTCTCCTTTTTGAGGTTGGAGAATAATTCAGGCTAGGTGTACGTATAATCGGCTCCTTAAACAAGGCTATCTAGGTGACATAGGACAGGAGTTCATCATGCCACTCCTCTACCACACTAAGTTAGCATGGCCACTTACACATCACCAGAAAAAAAGAGGAAACACATCATCAAAAAGAGGACAAAAAAACCACACCCCAGCAGTCGCATATACAAATGTATACGTATAGGAACAAATTTTAAAATAATGTCTGTAGTTTAAATATAAATACACTACATCTTGCCATGGTGAGATGCTACATGCTGATGGGTAAATGCAAGGCCTCTGCTCTCCCTCCTTATGTTTCTTTGACTTTAAACCAGGCTTAGACTAGACTGCCTATGAAGAAGTGAACTTCTTCAAATAGAAGACTCTCCTCTGCCAGGTCTTCAAAATAGAGGACTGTTCTCTGTAATGTAGGCCACCTCTTCCCCCACCCCCACTATGTCTGTGTTGCCCCTGGTTAACTTATATGAATCAGGGCTCATATTCTTGAATTGCAAAAATGCTGAATATGCTCACAATGGAATGGAACAGTGCATTGGAACGGTGCGTTGGCTTTAGCTTTATTTAGAAGATAATATTTCATTCCTATGGGTCAGTTCCTATATGCTAAGTACTACGGACTGTGTGAGAAAAGAAACATATCTTCACTTGTTATGGTTAATATCTTCATAAATCTTACATTGTGTGTTAGCTCTTATTACCAAGTGAGCGAGATAACGATATATCGCTTTGGGAGGTTCTTAGAAAGCATTTCATTTCCTTTGCCACTTCCTCTAAGGTAGGATGACTTTTGACTAAAAGGAATTTCCTTTTGCTATAGTTAGCATTGTGTCAGAGCGAAGTGAAGTGCATAGTTAAATAACCTGTGCTATTGTATACCTACCATTTTTAAAAGGCGACAATTGCACAGAGTGTCTAAGGTAGTTATAAGTGTGTTTCACTGTATTTAAATGGAGAAAAAATATTGGACTTCTTGTACAGCTGATGACTATTATTTGGAGTTTTTAAAGAGAACTGTTGTCAGTATAGGGTGTGTAGATACTGAAGTTTAAAAAATGCTATTCTGTTTTATGCCAAGGGTCTGTCACTATTAGAGTCACCAACTAACTAGGAAATGAGTGCCTAGCCTGCTCCTTTGCCTTTAACAGCAAGAGAAGGATCGGGTAAGACAGTTGGCCACCTTGCTTGGAATAATGGGCCATGGGAAGCTGCCATGTCTCCCCGAAAGAAAGGGAAAAAAAAACACTTCGAAGCTCATTTCAGTTTGGTCCTGTTTTCATTTTTGACCTGTTTCTCAGCTTCTTGAATGGGTAAAGCATGCATTTTGAACAGGAAAAATGCACATTCCTGGACATATTTTTCAAAAGCATGTACTCCACCCACTGACTAAAGCATCAAAATGATTCCCCCCTTTTTTTGGATAAATGCACATTTCAAAGTGCAGATTAAAAGGAAAATACACATTTTTTAAAAAAATCTTTTTAAAAAAGCTCCTGCTTGCATTCACATTTAGGATTCCAGTCTGGTAATATGCACATGGTTTTCAAACAGAAACAAAATTGCCATACATCCCCTGGGGAGAAATAACCAGAGGTAAATAATGGACAGAAAAAGCTGGCCCTGTGAGTTTTGTGGCAATCCCTTCCAGTGTTTATTGCCTGTTGGTGGGAGCCCTTCAGTGAAAGTTCACTCAGGGGCTGCCGATACGGTGGTAGGTTGCCGCCGCGATAAGCAAACCCCCACACTTTTGCTGCTTCTGGGTGGTGGTGGCGGCGGCGGCAACGGCTAATCCCAATGCTTAGGGTGACCAGATAAAATCCAGGTCAGGGCTCATGTAACTTTAACAGTTGTAGAGAAAAGGGAATTTCAGCCAGTGTCATTTGTATGCAATTGGTGAAGCCAGGGCCCCTGCAACTTTAACTTTTGTGATGAAGAGGGAATTTCACCAGGAACTAATTGCATACAAATGACACTGGCTGAAATTCCCTTTGCTTTACAACTGTTAAAGTTACATGAGCCCTGACCTGGATTTTATCTGGTCAGCCTACCAATGCTGCAGCAAACGCATGAGGTTTCCAGTGGCAGGGCCCACCACTTCCATCTGCCCAGGCTGACGGTGACCAATCAGGGGTTGCCATCTCCCCAGCCATGCCTCCGGAGTGAGGGTAGACAGCAGATGTGCCGTACTTGCCTCGCTCCTGGAGAAAAAAGTTGGGGTAGGTCCACAACTTTTTTTCTATCCAGCTTCATTGGCGCAGCGCTACCACGCAACCACCCTGGGGCTTTCTGCGCATATAGACAGCAGCCCCTAAGTCCTGTCATGTCAATAAACATTATCATGTGCTTATTAAAGCAGCATTGAGCCTACCATGGGTTTTTAAGATGGATTCCCTGGTCTTTTACATTCTAGTCAGCATCTGATTCTCTAGATCTTGCAAAAGGAATTTGTGTAAATGCATCTCGTTATTCCAGGGTTACAACGTGACATACAGCTTGTTCAAACAACTTCACAACTTATTTGCCTTCTTCCTGTGAAACAAATGTGAAAGTGCTACAGACAAGTTCATCTGAACTTGTCACACAGTCAGAAACAGTGCAGTGGAGTAGTTCTTCATTGTCGCTCCACTTATACACCTGCCACAAAGAGCTCTAAATGTGATTTACAGTACCCCAATGTCCAGTTAGAAATACTGGAATATATATATATATTAATGGAGGCACAGCCGTGCCTCCATTGTTAAGGGCCGTCAGTAAAAAGCACATTCCTCCACCCCTGGGTTTAATTTACTGGCTTCCCCTGGCTGGACCTTGCAGGAAACTATAGGGACAGACAGAGCAGAGCACACATAGAATGCTGAGACTGGCAAATCTAAAAGCAAGTGTGTTGCTTTTCAAGAATCAAGGAAATTCAATGGGTCTTACTTTTGAGTAAATTTCTAGGGATGGATATGCAGCCTGTGCAAGAACTGAGTAGGGTGACCATATTTGGGAAACCAAAAAAGAGGACACCTAGTGGGGAGGGGCAGGAAAATGGCTTTCTGGGGCCACCTTAAAGTCCCCAATTGGAGCAGAGGAGGGGAAAACATGTCATTCTCACCCAACTCCACCACTCCAATCAGGCCCTTTTCTATAATGCCTGGGAATGACACATTTTTCCCTTTGAAGGCCTTGATTGGAGCAGTGGGAGAGAATGACACACCTCCAGAAAGCATGTCATTTCCCCCCTGCCACACTAATGGTGGCCTTAAAAGGGAAAGTGTGTAATTCCAGTCATTTTAGACTATTGCATAAAATCCCCCCTGACACTGAGGATAGAACAAAAACCAGGAGAAATCTGGGGAAATCCTGACAGTTTCTTATTATTTATTATTGCATTTATATCTCACCTTTTTTCTGCCAAGAAACCCAAGGCGGCATACATAATCCTCCTCCTCTCCATTTTATCCTCACAATAGCAACCCTGTCAGATAGATTGGGCTGAGAGTCTGCAACTGGCCCAAAGTCACCCAATGGGTTTTCATGGCTAAGTGGGGAGTAGAACCCAGATCTCCCAGCTCCCAGTCCAACACTTTAGCCACTAGGCCACACCCTAGTGGTCACCCTAGAATTGAGCCATGAAAAGTTGGAAGCAGATCGGTTCGTGCCTTGATTTTTAGGATATATTTTTTAAAAAAGTTTGACTTCAATTTTTTTTTCTAAAATTCAAGGCATGAACCAATCTACTTTCAACTTGGCATGGCTAAAGCCTTACTTAAGAGGTACCATGGTGCCAAGTTTTATCTCTTCATCTTTACTTTCTTTCTTTTAATGTACTGCTCAAGGCCCTAGACCCCAAAGAGGAGTATTGGGTTTGAAGTTTTAAAAATTCCTAAAACTCAAGGCATAAACAGATCTATTTCCAACTTGGCATGGCTCAATCCCTACTTAAGAGCTACCATGCTGTCAAGTTTCATCCCTTTATCTTTAAAAATGATGGAATTGTAAGCATTTTAGTTAATTTAAAAAATTAAATTGAAGTTTTAAACATTTCTAAAAATCAAGGGATGAACGGATCTGCTTCCAACTTGGCATGGCTAAATCCCTACTTCAGAGCTACCATGGTGCCAAGTTTCATCTCTTTATCTTTAATTTCATTTTTTAAACTTGTACTGTTCAAGGTCCTGGACCCTAAAGAGATTTCTGTTTGAACTTGGCATAGCTATATCCCTACTTAAGAGCTACCATGATGCCAGGTTTCATATCTTTATCTTTAAAAATGAGGGAGATGCAAGCATTTTGGTTGATTTATTAATGTTAAAAGTGAGTTCAACGCATAACACTAGCTTTGATTTTATATTGGATGTCAAGATAGTATAACATTCTGGCTGATGCCAGCTTGGTTGTCAACTGTATAATATCCAGTCATCCATTACACAAAGCCATGAAATTCATTAAACAAAAAACCTACAGTTTACAAAAACAATGTTAAGGCTCTACAGATTCCAACCAAGCACCAAAAAGCAGGGAATTGGGAGTTAAGGCTCACAAGCCTTAACACCACATCCTCCCTAAGGAGGCAGAAAATGCATCCCAAATTTTCATGTACTCAAAATAATTTTCACATTGTTTTGTTTTCCCATAATGTAGCTTGTGTTTATATTAAATATTAATATGTACATATGCTCACTTTTTATAGCAAATCTAACTTTTTAAATGTGAGGATATACTGATTATATATAACTTTGCTTTATAGTTGCCCATAAGGAAGAGCTATAAGACATGAGATGTGTTGAGCTAAGAAATCATTTCCAGAACATGTTGGACGTCTCCTCTAATGCTGAGCGTTGCCAACTTTCAACGGCCCATGCATAATTCTGCTGCATTTGGAAATAAGTGGAATTGCTCTGGAAATGTGTCCTGTTGCTTCCGTCAAATGCCTTTCCATATTTATGTGAAGCAGGAAGTTATAATTTTCATCATGCATCTGAAGAATTTTGAGAGAAACAGCAAGATTTTTTAAAAGATAAAACTAGTGAAATTTGTCTTGAAAATAGTAAAGTTTGATGACAAATCTAATTCTGGGCCTTCACAACTTTGCCCTTTAAATGGAGATTCGCTCCAGTAATCAGCTCATATTTCCAAAAGAGCACTTGATACTGGTAAAAACAACAACAACCAAAACAACAACCCTACATTACAGCTCGACTAACAACCCTGTCTAATCTTTTCTGTGAGATCCAATTAGAGGTTTCTATAATTTCACGTATTGAACTAAAATTTCCTCAAAATGCCTCATATACTTTCTTGGCATGGATTACCAACTTCACCTCAAACATTTGCCCTAGATAAAATGTAGTGGTGACTCTCTTTCCCCCCAAAAGGTACATCTCTAGCAGTCTTTATATAAACATAACACTTTTGTATATTGTGAAATCTTCTCTCCTGCCTTTGTCTTAAACATATATGTTTTTTTCTTTTCTTTTTTTAACTATAGTTGTCACAGGGCAGATTATATTCATCTCCATGCCACAACTGTTCACTCATGCTGCAGGATTTCTGCATTTTGAACATCTGTCTTCCACCATCCCTTTCAAAAGGTGGAAGAATTCATCATTTCATTCTTGGTGAAGACATCAATAAAGTAGGTCAGACGTTGTCGGAGTTCAAATGAAAGTAACAAAGTGAGACTGTTGCCAGATTTACTTCTTCACTGTGGTGTTTCCACAGTGTCCGATCTTATGTACTCTAGTGAAGCACACATAATTCATCTGAAAATGTGCAGGGCAGAAAGAATGTAAAATGCATTAACAATGTGCAGGCTCTTATGGATAAATTAAATTGTAAACAGTAGGACTGTCAGCCATTAAAAGAGCATTCCTATGCCCCCTAAACACTGTGTGAAGGACCATAAGATGCTGAGGGTTCCCCCCTTTGAGACTATATACAAAATTACTACCTCAGAGGGGGGAAATCCACACATGTGAACCAATGTGGTATGTCTAATGTGGAGAAATTTCAGAAGCATAGCTTCAAGCGTGTAGCGGCAAGGTATTTTTTTGAAAAATGAGGAAAGAAACGCCTATAACTTTTTTATTTTAAAAGTTAGAAGTCTGAAAGTTGTTCACTTTGTATATGGGTTAGGGGTAGTTATCTGTGAGAAATTTCAGAAAGATAGGTCCAGGTATTTGGTGCCTATGATTTTTTTAGATTAAAAGTTACAACAACACGGAGTTTTGACAGATAAAAGAGGGAGGGGGAGGGGGGAGGGGGTGCAGTTGACAGCTCAAGCCTATGTGGAAAAACTTTTGTAACTTTTAATCTAAAAAATTCATAGCCATCTACAAAGTAAGCAACTTTCAGACTTTTAACTTTTAAAATAAAAAAGTTATAGGTGTTACTTTCCTCATTGTTTCAAAAATAGCTTGCCATTACATGCCAGGACCTATCTTTCTGAAATTTCTCACACATATCAACCAAAGTGATACCTGTAATGTGCCCAAGTTTCCTGTTTGTATTTTTTAAAATAAAAAAGTTGAAGGCTTAACTGTATTTACCCCTCTGCTACCCATTTTTTAAAAATTAATTGCTAAACAAGGCAAGCACCTATGTTTCTGAAATTTCGCACACATGGGCCCCAACATACCACCTGCAATGTGGCAAAGTTTCATGTGTGGAACTTTAAAAATGAAAAAGGTAATAGGCATTCCTGGTTTGTTATTAAAAAAAAATATTGCCACAAAATGCCTATACCAATCTTTCTGAAATTTCTTGCAGATATCTATCCCTAACCCATCTACAAAGTGCCCAAGTTTCATCCTTCTATCTTTAAAAATGATAAAGTTATAGGCATTTTTGTAACACAAAACTAGGCTATGGAGAAATGCAGTCAAAATGGTGTCCGATACAAAATTGGGCATCCAATTTTTGTATCAGAATTGGATTGGATCCGATACAGCAGACCTCCATTTTTTCTGATCGGTTTTTTTTAAAAAAATCCGATTCCGATCCAATTTTCCCGTCCGTGCACATCCCTAGAAAAATACAATTAAATAAAATAGAGATTAAAGCACCAAGCAGTAAATAATACCAAATCAACTTAGTAGGATACGTATGCATTTCTATATTTGCCTTTCACCAATATGGGGGACTGAACAAAGATCCCTAGGTAGGGAGATGCAAAGGCTGAGCACAACCACAAAAAAAAAGCAAAGGGAAAAAGCCATGTGTTTGTAGGAAATACACTTGCGTTTTGTTGTTGTTGGTAGCCTCCTAAAAAGCAATCGGTGAATTCATCTTAGCTTGATTTGGACTCTGTTCATTAAACACAAGCTTTCTCAGTGAACATTGAGAAAATGTTCAAATCTCTGTGTGAGGTGCCAAAAAAATCCCAGCACTTCTATTGTGCCTATTGAGTCTCGCAGGTGCAAAATACTAGTGCTGTGCTGAATCCTACTCCTTGAGAAAAAGGCATTGTGTTTTCTGCCTCTTTCACAGGAAGGGGGAGAATTTCAAAGAATTTTCTCCTTGGGGAAAAATGTCCACATACCTTTTTAAGTTTGGGAGGTGGCTGAAGGATCTTCTATTTTTCATTTTACTTGAAAAATGTCATTGCCACAAGACTCTTTACAGAAAGGCTTTTCTAATCCAGCAGCACTTCTTGAACACCCATGATCTCACCGTCTTCTATAGGCATTCAGGAAGAACTCTGGGGCTGCAGAAATTTTGCAAAGAGTCTCAGGCAGTTGCAAGCAAGAACACATTGGACTTTTGGAGCTTTTTAAACAAACAAACAAACAAGCTCTAGGTGGCTGCAAGGAAGATTTTTTTTTCCTAATTTCATTTAGGTCAGTTAAATTCTCTCTAAACCTAAATGAATGGGGAGAATGAGGCTGTAGTCATCTACCTACATACCTGGGAAGAAGCCACATTGAACTTACTTCTGAGTAGACATGTCTAGGATTTCACTATTAATTGTTCTAGTTCATGTGGGATGTCGTCATTTTGTGATGCCCCCAAAGACAGCCAACTTAGTTGTGTTGACTGAAATGTTTAAAGCAGCCTAAATGTCCCTTAACTACTGAGACCTGCTGACTTCCATGTGAATTTATCAATCATCTTTTGTCAGTTTTCATCTCTCATTAATCCAATAATGGTAGAAGACAAGTAAATAGAGAAAGAATTTTAGAAAGGACTGACATGTTTACTGCAATCTAGAAATACCTAGCTTTTCCACCTAGGGAAATCCTCGTGGATTTTTTTTAAAAGAAGGGTCAGAATTGTCCTTAGCTAATCTTTTTAGATCAGTGGAAAGCTTAATTCCCAAATATTTATTTAGCTTGTAGATATTAACCATATGTTGATGAGAAGCCTATTTTGCACAAATATATTGGGTTATCCAGTGCTAGTCCAATGTAGAGTAGATCGATTGAAATAAATGGTACTCCAGTTAGCTTAACATAGGATATGACCCATTGATTGTTAAAAGTTCTGATCTCTGCCAATTTATTTTTTAACCAGAAACAGGGCAAAAATAAAAATCTCTAATTCCAGAAAGATGGGGATAATATCGGCTGCTTCAAAGAGATCATGACACTCCACATACATGGTGATCTTAACTTGATTAGTTCTAACTTGAATGTCATGTATCTGACCTGAAGAGCAAATTGCAAGCGCTAAAGGGTCTTTGACAGAAGGACAATGGGCAACCTTCCTAGGTGACTCGCTTTTAAAAGCAGATATTTTGTCAATAGCCTGTTCACCAAGAAATGAATTTGTTGGCACAAAACAATCTTTTCTTCCTCTTCTTCTTTCTTTTTGTACTCTGGAAGTCTTGTTATTACCAACAACAATAGAGGAGAATGTTCAGTATCAAGTAAAAGCCATTTAACACATCAAAGATCATTTCTTTTTCAGAGGTTTGAGCCCTTCGGATACAGTCTGCTTCATACAAAAATAGGACAAATGCTTTTGCAACCTTTGCTGGTAGTCCATTCTGCAAATTTGACTGTACAGTTATAAAAAAAAGTCAGAAAGTAATGATCTGATCATAGAAGGGGCATCAGTTTCAAACCCCAGATAATTTGACAACTGCAGAACAATGAAGCCAATGCATATTCCTCCACGTATAAAGGAATGTTTCTTCAAGATTACCCAAATTATAATAATTATGATAGCCATGTAAGTATAGAGGGATGGTCCCCAAGTTAGGGTTACTGTTGGTTTTTACCAGGACAAAGTAAGGAGTACAGGGCAGATTTTGATTTCACTGAAATGGTGTCCCCAAATACTTTACTTTTCTCTGTCAGAGTGAATGACAAAATCAATTCATGTTGGGTTGGTGGGTGAGTGGGAAACAAAGGGGTGTCCACCAGGGCTATCATTGGGATAGCACTTCTCCTGACCTTAGGGACCACATCCAGTGAGAATCAAGCCTGCTCCTACTTGTGTAGTTATTTGGCTGTATGTGTCTGTTTCCCCATCATTCTAGAATTTGCCTGGATGTCGGAAATGAGCTTAGAGAGGTGGAGAGACTGTGGTGGCTGTGGTGGCTCCCCAATTGTGGAACGATCTCCCCGACGAGGCCCGCCTGGCGCCAACATTGTTATTTTTTCGGCGCCAGGTCAAGACTTTCCTCTTCTCTCAGGCATTTGGCAATATCTGAGGAGCCTGGGTTTGTTTTGTTTTGTTTTGTTTTTGTAGTTTTTTGAAGTGTTGAAGTGGTTTTTAAATGTACAGATTGTGTGTATGTTGTATGTTTTTGCTGTTTTAATTTTTGTATATTGTTTTTAATTGTTTTTAATCCTATGTAAACCACCTAGAGAGCTTCGGCTATGGGGCGGTATACAAATGTAATAAATAAATAAATAAATAAATAAATAAATAAATATTGCTTCAAGATGGAGGGCTCCTAGTGCTAACAAAAGGCATTGTGCAATGATTTTGTGTTTCTTCCAGACTTTGATGTTGTTGTTGTTGTCGTTGTCATTGTTTTCCTGGTAAGAACAAAGACTGCAGTAGTGGTGGTGGAAAATGGGAAGGTTACAAATTGAAGGCAAATTGCTCTGGCCCCCATATCAAATTCCATGCCAGAGGCAGGACAATTGCACAATGAAACCTCATTTGGAAGCACCCAGAGAATCAGTAGCCTCACATTCTGCAACAACTAAGAAATGGACACGAAGAAGGAACTATAAATATTGAATTCATTCAGTTGTCAGTGGCTACCATTGAGTTCCGTTGTGTCTACGTGAACGGGCATCAGTTATAAGGCTCTTGGGAAAGGGAAAAATAGTTCCCTAGAAAAAACAGACCCAATTAGGGGAAGATTGCAGATATAGTTTCTAAGTTTAGCAGTGTTCATGAGTCCATATCTTCATTTCATCCTATATGAGTGAATGGCTGCCATTCCTGCCTAGGTAAAAAAATACTTTACCTGGAGATCATACCATGATGGTGGTGCCTTCACCACGAAAGACCTGATGGGAGATAAGAGTGTACTGAGATACATTGCACTCTTCAGGGGCCTTCTCTCCCCTATGACTATTGTAATGATGGATATTTTTCTATTTTGAAATAAGAACCTGTTCCTTCACGTTTCAAACATTGCTGTGTGGTGTGATGTGACATTTGTCTTTCCCTTTCTATTTATTTATTTTCTTCCAAATTTCTGTGCAAGATTGGGTTCAGCTGAGCGGTAAGGCTTTTTGTACATAGAGCTGTTGCCACACTGGTCCCAGATGATGAGAGATTCAAAGGGCTTAATGCCTCAAGCATTCTTCTCACACAAGCCTCATTCATTTCCATCTGGCTTGTGTGGGTGAAACACTTCATAGATTGCACTCAGAGTAGCCACACTGATACTTCATAACTTTTTTTTTACCTTGTCACTCACTGTGATTATATATATATATATATATATATATATATGAATGAAAGCACTTCTTCTAGCAGAGTAAAACAGCCACAACCACAACAATAAGGAAGATTAGATTAGGGGGTAGGCAATATGATGCCCATGGTCACCAATGACCTCAGGTCCCTTTCTTGAAACCCACCAATGTGTCTTCCCCCTTCCCCCTTTTCCCTAAAAAGAATTAATTACACATTTTCTTACCAGCAGCTGGAACTTCTGTGAAATAGGTTTCTATTGGTTCTGAAAACTGTGGGTTCAAAGAGTTGCTTAGTGTGTTGGGGCCCAGACCCTGTCTCTGCATTTTATTCAGTCTTTTGGCCAGGTTACTTGTCCTTTGCCACCTCCCATGGAAGCCATTTTGTGGTGGTGCCCAGGATAGTTTCTCAAATTGCCAAATGTTGCCATAGACCAAAATGTTTGCCTGTTAGGTACTGTCCATGATTAATTGCCTATCACTAAGAAGTCATTGTGAATTGCCCACACACACACACACACACACACACTGCACAAAGCAGGTGCAGTGAGCTATGGGACTCGATCGTAGTCATTAATCCGGTGAGTATCTCACATTTCAACCGAGGAACACAGAGTTGGATCCAGTGATTCCTTCTGCTGGCAGTAACATCTCCTGAGTGGAATGCCACTCAGAACACTTTTACTGGTTCAAAGGGTGTAGTTGGTTTTTATGGAATTCCCATGCCTACTGCAGCCTCCAGTACCATCTTTCCCACTATTTCACCTTCTATCCCATTTCACCAGTGGGAACACTCTGTGGGAAAAGAAGCCGGAAGGGGCCCTCCTGTCCATGGGAAGCAAATTCTGGACACAACCCATAGAGTCGGGCTTCCTTTGGACTATATTCCCCAAGTTTATTTTGACATAGTTTCATAAAATCACAAATCTTTCTTTAAAACAAGTCCTGTTTTATGTGAATTTCTAACTCTGAAAACTACTCCATATTGCCAACAAACTAGGATAATAGAAGTGTTATTTTATTTGCACTTCGTTGATTTTACCATGCATAGGCTTTGATTCTTTTGTTAATTGCAGAGCGAAGGATGAGAAATAACGAGGCGACATCAGAGTTGGGATTTAAACAAGGGCCACTTTATTTATTTACAAATAAGCAGAAAGGGGGGAGGAGAACCTAAGCGGGCATTTTGCCATGGCCAACCAGGCCATTAAAGGGATCGGGCGAGGCATTCACAGCCCGGGAAGTGGCGCCTGTACTTTCGCCGCTCCCCGAGCTTCCACAATCTGGGGTAGAGGGCCTTCCAGTGTCGTCTCCCCTCGTGCCGCAGGGCTCCGAGTAGACGAGAAGGGTTGGCCCCAAAGGTAAGCCTTATCCCCCCAACTGATGCTGCAGGGCTCTCAGTGGTTGGCCCTCAGGCGTTACCAATCACTTGAACCGTGCCTGTGAATGCTCACCATTAACAAAAACATAAAAATGCCCGCTCCTCCCACCATAAAGTGACCAAATAGCCAGATTAACCTAATTATCACCCGTCCTGCTTCCGCAGTGTGAAGTAGGCGAAAAAACTCACAATCAAGTTAGATTGTGAGCAAAAAAATCCTACTTGGCCTCCAAACAGACGACCGGCGAACCCACACTGTCAACAGGGGAGGGCGGGAGGGAGCTGCGCAGCAACAGTGGAGATGCGGAGGGGTCCTGGGCCTTAAATAGCCCTGAACCCCTCCCCTCACCAGTGGCACCATCCCAGGCCAGCCAGTGGCTGCCCCCCACGTCACCTCTCCCCATCCTCGCCCGCAACCACCTCTCCCCACTCCAGCGAGCAGGGTGAAGAAAGGCTTTTGCGGAGCGAAGGATGAGAAATAACGAGGCGACACCAGAGTTGGGATTTAAACAAGGGCCACTTTATTTATTTACAAATAAGCAGAAAGGGGGGAGGAGAACCTAAGGGGGCATTTTGCCATGGCCAACCAGGCCATTAAAGGGTTCGGGCAAGGCATTAACAGCCCGGGAAGTAGCGCCTGTACTTTCGCCGCTCCCTGAGCTTCCCCAATCTGGGGTGGAGGGCCTTCTGGTGTCGTCTCCCCTCATGCCGCAGGGCTCCGAGTAGACGAGAAGGGTTGGCCCCAAAGGTAAGCCTTATCCCCCCAACTGATGCTGCAGGGCTCTCAGTGGTTGGCCCTCAGGTGTTACCAATCACTTGAACCATGCCTGTGAATGCTCACCATTAACAAAAACATAAAAATGCCCGCTCCTCCCGCCACAGGGGGAGAGAAGCCTTAGCTTAGTCTCCCACTCCCCCTCCCCCCCGAAATAATTGCTCTTTGTAGCCCTTCCGGAATGTCTGCGAGGAATAAATCATTACCAGGCTGAGACAGGTGTACCCCGTCGCGCCTATACAGCTCCCTCCGAGAACGGCAGATATTAGGGTGTTTAATGCTAATGTCCCTGTACTGTGCCAGGGCTTTAAAAATCTCCGTATTGACCCGTTTTCGCGCCTTCTCAATAGCAACGGGGTCACTGGACACCCTCCAGTGTAGCCGGGGCAAAATACAGGACCAAATGATCCGTATGCTGGGCCAGCGCTTGCGTATGTGCTGAAAATCAGCCAAAGCTTGCAACATGAGGGCCTTGCCCTTCATTAAGCCCAAGTTGCTCCCCCCTAAATGAATAAGCAGAACCTGTGGGGGGAGCCAAGCAGAGTAAAGCTGCAGCAAGGTGTGGATGAGATTATCCCACCGCATACCACGTTTTCCAGCCAACGAATGGCAGCGTGTTGACTCAGGCCGAGCTGCGATCCAAAGCCAGAGTTGGCTGCATGCTTGCTGGCCCAGAAGACCATGCTGTGGCCGCATATGGAAACCCGCACGGGTGCCGTAGCCACTGGCCGATCTAAAACAAACATTAAGATGTTAGCCACCTGCCGTACATTCATTAGCGAGCCATAGGCCTCACGTATGACTTGAACACGGTAGAACGCCATCCACCTAGAGCCTGTATTTGCGAAGGGGGAAACCCCAGGGCTGCGGCCGTGGAGGCTGCCCCGATGGGAAAAGAGTGTGTGCCACATAGTGCTGCGTGCAGGCCCAATCCATCCAGCCTCAGTGAGGGGTGTATGTGGGATTGGGGGTGGGTGGGAATACCTTTTTCCTTCTCCAGTGTTTGTATTCTAGCCAAAATACCAGCAACCTGTGGGTTTAACTCCTCATCAGAAGAAGAGTTTTCCAGGGGCCTCCTTCGTTTGGATGATTGTGCAGGAGCCTTGCTTTTTCCCTTTTTCCCACCCATTCCTTTTTTGGGAGGCATGTTGCACTGAAAGATGCCCTAATATTTATGCAAATTGCGTGAGATGAAGAAAACCAGGGGTAAAGTTGTTAATCCCCCAACTGCTGCAAATATTAATTAGGAAATGCACAGCCTGTTATAACACTTGTATGTTAGGGCTTAGAGGGCTCTGAATTGTAAGTGATGGGGGCTCTTGATTGGTAGAGGTATGGTCAACCGATTGCCTAATTAAGCAAAATTTAAACCCCCTCCCCTACCATAAAATATAAGGATTTTGGCAGGAAACACAAGTTCCCCAACGAGGCTTCCCCAAAAGGGTGCCCTCTCCACTCACGCCCCCCCTGCACCCAAAACCTTATGGCCCTGAGGCCCTGAAGTCATCAGCCTCCGCTGCTCGCCGTACGCTGCCTGCCAGACCCAGCTTCCTGTCAATTATTCGCTGCCGGAAGCGGCTTGCTGCTGCGCTTCCTCTTCAGCCTGTCTTCCTAGGGCGCGCTGTGCTTGCCTCGGCTGAGGCTCTGTTGCTGGGAGACCAGGCCGCCGCCGAGGTCTCCTGCTGCAGCAGCAGTGATCTACGGGCTCTTCCGGCGCTCTGATCCGCGCCTCGCAGCCCCAGCTTCCGCCGAAGCTGAGCCTCTGGAGCCTCCTGCTCTGTCCTGTGCGTCCTGCTCCGTCTTCCTCCTGCGCGTCCGGAGCCTCCTGCTCCGTTGACCACCGTGGGGGCTTCGCCCGCTGGAGCAGCCGCTCTCCGGGCTCTTCAGCCTTCCTCTGGCCTCCGCACAGTCTGCCCGTCACCGAGGGAGCCTCCTCTTCTTTCGCCGCCGGGTGATTCAGCCGCTGCTTCCTCGCCGCCGGGTCTCCTCGCCGGTAAGCCTCCCTCGCCGCCTGCTGCTGCTCCCTTGCTGTCAGCTCTCTGCAGCTTAGCTGCACAGCAACAGTGGAGATGCGGCGGGGTCCTGGGCCTTAAATAGCCCTGAACCCCTCCCCTCACCAGTGGCACCATCCCAGGCCAGCCAGTGGCTGCCCCCCACGTCACCTCTCCCCATCCTCGCCTGCAACCACCTCTCCCCACCCCAGCGAGCAGGGTGAAGAAAGGCATTTCTCTCCCCCCACCACCACCCCTGAGTAGAAATGAACTGTGGGTTCATTTCAGCAGACCTTTTGGACTGTGTAGCTCTTTCTGTGTGTCAGATTCTATGAATGTAGAATGTATAGCCACAGGCAAGTCCATGTCAGCATTGGCACCTGGGGACAACAATGAACCACAGAGAAGTGGCTGCGTAATGGAGCAAAGCCCCAAATCCTGTACTTGGTGCTTGAAGATAGCAGACTGCTGACAATAGTATCTAATTCTTTTTCACAGGAGGCAATCTGAAACAAAAGGTTTTGCATGTGTTCCATCTGTTTGGGAAGCAAACCAGAAAATAGAACAACTTCAGAAGCTCAGCTTGGAACACACTGGTTCGTGTTCTAGGCATTTTCAACAATGAGTGACTGCAAAATACAAAATACTTGGAGCTGCTGGTTTGGTTGTGCTTTATCACAAAAACAAAGCAGAAAGAGACAGAGAGAAAAGGAAGGAAGGAAGGAAAGAAAGAAAGAAAGAAAGAAAAAGAAAGAAAGAAAGAAAGAAAGAACATTTCATAGACATCGGCTCAATTCGGATGACACAATAAACAACTGGTGTGGGGGAAACAATCGTCAGTTGTTTTTACTATTGTGCCATCCGAATGCTGCCATAGTCAACTCAGCACTGATCCTAATCCACACCACAGTTGATTATTTATTACCATGTTGTGTGGGGAGTACCCCCTAGTTGAACAACTGTAAAGTTGATTATTACCCTACCATTGACTATTGTGTCGTCCGAATTGAGCCATCTTGTCTTCTCACAAGCCACCTGTCTAGGTATTCCATAGGGAACTTTGGAGTAAATGCAATAATAACAGCAAGCAACAGAAAAGTCACATGGAACATTATAAACTTCCAGGAGCATGCACAACATTGTGGATTTCAGTCATTGGGGGATAACTTTCAGGCTTGAGGTTCCCTGCCATCAAGCGATAGATCCATGCCAAGGTTGGGTGAGAATTTTGTTTCAGTTCAATTTTAAATGAAAGAGGTGGTCTTGGATGTACTGCTGAGATCCCCCAGACTACTGATTCTGGGGGATGTCAACATTCACAACAAGGGCACCTCTGTGAGGAGGAGTGGTCCCAGGCTGCCTGAAAGTAGTGGTAGTGAGACCGCTCCTGAAGAAATCTTCCCTGGACCTGGAAAATCTTAATAACTATAGGCTGGTGGCAAATGTTCCATTCCTGGGCATGGTCCTTGAGCGTATGATGACCTATGTTGAGAGAGGGACAGGGGGAGTGTGACTCTGTTGTTTCTCCTTGATCTCTCAGTGGCATTCAATACCATTGACCATGGTATCCTTCTGGGACGACTGGCTGAGTTGGGGGTGGGATGCACTGCATTGCAGTGGTTCCACTCCTACTTTGCGGGTCGGCTCCAGAAGGTGGTGCTTGGGGAAAATTGCTCGGCCCCTTGGATTCTCCAGTATGGGGATCCACAGGGGTCAGTTTTGTCCCCCATGCTGTTCAACATCTACATGAAACCGTTGGGTGCAGTCATCCGGAGTTTTGGAGTGCATTGTCATCAGTATGCTGATGACATGCAGCTCTATTTCTTCTTCTCATCTTCATCAGGTGAGGCTGTGGATGTGCTGAACCAGTGCCTGGCTGTGACAATTGGCTAGATGAGGGCTAATAAACTGAAATTCAATCCAGACAAGACTGAGTTGCTGTTAGTGGGTGGTTCTTCTGACCAGATGGAGGGTATTCAACCGGTTCTGGATGGGGTTGCACTCCTGCTGAAGAAGCAGGTTTGTAGCTTGGGGGTTCTCCCAACTGAGGCTCAGGTGGCCTTGGTGGCACAGAGTACCTTCTACCAACTTCAGTTGGTAGCCCAGCTATACATCTATCAGGACAGGGATAATCTGGCTTCACTTGTCTATACTCTGGTAACTTCCGAGTTAGATTACTGCAATGTGCCTATGGCGAAAACACCTAAAATGGTGTCCACTCCAAAAATTGGATGTCTGATTTTCGTATCGGAATCGGATCCGATCTGATCTGTGGGACCTCCGATTTTGTCCAATCCGATCCAGGGCAAAATCTGAGGTCCCGATTTTGATACGATGTTTCCTCCCGTGCACACCCCTACAAAATATTCCTTTAATAAACCAACATGTTTAATAGTTCAGCTTGTCTCTAGCGTTGCTGCCCATCTCATTCCTAAGTCTCTTATCCTAGCTACCAGGTCTTTTAAAGTATTCTAAGGCAGGATCTACTCTACTGCTTTAAAATGGTTTATAACAGTAGTGACAACTGTTGGAGCCCATGGCACACTACATATTGGCTCAATTCGGACAACATATCAAGCAACAGAGGAGGGGGGGAACAATCATCAGGGAAGCAACAGGCTTGCACGTTGTTTAGCCCCAAGCCCCATTGCTTAAAGTGTTGTCCGAATTCAGCCCCCCCTCTCTCAGTGGACTATTTTGTTTGGGGATAGAGGTCTGCTGGCTAGAGTAGCCGAAAACCCCTGTCCGCTTTATACAGCCAGCAGAACTCATGGTGCATGCTGGGATATGACTGGGGGACTGAGGGAGGGGGAGGTAGTAGAAGCTGCAACCAAAATGTCCACCGCATGTGAATAGCAACAGGGGCGTTTGCCGGTGCCGAGCAGCGCCGGCTGCAGCATGTCATCTGTAGAGCTCTGCCTGCCTAACGCATGGTCAGTATGCTATTTACCCCTCCATTGCCTAATATGTCATCCGAATTGAGCCATACAGTTTTCAAACCATTTTCAAAGTGTTATATCCTGCTTGGTGTAGATCTGGCCCAAGAGAACTGGTGACAATGGGAAAGGGCCAGTTTGCGGAACTCTTGAATTATAGTGGGCCCTGAAATATAAGTATTTGCTAAATAAAAGTAAGAAACATCATAGATGGGATTACTCAGTGTAGGAACAGTTTCCCCGTACTGGCAACTTGCTCCCTTGCCTGGCTCTACCTGAAATGGGGCATTACCCTTCTATTAAAAACTAGGGTGTCTGCCCCCCCCCAAATAAAATGATTGCAGTAGCAATTTAGAAGATCTGCCTTGGAAAGAACAACTGAGGAATTACACAAGAAACCAATAATATGTCTTCAAGACTAGAGACATTTATTGAGGGTATGAGGGAATTTAATTAGTGGAGGTAGTTTTCCTAAGCATACATTTACTCAATGAGCCTTAGCTATTATTAACTTCTATTTTGATACCATTCTTCTAACAGTTTTAGGGTGACAAATTCTGATGCATTTCCTGTCCAATTATTCCTTTCGAGAACAATGTGATACAATTAACAGATTTCAGGAATATGCTTGCAACTTGATTTTCACAGGAGCACACAGTGATTACGATTAGCGGATATATGATAATGAAATGAAAATATTGTTGAGGACCGTCATAACAGCAAACTCTTAAACTGAATGACAAAAATATCTTTGGTTCCAGTTGTTTCCCTCCACAAAATGTTAAATACTCCATTAGAAGCTAATTTGAGCAGGCTGTTTAAAATTTCTTCAGGCTTCTTGCTGTACTCAGTAAAACCACTGCCTAAATATTTTGGGGTTCATTATTAAACAACAACAACAACAACAATAAAAATGGAATGTTGCACTAACAGTAAAAATCCTATTTGTATCTACTCTGAACTTTTCTTCTAGGTTAATGAGTACAGAATTGCAGTCTAAGTATAGATTGGATTGCTGAATGTTCCAAAATCAATCAATCAATCAATCAATCACAGGGTCATATTATTATTATTATTATTATTATTATTATTATTATTGTTATTTACACTTATATACCACCCCGTAGCCGAAGCTCTCTGGGCGGCTTACAAAAATTAAAAGATTTAACACAAAAAATCAATATACAAAATTTAAAACCATAAACATAAAATAGCTGACATTAAAACACTTTAAAACATTTTAACTGTTAAGCCTGGCCACAATATCGATCAAAACCTCAACTTGAGCTGTTAAAATGCCTGGGAGAAAAGAAAAGTTTTGACCTGGCACCGAAAAGATAACAGGGTTGGTGCCAGGCGGGCCTCATTGGGGAGATCATTCCATAATTGAGGGGCCACCACAGAGAAGGCCCTCTCCCTTGTTGCCGTCCTCCGAGCTTCCCTCGGAGTAGGCACCTGGAGGAGGACCTTTGATGTTGAGCGTAGTGTATGGGTAGGTTCATGTCGGGAAAGGCATTCCATCAGGTATTGTGGTCCCAAACCGTGTAAGGCTTTATAGGTTAAGACCAACACCTTGAATTGGGCTCGGAAACATACAGACAGCCAATGCAAGCGGGCCAGAATCGGTCTTATGTGTTCGAACCTTCTGGTCCCTGTTACCAATCTGGCCGCTGCATTCTGCACAAGCTGCAGCTTCCGAACCGTCTTCAAAGGCAGCCCCACGCAGAGTGTATTGCAGTAATCTAACTTGGAGGTTACCAGAGCATAGACAACTGAAGCCAGGTTATCTCTGTCCAGATAGGGGCATCGCTGGGCCACCAGTCGAAGTTGGTAGAAGGCACTCCATGCCACTGAGGCCACCTGAGCTTCAAGTGACAGAGCTGTTTCTAGGAGAACCCCCAAGCTACGAACCCGCTCCTTCAAGGGGAGTGCAACCCCATCCAGAACAGGTTGAACACCCTCCATCTGGTCAGAGGAACCCCCCACTAACAGCATCTCAGACTTGTCTGGATTGAGTTTCAGTTTATTAGCCCTCATCCAGTCCATTGTCGCAGCCAAGCACCTGTTCAACACATCCACAGCCTCACCTGATGAAGATGAAAAGGAGAAGTAGAGTTGCGTGTCATCAGCGTACTGATGACAATGCACTCCAAAACTCCGGATGACTGTACCCAATGGTTTCATGTAGATGCTGAACAGCATGGGGGACAAGACTGACCACTGCGGAACCCCATACTGGAGAATCCACGGGGCCGAGCAATGTTCCCCAAGCACCACCTTCTGGAGCCGACCTGCCAAGTAGGAGTGGAATCACTGCAATGCAGTGCCTCCCACTCCCAACTCAGCCAGTCGTCCCAGAAGGATACCATGGTCGATGGTATCAAAAGCCGCTGAGAGATCAAGGAGAATCAACAGAGTCACACTTCCCCTGTCCTTCTCCCGACATAGGTCATCATACAGGGCGACCAAGGCTGTTTCTGTACCAAATTTATTTATTTATTTGTTTTTTACCTGCCTCTCCCTCTGGCTCGAGGCAGGAAACAACATTAAAAACACATGCTATAAAATACATAAAACTGATTAAAACATATAAAAACTACTATATTGTTAAAATACCAATAAAACTCCTAAAATTCAACTGGGTAGGCCTACCAGAAGAGATCAGTCTTTATAGCTTTCTGAAATTCTGGAAGACTGTTATGTTGGCAAATCTCTCCCGGCAGGCCATTCCACAGTCTGGAAGCATACTATAGATTGCATCCTATAATCACACTTTGCAAGCAGCTTGCTAATGTTGGTGTAACTTTGGCATAGTACTGTTGAGATCTTGTGCAACCCCAGCACCAATGTTGACAGGAAAACTACTGCTGAAAACTGTAAAATCAGACACAGCACCATGGCAATACCTGTCAGTCATAGCGTGGCATGCCAAGAGCATCCTCACATTAGTCATACATGGAAGGCGCTAGTAGTGGTGTCTGTGTTGTAGTCCTAGGAGATCTTCAATGACATTACTAGAAATGTAAGAGATGACCAAAACGTTCCCTGTTCACACACACACACACACACACACACACGCAAATCACAAACACATTTACCAGAAAAAGCTTGCCTGTTTCCAGGCTTGAAACTGTGTTCACAAAATGCACTTCTCAAAGAAATATGCACTTTAAAAATGCACAATTTTAAGCGAAAGGCACATTTTAACACTTTCATCAATGGGGAAAAGGTACACATTTAGGTGCACTCTTTCAAACGTATGCACCTAAATGCACATTTCTTCCCGTTTGAACGCCAACAAAACACTAACACTTGGGGATGGGAATGATGCAGACTGGGCTTAGAGGTGGAACCCATAGAACTATAACAAACTTGTCCCATCTCTAGATCATAGCATATACAAAACACATCACATCACATCACAAAACGGCATACTTCAGAGAGCCCTGCGGTCTGGGATCTGAATCACCATATACAACAGGGAAACAGCTAACAACCTTTTAAACAAGGAAATACACAGCACATTCCTAACCCATCACCCAACCAGTGCCTTAGCTCTCTTGGGCACACAAAAACTGTCTTATTCTGGCAGGCCTTTGGAGAAAAATGGGGACCCCATCTATGTTTTAAGACCTTTAATTTTTAATTTTAGTATGTGTTTTAAATCTTGACATGTGTTAATATTGAAACCTATTTAATTTATTTTTAACTTTTGTTTGTCCCTTATTTATAGCTTTTAACTGTATATGTTTTAATTTTGTAATGCTGCCTTGAGGCCCAGCATTGGGGCAGAAGGCGGGATATAAATAAAGATAATAATAATAATAATAATAATAATAATAATAATAATAATAGAAGATAGTCTATACTGGACAAAGGTTGAAATCCACCTCAAGAGACTAAGTCATTGTGCGTAGGAGGACCTTTCTGCAAGGGAGAAGGGATATATATAGGCTGAGCATCTGAAAAGGAGGACAGGGCTCATGTAACTTTAACAGTTGCAGAGAAAAGGAAATTTCAGCCAGCGTCATTTGTATGCAATTAGTTCCTGGTGAAATCCCATCTTCATCACTACAATTAAAGTTGTAGGCACTATACCAGGTACCAGATACACAAGAGGGCAGGGCACCTGCAGCTTTAACTGTTGTAATGAAGAGGGAATTTCACCACGTTCGAATTGCATACAAATTATGCCGGCTGAAATTGCCTTTTCTCTACAACTGTTAAAGTTACATGAGCCCTGTCCTCCTTTTCATATGGTCAGCCTAATATATAAGGAGAATCAACAAGAGAAATCACCACTGCCACTTCACATAAAATGAGTCCATAGCTCAGAGGGAAAGATGGAGAGATGAGCTTTCTCATCTCAGATTGACTCAGGGTGTTTAGGGGGTAAAATAGAACCTATATTTCTATTACATCTTTTGGGTCTTAAAGAGCCTTCAAGGTCATTTACACTCATTTATTTATGTGCTTATTAAAAAAATATTTTTAAATCACCCTTCATCCTAAAATGTACATATGTAAGAGGCATAAACCCCAAATATTCCAAAACATAATGCTTGGAAACAATAAAACAGCATGACAATAGAAACAACTCAGAGACATAAAATGAGAGGCAAACTAAACATAAACCAGCGCAACACTTTAAAATGCCTGAGCAAATAAGTAGGTTTTAACCAGGCAAAACGATGACATTGCTGCTAATCTAGCTTCTGTGGGGAGGATATTCTAAAGATAAGACAAAAAAACCCTCTTCCTTGTTCCTATATAATAAATCCCCCTGGTAGTGGAACACAGGGAAGAGAGAAGAAAAAAGATCAATACAATTAAAATGAGCATTAAAAGCAAAAATAAAGAAGATATAACTTGGATTGGTTTTCTAAACCAATCTGTTTCTGAATTGCCCACTCAGCCCACCCACCCCAAATCTGCCCCTTCCATGCATCCAATCACCCTCATTCCCAAACCCCTTCCCCTTTTAACTAGGGCCAGCATCAGCGGTTAGCATTACTGGGTACCTACCAATGCCTAGGCCTTCCCAAGGGGGCACTGCTATCCCCTAGAACCTTCTGGCTCTGTTTCTCCTCCTTCTTGCTGGTGCTGCTTATTCACCTGCCCTCTTTGGGCATGCAAACAATCATAATAATGAAGCAATGGAGAAATGTCCTCCATTTGCTTTGTGCTTGTCCTCTGGGTGGTTGAGTGAATTGGGCTAGCTAATTGGCAGTGCTGAACAGTAGCAAGAAGGAGGTGGGTCAGTATTGATCCCCAAAGCCAGCAGTTTTTTCAACATCTACCCAGCCAAAGAATTTAGATGGTATCGTATAAAACCCCAGGTGGCATAAATTGATGAGAATAGGATTGCACTATCAAAGAGATAGCGAAAGGTGATCAAAAAGGATAGCACATGGAAGTGGGGCTGCCTCTACAAGAGGCATTTAAAGCTCTTTCAAGGCGCATTAAAAAATTTACCTCTACAAGAACGGCGCGCAAATCGGGCGTAGAGGCGCATTTTCTCTCCGATTATGCGCATTATCGAATGCGCGTTAAATAGCGAGTTTTATTTTGCTCCTGCCATTAAAGTGCATTTTGACTATGTGAACAAGCGATTCTCCGCATAAACTACTTGTAAAGCGCATTTGAAACAACTGGTAAGGTCACCTGTTGAGTGCTCAATTACCTCCTGCATACAAGCATTTATGATAAAGCGCTTCAGTGAATATGCGCATAATTGGCTAACCAGGCATCAAACGGAATCCATCTAGGTGTGTCTGAGAAATTCATTTCAGGTTATTTTTTTACCAGGATTTATCCAGTTCACACCACCCATTCTGAACACAGACTTAGATGTGATCTGCAGTAGAAATCTGTACATTCTGATATTGCAATATTATTTGTTCTCAAATGCATTCGACAGTATGCATATCTTTGAAAAATACACGTGCAAAATTGTCTACTTTTGAAAAAAAAATTGCACAAATACTCTTTAATCATTGGGAGAAGAATGAGTCCATTTCAAAGTTGCACACAACTGACTAGTACATTTGAAAAACACACATGAAAATGCACACAGATTTTCACGCGAAGGGGAAAAAAAGCTCCCAATCTGATACGGACTTAAGTTGGACCGAGCTTCGAGATGGGATTTGGAGAACTTTGGTGAGCTGGAGTTTTGCTGGTTTGCACATCCCTAGGTGAAAGTAACTGACAGAAAAATATAGGGAAGTGCCCTTAAAAAGAAAAAGAAAAAAGATGGCACAACCTTCTCTACCCTTCCAATGATTCTTGTAGAGAGGCCTAATACAAACAAGGAATTAAGTTTTCACAGGTGCTCCAGGCAATATTTCTAGAATAAAGCAAGATGGTCTAAAAAAAAAAGAAACTGCAACATTGCTTGGGATCTTTGATGGTGAATTTGTCTCAAATGGGTAAAAACTGTGGGGTGTTGATACTGAAATTGAAGACTTTACATCTAGTTCACAGAGTCTCTGTCAGTATAGTATATGTTAGTTGCATTGATGTCTTATAGCTTCAGGGTGCAGGCCTTATGGGAAAGAGGCCTGAAGATAGAACTTAGAAGGAGGCATGACTTAGTAGGACCCAAAGGCCTGCTCACCAACAACACATTGATCTCTGCTTATCAAATTAATGAAACAAAATCAGAAGTGTTATCTGTGAATGTACTTCCAGATCAATCACAGTAGATTAAAATAGTCTGCCCCAGTCCTGGGGGGAGGGGGGAATACACTGATTGGGTATTTGGGTTTTGAGATTTCAGAATCTTTAGACAATCTCTTTGAAGATAATTATCTCCTTTGGTTAACTCTGTAAGGGAAGATCAGCACAAGTAGCAATCATTGCAACTGTCCTGATAAGGACAAATTGTTGAGAAGAAGATGAATCTTAAGGCTAAGCCAAATGTTCTCCAGGGATTTATTTTTATTTATTTTTGTCATGAAGGTAGTGATTTGTCGAGTGGGCTATACTGTGCCCTTGAGGGGAAAAAAGCACCTTTAATCCTCACTTTTGTTTGTGTGGCTATTTACAAACTTTTGTAGGTGCTATTTTCTCTCTTTCTGCCAGGGATGGACAAGTTTGTCAGTTTCACTTTCTGAGGAAGGAAGCATCCTTCATCCAGATGTATTCTGGGACAAGAAGACAGCAGAGGACCACTACTTCCACAGGACAGCCATGACAGAGGCTGTTTAAAGTATTCAAGAAAAAGGGGGAAATTAAAAAAGAAGATGCCTCTGATTGCCACTATCATGGTCTGAAAAAAATAAATTAAATTGAAGATGTATGATCCCATGCCATAGATGTACATCCTCCATTCCACTACCCCTTTGCCTACTCCCACTTCAATAAATGTGCTGAATATGTTCCTTGATACAACTCTAATTAAAGGTGTCCATTCTTGTACTATGAAAATGGCAACATTTCCCCTAGTTTTGTGAAGAGTTGTGCATTTCTGAAAAAGTTTTGGTAGAGGAGTGACAGGTGGTTTTCTTTACTTAATAACTGTACAAGATGATTGAGGATTTTTATTATTCCTTTAAATGATAGACAATCAAAACTACTTGCTTTACACTCGTCACAACAGTGCAGGTAACTCCATATTCCTACACTATGATAGCAGCATTTCGTGGAATGCCCTTGGGAGGACATTATGTCATGGCAACTTCTCACTAGAATTGCAGGAAGTGTGCCAGCTAGGGAAGCTGCAGAAAACTGGAGAACTGGAGATGACATTTTCAGTGCCAACACCAAAAAGGCCCTCTCTCTAATTGCTGCCCAGCACCTCTCATTTCGTAGGGATATCCAGAGAAAGAACACGATCATACAGGCTGGGCTGGTATATATGGGAGGATGTGGTACTTCAGGTAATCTGGCCCAATGCCATTTAGGGCTGTAAGCATTAAATCCAGCAATTTGAACTGGGACTGGAAACCGTCTGGAAGCCACTGTGGATGACATAACATGGGTGTAGTATGGTCACATTTGTCAGTACATGTTAACAGACTTCTTGCCCTATTTGGGACAGCTAAAGTATCCAGACCATTTTCAAAGGTAGCCCCATGCATAATTAGGGATGAACAGAATCACCCACAGGTGGCTTCATTGGGTACTGTCCGAACCGCCACTGCTGCCTGCCTACCCCTGCTGGTTTCGGCTCACTCCTATTTTTATTTTTGTATGGTTTGTTTTGGGCTCATTTGAAAGGGAAAGTGTGCATTTTGAATGGGAAATGTGTGCATTTCTGTGCCCATTGACTAAGGTGTGAAAATTCCCCAGGGTGGGGGGGGATGACATTTCAAAATGCAAAAAATTGCAATAATAATAATCATAATAATATAATTTTAAAATGCATTTTTTAAAGTGGTTGCAAATTTGGGACTCCAGCTCTCATTCACATTCAGGGTTGTGAATGTGATGTGTGAAAAGAAACAAAATTCTCACACTTCCCTCATACCGAATACCTCTGCCTTCTGATATTATGTCAATGTGGCTCCATAGCATGAACACCTGCAGCGGGAAGACCTTTTTGCATATAGGTGTACAGGCGGATGTTTTCACACAATTTGGAATCCTGCACGTTCCAAGGTTCGAAATTGTGTGGAAGCTTCTCCTTGCACAGCACCTGCTGCAGGTGTTGGTGCTGGAGATGTGGACACTTCTGGGCAGAGTTATTTAGGGCAGCAGTTTTCCAGCTTGAATAGTGATTTTTACAGCTTTCAAGAATGCCTGAATAGGGCTTAAGAGTTCAGGGGTTCCAGTGTGCAAGAACAGACATCTAGCTGGGTGCTCCAAAAGCTATTTAACCTAACAAGGCAGCCCTTGGAATCGTACTTTCATTCATCTGAAATGAGATATAGCTTTTTGAAAACAGAGGTTCACAATGAGTGGGGTAGTACTGGAATGGATCCTCTCCAGGCGGAAAAAGAAAGAAATCTATTTGTCTTTTCCTGCTTAACAAAGAGAGGAGGTCTAATTCTAGATAGGGGCTGTTACAGTACTTCTTGTAAGGACACTCAAAAACCTAAGACTCTTTACAGCCAACTGAAGAGTGAGACAGTATTTCCTTGATTTAATTAGGAAACAACTTCTTTTTCGCCTCCCCCTCCTCCTCCTCCTCCTCCTCCTCCTCCTCCACCACCACCAAAATCGTATATTCTTCTTTATCATACAAGTGAAACTTTTTCATCACAAAACAAGATGCCTTTGAGGCCTCAGATATGACACAGAAAGCTCCCCTTCTGCTTCCACACTCCCATCTGTTGATGTACATCTTCGCTTAGCAGCAGTGATATCTCTCTTATGTGTGTATCACTCTCTCTACAGTCAGTGTGCAAGATGAGACTGCTCACAGCCTCACACTTCAGCTGATGATATATCTCATCATTATGAGTCTCACTTGCAGTACAGTATCAAGGCCTTTCTTGTCAAGTTCACAGACTTGTCATCGCTTTGAGCTTTATTGCACAATAAGTATAGTGGCACACAGTACAATGGATCAGAAGAAGTAAGTTGTTCAATGACGATACCCATTGTAATGATTGAATTTGCATGCTTAGGGTGTTCTGAAAAATATATTATAACATGTATTGGAAAAATACATTGGGATAAGATTGAAAGGCAGTATAAAATGCCTATAAATAAATATTCCAAGTATATGATTATAGAAAATAGATGACATCAAGTGAAAGTGGCAACCATATTAATAAAAGCTCCATAGGAATTTAGTGGGATTTTTTTTAGCATAATGTTATATCCAGCTAGCTAGCTAGCTAGCTAGCTAGCTGAACGTATGTGTGTGGTTTGTATGTCCAGAAATATTTACCAACTTCTAGGTGAATTACAAAGTTGAAATTTGGGACACTGATAAGTCTTCCTGTACAATGTACCAAAAACATCCAAAAGCCTGTTTGTTTGTTTTGCAGTTAAATAATTTTTAAACAATTTTAAGCAAAACCTATGGTGACACCTACAGATCCCAGCATTCCTACAACTCCCAGCAACTGTCAAGGAAGCACATCTCAGAGGACGGGGCCACCTGCGGACTGCCAAAGGCATGCTGGGAGTTGCAGGCATTTCAGAGATCTCAGGGGATCACACACGGCCACGTGGGTGATTGTATAAGATCTCTAAAATGGCTATACATCCCAGCATGCCTTGCCCAGAGCTGCCTGAGTCCACTGAGAGCCACTTACCTCCACTTCCTGGTGATGCTATTCCTCAAGAGAGTAGCGAGGAGCAGCATCAATGACTAGCTGAGGGAAGTGGATTAATTTTATTTGGGGACCTGAGCAATGCTGGGAATATCTGCTAGTAAATAATATTTTAGTATGATGTTATATCATGCTAAATGTTAATGATACTTTACCTGTATGCCAAATGTAGCTGTATAACCATTACAAATGATGTCCTGCAATAAAATGGTGAGTATATGGTGCAGAAATTGAACAACATCTTCTTGAGAGGGGGAGCATGCTACACAGAGTGGGAAAGCATCCCAACCTGAGAAAAGTGAGCTTTGATGGCATATGCTGTTCAGTGCATATATCAAATTCTTTAGGGTTTTATGGGGTGGTTGAACATTTGTGGAAATTGTTTTAGGTGTTGTAAATTTTGAATGTTTGTTTGTTGTTGTTGTAAGTTGCCTGGAGTCGTTGTTGTTGTTCTTTTTTGAGAAAAGCACCTAAGAATTCTAAATAATTAAAAATTACAATAACAACAACAGTCATGATCACGACTATTTAAGGTGTGCATCACACTGACTGACAGCCAACCCAACCTGTGTTTCAAAGGCATCCACCCTTCCTCTCCCTTCTCCTCCTCACCTAAGTTTCCTCTGCTACAAGCCCCCTTCCCTACTTCCATTAAAAGAAGAGGTGTCTACTGAGTGAAAAGAGGTTTTCCATGAGAGCAAAAGGGATGAAGTTCCAGGAATACAAAAGGGATCTGAGCAAGGGGTCATGGGCATGATGGTTGAATTGGCACTAGGCAGAAAGATCAGAACATTACACAGGTCTTTTAATACTGATTCCTTCATGACATTAGGGTGTGGGGAAAATTGGCTAAATACATCTGAGAGTTCCATGCCTGGGGCCTTCGGGTAGGTTCTTGGGCATTCTCCTTTCCATTTTAATGGAGGGTAAAGGCTGACAGTTAAGGTGCTGGTCCTTAACTGCTAAAAACAGACAAAATAGAGGTTTGGCCATAACATGGAACATACTGAAAGCCCCCACCCCACTTCACATATACCCACCATGTGTATGTTCATTTTGTACTCAGGAAGATGTACCCAGTACAAAATAATGTGCTAATTGTTCCTACATGTGATGAACGAAACTGCACTGGGCAGAAGAGAAACTGGATGGCCAAAGAGATCAAAAGAGTCTAATCAAGCTATGGTTTATTCATTGGATTCCAGAAAAATTTTCAGTCACAAGACAACACAAACACCCAAGGATTACCTACTGGAACAAAGCCCCTTGATTGATTGTGCTGTGTGGAACAATTGTCATCTGCCTGCAGCTCTGCAGATATGAACCATTTCATAAACATCACTGCATGCAGCACAATTATTATATTCAGATTTGATATATTTGTCCTTGTTGACTGGGCTTTACCTACAGTTACTTTGACTGATGAGTGAGCTACACAGGCTATTTCCCTACAACGGCATGTAGCTCTGTAGAACGTTGGCCCCAACACCTAATTTCTCACTTTTGAGATAATACTGACTTGAATTTTCCATGCTATTTTGACATACCTTGGTGAAGACGAAATGTGTTTCCTCTAGCTACTGATATACTTTGTCCTGACAGACTACAAATCACTTTACTGCCTCTGCATTCTGTTTGGCTTCTGTACTTCATTATTCCGGGCTTCTGTTGCATACGCCAATCTGATATTGTCTTGAATGACTGGGAAGATTTGGAAGAATCACTCTGACTCATTTGAGTATCATGACTTGAAAATAAATCTAAAGAATACATTCCTAATAGAAACAGTTGAAACTACCTTATACCAAATTGGACCATGGTTCATTGAGCTCGGTATTGGCTACACACTGACTGGCAACTACTTTTCAGTATTTCAGACAGGAGTCCTTTCCAGCTATAGGTGGAGATGTTAGTGATCTTTTGCAGGTAAAGCATGAGCTTTACTTGCAAAGCCATTAGTTATGTTTCCCTGCCCCTGTCCCATTGCTGGAATTTGAGCCTCTTTCTGTCTTTTCCTAAGACAATGTGGAATAATGCCTTTAGTTGGAGCAAGCAGGGCTAGAGTCAAGTGTTGGCAAGGTCAAGAATCTGCTGAGGGCTCACAGTCCAGCAGGGGGGGTACCGACAAGAGCCCGCTGGACATGGTCCTCTTCTTCACCATTACAGCCCTGCTTGGGAGACATTATCACAGAATAATATCAGGCCTTCAGCCAAAGAAACAGCCAAAGGAAATAATTGGATACTTGGCTGCCTGCTTGATGTAAGTCTGGCTAAGAAAGTGCTGTCATTACAGGTACTGACAAAAAGGAAGCACTATTGGATCTGGTTATTTCAAGATATCTATAGAACAGAGATGTCTTGCTGTGGTAATCATCATTCATCCAATAAATCAAACAATGTATACACTTCCACTTTTGTCCAAGCATAATGGTCTTGGAGACTTGTCTGCTGCAAGTTCCAGATGACGTGGCATTGAAATGAGTAAACACAGACCAAGAGCGATATTATTTATTTATATATTTATTTATTTTGTTGCCAGCATTCCCAGGTAAGTACATTTCCCATTAACATTGGGTACTCCTAAGATGCACTTAGGACCATCGCTGTACCTGGCCAATGTAAGTGTCTAGAAGGTAGTTGCCCATTGCTAATGTGTGTCCCTTGTTGTTCTGGGGAAGAATCCTACATCCATCCCACAAGAAATATGAGCTGAGCAGCACCACAATATTATTCCCAATTTGGCACTGCAAGACCTCCTTGTTTTCTGTGCCCTGCTAAGGATTACTCACTCCCACCTTTGCTTCTGTCATGAGCAGATAAAATCTGACAATAATTGGGTCCATTTGGCCAGGGTTGGTGTAAGTGGATAATAAAATCAAAGAAATATAGAATCGGAAGGGATCTTGGAGTTCATCTAGTCTCCTGTTGAACCAAATGGTTGATTCAAATGGCTTGGATAAATGAAACAAGTTACTCTCAAATTTTATCTGCCATAATGGAAGCAAAGGTGAAATGGAACTTAGATCATGACTACCTTTACACATTGGGCAGTATTCAAGGAGACACTTACATCCCTGCTCTTTCTGTTGTAATTTCCATCCATACACAGTGCCCACCTCTTGCAGAACAGAGCTCTAGCACTTCTGGGGGCATTGGTGGATATTGGATATGGGAGGTCTACTCCTGATCCAGGAAACAGCATTTCCACTTATTTCAGGGCTTCCTCTGGGAAGTGTTAAATCTCTGTTGAACAAACAGTGAGTCCAACTTGTGCAATGGAATCGGAGAGACCCACCACTTGTGGAACCGAGTATGTGGGTGTGCAAGAGAATCATCTTGAGTTCAAGCGCCATTTTGGATACTGCCCTTTGATGTGAAACAGACAAGTCCCTAGTCCCAAGAGCCTACAGTCTGACAGGGAAACAAAGGAGTGAGAAGTGTAAGCAGCAAAAGCAAGCCAAATCTCTACACACACATTTACATGGGGATTTTTTTTCTCCCCTGCAAAAGTGAGAGGGAGATTTTTGGCTGCATTCAAGAACATGGGTGGAATTTACCAAAGTTTACAGGAGAGGGGTGCTTCCCTGACTTAGGAGACAAGGCTGCTAAAGAACTTCTTTTTTAAAAAAAGCTTCATCACAGCCACTTGTACAGTGACTGCAAAAAGCTCTCAAGTCAGCAACCTTCAAGCACATTGCCTGGAACAGAATTCAATGGGAATGAAGGCAGTCTAATTTCCATTGCGCTTTGCTCCAGAAAACATATCTGGAAGGCTGCGGACCTGGAAATCCTCATTATGTATGAGTGGTTTCTAGGAGCCTTTTTTAAAAAATTAAGTAAGCCCCATTCTCCACCTCACCTTATATGATAAGCAGCTCCTCTCCTGAAAACTTTGGGAAACTTTGCTTACCCCTCCCCCAATGTTCAGGGTGGGTTTTTTTTTCCAGGAGTCCCCCAAATTGGCAACATCAGGTATTCAACACTGCTAAAAAGGGGGGAATCAGATAACATTATCCATCAACCAAGGGGTTCGTAGTAAACTGGGTTCTGGGGACTGCTGATATGCTACTTCTTCCTGCACCACCAGGAAAACCTGACAAATCCCAGGCCGTGTTTAATTTATTCATTTCTTGGCTGCGTTTCAGGACAGAAGCTCTCCCAAGGTGGCATACGACAAAACACATAAAACTGATATAATATTAAGAGAAATAAAACATGATAAAACAATAAAAACAGCAATAAAACTAATACAAAACCCAAGAACAGCAGCAATCCTATGAGCAAAAGAACAGAGTAAAGTAACATCTTTTCAAAGTCTTGTTAAAGCGGATGTCTGATGGTAATTTATTCCAGAGCTGTGGGGCCAATGCAAAGAAGGCCCCTCCTTCATATGGGAGAAGGCAAAGCTCCCATTGTAGCTCCTCCCCAAGCCAGGATCACCTCTCCCGAAACTGGGCAATCCCAGGCCTGTGAGGAAGAAGCCCTATGGTGGGCTCCTTCCTTTTGACCTTGAGGCCTCTCGCATTAAACCAAGCAGGTGCCAAGCCATAGTGTTGCAGCAACTGTCATGCTACTGGGGCCAGCCCCAAATATTTTGCTGCCTGAGACAAAGAAAAAAAATGGTGCCCTCTCCTATTCAATGTACAAAAGCTGACTGTAGCTGTTTCTTCAACACTGCAAATGGAATGGCATCCTCCACTGCACCTGAAGACTGCAGGTTAGCTTAGGGGGCACTTGGCACTCAGCTCTCCCCTCCTGCACTGTGCTGCCATCTCCCAGTGTCTGCTGCCTGAGGTGACTACCTCTAATAGTAGGGCCAGGCCTGCATGGCACCAGAGTGATATTAACAGAGGGCGCACATGTGATCAATGTCTCTTCCTTAGCATGGCGTTTTGGTTTGCTCTTTTGTTTCAGAATGACATTTTTCTGTGATTTATTTTTTTTTTAAAATTAACCAACAGTGATAGCAATTCTAAATGATGGCACACTTTAACTATTATCGAGTCTGCTTACCCTATCCACTCCTCACCTGAGAGGATGCACTCTCACTCTGAGAAACAATGACCATAATAAATAATCGAAGGCTGACAGAATTTCAAGTTCTCCTGGAACAAAAAGAAGGCTCTCATCTCTTTTTCTCCCTCCGCTTTCGGGGAAGCATATAAATACAGCACATAATCCGTTCCCTTGTAGTGAACGGTTTAAAGAACAGTAAGGCAGAAATTCGAGAAT
This sequence comes from Anniella stebbinsi, assembly GCA_029215795.1. Taxonomy (NCBI): domain Eukaryota; kingdom Metazoa; phylum Chordata; class Lepidosauria; order Squamata; family Anniellidae; genus Anniella; species Anniella stebbinsi. Next base: position 145,935,595 of record JARDYH010000004.1, read on the forward strand.
TAGAGGCAAAGTTCAAAAGCCTCGCGCTTCCACATCCATGGTCCTTTTCTGATATGACCCCCAGGGAACTAACCAAAGCAAAATTGGCTTCAATAATTTATTTAACTGCCAAGGACTTTAAGTTTGTTTTAGGCAGTGTCAGAGATATTGTCAGAAGAGGTTGGGGGAAAGGGGGGGGGGAGAAAAAGAAGGGAAACCATCATACTTGCTGTTAAATTTGTTTCAGAACAGTCCCATAAGGCAATCTTCAGGAGCAGTGCCTCAGACATGGATTTGTGTATTCCTAGGTAATTGGATATTTCAGTTCAATTCTCCCCTTCCCTTAGTTTGCCTCAGTAGTTGTCTATGGTGCTCCTGAAGCAGTAAATGATGTAACTTGCATAATTGCCCATCCTATCACTTCAGAATTTAGATGGGGATATTTAGAAATGCCCATCTCCTTTCAGAAGATCAAAGAATCTTTTAAAAGCTCAGCATCTGGTAAATCACCAGGGAAAGAAATTTGCTTTTCATTTCATTTTGTTCTTTTTCTTTCCTCCACCATGTTGTATAAACCAGTTGGCTCCCTTACTTGATCTAGTTTACAGAAGGCTTTCTTCTTCTTCTTCTTCTTCTTCTTCTTCTTCTTCTTCTTCTTCTTCTTCTTCTTTTTAATGTATGCTGGAGATCAAATATTTTCTTAACACTTAATGAGATCAGAACCATGTTTAACGTATCTAAAAGTACCTTGATCTGCAGACATGTTTCACCTAGTCTCGTTGATTAGCCAGAACGGAAGATTTATCCAAATATATGGATCAGATGGCTTTAAAAAGACGTACAACCTAATTCCACCATTGGTTCATTTCTGTCAGTCTAACTTTGTGAATGGTAGCGCAGCAACATGTTTTGCCAAATTCAGCTCACACTGCATTTCCCTTCTCATTACAGCTTTGCTCCAAAACATTCTCTAGGTCCCGTTTCGCTTCTCTGTGACATGTTTTAATCTTGGATACCTTAGAAACAATACCTTCTCTTTGCCAATCAGCTGTACAATTCAAGAATATCCTTTCAGAGAAAGAAAGCAGGAACAATAACAGGGAAATGCAAGGGAAAGAACCCCTCCCAAGTGGTTGTATTTAGAGTACCTCAATAAATGAGCATCATTGCTATGGCCTAATTCTGACTGAGGGATAAGTTAACCTTTCTTGTCACAAACTAGTTTCCTGTGTGTAGGCATTTATTTGTATGAACAAATATCCAATCATATGACCCCTGAGATGAAATCTGAAGTTACATAGCCCAGACACAGGTTTAGCAGTGAAAACTAGTATTTTGGGGGCACATGTAGGGTAGAGAAGGTGTCGGTTTCATTTTCAGCAGTATTCAGATTTTTTAAATCTCAGGTTCTTTCTGATTTTTTTTGTGTAAATTCTTATCAAAAGCAAACTAAAACAAAATTCTCAACCATCTGCCCCAGCCAAATTCAATTGGCACAAAAATTCCCAGCACAGAGGCCCACCTGTCTGCCATGAAGCTGTTAAGGAAGAGGAAGCTCTCAGAAAGAAGGAGATGGTATTCCTAATTTAGCACTGTCATGGTTAAATATGCAGGGATTTAAGTCCAGACTTTTAAGAGCAAAGCACTCATAGTTCAGAGCCTGGTTAGACACATCAGTTTTGGATTCTCCCACATCCTCACCCCCCCTTTTTTTTTTACTTCTCAAGTCCTTTTTGTCCCAAATATAGATAACTTTGCGAATTTTGCTAAATTCTTATCATAACTGAAATGAAACAAAATCCTCTCCCACTCCTAGCCATATGTATTCATTCCTCGGAAACTCCTATTTTTTTCCCCTAGCCAAAGTACTCTGCTCATGGAGTGACCATCACTGTTCATATGACTTACATAGCTTGTGACACCCCCATGTCAAATACAGCGCACCAGCCATTACTTTTCACCACTGCTTTTTTGCAGTCTGAGGCAACAAAAACCTGGAAGTTTATTGGGCTCCTTGTGGGCTACTATGCTTGGCCAGTGGGATGAACTTGTCTTGTTAGTCACCTTTATGCTGGCCTGCTTTAAAGGATGCAAGCAATGCTTTGTAATATCTCTAAAGCTGAATGCGGGGGGGGGGGGCTCAGTAAGATTGTGGGGGCCTGAGAATGAGCTTTTACTGCCTTTGCATTGCTTATTCCTCCTCTCCATCATTAGGAAGAATAGGGGGGGTAGTGCAAACTGAGCAGTTATGTACAAATTTGTCAAACTGATGGAAGTTCAGAATCCACCTTTACTTGGTGCAAAGTTTTTATTTTATTTTTTTTGCTTCTAAAAAGGTTGGGCAGTGCATACATACAAAATCCTGATGGAAGCTCCTGAATTTGCATGAAAACTGAGAAACACCTATCTGTGTTAGGCTTTTGGTCTGGACAGGAGAGTTTGACCATGGGGGAGAAGAAAAAGAAGGAGAAAAATCAGGAAATCAGGTGAGCTTTGATTTTTAAACACGTGTTTACAATGATATCTGTGTTCCCCCCCCCCCCCCCCGCATGGTTTTCTTTATGATGGAAGAATATTCCTCTCTGTCTTTGGCAGGACATCAGGGTTGTTGCTTTTTTGGGGGGGGGGCATTCCTTTGAACAACTTGATTTCAAAGTCACTGGTCCGTTCTGGGTGACTAACAAATACGAATCAACACATGAGGCTGAACGCAATGATGAGATAGCAGCAGGTCATACGATGGGGGAGGGAATATGGTGATTCAGAGCAAGGCAAATTAAAATACAAAGAGTCCATAGTCAGGGATGGGGTGGGATGGGGATGAAAATAGCAGGGCACTCTCTAAGGAGGACTGGCTGATGTCATTTCACTTATTGGAAGTCGCTCCTGTGGGGAAAGTAGGTAATGGCCCATTATATTATAGATGTAAATTCCTCCAAGTCTCCCTGTGTTCTGCCACTTCTTTCTATTCTTCAATTCTCTCATCAAACCCACCATTTCTGAAAGCCTTTGGCTTAACCCCTTAGTCCTCCTACTAAAACAAAACCCAAGTACACATCCACGCACATCCCTTCTGTAGGGTGGTTTAGAAACTCTTTCAGTTCACATTACAAAGCAAACTCACCAAATTCACATTTCCTCCACTAAAACACAAACTGGAACACAGTTAGACTTCAAAATCTGCACTTTTCTGAAGTTTGAGATGCAGTTCAGAAATGGGAAAAGTGTGCACACAAAATGCATACCTTGGAAAAAGTGCATAAAGAAAAATGCTTGCAGAAATGTTTTATTTAATGGGAAATCTGCTTACAAAATGTGTCCACTGGGGGAAAATACATAGAAAAAGTGTATGTAGTTTTAAAATGTGCATCAAATATGTACACATTTTTGTGCAGAATAAAATAATAACAAACAATCTAACGTGGAAATGGGACCGAACAAAGTTAACGTGGAAAAATGAGAACCGTCAGGAACTGAATGCGGCCACTAATGCAACCTCTGGTCTATACATCTCCAAGCTTGCAATGCAATTTGTGTATGCAGAGGGTGGGATGTGTTCAAAATGGGTATATTTGAAAAAAATGCATATGAAAACATTTTTATTTTCAAACGTGTGCACAAATGTGCCTTAGTGAATGGGAGAAAATATATACATTTCAAAAAACCCACTTCCTGCCCAACCGGGATGGCTTGGGTGGTGGTGGACTTTTGTGGGTGGGAAGGAAGGGAACAATGATGCTGTATGTGCAAGACATACATGGGCAATGTGAGGCATGGGTGGAGCCTATAAAGGCTTGCCCCACCAAAGCTTGGCCTCTTTTGCTTTCCAGCTCCCACCCTCCCTCCTTTAACTAGTATGGGATTAGCCAGTCAATCCCTTTGTGTGTGTGTGGGGGGGGGGGGGGGTGAGTAGGAATTTTACCTGTCACAAATTCACAGTTGCGTACAGTTTTGTTTTGTTTTTGCCTATTCCATACTGGAATTACAATTAGTGGAGGGTGAGTAAATAGTAGGGATATGCACGTCCAAAAATATCGTATTTTATCATTATCAGAATTTTGGACCAAAAAAATAATCGTCTCCGATAATATCGTAAGTTAATCATATCAACTTCACAATAATTATCGGAAATCCGATATTTAATTTGCAGCCCCATTGTGCCCTATAGAGCTGATTTTTTTTTAGAAGAAATGCCTATAACTTCTGTATTTTCCACATTACAGCCTTGAAACATGGTCACAATGCTTATGGGGTATGCCTAAGTATGTGTATGAAATTTGAGATTGATCCCTCCAACCCTTGCTTTTATACACATTTTTTAAAGATCGTTTCCTTTCTGACAGGTCAAAAGTTGCAGGATCTTTTAAAAAATCATATAAAATACAGGGGTAGAGGGATTGATCTGAATTTTGGCACATATGTGTAGCAACATGTGCCACACATTTGTATGAAATTTGAGATTGATTCCTCCAACCCTCGATTTTATATGATTTTTTGAAAGATCCTGCAACTTTTTAATAGGTCTAAATGAACGCACGTGGCAAGCTGTCATTCTGACTTGTCAGAACTTAAACGATCTTTAATAAATTCATATGAAATCGAGGGTTGGAGGGAACGATCTCAAATTTTATACACATACTTAGGAATACCCCATAAGCACTGTGACCAAATTTCAAGCCTCTAACTTTTAAAATACAGAAGTTATAGGTTTTAATTATATGGCAGTCTGATAATCCGATATAATCAGGCTGAAAATTATCGGATTGGATATTTATCAGAGGTTTTTCTATCGTATTGTTATCGTTAATCAGATGTCTGATAACGACCTTATCATATCATTATCGGACATTTTAACGATACAATACACATCCCTAGAAAATAGGTAGATTGGATTGATAGGGGTGTGCAGGAATTTGCACACTATTGCAGTAGGGATGGTCAGCACTCTGGCACCTTTTGGTGATTGGCAGATCCAGAGAACCTGCTCCTAGGGGCTGTGCGGCTCCCATGTCAGGATATGGTTTGCCTTTGGGGACCTTCGTGCTTCACCTATTGGGAGTTGAGCAGCATTGGGTGGGGATGACACAGGTCGGTTTCCCCACACTTTCAAAGTGTCTCATAAGAGAGGGACTGGGTTTACCCGACTCCTGACTTTGGAGAGTGGCTCACCCATAATGGCAGGCTAGGTGCCTGAAGAAAGGATCTAATAGATTCCAGCACTTCCACATGCAGATCCAGGGAGGGATAAAGCTCCCTTACTGAAATTAAGAGGCCCTAGTTTATCCCAAACTCTGGTGTCTGTGTCTTTATTCCATGCTTCCTTCTCTATTCACAATGCACAGAATTGATGCATTCATTATGTTGTTTCCATTCTTATAATTATAGTTGTTTTTTATGCTATTGTATTGTATGTTCACCACTTTTGTGGAAGGGACCTGAATTTTTGCTTATTTTGCTCCGTAAAACACAACTGTTGAGGTTGCTATTATGTTTACGACAATGGCTACTACTATAACCAGTATACCCACCTACAAGTCAGAAACCAGCAAGCTAAAAAGCCAGATAGCTAGTTGGCATGACTATGTCTAAAATGGAACACATGTGAGCAACATCACACAGAAAATTCTGGAAAGTTCCTCAGAATGATGGATTTACCTGCATATTGTCATTTCAGCACCTTGTGCAGTCCAGAGAGCCTTCATGTGAACACAACTGCACCAAGATGCACCTTGATGCTGGCATAGGAACTGCCAGATGCCAGAATGATGTAATAATTGCCACTATACATTTTGGTCATGGCAGGGTAAGTTACCAAGGAGAGGCTATGTGGGCCAGTCTCAACTGCTACAGGTCTGCAATGCGTTCTCTGGCTCTCTGATTTAGACATAGATGAACATGAAAAACTGGATGGGGCAAAATGAAGATTTTGCGCAGTCCCTGCTTGAATGCCATCCCAACCACTAAGGCGCTATGCAGTCTAGACCATAGTGCTGCACAAGCAAAGTATCTTTACGTAGAACAGGGCTGAGCCATGGGTGGCCCTCCTGATGTTTTGGCCAACACACCTTCATTATTGCCTGTGCTACCTAGGGCTGATGGAGTTGTAGGATTCAACATCCAGAGAGCCACAAGTTGCCTGTCCCTGGTGTAAAAGAAAGTTGTCTCCAGGGTAAGTGGTTTTAGACCAACTGTACAGCCTGCAGATGGAAATAGCCACCATTTACTACTTGCAAAGCAAAAATTGCATATTCTTGATTACAGATCGGTGTCCTGAATAAATGAGAGGTTTGCAGATAGTTTTCAAAAGCAAAGGGCAAAAGTACAAGAATGATGCAGTCAAAGACCATACTTGTGAATAAGAAATAATGCTCTGTATAGCCAGCGTAGTGCTTTTGAATGGGGGCTGTTGCACGATAGCCAGATCGTCTCTTTTTAATGGCTAATGCACAATAAAGCGAGGTCTGTGCTTTAAATGGAGACTGATGTGCAATAAAGCTAGGTCTGTGATTCTGAATGGCGACAATAAGGATTGTGGTTTTGTATGTGGCAAAATCCACAATGGTCAGAATTGTGCTCTTGAAATAGGAATGGTGTGTAATTATGCTATTTGAATGTGGTGTGCTCAACAATGATTCAGGAAAATATCAGAGTAATGCAAAGGTCTCACAGTTGCTTTTATGGATGAGTATCTTAAAAATTTGATTGCGGTGTTCAGAATGGTGGGCACATGTGCCAAAATAACAACAATAACCTGGGAGATTGTCTATCCCCAGCTGCACTTCCCCCCCCCATTCTAAAAACTCCACTCAACAGCTGAGCTGTGAGATAATCCTTTTCTACCCCACATATGGGAATCATTTTGTTCATCTGAATATGAACAAAAGCCTCCTATTGCATCATTGCAGAATAAAAGAGAGAGAGAAAGAGAGAGAATTCACTCCATGCTATTCACTGATATGGGTAGTTCATACACACACACACTAAATGGAAAGCTAGCACACCAAGTAGGGAGATAGCCTATAATCTCTTCCCTTGCTATAGTAGTTTTCAATGTGCAGAAAATATCTTCCTTTTTTTAAGGAACCTATCAACAAAGTGATTTTTTTTTTTACCATTAGTAGGGGCTTTGCCCCTCGCATCTCCCAAGAAATTTCAAGGGATTTATCAAAACTCTTAAATCTTTCCTCAAAAACCTTCAGAGACTTTGCAGAATCACTATTCTGCAGATTGGCCATTATTATTATTATTATTATTATTGTTATTATTATTACTAATTTAGAAGTGTGCGCTGACCACAAGATTCAGTTTCAATTCCAAATCAGCAATTTGGAACACAGTCTAATTCACGTTGGGATGATTCAAAGACAGCCTGATTCAACTCAGATGCTGAATTCAAATCTCATTGTGGAAATGACTGTATTTTTCCCACCCATCTCTCTCTGTCAAAATTGGATGAATTTTGCAAGCTCCATGTGAGGACCAAACTAAAGAGTCTTCAGATTGTTCATAGGCTAGCAGAGCTATGAAATTTATAGATATATTTTTCTTTTCTTTTCAAATTCCCCTACAGCAGATTGGAATTTTGAAACAGGAGGGGGGAAAGCTTAAATCTGCCCCCTTCCAGACTGCCATGGTCCCAGTCTGAATTGGGGCCTCACATGCTTACAATGAAGTAAATTATCCAATCATGTGTAGCTCTGCTTTGTGATATTTGAAGAAAGTTTAGTTTGGCCATCAGTGGAAGAAATCCATGATTGTTCAGACAAATGTGTGTGTGTGTTTGTGTGTGTGTGTGTGCACGCTAGAAGCCTCCAAATTTACTTTTAAATGCACTTTAAATGTGAACTTCTGGTAACACTGATTTCTTGAAGGATGAAATTTGTAAAAAATGAAACAATAGGTGTTTCTCCTTAACCAAAAACTAGGGGTGTGCACGCCAAAAAATATAATCTTTTATCGTTATTGTCATTTTGGACCAAAAAAAATCATCTTCATTCATATCGTAGGTGATCTGTATCATCTTCACGAGAGTTATCGTTAAAAAATGATATTTTTGGCAGAAAGAAAAAATGCCTATAACTTCTGTATTTTAAAAGTTAGAGGCTTGAAACTTGGTCACAGTGCTTATGGGGTATGCCTATATATTTGTATAAAATTTGAGATCGATCCCTCCAACCCTCGATTTTATATGCATTTTTAAAAGATCGTTTCCGTTCTGACAGGTCTGATTAAACGCACGGGTTGAGCTGCCATTCTGATCTGTCAGAACTGAAACAATCTTTAATAAATTCATATAAAATTGAGAGTTGGAGGGATTGATCTCAAATTTCATACACATACTTAGACATACCCCATAAGCACTGTGATCAAGTTTCAAGCCTCTAACCTTTAAAATACAGAAGTTCTAGGCATTTTTATATGGCAGTCCGATAAAATGATAAAATTGCCCGAAAATTATCGTCTCTGATGATTATCGTAGGTTTTTCCTATCGTATCATCATAGTAACTTTTAGGCATGATAGAGAGCATATTGTATCATTATCGTGAATTCTAACGATACGATACACATCCCTACCAAAAACTACTATCCAAAGGACAAAAAGTTAAGGAATGATAATTTCACACAAAATTTTCAGTAATATGTGCATACAATTATAGCACATTAAAAATTGTAGAAACATATGATATGAATACAATTTAATACAATGATGTATAAAACAGAAGAATAAATTGCTGGTCAAACACATTTCAACACATGTTGTAGTGTCTTCTTCAGTGACCATTACTACAATAAAGAAGACATAAGACATAATTATAAGTTGATACAATATTTTGTGGGAAAAGGAAAATATTGACTTTAACTTAAAAAATACAGTCAAAAATTTAAACTATTGTAAAATATTTAAAAAGGCATTACACCAACCAAAAACTGCGTAGCCAAACGCTGCATAGCCAAGACTTTTGGCCTTGGCTTGCTAATAGGAGCAACCTAAATTGTATAGCCAGTATTACTCCTACTCATGAAATATTAACTGCTTCCTAAAAGAAAATATAAAACCACATTTTAACAACCAAACAAAATGTGTAAAGAGAAAAACATTAAAATGCTAGAATAAATGTAAATATACACCCAGAGCACATCAAATAAACTTACAGTCTCTCTTGACTTGCCTAAATTTCTGTCTTTCTGCAGCTGGCATGGCCTCTTCCCGCCCAGCTGGTACGGCTTGGGCGGGAGCAGGTTGTTGCGGGTGGGGGAGAGGGGAATAATGGCCGATGTGCTCATTGGCACGCCGGTCACATGATGCTGGGAGCGGCAGGCCTATAAAGGCTGGCCACGCGCGTTCCCTCGGCCTCTTTTGTTCTGGCCTGCACCCTCCCACCCTTTGCTAGTATGGGATTAGCCAGTCGTCCCCTTTGTGTGTGTGTGGGGGGGGGGGGCTGAGGAGGAATTTTACCTGCCACAAATTGGCTCGAGTGTACAGGTTTTTCACCTACTCCATACTGGAATTCGAAGGTTAGTCGAGGGTGGTTAAATAGGTTAAAGTCAATATTTTCCTTTTCCCACAAAATATTGTATCAGCTTATAAGTATGTCTTATGTATACTTTATTGTAGTAAGGGTCACTGAAGAAGACACTACAACATGTGTTGAAATGTGTTTGACCAGCAATTTATTCTTCTGTTTTACACATCATTGTATTAAATTGTATTAATATCACATGTTTCTATAATTTTGAATGTGCTATAATTGTATGCACATATTATTGAAAATTTTGTGTGAAATTATCATTCCTTAACTTTTTGTTGTTTGGATGAAATTCGTAGACATCATTGTCCATTTTGGGGGCATCAAGCCTGCTATGTTTCAGATGGCTTAGTGCTGGAGTTTCTTTGCAAAACCAGCATTTACAGTTTGAGGGTTTTATGTGTTCTTTGTGGGATTTATTTATTTATTGATGAAAGTGGACTGAGGTGGTCCTAGCTACAAAATGTGCAGAATTGGAGAAGGATTGCTGATGTTTCTTTCTATACTTTTTTAATGGAGGGAGTCTTCAAATTTTGTCCGAGGGTGTTGGGGTAGAAGTGAATAATTTCTCCTCCTCCTCCTCATTTCACAATCTGTATGATTGCTCTGTTTGCAGCAAAGCCACCAAAAGTGCAGCAAAATGCAGTGGATGATGGATGTGGACCATACCATAGCAGAGGGAGGACTTGAGCATCCAGCATTTTCCAATGAAGCACCCAGTGGCTGAATTCGGACAACACATTAAGCAACTGGGGGGGAACAATCCTCAGTTGTGTTGCTTATTGTGTTGTGTGGAGGGTAGCATGCTGCCCACAAACTACTGGCGGTATGCTATTCTACCCAAAAAGCAACTGAGAGAAATAACTGGCTTGCAAGTTGTTTAGCTCGAAGCCAGTTGTTTAAAGTGTTGTGTGGAGGGGTGAGTGGGTTAATGGCATGAGGTAAGTGGGTTAAAACACAAGCCCATAGAGGCAGGCGGCAAGAGCAACCAAAGCAGCGGCTGCCACTCTGCTACAACTGGTGCAACTTGCAGAGGCTGCTGGGATAGAACTGGGAGGACTGAGGGAGGAGGGAGGGTGGGGAGAGGGGCGGGGGCTGTGTCAGTCAAATGCTGGGTTAACTATTAGTCCACTCAACGCCAGCCCCAACCACCCACAGTTGTGTAGGAATATGTTGTGTGGGGAGTACCCACAAAATAACCAACAGTGGCTGAATTCGAACAACACGATAGTCAATGGTGGGGTAATAATCAACTTTACAGTTGTTCATTTAGGGGGTACTCCCCACACAACATGGTCATAAATAATCAACCATGGTGTGGATTAGGATCAGCGCTGAGTTGACTATGGCAGCATTCGGACGATACGATAGTCAATATAACTGACGATTGTTCCTCCCCACCCAGTTACTTATTGTGTCGTCCGAATTCAGCCTGTGAGTTGGTTTCTCAACCCACCATTGACTAATGTGTTGTCCGAATGCAGCCACTGACTCACCCTGTCAGGACCCACAAATTCCACAAATGCTCTTTAATGTTCTTGCTCCAGAGAAAGTGTATGAGCAAGGAACATTAAACACTGAAATAATCCTGCTCCCTTTGAAATTTTTATGATGTTTTTCCCAAATAGGAGCCTCCAAATGCAACTTGAAGTTTTGTTCAGGTGAAACTCAATAACAATTCTAACATACAGTCTGATGTTAGGCAGCCCGAATGGGTCACTATCACACATTCCCCCCCAACATATGACTAGATTTCAAGAGACATGTCTCTTGTAGCATCCTACCTGTGTTCATAGGTAACCAACTTATAAGATCATAAGAGGAGCTCTGTTGGATCAGACCATGGATGGTCATATTCTCTGACATTATTAATATGCACCAACTTGCTTGTCTCTTGAAATTTGGCCTGAAATCCTGTTTTCCAACAGTTGTTGCTTAGCTTAGATGCTAGCAGGAAGCCAAAATCCCAAGTATGATGGCAACAACACACGCAGTGCTCAAATTGAAGGGAGTGGGGCAGAGGGCCCTCACTCTTTATGACAGTTTTCAGAAGGTTACAGAAGGGTGAGATCTGAGAGGTCAGGAGTGGTATTTGGGATTTCATTAAGGGATGCCTCTCTTCCTCCCACCCACCCACTATGATTCAAATGCTGTCTATTCACAGCACAATGTCTAATTACAGCCCCTGATATTCAGATGTATACGTGATCAAACAGTCGAACAACATCCTACAAGCTGGTTCAGGATTCCCTCCCCTCCCTTTTTTATGTTCTCATTTTTCTTCACAGAGAAAGACTTACCACTGTTTTTCAATAAATAAATTTACTGCTGACAACTTCTTTACAGACACAGTAGTTTTTGCAGGTGATCATAAAATGCTAGGAGAGGCTGGAATAATGGAAGCCTGAGTGCCTGATGGAAAACAATTGTTGTAAATGGTAGTACATGATTAAAATGCTATGGCGGAGATGACCGCCATTACATTCAACTCGTAGCAAGTGTCGCAGTATTCACCTATATCTTCTATCTGTAATTTTACAGCTATGTTCACTGTTTTTGCCACAACACTTGCATTTCTGATGTTTCCATTTCAATTTCAAGGAAGCCAAAGCACACATACATGGACAGACTTGGATGCCAATAGTTTAAAAATATTAAAAAGAAAGATCAAAATTGTCTTGTTCCTTAACGTTCTAATACATAATGTTACAAAAAGAAGGTGGTGTGCCCAGTTTTCATGAGCATATCCAGTTTTGGCCAACCCCAGTTAAAAGTCCCAGCTCTCCGCTGAGTTTCAAACTGTAGATCCCTTATCATGTGTGCTCTCTCTCTCTGTGTGTATGTGTATGCGTGTATCTGCCTCTCTTTTTCAGACACACACACACAATTTCAGACACCATCCTGCAGGTATACTGCTAATTCCTGCCCAGGAGTGAAGACAGGAGGTGAAAAGTGGCACAATTTTTCATCTCCTGTGAAAGGGGCACAACTTTTATTAATTCACAGAATCTGCGATGAGATGAAAATCTAGCAAACTAACTGTGTATAGTGTGGGCCCCTGGTGTCAAGTGAGAGCTGGGAGATCCACATACATACATACATACACACACATAGGCTGAATTCGGACGACACAATAAGCAACTGGGTGGGGGGGAAACAATAGTCAGTTGTTTGACTATCGTGTCGTCCGAATGCTGCCATAGTCAACTCAGCACTGATCGTAATCCACACCACAGTTGATTATTTATGACCATGTTGTGTGGGGAGTACCCCCTAAATGAGCAACTGTAAAGTTGATTATTACCCCACCATTGACTATTGTGTTGTCTGGGTTCAGCCATACACTGACATCCTATCATGGGTTATTGGACTCTGACTACAGGTACTGCATCAGCCAATTGCTTGATCAAGTGCTTGCCTTGAGCTCCACACCAAATATGTGGTGAGGAAGGCCTAGCAGTCCCATCACACCACAACTGGATAGCTGGAGATGTGCTGAGACTGGCAGGGCCCAACGGCAGAGTCCATTCCCTATCCCCTCTCTCCATCTGGCTGTGAGGCATCAGTCGAATGAGTGTCCCTCTATCCTGCAGATGACTTTTAGGTTGCTGACCAAGCTAGTCTGCTACAGCCGCTCCCAGCCCGCACTGCCCACAGATGAGCCAGAGAAGGGGCCAGGCCAATTAGCCACATCACTGTAACCTCCTGCACCTTAGGACAGAGTGGAGTAGGTGCAAAAAAAAAAAAGATACTCTGCAGTGGCCACTCATGAGGATATCCAAAAAATTCCTACTCGGCCCCAAGAACCAGGAATTGGCTCTCCCATACTGTGGCCCATTAAGGATGGGTAGGCAGGATGCTGCTTGGAAATGCCCTGATTTGTGTTGGGGGCAGGACTTGGGTTTATATGTTTCTCCAGTGCTGTGTTCTGATTGGCTTCTTTCCCACCACCAGAGGAAGCCTTACCCAACATCTTCCTTCCCAATGTGGAGAGGGGATGTAGCAGTCTCTTCCTACTTCTACTTCAATAATAAATACTTTTCTGTTTTTCAGTGACTGTGTTCAATTGGAATCTCCTTCACGAACGAATGAGAATTTATCATGCCATACCAGGACAATATTCCAAACACAAATATTTTAATGAAGGTGAATATACTGTCTTTCCTGTTGTTGTTGTTGAGAGCCACATTCCCTCATGGGCAATCTATTGAGGACTGCATGTGAGTGGTGAATGATTGGTGGGAAAGGGCAGAGCCTCTCTCTCTTTTGCTCCCTTCCCATACAGTGGGTTGCCATGGAACACACAGCTTGCTCATGGTAGAGGTGTAAGCTGGCCATATGCAGAAGGCTGAGGACTCCATGGAACTAGAATAAGGGCCACCGGCAGTAACCAATTCAATAATATTATCAAACTAACCAAGGACGGTATTCTTTAAAAAGAAAAAGAAAAAGTGGAGTTCTTGGTATCTAATACCCAGTCATTTGTTTTACTACCCCCCCCCCCCTAAATCTTTCCTAAATTGCCTAATAAACAGACAGCTTGTCATTGTTTACACATTCAACAATTGTCTTTGTCTTTTAGGAACAAAGCATAGCAGTTTCTTCCCCTAACAATTTGTTTGTCAATCAATAGGCTGACATTTCAGGAAAAGCTTGACAGCAGGAAAATTAAGAGAGGGTTTGCATTAAGCTGAAGCTTCTGTAGACTCCTTGATGTAATAACGAAGCATGACCTCAGTGTCATTTTTTGTAAGATCCACAGCTTTATGAAAGGGACAGTATTCTTTGCTATTTTGTAAGTGATTAAACTTGACATTTGCTAAGCTACGTAAGAAAAGTAGCATAAAGAGCAAATCAAGCAGTTGAAATGGTTACTTCTACATGCCCTTTCCACACTGTCCAGGAATCATTTTGTAAAACCTTTTAGAGCATATTATTTTCACACGTTTAGTAAATGTATATTTAGGTTTGTTGGAATTCCTACAGCAAGCAGTCAATCAAACATCCATTGAAGGCAATGAAAAGACTCCTGTGGACTAGTGCCATTTTTTATGTGTTAACAATAACGCACTTCATCTTTTATGGTGGAAATGTGTGTTTTTGATCAAAAAAGGAAGGGAACGTATTTCTATTCCAACTCAACAATGGTTCATACAAGAAAGGTGAGGAAGTCAGTCCAGTTCTGTCTTACAGTTTGAATTTTGGGAGAGATTCCTGTGGAGATTTGGAAGTGTTAATAATGATGATATTGAGAAAGTTTTAGCAGCGATTGCTGGAGATGTTCTCACATCACAGAGGTTTAGAACATCAGAAAGGTCACTACTTGTCAATGGCTGAGCTTCTCTAATCTCAAGAATCTCTGGCTACTGTGGGAAACCCTGATGAAATCCCAGAGAGGGGCTGCAGGGATTATATTACTCTTACACTTCAACAGCATGAACTATCTAGATGCTTCTGGCCCATTTCAAAGTACTGATTATTATTACTAGAGCTGTACACAAGTGATCTCCTGAAATTATCTACCCTATTTGAGGGCAGATAAACTGGGGGGACAATTTCACTGAATTTCTCCAGGAGGAGGAGACATTCTCCAACAATTTCTCACAAGTAGGCATCACCATTGCCAAGAGTTGAAGAACAACTTGTTTCTTTTTCTTCCTGTGTTTGTGTGTGTGTGTGTGTGTGTGTGTTTTGTGTGTTTTTGTTTTTTTCTGCACTGCCACTGCAACAACATCAACCTCGTTACACCTTGGCCCCCATTTTGCATCCTCCACAATACCCCATGTACCTCACCTAGGGTGACCAGATAAAATCCAGGTCAGGGCTGATGTAACTTTTACAGTTGTAGAGAAAAGGGAATTTCAGCCGGTGTCATTTGTATGCAATTAGTTCCTGGTGAAATTCCCTCTTCATCACAACAGTTAAAGGTGCAGGCACTATACTAGAGTGATCATATACAAAAGAAGGCAGGGCCCAGGCAACTTTAACTGTTGTGGTGAAGAGGGAATTTCACCAGGAACTAATTGCATACAAATGACACGGGCTGAAATTCCCTTTTCTCTACAACTGTTAAAGTTACATGAGCCCTGACCTGGATTTTATCTGGTCAGCCTAACCTAGCATCATTCCCAGACATGGCAGGGGGTGGGGAATGGAATGCAGCCAACACACACACACACACACACACGGTAAGGAAATTTTGGGAAAAAAATCTGCCAAGTGTCCTTTTGTTTCTAATCAGGAAAAAAAAATCTCTTGACTTTTCTGATAAACATGTATTCTGAGAAATTTTGGCTCAGCTCTGGTTGTCATTCTTCAAGTCCAGCAGTTTTTCTAGGGTCTTCCAAATGTTGCATGTTGCATTTCTGAGGGGTGATTGTTGATAGATCTTTTCTCTAATGCAGGTGCTGGCAACACTGCTCCTTCCCTGAAAGCCCTGTAGCAGGTGTGAGGAGGGGGTCAGTGTTGCACCCAGCTCCAGGGAAAGGGTGAAGCTAACACTGTACCACATTCTGTCCTCCAATTTCTTGGAAGCCCCCACCCCCACCCCCGTCCCCGCATGTTGTTCTACTTGATTCTAAGGGCATTTTATATTTTATTTTGAGTGTGTGTGTATGCTTGAGCTTACCTAACCATTGTGAGATGGCTGAGGGTACTGTCGGTTATTTTCCTTTCTATTACATATCTCACCATTGCTCTGCAGTCTCCCAAGCTACCTCCATTTACTGATCTGAAAAGGCCCTATGGGAGGAATAAACTCACGATATCTTCCCCTGGATAAGAAATGTGGGAAGCCAAGGGGGCTGCAGGCTATACAATGGAATATAGGACATTCAGGCACACTTGTCAGCAATTTCATAAGTACGGTACACTCAAGAACCCTGAGCCAAACCCATGAGAATTTCTCCAAAATTTCTTCTCCATTGAATTTCTTTTTGAAAGCAATTTCTTTTCTATCAAATTGAATGGAATGTTAAAAAAAAATACCTAGGAGAAATTTTCAGTGCAGCATTAAATATTACCTTTAAATCCTTTAAAGACTCCCCTTCCATATGTCCTTCCACAATCCTCTAGATCTGAAGTCCACAGGCCAAATCTGGTTTCCCTGAGGTCCCCATTTGGTCCGCTGGGACTCCACCCTTTCCCCCTGCCCACCAATTGTTTTGTGGTTGCTTGGAGTTTTCCCCAATCTAAAAGGATGAAATCTCTTTCCTAAGGATTAGTTACTGGCAGTGAGAGCTCAAAGCTAAAATGTTGGTACTTTTTTTGTCTTTTGGTGCCTGCCTCTTTTGCACTGGGTTTCATTCACCACTGGAGAGCTTCTCTGAATTTGGCCCTTGATGTGAACAAGGTTTAAGACTCATGCTCTAAATCTGAAGGAGAGACTGGCTGCATTCGGACAACACATTAAGCAACTGGGGGCGAGTTGGGGGAAACAATCGTCATTTGTGTTGCTTATTGCATTGTGGGGAGGGTAACACACCTCTCACAAACTACTGATGATATGCTATTCCGCCCAAATAAGCAACGGAGAGAAACAACTGGCTTGCAAGTTGTTTAGCTCGAAGCCAGTTGTTTAAAGTGTTGTGTGGAGGGGTGAGTGGGTTAATGGCGTGTGGTGAGTGGATTAAAACACAAGCCCATAGACCAAAGCGCTGGCTGCCACTCTGCTACAACTGGTGCAATTTGCAGAGGCTGCTGGGATAGAACTGGGAGGGAGGAGGGAGGGTGGGGAGAGGGGTGGGGGCTGTGTCAGTCAAATGCTGGGTTGACTATTAGTCCACTCAATGCCAGCCCCAACCACCCACAGTTGTGTAGGAATATGTTGTGTGGGGAGTACCCACAAAATAACCAACTGTGAGTTGGCTACTCAACCCACCATTGACTAATGTGTTGTCTGAATGCAGCCGCTGTGTGTCCTGGCTTTACAAAGAGAAGATCTACAAGGACCACCACATCATCTCTGTAGTGACCTGTATGCTCTGGAACACACAATTACTAGAGGTGTGCCTCTGTCATGGCATTTTATCAGCTGGTTAAAACTTGGTTGTTAACAAGAGCTTTCATCATTGTCAGTGGGATTTTGAACTTCATCTTAGTTTTTTGGATGCCCCTTTGACCTTTCTTTTTCATTGTATTTCTGAGCCTTTCAATTTTAGAATGCATTTTAATCTATCTAATGAGACAGCTTTCATTATTATTGCATATTGTTTTCTACTGCTACTTTTGGCAGCAGATAAATAGTATAGAAATCCTAAATCAATCACACAATCAATGTTGTTGTTGTTGTTGTTTTAAAAGATAATAATTCTAACAACATGTCTCATTCTTTGTGCCTTCTTCCATGCAAACTCATACCATTGAGTAGCAATACTTGAAAAAATTGATTTTGCGGATCTGGATATGAACTGATCCATACCTCCCAGATACATTAATTGGAATAGAGCTCTCCATCAGGCATCTCTGAAAGTTGAGACATAATTCTCTACTCAAAATAATAATAATAATAATAATAATTATAAGGTATGTTTACAAATACATATTTTGAGATAAATTATGTTCAAAACTATGTAATTAATATTGAAATACTATTTTAAGTTTAAATAGTATTTTAATTCATGCATTTTCTTTTTTTAAAAAATGGAGACAAATGTGGAAACAGGATGTATTAGACTTCGGAATGAACATATTGCTACCGTGCCTTTTAGGACAAGCCCTCAGAAGACAAAATAAAAATAAAAATTGAACAATCGTAATTTAAAAAGTGATCCAGATTAGAAATAGACTGATTCATCCATCCCTACCACAGACCAAAGAGATTACGGAACTTCAGACCAGGATCAGTTTATGCTAGCTGGAACTATTTTACAGCATGATTCTGTATGAACCAAACAGAAAAAGTACACAAGCCCACTTCAATACTTGCAAAACCATGTGTATGTGTGTGTGTTGAACAGTTTCTGTCCTGCCATCTGTCTTGAAATGCAGCTGACAACAATCACATTCAAACAACAGCTAATGTCATAGCAAAACAAAGACCTTTCCCCACCCTGCTCGCTGGGGTGGGGAGAGGAGATTGCGGGCGAGGATGGGGTGAGGTGACGTGGGGGGCCACCATAGGCTGGCCCAGGGTGGTGTCACCAGAGATAGGAGGGGTCTGTGGCTATTTAAGCGGACCAGGACCCCTCCAAATCTCCACTGTGTGCTGCGCAGCTCACAGCGAAGCAGAGCTGAACAGCACTGACCAACGAGGAAGCCGGCAGGAGAAGAAGGGAGACCTACCTGGAGCTCCAGCAAGGCAGGAGAGTCAGCTTGGCAGCACAGCGAGTGGGAAAGCGGCTTGAGAGGCTTCCCGCTGGGCTTCCGCGGCGGCGAGCCGCCGGGCAGCAGCTGCTCAAAGCGGCTGGAGAGCTGGCGGTGCTGCTGCGGCGCCAGCAGCACTACAGCTTTCGTGCAGGGCCTCGGAAGCGGCGAAGAGCGGGCGGAAGAGGAAGCCCCAACGGATATCCCGCCCCCTCTGCAGCTAGCACGGCAGCAGTCAGCAGCAGTGGGAACTGCCGAAGAGCAGCAGGAGGGCTGCCCCAGCGTCAAACGAAGCCGGCCGCAGCGGGGGATCCCGGCGGCGGCGGGATCTGTGGCAAAGCGCTAGCCCGGCTGCTTGGAACAGCATAAAGCAGCGCGGCCCGGCTGGGGCCAGGGGCGATCTTGGCTGCAAGCAGCGAAAGGGCAACACAGATCCCGGGTGCTGGAAGAGCCATTCGTGGCAGAGCAGCGGCGACAGAAGGCAGCTTCTTCGGACTTCCTCCTCCCCAGGCTCTGTGCCTTACAGGTTTTGGGTAGCCGGGGGGGGGGCGTATTTGGCTGCTCCTAGCCACTATAAACGTTGCTGGAGAACATTAGTGAACTCCAGCAGGCGGGAAAAGATTCCCTGAAGGGGGGGATTGGAGGCCCCCTCCCTTTTTTCTGACTTATATACAATTGAGTTACTAAGTGGGAATCTAGCGGTTTTAATTCAGTGTTGGCAATACTGGGCCATTAGTTATAGCAGTCTATGGCTGTTCTTGTCTAATTTTACCAGCTTTGTTCTGATAACACCCTTACTTGGTTGTCACCCTTAGTCCAAAAACGCACTAGCGTGTGCGGGCCACCCCGGTCAGCTATTCAATTGCTATTCAATCCTGTTGGTATTATAGTCTTCCAGTAAGACAGCTGTTTATGCAGCATTTGTATTGCCATCATGCCCCCCCAAAAAGGAATTGGGGGGAGGAAAGGCAAGGGAAAGGCTCCTGCACAATCATCGCAACGCAAACGGCCCATTGAGAATTCTTCCTCCGAGGAAGAACTAGACCCACAGGTTTCCAGTCTTGTTGCCAGATTACAAACATTGGAAAAGGAAAAAGGTATCTCCACTACCCCAATTCCGATCCCGCTATGCACTCAGACTGAACGTAGGCACACCCATAAGAAAAGACATGACGATTTATTGAATACTCTTTCAGCTCGTTTAATGGCGATGGAAAGCTCCTCGGGTGGACCTTCCAATGAAGTGCCAGTCACGGCAGTGAGTCCTCCCACAGTTCCTACCACTTCCATCTCGGAACAGAGTACGGTGGCGCCTCCAGAGCCTACTCTTCAATACACCACCCCAGTTTTGGGACCTGGGCCTACGCCTCAAGGTGAGCTGCCATCGCATTACACCACACTGGTCTCTCAAGTGTCAGGGTTCATGCCAGCGCATTGGGGTTTTTCGCCATGGTTCACTGGCTTGGGCATGCAGATGGGAAACATTGCTCACCCACCTTGGTCACCTCAAACGAATTGGTCTCAGGTTATCCCTTCTGCCTCTGCAATTACACCTCTACAAGCTGGGGTAGCACCGATGGGTCCGGTGCAGCCCCAGCAGCTAGACGCCCAACACAACACTAGTCAACAGGGGCTACCACAACCCCAAGTTTCTGATGCCATGGCCGCTTGCACTACGGTATGGCAGGGACCTGCTGGCGCAGCTGGGATCAGCGTTTCCCAGGAAGTTAGGGATCCTTACGCAGGTGCTTCACACGATAGTATTCCTACCGGAATCACATCTGCACCATTGGGATATCACCTGCTCCCGGCCACCAGGGAAAAAATTTGTAGAGGGGAGTACGTTGACATATTCTCCCTATTATTCCGAGAGCAAGAGAGCTCGGATAAAGACAAGGGTACAGATAACCAGGCAGAAAGGATCAAAAGGAAGAAAGTTGTTCACACCTGGGCTAATTGGTTGCCAGGGTTCCTTATATATATGGGAGTCATCTTGCAACGTTTCCCAGGAAAAGGAGTTATTCTAACAAAATACCTCGATATGATCTATCGAGCGTATTCAGAGTACGAGGGCGGAGCCTGGCTGGCTTACGACCAATCATTTCGTCGAAGGGCGGCATTTGATCACGCCCTTCGGTGGGATGTCAAAGATCATGACCTGTGGTTACAGTTCATGACGACAGCCCGGCCTGGATTTGGCGACAGGGCGGATAGCGGTCACATCTTGGCCAAGCAACAGCCCGTGTCCACCTCCAGGGGGTATGCAGGCCAGGTGGTTCAACACCGCCCGCTCTGCTGGGACTTCAGTAAAGGCAGCTGCACACGCAATCCCTGTAAATTCAGACACGAATGTCAAACTTGCTCAGGCTATCATGCCGCATCAAACTGTTTTAAAAACAGGAGCGGAAAATGGCCTGTTAAGGACGCACAGGGCCCCAAGCGATCTGGGGGGCAACCACCTCCTCCCAAAGGGACCCAGCCCGGTCAAACTTAAGCCACTCAACAAGTTGCTGGCTGCGTACCCTAGACGGCAGGAGGCTTTGTACCTTAGCTCAGGTTTTAAGGAAGGTTTTCGCATCCCTTTTCAAGGAGTTAGATGTAGTTCATTGTCTAGAAATCAGAAATCTCTCAGTTTGATGGAGGATATCGCTCGGGAAAAAATTGGGAAAGAAGTTGGTGCAGGTAGGGTTTTGGGGCCATTTCTGACACCCCCCCCATTCCGCATTTACGAGTATCACCTTTAGGGATTGTGCCTAAAAAGGCACCAGGTGAATTCCGGCTAATACACAACCTGACCTTTCCAAAGGGTGTTTCAGTAAATGACGCAATTCCCGAACATTTGAGTTCAGTTAGGTACGCTTCTTTCGATTCAGCTGTACACATGGTGCGAAGAAATGGGCCAGGGGCGTTGATGGGCAAGTGCGATATAAAGGCAGCCTTTCGCATTATGCCCATTCACCCCGAAGATTTTAATTTATTAGGCTTCTGCTTTCAAGGGCAATTCTACGTGGATCGTGCCCTACCCATGGGATGCTCTATTTCCTGCGCAATGTTTGAGGCATTCAGTTCCTTTTTGGAGTGGGCACTCAAACGGAGGGCGGGAGCACGGGATGTCATTCATTATCTTGATGGCTTCCTGTTTGCTGGCCCGGCAGGAAGTCCGCATTGCCAGTACATGATGTCTAAATTCCACACTTTATGTGAGGAGTTGGGGGTTCCACTAGCTCATGAGAAAACAGAGGGCCCATCTTCTGTGCTTAAGTTTTTGGGCATCGAATTAGATTCTATCTCGCAATGTTGTCGTTTGCCAATGGATAAAATTGGCACATTGCACAGTAAACTTCTGAACATTTCAAGCAATAAAAAGGTATCTTTGAGGCAATTGCAAGAAGTATTGGGTCATCTTAATTTCGCCTGCAGGGTCATCGCCCCTGGGAGGGCCTTTTTACGACACATTTGTAGGGCTATGTCAGGCTTGCGTAAGCCGCATCATCGTATTCGAGTTACACGGGCCATGCGAGCCGATATTGCTGTATGGCTAGATTTTCTGGAACATTTCAATGGGGTATCATTCTGGAGGCGAGAACTTTTATTAAAGGCAGACTTACAGATGCATTCTGACGCCTCTGGTTCATGGGGTTTTGGGGTTATCTGGGGAAGGAGATGGTGCGTAGAACAATGGCCCGAGGAATGGCGGTCCGACGGCACATGCCGCGACCTTATATTCCTTGAATTATTCCCCATAGTTGTGGCAGCACATGTGTGGGCATGTGATTTAGCTAATTCCACCATATTGTTCTGGTGTGACAATCAGGCCACAGTACAGGTAATCAATTCCCTTGCCTCTCATAATCCCCGCGTCATGAACTTGGTAAGAGCTTTTACTCTTCACTGTCTTAAGTTTAACATTCTTTTTCGGGCAAAGCATATTCTGGGGCTGAATAATGATATAGCAGATGCTTTGTCCCGACATCAGGTGCAGAGGTTTCGGGAATTGGCTCCATGGGCCCTCCCAAGGCCGGAGAACATGCCTCCATCCCTCTGGCTCCTTGGAAGGAGGAAATAGAGCAGGCTATTTGGCAGTCCTTGGCGCCTAGCACCAGGGCTGCTTATCGAAACGCAGGTAGGGAATTTCAGGCATTCCGCACGGCTAATCAGCTGCAACTCCTGTGGCCCATCCCGGTGGAGCATGTGCTCCAATTTTGTGTACATGGTACACGTAAAGGTCTGTCAACACGCACCGTTTCTCTCAAGTTAGCAGCTTTAGCTTTTATGGCTAAGGCTCGAGGCCTGGAGGATAGTACCTCGGATTTCTGGGTACGTAGGGCCCTTAGCGGCTGGGCAAAAACTTCACTTCGTACCCCCGATGCTAGGCTTCCATTATCCCCAGATATCTTACTCGGGCTACGGGCACAGTGGCCGCTACTTTGCCACTCCCGATATGAATCAGGTTTATTCCACACAGCAGCATTAACAACCTTTTTGGGGGCATTTCGGATATCTGAGGTTTTGGCCTCATCTAAGCTGGATACGTCTACATGGGCGTTGCAATTCTCTGATTTGCATCTTAAGGGCACAGAGGCCCGTTTGCTTCTACGATACTCAAAAGCAGATCAGAAGGGTTTGGGTCGTTGGATTTCTTTATTTCCATCTACCAACGCAGACTTATGCCCTCTGCAGGCTTTATCAGCTTTTGTAACTCTGCGTGGCCACAATGCGGGCTTCCTGTTTTGCCATCAGGATGGCACGCCCCTCACGAAATACCAATTCTGGGCAATAGCTAGGCGGGCTCTTGATCAGATGGGTCTGCGCGCTGCTATATTTGGTACCCATTCATTTCGCATCAGTGCAGCGTCCACAGCGGCAGCTTTAGGATTTTCTCCTCCGCAGATACAGGTGCTAGGCAGATGGCGGTCCTCGGCGTTTAAAACCTATGTGACACATGTAAACACTTAGCTATACGCAGCAGATGCTAATGCTTTCATGTTTATTCTAGATCTGCCAGTGGCTTCGGCACCCGTGCGGGTTTCCGTATGCGGCCACAGTATGGTCTTCTGGGCCAGCAAGCATGCAGCCAACTCCAGCTTTGGATCGCAGCTCGGCTTGAGTCAGCACGCAACCATTCGTTGGCTCGGGAAACGTGGTATGCGGTGGGATGAGCTCATCCCTACCTTGCTGCAGCGGCATTCTGCTCGGTTCCCCCCACAGGTCTTGCTTATTCATTTAGGGGGGAACGACTTGGGCTTAATGAAGGGCAAGGCCCTCATTTTGCAAGCTTTGGCTGATTTTCAGCATATACGCCAGCGCTGGCCCGGCATACGGATCATATGGTCATGCATCTTGCCTCGGATGCACTGGAGGGCGTCCAGTGATCCCCTTGCTATTGTAAAGGCAAGAAAGTGGGTTAATACTGAGATTTTTAAGGCCCTGGCTCAGCATGGGGACTCTAGTATTCAACACCCTAACATCAGCCGTTCTCGGAGGGAGCTCTATAGGTGCGACGGGGTTCACCTGTCTCCGCCTGGTAACAAGTTATTTTTAGCAGATATTCAGGAAGGGCTACGTAATGTTCTGCTTCCGGGGGGAGGGGGGGGAGACTGAGTAATGGTTTGTCTCCCCCTGTGGCAGTAGGAGCGGGCATCTGTTATGTTTTAATGGTGAGCATTCACGGGCACTATTCAAGTGATTGGTAACGCCTGTGGCCAACCACTGAGAGCCCTGCAGCATCAGTTGGGGGGACAAGGCTTACCTTTGGGGGCCAACCCGTCTCGTCTACTCGGAGCCCTGCAGCACGAGGGGAGACGACACCAGAAGGCCACCCCACCTCAGATTGGGGAAGCTCGGGGGGCGGCAAAAAGCAGGCGCCACTTCCCGGACTGTGAATGTCTCGCCCGACCCCTGCAATGGCCTGGCTGGCCATACCAAAATGCCCGCTTAGGTTACCTCCCCCCTTTTGCTTGCTTTTCTTGTAAATAAATAAAGTGGCCCTTGTTTAAATCCCAACTCTGTGTCACCTCTTCATTTCTCATCCTTCGCTCCGCAATAAGAGCAGCAACATAAAATAAGAGGGAGTAAAAATTAATCTAGCCTGAAAATGCAGTCCAAGAAAACATTTTTACAAATATTTTCACAAGCAAATAAATAGCTAGAAGAGACCTATTGTGGTGAATTTTGAAGAGCAAGCACTTATCCTGACAGCCCCATAGTCATGCCCCAAGAAGAGTCCAAAAATTCAGGCAACCGTGTTGATCTATATCAACTAACCAGTTCTAGCAGTTTTCATCTCCACCAGGAACAGGTCTTAATTCTTAATGGGTCTTAATTCCCCTTTCAAGACCAAGGGACCCAAATACTTTGTAACGCAACAGGGAACATTTCATTTCCCCCCACCTTCTGTGAGAATTGCAACTGAGCTCAGAAGGAATTCTAGGAATGTGTGTGGCAGATGATATCCGTGTCTCTACTAATCACACACAATGCCATCTGTTGTGGTATCTTGGATAATATGGAATAAAAAGCAAGAAATAATGTGAGAAAAGTGGCACATGGAATATGGAATGTGCCCCAACAATTATCAGCACACTTCAATACTGAAAAGCACTAGGGTAGATCTAGCCTTGAAGGGTCTGTTAGATAACACTCATTAGAACACACACTCAATGTGCAGAGCTCAGATGTCTCTGGCTGGACCTCATGCTGAAGGGCAAATGGATGTGTATCTAGCATCCATGTTTTCTCATAATTTTTACTTTAGAGTAAGAGGAGAGTGCCCAAACCTGATGCTAGGGTTCCAGTCAGATTGGGAGCTCTGCACCTACTCTACAGTAAAAATGGGAGGGGGAGACTCAGCTGCTAGGCACACATTTAAAGTAATATCTGTTTTGGCATTCTCTGAGAGAGCCCATGGTAGTGCAGTTAGTAGTAGTTATGGCCCAGTTAGCAAGCCTTAGATCCAGAAACTGCTCAGCCCTCCTAATATTTGGAGCCAGTCATATGTGTCTTGTGGCCTTTCTTTATGAAACTATTAGTTCCATGGCCCTATAGGTTGGTTGTTGTTGTTTAGAACAAATGCAAAATTGGAAAAGACAATAAGAAGCAGTTCTCACTCCATAAATTAAGCAGCAATGTTTGAATAAAGGCTCCTGAAATCAATGACATTTATCATGAATCAAAGGGGCATTGCCATGTAGACAGCAATCTCCACCACAATAACCAATAAAATGAAACATACAATATGTGTCTGTGGACCCTGCTCAGCTGCTCCTTGTAACTACAAACACTAAATGCATTGGCCATTATTATGCTACCTTTTTGTATGATTGAACAGGTGAAGTGACACTCGATAAAACAGATTGTTTATGCTCCAGGCATTTACTGCTACTAGTACACCTGCATATTGTCCATTGGCAATTTACATTGAGTTCTGACATTTTAGCAAAATCCATTGTC
Source organism: Anniella stebbinsi (assembly GCA_029215795.1). Taxonomy (NCBI): domain Eukaryota; kingdom Metazoa; phylum Chordata; class Lepidosauria; order Squamata; family Anniellidae; genus Anniella; species Anniella stebbinsi. The sequence goes on from JARDYH010000004.1 coordinate 145,961,854, forward strand.
CAGGTTGGCTTCCTTATGTATTAGTCCACTTCCTGCCTAAATCAAAGTAGACATGACTAACAGCAATAAATTATTAGCATAGCTGTTTAAAATGGGACTAGGGAGCTACAGAGAAAGTTAATAATATTGAAGTCCCATTTAAATTATTGTGACTTAATCAGAAGTCTAAACCTATGCCTGCTCACTTAGGAGTGAGATGTGCTTGAAATCACAGTCATAGTCATGACTAATGTCCCATTGATTTTCATAAGGTTTAATTGTGATTAATTTTCTCTGGATTCGGACCTCTCTCTGTATTTGTTTAGCCTTTTCTATTTGCGCCTATTGTTGTCCACAGGTGTCATACATTGATCCTCAGCTCAGGCCTATTTTTGAGACAATCAACACTTCTTTTGAGATAAATACAGGAGAAAAATGAAAGACAAAAGTCTTTAGCATTTCAGAAAAGGCTGGTGCATGTCTGAAAAACAGAATAGTGTGCACTTCTAAGATTGCAATGGGATTTGTGCAAATTTAGGCATTTTCAAACACAATTGTTTGAAAATGCCTAAATTTGCAAACACACACATGAAAAAGTGTGTATATTTTTAAAAAGTGCATAAACACACTTTAATCAATGGAAGAAAATGTATACTTTTCAGAAATGTGCACAATTTTGGAAAATGCACACCAAAATAAGCACAAATTTCCTGTGAACAACAATAAAAACTTGCAATCTGAGATAGACATGAGCCCAAATTTGGAAACCTTGATGCACTTGAGTTTTGCTGACTCAGATCCTTAGTCTGAAGCGAAAGGGTGAGTATTCGTTATCACGTATGTGTACAGAACATTCCCAGACATTTCTGCTGCTTTTTTAAAACTTTACTGAAAAGTGACATTGCATTTTGAGACCCCTTTTAAAAAAAAGATTTGCAATGTTCACAAGGGTAGACCCCTCCAATGACATCTAGATGGAATAGACACATGGATAGGCATTTGATGAACTGAAGGTTCATGAAAGGTTGTGCCATAATAAATCTCTTGGTCTTTTGGTTCCACAAAACTCATTGTTTTTGCTGCAGCAGACAAACATCACTTCCACTCTACAAATTTTATCTATAGGGTAAATTATGTTAACTTTATGTACAGTAGTCCACCAGAGTGGTCAAGTTTGATATGGGGAGAAATACCCACATTGTCCCCTCATTTAAACATTGCCAAACCAGCATGGGGCTAGATCACAGGGAAGCTGATCTCACCTGCCTAAAGAAATGAATGAGCCAGAGCAGTGTGAATGAAAGAAAGTAATTTTCTCAAGGCAAGCCAGTGAGGTTTGGGTCTGTTGAAGAATTTGAACCAGCATCTTGCACATCTAAATCGAACATGAAGTTTAGTCTACCAAATTTAGGGCCACATATATGTCCTTGCAATAATTTGAAGAATGCGTAATTTGGCGTCTGGGACTTATAACTCCTTGAGCTAGCAAAGCCATCCTTCTTGCTACTAGCAATCAATACAAAACGTTTCAAAAGTAGGACTTGTATCTCTCAGGGAACACCCACATGGACCCCCTCTTTGAACAACTTGCCAGATGTTCTCCTTCAGCATAGTGTTCACCACTCAAACAGAGTTCCTGTTAAGATGGATTCAGAAAAGGCAGTGACCTTAATCACCTCTGATGACTCGGGGTGGGTGGGACAGCAAACAACATCAGCAGGTCTCCACAATCTACATATCAATCCTGAGTGATGGTGGCAGGTATTTATTAAGATTGGGCTGAGCTTTTCAACCTAGCTTGTCTTTATTGGGGAAGGCTGTGAAAATAAAATAACCCCCCCCCCCAAATTTTGGGTGTATATGTGAATGAATCCCAGTACTTTTAGGTTGGCTTACCTTAATTTATTTAGTCATGTGGTGTCTGAGATCTTTTCCCCCTTTTCTCTTTTTGGGAGTGGTGGTTAAATCTCATCACATCTTTAGCAGTGTTGAAGAACTCCCCAGCCTCCATCCCAGCCTCATTCCTTAGAGGGAGAGAAAGCCCCATGGAACAATGGAATATTATGAATTAACATTATTCCCATGGGCATTGCTGGGTTTTAAAAAAAGAGAGCTCCCCCTAAGGGCACTGTGTTTCATTTTCTCCATATGCAGTTTTATTCAGATATAATTGATCAATTAACTGATTAATCAGCTGAAACCCATAAGATGAATCAACCAAGGTTAACTGGGAGACAGATCTCCTCTACAAATACATGTTTTTCAAGGTCCCATGTGAAGGACATTGATGGGAATTGATAGCAGGAATAGGAGAGTGGAATGTCACTCCATTTTATACTTTTAACACAGATGTTCAGCCTCTAAGCTTGCAAAGTGGATTCTCAACACTCTCCTCAAATATATGCTTATTTAGAAATATGACTTCATAATTCTCCTGCAGAGCCACTTTCTATTCACATTGAAGTCAAAGTCAATGTCAGTTTTGCTATTCAAAGAGAGCAGGGGTGAGCCCTAAGCACTGTTTGTGTGGCGTGTGAGTAAATAACTTTTTTAGAATGCCATTCTCCTGCAAATAGCATTTGAACATGGTAATGATTAATATCAAAGTTCATAAAGTCATGTGCGGATTGGGGGGGGGAACAGTTTTTCTTTGTTCCTATTTAACTATTAGGCTCCGAATGAATTTGCACAACAATATTCTGTGGATATGTGCCATACTTACCTCTTTTAATATGTTCCCATATTCAATATGCTGCTGTTTTACATAACAAATGTAGTTTATGCTACAGCTTAGCCCTATGCCTGGATAAAACAAAAGAGAACACAAAGCAACAGGGGAATGAAAGTATCAGAAAGTGTGGGAGGCGATGGAAATGGCAAAATGGGGGAACTACATTTTAAAAACAACAACAGGAAAGAGCTGTGTTCCATAGGAGTACATCTAGGACCTCCTCTACAAGAATTCGGTTTGACGCCTGGTTCTCCGATTATGCGCATCTTCTGGGAAGTGCTTTATGGTTAAATGACTGTACGCAGGAGGTAATTGAGCGCACAACTGGTGGCCTTACCGGTTGTTTGAAATGCGCTTTAGAAGTAGTTAATGCGGAGAATTGCTTGTTCACATAGTCAAAATGCGCTTTAACGGCCAGCAGCAAAATAAAACTTGCTATTTAACGCACATTCGATAATGCGCATAATCGGATAGATAACGCGCCTCAACTCCCGATTTGCATTCCGCTCATGTAGAGGTAAAATTTTTAATGAGACTTGAAACCCACCATCAATGGCAGTCAGCAACTCTTTTTCCGTATGACTTATCCACGTGCGAAGATCAGCTCCTAATACTAAAAATCCATGGTAGTAAGACAGCAAACAGAACAATCAAGCCTAAAGATGACAGAATTGAGTAAAGCATACTCTTTTCATTTTGTTTAATTTCCTTTGGGATATCAGGAGACTATGTTGTAAGAAGGATGTTTTGTGGATCTGCGTAGGATTCAGACAAACATTTTGAATTTTATTCAGTTCAGCTTAGGGATGGGTGAATGTCCTCAACCTTTATTTGGAATGAAATTGGCTAATATGAGCTATTTATTTATTTCCAAATGGAAACACCTTTCCCCTGCATCTGGGTGGGTGGGGGGGTGGAGGAAGAGACCTGCCTGATTGTCGGTGGGGTGATTGGGTTTCATCACCAGCTAAGGGCCAGCTAAGGCTATACAAGCTGGCTGTGGCTGGCTCACCAGCCTCTTCTTGTCCTGGCTCCCTCCCTCCCTGTATGCAGTATGGGTTCATCTGGTTGCCCTTTTGGGGCGGAATAGGAATTCTTGGTGCATGGTCTGATTGGCTTGGGCTATGCGTCTTTTTTGCCTATTTCACACTGTATGTGGGGAGAGGGAATCTGTAGGAAAATTGTTGGTGTTTCTGCATTAGGTTAATTTGGTCACATTTGGTTTCAGCCTGGTAGAGGAAACAGGGATGGCGATCATTCTGAGGTACTGTTTTGGTGAAAAGTGATGCCTGAGGCCTTCTGCTGAGAGTTTTGTGGCCCCAGTGGGGGGATAAGGGTTACCTGTGAGGTGAACTCACCTCACCCGGTGTTTTGTGTCCCAGGGTGTGTGTGACACGGGAAACCTACCCTCCCCAAAGGGGTAGTCCTTACTTATGCCACTCAGCAGGGGTAGAATGTTTCACCTGAAAAAGACTCCTAGCTAGTTGCTGGCATAAATTAGGGCCTGCCCAGTTTTTCCTTTTGCAGATGTTCAATAAATATGGCCCGAATTTGATATCATACATACTTGTTCATCTCTTCATTTCCCCTCTCCTTTCATGTGCAATGTGTTTCCCCTCCTTTCACCCACAAGAGATTGGCAGAGGGCCTGCCCCCCAATTTTACAAGACCTCAACCCCTCCCTCTCCTGAGCCTCTGAGCCTTGCCTTTCTGTCCCCCTTCACCTAAAACTTATCTAGTGGTGGTGGAAGTAGCAGCAGTAGCAACTGATCTGCGTTTCTGCACCAGAAATGCTCACCCGCCCCTTAGGAGCCAGTTACCTTGCAACCAGGGCTTTGTGCACCTGCGATTCTGTTGAACATATGAACAACAGCATTCCTGGATACAAGGGAGCCTGGGATGTGTTTATGTTATTTTATTTATTTAATATTCTAGGCCATCTTTCAGGGCAGAAACCCTCCCAAGGCAGCATATGTATTTGACATCCCTACTAAGAATTCAGGCATCCTGGAAAATGACACACCCCTTGAAAAGTACATAATTTGTACAGCCCTCAGAAGTTTGTTTTACAATTGTCGTAAAATAAAAATTTATTTCAAAAAAAAAAAGAAGAAGTTTGTTTTACAATTCAAACTAAAGACAATATCTCAGCTGTTTGATACATGATGTAGCATTCTGAGTCAGAGAAATGCATACCTGAAATCAAGCAACAATGTCTTTATTATTTATTTATTTATTTATTTATTTATTGCATTTTTATGGCGCCCCATAACCGAAGCTCTCTGGGCGGTTCACAAAAATTAAAACCATGAAATCATTTTAAAAATATAAAACAAGCCACAATCTAAAAACACAAAATAACATACAATATAAAAACACAACCAGAATAAAACCAAGCAGCAGGAGTTAATACAGATTCAAATACAAATTTAAAACAGCAAGGATTAAAATTGAGTTAATTTAACTGTTAAAATACTGGGAGAATAAAAAGGTCTTCACCTGGCAACGAAAAGAGTACAAAGTAGGCGCCAGGCGAACCTCTCTGGGGAGCTCATTCCACAGCCGGGGTGCCACAGCGGAGAAAGCCCTCCTCCTAGTGGCCACCTGCCTCACTTCTTTTGGCAGGGGCTCACGGAGAAGGACCCCTGTAGATGATCTTAGGGTCTGGGCAGGTACATATGGGAGGAGGCGTTCCTTTAGATAACCTGGCCCCAAGCCATTTAGGGCTTTAAATGTTAGTACCAGCACTTTGAATTGGGCCCTGACCTGGATCGGCAGCCAGTGAAGTTGGAAAAGGACTGGCGTAATATGGTCCCATTGGCCAGTCCCCGTTAACAATCTGGCTGCCCTGTTTTGTACCAGCTGAAGTTTTCAGACCATTTTCAAAGGCAGCCCCATGTATAACACATTGCAGTAATCCAAATGAGAGGTTATGAGAGCATGGATTACTGTAGCTAGGCTATCTCTGTCCAGATAAGGGTACAGTTGGTATATCAGCCTAAGCTGGTAAAAGGTGCTCTTTGCCATCGAGTTCACCTGTGCCTCAAGTGACAGTTCTGGATCCAAGAGCACCCCCAAACTATGGACCCGATCCTTTAGGGGGAGTGCAACCCCCTCCAGAACAGGGTGAACATCACCTTGCCGGACAGACGAACCACCCGCTAATAGTACCTCCGTCTTGTCTGGATTGAGTCTCAGTTTGTTAGCCCTCATCCAGTCCATTACCGTGCTCAGGCACTGATTCAGAACAGCCACTGCCTCACCTGGATTTGTTGAAAAGGAGAGGTAGAGCTGGGTGTCATCCGCATATTGGTGACATCTCAGCCCACATCTCCGGATAACCTCTCCCAGCGGCTTCATGTATATATTAAACAGCATAGGGAATAAAATAGAGCCCTGTGGAACCCCATGGCTTAAATGCCATGGCACAGAGCAATAATCCCCCAGCACCACCTTCTGAAAATGGCCATCCAAGTAGGAGCGGAACCACTGCAGCGCAGTGCCTCCAACTCCTAGCCCAGACAACCTATCCAGAAGGATACCATGGTAGATGGTATCGAAAGCCGCTGAGAGGTCCAAGACAACCAACAGGGTTGCACTCCCCCTGTCCCTCTCCCGGCAAAGGTCATTCCACAGGGTGACCAAGGCAGTTTCTGTTCCAAAACCAGGCCTGAAACCCGATTCAAATGGATCTAGATAATTCGTTTCATTCAAGAGTGTCTGGGGTTGTCCTGCAACCACCTGCTCAAGCCCCTTGCCCAGGAAAGGAATGTTCACCACTGGCCTATAGTTGTTAACATCTTCCGGGTCCAGGTTAGGCTTTTTCAGGAGTGGTCTGATTACCGCCTCTTTTAACAAGGTCGGCACCCCTCCCTCTCTCAAGGAGGCATTTACAGCCTCCTGGACCCAGCCGGCGGTCCCATCCTTATTTGATGTAATTAGCCACGACAGGCAAGGGTCAAGCACACAAGTGGTCGACCGGACTTGGCCAAGCACCTTGTCCACATCCTCAGGTCTCAGTAACTGAAACTCATCCAATAAAACTGGACCAGACGGTGCTCTGAACGCCTCTACTAGCGGAGCTGCATTAAGCGTGGTGTCCAATTCAAGACGAATCTGAGCAACTTTATCTTCAAAGTGCCATGCAAACTGGTCACAGCGTGCTACTGAGGGTTCCACCATCTCTCACCCTGGCCCAGAATGTAGCAGGCCACGAACCACCTGGAAAAGCTCCACCGGACAACACTGTGAAGATGCAATGCTGGTGGAGAAGAACTGTCTCTTCGCCACCCTCACCGCCACAGAGTAGGCTCGATAATGAGCTCTAGCCCGTGTCCGATCAGACTCAGCACGAGTTTTCCTCCACCTGCATTCTAGCCGTCTCCCCTTTTGCTTCATTGCCCTCAGCTTAGGTGTAAACCAAGGAGCTGGCCGAGCTCTGCTCAGAGGGAGAGGGCGCTTGGGTGCGATCGTGTCAACCGCCTGGGTCATCTCTGCATTCCACAGGGTGACCTGGGCTTCGACAGGAGCACCGGCCATATCAGCAGGAAAATCCCACAGAGCCTTCTTGAATCCATTGGCGTCCATTAGCCTCTGGGGGCGGACCATTTTAATAGGCCCCCCACCCTTGCAGAGGGGAAAGGATGCCAAAAGTCTAAACCTCAATAGAAAGTGATCCGACCATGACAAGGGGGTAGATGTTAGTTCCCCAACTTTCAGATCACCATCCTCCTGTCCACCCGAGAAAACCAGGTCAAGAGTATGTCCTTTTACATGCATTGGGCCGATGACATGTTGAGATAGCCCCATGGTTGTTATGGCAGCCATGAAGTCCTGAGCCGCTCTGGATGAAGGAGCCTCCGCATGGAAGTTGAGATCACCCAGGACCACCATCCTGGGGGTCCTCAATGCCAGGTCTGAGACAACCTCCGTCAGCTCAGGCAGGGAGACTGTTGGGCAGTGGGGTGGGTGGTACACCAGCAGAATCCCTAATCTGTCTCGGGTACCCAACACAAAGTACAGACACTCAAGACCAGCACTCGAATGAACAGGAAGCCTAGAGAGGGAGATTGTATTTCTATAGACCATGGCAACCCCCCCTCCCCGGCCCTAAAGTCGGTGCTGGTGCTGCACCGAGTACCCAGGAGGGCAAAGCTGAGTGAGAGTAACCACTCCCAGTTCACCCACCCAGGTCTCAGTGATACATACCAGGTCAGCCCCCTCATCCACAATCAAATCATGGATGAGTGAGATTTTATTTTGGACTGACCTGGCATTCAGCAGCAGCAGCACCAACCCCGAGGACAAGCTGGTAAGGCCGCCAGGAACTACCTGGTTGGGGGAAGAACCAGAAAAGGGGATAGTTGTAAGGCAACTACCCCCTCTTCTCCTCATCTGGCCTGTTTCTCCCCCAACACCGTACCTCCCCCTACCCGTGACCACAGTTATGTGGGCATCCCTTTGCCCCCTTGAGCTCCCCAGGCACATATTTGAAATATACAAATTAAACAATAGTATAAAACTTCTTTGTCAACATGTATGTGTGAAAAAGATCCCTGTATATTCCTTAAGTATGTTATACTTATTCACTGGACATCATACCTAATAACAACTTTCCAGTATCAAGTAAGATTGTGGTTATATGAAAAGTGGGTTTGGGGAGCCAGTTTAGGCTATGTTACTTGTATTCCAATGCCAACTGAACTTGAGGGAGGGAGAGAGAGAGAGAGAGAGAGAGAGAGAGAGAGAGAGAGAGAGAGAGTTTTTCCCCCAGCAGCAAAGATGAAGAACATGATTATATAATAACCTGTTTTGAAAAGGCCACTTTGTACTCAGTGGGGAATTTAGCTAAGATTTCAAGTGAGAACAATTCAGTGAATGAAATACAAAACCATGGTTTGCCCAGCATCCTTCTTGGGGCAATATGAACCCCTTTGGTACAAAATTGGATCAAGGAGGATGATTATCCCTTAAAGAGTGTGAGTATAAAAAAATGAATATTGGAGGAAGTCGGGGATCTGAGCCACTTAAAAGCTCGTCCTCACAGTATGGGATTTCCTGCCCTATAGGGTTATTCCAATTGAATCCCATTCACTCCTCTAAAGGAAGACCTTTCTTTTCACATGGCAGACAGTCTTTGAAATGGGACATGCAGGACATTGTTCCAAAGAGAGAGAAAATATTTTGCTTGGTTTGCTGTGAAAGGTAACTGGCTTGCAAAGCAAAGTGAATGTCTCTCAAACCTTTGTTGGAAACATATGAGTAATGGAAATTACTCATATGCTTTTTATTCCATCCTATTTGTTTCTACATTTATACTCATGCAAAAGAAGTATGATGCTTCTAATGTGCCAGTTCGTATCAGAGGATTAGTTCATTCTTAGGTGAAAACTGGAGATAACACTAGCTGTATACATTCAAATGTTCAAAGAATTCATGCAAGGGAAGTGGGGTTGCATGTGCCATCCCCAATGTGCCCCATATTCTTTCATGCATTCTTTGAATGTCAGGGGTGGTGGTAAGGGCATCACATGTTTTAAAGCCAGTGTAGTGTAGTGGCTAAAGTGTTGGACTGGGAGTTGGGAGATCCGGTTTCTAGTCCCCAATCAGCGATGGAAGCTCACTGGGTGACTTTGGGCCAGCCATACTCTCAGCCTAACCTACCTCACAGGGTTGTTGTTGTGAGAATAAAATGGAGAGGAGGAGGATTATGTACTCCATCTTGGGTTCCTTGGAGGAAAGAAAGGCAGTATTGCAAAATTAAATAATAAATTTAAATGCAATATTAAATAATAAATAAATAGAAAAAAGCATGATGTCCAGGCTTTAAACAAAACAAAAGCAGCTCAAGAGGCTATGACTGTGAGGAGGAATGAAGTAGTCGGGGCTGCTTAACTTTTTCCTCTTTGATTGTTTTTCAGCTCAGAATTACCCCCAGCTGCCTTTCTGCTCTGTTAGGGGAAAGATTTGTAGTGATGCTGCAAATATTGGTGAATTTTCTGCTCCTGATACAGAAGACACCAAACCAGGCCCTTCCATATTTACCCTTGTGGGTAAGTCTTCTGAACTGACAGCAGGATTGAGAATGGCTGAGTTCAGACGACACTTTAGGCAACCGGGGGATGGGGGGAAGAGGCAACTGTCCATTGTGTTGATTATTGTGTCGTGTGTCTGGGGACCCACAACGTTCAGTATATTATTTAACAACGAGGAAAAACAATGGGCTGCCCCGTTGTTTATCGGAGACCCATTGCTTATCATGAGGCCTGGACTTTCAGCCGCGCAACGGGGGGAGGGGCAACATGTTGTGTGTTGGTAGGCTGACCAGATAAAATCCAGGTCAGGGCTCATGTAACTTTAACAGTTGTAGAGAAAAGGGAATTTCAGCCAGTGTCATTTGTATGCAATTAGTTCCTGGGGAAATTCCCTCTTCATCCCAAGAGTTAAAGTTCCAGGGGCCCTGCCTTCTTTTGTATATGGCCACTCTAGTATAGCGCCTGCAACTTTAACTGTTGTGATGAAGAGGGAATTGCACCAGGAACTAATTGCATACAAATGACACTGGCTGAAATTCCCATTTCTCTACAACTGTTAAAGTTACATGAGCCCTGACCTGGATTTTATCTGGTCACCCTAGTGTTGGGAACCGCAAAACTAATGAACCATCAGTTGCCTCTTCCCCCCGCCATTGCCTAAAGTGTCATCCGAACTCAGCCAATATCAATGCCAGGTTTGTAGGAGGAAGAAAAGCAGTGACAGTAGAAAAATGCTTGATTCCCTTTGGCACTATACTAGAGTGACCATATACAAAAGAAGGCAGGGCCCCTGCACCTTTAACTGTTGTGATGAAGAGGGAATTTCACCAGGAACTAATTGCATACAAATGACACTGGCTGAAATTCTGTTTTCTCTACAACTGTTAAAGTTACATGAGCCCTGTCCTCCTTTTCATATGGTCAGCCTATTCATATGGAAGTTGGTCATGTTGTCATCTCATGTCATGTGACCTCCAAGTTCTTAAATTACTAGAGCACTGTAGGAAGAAGCCATGCAGCATGATGTAATATTGCTGCATAATAGAGGAACAGCTCCTTACTCGAGACTCAATCATTTACTTCTGAATAAAATGCACAGGATTAGGGCTGGGCAAAGGCTCCCCCTCAAATTCATTGAACTTTTCTTTCTGAAGAAGGGGGGATTATTTATTTATTCCTTTATTTATTATGTTTCTATGCCACCCAATAGCTGAAGCTCTCTGGGCAGTTCACAATAAAATCACAAAAAATGGCATAAGCTATATAATAATTTTTTTAAACTACAGTATAAAATAAAAGTAAAAAAAAACACCAGAATAAAACCTAGCAGCAATGCAGAGATTTAAAATACAATAACAGATTTAAAACAATAGAACTGAAAGACTAAGATGCCTGGGAAAATAAAAAAAGATGCCAGAAAGTGCACAACATAGGTGCCATCTGAGCCTCTTTGGGAATCTCATTCCACAACTGGGGTGCCACAGCAGAAAAGGCTATCTTCTTGGTAGCCACCCACATTAATGACAGCTGGTGGGGGGAGGAAGTTATTTGACTTTTGATTTGGGGTGCTTAGTAAGTATACACTAGAAGATATTTGAAAATTTAAATAAATTATTCATTTATCTGTTGCATTTATATCCCATTTATATTTCCACTTGAAAAGAACCGAAGGTGGCTTACATGATCCTCCTCTTCCTCCTCTCCATTTTATTGTTACAACAACCTTGTGGGGTAGATAAGGCTGAGAGTCAGTGACTGGTCCAAAATTACCCAGTGAACATCATGGTCAAGTGGGGACTAGAACCTGGATCACCCAGTCCAACACTCTAACCACTCATACCATGCTGGCGCTTTAATTTTTTTTCTTTTTCTTAGTAATAATAATAATAATGATAATAATAATAATAATAATGATAATAATAAATCACTCCAAAGCTAAAAAGCATGAGTATTTCCACACACGTTCAAAATGGAGCTGGAATATTCCTGGAAATGATGCTACATGACGATATAGCATTTTTCAATGGGCATTGTATGGAGAAATTTCTACTTCCCTGCCCCATCCCCAAACAATGCCCTTTAAATAATGGTATTCATCATTTAGCATAATTTTCAGGGTAATTCTAAACTCAATGGAAAGTGTATAGTGGTAGCCACACTTACTAGTCATTCTGAGTAGCTTTTACCATTACGTAGGCTGACCATATGAAAAGGAGGACAGGGCTCATGTAACTTTAACAGTTGTAGAGCAAAGGGAATTTCAGCCAGTGTCATTTGTATGCAATTAGTTCCTGGTGAAATTCTCTCTTCATCACAACAGTTAAAGTTGCAGGGGCCCTGCCTTCTTTTGTATATGGTCCCTCTAGTATAGTGCCTGCACCTTTAACTGTTGTGATGAAGAGGGGATTTCACCAGGAACTAATTGCATAGAAATGACACTGGCTGAAATTCCCTTTTCTCTATAACTGTTAAAGTTACATGAGCCCTGTCCTCCTTTTCATATGGTCAGCCTACCATTACATACTTTTAAAAAGAAAAGTAAAGAAGAAAACAAATGAAATAAAAGCCGTCATTTACCTAATACCTCCATCCTAAATGTCTACCTGCATTCTGATTTTTGGGAGGTCTCCCCACAACCTACTCTCCTCCCCAAACTCCGCTGGGGTGGGTGTTCAGATCAGCCCTATATAGGCCTTATCTACACCAAGCAGGATATAGCGGTATGAAAGCGGTATATGGTATGTGTCAATGGGCCCCAACAGTTTGTCAGTGCACTTCGATACCACTACAAAGAAGCAGTGTATATATTCCTTTATATATTCCTTTTTCATACCACTTTCAAAGTGCAATAGCCTGCTTGGTGTAGATAAGGCCATAGAATCAAGTTTTAAAGGTGTCACAATACTTTGCAATGCTAGGCATTTTTTGGCCGACAGTAAGTAGTTATTTCAATGGAATAGTTAAGGCATGTACTTTAGTAACACCCATTGAAATCAACGGATTTTTAAAAATGCTTAACTTGGGATAGCTTGTACCCAGATGTTCAGGCCACGAAAGACACCTTTAAATGCCTTCAAAACACTTCTCTGGTAGTTTGTGCAGAGAATTTAAGAGTTTGGAATAATGAAGCCTGTTTTTTTCCACCTTTTGCTTCTCACGGCAAGAGTTTAAATGGAACTATCAGAAAAAGAAAATGACTAGTTATACTCTCCAGTGTGTGGCAATAGTGATAAATGGAATGCAATCTGATAGTTTAAATTTAATGAGTGTGTCCCTGTTTTGCCTTAATAGAGGTAAATCATCCCGGGTTGAATAGTCAATTTACTCTCCCCCACTCTTCCCCACACTTTGCGGGGCATTTAGAGAAGTCACTCACTAGTTGCGCAGAAAAGGGCTGATAGTGAAGTCTGCAAATAACAATTGAAATTAGATTTGAGTCATGGTAGACTTTGTTGATTTAGGACAAGTACAGGCCTGGAAAGGACCAAAGGGTCAGCATCACAGATTTCAGCTCTGAATACATTGAAGTGTCAATTGTACCCATATGTCTTTCATTTAGTTGGCCAAAACTCACTCTCTCTCTCTCTCTCTCTCTCTCTCTCTCTCTCTCTCCACACACACACACACAGAGGGAGAGAGAGAGAGAGAGAGAGAGAGAGAGAGAGAGAGAGAGAGAGAGCTAAGCAGGAAATAAGCACACTATTGAGGGTTGTCTTGTCTGTTAGGGAGGGTTTATTGTTGTCATCAAGATCCCCCTCAATTTTCACTACTCCTAGGACAGGTTTACACTTGCATCTATTTCAGTTGGGTTGGTTTCTGGACAGTTATTTGGCGGCTGCCGTTCAGCTGCCCATCAGCAAAGCTATCAGGATAATAAAGCACTTCTATGATATATAAGTGCATTTAAGAAATCAGTCTAAAACATTAACAAAGCAGATAAAACCCTGGGAAATTGCTACATGAGGTGTCACATGTACTGAATATATCTTTATTCAGGCATTATTCACCCACCCATCAATAAAGATAAAGTGGGGCTGCATTTAGCTCCATCCCCAAGGTTGTGCAACTGCTCCCAGACTCTCATGAGCTGAGGGATATCTCCTGCAGTAGGGAGTCTTTTCTACCTGTGGAGGTTCCCTGCATGATTTAGAAGACATTTTTTTCAGGTTTCTAAATTGTGAGGAGGGTCTCCATGGATGCAAATTCTCCCCATTGCATCTGAGGGTCCTGGAGGAACCACATGACTTCAGTGGAGGGGTTAAACATGCAGCCCCACAGCCCCACTGTGACTGTGTTGCTGCTTAGAGTGAGTAACACCCGAACAGGATATAATGTGTACATTAGAATATCTGCACAGATTCATGCACAGAAATCAACAGTACAGGAAACATATCTTACCTGGTTTGGAACAACCAGCAAGGCAAATCCTCCATACATCTAGCCTAAAGTACATGTCATTACGTTATATGAGGCTGATTCTCAGGGAAACATTTGTAGGCAAAGGCTACAATCCTCTGCTCACTTACCTGGGAGTAACCCCCATTGAACGCAATGGATCTATTTCGCAATAAACATTTATAGTATTGTGCTGTAAACTGGATACCAACCTATTCCTGGGCACAGTTCAAACTGCTGCTTTTTAACTACAAAGCCAAACGGCTTTGGAACATCTACCACACGAGCTTGCCTGAACCCTGCATTATGTTTGAGAAGATGTTAGGATAGTGGGGGGCTGTTGGCTCCGATGTCAGTGGGGAAATGAATTTGCTCCAAGTTTCAGTCAGAACCGGTCTGACTAGGACACTTTCCACACCAGGTGTTTCGCCTGGGATGCCCCCCGGCTGGTTCCTGTGAGTCCAAATGATGCACAGGGACTCCCGGGGGTGGGGGTGGGGTTGGACACGGGATTTTCCAGGGCTATGGCAACTCTGGAAATTCCCGAATCTTCTGTGCTCCTGGGAAGTTCCTGGGACTATGGAAGAGGTGGCCCCCTGTTCCGGGTGCTGCAGCGCTTACTCGTGAGTAAGCATGGCAGAAAAATGGACACAGAGCCACATCGCATGGCTCCATGCCCATCAAAGGAGGGGGGAAGGAAGCCCACCATCCCTAGGATAGCGGGGGATCGGTGCCCCCCATTTTTGCCACATTTTATCTCTGCCTTTTTTTGAAAAGAAGTGGCGCCTGTGATGGTGCGACAATCCCAGAAGCAGCTACTTCCAGGATTGCCTGCCTTCCTCCTTCTACACCCCTATGATGTAGAAAGGGCCTAGTTCTGAATGAAACATGGAGCGGATTCACCGCCCCTCTGACCTCGGAGCCACCAGCCTCCACTGTGTTAGGAGAAATGGAAGTGCTATCTGTGGGGGTTCTGGGAGAGCCCAATCAGACATGCATGTCCTTACTTGAAATTGCACTGATGCAATTATGCTTGTGTGACCCAGGCTATTACAACCTGCAACTGAGAGCTCCATCACACCAGTGGTTTAATGCACTCTCTATCTGGTATTGCAGCACAGGACTCACGTGACGTCCTGCACTCATCTTGCCTCTTTCCTCCATTTTGCATATTATTTGGGTGCGGGGAAAGGCTGGATTATTTTCCCCAAGCAGATTTAATGCACCCTTAAGCCTCTGTGTATTGCTGTCCTCTCGCTTTTTCCTTTGTTGAGGACATGTGCTTTGAATGGAGTCTTGGTGATGAAAGGGGAGGGTGGGGCAGTTCTCCTCCTCCAGCATGCCATGTCGAATAGATGGACTTGTGCTTAGCCAGTTGAATGGACTTTTTACTAGGGATGTGCACAGACCCCCAGATCGGATTGGAACTGGGATCGGAACCGGGATTGGTGTCGGATCGGATCAGAGGCTTTCCAGATCAAATTGGCACCAATCCTGATCTGAAAATCGGAAGTCCGATTTTTGGATCGGATGCCATTTTAGGTGTTATCGCCATCGGCTTGCATTGGGGGAAAGAAAGCTTTCCCCAATGCAAGCCTATGAGGAAAACATGAGGGTGGGTGAGTGGGGGCCTAACTCCCCCCTCCCTGACCCTCCCCCTACTCGTGCTCCTTACCTGCTGGGGCTGTCTGCTGCCATCCGCTGCCATCCATTGCCATCCACTGGTCCCATCTACTGAAAAACAGGCATCGTGGCCTAGTTCTCAGTAAAGTGCCAGGTGAAGTAAAGCGCCAGGTGAAGCAGGCGCCCCGGCAGGTAAGTGGGGCCATCTGCTGCTGCCCACTGCCACCTGTGGCCCCTTCTACTGAGAAACAGGCTTCGTGACCTGCCTCTCAGTAGCGTGCTGGGTGATGTCATCACCTGGAGCGCTACTGAGAGGCCGGCCGCAAAGCCTGTTTCTCAATAGAAAGTACCAGCAGATGGCAGCGGACGGCCCCAGCAGATAAGGAGCGCGAGTGGGGGGAGGAGGTCCAATCCTCTGATCTCTTCCGATCCTGATCGGGTCCTTTCAGATCGGATCAGATGAGATCGTACAATCCAGATGCGGGGATCGGAATCAGATAATTTTATCCGAATTTGGCCGGATTGGGTCCAGATCGTGGATCGGACCCAATCCAGTGCACACCCCTACTTTTTACTACTCCAACCCCACTCTGGTTGCCTGCAAAAACTGAGCCCAGCCGATGAAATATTAAATCAGTAAATTGCTAGACAACAAAGCCAGAGTGAAGGGAAGAGGAAGGAGCCCACATCCCTGAGGACCCCAGCATATCTCTATCTTTATGAACTGGAGATGCACAGCTGCACATTTTCAAAGTAAAGGAAAACAGATCCTCCACAAATGCAAACAGGTGGAATTTTGCATTGGTGGAGTGTCAGGAGAATGGTGAGGGGGGATTAGAAAAATTCCTAAAAATCAAGGCATGAACAGATGTGATTCAAACATGGCCTGGCTAAAGCGCTCCTTAAGAGCTATCACTCTGCCAAGTTTCATCTCTTTATCTTTAAAATTTATGCAGATGTAAGCATTTTGGTTACCTTGGAGCAAGGGGGGGGGAACCTGACTACCTTTACAAAAGAAGTTAGTTAAAATGATTGTTCATAAGCCCACCCTTTGAAATGAGAAAAAAAATAGCTGCAAGAGGAAGGAGAATGTAGGGGGTGGGGCAGTTTTGCCAGCATAGTAGCGACATGGGTGAAAAGATACATGAGCACAACAATGCATAGACATGAAAGTGCCTAGCACTCGACTCGCTAAGGAAACGGAGGGGGAAACCATGGAAGCAAACTGGGGAAACAAGTAGGTGTGATGAAACCCTGAATGTGTGACCTGGCTCCATAGAAAAGCATGCAAGAGTTCTGTGGTGGTATCAGATCTGTGATGACAGCCCATTTGTATGAGCTAGTCAGCACTGGACCTTGAAGCTGCCACATGATGAACATCTATGTGTGAAGGTGTACATTGTGAAAGGTGAAGTTGGAACCCTAATTCATTAAACGTAATAGCAACTTTACCATTGCGTTCAATGGGACCCTAAATCAGGAAATCTGCTGTGAGATTTGGGATCTGCTTTTTGAATCCACTAAATTAATCAGAATACATTATTCTTTGGGAGTAGCTGGTTCATTTCTCTCTGCTTTTATTGAGATGGGGTTTGTCATGCAAAGGTGTAACATTGTCAGGAGATTGCACTCCTTTCATGTCATCTAATCCCAACTCATGTTTTGGGAGTTAATTGCACAGACAAAAACAGGATGCTTGCTATTAACTAGGGCATATTTTTGAACAATTAATTCTTAATCAGTATGCATATATAAAAAAAGGAACACACTTTTCCGCTCTCCCTATTATTTTCTGTTTGTCTAACATCTGCCTGCTCATAAGTAGCAGCAATAATGAATTCATCACTTTGGTATTTTATGGGGGAAATTAACAAGCCTGTTTTTCTTTTAATTAAAAAAACCCCCACAGACATAAAAATGAAGAACATCCTTCTTTAATGTTGTCCATTAAAAGCTCATTTAGGTGGTTAAAAATAACGAAGGGCCTATCTAAACAAAGAGTGGATTCACAAACCCTTGGTTTTCATGTAGATTCAGTTCCAATGTGTACCTGCTCACCAGGTTAAATCTGAAAGTACATGGCTGAAGTCCTAGGCAGCTATGCCTGAGCAAGCACACTGCCAGATGTGGCTTTGGAATTTCCATGCCAGTTAGCAAATCTGGCCAAACAGATGAGCTAATATTAATGGAGGCACAGCCGTGCCTCCATTGTTAAGAGCTGTCAGTAAAAAACACATTCCACCATGTTAAAGTGATAATTGTGTGTGTGTGTGGGGGGGGTCATTCTAACAGCCATAAAATCAAAAATATTTCACCAACCTTTCTGAAATTTTCAGGTGCCAGAAAGAAATGTTTGTTTTACATTACCTGAAAATTTCAAGAAGATTGATGAAAGATTGAGGGAAGGAGAACAGTTTAAGGTAGAAAAGGAATACAAACCTGTCTTCCTGCTTTTGTAAAATCACTTCCGGGTTGCGACTTTTGTGCTCACGATTTGCATAATTTCTAGAGCCGTATTAATTAATCCAGTGGTGGGATCTTCTTCCTCCTTGACTATAGTTGGTGGAAAGCTTTTCATTTTTTAAAAATTCCCTTCGGTTGATTTTTAAGGACTATTTTAACCTCTCATTCAAGTCAATGAGGTGGCCATCTCAGTAGCGTCGCTCTCCCCCCTCCCTCCTGCCTTAGAATGTGGGGTGGGTGGGTGAAATGGCCGCTGCCTCTAGCACAGACCTTTTGAGTGAAGAAGAAGAGTTTCTCTTTTCTCTTCTGGAACATGCATTCCTTTGGCTCTGAGAGTAATTTGGGCTATCTTCATAAGGTCAGTTTGCTCTTTTGCTCCCTGGTGAAGCAGGGTGTAGCTCCTCTGGATCCATGGTAACCTGATCTTCAGATCTCTCCTGGGAATAGGTAGCTATACCTTTCTTTTAATTTCCCCCACCCACTCACACACAGTGCTCCTTCCCTCTTTTCTAAGAGTTTGGTCCATACTGCTATAAAGTTGAAAGCTTCAAACACTTCATTTAATTAGTTTGGGCAGGTGTTAAGTTTTAAGTATAATGTTGAAACCTTTCAAAGTGCTTCTGGGCCTACAATGTTGGTTTCGGCCTAGTCACCCTGTTTTTCTAATAAGGTTTAGAAACAGTTGAGCTGTCGTTTATTTTGCATAGTGTGCACACATGGATTTTCTTTCTAATCCTTGCAGTCTACACTGGCTTCCTCCTTGATGTGTTTTTGGTTGCAGACAAACCCTTTTTTGTTCCAGCAGGCCTTTGGCAAATCATCTGGACCTCTGTCTATACCTTTGACTTTTAAATTGTTATGTATTTAAAATGTTTTAAATGCTTTAATATTGAAAAGTATTTAATTATATTTTTAACTTTTGTATATTTAGGCTGACCATATGAAAAGGAGTACAGGGCTCATGTAACTTTAACAGTTGTAAACAAAAGGGAATTTCAGCCAGTGTCATTTGTATGCAATTAGTCCCTGGTGAAATTCCCTCTTCATCACAACAGTTAAAGTTGCAGGCACTATACTAGAGTGACCATATACAAAGAAGGCAGGGTCCCAGGAACTAATTGCATATAAATGACACTGGCTGAAATCCCCTTTTCTCTACAACTGTTAAAGTTACATGAGCCCTGTCCTCCTTTTCATATGGTCAGCCTAGTATATTCCTATTTATAGGTTTTAGCTGTATATGTTTTAGTTTTGTAAGGCTGCCCTGAGGCCCAGCATTAGGCAAAAGGCAGGATACTACTACTACTACTACTACTACTTAGGCTGGCCATATGAAAAGGAGGACAGGGCACATGTAACTTTAACAGTTGTAGAGAAAAGGGAATTTCAGCCAGTGTCATTTGTATGCAATTAGTTCCTGGTGATATTCCCTCTTCATCACAACGGTTAAAGTTGCAGGCACTATACTAGAGTGACCATATACAAAAGAAGGCAGGGCCCCTGCAACTTTAACTGTTGTGATGAAGAGGGAATTTCACCAGGAACTAATTGCATACAAATGACACTGGCTGAAATTCTCTTTTCTCTACAACTGTTAAAGTTAAATAAATAAATAAAAGTTACATGAGCCCTGACCTCCTTTTCATATGGTCAGCGTACTACCACTACTACTAGTAATGTTTCAGATTTCACTTCTGCATCTGATGTTCTTTTGCATTTACTTTTCTTTATAAACCATTCATGTCTTAAGACTTCTTGTGTGGCATGTTTTCATTGGTTTAACAAGTTAAAAGGGGTATTCACTGTTTTCATGCTTATGTTATAAAATCTATTTTCAACAGGCCTAGTAACTTCAAGAGTAACAGAGTTGGGGAAAATCCTCAATCTCTTTGCTATCAGAGGCACTGAGTAAGGGACCCCTGGAGATAATTTAGACTGACCCCAACCACAAAACACTATTCCCCCTTCTGAAGAGATCTGGACCACAGACTACTAAAGACAAACAAAGTAGCAGGCCATAATAACAGTTCTCATGTGGCCATTTGCCTTATGAGGCAATGATGGGAGTTGTAGTCCAACACCTTTGGAGGGCACCAGGTTGGGGAAGGGCTGCTCTAAACAAAACAAGAGAAGTAGGTGGCCCTAAGTTGTTTGTGATCAGTTTTCCACAACCCCACAGTCACCTCTGCATATCATATTCTCCATCCTGTCCTCATGGTTTATCTGCTTTGGGAGAATGAGAATTTCACTTGCACTTTCTGCCTCCTTAGGGAGGATGTGGCGTTAAGGCTTGTGAGCCTTAACTCCCAATTTCCCTGCTTTTTGGTGCTTGGTTGGAATCTGTAGAGCCTTAACATTGTTTTTGTAAACCGTAGGTTTTTTGTTTAATGAATTATTATTAGGGGCATATTACAAAGTGCCGTAAGAGAAAAATGCTGGCCCTTGTCCCAAGGAACTTACAATCTAAGTATAGGTGGTGGCGGGGATGAGCGAAAAATGGGAGGAAAGGGGACAGATAAGTGTAACAAAAAGACAAAGAAAGAGGAAGGATGGGAGCAGGAGATTTTCAAAGATAGCAGTCTGGAGTAGAGATGCCTGTCACTGGAAATCCAGTTCTTTTTGAATTTGATGGAGCTTTGCAGCATATATGGCTGTGTTTGAGAGATGAGCTGAAGGCTTTCCCCTGAACTCTGGGAACACTTTTTATGCATTTGTGGGGAGGGGACAAGTTTGTCAATTTGCACAAATTTCTAAGCAATGTGCACGTAATTATGAGCAAATCATGGCCAAATTTCTGCAAGTTATGGCCAAATTTGCTCAAATTGATCAGAAATGTGCACAAATTGCAGAAGCTTCCCTCCCCTCCCCTCCATATCCTTGAAGTGGCCTAATTTGCTGCAGATCAAGGGAGGCGAACCTGGAAAACTCTGTTGAAGTCTACCCCCAAATCGATTTCTCTGACATCCCTACTCTGGGGGCATCTTGGCCTTGACTCAGCAATCTTGCTCAGATTAAGGGGTGAGGCCTGAGTCTCAGGCTTTATATGACCTGCTGGCCCACCTGTGTCATTTGTCAACTGATAAAATAGAGGCTTGTACAATTGCGGCAGTCAAGCTTTTTCCCTTTTTTTCTCTCAAGCAACAGCCCCCCCCCCCCAGCTCCATGCTTACAGTCACTTCCCACACACTACTTGACCAATATCCAGCTGGCCTAAAAGAAGTAGAAGAAAAGATGTAAGCCCCTTCTCCATATTACATTGCAAAGTGCTTTTGAAATTTGACTAAGATATAAAAGTGGTTATTTTGTTGTGTGTGGTGGTGCTGGTGGTGGTGGTGGTGGGATTTTTTTTTTTTCATGGGCATGGTTAGCATCAATGTTGAGAAAGGAAACTGAAGAACTGAGCACCTCTCTGGCCTGAGATTTCAGTTGAGGGTTTAATTCAGAACCATAATGTCTAGAAATATATTTTCTTAATAACAATTGTGTAATTCATGTGCTCAGGTGAACACAAGTGGGGTTAAAGTAGGGGCACGTGCAAGCCCCACCCACAAGTCCCTACAAATGACAGCTCCACTTCTAACTTTTGCACATTAAGCACAATGTTCGGAAGTGGGATCCTAAGAAAGTTTGGCTGAATGTGCTTAGAATATCCCCCACAATCTGAAATCCAGACAATGCTGGCACGCATAGGAGGCACATGGCCACAGGGAGGCTGTTGCGGGCAGAGGGGAAGGGGAGAGACGTGCCTCCTGCCCATTGGGGGAGGCAGCATCGGGCCATCAGCTGGGAGTGGGGCGAAGGTGCCGAAATTAGGCGGCCACGCCCTGTGCTCTAGCCTCTTCTCATCATGGTCGGAGAGGAAGAGGACAATGGCACCCTGGCGTTTACTCTCTTGTGGGCCAAGACGTTTTGTGGACTCTCACCTGAGGACTCGAGGAGGAGGCGATGGGAGGATCTTCTTCCATGTGGAGCCGGGTTTTGGCAGCGTTCCCGGCCTTTTGTGTAGCCCGGCTGGGCCGCGGGAGTGGGTGCTTGGGTGTGCATAGCCTAGAGGCCTCCCGGCCTCCGTATAGCCTCACCAGCAGCGGCAGCAGCGGCTGGGTGGGTATGGCGAAGTGTGCCTGCTTAAGAGGCTAATTCTCAGCCAGGCCCCTCAATCAGCAGTGAAAGTGGTGTGGCAGTGGCAGATCCAGCTACAACCCCGGGGGAAGAGGTAACGCTCCAGATATGGCTTTAATCTTGGCCTGCCTTGAAGCAGTCAAGGATAAAGGGGTAGCCCTGCCTGTTAGGCCTCCTACTAGGGCAAGTCAATACTCCCGGCCCGGAGCAACTAGGAAGCAGGCTCAACATGATTTGTTGTTATCCCTTGCAGCACACCTAGATGCAGTTGAGGCTGCTGGCAGGTCCACTTCCACTCAGGCTGGGGATGCAAATCCAATTCAGCCCCTCCCATCTGTGGAACCCAGGCAAGAGTGGGAGACTACAAGACTTGAGACCATGGTACCAGGTGAGTCAGGTCAGGGGCCTTCCTCACCTGCACAGAACTGGGACCCCTATGTCTCATGGGGTTGGCTCCCCTTGCTTTCTAGTTTCAAGTGGTCATTTGCACTGCCACAGCTGGGACATCTGGGGTCACCCTTCCAGCTCCTGCTGGGGTTCCGGGGGTAGAAGCGACCAAAACCATGGCCTATCATTCCCAAAAGGGGGTTCGGTGAATGATGATATCCCTGAGCACCTTTGTTCAGTGCGCTATGCATCAGGAATGCATACACCAAGGCAGGTAAGGAGTTTTATACTTTCCGTTTAGGAATGCAACTCCAGCAGTTGTGGCCTATTCCTGTAGAACACCTTCTCCAGTTTTGCGTCCATTCCCGGGTGGAAAGGACTTTCTGCTGGAACTATTGGAGGTAAGATGGCGGCACTGGTCTTTTGGTCTAAGATGAAAGGGGTGGCAGATAACACCAGGGACTTTAGGATTAGGCGCTCCCTGCGGGGATGGGTAAGAGAGTCGCCCAGGATAGCGGATGCTCGACAACTGCTATCTGAGAGGACATGGCCATCGGTACGTAATTCTCAATTTGAAGCCTTATTGTTCAATTCCACAGCCCTTACAGCCTTTTTCAGGGAATTTCGGATACCTGAGTTGGTGGTTTTGGCTAGAGATGACAACTCAGGAAAGGTCCTATTATACCAAGGCATGGTGTTTAATCCAAATATGGTTTACATTCAGCTTAGGAGGTCCAAAATGGACCAAAGAGGACACGGTATGAAGGTGTCCCATTTTTCTGCTCAGGTGTCTTAGTTGTACCCTGTAAAGTCATTGGAGGCCTTTGCAGTGGTAAGAGGGGCTGATGTGGGCCCCTTATTCTGACATGCAGATGGCACCCCTCTGACAAAATATTGGCTTTGGACAATCACTGAATTAGCTTTACAGGCCTTGGGATTGGGCCCTTTTCACTTTGGTATGCACTCTTTCCACATTGGGGCTACTTTGATAGCCACAGTGTTGGGCTTTTCATTCCAAGAAGTTCAGGATGTGGGCAGATGGCGTTCTTGGGCATACCATACTTGCATACGGCCTTGGTCTGTGTAAAGGCAAGGACCTCGTTATGTAGGTGTTGACAGATTTCCAGGTGATACAGCGATATTGGCCGGGTGTCATCATAGTTTGGTCCTGTCTGATTCATAGACAGGTATGGAAGCATGGTTGGGACCCACGGGCCATGGACCGGGCCCGCAAAAAGGTAAATAGAGAAATTGCCACCACCCTGAGAACACACAGTGATTGGATTATTTGCCATCTGGATATATTGCAGACAAGGAGAGAGCTATATAGGCAGGAAGGGGTCCACTTAACCAATGCAGGCAACAACATTTTCTTGTAAGATCTGCAAAGGAGCCTGCGAGAAGTGTGTTTATGCAGGTGTGGGGGAGCAATTAAACAATATGTTTGTTGCTCCCCCTTGGCATTAGAGGTGGGCACGTTGAGAGAACAGGGATTGTGATCATTCTGTGGCACTGTTATTTGGTGAGGCCTTCCGCTGAGGGTTCTGTGGCCCCAGTGGGGGGATAGGGCTTACCTGTGAGGCCAACTCACCTCACTCCACCTGGTGTTATGCGGCCCAGGGGGGAGCGACACAGGAAGGCCTTCCCTCCCCAAAAGGGGTAGGCCTGTGGGTGGCAATCAAACACATGCCACTCATCAGGCATAGAATGTTTCACCCATTAAATGCCTACCAGTTTATGGCATAGTCAGGGCCTTCCTAGTGCTCCCTTTGCAGATCTGAATAAATGTGGCCCGAATTTGAAACCATACATTGTCACGTCTCTTTATTTCTCCCCTCCCCTTTGCGCTCACAATCTGCACTCCCTTTCACATTCCGCGGCTGTCCTGCATTTCTGAGGGAACTGTGACATACAAACAGCCTTGAATAGATTGTTCTGATGATTGTAATGGACAAAACTGCAACGTTAAATAATAATAATAATAAAAAACATTTCCCATTTTCCAAATACTTTAGTTATTCTAAAATCCAGCAAGCTTGCTCTGACATTTTTTAAAAAGTACATGTTTGTAATATGTTCTTTTGTTAGCTTTGTCCTTTTCTTTAGCTAAAGCAGAACTGTTTGGTTAAATGTTAGCACCCCTTTTAAGCGGAAATACATATATTTTCCCCCAGCAGGCATAATTTTATTTTGTGTGATTCCTATGTTGCAAATGTTTTACGGTTGTTTTTTTAAAAAAAGCGTGGCTATTTTCAAAATTATTTTAGCCTTAACCTCCAGGGGATACAAAAGATATGTAGATTTTAGGCCTAATATGCTAGTAACTCTTCTTTCTTTGAAAAGGAATGGCATCAGCCAAAAGTACATATTGAATGCCTTGGTGATTTTATTCATAGAGCAGTAAAGCCTTCTGCTTTTGTATTGTGCAATCAGAACCTTAAAACAATGAGATTTGCTGTAGTAAAGCAATCTTCCAATGCAATGGATGGTTATGTTCACCTGCAGCCTGTAGTTGGGTGTTCAAGCTTTAACTTCCACAACTGTCCATCCATACAGAATTCAACTTGTTATTTAGCCTTGGCTATTCCTTAATATATATTTTCTTAATTGCAGAACATTCATCTACTGTTAATTAACCATGGCATAAACAAAAGAGCCCAGAGGGAAGATACCTGTGCTAAATGCCAGTAAATGGCTCATCATATGGGTCTGCCTTGTTCCAAGTGGTACCAGGTATGGTTATACATGTATTAAAAAAAGATAAGTTATTTTTTGCCCATAATTTATTCAATTCATACCTCCTGAGCCCCAAAGCAAACCCAAACACAACCTGCAGTAGAAGTCTGTACATTTTGGAGCTTACAATGTAATTTGCAGAACAAAAATCATGCATGAAAGAATGCATACTTTTTTGGGGGGGGGAATGCACACAAGTATGAATTAATCAATGGGAGAACAATGCATAAATTTCAAAAGTGCATGCAATTGATATGGACATTTGGAAAAATGCACTCAAACATACACAGGTGGCTACATCTACACCATCACTCATCTCTGCACAGTAGAAATAAAGTGGATTCTGCTGCTGTCTAATGCTTTCCCTTATATTTCCACAAAGCAAAGGGCCCCTTCAAGCGCCCGGCTTGCTTGGGCGCGGGAAGGGTGTTGCGGTGTGGGTGGGGACGAGCGAGACGGGAGCCTCCATTGACAGGCTCCCATGAGGCCACGGGCGGTGGGAGGGGAGGAGGAGTGAGGTATTTAAGCCGGCTCACCCCTCCCAGCCCTCATGCGGTGTTTTCAGCGGCTCCCTCCCTCCCTCCCTGTAGGCAGTGTGGGTTCGCTGGTCGCTCTTTATGAGGGCCAAGTAGGAATTTTTTGCTCATAATCAGCCTTATGTTATGAGTCTTTTTGCCTACTTCACACTGTAAGACAGGTAAGGAGTACTAAATAGGTTGATTTGTTTCTTACAGTTTCGGTCACAATCTAATGGCAGGTTTGGCGGACATCCGAAGCGTTGTTCAGGGAAGGTGAGCATTCACAGGCACTGTTGGAGTGATGGGTAATGCCTGAGGCCCCTCAGCTGTGAGCTTTACGGTGACAGCTGGAGGGATAAGGGTTACCTTTGAGGCTAACCTTTCTCACCCACTCGGAGCTAAACGGCACGAGGAGGGGTCGACACCGGAAGGTCTCCCTACCCCAAAAGGGGGCAAGCCTGAGGGGTGGCGTTTGGAATCACGCCATCACTCAGGAGGTGAATGGCTTGCCCAGGGTTGAGTTGGATGTCCGCCTAGGTTACCCTTACTGCAGATCCGATAATAAAAGTGGCCCTGTTTAAAATCCATTTACTTGTCTCACCTCGTTATTTCACACCCTACACAATCCGCAAGGAATATGGATGGGGAGTTTGGCTCTATAGGTCCCATGTGGCGACAGACCTAAAACTTACTTTACGACAATGGAACCAACATACAACATTGCCTTAAACTCAAGGACCTGCCATGGTACCACACAGCCACACAATTATGTTTTGAGTTATTGACAATTCTCCAAAGACACGTCAACTCAAAGTTTCATCTGCATTACTGTCCTCACTGTAATGTGGAACTCAGTTGCTGGAACATTCCCCCCCCCCCCAATAAGTTGAGGGACTCGTGTCCTACTGATTTGTGACAACTGATGAGATGATAGCCTCAAATTGTACTCCTGAGAGTTAGGCATACAGGTACCTTATTTAAAATGCTGATTCACAGTAATTACAGGAACGCTGTACATTTTCTGACAGCTAACAGGCTGCCAAATGTTTTGGAGAACTTTGAAAGAAATTATAACAGGGTTTCACCAAAGTTGGCTTATGGCTTCAATGGAATGTTCATCTTTGACTATGTTAAAATGTCAAAATATATCATGAAACTGGTTGTTTGTTATAGCAAAAAGGATTGGTAAAAATGGACTAGACTATGTGGTCCTTCTAAAAATGCATACACATTATAAAAGGTAGGGACTATTGACTATAGCCTAGCCCTCATTCAGTGATGAACCAGTGCCTGGGCTGTCTCACTTCAGAATGCAGATGGTGGTGATGGTGGTGGGATACACACATACACACAGACATAAACACATGTCATTATATATATATATATATATATATATATATATACTTGTCCCAAGACATGTTCTGAAGGCATATAAGGTAGCCGCCTTGCTGAAGCTAATCAAGTGTGGATCTAGTCAGTGACTGGAGGAGAGACCACCTAGGAACCATATGTAACCACCTCAAGTTCCAGAATGGAAGGAAGGTGTGATATAAATGTAATAAATAAATATTAGTGTCTTAGTTCTCTTCACATAAAATGTTAAGATGGTAGACAAAAGATTATACTTAGAACCTATTTCCTTTTTCTATATGCAGGAACATCTTTGTATAGAGTAATTTCCACTTCCGGCATGAAATGGAATAGCTCAGATACAAGTTTACTACCCCAGTGAACTAGGGATGCTTGAAGAATTTGGAATGTGCAAATTCCAGTGGGAAATGACCTGATCCGCATCTCTCAGACAAATTCACAAACTTAGTTATCCACCATCTTTTGCACAACAGTTCAGAATATATTTAGAAGTGTATATTTTGAGAGAAAATATGTTTAAAAATGCATTTTAGAATGCAGTTTTGTTTGTTTTTTAAACTGCAGCTCGATCTGAAAAGGAGACAGAACAGTCACAGCAAGCGGGATTGACTGGAAATAGAATGATTCCTCCAGAGAAATGCAGCAAAAGATAGAGGGGTGGGGGTAAACATAAATCCATACTGCAATTTATGGTATAGCTTTAATAAAACACCACCACCAAATATATGGAAAGTTTGGCATCTTTCTACTAACTAAAAAGAATGATTGTGCAACAGCATGCTAAGAAGAAAACAAACAAGCCA
The DNA here is from genome assembly GCA_029215795.1 of Anniella stebbinsi. Taxonomy (NCBI): domain Eukaryota; kingdom Metazoa; phylum Chordata; class Lepidosauria; order Squamata; family Anniellidae; genus Anniella; species Anniella stebbinsi. Next base: position 145,990,013 of record JARDYH010000004.1, read on the forward strand.
ATATCTGGCATTTTAATATGCATGAAGATTTGTGTACATGGCTTAATGAAACTGGGGGTGGGAGGTGAAATCAAGCAAATGAAATAAACAAGAAACTGGAGCAACAGGAAACTGCTCATATGATATTTCAGAACTTTGTGAGACAATTTTTCCATGTCAACCTAGATGACACGCAGAACAGAACACTGGGAAGTACAATCCCCACAGAATAATTAACTCTAGTTGCCTCTGTGTAAGGATCGTAGATGCAGCTGCACAATCGCTCGATCACTGCAAGCCACAGGAGTCACAACAATTGTAGCAGCTACAGTACATGTTGATCCCCTGAAATGAGTGTGGCTGAGCCCTAGCTACCTGCTCTTCCAGACACTTGTGCGGCAGTCGCCAGCGAGTGTGAACTGATCCTGTGCATGTTAGCAGTTGGGAATGTGCCAGTAGTATTTTATAGAAATGTATAGTTTTTGACATATTGACTGAAAGCTACTGTCAAATAAAGGCTAAAGAGTGACAGAAATCATATTTTTGAGATACCAGGAGAATGGTAGTCAATTTTATCCACTGAGGTCTTGCATGTGGGTAGATGTTTTCTAATGCAGATGGACAATTAGTGTAGCATTTGGCCATATACTGCATTGGCTATAATATATTCACTTCAGTTAGGGCTCATAGCTCATATTTGACCTTAATCAAAACAAAGCACAGTTGCATACTTCTGTAACAACAAAAGGATAGTAACAGTTTTGCCATGTAAGACACTTGTTGCTTTATTCTGTGTTGTCAAAAGCAACAAGAAGTGAGATGCTCAAAACCTCCCTGGAAAACATAATGAATCTTGTCAAATATCTTGTAAGCTCCCTTAAATCGCTAACAGGACCATCCAACAGCATTTAAATATTTACCTTGGGCATTTCCACCTCCTAGCAACTTTTACTATAAACCTGTGGTCTGCTTAGCATTTGTGGAACTAAGCTGGTCCACAGGAAAACAACAACTGACAGACCAAATTCTGCAATTTGAACAACTTTCTGTGCAAATTGCTAAGCAATCTGTGCAAATTATGGCTGAATTTGTGCAAATTGCTCAAAAAGTTGTGCAAATTACTCAGATTTGCACAACTTGAAGAACGTGTAAAAATGCATTAAAAATGTTCATGGAGTTTGGGGAAAAGCCTGCAGCTTGACTTACAAATGCAAATCAAGTCATTGATGCCATCTAGTAAAAAAGGGTCCAGATTTCCCAGTGATGGACATCTCTTCCCTTGAATAATACAACCTCGTCGGGTGCCCTCCTTCCCTGAGTCACAACACTGCAACCACTTGACAAGCAGAGAGCCAGTGAGCAAATAGGCCTATACTCCTCCTCCTCCTTCTTACCACCATCATTGTCTGGGCCAGAGCAAGATGCAAGTAAACAAGCAGCTTGCAATGGTGATGAAGAGGAGGAAGTCCAGGGGACTATTATCAGTGGGTCTCTTCTGGTGTGTGGGCCCCTAGCAGATGCCCAATCATGCCTATCCTTGATGCTGGTCTTGACGAGAACAAATACACTGCTTTTCAGAAGAAGAAGAAAATTATAGCTCTTGACAGCATTCCCTAGCTATCCTAACCTTTAGAGCAGAAACTAGGTGTGTGTGTGTATGTGTGTGTGTGTGTGTGTGTGTGTGTGTACAATCTCCTCTCAGAGACATGTGTAATGTTCCCCTTGTCTACAGAGGTAGTATAAGAAGATTGGAAATTCTCTACATAAAGTGGCTTTTCGGGATTATCTAATTTTATCCTCATACCTCTATGAGATAGGTTTGACAGAGAGATAGAAACAGTTCCAAAACTATCTGACTGATCTGAACCTTGGTTTCTTGCATTCAAGCCCAGTACTATGTCACCACACCACACAAGCAGGCATTTTATTATATTTATCAATCTAGTAAAAATCACAATAGTTCTACCGTATGATACTGATAATCATTTGTGCTTGCTTGGCTTTTTAAAAAAAGTATTTAAGTTTAAAGGTTATTTTTGAGTAGTTCTGCTATTACATTGAATTACTAAATTGGATCTGTTTTATTTCGTTTTAACAAGCTCACATAGGGAACCATGTTGTAAAATTTAAAAGGTCTCTCGAGGGGCAGTTATAGTTTTTTCTAAGAAAAGGGGGAGATGAGGGGAGAAAGAAAGCAGATACATATTATAAATTGTTGTACACTGAAAAATGCTAATTTGAGGTTTGTTTTAAACAAAATGGAATGTAGAAAGGTAAGCTCTAGAGCTGCAACATTGGGCAACAGGAGGCATACTTTGGCTGATACGCCAGCTGTGCCCCATCCTAGAGTTAGAAGACCGAAAGACGGTAGTGCAAACTAGGGATGTGCACTGGATCGGACCCGATCCACAATCCGAGTCCGGTCCAGTGGGAAATCGGATAAATTATCCGATTTCCGATCCAACAGCTGGATCGGCCGATCCAGTCCGAACCAATCCGAAAAGGCTCCGAACCGGTTCGGCGGATCGGCGGGTGCCCATTGGCGCCCACCGCTGCTTCCATTGGCGGGCGCCAGCGGGCGCCCGCCGATGAAAGTGGACAGCGGGGGGGAAGGAGGGGGGCGCTTACCTTTGAGGGACGTCCACTCCCGTCCGGCGCCGGCGGCTACTACCAGCGGGCTCCGCGGCCTGCTCCAGGGTGGCGCGCCGGGTGATGTCATCACCCGGCGCGCTACTCTAGAGCAGGCCGCGGAGCCCGCTGGTAGTAGCCGCCGGCGCCGGACGGGAGCGAACGGCCCGGAAAGGTGAGGAGGGGGCGCACGGAGGGGAGGAGGGGGGTGCTTACCTTTTAGGGACGCCCGTCCGGCGCCGGCGGCGGACGGGAGCGAAGAGCCCTAAAAGGTAAGCAGTGGCGGGGAAGGGGGCTTACCCCCCCGGAGCTGTCCGCTTCTATCCGCGGATGGAAGCGGACGGCCCCAGGGGGGGTAGGGAGCGCGGGGGAGGGGGCTTACCTGCCGGGGCCATCCACAGCGGACGGCCCCGGGGAGGGAGGGAGTTAGGCCCCCCCTCACCCACCCGCCGCCATTTTTTCCTCATAGACTTGCATTGCAATGCAAGTCTATGGGGGAAAAAATGGCGGCCGATCCAAAAATTTCCGATTTTTGGATCGGGATCGGACTCGATCCGGTCCGGTCCAGGGGGCCTCCGATTTTGTCCGAACCGATCCATGACAAAATTGGAGGTCCCGATCCGGGTCCCGATCCGATCCGGGGGGTCCGTGCACACCCCTAGTGCAAACACTGGTAACTTCGAGGCTCGACTTCTGCAATGTGCTGTACATAGGACTACCTTTGTGCCTAGTCCGGAAACTTCAACTAGTTCAAAATATGGCAGCCAGGTTGGTAACCGGTACATCGAGGGGTGACCACATAACACCAGTCTTAAAATCACTCCACTAGTTGCCAATTAGCTTCCGGGCGAAGTATAAAGTGTTGGTTATTACCTTTAAAGCCCTACATGGTTTGGGTCCAGCTTACCTGCGGGATCACCTTCTCCCATATAATCTGCCCCACACACTCAGGTCCTCTGGGAAGAATTTACTTCAATCAGCCAGAACTAGGCTAATGAGCATTACCCAGAGGACTTTCTCTTCTGCCACTCCCAGACTGTGGAACGGCCTGCCAGAGGAGATTCGACAAATTAGCAGTCTCCTTGAATTTAAGAGAGTCGTGAAGACTGATCTCTTCCGACAGGCCTATCCAGTTGAATTTTAAGATGTTTTTAATAATGTATTTGTTTTTATTTGTTTTAATGTTTTGTCTGTTTTATGATTCGTGTATTTATATTTATTGTAGTTCCCCACCTCGATCTGGATGGAGAGGCAGGTTAGAAATAAAATAAATAAATAAATAATCAATTCACCTGATATAAAATGAATAGTAGGGGTGCGCACGCCAAAAAATATCGTCGTTTATCGTTATCGTCATTTCGGACCAAAAAATAATCATCTTCATTCATATCGTAGGTGAACCGTATCGTCTTCACGATAATTATCGTGAAAAAAATGATATTTTTTGCAGCCCTATTTTTAAAGAAAAAAATGCCTATAAGTTCTGTATTTTAAAAGTTATAGGCTTGAAACTTGGTCGCAGTGCTTATGGGATATGCCTAAGTATGTGTATTAAATTTGAGATTGATCCCTCCAACCCTCAATTTTATATGAATTTATTAAAGATCATTTCAGTTCTGAAAGAACAGAATGACAGCTCGCCACGTGCGTTCATTCAGACCTGTCAGAATGGAAACGATCTTTAATAAATTCATATAAAATTGAGGGTTGGAGGGATCGATCTCAAATTTCATACACATACTTAGGCGTACCCCATAGGCACTGTGACCACGTTTTAAGACTCTAACTTTTAAAACACAGAAGTTATAGGTATATTTATATGGCAGTCTGATAAAACGATAAAATCACCCGAAAATTATTGTCTCCGATGATTATTGTAGGTTTTTCTATCGTATCATCATCGTTAAACACATGCACGATAATGACCTTATCATATCGGTATCGTACATTTCAATGACACGATACACATCCCTAATGAATAGCCACTAGTCTAATGCAACATTTCTAAAGCAGGGAAATGCACTAGACAGTGACACAAATAACAAGAGCACAATGCAGCCAAAGTTAATCACTTTTATGTCCCATAGATTTTGATGAATGAATTAAGCACGTGCTTTAACCTTGGCTGTATCCTTCTCAAGGTGTCAAAAATAGGCTATATATTTGACATAACTTTCAGTGAAACAAAAATAGAATTTTTGATAGGCCTGCTTGGTAATGAATGACAGTACCTGGTACTGACACCTATCTCTATCTTCTTAGTCTGACAAATTATATCAGTACTGCTGAAACAAATTTAAGCTCTTTCTACACCTTCCAGCGTAGTAGCAGAGAAGCAATTGTATGTAGTATTTGATTGAGAAGCTGGGGCACACCAAGAATTCCGAGGAGTGGGGACAATACACAAAAGGAAGAAGCTGGTTGGGGCACATCCAGTTGGTGGCTCCTCGTGTGAGCTGAGCAGGAAGCAAGCTCCTCTCCCCATGGGCCCAGCATGACTGTCTAACATGCTACCGGCTGCAATTAATTGAGATTCTATTTTCACAAGCAAGCACAGATTGGTTTTCCCTGGTTCTTCAGTCCCACCGCTGCACCATACCACACATACCAGGCATATTGTCATTGACCCCTTAGGACAAAGCTAGATGTTGTGGTGTTCTCCAGTAGTTTTTGGACTACAATTCCCACAATCCCTGACCGTTGGCCATGTTTGCGTAAGGCATTTGGGAATTATAGCAGCCCAAAACATCCAGAAGCCACCAGCTTGCCTACCCCTGCCTTAGGAGAAGGTTTACAGGGGGATGCAATGCTGAGTACAGGATAAATATTTCCCTTGAGCAAGTACCCGTGTGCTCAGTTGGCACTGGATGTCATCCAATGGAAGGTGCATGAAACTGAAAGACCAATTTCAAGCTAGATTAAATGCCCATGGACCTTTTAGGTGGATTTACAGAGTCTCCAAAAGTATCTGGGCTGAATTTGCTCATATTTGTTCCTTCTTGCATTTTCCTCTCCTGGTTGCTATGCTCTCTTGTTACCCTTGTCTCTGCCTCCATCCCTCTCTTTGTTACATTCTTGGAGCAGAACCTGCTTTTCTTTCCTTATAGTACTCTCGCTCATATTCTATCTTTCTTATTTTGACCGTGATCATCACCAGCTAACCTTTTCCTGTAAAATCAACTGGAGAAGTAATTGTTTTCTAGCTCACAATATTCTTCAGCATTGGGTGGGGGAGATAAACCTCTCCATGCATGCTAGACTATCTGTATTTCTCTCTCCATTTCTCTCTCCTTCCCTCCCTTATTTTTCAATGAATGGATCTTTGTGTAGATGTGAATACACATCAGTATCCTACTCTGCTTTCTGGTTAAAACTATTCTAAAAAGCAAACCATTATAGTCAGTATTTACCAGTTAGGCTGAGCAGTAACACTTAACTGTAAAAAGCTTTGAAAAGTATAAATGGAAAAGGGGGGGGGGGAATCAAAATACTTGTTGATCATCAGCTCCCCTTTTCTTGAAAGGAGAAATAAATGTCAACACAAAGAAGATAATAACCTTTTAAAATCGTATGTCTTGTCTGTTATGCTGAACTAATGTCAAATTCTTTGTAAGACTTGAAGATGAGAAATGCACCGAACAAGGCTGTTATGCCGTTAATTAAATGCACTCAGTTGCTGCCTCCCAATCTCTCAGTCAAAAGAGAGAGTTGCATAGAAACTGGATGCACATCTTTTTTCCTCTTCACATATGTGGCTATCAGGCTAGGTGACCATATGAATATGCCCCCTTTGAGGACAGAGAAGGAAGCTCAGAAATAATGACATGGACACCAGAGCTTGGGATAACTAGGACCTTTTATTTAATTGGGCAATTCACCCCTCCCTGGATCTGTATGTGAGAGTGCAGGAATCCTTTCTCTACGCAACTGGCCTGCATTATGGGCGAGCCACTTGGCCAAGCCAGGAGTCGGCTCCTTTCTTGAACTACACTTATGTGCATGGGGGAATCACCGCCCAGTGCCACACAACTCTGAGTAGGCGAGACAGAGAGGTCCCCAAAACAAGACATATATCTTGAGTCTTGAGCCACACAGACCTTGAGAATCAGGCCTCAGAACTTGCAAATCACCATAAGATGTCAAGGAGTGGTCACCAAACCTCTTCTGAGGTCCTAATATTCCTGCACAGCCTGGCATTGGAGGATGCCAAGCCTCTGCTTCAGCACCCTACCCCCCACCTGCCCAGGATGAAAATCCCACAGGCCCACATGCAGATCTTGCAGGAAAATATCAATACCCATCTGCCCACCTGCCTCTGGATAGCAACATTTTTTGGATAGCGGATCATACATCCCTGTCAATCCTTGGAGACAGACAAATTTATCTATTGACTTTCGGCATTGCCCTATTTAAACTAAGGACTTCCCCACCTTTAGGCCTCTGGCACTGAGAGAAAAAGTTTGATCACACAGTACAGATAACTGGCCATCCAGATATCCGCCAGGTCTGCCCTAGCCTGTAAAGTTGGGGACTTCCACTCCAGGAACTCCATTCCCCCCCAGGTGGGCACCACACCTGTAGTGGGGCAAAACCAACCAAACTGAACTGCTTATGGAGGAGATGCCATTATAGCATGCCTTGCCTGCCACCCCACTGGATGGAGGCCAACTGACTGAGCCCAACTATGTGCCAACAGTTGCTTGCATTGCTCTACGGCTGGCCCAGATGCCATGCCATATCTGCAGATTAAGACTATCAAGGGCTGTTGTCTCCTCTGCCAATCTGTCAAAGGAACACAATTATACAGTAACTGCACCCATCTTCCTTTCTTAGGCCTGATGTCTCAAGGGTCTTTAAGGCTACCATCAAAATGATACCAGATAAGGGGCAGCCCTTTCCCTTGATAAAATAGCAGCCCATGTTCTTTCCCCCATAGGGCAAAGTAGGGTCAAAACTGCAAATGGGCTATACCTGCACTTGAGGCCACAGTGAGCATTACCATGGCACATCTAGCCAGGTTCCATAAGCCTGATACTTGAAGGGTCTTCTAGACTGCTGTAAAAATGGCACGGGTTAAGGAGCAGCCCCTTCCTGTGATAAAAGAGAAACCCAAGTTCCTTTCCCCAGAGGGCAAAGTAGAAGGTCAGACAGCTGTCGGGCATTCCCCTCACCCGTATCCGCCTCCAATGTTTCCATGATGCCTCAGCCCTTATGGCCCGGTGCAGGACTGCTCTGTGATTAACTGAGCATCAGAAAATTGAAAAGCCCTACCAGCACCCTCAGACAATCCTACCTGCTCTTCCAGCATCCTTCAAACATGGAAAGCTGCCATGCTGCATGCAGATCTCCTCCCCATAGCAGCGAAGGATGGGCCAGCCAGCTTACCTCCTAAGGTTCATGTGGATAGGCTCCCATGGTGCAATATCACCCAGAATTCCAGCAGTTAGTCAACTAGGATGGGCTATGGGGTCGGAAGCTCCTCTTTCAGCTCTGAAGAAAGCTGAATTTCCTACCTGCTCACTAGTAGAATGCCAGGGGGGTGCAGGTCACATGGCTTCTGTCACTCACCTTTCCCAGATGGCAAAGCACACTGGGCATAGGATCTTAGTACTGTCCAGCTGCAAGAGCCAACTTCAGGAACCTGGACATCTGGCTGCGTGACAAGGTGCCACCAAATTCACTATCCAGCCCAGGAATATGGTGGGCAAAATTGAGATTAATTGAGGGCAACCAGGACTCATTGCTCTGACCAGCCCCATTCCTGAGGTTGCTTAGATGACAATGAGGGAACTATGTGAACAAGGGCCAGCTGTCAGGCCAAGATGAACAGTGGCTGATAAGAAACTTGACCCAAAGCCCAATCATTACTGCAAAAGGAAAGAGCTCCAGGGAAGCCAAATCTCAATATATCCAAGTTTCTATCCCACTGCATTTACAAATGTAAATCTTATAGATGTCTGATAAAGCCTGACCCAGTGCTAATTAGGGATGTGCACTGACCCCCCGGATCGGATCGGATAGCGGATCGGAATCGGACCTGGGGGGTCGGATCGGATCGGATCGGATCGGAGGATGGTCGGATCGGATCGGACCGGATGTCCGATCCGGATCGGACGCCATTTTGAATGCTTTTTCCCATAGCCAAGTATTGTTTTACAAAAACGCCTATAACTTTTTCATTTTTAAAGATAGAAGGATGAAACTTGGGTACATTATACACTGGTTAGGGATAGTTATCTTTGAGAAATTTCAGAAAGATTGGTGCATGAGTTTTGTGGCAATTAATTGTTTAATAAATACCCAGAAATGCCTATAACTTTGTCATTTTTAAAGTTACACACATGAAACTTTGCCACATTGTAGGTGGTACCTTGGGACCTATCTGTGAGAAATTTCAGAAACTTAGGTGCTTGCCTTGTGTGGCAATTAATTTTAGAAAAATGGGTAGTAGTGGGGTAAATACATTTATGCCTCCCATTTTTTTATTTTTGAAGATACAAACAGGAAACTTGGGCACATTACAGGTACCACTTGCCTTGATATGTGTGTGAAATTTCAGAAACATTGGAGCTTGCCTTGTGTGGCAATTAATTTTTGAAACAATGAGGAAAGAAACACCTATAACTTTGTCATTTTTAAAGTTACACACATGAACCTTTGCCACATTGTAGGTGGTACCTTGGGACCTATGTGTGTGAAATTTCAGAAACATAGGTGCTTGCCTTGTGTGGCAATTAATTTTTTAATAAATACCCAGGAATGCCTATAACTTTGTCATTTGTAAAGTTACACACATGAAACTTTGCCACATTGTAGGCGGTACCTTGGGACCTATGTGTGTAAAATTTCAGAAACGTAGGTGCTTGTATTGTGTGGCAATTAATTTTTGAAACAATGAGGGATTCATTGGACAGCACTTGCCCATAGGGATTCATTGGACAGTACTTGCCCATAGGGATTCATTGGACAGTACTTTCCTATAGGAAATCATTGGAAAGCACTTGCCCATAGAAAATCATTGGAAAGCACTTGCCCATTGAGAAATACAGTTATGCCTCCCACTTTTTTATTTTTGAAGATACAAACAGGAAACTTGGGCACATTGTAGACTGGTTAGGGATAGTTATCTGTGAGAAATTTCAGAAAGATTGGTGCATGCGTTTTGTGGCAATTAATTTTTTAATTAATACCCAGGAATGCCTATAACTTTGTCATTTTTAAAGTTACATACATGAAACTTTGCCACATTGTAGGTGGTACCTTGGGATCTATGTGTGTAAAATTTCAAAAACGTAGGTGCTTGCCTTGTATGGCAATTAATTTTAGAAAAATGGGTAGTAGTGGGGTAAATACATTTACGCCTCCCATTTTTTTATTTTTAAAGATACAAACAGGAAACATGGGCACATTAGAGGGAACACTTCACTTGATATGTGTGTAAAATTTCAGAATGATAGGTCCAGGCATGTGGTGGCAAGGTGTCTGCACACACCACTTTGAAGACTGTAGAAAATTTCTCCTGTAACGATCCCAGCGAGAGAGAGTGATCCTAGGCTCAGCCGTTCTGCTTGAGTGAAAGTATCAAAGCAGACACGAGCCAAGTGCTACTTTGTTTCTCCTTTTGTAATGGATACTAGCTCAGTTGCAGCCAAGCGTGCAAGGATCAAAGAGATGAGAGAAAGTGTTTCCTTCTTCTTCCCGGGAGGCGGGAGGGTGCAATTGACAGCCCCAGCCTCTGTGTAAAAAAGGTTAATAACTTTTAATCTAAAAAATTCGTAGCCACCAAATGCCTGGACCTATCATTCTGAAATTTTACACACATATCAAGTGAAGTGTTCCCTGTAATGTGCCCATGTTTCCTGTTTGTATCTTTAAAAATAAAAAAATGGGAGGCGTAAATGTATTTACCCCACTACTACCCATTTTTCTAAAATTAATTGCCATACAAGGCAAGCACCTACGTTTTTGAAATTTCACACACATAGGTCCCAAGGTACCACCTACAATGTGGCAAAGTTTCATGTATGTAACTTTAAAAATGACAAAGTTATAGGCATTCCTGGGTATTTATTAAAAAATTAATTGCCACAAAACGCATGCACCAATCTTTCTGAAATTTCTCACAGATAACTATCCCTAACCAGTCTACAATGTGCCCAAGTTTCCTGTTTGTATCTTCAAAAATAAAAAAGTGGGAGGCATAACAGTATTTCTCAATGGGCAAGTGCTTTCCAATGATTTCCTATAGGAAAGTACTGTCCAATGAATCCCTATGGGCAAGTACTGTCCAATGAATCCCTATGGGCAAGTGCTGTCCAATGAATCCCTCATTGTTTCAAAAATTAATTGCCACACAATACAAGCACCTACGTTTCTGAAATTTTACACACATGGGTCCCAAGGTACCGCCTACAATGTGGCAAAGTTTCATGTGTGTAACTTTACAAATGACAAAGTTATAGGCATTCCTGGGTATTTATTAAAAAATTAATTGCCACACAAGGCAAGCACCTATGTTTCTGAAATTTCACACACATAGGTCCCAAGGTACCACCTACAATGTGGCAAAGTTTCATGTGTGTAACTTTAAAAATGACAAAGTTATAGGTGTTTCTTTCCTCATTGTTTCAAAAATTAATTGCCACACAAGGCAAGCTCCAATGTTTCTGAAATTTCACACACATATCAAGGCAAGTGGTACCTGTAATGTGCCCAAGTTTCCTGTTTGTATCTTCAAAAATAAAAAAATGGGAGGCGTAAATGTATTTACCCCACTACTACCCATTTTTCTAAAATTAATTGCCACACAAGGCAAGGACCTAAGTTTCTGAAATTTCTCACAGATAGGTCCCAAGGTACCACCTACAATGTGGCAAAGTTTCATGTTTGTAACTTTAAAAATGACAAAGTTATAGGCATTTCTGGGTATTTATTAAACAATTAATTGCCACAAAACGCATGCACCAATCTTTCTGAAATTTCTCACAGATAACTATCCCTAACCAGTCTACAATGTGCCCAAGTTTCCTGTTTGTATCTTCAAAAATAAAAAAGTTATAGGCGTTTTTGTAAAACAATACTTGGCTATGGGAAAAAGCATTCAAAATGGCGTCCGATCCGGATCGGACCTCGTCGGATCGGATCGGATCGGATCGGAGGTTGATCGGATCGGATCGGATCGGATCGGATTTTCCCGATTTTGGGGCGGATCGGATTCGGATCGTGGATCGGATCCGATCCGATGCACACCCCTAGTGCTAATACCCTAAAAGGATTAAGCATACTCACCAGGGGATATAGGAATGGACAGGCTTTTACATCCTTAATCCTGGTCCTGGTGATGCATTCAGAGATGGAGGCCTGGGGCCTTCAAGAAGGGTTCTAAACCACGGAGGGACCATTGAACAAAGAATGTGTCATCCCTAAATGGGTAATCTGGCAGAAGTAAGGGCCAAACCTTGACTTAGTTGGACTGCGGCCCTTTGACAAAGGAGCCAGGTTGTCTAATTTAAGGTCTGAATGTGGTTCCCTGGTTCCTCTATCCCCTTAACATAGGTTGGCCATATGAAAAGGAGGACAGGGCTCATGTAACTTTAACAGTTGTAGAGAAAGGGAATTTCAGCCGGCATGCAATTAGTACCTGGTGAAATTCTCTTTTCATCACAACAGTTAAAAGTTTCAGGTACTATACTAGAGTGACCAAATACAAAAGAAGGCAGGGCCCCTGCAACTTTAACTGCTATGATGAAGAGAGAATTTCACCAGGACCTAATTGCATACAAATGACACCCGCTGAAATTCCCTTTTCTCTACAACTGTTAAAGTTACATGAGCCCTGACCTCCTTTTCATATGATCAGCCTACCTTAACCTGGGAGCATATAGAACCCACAAGCCAGAGATTGCACAGATCCCTGGTGCAAGCAGCCTACGAGCTCGACTCCCAGCAAGGCAGCTGGTAAAAAAAAGCTTGCACTGGCCAAGGACTACCTGGACGGGACAGGAAGAGACCACTGTCGGTGCATCTTTTCAGGACTGGTGTCAGGTTTCGGCCTGCAGCCGGTCACAGAGCACCTTGCTGATTGCAGAGTCTTCACTGGATCAGACACACAGAATGTAAGCCCTGGCAGGATCGAGGCTCAGACCAGCCAGTAATAATAATAATAATAATAATAATAATAATAATAATAATTTATTTCTTACCCACCTCTCCGTTTGGATTGAGGCAGGGAACAACAATATAATAAAATACATAAATACAGTAATCCCAGTTGAGCTGAGCAGCAAGCTCAGAAGGCCTACATAAGAACTGCATTTTCCCTCCAGCCTTGGCCACAGCAACACGTAGGCTGACCAGATAAAATCCAGGTCAGGGCTCCTGTAACTTTAACAGTTGTAGAGAAAAGGGAATTTCAGCCAGTGTCATTTGTATGCAATTCGTTCCTGGTGAAATTCCCTCTTCATCACAACTGTTAAAGTTGCAGGGGCCCTGCCTTCTTTTGTATAGGGTCACTCTAGTATAGTGCCTGCACCTTTAACTGTCGTGATGAAGAGGGAATATCACCAGGAACTAATTGCATACAAATGACACCAGCTGAAATTCCCTTTTCTCTACCACTGTTAAAGTCACAGGAGCCCTGACCTGGATTTTATCTGGTCAGCCTAGCAACACGGTTTTCACCATCTGCTGTAGCTCTCTCTGGTTTTAGACCACATTTATGCTATTCCTGACCTGCTGTGCCACCTGACTACACTTCTGCCTCTGGCCCTGACTGAATGCTGCTTGTCTTTTGGAACTTGAACTCTGTTTGCTTTGGGAGTGGGTGTTCTGCCTTAGTCCTGACTTAGTGCTGTTGCCCGTTGGGTCCATTAAACTCTGTTTACTGTTTTACCTGTCTGAGGCAGGTCAGTGTCTACTTGCATTCTCTGAACACCCTGCCTGTGATTAAAGCTTAATTGCTCTCAACTAGTTAATCTCACCATCATTATTCCTGGCCCCGGCGTCTCTGTGCCCAAGCTAAGCTGCCCATGCCTTGGACCCTGACAACTGGCCAGGTGGGCATCATGAATTGAAGCCAATGTCTGACCCCTTCACATCCTACTTTAATTCAGAATCGAAAACACCCTTCATCTAAAGGCCCCATTGTCTCCCAGACAGGCTGGCACAAGGTATTCTGAATAACACCTGGTACCCGGCTAGCAATATCCCTTTGTCTGGCTGCTTTTGCTGGGCTGTACCTAGAACTTATTTAGCCTTGACCTTCTTCCTCTTCACTCTTCTCCTGTTCCCAATCCTTGTCCTTGTCTTTATCATTGTGTTCATCCACCCTAAAGTATGGTAAATACACCCACGTATCCCTCTTCAGATCTTCTCTTTAGTGGCAGGCAGCAAGTGATAGCCCAGATGGATAGACACAGCTCATACGGTACTGCAGGACCCTAGGCTGAGGCATAAGGATTAGCCCAGGAGGGTGACATTCCAGATTACATGTCATGTCTGAGTTGTATGCGATGCCACAGCCGGAGGAGTGGCTGCCCTAGCAGCAACCAACACAAGAGCCTGAGGCCCATGGGAGTCTGGTGACACATGTTCTGAAGGGGTAATGGCAGCAGGCCACATACCATTGGGCATATTGCCAATAGGGACTCCTGCTGGGAGCTCTCACCCCCACTGGGCTCCTCAGAAACAACAGGCCAGAAGACATGCCAAGCCAGCCCCAGGCCCCAAACAGGTGAGCTCCAAGGTCCTGCTGGGTGCCACACTGACCAACCTGGACTTTTTGCTCCTGCGGGGTTGCACCTGATAATCCCCATGCCGTGGAGCAAGGGCGGGGTTTATAGCTGTCATCTACCCCCTCCCTTCTTGAGACAGGGCGAGGAGGAGGAGGAGGATGCGGCAGCAGCAGCTGGGGGGAGGAGAAATATTGTAGGAGGCAGCTAGTGGGGGATACAATATTCTTTTGTAACAGGAGAAGGCAGCGGAAGATCTGGGGAATGAAATAAACTCTTCTCCCCAAGAGGCATTCCAGCTTCCATTCTGCTCGCTGGCCAACCTGCCTGCCTCTGCCCGGGTGGATGGTGACCAATTAGGGGTCACCATCCACCAGGAACACCCCCAGAGTGACTCTGGAGCGAGAACAGACCGGCAGAAGATCTGGGCCGCCCTTGCTCTGGCTGGAAAAATTAGGGTAAGTCCTCGACTTGTCAGCCATGCATTTTGGCTCTTTGCCCTGGGACAGCTTCGAATCTGCCTCTGCATCATCTAACTGATGCTACACAGATCCTGCACCACCCTGGAGCAAAGAAGATGTCAGACAGCCCCTGATGTTTAGTTACTGGCAGTAAAAAAACTTTAAATTAAAATACACTGGTATTTGGGGTATTTCTGTCCTCATTCCATTTGCTTTTGGTTCCACCCACCACTGCCCCTGAGAGTTTCTCTGAAATGCAATTTGGACTCAGGATGAAAGCATTCAAATACCTGGTGCTATGCCATGGTGTACCATTATTCCTATATGAATATATACATATATAATGAAGCAAAAGACATCTTATTCTCACCTTTGCTGTCCAAGGTGCTTCTGTAAGGATGGGAATAATCAGCTGTACAATATCACCACCCCCATGAAACTACCAGGAACTACCCCAGGGAAAAAGGCCAGTGTAGACATGGCCCTAGACAAGATTCAATCCCAATTTCTCTAGCTAACAGAATTGAGCAAGTCTGGAAAGGGCACTTGTTGGATGATTAGGGACTTCAAGGAGGATAAGGAAATCGCAGAGAAGCTATATTATATTGTTGTGGATGATGATGATGTCTATCTTCACTGTAGAAGATGTGTAGGGCATCCATTCATGCCTTGACTGACATTTCAGCCAGAGAGGACTAAGGCAAATAGTGAGATGAAGTTCTAGTCCTTATTGACAAATTGGGAAAAGAAAAGGAAGTGTGACATCTTGGGAGGAATGGGACATCTTGGGAGAAATGGGACATCACACCCGCCATTTTTAAAAAAGAAACATAGGAGCTGGGAGTATGGTAGGAAACCCCCATGTGCCCCGCATGGCTCCATGCCCATTTTAGGACCTGGGATGGTGGAAAATGGGATATCAACAGTTTCTGCTATCCAGGGGTTTTCCCAGGGTCATCCCTAGGTTGTCCCCTGTTGCTCCTGGGATCCTCGTGTGAAACTACCATCCCCAGGATCTTTTGGGGAATCCACAATAGTGAAACATACAAAACTGACATGTTTGCAGTGTTTATACCTCCCCAATTATTAAATTCTTGCTCAGGTTCTTTAGGGTCCTGCAGTTAAACACAGTTCAAAATGGGATAATGATGAGGAAAGAAAAGAAGAGAGAACCTCAACAAGTGCTAGGAAAAACAGTTCATAGTACAGAAGTGCTGTAGCCCAAGGCAATTCAGGTTAGATTAAGACCCTTCTTCAGAGGCAACTCAATTATGGATAATTGAAACAACCAAAAGTGCCATTATCTGGTGACAGAAATGAATGAATTGAGTTGTCCCTGAAGAAGGGTTTTTAAACTCAAAACACATTTGGGCTGCAGCGTTTCTATACAGTAACAAACATTTCCTAGAACCTGTTGAGGCAATGTTTTCTCTTGTTTCCTTGACTCATTGTGTCACCCTCATTTTTTCCCGTCTTATCCAACAGAAAGCAAGCAGAAAGGTTTCCTTTGTCTTGCACAGGCTTGGGGACTGGACCTCTTAAATATTGAATACAGGCTTTGAAACTCGCGTTTGTTCTTTGTGCTCTTTCAACCATTGCGGTTACCATGTGAGACATGTAAAAGTGAGGAAGAGAAGTCAGAGATGAGCAATTCCTAGAAACCTGCACCTTTCAGAGACTAGACAGACCCCCCCCCCAAAAAAAAAGGCAGTCAGAACACTTTGGGCAATTACAGAAAGGCCTGATGACTCAAAAGAGGTTACGCCCTCACTTTACTCTGTATCTGTCTCCAGCAAAAGAGAAACTACAGGAAGAAAACTTCTCACCCACCCCCCTTTCGCACTGCATTCAACAAGTCTAGTTAAGTACAGTTCGTATTTTCTTTACATAATAAATAGCCTGCCATGACAAGAAAATAGCAGAGTGAGGGGGCACATATCTGCTCATCTCTGAGAAAAATCGCTTTAATAGCAAATGTAAGAATCATATACTTTCCCTGCAGTGCGTGCATTTTCGAATGGAAGCGCTACCGACAATAATGCACTCTTCCAAACAAATAGCTGCTATGCTAAGAAATCTCCGTTGGACCAATGTGTCATTTTTGAGCAGGACTGCATCAAGTCTTTCCCTGCTTCATCTTCTGAGGCAAAAGTAGGGCTTTTGCTCCCCCTGAAAATATGTATTCCTCAGCCCATTTCCCCAGCGCTGAGAAGGTTTATTTTCTTCTGTCTTTTATTTCTGTGGTGGTAGACTTGTTGGCTGCCATCTGATCATCTGCATTTCCCAATTTGTTGCTGCTTTGGTGCCATTTTAAATGGATTTTTTTCCCCAGACACAATCACATGGACAACAAGGGATCACACAATGGGATATATAACAGATACTGTTTTGCCACCATAGAGAGGAAAAGAATTGAATCACACTGGTCTACCAACCTCAGTTGACACTCTCTCTCCACACATTGAAACAATGCATGTGGGAGTCATGGGGCTGAGTGGGCTACCCCTGACCCCACCGCTAGTATGCATCATGGGCATGCCTCCCAATGACAATGCCCACAGTGGAAATGCTTCCCCACATCTGCACATTTGCACAGTGTGGGGAAGGCTTAGGCTGACCATATGAAAAGGAGGACAGGGCTCATGTAACTTTAACAGTTGTAGAGAAAAGGGAATTTCAGCCAGTGTCATTTGTATGCAATTAGTCATTGGTGAAATTCCCTCTTCACCACAACAGTTAAAGTTGCAGGGGCCCTGCCTTCTTTTGTATATGGTCATTCTAGTATAGTGCCTGCACCTTAAACTGTTGTGATGAAGAGGGAATTTCACCAGGAACTAATTGCATACAAATGACACTGGCTGAAATTCCCTTTTCTCTACAATTGTTAAAGTTACATGAACCCTGCCCTCCTTTTCATATGGTCAGCCTAGGAAGGGCTTTCCATGCATACTGATGTACGTGGGTAGAGTACCTCTGTATGAAGAGAGACTGTGGCTCAATCAGAGTTCCCACTCACATGGAAGAGAACTGCCTGCATACATCAGTGCACATAAGACGTTTTCCTATGAATCCACAGACTATGTAGCCCTTTGCTCTGATCCAGCAGGGCTCTTCTTAAGTCGTTCAATGCATGGAGCCCCTCTCACATACATAATGTGCGAAAGAAGGCATAGAATCTGACAGAAGGTGTTTGAAACCTTGCCTGCACTGCCACACCAGGGAACTACAATATCTGTTTCAGAAATTGGACCTGCAGATTTATTACAACATCTCTGTTCTTTATTAATGTACAGATTGCCTTCCAGTTGCCCACGGGTGATCTCATTTACACGGCTGAATTCCAGCACAGTCCTATTGATAATTAAACAGCATTTGTGTTAAATGGTTATCTTCCTGGCTCATCTCTACGTTCTTGAACATGTTGGTGTGACGGAGCTGCCAAACAAAGAACCATCATGGATGCATCAATGCATCAAATGGCTCACAGCTGTAGGATACTAAAAAGCTCTCTTAATAACATTAATTATAGCAGGCAAGGAGGCTTTCTATAGTATCCAATGGCTCCATTTCCATTTAGCTTAAAGAGAAGTACAGCCACAACAGACGCACAAAAGCACAAGAGACGTTAGGAGCCAAAACCTGAATTAAGCTATAGCTTTAGGAAAACAATAATTTTGTAAATGGGAAGCTAGGCATACAATATACAGTATGGATCTGAAATTAAAAGTGCCAGGTCATTCTCAACACCCTGAGGAGTAGCTGGCCTCCCAGGTGCCACCCTAAAGGCAAGAGAGGTGTGAAGAGGAAGTAGTAGCTGTGAACATATTTATTTACTCTCCAACCCCTAATAAATGTTCTCTGGGCAGATAACAAACTGTTATTAAGAATAAAATACAATAGAACACTTAAAAGAATAAAATACCACACAAAACAAGAAACAACATACTGTGGAAAGGATAGAGGGTAATGGGCCAGGTCCCTCCCTATTCCACAAAGGGGGCTGCCAGCAAGCCTCATTTTAGGGATGTCATTATTAGATGCTCAAGCTGTTTTTGCATCTGGTCTCTCTTTTGTATCTGGTCACTCAGGCAAGGCTCCTGCACCTTTAACTGTTGTGATGAAGAGGAAATTTCACCAGGTGCTGCATGCATACAAATGACACCTGCTGAAATTCCCTTTTCTATGCAACTGTTAAAGATAACAGGAGCCCTGTCCTCCTTTTCATATGGTCACCCTAGTAGGGCTAAAATAAGGTGGGGGCATGAGTGTACATGAAATATCTGCCTGCATCACCCCTGTGTGCTCAACTACTGTTTAGACCATCTCTTAAAAACGCCCACCCCACTCCCAACACTAAGGTTACAGTCCAGCACCAATGCTTGAGGAATGGCTTTTAGTGCTTTCTTATGTGCAGGTGTGAGGGGGTCACCAAATTCTTGAAAGTTTTCTTCCCCTATGAAAGAGGCTTTAATTTTTCTGCCTTTATTATCAGGGCTTTTATAATTTATCTTGAATATCTTTTGGTAGTGTTCTTGAGCTTACTTAATAACTGTAAGGCTGGGGGTACTGTGTGCGTGTTCTCTTTCTAATACACATCTGTACCTTGCAAGAAAGTTAATTGTACAATGAAAGACAGGACACATGTACACACTCCTTGACCATCTCATAAGTAAGGAGCGCACAAGGATCCTAATCCAATCCATGAGAATTCTCTGAATATTGTTTCTCCTTTGAATTTCTTTTTGGAAGCATATTGGTTTCATCAAATTGAATTAAAATGATTGAAAAAATGTTGAAGATTTTATTTATTTGTTTATTTATTGACAGCATTAAGTTAAAGTGATGTCTATTTTAGCTAGGGATGTATGGCACTGGGAATTCCTTTCTGTTTAAGCCTGGTTGGATTTCTAACTGTTTTCTATTTTGATAAGTGACAGCAGACTGTCTCATTTTTTCCCGTGATTCTGGAAATGTATGAAATAGATGCGGGGGGGGGGGGGGGGTGTCACATCATTTGTGCAATTGGTATTGTGTTTGTTTCTTTGTTCCATTTTTTGGGTTCAGTAATTTGCATGGATGGGACCTTTTTCTTTCTTTTTTGGGGGATCTTTAAATTTGCGCTGATGGGGTTGTTTTAAAGATTTTTTAAAAAAACAATCAGAGGTCTTTTGCGTGCACTTGCACATGTTCGCCTATCTGCTATGAAGCTGAAAGCAGCTGTAACTGCTCTTTCCTTTCATTCTTGCCTCCATTTCATCCTTTCAAACTGCATGTGTTGCAGATCCCTAACACTGCTCTGTATATCTGGCAGTGAGCGTATTCTCTAACTCATACCTTTAAATCTTTTAACCACTTAACAAGTGCAGTGACATCTTGCACGCCCCCCCCCACCTCCTTCTCTCTCTCTGCGTGTGCGCGAGAGGTGACGGGACAACGGAGCCGTGAGCGGGCGCCAGGAGAACAGGACGGCGTGAGTTGGGGGAGGAGAAGGACAAGTGCAGCGACATCTTGCACGCCCCCCCCTCCTTCTCTCTCTCTGCGTGCACGCGAGAGGTGACGGGACAACGGAGCCGTGAGCGGGCGCCAGGAGAACAGGACGGCGTGAGTTGGGGGAAGAGAAGGACAAGTGCAGCGACATCTTGCACGCCCCCCCACCTCCTTCTCTCTCTCTGCGTGTGCGCGAGAGGTGACGGGACAACGGAGCCGTGAGCGGGCGCCAGGAGAACAGGACGGCGTGAGTTGGGGGAGGAGAAGGACAAGTGCAGCGACATCTTGCACGCCCCCACCTCCTTCTCTCTTGCGCGGGCAATTGAAATGTGTCTGGGAGCATCAATATCTGTTGTGTGGGGCAGAGGGAGATATGGCGATAGCAGGGCGAAATGCTGTTACAGGGGAAGGAGAGATGGATATTTAATACCCATCTCACCTTCCGGTCGCCCTGCTACCCCGGGGATCTTGGGGAATGATCCAGGCCACCCACAGAACCTTTCCTTGCTCCTATGCAATGCCAGGTCGGTTAAAAACAAAACAAGCATAATCTTTGACCTCCTCACAGAAGAGGAGGCCGACCTGGCATGCTTCACAGAGACCTGGCTGGGAGATGACAGTGGCCCGACATGGGCTCAGGCTCTCCCAGCTGGGTACTGTGTTAGTGAGCAGGTGAGGGAAAGTGGGCGGGGGGGCGGAGTAGCTGTGGTCTACAAAAACCATCTTAACCTGACCAGACATCCTGTCCGGCAACTGAATCACATCGAGTGTGTGTACCCGAGTCTGAAGACCAGGGATAGACTAGGGATTCTGTTAGTGTACTGGCCACCCCGCTGCCTATCAGACTCCCTGGCCGAGCTCATGGAACTGGTCTCGGAGCTGGTGTTGGATTCGCCCAGGCTCTTGGTCCTGGGCGATTTCAACATCCCATTCGAGGCCGGTTTGTCAGATGGAGCTCGGGAGTTCATGGCATCCATGACAAACATGGGCCTATCCCAATTGGTCTCTGGACCCACACATTCAGCAGGTCACACCCTCAATGCTGTTTTCAGTTCCGAACAGACGGATCTGTGGGCGGAGGTACTGAATACCTCCGAATTGTCATGGACAGACCATTTTCTGGTCAGAGTTAGTATCACGGCTACCACCCGTCCCTGCAGGGGTGGCGGACCAATTAAGATGGTCCGCCCTCGAAGGCTGATGGATCCTTCTGGATTCCAGAAAGCCTTGGAGGGTTCCATGGCTGGTATCGTCGACGATCCTGTAGAAGCCCTGGTCAATAGATGGAATCAAGACCTAACTAGGGCTATCGACACGATCGCCCCCAAACGTCCTCTCCGGCCCGCTTCTAATAGGGCGCCCTGGTATACAGAAGACCTCAGGGAGTTGAAGCGGAAAGGACGATGACTGGAGCACCGATGGCGGAAAACTCGACTTATATCCGACAAGACATGACATAGAGAACATCTTCGTTTCTATGGGGTGGCAATACGTGCAGCGAAGAAAGCTTTCTTCTCTGCACGCATTGCGTCTGCGAATTCACATCCAGCAGAACTGTTCAGGGTGGTGAGGGGTCTAACTCAGGCTCCTTCTCCCCTGAATCCGATTTTAGAGCCTTCGGCAGTTCGCTGTGATGCCTTTAACGATCATTTCTCAGATAAAATCTCTCGGATAAGAGCCGACTTAGACGCCATTGTTATAGCAGAGGTTGACAGTGGAGTGTCCAGTGACTCCGTGAGTAGGATTACACTCGATCAGTTTCAGTTGGTGAGTACCGAGGATGTGGACAAGGTACTTGGATGTGTGAGGAAGACGACTTGCCCTCTCGATCCCTGTCCTTCCTGGCTGGTCGTCCAGGGAGGAGATGCAGTTAGATCACATCTACAGCATATCATTAATGCATCTCTCAGGGAGGGGAGTTTTCCATCATGTTTAAAAGAGGCGGTGGTAAGGCCGCTTCTAAAAAAGCCCTCCCTGGATCCCCTGGACCTTAATAACTACAGGCCTGTATCAAATCTTCCGTTTTTGGGCAAGGTGATCGAGAGGGCAGTTGCTCTTCAACTCCAGGTAGTCTTGGATGACACTGATTTTCTAGACCCATTTCAAACTGGCTTCAGGGCGGGATACGGAGTTGAGACCGCTTTGGTCGCCTTAGTGGATGATCTACGCCTTAGTATCGACAGGGGGAGTGTGTCCCTGCTGGTACTTCTGGACCTCTCAGCGGCTTTTGATACCATCGACCATGGTATCCTTCTGGAGCGCCTGGGGGAATTGGGGATCGGGGGCACTGTGCTTCAGTGGTTCCGATCCTATCTCTCGGGCAGGTTCCAGATGGTGATGCTTGGGGATAGCTGCTCTTCAAAAAAGGAGCTGCTATGTGGTGTACCACAAGGTACCATCCTTTCTCCAATGCTGTTTAACATTTACATGAAACCGCTGGGAGAGATCATCCGGAGGCATGGGGCGGGGTGCTATCAATACGCTGATGACACCCAAATATATTTCTCTATGCCTTCGACAACATCGTCAGCTAAGGATAGTGTGTCTCCTCTGAATGAATGCTTGGAGGCGGTAATGGGCTGGATGAGGAAAAACAAACTGAAACTGAATCCAGACAAGACGGAGGTGCTTGCTGTTAAAGGCCCCAACCTGGGTCTGGAGGTGTGTCAACCAGTTCTGGATGGGGTTACACCCCCCCTGAAAGATTGTGTTCGCAGCTTGGGGGTACTCTTGGATCCGTCGCTCCAGATGACAGCTCAGATTGATGCGACGGCCAGGAGTGCCTACTATCAGCTTCGGCTGATACGCCAGCTGCGCCCCTTCCTAGAGTTGGAAGACCTAAAGACGGTAGTGCACGCGCTGGTAACTTCAAGGCTCGACTTCTGCAATGCGCTGTACATAGGGCTACCTTTGTGCCTAGTCTGGAAACTTCAACTTGTTCAAAATATGGCAGCCAGGTTGGTCACCGGTACACCTAGGGGTGATCACATTACACCAGTTTTAAAATCGCTTCATTGGCTGCCAATTAGTTTCCGGGCGAAGTATAAAGTGTTGGTTATTACCTTTAAAGCCCTACATGGTTTGGGTCCCGGGTACCTGTGGGATCGCCTTCTCCCGTACAATCCGCCCCGCACACTTAGGTCCTCTGGGAAGAACTTATTCAAGCCAGCCAGAACTAGGCTGGCGAGTGTTACCCAGAGGACCTTTTCTTCCATCGCTCCCAGACTGTGGAATGGTCTGTCGGAGGAGGTTAGACAAATTGACAGTCTTCATGAATTTAAGAGAGTCATGAAGACTGTCCTCTTCCGACAGGCCTATCCAGATGAATTTTAGGATATTTTTAATGTTGTGTTGTTCTCTTGTTTTTAAAATTTTTAACTGTTGTGAATTTTTGTGTTTATATTGTTGTTGTTCCCCGCCTCGATCCGGAGGGAGAGGCGGGTTACAAATAAATATTATTATTATTATTATTATTAATATTAACCATCTGATGCAGTGTGTGTGTGGGGAGGAGGAAATGTAAAAGTGGAGGATGAAATTGACAAGTTCTTTGACAAGTATGGAATATAGCTCTGCTGGGCTAATATGAAGTAGTGTATTGAGAGGATGAAACTGACAAGGATATTTACAAGGGGAATATGCCTATTCTTAGCTATGTAGCAGAGGTGGACTTCTGCAAGTGTGCACTGTTCAATGCTTCCGATATATTTTTTAAAAAATCACACACACCCCATTTGTGCAAATTTAAATACTCAGAAAAAAAAACAATCAAGATCCGAGTTGTGCAAATTGCTGCCATAATATATATATATGTATATATATATATATATATATATATCTCCAAAATCCACGTATTGGAACAACTCAATACAGATCAAGCAAATTATTCTAAATTTCAGTCCAAAATGGTATTCCCATACATCCCTAGTTTTAGCCTTGAAAAAATAAAATGAGAGGCTTTACAGATAATTTAACGTAAATATTCTGCCTGTCTATTAGAATTCAATAGCTCTTCCATAGGATGATATTGTTCAGATATAGTTTTCTTCTTGAATGGTTTTGTTTTGCTTCAAGTTTCAAAAATATAGAAAGATGAACATGAAAGATATGATTTGTCAGTGTATATGTTCTACTTCTCCTTAGAACTTCTCAACAAGTGGGACACAACAGTGATCACAATAGAAGAATGAGGGTATGTTTCATGTTGTTAGTAGGGCTGTGCACACCAAAAAATATAGTTGTTTATCGTTATTGTCATTTCGGACCAAAAAAAAAATATCATCTTCATTCATATCGTAGGTGAACCATATTGTCCTCATGATAATTATCATGAAAAAAATGATATTTTTTGCAGCCCTATTTTTAAAAATAAAAATGCCTGTAACGTCTGTATTTTAAAAGTTAGAGGCTTGAAACTTGGTCACAGTGCTTATGGGATATGCCTAAGTATGTGCATTAAATTTGAGAACGATCCCTCCAACCCTCAATTTTATATGAATTTATCAAAGATCGTTTCAGTTCTGACAGATCAGAATGACAGCTCGCCACATGCGTTCATTCATACTTGTCAGAACGGAAACGATCTTTTAAAAATTCATATAAAATTGAGGGTTGGAGGAATCAATCTCAAATTTAATGCACATACTTAGGCATACCCCATAAGCACTGTGACCACGTTTCAAGCCTCTAACTTTTAAAATACAGATGTTATAGGTATATTTATATGGCAGCCCGATAAAACAATAAAATCGCCCAAAAATTATCGCCTCTGATGATTATCATAGGTTTTTCTATCGTATCGTCATCGTTAAACACATGCACGATAACGACCTTAGCGTATCGTTATTGTACATTTTAACGATACGATACACATCCTTAGCTGTTAGTACTTGAATACTATCAGAATAGTGTCCAGCTCCCAGTTTAAGTTTTTCACACACATAAATTTTGCTCCCTGGCTTGCAATCCTGCGGCATGGAAACACAGGAAAGGATCGTTATTTACCAGTCATCTCATTTTGTTCATAACAGTGCATTCTATTGGATCAATGGCTAGTATTGGCAGGGATGTGCATTAGAGGAAATCACAGTTGACCCAGATAGTTTCAATTGGCAAGGTAACTTTTCAGTAGTGGGAAATATTATTTAAACAGAATATCTAGTAAATTCTGAGAATAAAGCAAGAGAGGGAGGGAGAGGGGAAAGGAAGGAAGGAAGGGAATGTAGTGAACCAGAAACAAGAAATAAATAAGAGGGGAAATAGAAATGCATAGAGAAGGAAGGACAATAAATCTTGGTGAAGAGCATTATAGAAGCAAAAACAGTAATTAAGGCTGTGATTCTTTATAACTTTATCTGGCGTAAGGTAAATGGGACTTACTCCTGAGAAGACATGTATAGAATTTTATTTATTTATTTATTTATTTATTTATTTATTTATTATTACATTTATATCCTGCCTTTTTTCCTCCAAGAAACCCAAGGCGGCGTACATAATCTTCCTCCTCTCCATTTATCCTCACAACAGCAACCCTGTGAGGTGGGTTGGGCTGAGAGTCTGCGACTGGCCCAAAGTCACCCAGTGGGTTTCCATGCCCGAGTGGGGACTATAACCTGGATCTCCCGGCTTCCAGTCCAACACTTTAGCCACTACACCACACTTACACATTGTAAACCAATGAAGAGTAGTTATATTACAGATATTCATAAATCCTTGTTTTGGAATGCGAATCTCAGTTATTCATAATGTTCACTATCAATACAAGGACCCCTGAATTTCCCTTTCCTTGAATTTTAATCTGAACTGGACAAGAACTGTCCCCCTCCCCTCACTTCCACTTATCTACCCATTTATCAGGCTGCTCTTTCTCTCTACATCACACTCTTTCTCCTTCCTTCCTTCCTTCCTTCCTTCCCTCCCTCTGCTTCCCTCCTCCTCCTCCTCCTCCTCCTCCTCCTCCTCCTCCTCCCTGCATCCCCCTCCTTCCTGCTACCCACCCTTTCTCTTCAGCACCTTCCCCCCCCAGCAATGTCCCCAGCACCAGGCACCATGGAAGGTACAGTTTTCAGAGAGCGCTTGACATCCACCACAGAAGATGATTCTGAAATGAAGACTGCTAGATCGATGGAAACATATTGGTAACATGGTGCACTATGTATTTACATGTAATAATAATAATAATAATAATAATAATAATATGGCAACAAGAAAAAGTAACAGTTATTCCATTATTCACAGCAGTCACTGGTATCAAAATAAAAATTTCCCAGGAAACCTTCAGAAACTGGGCCTACCAAAACACATCCTCACCAACATCCAGGAAGCAGTCATACTTCAAACATGTTCAACAATCAGGAAATTTCTGAATCAGTAAAAGACAGCATGACTTGGCAAAGCCTGTCATGTACACCTAGAAAAACTGCCACGAGTGAGAAAAGAGAGATGATACTACAACACTACTCTTGAAAGGCCTGGAATAAATGCACGGATGTTTTGTTAGTGTTTTTAGCTACCTATAATGATCTGACACTTGCTCGCTAACCATTCCTTTCCTAGTTGCTTATTGCTCATGTCTCATTGTTGGATAATAGGCAAGAATGGTTGGCTAATGGGAGTGAATGGTTAGGAGGTGAGGATTTCTCTGTGATTTTTGATGGCAGACCCATCAGCGCTTAGAAAAGGTAAGCCCCCACTTTTAATTAAGGTGAAGTACCTTTTGCCCCCACTTATGCTTTGCTTACATGTTTTAAATAGGGATGTGCACTGGATCGGACCCGATCCACGATCCAAGTCCGGTCCAGTGGGAAATCGGATAAATTATCCGATTTCCGATCCAACAGCTGGATCGGCCAATCCAGTCCGAACCAATCCGAAAAGGCTCCGAACCGGTTCAGCGGATCGGCGGACAGCGGGGGGGGGGGCGGAGGGGAGGAGGGGGGCGCTTACCTTTGAGGGACATCCGCTCCTGTCCGGCGCCGGCGGCTACTACCAGCAGGCTCTGCGGCTTGCTCCAGGGTGGCGCGCCGGGTGATGACATCACCCGGCGCGCTACTCTAGAGCAGGCCGCGGAGCCCGCTGGTAGTAGCCGCCGGCGCCGAACGGGACGGACGGCCTGGAAAGGTAAGCAGGGGGCGCGTGGAGGGGAGGAGGGGGCGCGCGGAGGGGAGGAGGGGGGCCCTTACTTTTCCGGGCCGTCTGCTCCCGTCCGGCACCGGCGGCTACTACCAGCGGGCTCCACGGCCTGCTCCAGGGTGGCACGCCAGGTGATCACCCAGCGCGCTACTCTAGAGCAGGCCGCAAAGCCCGCTGGCGGTAGCCGCCGGCGCTGGATGGGAGCGGGCGTCCCTAAAAGGTAAGCAGTGGCGGGGAAGGAGGCTTACCCCCCCCCCGGAGACGTCCGCTTCTATCCGTGGGCGGCCGCGGGCGCCCGCGGATAGAAGCGGACGGCCCCAGGGGGGGTAGGGAGCGCGGGGGAGGGGGCTTACCTGCCGGGGCCATCCACAGCGGATGGCCCCGGGGGGGAGGGAGTTAGGCCCCCCCTCACCCACCCACCGCCATTTTTTCCTCATAGACTTGCATTGCAATGCAAGTCTATGGGGAAAAAAATGGCGGCCGATCCCAAAATTTCCGATTTTTGGATCGGGATCGGACTTGGTCTGGTCCGGGGTGCCTCCGATTTTGTCTGATCCGATCCGTGACAAAATTGGAGGTCCCAATCCGGGTCCCGATCCGATCCGGGGGGTCCGTGCACACCTCTAGTTTTAAATAAAATGTTGCAAAATCACTATAGCTCTCCAATGCTCTCCCATCCAAAGAGACAAAACCTGGCTACTGTTGCAGCTGGATCTACTCCCTGCTTAGAGAAGTGGGAACCATAGTTGTTATGGTAGCGCAGTCATTTGGCACAATCCACTAAAACATGAGGCTAGTCCTAAATGCTAGTTCACAACGACAGCTTTCAGTGGCAGAATGCAATGACATGCTCTCTATTTGTATGGATTGCTGATGTTGCCTTGGGATAGTACTTTTCTTTGTATAATATGATTGTGTGATGTTATTTGAATTTTGCACACTGCTGTGAAAGGTTAAATAGGGTATAAAAATCTTTCAAGAAAATATTCACGGGGACTGTAACATCGCAAATACAACATTGAATAGAACATTCCCCATCAACGCAAACACAAGGATTTCCAGTGGAGTCAGTTCACTGAAGTGTACAGTAATCAAGTGTAGAAAAATCGAGTGATACGTATGTGTACATAAACCACCTTGAAGTCATAATTAAGTTTCACTGAAATCAATGGTGTTGGAGGATCCGACTATGCACTTCGGTCCCATTGATTTCAGTGCGACTAAAGGCCAAACTCGACATGACGTGGGGAATGTTTCTTTCCATTTTAATGTTTATAAGTAAAATATGCAAACAACATCATCTGTGGCGTATGGTGATTATTGGAATGCCAGCAGCGTGGAAGGGAATTTAACCCTTTCTTTCCTTACTGCAGTCATAAGACTTCCCCATTTTCCTCAGGACTACAGCAGGAAAGGAAAGAGTTAGGTTCCCTCTCTCTGTCTGCTGTGACCTCAATAATTATAATCACACCCCATATTATGTCCATTACATATTTAAAAATTCACTGCATGTCAAATCCAGAAATGCATTTAATTTCAGGTCTTGTTTGTCCCTAACTCGTGTCTTGTATTTGCTGGAATCAGCCCACTGATTGGATTATTTTTCCTGATCTGGTTTTCTTTCATGAAGATGACTAGATTTTGCTTCATGTTAATGAAATTCTTCTTCCCAGTGGATTTTTTTTTGCTAGTTCTCTCTCTCTCTGTCTGTCTCTCTGTCTCTGTCTCTGTCTCTCTCTCTCTCTCTCTCTCTCTGTCTCTCTCTCCCCAATCTCTCTGTAAAGAGCATCAGTGACAAAATCCTGGAAGACCTGATGACAACGTTGCCAATTAGTTAATGTTCAGTAAAATTTGTAATACATTTCACAGTGAGTGACTTTTTTGGCACCACAAATGCTGTTCATTGCTATAGTCTCGCAGCACAACTTATTATTTCCAAACTCTGAGAAAAAATCTGCTGCAGAGCAATGGCAGAATTCAGAGTTATGGTGCCAGTCAATTGACCGGTCAAATATTGGCCGTCTATTATTTGACAAAGTGTGACGACTGTCCATGAAGACATCCTTACATGTGTTGATGGTAAGCCACATAGGCATGCCCAGCACATTTCATTCGAGTGTGCACCCAGGGATATTTTTTTTTAAAAGGTGAACGTTTATTGAATACTCACTCATAAAGGGCATTATTTTTATTCATTTATTTATTAAACACTTCAGACACTGATGCCCTGACTGCGGGAGGGCCATTGCAGGTGAGTAGTGGAGGAATGAAGAGATGTTTTTCAAACCTCAGTATCGATGGCGGGGCTTTGTAGTGACACTGGCCAGAGGAGGGGCTGACAAGGCTGTATTAGCCTATTGGGTCCCTCCTCCTGCCCTGGCCTCTTTGAAGCATGGCTCCTCGCAGTGCGGCTCCCAACAGAGAGATTACTTGTTGCTCCTGCTGCAGGGAGAAATGGTGTGCTGTTGGGGGGGGGGGCAACAGAGCAGCCAAAGGGCTGTTCTCACTGTGTCTGGATCCTCCTCTGGATCCCTACTCAATGCCCCCCCCAAATCAGCACTTATTGCTTGAGGGTGTGCCTGGGTACACCTGGCACACTCCTTGCACATGCCTATGGTGTTAAGGAAATGTTCCCTAACTCTCAAATTGAAGAATCACCAGGAACAGGCAGAGTTCAGTCCAACAGGTTTATTCAAAACAATGTACGAAGGAGACAGAAGTGGCACATGGGTAGTACCAAAGCTCTCTGAATCACAAAGACAAAACTGTTTCATTTATCTCTGTTACAGGCTTTGACGTCACATACCACTCACCTCCTCCCTCCTGTGATGGATACATGCCGATAAATGTTTCAACTAAACAATATCTTAAACCATCATAAACCAATATCTGGGGCATTTGACACCTCAATGAAATTTATTGTTTCCTGATAACCTTCGATCACTGTAACTTGGTGTTATTTGGTTTTCTTTAATGGTCAGTAATTTTCCTCTGGAAGAACTGAAAATATTTACATTGGGGGTGCCATCTTGTCTGTGAGATTGTGTTTGAGGGCCGTTGAGTCATGTCCAATTCACAGTCTATTCGGAGGAAGAGATTGCAAGGCTTGTTATCAGGAGAGGATGTTTTGGGTTATTTCGTTCTGTGTTTTTCCTCTGAAATTCTAGAATGTGAGGTTTGAACTATACCCTGGTGCAGTGAAATATGTTTCTACTTTACCTTAAAATGTTTCTTTAGAGGCTTAGGGGAAACTAGAGTTCCAGGTTTTGATTTTATATCAATGCCCAGATCAAAAATCCTTATCAATGGACAGCCACCTTTTAATTGCAACTTGTTATAATCTAGTAGCAAGGTAAGAGTGAGGTCTCCTTTGTCCCCCATACCTGTAGAAGTCTTGGTTCACACAAAAGCGTTTCAGTTTGGAGAGGGTGCCCAATGTGCTGAACTATATAAACACATGTAGGCTAGAGAAGTAAGTTTCAATTGACCCAGTGGGACTCACTTCTAAACAGACATGCATAGGATTACCATGTTAAACACATTTGTGTTTTACAGGTACTGTATATGTTTTACTTCATTCTATTTTAAACAATTTTTCTTAGCTCTTTAGGCTATTCCTGGATTTCCAGGATAAAAGCCAATAAGACATTTCATATTTCAGAATATCATTCACATATATATTTATATTTGCATAACACAGTTAGCTATAAATAATTGATGGCAACAGCTTAGAATTTAACTTCATTATAAGAGTGAATTGAAGGAGCTTTTGTACTTAAACATAACTTTCTCTTTCTCTCTAAAAAGTGAATGCATTCAATGCTTCCTATTATTTGACCATATTTTTACTAGGCAGTTGTCATATTTGGCATTTTATTAATTTAAGGTAAGGTATCATGTTGCTCAAAAAATATAATCCTGTATGCTGATGGCATGCTGGCATCTTCTCATCAGCTAAAAAAATTAGAAGACACCATAAAACTGATTTTGTTTTGTTTCCATAGCTATTTCAGGCAGATATGTGCATGGGAATAGGTCCGTAGTTTTGTAAAATCATACTTTTTTTAAAAAAAGCTGCCTCAAGTGCCGTTGTTCAGCTTAACCAGGTTTTAGATTGAATGTAAGAAGGTGATTGGAAAATGGCTATTAACCTAATACTGTTTGTTGCTAGATTTTAAGATAGGATGTGACAGAGGAGGAAATGAAGCAAGATACTGTATATTATCCAAAGGGCCCCTTATAATTCAGATCGAGAAAGAGAAGTGGTTGCAGTTTGCTTTGGCCTCAAGTAAAAAGGAGAATAAATGTGGAGCAGAGAATCAGACCAGTACACCTTCTTGAATATTCCTAAAATAAGCCTGGGCTGGATCTACACCAAGGAGGATATAATACTTTGAAAATGATATATGAAATGTGTCCCAGGCCTGAACAGTTGTCAATACCATTATAAACCATTATAAAGCAGTAGTGTATATACTGCCCTGGTGATGTTCCATGGGTAGTATCCAATGTCATAGAGTAGACCCATGGAAATGAATGGGATTTAAGTTAGTTGTGACCAACTGAGGTCCCATTCATTTCAGTAGGACTGACATTGGATACTAGTCCATGACTACAGAATTCTGTTTTCTGAAGCTTGAATTAATGAAGTGTCTTTTGGCACCTAAATGTGACATTTCCATGAAATATTTTAAGAGACTTTATCAGACACACTCTTGGTGGCAGTGTTTAGATATTTAGGATACAGAACTTCAGTATATATTTTAGTTTATTTGTATGGCAATAAGAATGAAATACACAGGTGGAGACCCATGAAAATGTGCAGGTGCATTTAACCCCCCCCAAACCCTCTTGTATTCATTCCTCACACTACATATATCACATATCTCATCATTCACACAATATTCTTGACACATTCAGACACTTATTCATACTACAGTAGTTCCCCGTGATGGCTCCAGTTCCCCTTGCAACTGGCATGGAGAGAACAACAGCTGGTGACCTTTGTGGGGGGAAGGTGGCATGCTGATGGATGGGGAGTGGAGGGACTGAGGAAGCTGGGATACAACCTATCATGGGGCTGCCCCAACCTCCTTTCGTCCCTCTCTAGCTCACTCCTGCTAGATGGGCAAACAAGCCTGTCTAGCCAAAATACAGAGTTTAGAGATTTATGAGCATCAACATAGGATGGTGCCCCAAAATTTCTTATGAACTGGGTGCATATCTAAATCAAATCAACAGCAAGGATCTAAAGAAGTACGATAGGTGTCCCCCACCTAAAGTTTGGGTGTGTCCAGTAAAAATGCTGCCCCCTTTTGAACAGCCAAATGTATGTGGAAGGGAAAAGAAAGGAAAAGAAATGTGAGACTGATTTTTGGTTGTGAAGCAAGATCATTTCAGCTTTTGCACAATGGAGAACTCTACAGTTTTGCTGAATTATACCAACTTCCTCACCGTGTCTCCTACAACAATTGGACCAAAGAACCAAACAATACAGAGCATGAAAGAAAAAAACTTGAAAGGCATGGATGATATACTGCCCTTCCTTCTACTCGTCAAATATACTTGAGGTATATTAAAAGTACACTATTTTTCATAAGTCTTCCCAGGCATGAAATCGAATCATGCATTTTTTAAGCACGAGGCTTTCAACTAAATTCCTCTCGGAGAATGCACGTAATTAGAGTTGAAGCCCTGCATAATAGTCTATACGACGGCATTACGTGCCAGGCTCCATGCTGTAAACAAGATGTGCCAGTGCAAGACATGCAGTCTGTCTCAATAATTTGCATGCGTGTGCACATCCATACAAAAGAAGAAATGTTTTCGAGGAAGCAAAGCATTTCAGAGCCTGACATGGAGGGGCCAGGCTCTGTGGTGATGGTGCCAATTTTAATTTTCAGTACATGCAGCTTGATTGAAACTGCCCCAAATTTGGAAATGATTAGAACTATTGTAAATACATATCAGCAAAAATACTCCATTTGTCTCATTCTGGTACTTTGAAGCTACTACTAGTATATGGAGATATATAATATATAATATACACAGAGAGAGAGAGAGAGAGAGAGAGAGAGAGAGAGAGAGAGAGAGAGAGAGAGAGACATATATACAGTGCTATTCACCAGATGAGAGGTCTAACATCCTTTTCTTTATTTAAAACATGTGAGTTCTAATCAACAAGAGGGTTTAGAATGTTAAATCAGCCAGCCATAAGAAATGTGCCACACAGTTTGCTGTCATCCTAATTAATTCGATAGCATTATTTGGTGTCCCCAATGAACTCTGATGAGCTCAGTGTCGGATAATAGCTTCATTCTTGTCAAGTTTTTATTTGAATTCTATTGATATATTTTTATTATTTGAGATTGTGCAGAGCAAGGGGGAGTAGAGGGGGAGCCCTCCCAATCATAAAAGGGTATCCATAAATGTAGTATGACTTTAGGAATCTTTGACTTCGTACTAAGGTCATTTTAATTTGAAATCTTCAAGGGTAGTTCTTCAGAAGTAATTATAGTTCCGTAATTATCTTGCAGTTTTCTATCAGATATCTGGACATGTCTTGTGGTGCAGGTCTCATTCTTCTAGTCTCTTAAGGAACTTTGTAATATGACTTTAACATAATTAGTTATCATCCTGCCCCACAGTTACGAAGCTGTTCAGAAGGGTTAACATGGAATGACATAGTTCCAATCAATATTAAGTTTAAAAAAGTCTTATGGGGTGATTGTAGCTAGGAACTCATAATTAATGACTGTCAGAGCTCTTAATTCTTAATATGATTGGAAAGATACATGAAATCAAACAGCAAGGATTTTTTAAAAAAAAGTTGATGAAGAAAAGGTATCCTGTATGACATTTGATCTCCTATCCCAAATTATGAAGTAAACTGAACAGGCTAAAGAGCACTAAATGTGTGCTATTAATAGCCTTTGTTGATACGTCTCTGGAAAAGCAAGACATAAAGTTAGCACATAAAATGGATATGATGGCTGCTTAATCACACGTCTGCATTGGATATGTGGTAAAGTTCATTACCTTTACCACTGGGCAAGATGAGACAGGCCCAGTTTGCACAATCGCAGCTGGGTGGCTTATTTCCCCCACTATGCATGCTGGTTGCACGCTGGGAAGATTAGCATAGGTAAAAGGGTAGCTTGTTAACCACAGCAACAAGCCACCCTAGCTGAATTTGCATGCTACAACAAACAACAGGCTGCACTGCCAAGGCTAATTCTGCTTGTCCCCCCTGACATGTAGAGTGGTTATCAAGCAACCATGACTTCTCAACCATCCTGCAGTCATGTGAACCAAGTGAGACAGTTCTTTAGATTTTAAGTCTTTGTAGAGACCTGTGTTATTTTTACTATGCCTACAGTTTTAGATGTAACAACAACAAACTCATTTTCTGAATGCTTCTACTAAGGATGGGTGAATGATTCTCCAGACATCAGCTCTCTGCTCATCTCTCCTTTACTTGTCCTTGCATTTGCGCTCATTGATTTTTTGTATGAATGGGACAATTCCACAAAACAAATAAGCTACCAGCCACAAAAGTTGTACAACCAACTCCCAAATGTGTGCAAATTTCCAAAACTGGAAAAAAATTCTCCTGTAGACTAAAGTGTGGGTGATTTAAAATTATGCATTTTGATTTTTTTTTTCATATTTTCAGAAAGTTGTGCATCTTGAGGAAGCAGTGCATTGCTCAAATACACTTTTTGCAAACATGAAGGCAAATTTGTGAATTTGTGAACATTTTAGAAGAAAAAAGTGCTTCCCTCAATGCTTGTGTTTGGAATTGTGAAATGGGGCATTTTTTTGGTGTGATTTGTGAATTGAAAAGAAATTCTCCTACATGCCTAGCTTGTTCTTATGTATACAAAATGGAACCATCCATGCAAAGATGGAGGTAACAGCAGGCTTGGAGGAACTCCAAGACTTTGCAGAAGACATACAAATAATTTTGCTTCTGCGCTCTGAGTGAGAAGAAATCAAAGGAGCAATCTATAATGTAATCAACAAGGAATACTTGAGGAATTTGATATTTACAAAATCTGATATGAAATAATCTGATCTCCACCTCCAAAACTAGTAATAAATTATCCACCAGTTTTCACATTTCTTCAATATTAAAAACAACAAAGACCTGTCGAATTACATTTGAAGTGAGTATTTTGAGATAAATATGCTTAAACACATGTATTAACATGCATATTGAAATGTGAATTTTTGGCAACTTTTTTTTTCTTTAAAAAATGCAGGTCAATGTGGGAAGAGGATAGAGCGGTCATATGAAACTGACACAGGCGTGACGTAGACTTATTCTACGTAGACTAACAAAGAACTGTAATAAGGCAGAGCAGGACATTAGATAAGATCAAACCCTGTCAAAGCTTCCAGGTCAGGTTTTCCCTGATCTTAGCAACAAGGACTTAGCTCGCTGCTGTTCTATGACACAGATTAGTTTGTCCCTTCATCCTCCAAATTTAGTTCTCCAAATTTACGGCATATTCGTGATGCAATGTTGTGCCAGTGTAACCCTATATGTAGATGTTCCAGGAAACTATTGACTGGGTGTAGGGAACATAGTGCCTATAGTCACCACTGCACTCATGGACACCTTTCTTGGCACCCACTGAGGTGCCCTGCCCCTCCCACTTTAAAGTCAAATAACAAATTTTCTTACCAGCAACTGGGATCACTTCAAAGCAAAGAGAAGACCTCCAAATGCTGCCATGTTCATTGCCCATGAATACCTCTGGACCACTGGTGGAGCTCAGAGACATTCTTAGGAAATGAAAATAGGTGACTGCAGGCTGTTTTTCTCCCCTTTCCACTGTGCACAGCTACTAAGAAAAAGAAGGTGAGGAAAGACTCCTGTCACTTCTGTCTGGTAAGCTGGGGGAGAAGAGGCTAACAACTGTTTTACTTATTTGTACCCTGCCTTTCCACTGAGAAAATGGAACTCACAGTGGCTAGTAACCATAGGCACTTTAACAACAAATAGATAAAATACTAGGTAGAAACAATTATTCAATGAATACATTAAAACACAGATAAAACACACAAAAATTACAGATTAAAGACAGAACCCTTACATGTTGGAGGCCTACTTGAACAGATATTTCTTTGTCTGCCAGTTGGAGGACAACAGACAGAGAGACAACATAGCCTTCCTCAGGTGGGAGTTCCATAACTTGGGAGCAGCTACTGAGAAGTCCCTCTCATGGCATGGGAAAAACAGGGATGCTCCACCTAACCACATTTCTCCAAACTTCACTTCAAATATTGGTACAGCTTGTTCGCATACTCCCTGTTTTTCAGTTTGTTCACATGGGGGAAAGTGCACTTTTTGAATGGGAAAAATGTGCATTTTTCAAAAGTGAGCATTTTCCTCCATTGACTAAAGCATGAAAATGTATTTTTTTGGAAGAAAAAAAGGTGTGCATTTTTTAAAAAGTGCACTTTTTTAAAAAAGAATGTAAATGCAAGTTCAGGAATTTGCTAAGCCTTTTTGGAGAACATGCACTCCCTCTAAATGCCTTTTAAGGAACATTAGGAATGTCAGGGAAGCCCTTCCAACCAAGCACAAGGTCTCTGAAGTGAGAGTTTGGGCAGTGGGAAGTATGGATTGTGAAAATGAAAACAAGAAATGCTGTTAAGAAAAGAAGTGGATTTTGGAATTGGGCTGTTTATCTCCTGGAGGGCTGAATGAAGAGTTACAACACCAACCTTTGCTGTGAGGTTTTTTTTCCTTTTTGGTGCATTAAAGGGTGTGACAAGGTCTCTGGGAAACTGTATGTGAAAAATGTGGTAGTTGGATTTTCCCAGAAAAGTCTTGAATATTGACTAAAAAGATGACTGAGGAACCTACTAGCGATGGATTAATGGTCAGTTGTTGAAGCTGATACAAATAGTGTGATTATGTTTCTGAAAACAGAATGTTATTCTTATTTGAATTTGTAGATATGAATGCATTCATTTGTATTTTGCCCATGGAGTTGTGTTAAATGCTATTTGGCTTTCATGTAAGGGTGCTTTTTAGTTTCTATATTGAATTACGTTGCAGGAAACTTTCAGGGGCTGCCTGTGACTCTTTCATTTGTTGTTGCTGTTGTTTTGGATTGGAGTGCCTCTCTGTTGTTGTGTTGGAGGTAATACATAACTGTCATGACTTGAACCTGTTGTTTGTATCCTTCCCGCCAGAGTAACAGAAAACAAAGTTGCTCCTTCATATTCCGTAGGCCTGATCTAGACACAATTTAGCCTGTACAATCTGTGTGTGTAGAACAGAATGGAAGCAAGAACCAAAGACTTTTAAATAAATTCCAACTCTATGGCTGAATTCGGATGACACAACAAGCAACTGGGGGGTGGGGAAACAATCGTCAGTTGTGTTGACTATCGTGTCGTCTGAATGCTGCCATAGTCAACTCAGCGCTGATCCTAATCCACACCACAGTTGATTATTTATTACCATGTTGTGTGGGGAGTACCCCCTAGTTGAACAACTGTAAAGTTGATTATTACCCCACCACTGACTATCATGTCATCCGAATTGAGCCTATGTGTATTGAATGCTGATCTATGTGGAGTCTTTCTTTGAGTTGGTCACTGACCAAAAAGAAAAAAAAGAAAGAAAATCTATGTTTGCTGCTTGTCATAGTTATGGTTCTAAGTCTACACTGCACATTGAATGTGTAGATGTGCTACTGAAATACTGTTGGCTATTAGCATAATGACACAGCAGAGTAAAGACTGTGTGTGCAAATGTTAAAACAGAACCTATCCAAGAATCTTAAAATATAGCTGTACGCTCTCTTCTGACACCAGAAGAAAATTGTATAGGAACACTCTTGGGAAACCAAGTACAAGCACATAAACAATTGAGCATGATTACTCAATAAAAGATAATTTAGCATTAATACACACACCTCATTTTGCTATAATGGGTAAACAGCTCCCGAGAGGTCAGCATCTAAAGTGCTTTCTAGCTGATATACTCCAGTCTGCTGTAGCCAGTCAGTTTGATGTACCCAGTGAATGACTTTGAAAAAGGTGGCAGCCCCAGAAGCTGTACATGTTGTAATTGACATTATGAAAATAATTTTGTCATTTCATTTAATAGATACTGGAGATTTCTGGGGAGGAAAAAAAAACTAGCACTCCCAAACCTGAATAAATATATTTGAAAGTTAGCCTTCTTGATTTGGGTGGAACTTGTTTTTAAGTAAGTGAGGCTCTGCTTCAAATTGGAGCCTCTGTAATGTAACCAGTGTAAGACTTTAGGGACAATGTCTCCAAGTACATCCTAGCCAGGAATGCAAAATGGGTGCCAAAGGTCATATACTATACATCTTACAGTGAATGCCCAATATTGTGAATGTAAAGAGTCACATATGATTGCGGTCAATTCCTGATTGTTTTAGTATATGTCTGAAAGTAGATAAATAGATACAGTCTCTCTCTCTCTCTCTCTCTCTCTCTCTCTCTCTCTCTCTCTCTCTCTGTGTGTGTGTGTGTGTGTGTGTGTGTGTGTGTCAGTGTGGTGTAATGGTTAGATCATTGGATGAGGACTTGGGACATCTGGGTTCTAGTCCCTATTTGGCCATGAGGCTTACTGGGTGACTTTGGGCCAGTCACTGACTCTCAGCCTAAATTACCTCACATGGTTGTTATGAGGATAAAATGAGAGGAGGAGGATCAGTTACCTTGAATTTCTTGAAGGAAAAAAAGGGTGGAATATAAATGAAATAATAAAATTAAATAAATAAGTGGTGGACTAAATCTTTTTAAGCATTTCAGGAGAGAGCAAAACACCCCCATCCCCTGAAGATTGGATCAATCTTCCATGCAGAAGTGAAATCTTGGAGGATTGGGGTAGTGGGCCTTACCTTTAGAGACGAGTTTTTTTGTTTAGTTTAGTTTTGTATTTATTTATTTATTTTTCATTTTTACAGGGGATAAAACTTTGCCACCATTTTAAGGTCTTTAGCAGCCGCTAGTTATGGCACAGTGGCATTCCCGGGTGCATTTTCCATGGTGGAAGGTCTCTGATTCCACTGGTGCATCAATGGAGCGGGGAGCTGTGGATTGAAGGGGAATAGGATATACAAGAAGTACCACCCATGTGCTTGCTCCGTTTTAGCCATTCTACTGGCTATAATTGTTCATGGTAATGTATTGGCAAGCCCAGTGCTCAAATGACAGGGTGAGCCCAGCCCCTTTGACCGTCTGTGATGGATCCCTTACCTGCTGTTTTTAGAAGACCATAAGGGTCAAGAACTAGCTGAAATGGTGGGGGTTGTGCTCCCTCCTCATTCTCCCCTAATTCAAGTACTGAACAAACCCCTGCCTGGAGGGCTAACTGCAACTGAAGTGCACCAATACTTTATAATGATGTTTTCACAGCATTAGCAGGAGATAGAGGCGGTAGCCACACAACACTCAATTCTAAGTGTCTTTTATCTGGATACCTTTCAGCTAATTCAACAATGCTTCTGACTTTATCTAACAGACAGTAAATATTTGGGGCAAAGACGTGCGCGTGCAGGAGAGGCCAGAGCTGACTAAGAAAGCACTTGCATTGCCCAGGTTCAGTCTCTAGCAGTTGAACGATCTTTGATAGCAGGGCTGGAGAGACCTTTGCCTGAAAGCCCAGAGCATAACTTGCTGTTTAGAATCAAAGGCTTTGGCTGAACGGGTCTTATTTGCTGGAGATTAAAGCGGTGTGTGTGAGTGACTAGCCTAGCAGGGATTGGAGATGAATGTTCTACACAATTATCTAGACATTGCTTACAAAGGCAGCCAAGGCAGTGGGAGCCAGTCTGTGTGCAGCTATGCATATTTCAGTGTTTGGCATGCCATACTTGAAGACAGAACACATCAAATTGCAGCGAGGCTTAAACCCTATGCAGATGTTTGCTTGCTTGTGTGAAGGGCAAAAGTGTTGAAGGGGACATTGGTGTACATGTAAACCCTGCCCCCAATGTCCCCACACTTCAGGTTGTGAGTAAGAATGAAAGTGTGAAGAGGGATCTGTAAGCACATTCAGCTGAATGTGTTTACAGACGTTCCATGATTGGAAACCCCAATAAGGCAGGGTTCACAATCATGAGATCTCTATAAGTGTGTGCAGCTGAATGTGCCTACAGAGCCCTTTTACTTAATTTCCTGCTTAATGTATAAAGGTTTAACTGACAGCTGGGATTGCAGGGACATCTGGGTCAAGGCTCATGTGTGCACGTATGTCCTCCTCCACATGTTTGCACTACATGTGAACAGGGGAACACCTGCATAGGGCTATAGTAATGTGGCAAGATTATGCAATTTCATTACAATCAACAAGCCCAGATCAGAAAAAAAGCCACCCTTGTGTTTGGCCTGTGGGAGTGCCAGGTCAGCCAGCAGGCCTGCAAACTGTCAGGGATCCCATGGAGACACCAACCATCTGAATTGGTACCTCCATGATGGACCTATGCCCATGGTCCCTTGGGTTTGTATGATCACAGTGGCCTTTTTGAGCTGCCATGATTCTGCAGATCTTGGTGGTTTATATTTATTTTATTATTATATTTATATACCACCTTTTTTCCTCCAAGAAACCCAAGGCAGCCTACATAATCCTCCTCCTCTCCATCTTATGTAGACTGAGAGTTATTGACTGGCCGAAAGTCAGCTGGTGAGTTTTGCTGGGCATATTTGGGACTCCTGTGTCCCAGTCCAACACTCTAACCATTACACCACACTGGTTTTCTCACTGGTTGCATGTAAGGTTCTGGTTCATACATCAGTGCCTCCCAGAAGTCCCTGCTGGGACTATCTGAATTGAGCTTCAGTTCACTGATGTCCCCACTGCACTCTGCATTGGGCTGTCCATCTCCTACTAAACAATTTAATTGTTAAAATAGATTGCTGCTGTCTGGTTCCAGAAACAGACTGATAAATAAAGCCGTTCTTGAATGTATGGTGAATCATGCTCTGCTTTCTAAGTGTCATTCCAAAAAAAGTTGTTATTTGAAGATTCCTAATGCCCACTAAATTTGCAAAATACTTTAAGCAATGGTCCAGAATGTAAAAAAGCTGATGCTGTTTTTTCTCCTAAATAAGATATATCAAGGGTTGATTTCAGAAGTCCCAAGCATCCTCCTCCGATGGAGCTGTAACAGCATCTGGATACCTGCCTGGAATTTTAGGAATAGGACTGATGTGGTTTTCCACAGGTTTTGGGGTAATGGTGTGTGTGTGTGTGTGTGTGTGTGTGTTTGTACAGTGCACAAATTACTGATGTATCCACATGATGGACCAAGACACTTGCCAAATGTTAGATAGCAGGAAATAATGTTATGATTAGAACCACATAGTGGGAAATGACACGATCAAGGAGAACTAGTCTAAGGGCTTATCTGTACGTACACTTTTGAAAAGAACTCAATTCTGTGCATGGTTGCCAAGTGTGTCCACAATGGGCAGATTGTGAACTGGCTCTCAGGGAAGATCAGCTGGAAAATAAGTGGGAAGAACCTGGTGGAAAGCAGAGAATCAATGTGATACAGTGGTCTCTGGATACAAACTCTAGAGTAAGGAAAAGGGTGTACCATGGGTGGTGTTGCACTGTACATAAAAGAGGGCATTGTATCAAATAAACAGAAAACTTCAAGGGCTCAGAGTCCACTGTGGGTGGCAATGCCAGCACCCCCAAAAGTAACTTAGACAGTGCTGGGGACTTGCTATCATTCCTCTAATCAGAATTCTCACTTACTTTGAGATGGAGAATGCAATCAGGGAGGCATCCAGCAAAGAAATGTGGTAATGTGAGCTCTCACATTGACTGGATAAGTGTCTCTTCTGGTCATTACAAAGCAATACATTTTCTAGATACCTTAGAATAGGGCCATGAAACTGACTAGGGCCAAGGTGAACCTAGACTTAATCGTAAATCTTGATCAGGAACTAGTGTGAGATATCACTGTTGTTGAACCTACTGGAAACTGTGGCATCCATGTTTTAAAGATGCAATTTATATACTGTATGTAAGTCTAACGTTTTCAAGGAAGTCCAACACAGTCACGTTTGCCTTCAAAACAGGAAATGGTTAATAAAGGACATTGAAAGGAAAAGTCGAGAGAGTCAAATCCCTCCAAAAAGATTATGGGTCAACCTCATTCCCATTCCCATTCCCATTCCCAATTGTGAATTCCCAATTGTGCTGTTATTTGAACAGAAGAAGTATGCATTTGGGTGTGCACGTATTTAAGTGTGCACTAAAATATATACTTTCCCGCTATTGACTAACACTTCCCCAAACTGTGCACTTTTGGTGTGTGAATTTTTCCAAAGTATGCAGTTTTGGAATTATCATTGCACATTTTGGGAATGTGTGAGCTTTGTTCGCAGAATGGGACCAGATTGTCAATGAAAATGGGGCAAGTTTTGGTCACCAGCAAACCAAAATGAATTCTTCCCATTCTTCCCACGGCTAAGCTATGGAATTTGTTCCCACAAGGTGGAGTGATGGCCATCAACGTGGATGTCTTTGAAAGTGGATGAGACAAATGTGTGGAGGATAAGGCTCTCAAGGGCAGCTATATATCCTCCCCAGTATCAGAACCAACAAGTCCCTTCATATCAGTTGCTGTGGAACATGATCAGAAGGGTCATGTCCTGCTTTTCTAGTTCCTATAGGTATCTGGTTGGCTACAGTGGGGACAGAATTCTGGAGTTTGGGCTCTTCTTATGGTCTTAGGAGTTATCTATTTTTATAGAGAGAAAGATGGATGTCTATAATATTTGGTCACAATCATCATCCAAAAGAACAAGCCTTGGGTGCAAAGGGATTCCTTTTCATTCCTTGTCAAAGGCAACACTGTTCTGTTCTGGATGTCAATACTCACCTCTTCATTCTAGCATTGTCAGCATTAAATGCCCTCCTGTGTATCTCACACAGATCTCCATTGTCCTGTGAATCCAGACATAGACTGCAAGCCTGAGAATGGAGCCAGCATCTTTATTTTGGCTTAGATAAATGGCTTTCTTTTTTTCCTGTACAATCTACCACCATTTCTGTATTTTTGTGTTGGATGTTTCCTCCTCCCCCAGGCTGCATATGCATTGGATACAGCAGCTGTTCTGCTGGAATATTGGCTGACGA
The DNA here is from genome assembly GCA_029215795.1 of Anniella stebbinsi. Taxonomy (NCBI): domain Eukaryota; kingdom Metazoa; phylum Chordata; class Lepidosauria; order Squamata; family Anniellidae; genus Anniella; species Anniella stebbinsi. The sequence continues at coordinate 146,033,581 of JARDYH010000004.1, forward strand.
GAGAGAGAGAGAGACAGAGAGAGACAGAGAGAGACAGAGAGAGAGTAATTGCAGAGGTTGATGCCTTGTTGAAACATGGTTTCCCACCCTCTTAATTTAAGAACACTTTCATCATGAGGTGCAAAGCCAGTTTGTGCTCTCAACTTTTTCTGGCTTTTGGTATTAAATTCTTACATCTTTTTTTTCCCCCTCACAAGATGAGGCGTTGCAATTAACTCTCAGAGAGACTGAACATCTGTCATGACTGTAACTGATGGGAGAAAGTTGTTTTCCACTTTATTTGGATGTCTCAAAGCCTGAGAGTTCTAAAACTAGAAAGACCTGCATATAGTGCCTTCACAACATGCCTAGGCTAGTCCAGGCTCATGGAGGCCATTGTGAGTGGGGGATGGAGAGGCGAGGCAACGTGGAAGCCTGCCATTGGCAGCTTCAAATGGCGCCACTGTGACAGGGAGGGGCAAAAAAGAGTATAAATTATGCTCACCCCTCCCGTCAGCATCTTGTTCTTCGCGGCTCCCTCCCTCCCTCCCTGTAGGCAGTGTAGGCTTGCTGGTTGCGTTTTATGGGACCAAGTAGGAATTATTTGCTCATAAAACACATTTATGCCTATGAGTTCTTTCGTCTATTTCACACTGCAAGACAGGCTGAGAGTATTAAATAGGTTGATAATTTATAATACTTGGTCACAGCATGAATCTGGCAGGTAGGTGTGGGCATCTGGTGGGACAGGGCTGGTGAGCATTCACAGGTACTATTATGCTGACTGGTAGTTCCTGAGGGCTCCCAACTGTGAGTTTTATGGCCTCAGCTGGTGGGATACAGGTTACCTTTGAGGCCAACCTTTCTCACCCACCCGGATCTGTACGGAGCAGGGAGAGGTGACACTGGAAGGTCTCCCTACCCCAAAAGGGACAGCCTGTGTAGTGGTGAAGGTTGACGCCACTTAACAGGTGGTGAATGACTCACCCAACAAAGATAGATGCCCGCTTAGGTTTACCCAATCTGCAGATCTTTAATAAAGTGGCCCTATCTAAATCAATATACTGTGTCTCGTCTCTTCTTGTATCCAGTCTCCATTTTCTCGCTATATATATATATATATATATATGAAGTAAATATTAATAAAAGTTAAAATTAAATTAAATAAAAATGGACATATGTATTTTCTGATTTTTTTTCTGTTTCAACTTTTTTATTTTCATGACAGCAACAATTTTTTGATTTTTTTAAAACAATAAAATAGATATGTTGACCACTTAAAGGTAAAAAAAAATGCTTTCTTTTTAACAGTCTGTGATGGCCAAGGATCACAAACTGAGCAAGGAAGGCTGGCACCTCTCTTTTAATAAAGGAACTAGCTGATATGCCCGGCATTGCTTGGGTCCATGAATAACGTTTATGACATTTATTTGATAAAAAAATAAATTTCTCTGCAACTTATTCATCTTTAGGTTGGTTGGTTGTTTTTAGTTTGGTTGAGTTCGTAAATCATAGAATAGTAGAGTTGGAAGGGGCCTGTAAGGCCATTGAGTCCAGCCCCCTGCTCAATGCAGGAATCCACCTTAAAGCATACCTGACAGATGGTTGTCCAGCTGCCTCTTGAATTTCATTTATTATGTTTCTATACTACCCAATAGCCAAAGTTCTTTGAGCAGTTTACAATGATTACAACATTAAAAATACAATGTTGTACATAATTTAACATCCATTTACATACAAATGAATAAACAGACAGTACTCACACACACTGTATATGAACAACATAATTAAGATTTAGCCACTTATTTCTGGCTAGTAAAATATTTGGGAGTTAAGTCATATATATTTTTTGCTGTTTTTCACAAAACATATCCCTACACAGAAAGCTAAACATGAATAATTGTTTTGTTAGAATAAATGGAAAATTGTGTGAACAAGAGCTGTATTTTAAATTAGAGTTTCATGATAAACTACATTTTTGGTTTTACCTGAAATGCCTACACCTCCCATCATGTCTTGGCTGGAGCAGCTATCTAAACTTCAAAAACAATCAGGACACACAACAACCTTTCTACCTGCTAAAAAAGATCCAAACCTAAAAATATGTTTTCAAAATAGACCCGGCATTGCCCAGATATCTGAATAACATATAGTAGGGAAGCGGATCTCAGTGGACACGAGGAACTGTTGTATGCATGTGCTCTGAAGTTATTGTTATGAAAAAGGAAGGAGCCAGAACACAGAATACTTTATTGGCATAATTTACTGTATAATAGCTACATTTAACATGTTTTGGCAGACAGCCAGGATGGTCAAGGCCACTGGTGACTTGGACCTTTTATCTGATATAAAAATACTTAAAATCCAAAATTTCATGTTTTTAGATTTTTCTGGTACATTGTACAGCCAGACCTATCAGTGTGCCAGATTTCAAGTTTCTAACCGGCATTGCTTGAGCCCCCTAAAATATATGTCTGTGAGGTAATCATCTTAAAATAGCAGGCTGGTGCTAGGTTTCTGAGTTAACCTTTAAACAAATTAAATACATTTCTTTTTTTCCCTCTCTCACCCTCATGACAACCCTTCCAGGTAAACCCGTCCTAGGCCTGTGAAGTAACTTTAAAACAAATTAAATTAGTTTTTTCTACTCACCCCTCTCTCTCACCTTCAACGCATGGCCAGGGCTGCCTTGAATCTGTCACCATAATTTTCCTTGCCCCAAAGAAAACAAAAACTACAACTCCTGGTATACCTTTTGCTGTGGTGCCCGACTGATCCAATGGGAGTCCTGCTGCTGAAACTCATGGGAAGTGAAGTCTGGCCAAGCCAGTCCACACTACACTGTGCAATTGGTACCCATATGTAGGACTTGAGGGAGTTGGCTGGCTGACTGGCTGGTTGACTGATAGTTCACTTGGTTGCCATTGGCAATAGGCCCAGAGCTGCAGCCTCCTCCCCTCCTGCTCCTGATGGGGCCTAGCAACTGAGGCAGCTGGCCCCAGGTGCTCTCCCTTCAGGCCCACGAGGGTGAACTACTACCAGATAATGGCTGCCAAAGTCTGATAAGTCTTCCCTCCTGCCCAAGGCATGCTGGGAATTGTAGGCATAAGCCCAGGTCCCTGAATAACATGTTAATTTTTGAACACCTTCTGAGATGTGGTGGGAAAGTGGGCCTTCCTAGTTGTGGCACCCTGCTTGTAGATTTCTGTTTCCTAGGCAAGCTTACCTAGTAACAGCATTAATGGCTTTTAAGTGCCAAGTGAGATGATGATGATGATGATGATGATGATGATTAATAATTTTCCAAGTCCTTTTAACTTGATGAGATTTTTTTCATGCTTCATTTTTCCCTTTCATAACTAAACCACAACATTCCAAGTCGGATTCAAGAATTACTGAATAAAGTTTATGATTTTTATGTAAAAGCCTGACTATACCATTGAGACAGAAGAGCAAATGAAGGATTGACTAATATAGCTGAGGCTAGAATGGAATGGTGGGCAGGGTTAGTGGCAGTTGGAGAAAGTCAGGTAGAAGGAGAACAAAGACAGTTAGTGAGAGGTCAGGGAAGTGAGAGCTGAGTTAGGATTGAGAGATAGTGACCTGGTTTGTTCATCCATACTTTATTTTAAATCTACATGCTAGTGCTATACTTCCCAGCATGCCTTTGGCAGCCCACAAGTACCCGCATCCTCTGAGACATCCTCTTGTTGCCGATGCTGCTCCTCAATAGAGCATCGAGGAGTAGCATCACCAAGGAGGAGAGTTAAGTGGCTATCAGTGGATGCACCCAGCTCCGGCCAATCCTGCTGCGACTGCCTTGGCCTGTGCTTCTCATCCACCAAGTGCTACATCAGGAGCCTGTACTGAAGGGCTGGGGCTGTGCTGGGCACTTCCCTCCCTTTGTCAGGTCTATTTCTGGGCATACACAGTGTGCCTCCCCTTCCTCCCTCCCTCTTAAGGGCAAAGGCTACACACTTGCTTCCCCCAGATTCTGAGAAAACAGCGATATCAGGAAGAAGTACCTTTGAGCATGTTTGGCCCCTCATAGTCATGCTGTTGCATCTAGTGAAATTTTAAAACCACACAGAGGGTGGGAAAAGGATGTAGTCCATTTATGAGGGTTGTTTCCTTTTATGTGGAATTGGGTTGACTGCTGAAGACCAACCTTAGGAGTCGGGTTGTAAAAGATATGCAGCAGCTATCCACCTGTGCACTCACAATGGCTGCCAAAGGCCAGTAAGTCTGGCCTCCTGCCCAAGGCATGCTGAGAGTTCCACCTAAGGCATGCTGGGAGTTGTAGGCAGAAACCTAGGTTTTTATTAAATTCTTTAAAAATACTTTAAACCCCAAAAATCTTGTTTTTGAGATTATTCTGGTGCATTGCACAGTCAGACCTATCACAGTTTAAAATGTCAAGTTTCTAACTCATCTGGAAGTGGGGAACATTTCCGGACATATGTGATGCACAAATACTTTCCGCTTTATAGGTAGAGGTGCTCTGAAGCTTGATGCACTAACAGTGCAATCCTATTCATGTCCACTCAGAAGTAAGTCCCACTGAGTTCAGTGAGATTTACTCCTAAGTAATTCTGTATAGGATGAGCTCAAGGGTGGCAAACACCCCTATGTTTCTGGCCCAATTTGTGATCCATGGGGCAGAAAGCTTCTCAATTTGTGCCCTGTTCCCAATGGCGGCCAAACAGGTGTTCTGGGAAGCCCACAAGACATGCAAAGAGCACAAGAAGGCCTTGGGAGCAAAATGGCTTCCAGATACTGCTATATGAGAGTGAGAATGGTCACATGGCTCCCCTCACTGCATATTTTAGTATTGTTGGTAGATTTCACGCTACGTAATATTATTTGGGCTGTATCTCTGTGTGCCACATCGAGTTCCATAAATTGGGCTGGAAAGGTCTCAATGATAAATAAATATAAAATAAAATGTAAAGGTTGGTTCCAAACTTTGCCATTCTTAGGGTAGATCCATTGGAATGAATGGGGCTTGAGTCAGTCATGACTACTGTAAGTCACATTCATTTCAATGAGTCTAATGAATGGGGCTTGAGTTATTCATGACTAATAAAAGTCCCATTCATTTCAGTGGGTTTCAGTATTGCTAAGACTCAATCTAATCCTAAGAAATCATCATCATTATCATCATCTTCATCATCACCATCAACAACAACAACAACAACAAAGAAAAAAGACATTTACAGTGCAATCCTCTACCAGCCTATTCAAAATGCCCCATTGATATCCAGGTAAATGAGCATAGGATTGCAGCCTTTGAAGTATAAGAAGATATACAACAAAATGGCTCAGTTCGGATGACACGATAGTCAATGGTGGGTTGACTAACCCTAACCCTCACGCTAACCTTAGGGGGCACTCCCCACACAACATGGTAATAGATAATCAACTGTGGTATGGATGAGGATCAGCGCTGAGTTGACTATGGCAGCATTCGGACGACACGATAGTCAATACAACTGACGATTGTTTCCCCAACACCAGTTGTTTATTGTGTCGTCCGAATTGAGCCAATGTGTATATATTTATGCAGCCACCCGAGTATTGGTTGTGGCAAGGCGTTCTAACCACACAATGCCTATACTGCACCAGCTGCACTGGATACGTATGTGTTTCCCAGCCCAATTCAAAGTGCTGGTTTTGACCTTTAAAGCCCTAAATGCCTTGGGACCAAGTTACTTGAAGGTAGGCTGACCATCTGAAAAGGAGGACAGGGCTCATGTAACTTTAACAGTTGTAGAGAAAAGGGAATTTCAGCCAGTGTCATTTGTATGCAATTAGTTCCTGGTGATATTCCCTCTTCATCACAACAGTTAACGGTGCAGGCACTGTACTATACAAAAGAAGGCAGGTCCCCTGCAACTTTAACTGTTGTGATGAAGAGGGACTGCCTTCACTCATATCAGCCTACCTGCACTTTAAGATCAGAAAGAGAGGCCCTTCTCATTTGCCCACCTGTGAAGGCAATTAGGTGGCTGTCCACACAGGAGAGGGCCTTCTCTGAGGCAGCCCCAAGCCTCTGGAACAAACTTCTGTCGGAGGTTCACCATGCACCTTCTTTGCAGGCTTTTAAGAAGGCCTTAAAAACATTTTATTTTACCTTGGCTTTCACATGGTGAGTATTGTTATTATTGCTGCTATTGTTGATCCTCCTGTTTTTATTGTTTTAATTGATGTTTTATTGCTTTTAATGTTTTAAATATTTTATTGCTTTTAATGTTTTATGTATTTTATTGTTGCAAGTCGCCTTGTGAGGGCTTCTGCCCTGAAAGGTGGCCAAGAAATGTTTGAAATAAATAAACAAATAAACGTAAGATTGAATAACCCTGGCATCTTTCTATCAATGCCACCATTTTCCTTTGGCACATCAGTGGTACCTTTCCTTGCCCTAACACAACATTTGCTTTTCCTAGATGCCCACAGTGTAATGAACAACTCTAATAGTATGATTATGCCACAAGGGGGAGCATTAACAGTATTTGATACATGTAGATGTGAAGTCCACTAATGTATTCTATTTTGTGTGCCCCTTTCCCCATAATCAGTAATGACAGTCATTCTGCCCCCTCTTACCAGAGGACCATGGGCTATTATGAGGTTTCAGCAAAGAAAAAACAGCCTAGAACCAACTGGATGAAAATGCCTCTTCCCAACTCAGCCATTCGTGTTGGAATTGTCTGATCTCCATGTAATACCTTCCCCTCTACTTATGTGTCCTGTCCTTTAGATGGTAAGCCCACATTTTATTTTGGTTTGCATGCAGTTCAGAGTTCATGAAGGTGCTCCAGACATTAATAAATAAGAATAAAGCAGTAGGAAGCTCCAGGGTAGCTTTCTGGGATCATTTCGCTAATGAAGAAGGGTGTACTGGACTCTTATGGTGCTTTCCATACTTTCTGCTTATTTACAGATATGCAGGTTGAGAAGGCAGGAAGTGAATAGGTTAGGTATGTGGTGCTTCTCTGAAAGTAACTTCTGCCTATTATGTTGTGATCTTATCCAACACACCCATGATGTTATTTATTTATTTATTTATTTAGATTACATATTGAGCGATAAAAATACTCTGACCAAGCTTACCGAAATATCCCCAAGCCTAAAATGTTTACTCTCCTTTTTCTGTCTAAACTGTGCATTTTAGATCTAGCCAAGAGAGTTAATTGTGAGATATTCTGCAGTTCATATAGCCCTTGTGATGTTCTTGCCTTCTCCTAGTGCGAATTATCCTTCTCTCAGGACTTTCTCATCTGAGTAGGAACCACCTTCGCTCACACACTCAAGACTTCAAGAGTGCTTAGGCATGGGTCCGCCCTAATTACTGGATCATGCCCATTGCTTTGCCTCTTTTTGCTTGCTGTTGATAGCAGCTGTCATTAATGCAGCGAAGGAAAATATACCATTTCCCCAAGACTTGAGGAAATTACATGTTTCTCTCTCCACCACCCATGAATGGGGGGCCTTAAAGGCCCTATTAACAGGGCATTTAAGGCCCCCCATCAGCAGGGGGGAGGGCAAAAACTCACGATTTCCCCAAGGCTGGGGAAATCACATATTTCCCCCCTCTATTCTAATGGTGGCTGCCATTAGAGTGGAAGGAAAAAATACAAGATTTCCCCAGCTGTGGGGAAATTGCATGTTTTACCTCACCACCACCATTTGGGGCCTTGAAGGTCCTCTTAATGCAAGGTACCCTTGCATTAAGAGGGCCTTTAAGGCCCCAATTGGCACTGGGGATGGATGGCAAAGCATGCTTTCCAGGGCCTCTGGAAAGTGTGCAATTCCTCCTGAAGGACCTTTGGAAAGGCATGTTTATCATCAAAGTCTTGCACATCCCCGCTCATTGAAGCAAAATTACCAAAAAATCGGAGACCAAAATATCGGATCGGAAAAAAACGGATTTCCAAATTTTCAAATCAGAATTGGATATCGGATCCGATACAATGCACATCCCTACTTTTAAGTTTCATTTATGTCAACTCTTTTGTTGAAATCAGTAGAATATAAATATGTTTAGATTTAGCTGGATCGTTCCATACACATTTTAATGGATTGAGCAAAAACTGGCATCATGATTATCATCATCATCATCAGCAGCAAAACTACTACTACTAATAATAATAATAATTTCCACCATTGTACATTTGGAATATAGACAAGGAAAGGTTTTTGAATTTGATTTAGAAAAAAAATAATGCTATCATTTTTCACTTTAAGACAATGAAAAACACAAATTCATGCCAAGCTTTATTTATTTATTTAGCCTTTTGCACTGGAATTTAAAAATGAAGCTGAAAGCAAAGGAACATATGAATGTTGTCTGGGCTTTTAAAATTAAGCATCTGAATTATTAAAGTATTAAGCCAGTTAAGAGAAATGGCTTCTAATAATGTTCCTTTAAATTAATTATTTCTGTTTCGAAACTCTGCATTGTTACTTTGGTTTCCTCCACTTGCTGAAATGGCAAGCAACAGCAGGGAACTTTTTAAAGTCCATTTGTCTCAATATCATCTGTTTTACATTCTACCGACAAAGCATGTCACTATGTGGAAAAGTACATGTTCAGGTAACAGCAATGCACAGAGAATGAAAGCAGATGCATGGGAAGACTTTTCCCATCCCTGTTTCATGCCATGATTGGGACACAATTCAAAGTTAGTCCTGTAACAAGTGCAGAAAGATTTTACAACACATCTGCAAATAAATGTTGATTTACACGACATATACCACAGATGGGTAATGCATATCAATCAATGCCCACGACATTTATTTCATAATGTACCATACAGCCTTACAGCTCTGCTGATTGCATTGTGTTGCTTAGCTTGACCAAATGAGCAAATCACTAAGAGAATTGATTTTATTTTCTGCCAAACAATGCTGCTGAATGGAAAAACAAGCCTACATAAACAAGTCAGTGTTAACTCCTCGTGTGCTAGGCATGTGCCAGTATTTTAAGAAACTATTGAAAAAGGAGAACTGATTGATTGATATCCCACCTTTTGAGTGGATGACTTCAGGGTCAGCCCTACCATTAGGCAGAGTAAAGCAGTGCCACAGGCAGCAGATAGTGCCCTGCACTCCCTAAGCTAGGGTGACCATATGGAAAGGAGGACAGGGCTCCTGTATCTTTAACAGTTATATTGAAAGAGGAATTTCAGCAGGTGTCATTGGAATGCATGCAGCACCTGGTGAATTTCCATCTTCATCACAACAGTTAAAGCTGCAGGAGCCTTGCCCTCTTGACCAGATACAAAAGAGGGTAGTGCTCCTGCAGCTTGGTTAGATTGCCACATTTGCCAGTCGAGGCAGGTGACGTCATCACCTGGCGTGAGCGGGAAAGCAGCCGGCCGACATCGAGGAGGCAGGATGATGCAGAGGATGATGGGGAACGACGCGGAGGAGGCTGCAGGTAAGTAGGACGATTGGGGGGAGGGAGAACAGAGAGAGGGCTCTGCACAGACCTGGAGTGGATCCAACTCTGGATCTGTTGACAGCCATAGCTTAAAAGCCTCCTCCAACCATTCATTCCCACTTAAACTCTGATATCCTAAAGAAACAACTTATTCCTAACACCTGTTTTATTGAAAGTGTGGTTACAGAGTGGGAGGTTGGGAGGAAAGTGTCAAGAAAGAGATGTAGAAAGCCTTTGTGAGCAATGTCAAGGATGGAAAATGATGCTTTGGGACTTTTTTCTTATTCTCAGGGTCATGCCAAGGGTGGCAGGTGAACTCTGAAGAAGAGAAGGCATGGTTAAACCTACTTGCTAGACCTTAGGTAATGAAGATGGCTTATGTATAGCAGCTATTCATAAAGGAGGCTGGGGGACAACATATCAACATCTGGGGGAAAAACAAATTATGGCCTGTTTGAATGTCTGTGTTCCTGGCTTGTTCAACAAAGTATACTTGAAACAATATGTTACAATAATATGTCTAGAGTGACCAGATACAAAAGAGGGCAGGGTTCCTGCAGTTTTAACTGTTGTGATGAAGAGGAAATTTCACCAGGTGCTGCATGCACACAAATGACATCTACTGAAATTTCCTTTTTTATACAACTGTTAAAGATACAGGAGCCCTGTTCTCCTTTCTATTTGGGATGTGTATCATATCATTCCGATGTCCAATAACGATCCGATAAGGTCATTATCGGACATCCGAATAATGATAACGATACTTTCCTAAGGAGGCCCTATCTGATTGGATCCGAAATCCATATGTCTGATAACTATCAGATATATTGGATTTTTGGACCACCAGTTTAGGGCCAGCCCTCCTTTCCCCTCCAATCGTGTTTCTTCCCTCCGGCCTTCCCTGCTGCCATCCACTGCCATCCGCTGCTTCCGGAATACTGAGAACTAGGCTTTGCGGCCTAGTTCTCAGTAGAGCAATGACTTGCCAGGTGATGATGTCACCTGGAGCATTGTTGCTTTACTGAGAACTAGGCTGCAAAGCCTAGTTCTCAGTAGTCCGGAAGCAGCAGAGAGCAGTGGACGGCGGTGGGGAAGGCAGCAGGTAAGGGGGGACCCCTGGGGACCTCTCCCTCCCTCCCTTCCTTCCCCCACTCATGATCCTTACCTGTGGCCCTCCCCCCTTTACTACTGCTAAACAGGCTTTCCGACCTGTTTGTCAATACAGACCTGCGCCAAGGGATGACAACATCTCTCGGCGCCTCTCTGTACTGACAAACAGGCCAGAAAGCCTGTTTAGCAGTAGGATGGCGGGGGTGGTGGTAGTTAAGGAGTGGGAGTGGGGGGAGGGAGCGGGAGCGGGGGGAGGGAGGGAGGGAATGTCGGCCCAGTGTTTTTCCCCATAGACTTGTATTGGGGGAAAGCTTTCTTTCTTGCAGTGTAAACCTATGGGGAAAACACTATAATCAGATCGGAACTTCTGATATTTATTGGATATCAGATCCGATCAAATCTGGGTACCCCCAGATATGATTGGATATGAATTTTTTTTATATCGGAATTTCCGATAATGATGCAATACGATAATTTCGGCCGTGTACATCCCTACTTTCTATATGACTATCCTAATGTTACATCCAATGTCAGTCATAATTAGAGTAGACCATTTGACATTAATGGGACTTAAGTTAGACAAACATTGGATACTCGCCAAAGTATGGCTTAGTAGTATGTCCAAACCAGGTCAATGTATAACAGATGCACATGTACAAGGCAACACACATATGCTGCTCAACTGCACAAATTTTATTGGATAAGGATTGTACATTATTGTGATATATATATTTTGACATACGAGTTAGAGATTTAAATATGGCTTTTTATTATTTTTTAAAAAACACTCCACAGTTTATAATGTGTGTGATGCTTTTGAGGTGCCATTTATGGAGTTCTACTTCTGAGAAAGCATTCTATAAGAAGACTATATTGCCAGCTTGAAAACATCAGATATCTGAGAAATAAAGGTCGTTGTTCAGTCTATGAAAAATAAAGTGCCAGGACCAGATGGTATTCCTCAACAGATTTATAAGATTAGATGATCTGGAGAGGGAAAATGATCCCACAGGAATCGAAAAGATGGGAAAGTTATTAAGATACACAGTATTATAAGAAGAAAGGTGGGACATCTCAAACAAACATGGATTTTTCTACCTTTCTGTAGCATGTCAATATATTCTGAATCAGATCCATCTAGGGCTGCCACAAATATTCATGGATCCCTGTCACCTGGGGAAAATGATACATTTGTTCTTGCAGATAAGTGACCCAAACATGCTGATGAAGAGAATATGTGTATGGTTCTCATGAGATCTGCATTCTCTTGTATGGGAAGAGAAATGTATTGATCTGGAAAATCCTTCCATGGATGGACATAGTTGCTTACTGCAAAAATCAAAAAAGTATTTGCAGGAAGAAGGGTAGTCTGACCAGTCCTCAGTGTTTTTCAGATATCACCTCTTACTCATTCCTTATAATTTACTTGATTCATCTGATAGGAGGGCATGATTTGGATCTCCACAGAGATCTTCAGTAATGCTCATATGTTCAGAGATCTAGTGTGATGATGGTAATACCCAAAGAAATAAAGTGCCAGGTTTCACACTTCATCTGATATGGTGAAGAAATGGACATATCTATATTAGGGGTGTGCAACGGATCGGGTCCGATCAATGATCCGGACCCAATCCAGGGGAAAGCAGATAAAATTATCCGATCTGATCCCCAGCACCTGGATCGGCCGATCCAATATGATCCGATCTGCAAAGGACCTGATCTGGATCATATTGGATTGGAGGATCAGACCCCCTCCCCCCCACTCACGCTCCTCACTTGCTGGGGCCATCCGTGGATAGCCCTGGCAGGTAAGGAGGAGCGCAAGGGGGGGCTTACCTGCTGGGGCTGTCCGCAGCAGACTGCCCCAGGAAGTAAGGAGCGTGAGGGGGGCTTACCTGCCACGGCCATCCGTTGCCATCCACAGGCGCCAGCGGTTGAGCCCAGCAGGTAAGGAGGGGTGCGAGGGGGAGCTTACCTGCTGGGCCCATCCGCTTCCATCCGCTGCTGCCTGCGAGCAGGTAAAGGCAGCGGACACCCTGGCAGGTAAGGAGGAGCATGGTGGGGGGCTTACCTGCCAGACCCGTTCGCTGCCATCTGCTGCCGCTCATGAGGCAGCGGATGGCAGTGGACAGGATGGGCAGGTAAAGAAGAGCGCGAGGGGGGAGGAACAAGGGGGGCCCACTTACCTCCCGGAGCTGTCCGCTGCCATCCGCTGGCACCCGCGGGTGCCAGCAGATGGCCCTGGGAGGTAAGAACCGTGGGGGGTGGGGGACAGGGAGGGGGGAGTTAGGCCCCCACTCACACCCACTGGAACAAAATTGGAGGTCCCGATCCGGGTCCCGATCTGATCTGGGGGGGTCTGTGCACATCCCATATATATATATATATATATATATATATATATATACACTTTACAAAAATAAATGAATATAAACCATTGAAGGTGTCACCATAAAGTAGAGGTAGCAGAACATTACAAAGTACTTATAGTCTGACTTTCTTTGTTGGAGACATTTCACACACACCTCCTTTTTGATACTTATCACTGGATATAGGTACCTAGGTAGCAGCTTGATGATAGATTTATTCTTACAAACTTCTTATTCATTTCAAATTCATACTGAGTGTGCATGAGAAATGTACTTCAGTTCATTTTTTATCAGAATTTATGCAGATCCCACATTCTTGCCCAAACATAGAATTGGACGAAATCTGCGGGTGAAGTCTGTACATCTCAGAGCTTGCAATGTGATTTGTGGACCAAAAAGATTGTGTTCAACACCATGGACCCATTTGAAAAATGGAAATGAAAAAATGCATACTTTTGGAAAATGTGTATTAATATACTTTAATCAATGTGAGAAGAATGCACGCATTTCAAAATGTGTACACTTGGAGAATACTTTTGGGAAATATGTACAAAAATGCAGATTGATTTTTCATGCAAAAAGAAAAGAATAGAGAAGCTTGCAATCTGATGCATATTCCAGTTAGGCCGAGCTTCAAGATGGAATTGGAGAAGCTCAGGTTTTGTGGTTTTGCACATCCTTATTGAGCAGTCATCATGCATGTTCTCCTAAACACAAAGGCTTGGAATATCTATCTGTGAAAGCAGCACACATACATGGACACACTCCGCAACCAGCAGCAAGCAGTTAAATTTTAATAGTAAGAATATTAATAGACGTGCTTAATTAATATTTTAGTGCTTGCCTCAGTCACCCACCATTTTGGTTTTAATCATTTGCTTTCAGAAATTCTATCCACACCAAAGATGTGTAATGGAGGGAACAATCTGACTAAATTAACGAAGCAAATTATCTGACTTTCTGCATCAAGCTGCAATCACAGGACGCTTGTTAAAATGAAAATGCATTTTGTTTAGGACCTGTGTTTACTGGTGACATGGTTGCCCCCTTCTCCTTTGCAAATATAAGAGTTTTCTTGCTAGTGACTAGAGAGGGGGAACGGCAAGGAAAAACAAGTAGCAGTAAGGGGAGTGGACAATATTCATTATTGATTTATTTAGTCAGTTACTTTCAGATGCTCATAGGCTGCCTATAAGCCCTCATAGCACTGCTTACAAACTTCATTGTCCATCTAGCATGGACAATTAAAATCCAATTAACAATAACTAATAAAAGCCAGTTATTAGGACTAAAACCAACCAATTGCAAACATGGAAGTAAAACAAATAAAACATTAAAACAATTCCCATCAAATATTTTCAGTTCGCCTCAAAGAGGGGAGAGGAGAAGGATTTGTCCTTGGCTCAAACTTCATTGCATCACTACTATTCAAAACTGATCATATCTGGGATGTCGGGATGTATGTCTCAGGGGGCGGGGGGGGGGGAGAGGACGGGGTATGGCAAAATCCAAAGAAAATCTGAGAAGTAACAAACAATCCAAACCCCAAGATCTGCTGGTTGGAGGGAGTTAGAATGTGTCTGATAGGGCAGAGGTTAGGGCAACTAAGGGTAGGTGGTGCCAAAGAGTCATAGCACATGGACTCCTTGAGTGCAGTAGATAGAGCCAATTAAAACTATTTTTCTCCCCATGCTCCTTATTTACAAAGATCTGGGGTCATGCAGGATGTAATCCTATCTATATTCAGACAGATAAAAGACCTACAATTGTGGAACGCTCTCCCTGACGAGGCCCACCTGGCGCCAACGTTGTTATCTTTTCAGCGCCAGGTCAAGACTTTCCTCTTCTCTCAGGCATTTGGCAATATCTGAGGAGCCTGGGTTTGTTTTTGTTTTTGTAGCTTTTGGGGTTGTTGCAGTGGTTTTAAATGTATGTATGCATTGTGTGTATGTTGTATATTTTTGCTATTTTAATTTTTGTATATTGTTTTTAATTGTTTTAATCTATGTAAACTGCCCAGAGAACTTCGGCTATGGGGCAGTATACAATTGCAATAAATAAAATAAATAAATAAACTCCCAGCATTCCCCAGCTAGCCATTCACACATACACTAGGGTTGTGCACCGCTTCAGCTCTGAGTCCAAATTCTGGGCCGATTCGGACCAGATTGGTCTGGTTTAGAGTTAGGGTTCTGGTTTAGAAGCAGGTCAGGATCAGGCTGAAGTAGGCCAAAATGGATTGGGATTGGGTCAAAGGGTTGTGGAGCGCTTTGGCTTGATCCAGACATCTGCCCACCCAGTTGCACGAGCCCCCTTCTCCTTACCTGGGCCAATTGGGAGTGGCCGCAGCTGTAGCAGTTGCCAGTTGCTTCCAGAAATAAAATGTTGTGCTAATGGCATAGATAGACCATTTGCTCTATCACATTTTGAACATGATAGCCTGAAGGCTGCTATTAACACATTTAATTTGCAGGTGGGGTGGGGAATGGCAGTAGCTGCAGGTGCTCCCGACTGGTCCTCTCATGCAGCTGAGCCCATGGGGAATTCGAACTGGACCCGAATTGGGCCAGGGTGGGCTGGGACCAAATTGGAAGATCCGAATCAGCCTCTGAAGTGGGTCGATGGTCCCGTAATATTATATATATATATATATATATATATATATACACACAAACACACACACACACACACACACACACATATATATATACATATATATATATATATATATTAGGGATGTGCACTGACCCCCCCGGATCGGATCGGATAGCGGATCGGAATCAGACCTGGGGGGTCGGATCGGATCGGATCGGATCAGAGGATGGTCGGATCGGATCAGACCGGATGTCCGATCCGGATCGGACGCCATTTTGAATGCTTTTTCCCATAGCCAAGTATTGTTTTACAAAAACGCCTATAACTTTTTCATTTTTAAAGATAGAAGGATGAAACTTGGGCACATTGTAGACTGGTTAGGGATAGTTATCTGTGAGAAATTTCAGAAAGATTGGTGCATGCATTTTGTGGCAATTAATTTATTAATAAATGCCCAGGAATGCCTATAACAATGCCAGGATACACTGCCAAGCCTGCCGCTGCCGCCGCCGCCCTCAAGCACACACACAGTGAATGAGCTTTACTTTTATTTTTCAAAGTTTCAGTCCGCGGACAGAGGAATCAGCCCTAAATTCCTCGAGAACGATGGGCATAGAAAGACTTCTTTACACAGCATGCCCTGGTTTATTGCTTTCCTCCCATTGCACGGTGTAGCTCATAGGAAAGGGTTAAATCGTGGGAGCTGCAAGGAATTAAGAAAAAAGGAGAGGGGGGTTTCGCCATTTCTTGAGCGCTCCTTAATTAGGGCTGCCCAAATGATAATGGACGGGTGGTGTGTGTGCGCGCGCGGGCGGGCGGGCGGCGGTGGCGGTGGCAGGCTTGGCAGCGTATCCTGGCTGCCGAGGCCGGGTGTCTGGAGCGGAGCACGCGCTGCCAGTTGGTGAGCGGAGGGGCCATTCAGGCTGCCCCTCAGGGAGCTGTGGCGGCGCATTGAATGCCCTCCCCATCATCCTCTTCATCATCACCTACCCCCGCAGCCCAGCGGAGCACAACAGCCCGCATTAGGCAAGCCCTTCAGGAGCCTCACAGCAGCCAGGCAGAGGCTCTGCTGCCCAGGAACCGGCCCGCACGCGAGGGCAACGGCGGGGCGCACACACAACGCCAGCGAGGGGGAGGAGAAGGGGAGGAACAAAGGATCAAAGAGATCGAGAGAGAGTGACCCATCCTTGCACGCATGGCTGCAAAACTGAGCTAGGCTCAGCCGTTCTGCTTGAGTAAAAAGTGAAAGTAGGAAAGCAGACACGAGCCGAGTTCTTTTGTTTCTCCTTCTGTAATGGATACTAGCAAGGATCAAAGAGATAGAGAGAGAGTGTTTCCTTTTCTTCACGGGAAGCGGGAGGGGGAGGAGGGGAAGACCAGGCCTCTGTGGAAAAACTTTTGAAACATTTAATCTAAAAATTCCATAGCCATCAAATGCCTGGACCTATCATTCTGAAATTTCTGACACATATCTACCCCTAACCCATCTACAAAGTGAGCAACTATCAGACTTCTAACTTTTAAAATAAAAAAGTTATAGGTGTTTCTTTCCTCATTGTTTCAAAAATACCTTGCCACCACATGCTTGGACCCAGCTTTCTGAAATTTTACACACATATCAAGCAAAGTGTTCCCTGTAATGTGCCCATGTTTCCTGTTTGTATCTTTAAAAATAAAAAAGTGGGAGGCGTAACTGTATTTACCCCACCACTACCCATTTTTCTAAAATTAATTGCCACACAAGGCAAGCACCTATGTTTCTGAAATTTCACACACATAGGTCCCAAAGTACCACCTACAATGTGGCAAAGTTTCATGTGTGTAACTTTAAAAATGACAAAGTTATAGGTGTTTCTTTCCTCATTGTTTCAAAAATTAATTGCCACACAAGGCAAGCACCTATGTTTCTGAAATTTCACACACATAGGTCCCAAGGTACCTCCTACAACGTGGCAAAGTTTCATGTATGTAACTTTAAAAATGACAAAGTTATAGGCATTCCTGGGTATTTATTAAAAATTAATTGCCACACAAGGCAAGTACCTATGTTTCTGAAATTTCACACACATAGGTCCCAAAGTACCACCTACAATGTGGCAAAGTTTCATGTGTGTAACTTTAAAAATGACAAAGTTATAGGTGTTTCTTTCCTCATTGTTTCAAAAATTAATTGCCACACAAGGCAAGCACCTATGTTTCTGAAATTTCACACACATAGGTCCCAAGGTACCTCCTACAATGTGGCAAAGTTTCATGTATGTAACTTTAAAAATGACAAAGTTATAGGCATTCCTGGGTATTTATTAAAAAATTAATTGCCACAAAACGCATGCACCAATCTTTCTGAAATTTCTCACAGATAACTATCCCTAACCAGTCTACAATGTGCCCATGTTTCCTGTTTGTATCTTTAAAAATAAAAAAATGGGAGGCGTAATTGTATTTACCCCATTACTACCCATTTTTCTAAAATTAATTGCCATACAAGGCAAGCACCTACGTTTCTGAAATTTCGCACACATAGTTCCCAAGGTACCACCTACAATGTGGCAAAGTGTCATGTGTGTAACTTTACAATGACAAAGTTATAGGCATTCCTGGGTATTTATTAAAAAATTAATTGCCACACAAGGCAAGCACCTATGTTTCCGAAATTTCACACACATAGGACCTAAGGTACCACCTATAATGTGGCAAAGTTTCATGTATGTAACTTTAAAAATGACAAAGTTATAGGTGTTTCTTTCCACATTGTTTCAAAAATTAATTGCCACACAAGGCAAGCACCTAGCTTTCTGAAATTTCACACACGTATCAAGCCAAGTGTTACCTGTAATGTGCCCAGGTTTCCTGTTTGTATCTTTAAAAATAAAAAAATGGGAGGCATAACTGTATTTACCCCACTACTACCCATTTTTCTAAAATTAATTGCCACACAAGGCAAGCACCTATGTTTCTGAAATTTCACACACATAGGTCCCAAGGTACCTCCTACAACGTGGCAAAGTTTCATGTGTGTAACTTTAAAAATGACAAAGTTATAGGCATTCCTGGGTATTTATTAATAAATTAATTGCCACAAAATGCATGTACCAATCTTTCTGACATTTCTCACAGATAACTATCCCTAACCAGTCTACAATTTGCCCAAGTTTCATCCTTCTATCTTTAAAAATCAAAAAGTTATAGGCGTTTTTGTAAAACAATACTTGGCTATGGGAAAAAGCATTCAAAATGGCATCCGATCCGGATCGGACCTCATCGGATCGGATCGGAGGTTGGTCGGATCGGATCGGATTTTTACGATTTTGGGGCGGATTGGATTCAGATCGTGGTTCGGATCCGATCCGATGCACACCCCTACTATATATATATATATATGTTTTATGCAACTTTGAATCTTGTGGCTTCCTCCAACGAACCCCATGAATCATCGTTTGGAACTATACTGAAAAAGGTCCCTATCCCTCTTCTTATTTTGAAAATTACTAATGCAGTATTTTCTTTTATTTCTAGTGATATTTCCTATCCCAGTTACACCATCTAACTTAAGCTGAATTTTACATATCATTCAATATGTTCTCTGTGAGACTCTGCTACCCATTCCCACCTCATCAAATTTTCGCAATGTTTTCTAGTCAGAGTGAACTACTTATAAATTGCATTGATTTTAATGGGAGAATTAAGTATTTGTTTATTTATTTACAAAAATTGTATACCACTCCACATCTGCAATAGATTCTGGAGTGGTGAACATAAGAATTAAATGAGCAAAAGATACAAAAATTAAAACACTATTTCTTTAAGCATAACTCGTAACTTTCAGTTTTGAAATCAATGGTGTTTAGAGGTGATTAACTTTAGCCCAATCATGCACAGAGAATTTGATCATCAATTAGTTTGCAACTAGCAAGGTAATGTTACAAAAAGATGGGGTGGATTATCTAGAAAGTTACATTTTCTAAGGTAACTTTTAAACTCTGGCTTTTTCCTTTCAGAATATTATTTTTTTCCTTATCAAAAAATATAATCTGGAAGGCAATATGAAGTCGATTTTTAGCCCAACATAAGCTCCATCCCCCCATAGCTTTCTCCTGACATTTAAAAATAATTTCCCTTTCTCTCTTTTGTTCCCTCTTCCTTTTAGTATTTTTAAGTCCTAATGGAAAAGGTTGAACCTTGGTCTTGCCTGGATTTAAAGAAGAATAAGAATTCTTCTCAGTGACACTTAAAACTTTTGCTGGGAGTTCTTGGAGTTTTGTTCAATAGGCACAACCTTCAAATGTTTAAAAATACATGCCCCCCCTTTTCCAGGTACTTTCACAGAGCAAATGTGAAGAAATGTGGGAGGATGAAACACATTAATATATATATATATATATATATATATATATATATATATATATATCTTCCCACTTATTGTCCCAGATCTGCAGACCTTCACAGACTACTCAGATTGGATCTTGAATTTTTCATATTATACGATCAGCTGGACAGATAGGGACAGATAGGGATGTATGAGACATTTGTTTCACTACATTTGTAACAGTTTTTGTGCATGCTTCTCAAATATATGCATTTGTGCACACTTTTCCTGAACATGCACATTTTCCCTTGCCCATGGAACGAGCTGCATCACAAAGCTCATAGAATTAAAGGAGGCACAGTAGTGCCTCCTTTGTTAAACACAAACTGGAAAAAAAGCATTCCACCATGTTAAAAGGGTAATTGGGGGGTGGTCATTCTAACATTTATAAAATCGAAAACGTTTTACCAATCTTCCTGAAATTTACATGTGCTAGAAAGAAATGTTGGTTTTATATTAGGGATGTGTATCGTATCGTTAAAATGTACAATAATGATACGATAGTGTCATTATCGTGCATGTATTTAATGATGACGATATGATACAAAAACCTATGATAATCATCGGAGACGATAATTTTTGGGCGATTTTATCATTTTATCGGACTGCTATATAAATATACCTATAACTTCTGTATTTTAAAAGTTAGAGGCTTGAAACTTGGTCAAATTGCTTATGGGGTATGCCTACGTATATGTATGAAATTTGAGATCGATCCCTCCAACCCTCGATTTTATATGAATTTATTAAAGATCGTTTCATTTCTGACAGGTCTGAATGACAGCTCGCCACGTGTGTTCATTCAGACCTGTCAGAACAGAAACGATCTTTAAAAAATTAATATAAAATCGAGGGTTGGAGGGATTGATCTCAAATTTAATACACATACTGAGGCATACCCCATAAGCACTGTGACCAAGTTTCAAGCCTCTAACTTTTAAAATACAGAAGTTATAGGCATTTTTTCCTTTAAAAATAGGGCTGCAAAAAATATTGTTTTTTCACGATAATTAGCGTGAAGACGATACAGTTCACCTACGATATTAATGAAGATGATAATTTTTTTGGTCCGAAATGACGATAACGATAAACAACGATATTTTTTGGCGTGCACACCCCTACTTTTAGACGATAATAACACTTCTTGTGTGACCATTTACTTTATGAGGCAGGTGCTCCTCTGGGCTACCAAACTGAGGGAGTAACAGGCCATAATGTTGCCTGGCTGGGTCTGCCAGAAATCTGGCCTTAACACTCCTGGAAGTTCCATGTTCTACAGCACCCACTCTCAGATGAACTTGATGGAATCCCACCCTCCACCCCTGGGTTTAATTTCCTGGCCACCCCTGGCTGGGCCTTGCTGGAAACTATAGGGACAAACAGAGCAGGCATTCATAGCACACATAGAGTGCTGAGACTGGCTAATATAAAAACAAGTATGTTGCTTTTCAAAATCCAAGGAAATTCAATGGGTCTTACTTTTGAATAAATATCTAGGGATGGAAATGCAGCCTGTGCAAGAATTTAGCCATGCCAAGATTGAAGCAGATTGGTTCATGCCTTGATTTTAGGATTTTTTTTCAAAAAAGTTTGACTTTAAAAAAAATCCTAAAAATCAAGGCATGACCTGATCTGCTTCCAACTTGGCATGCCTAGCCCTATTTCAGACCTACCATGCTGCCAAGTTTCATGTCTTTATCTTTCAAAATGACAGAACTGTAAGCATTTTTGGTTAATTTCCATAGTATATAATGACCTGTTTATTCCAAATTTAAAAATAGTCTAAAAATCAACCCTTCTGCTTCCAACTTGGCATGGCTAAATCCATACTTAAGAGTTACCATGGTTCCAGGTTTCATCTCTTTATATTTAAAAATGATGGAAATGAACGCATTATGGTTAATTCCCCTAGTAATCTTGTCCCTACAATATACTCCCATAAAAAAAAAAATTGAGGTCCAGAGATTTTCTCTGATGATATGTGATCTTGAGGTATTGGATTAATATAATAATTTGGGTAAACAATCTGATTCTTGTCCAAAACTTTTTAGGCACTATTTTCAAAATGTAGCTTGATTTGTGCTTAAATAGTATGCTTAAGATTGACCATACCTCTTTCTTAACAAAAAGTAGCTGCGGGGACCCAATTGTGATCAGGGCTGTAGCAGGGGAGAATTTAATTCTCCCACTCACACACCCATCCATGCTGTTTTCCTGGTTTCCTTATGGTGCTGGTGGCATTATGCCACTGCTATGGAGCCACATAGAAGATAAAGCAATTTTGAATATCTCCTGCTAAAGAAATATTATTTATGGACTCTCCTGAAGGAAAAAAAAATAGTAATTTGTACTTGTCATGACCACGAGTTTTAGTTTGGTAGCAAGAGAAGACTCTTGGAGTTCCTCCCAAGGCATGCTGGGAGTTGTAGGCATAGGCCTTGAATTTTATTAAATTTTAGATTTTTCTCGTACATTGTACAGCCAGATCTATCAGTGTGCCAAATTTCAAGTTTCTACCTGGCGTTGCTTGGACCCTCTAAGATATATGTCTGTGAGGTAGCCATCTTAAAGTAGCAGGGCAGTGCTAGGCAATTTAAACAAATTGAATTCATTTCTTTTTTCCCTCTCTTACCCTCACAACAACCTTGCAAGGTAGGCCAGTCCTAGGCCTGTGAGGTAGCTTTTAAAACAAATTAAATTAGTTTCTTTTGTCTCTCCAGGTGCTCTCCCTTCAGGCCCTGGATGACAAGCCACTTCCAGATAATGGCTGCCAAAGCTTAATAAATCTTCCCTCCCACCCAACACATGCTGGGAGTTGTAGGCATAAGCCTAGGTCCCTGAATAATGTGTTAATCTTTGAACATTGTCTGAGGTGTGGTGGAAGACAACTGGAGAGCAGGCCATCTTAGTTGTGGCACCCTACTTACAGATTTTTTTTGCCCAGGCAGGCTGGCCTAATGACTGCATTAATGGCTTTCCAGTGCCAAGTGATTTTTTAATATATATTAATATTATATATATATATATTCCAAAGCCTTTTAACTTGATGAGATTTTTTTTTGCTGTGTTTCCACCCCTGTTATAACTAAACCACAACATTCCAAGACAGATGCTGGAATTGCTGGATAAAGTTTATGGTTTTTATGTAAAAGCCTGACTATGCCATTGAAACAGAAGAGTGAATGAAGGAATGACTGATATAGCTAAGGCTAGAATGGAATGGTGGGGCTGGTGGTGAGTGGCAGTTGGGGAAAGTCAGTTAGAAGGAGAGCAAAGGCAGTTAGCAAGAGGTCAGGAAAGTGGGGGCTGAGTTAGGACTGGGAGATAGTGACCTGGTTTGCACATAGTGACCTGGTTTGCTAACCCATGCTTTATTTAAAATCAGCCACTCTGCATGCCAGTAGTACACCTCCCAGCATGCCTTTGATGGCCCGCAGGTGCCCACGTTCTGTGAGAGGTGCTTCCCTCCTTTCATCGCCGATGCTGCTCTTCGATAGAGGATTGAGGAGTAGTATTGTGAAGGAGGAGAAGTAAGTGGCTGTCCGTGGACATGACTAGCTCCAGCCAAGTCCTGCCAGGACTGCCCCGGCCTGCACTTCTTGCCCTCCAAGTGCTCCACCAGGAGCCTGTACTGAAGGGTCAGGGCCAGCCCACCTACTTGCCCCCCTTCATTGAGCCGATTTCTGGGCATGCGCAGAGTGCTTCTCTTCCCTCCCTCCCTCCCTTTTATGGGTGAAAGCTGTGTGTGCACTTCCCCCTTTCTGAGAAAACAGCTATATCAGGACAAGGTGCCTTTGAGGATGTCCAGAGTTCGGAGTCTCAAAGACACACTGTTGTATCTAGTTATGATTTTCAAGCCACACAGGGCAGGTGGGAGGAGGGACTGCAAATGGATGCAACCCATTTACATGGGTTGTTTCCTTTTATGTGGAATTGAGTTGACTGCTCCAGACTGACCTTAGGAATCACAATGGCCGCCAAAGGCCAGGAACGTTGGCCTCCCACACAAGGCATGCTGGGAGTTGTAGGCATTAACCTAGGTTTTTATTAAATTCTTTTAAAAATACTTAACCCCCCCCCCCCCAAAATCATGTTTTTAGATTTTTTTTTTCCTGATCCATGTACACAAAGACCTGTCTGGGTGAACCGTATTAAGGCAGTACCATATGTGGAAGAGGGTAAACATTTCTGGACATACGTGATGCACACATGCTTTCAGTGTTATAGGTGGAGATTCCTAAAAGAAAGTATGATTAGGGTGGCCATATTTTAGAAACCAAAAAGGAGGGCACGCCAACATGGCCCAAATCCAAGGGGGCATGCCGACCCCAACATGGCCTTGGTTACATGTCTGATTCTCCTGCACACAGTTAAGACAAACCTGTTCTACATATTATGTTACTGTTAAAATCACCGGGGGAAAAAACAAGCAAGACATTCATTGTATCTGAAATTAACATTTATTTAGATAATCAGGTAGCAGCAACTTCCATTTTTATACAAGAAAGACTCTAAGTGTTAAAAGAAAGCTGTTATACGACCTGATATAAAATCAAACTCCATTTATGTAACTATAAGAGCGCTTATGTGGATTTTTTAATAAAAAAAATATCAACCACATTGCAAGCAGTAGGCAGTGAGTCATCATAAGAACTCCTGAAACTGCAGCTTTTTCTCAAACCTCTCACCTAGTCCCCAGACATCCTGAAGGCCAAGGTATTAATTTACATATGCCTAAACTGATTAAAATATATATTTATAAAAGGACACTGTAAGCAAGAGATTAGTTGTTCTGTTACTACTAAACAAACTCTCTATTCCCAAATGAATGTATACGGGTTAATCTTTTTCTAGAGTTGCCTTCTAAAGTTACTACTTTCTTTATGAGAACAAACCACAGTGTTCATCCACCCCCAGAAAACAAAACAGAACATAAAAAAGATAGTAGCATATGGAAACTACTACAACTAGCTTGAATCACCACTAAAAGCACTACTTTCTGTTTCTATTTTAAAAAAATTCTTGATTTTTAAAAAATGATGTTCAGCAAAAAATACCTTTTGTTTAATGAACCTGGATTGAGAGTAAGTGATTTCAGCCATCACAAGCTGACTTCACCACCATGTTTTGCTACTTAACTGCACCTCCCAATCAGATTAACAACTGTTTAGAATAGCCTTCCAAAATCTGGTGCCCTCCAGATGCTTTGGACTTCAAGTCCCATCAGCAAGGTCAACGGACAGGGATGCTGGGAGTTGTAGTTCAAAAACGCATGGAAGGTGGCGGATTTAGAATAAACAATTTAGGACACAACCCTAAACATGTTTAGCCAGAAATAAAAGTCCTACGACTAGCATTCAGAATGTTGGGAGCTGCAAGACTTTTTCTTATCTTAAGTTCCTTTCCCTACCAGGCCAAATGCCTGGGATGGACCCTGGCTGCTTCCTGTGAGTTCGCATGACACACAGGGAGTAGCGGGGGTGGGGTGGGGGCAGGCACGAAACTTTTCCTGGTTCTCAGGTACCAGAAAAATCCTGATTCTTCCATGGTCCCGGGAAGTTCCTGCGACTGCGGAAGAATGTGGCCGGCCGCCCCGGTGCAGTCACACTTCCTCACGAATTAGCGCGGCTGCAATGATGGCCACGGAGACGCACCGTGCAGCTCCGAGGCCATCAGGAGAGGGGGGAAGTGAAATCACCATCCCCAGGATGGCGGGGGGGAGAGGGCAATCATGCACTGCATTTTTTTAAAACTTCCTTGTTTGCTGGAGTGCAAGAACGCTCTTTCTCAATGAAAAAAACAAAATAAAATGGTGGGAGCGACGTCGGACAGGCCGTGACGTCGCACCCATGACGTAGATTGAGTGTGCCAATCCCGGAAGTGGCTATTTCGGGGATTGCTCGCTCTACGACCACTACACCCCTGTGGTGTAGAAAGGGCCCCACCAATATGCATAGGATTGTGCCTTTAAGTTCATTTTCTTGTCTTACACAAAGGATGCAATACTGTGGATACTCTTTTCAGTCTTAATGATCTCTGGAATGTACTTCTGAGTAAAAATGTATTGGGTTATTCTGTTAAGATACTGGTAAATTAAAGAACACAGTTCTCTTGGAGAGGAAGTTCTTTTGCTCCCTTTAAAGTCCAGAAGGATGCACTTCATGCCTCAGTTTGCGTGCTCTTTCTAGACAAACACTATATAGACACTCCTTCTGACTGAATTACACAAGTAGTTAAGTGATCTTGGTCCCTTCCCAATAATAGGTAATATGGTACTAACATATCGCCTATTATGTTTCCTCTTTTAAAGTCAATTGTGACTGTGGTGGACTTCCTGGGCAGCTTTCCATTTAACTATATATTGAATCCGATAGCACTGTGGTCACTGTTACCGTTTGGTTCAACAATATTTAAATCTCATATTAGGTCCTGGGCAACACCACCTAGGATTCAGTCCAGGGGTGCCTCCCCTCTGATCGCTTCCATGATCAACTGTTCTAGGACACAGTAGTTTAGGACATCAAGAAATTTAACCTCTTTGTCATGACTGGAATATGCATTTATCCAGTCAATATGAGGATAATTAAAGTCACCCATTATTACAACACTTTCTCATTTGGAGGCCTCCCTGATTTCGTTTTCCATCTCAAGGTCACCCTGAGCATTTTGGTCTGGGGGACGATAGCATGTTCCTAGCACTAAATTAGTTTTGGGGTCCTGTATTGTCACCCACAGTATTTCTGTTGAAAAGCCTGCCCCGTTTAGGTGCTCTAGTCTACTTGACAACCCACCAGACTGGCCACAACCTCCAATTCCTTTTGGCTTGAAGCTGGGGAGTGCTGCTCCACTCTCTGGCTCTTCCCCAACAAGAACTGGCATTAGCATCTGGTATCCATGGGCAACTGCCAAGGTCCCACAGTTTTGGCAGGGCCTACTACTGATGCCTGCACTGCCCCTCCCTTTTAAAAATGTTGTGACCCAGCTCTCTGAGATGTATTGGGCAGCTGAGTCTAGTTGCCATATTACTTTCACACATTACCCCCGATTTAACATTATTCTATGATATTGTGAGAAATTAAAATGATGGCCAGCTATATGGCACTGTTCTTAATATGAACCAGATGCTGCTGCCTGGTAAAATTTGGGTGGGGGCATCATCATCAAAGGAGACCTTCAAGAAGTCACATTGCCCAGGACCCCCTCAAACTTGGAATTGGCTCTGTCTCCGACAGGGAGACATGAACTCAGTTGGGTTTCCCCCTTGTATGCTTTACACATAATTGCCAATAGGGATGTATGAGAATTTCATTGTTGCTCACAAAACATGCAAGCATGCCCTTTTTGAATCTCCAGATGTTGAAAATAGTAAAATTAAAAATAAAAATGATCAAACACATTTGGCTTGTTCATCTTATTCCCAACTCCCTGTTCAATTTGCACACATTTCCTCAGTAGAATGAATCAGCCCTGCTTTAGCCTGCAGAATAAATTTCTGCAAATTTAGGGAGATTTGCAGAAATCTCCCATTCGATCGCTGCTCACTTTGTGCAAGTTCCCCATTCGAGTAGAGTGAGCAGAGATTGCAAATGCAAATAGCAATTGGGCACGAGATGAGTATCCTGGTGATCTCGAACTTTGTGAGTTTGCCCTTCCCTGGTTACTAAACTTTTACGGAAAGCCCAAGGAAGAGACAGAGACCCTAAATATGCATAAGCAAGTAGCATATGAAAGAAGTTCCTGTGCTTCCAAATGGAGGTGCCATTTAGTCCTGCAAAGGGAAGTCTCCTAAGTTACTATGACAGAGATCATTGTGCTTTATTGATTCTGTTTGGTAAGATGTGCTCCAAGCTAACAAGTCTATTAAAGCTTTTATATGTGAACACGTCACATTCATTTTCTCCCCTGCCAACGGAGGAAAACCTCCAAGTTTCCTGCCATTTACAGTAATAGCTATTTTCCTCGAGACGAAACAATGTCAGTCTAAAGTTCAGTGTGATACCAGCTGAAAATCAGGATCAGCCGCTGTGCTGAAGAAAAAAATTCTCAAGCATAGCAATCAATATGCACGTTGGAAACCCAATCTGTTGAGCCATTTATTTTCGATGCTTTTTACGCACCTCAGGCTTGGATTCTGGGAACTACCTGCAGGCGTTTCGTGACATTTCCATAGACTAGGCAGGGGTGGGCAGGCTGGCAGGATCTACTTTGTTGTTGGTGTTGCTGCTGTTTTACTAGAACCCCAGAGTGTGGTGCAAACAACGTTCACATAGAATTAAAGCATCTTGAGCCATGGGATTTGTTTTGAGTACAAAAACTGACCTGAGCTCATGGTCCTTCTAAACAAAAAGACGCTCTTGGTTACCCCAAACTTTCTCAATCTAAAACATAATTTAGGATGGGAGGAAGGAGTCTTTTTTCTTCATTCCTTTCTTTTTGCTCCCACTGATAAACAACAGGGAGTCAGACAGTCTTGTCAACCTGCTGCAAATCATCCAGAGCTCTTCCAGAAGATCCAGATTAACCTTCTGCCCCCCTTGGGAATTGAGGAAACACTGGACATGTGTGGGGATGTATGAGAATTCTCAGTTGTTTCCTAGTGAAATATGCAAGCATGCCCTGTAGAATGCAAGTGTGAGTGTGTGCCCACCAAGAATATGTCTGCAAATAGCCAAACACAAGTTTGTGTTCATCTTGTTCCTGATTCCAAGTTTGATTTATGCATATTTCCTCTGTACATTACATCACCCCACTTTAGTCTATGGAGGAAATTTGCACAAACCTTGGGAGATTTGTTCAAGTCTCTGGTTTGATCGCTGCTCAACTTGCACAAATGGAAATTGGCCATGAGATGAGTGGAGAATTCCAGTGCTCTTGAACATCGCTTGTTTGTCCATCCCTAAACATGTAATAAATAAATAAATAAAAATAAATAAATAGTGTGAGCTCACAAGAATATCATATCAGTACTGATCTTGTAGCCCCACCTCTCCTCTTTTAGCCACAACCCTTTAATACCATACTGGCCCTTTCTACACCAGACAGGTGCAGAGGGCCAGAGGGACAGTGAACCCGGAAGTGCCTGCTTCCGGGTTTGTTGCCCTAATACACACCTAATTGTGTGACAACCTGGGCTCCTCCTGGGTTGTCGCAGGTCGCAGGTGCAATTTTTTTTCTTTAACCTGGGAAGAGCGCAGGAACATTCCTCCACAAACTGTAAGGTGTTTAAAAACAAACAAACAAATAAACAAACAAACAAACCTCATGTGTGTGGGCCTCCACCCCTCTCCCTGCCCTCCCGGCGGTGGTGAAACTGGTGCCACCCTCTCCTCTGATGGGCACGGAGCCACGTGGCCCCATCACCAATGGTTCTGCCATGCTTACTCACATGTAAGCGCGGCAGCACCCAGGATGGGCGGCCACATCTTGCACGGTCCCGGGAACTGCTGAAAAAAAAATGAGATTTTCCATGGTTGCCTTATCCCTGGAAAATCCCATGGCCACCCCACCCCACCCCTGGGATGCCCTGTGCGTCATTTGGACTCACAGGGAGCACCCAGGGGCAATCTCAGGCAAAACGCCTAGTGTGGAAAGGGCCATTGTCTCTGATCTTTGGATGGGCTCTTTCTTTAAAAAAAACACAGATTTGGAATATGATCAAATGTTTGTGACCTGTACAGCAAGGGTGTTGAACCTCAGGCCTGCAGAGCAAATCAAGCCCAACTGGGGTCCCATTCGCGCCCTCCTGGGGCCTCAGATGGCTGTATCCTCTTCCCTTGTCCCCACCTCCTTTTCTCAACCACCAATTGTTTGGTGGCTCCCAAGCTTTTTCACAGCCCCCTCAATCTAAAAAGTTGGCACATGTCTCAGAAAGCTTAGTTGCTCCCAGTAAGAGATTTGAGCTAAAGTATACTGGTAATTTGGCCCTTCCCACCACTGGAATGCAGCCCTCGAGAGCTTCTCTGAAATTGAATTCAGCCCTTGGGCTGTAAGAGATTCAAGACCCCTGGTGTACGTACTATCTTCCCTTCACACTGGAGCAGCTGCAGCCTGTCATTAAAGAGCAGGAATGCCTTTTACAACAGCAGCAATCCTAAGGTGTTTCAATGACAGCATGTTGAGAACATAGTCATTAAAAATAACAAACACACACACACACACAACACCTTTGAAAGCACATAGTGGTACTCCCAAAGCGGCGCTTGACCTTACGTTTGTGTTCTGTACTTGCTAGTATCACTGCATATTAGCCTGGAACTCCTGGAGGAGGAGGGCGGAGGGCAAGTTAATTGCTACTGATGAGTAGCAGGCAGCATGATTGTTATTCACTTATTTGAAATATGTTTATGCCACCCTTCAGTAAAATGCCCGGGGAAGTATCACAGAGTAATAAAACAAAATGTATGAATTCAAACAGATAAAACAGGAAAAACAACAACAACGAAAATTAACCAGCTGTTTTTTTCTTTTTTTAAAAAAAAATAGCAGTATGACTTAGAACAGTGCAGACATGGCCAAATGAAAATCTCCACCTTCTATGTGGGCAGAGAATGGGTGAAAATAGAAATTCTCCCAAAGGTTCTTGAGGGGTGGGGCAATAGCAGTGAGAGTAGCATAGTCTCTTTCTCCTTTCCTTCTTTCTTCTTTTGTTTGCTGCGTGGCCACCATTTTACATCTTCCACAGTCCCAATGCTACAAGGCATTGTGGGGAGAAATGCCTCCAAAAGGTGGTGGAGATAATGCAGAGAAAATTCTGTGGCGTGGCCTCCTCCTCCTCCTTATCTTCCCATCTTAAGTATGTATGTTCTCGACGCACTCGAAAACTGTACTTCTGATTGGTATGAAACTTTTAGGCTTTGTTGTACCTCTATTTGGGATTATTTTAAGTGTAGGGGAAGTTTTGATTGCCATCTTGAAACGAAATGGGGGCCAATTGAAACTTTCAGAAACTCTCTGTCTCTGTGACATTTGATCTCTTCTCGATCATCCCAGAGTGCAGGACATGGAATAATGGGCTCAAGTTACAGTAAACAAGATTCCGGCTGGACATCAGAAAAATCTTCCTGACTGTTACAACACTATGGTAATGGAGTGAATTACCTAGGGAGGTGGTGGGCTCTCACACACTAGAGGCATTCAAGAGGCAGCTGGACAGCCACCTGTCAGGTATGTTTTAAGGTGGATTCCTGCATTGAGCAGGGGGTTGGATTTGATGGCCTTATAGCCCCCTTCCTACTATTCTATGATTCTATGATATATTGATTTGAAACTTTTGGGATTTGTTCTACATCTATCTGTGATGGTTTTAGGCATAGTGAAAATTTCTACTGCCATCTTGAAACAAAATGGCGGCCAACCTTTTTTTTTTAAAAAAACAGATTTACTGCTTCAATGGCAGTTGATTGATTCCAATCAAACTTTGCATCATGATTCAGCAAAGCAGTAAGCAGATTTTAACCATACAAAAATTGTAACTCCCATCTTGACACAAAATGCCAGCCAACTGAAATTTTCAAATATTTATAGCTTCAATGCCATTTGATTGATTTCAGCTAGGCTGACCATATGAAAAGGAGGACAGGGCTCATATAACTTTAACAGTTGTAGAGAAGAGGTAATTTCAGCCAGTGTCATTTGTATGCAATTAGTTCCTGGTGAAATTCCCTCTTCATCAGAAGAGTTAAAGTTGCAGGGGCCCTGCCTTCTTTTGTATATGGTCACTCTAGTATAGTGTCTGTTAAAGTTACATGAGCCCTGTCCTCCTTTTCAGATGGTCAGCCTAACCTGTACACTTGCCACATGTCAGGTAGGCCTGCTTGGTCTGGGGAGCTTTTGGCAGGTCTGTGCAAGCCTGAGGACACACCACCCTCAGGCCAGGGAGAAAAGTGGGGAGCACAAGCCACTGCTGGTGCACCTATTGAAGAGGACACCCCCCCAGCAATCCACAGACATACAATGCCTGTGAATTAAGCTAAAGGAATACCCAGAACATGGCAAACCTGCCCCACCTGTGCCATCCATGCCACCCTTAGAGCCACCTGGGTTTGGTTCTGGAGTTACTGTGAAGACAAAGGAGCCATGTGTTACAAAGGTATAAATTGGAGTAGCACTGCAGAGTGCCTTGGGGGAAGGATGCCTCAGGCATACCAGTATCCATTCCCTCCCTCAAGCATGGACCAGTCTGTGTTCAGAGCATGCTGTGGGGTGGAGAATCAGTTTTAAGAATGCAGTTGGGGATGGGTAGAGCCACTCATTTTCCAAGAAGCCTGGTTGCTGCCGCCGTCTCCCACTGCTGCTTGGAACCACTGCTGCCTCCACTGCTTCCCTGGCCTGGACCTGCAGAAAGAGGGGTGAGAAGGTTGGGGAAAGATAACAGCAGATGCTACATTGAACTTCACAAGTCGTGCCCAAGACATCTGTGGAGTGGAATCCGTGCAGCCCACAGTATGGTTGGATCTGCAGTATTGCTCTAAACAGTGGGCAGAACTGGGGTGCGGCTGATAAGTCTCCATATGCAGTTCTGGAGCTACGGCGGATGTGTGATGTCCTACTGTTGGCACATCTGGGCTATGCCTGCACAGTTGCTTATAATTGCTTATAGAAAAATGATTCTCACCTGGCTAGTGTAAGATTTAAAGGCCCTCCTGAGATGTGCCATAATTTAAGACTGTTTGGTTGGATGGGCTACTGGATTTCAACCAAAGTGAAATTCAAGTCCATATGTTCCTGATTCGCCAAAACAATCAAGGAATTTGAGGGCACCCAAAAGAGCCTCCTCAAAACTAGTACACTTCCTTGTTACTGAGGGAGTCTTCAAATATCCTAAGATTGCAACTGAAGCAAAACTCAAGATTAGTTTGGTGATGGGTCTCATTTGGAGAAACCATTAAAGGAATTTCTAATGAAGCTTTGATAAAGCTGTGCCTTAAGGGAGATGAGGAGAAAGAAGACAAGTAGCACATATCCTGTGCTTGCGTTAGCAAGTACATCTGATCAGGATGTGAGAAATTGTACTCAAGTTACTCTGCAAGTATGACAAGGCCAGTTAGCTTGGCTCAAACACGTTTGGAACAAAGCAGAGACAGAAGTGCTGATTCTGTCAGTGCGGCTGAGAAGACAGGCTGTGTGTCCTAAAATCAGATTTGACAATATGGTCTTTCCTTTCCTTTCCTTTCCTTTCCTTTCCTTTCCTTTCCTTTCCTTTCCTTTCCTCTCTCTCTCTCTCTCTCTCTCTCACTCTCTCTGCAGTATCAATTATTGCTAAACTAAAGGAACTGACTGTATTCATATTCATTAAACAAAAAACCTACGTTTTACAAAAACAATGTTAAGGCTCTACAGATTCCAACCAAGCACCAAAAAGCAGGGAAATTGGGAGTTAAGGCTCCCAAGCCTTAACACCACATCCTCCCTAAGGAGGCAGAAAGTGCAAGTGAAATTATCATTCTCCCAAAGCAGATAAACCATGAGGACAGGATGGAGAATATGATATGCAGAGGTGACTGTGGGGTTGTGGAAAACTGATGATGAACAACTTAGGGCCACCCACTTCTCTTTTTTTGTTTAGAGCAGCCCTTCCCCAACCTGGTGCCCTCCAAAGGTGTTGGACTACAACTCCCATCATTGCAAGTCAGTATGTCTCATGGTCAGGAATGCTGGGACTTGTCATTTCAAAAATCTAGATATGCAATTTGATCTGCAGAGGTGACTGTGGGGTTGTGGGAAATGATGATGAACAACTTAGGACCAGCTACTTCTCATTTCTTAGAACATCTCCTTATGTTGAGAGTTGCAGCTCAACACATCTGACAGGCACCAGGTTGGGGAATGTTGTTCAAGAACAAGAGAAGGCAGAATGTAGATCTCCAGATGTTTTGGAATTCAACTTGTAAAAGCCCCTATCAGCATGGGCAGTTGTCAGGAATGCCGCGAGTTGATGTCCAAATCATCAGGATAGATCTATTTTCTGCCCACATCTGTACTAAAGTATGATGTTTTCCAGCATTAAGATATGTGATCAATCAAGGAACTACAAAAGAGCTGCATCACTTTCAATAAACTGTCAAAACCAAATGAAACAACAATGAATGAATCTTGAAAACCTAATCCAGATAGCCCTTCAGACATCAACATTAGTTTTCAACACATGGCATAGGATGTCTGTTTCTTGAATATCAGATAAAGGATTTCTCTTACTTGTTCAGCAGTGTGAGATCAAAGGCAGAGCTACCACCTAATACTTTCATGCGTAAGTATTATTTTAAAATTAAGTATGAATTGATTTTTGTCTTCCCCATAACACATAACATGGGAGTTACAGTGCAACGCATCTGGAGACCACCAGGCTGGAGAAGGTTGACTCCTATACATGTCTTCTCAGAAGCCAGTGC
Source organism: Anniella stebbinsi (assembly GCA_029215795.1). Taxonomy (NCBI): domain Eukaryota; kingdom Metazoa; phylum Chordata; class Lepidosauria; order Squamata; family Anniellidae; genus Anniella; species Anniella stebbinsi. The sequence goes on from JARDYH010000004.1 coordinate 146,067,832, forward strand.
CACTGAATTCACTAGAGCTTTCTCCCAAGAGGTATAGGATTGCAGATGAATCTCATCTGAAAGGTGTTCAAGACAGCCAAACTAAACCTCTTCTGCTCCACTGTTGCTTTGATGAGATGATGTATTGTGCAGGGATTGTGGGGAATGAACAGTATATTTTTTATAAATACATTTAAAGAAAAAAAACACATTGGTTCTTTGAAAGGCAGGATATTGACCAAAAGTTGGAAGTGCCTGGCACATGTTCTGGTTCTAGATCTGTAATGAATAGTGCCCCTTTTGTTATCAAGAGTGCTGCTATATGCGAGATGTGTGTGAGAGAAAAGTATTGGGCAGACCAAGTATTTGTTAAGGGTATGGAACAGCATTCCCCATCCTGCTGCTCTCCAGGTATTCGAGATGACAAGTCTCAGCATTCCTGACCATGGGACATACTGACTTGCAATGATGGAAGTTGTAGTCCAACACCTTTGGAGGGCACCAGGTTGGGGAAGGGCTTCTCTAAACAAAACAAGAGTAGTAGGTGGCCCTAAGTTGTTCGTGATCAGTTTTCCACAACCCCACAGTCACCTCTGCATATCATATTCTCCACCCTGTCCTCGTGGTTTATCTGCTTTAGCAGAATGAGAATTTCACTTGCACTTTCTGCTTCCTTAGGGAGGATGTGGCGTTAAGGCTTGTGAGCCTTAACTCCCAATTTCCCTGCTTTTTGGTGCTTGGCTGGAATCTGTAGAGCCTTAACATTGTTTTTGTAAACCATAGGTTTTTTGTTTAATGAATTTCATGGCTTTGTGTAATGGATGACTGGATATTATACAGTTGACAACCAAGCCAGTGTCAGCCAGAATGTTATACCATCTTGACATCCAATATAAAATCAAAGCTAGTGTTATGTGTTGAACTCACTTTTAACATTAATAAATCAACCAAAATGCTTGCATCTCCCTCATTTTTAAAGATAAAGAGATGAAACCTGGCATCATGGTAGCTCTTAAGTAGGGATATAGCTATGCCATGTATGAAGCAGATCCGTTCATGCCTTGATTTTTAGAAATGTTTAAAACTTCAATTTAATTTTTTTAATTAACTAAACTGCTTATAATTCCATCATTTTTAAAGATAAAGGGATGAAACTTGACAGCATGGTAGCTCTTAAGTAGGGATTGAGCCATGCCAAGTTGGAAGCAGATCTGTTTATGCCTTGAGTTTTAGGAATTTTTAAAACTTCAAACCCAATTCTCCTCTTTGGGATCTAGGGCCTTGAGCAGTACATTAAAAAAAAGAAAGAAAGTAAAGATGAAGAGATGAAACTTGGCACCATGGTACCTCTTAAGTAAGGCTTTAGCCATGCCAAGTTGAAAGCAGATTGGTTCATGCCTTGAATTTTAGAAAAAAAATTGAAGTCAAACTTTTTTTAAAAAAATCCTAAAAATCAAGGCACGAACTGATCTGCTTCCAACTTGGCATGGCTCAATTCTAGGGTGACCACTAGGGTGTGGCCTAGTGGCTAAAGTGTTGGACAGGGAGCTGGGAGATCTGAGTTCTACTCCCCAATTAGCCATGGAAACCCATTGGTTGACTTTGGGCCAATTGCAGACTCTCAGCCCAACCCATCTCACAGGGTTGCTGTTGTGAGGATAAAATGGAGAGGAGGAGGATTATGTATGCCGCCTTGGGTTTCTTGGTGGAAAAAAGGTGGGATATAAATGCAATAATAAATAATAATAAAAAGCTGTCAGGATTTCCCCAGATTTCTCCTGGTTTTTGTTCTATCCTCGTTGTCAGGGGGAATTTTATGCAATAGTCTATAATGACCTGGAATTACACACTTTCCCTTTTAAGGGCACCATTAGTGTGGCAGGGGGGAATGACATGCTTTCTGGAGGTGTGTCATTCTCTCCCACTGCTCCAATCAAGGCCTTAAAAGGGAAAAACGTGTCATTCCCAGGCATTATAGAAAAGGGTCTGATTGGAGCAGTGGGGTGGGGTGAGAATGACATGCTTTCCCCTCCTCCGCTCCAATTGGGGACTTTAAGGTGGCCCCAGAAAGCCATTTTCCTGCCCCCCCCAACTAGGTGTCCTCTTTTTTCGTTTCCCAAATATGGTCGCCCTACTCAGTTCTTGCACAGGCTGCATTTCCATCCCTAGATATTTACTCAAAAGTAAGACCCATTGAATTTCCTTGGTTCTTGAAAAGCAACACACTTGCTTTTAGATTTGCCAGTCTCAGCATTCTATGTGTGCTATGAATGCCTGCTCTGTCTGTCCCTATAGTTTCCTGAAAGGTCCAGCCAGGGGAAGCCAGTAAATTAAACCCAGGGGGTGGAGGGTGGGATTTCCTCAAGTTCATCTGACAGTACGTGCTATAGAACATGGACCTTCCAGGAGTGTTGAGGCTGGATTTCTGGCAGACCCAGCCAGGCAACTTTATGGCCTGTTAGTCCCTCCATTTGGTAGCCCACAGAGCACCTGCCTCATAAGGCAAATGGCCACATGAGAACTGTTATTATGGCCTGCTACTTTGTTTGTCTTTAGTAGTCTGTGGTCCAGATCTCTTCAGAAGGGGGAATAGTGTTTTGTGGTTGGGGTCAGTCTAAATTATCTCCAGGGGTCCCTTACTCAGTGCCTCTGATAGCAAAGAGATTGAGGATTTTCCCCGACTCTGTTACTCTTGAAGTTACTAGGCCTGTTGAAAATAGATTTTATAACATAAGCATGAAAACAGTGAATACCCCTTTTAACTTGTTAAACCAATGAAAACATGCCACACAAGAAGTCTTAAGATATGAATGGGTTATAAATAAAAGTAAATGCAAAAGAACATCAGATGCAGAAGTGAAATCTGAAACATTACTACTACTACTAGTAGTAGTAGTAGTATCCTGCCTTTTGCCCAATGCTTGTCCTCAGGGCAGCCTTACAAAACTAAAACATATACAGCTAAAACTATAAATAGGAATATACTAGGCTGACTATATGAAAAGGAGGACAGGGCTCATGTAACTTTAACAGTTGTAGAGAAAAGGGGATTTCAGCCAGTGTCATTTGTATGCAATTAGTTCCTGGTGAAATTCCCTCTTCATCACAACAGTTAAAGTTGCAGGGGCCCTCCCTGCCTTCTTTTGTATATGGTCACTCTAGTATAGTGCCTGCAACTTTAACTGTTGTGATGAAGAGGGAATTTCACCAGGTACTAATTGCATGCCGGCTGAAATTCCCTTTCTCTACAACTGTTAAAGTTACATGAGCCCTGTCCTCCTTTTCATATGGTCAGCCTAAATATACAAAAGTTAAAAACATAATTAAATACTTTTCAATATTAAAGCATTTAAAACATTTTAAATACATAACAATTTAAAAGTCAAAGGTATAGACAGAGGTCCAGATGATTTGCCAAAGGCCTGCTGGAACAAAAAAGGGTTTGTCTGCATCTAAAAACACATCAAGGAGGGAGCCAGTGTAGCCTGCAAGGATTAGAAAGAAAATCCATGTGTGTACACTATGCAAAATAAACGACAGCCCAACTGTTTTTAAACCTTATTAGAAAAACAGGGTGACTAGGCCAAAACCAGCGTTGTAGGCCCAGAAGCACTTTGAAAGGTTTCAACATTGTACTTAAAACTTAACACTGGCCCAAACTAATTAAATGAAGTGTTTGAAGCTTTCAACTTATAGCAGTATGGACCAAACTCTTAGAAAAGAGGGAAGGAGCACTGTGTGTGTATGGGGTGGGGGGCATAGAAAGAAAGGTATAGCAGCCACCTATTCCCAAGAGAGATCTGAAGATCAGGTTACCATGGATCCAGAGGAACCATACCCTGCTTCACCAGGGAGCAAAAGAGCAAACTGGCCTTATGAAGATAGCCCAAATTACTCTCAGAGCCAAAGGAATGCATGTTCCAGAAGAGAAAAGAGAAACTCTTCTTCTTCTTCTTCTTCTTCTTCTTCTTCTTCTTCTTCTTCTTCTTCTCTCAAAAGGTCTGTGCTAGAGGCAGTGGCCATTTCACTCACCCACCCCACATTCTAAGGCAGGAGGGAGAGCGACGCTACTGAGCATGTGTCGCACTATGAGGGAAGATGGCCGCCTCATTGACTTGAATGAGAGGTTGAAATAGTCCTTAAAAGTCAACCGAAGGGAATTTTAAAAAAACGAAAAGCTTTCCACCAACTACAGTCAAGGAGAAAGAAGACGCCACCACTGGATTAATTAATAAGGCTCTAGAAATTATGCAAATTGTGAGCGCAAAAGTCTCAACCCGGAAGTAAATTTTACAAAAGCAGGGAGACAGGTTTGTATTCCTTTCCTACCTTAAACTGCTCTCCTTCCCTCAATCTTTCACCAATCTTCTTGAAATTTTCAGGTAATGTAAAACAAACATTTCTTTCTGGCACCTGTAAATTTCAGAAAGATTGATGAAACATTTTCGATTTTATGGCTGTTAGAATGATCCCCCCCCCCATTATCACTTTAACATGGCGGAATGGAGGCACGGCTGCGCCTCCATTAATATCAAGGGACTATAATCCCTCAACCCTGTGCTTCTGGTTGTTTATTCCTCTTTGAGGAAAGAACACATTACCCACGAATTGCATATTCCCAAATATTCATAGCTCAAGACAGCATTTGCATTAAAAAAATAAAAACCTCTAAACTTATTATCATGGAACAAGCATCTCATAACCTGGCTATATACTAATTGGTGGTTGCACCAAATCAGTTTGTTAGATTAGTTGCCGGGGGTGGGGGAGTAATTGCTTCGAAACACATACACGTCTTCACAAACAATTAAACCCATTTGAAAGTCAATTTTGGTTTGGATTCCTTTCAAGTTTGGGGTGACATTCCAGAGCATTTGTGATTATTTGATCCTAAGTGGTTCACTCCTCACAACTCCAGCAGAGTAGACAGAGTCTGTCACATTGCTTCAGTAATTACAGGCATTCAGAATGTTTAACCAGGCATAGAGGGCTAATGGGCATTATGTACCACAGTGTCTAATAAGGGATTGGGCAACTCTTCATTTTGATGTTTCAAAGGGGCAGTTTACATTGCGCCCTGGTGTTGTGGTTCTATTTGTAACAGGTCATAGGGATGAGCTTTGGATGTGCTGTCTCCACAAAAATATTTTGAGCATGATCCAACTTAGTGCAGGAGCTGGATGTATGGAAGAATTGTTGTAGAACTAAATAGAGCTCTCTTTCCCCTTTCCTCCTTTTGGTGAGTGTTTAGGAACCATGGCACATGCTTCTCCACATCTTCCTTCTGGTTTTGAACTCAAATTGCTTGCACTAGGGTGAGAAGGAGGACTGGATGGGGATTTATTGAGTTTCATATAAAATTGATATAATACATATTATAAAGCCTACAAAGCCTTACACCTATAAAGCCTTACATGGCTTGGGACCACAATACCTGATGGAACGCCTTTCCCGACATGAACCTACCCGAACACTACGTTCAACATCTAAGGCCCTCCTCTAAGTGCCTACTCCGAGGGAAGCTCCCCAATTGTGGAATGATCTCCCTGACGAGGCCCGCCTGGCGCCAACATTGTTATATTTTCAGCTCCAGGTCAAGACTTTCCTCTTCTCTCAAGCATTTAGCAATATCTGAGGAGCCTGGGTTTGTTTTTTGTAGCTTTTTGGGGTGTTGTAGTGGTTTTAAATGTACAGATTGTGTGTATGTTGTATGTTTTTGCTGTTTAAATTTTTGTATATTGTTTTTAATTGTTTTTATCCTATGTAAACCGCCCAGAGAGCTTCAGCTATGGGGCGGTATACAAATGTAATAAATAAATAATTAAATTTAATTATAAATATGTAAACCAAAAAATAAATAAAAACAAAACAATCACTGGGTACATTGCATTCTTAGAATGGAATTATTTCCCAATTCAATTTCAAGTTTATGTAAAAATTAGACAACTTCTTCCCTCTATTTGTAAATCATTATGAATTATGTTCAATTATTCTTATTCTTATTCTTATTCTTATTATTATTATTATTAATTGCATTTATATACTGCCCCATAGCTGAAGCTCTCTGGGCAGTTTACAAAGATTAAAAACATTGAACATTAAAAACCGATGTACAAAATTTAAAAAGCATAAAAAGCATAAAAACAGAGTACAAATACAATATCCATTTAAAACAACTATTCTGAGTCAAAAGAAAAGAAAACCAAAAAAAAAACTCAACATAAGCTGTTAAATGCTTGGGAGAAGAGAAAAGTTTTGACCTGACGCCGAAAAGATAACATAGTTGGCACCAGGCAAGCCTCGTCTGGGAGATTGTTCCATAATTGGGGGCCATCACTGAAAAGGCCCTCTCCCTTGTTGCCATTTATTTATACCAAAACAGCATTCCAACATGATCCATGTGAGTATGGAGATCCTATATTGCTTGAATTATTTGTAAAATGTATGAAAGCGGCCCAGTTTTCGTAGAAGCTGTCCTTTGTAGTTTTCAGACCTTTGTAGCCTAACCTGATTTGTTAATTTCTCCATCAGGGCAATGAACCGTAACCTGTTTCTCCATATTGGCATTGGGTTTGCTATTTTCTTTTTCTAAGATGATGCTATAGTTTGGATTGGATGGAGATTTGAGAGACACTGACCTCTCAGTCTCCATAACTGTTCCACACACTGCATCTAGTTGCACTGAAGGAGATCAGGAGAAATATGGAGGTCTTTTGAGCAATTTGATGAACCCTCCATGTTGTGGGCAGTGTGCCCTCATTTTGATGGTCCATGTCATTAGTGTGACTAAGCAGACCCTATTCCCATATGAATGAATATGCATTCACACTAAATATTCTGCACATAAGTGAGGTCTAGGAGTTATGTTTTCCCATTTGAGTAGTTGGGAGAAACATCTGGTTCATATTAAAGTGAAGGTAGAGTAATTTGCTTCCAGGACACTGAAATTCTGGTGAAAAAAATGAAGGGAAAATAAGTATTATCTAAAATAAACATAATCCACATTTCATTTGGAAGCAGAAGTTTAGAAATGCAACAGGCCTTTTCTACTTATTTCCTAACAAAATAAATGTTAAGGGGCCATCTTATGCACAGCTAGGGGTGTTCAAAAGAATGTGTTGTGTTCCTTTGCATTCTGAAACAGAAATGACTTCCTTAAAAATTGTCGGCAAGCACAATGTGTATGACTTGCTCTGGTCAAACTATTGAATTCACAAATTGACTTGCACGAATTCTCCCTAAAATAGGCTGTTGGATTTGAACCACCACCATCAAAAACACAGTTTAACAAGACACAGTTCTATCCAGCAGGTTCTATCACTTCTGATAGAAGTAAAAAATAGCACTCTGATATTGCCTGTTTAAAGTTTTAAAACAGAATTACTTGATAGGCCTTCCAAATATCTTCATAAGATGAGCTGACACTTTATTAAAGTTTCAGCATTTTTTTCTCTACAGCTGGATAGACATTTCCTCTGCACACCATACTATCAAAGGTTTTTCATTTCTGAGAATCTGGCTGTGGGAGACCTAACCCATTCTTTGTCTGAGTGTCCAATTCATGAAAGGCTTCGATTTTTCAAATCCTGCTTTGAGGAACTATGGAAATCGTTCAAAGCAAATGGCTGATGACAAATAAATAATCCAGATATTACTCATATTGCAGTAACTTACATACTGTTGGCTATGAAAGATAGACAATTGACTTCTTTGCTATTATAGTGTGCTGTAACGATTTTGAGGGGCAATTTCCTCTGATGCGGTTTGATCACTTGAATTTGCATAGTTTGGTTTGCAATTGTGGCTGAATACACTCTGTTTCTAATACACATGGGAGGGGAACACAAGCACTGCTTGAACAAACAACACGTTGGGTGCCCTAAATGTCGTGGTTCAAAGGACACTGGAAATTTAATTGGATAACTACAGCAAGTGAGGAGGGAAAATAGTCATAGTAAAGGTGTATTCACACAACTGTTAGGTAGAGAAAAGAGCTCCCCATTCGCTTAGCAGAGTAAGCGTGTAGTCCAGTAATGAGTCCAATCAGTTGAAGAAATACTCACACTTCAGCAGTATGGTGTATAATACTTGTCCTTTACTGTGTTCCAATAATATAAATATATACAAGCAACTGGTTCCTCCAGATAATACAGGCTTTTTCCATATAGCTATTGCATAGCATAGTCCTCCATCAATCTCTCATTCCACCAGCCTCCGTCCACAAAATCTCCAGCCTAACACAACCAGCCATTTCCATATCCTGACTTAAATACCTATTTTCTAAACCCTGGCTCAGCACAGTCAATTACCTCATCTTCCAGAAAGATTCTCCCTATCTGCCTGACCTTTTCAGCAGCATAGAAAAAAACTTCTTTATCTGATCATTAACTGCAGCTGGCTGTTCAGTCTTCCCTGGACACTCAAATCTTGTCCAGTTCTTTAATCAACTTAAACTGAAATTCCCCCCAACAACAACTGCAATGGTGTTTTGAGAATGTCAGTAGGATGGAATGTTTGCCATATTACCCCTGCACCAAAGGCTCAGCTCAGCATTTAGATAATATTTACTTCAATACACCAAATTTTGGGCTGCTTTGCAATGGGAGAGGGACAGAGCTTGCCTTGATACTCTTCGTTGGTAACAGTTAATCCTAAAAGGCTTTGAATGTGGATAAAGATCATCTTCTATCACAAAAGCCTCTCTTTTGCAGTCATTTGGACACATTTCTTCCTGCCTCCCTGCCATCTGAGTTTAGGCAGGTGGTGAATGGACAGAGGGATTTTTTGGTCATGGCACCCCATTTGTGGAATGCTTTCCCAAGAGAGGCTTACCTGGTGTCAACATGGGTATTTATCTGGCCTTTTGAATCATCCTGTGTAAATTAGTGTTAGGTTTGTTTGTTTTTTATCTGTACAAGAGCTGAGCTGAAATTTCTCAGAAGAGATTTTTGAGGGTTTTCTTTTTCTTTTCCCCATGTTTATAGAAAACTAGAAAATGGATCCTGTTTCACACAGGTTGGGAGGAGAACTTAGTTTGATACAAAAACAAAAAAACCTTACACACCTGTCACAGTTGGAGACATTGTACCTGCTCCAGGTACAACTTGTTTATATTACTTTTCAGCCAATTTTAGTTTTGGTTTACTAATTCCAATTAATTTCATAGGGTTCTTTGTATGGTTGACATTTGATTGCTGCAGTGCTGAATCATCATGTCAAGTTTGGTTAAAATAGGCTGACTATATGAAAAGGAGGACAGGGCTCATGTAACTTTAACTGTTGTAGAGAAAAGGGAATTTCAGCCAGTGTCATTTGTATGTAGTTAGTTCCTGATGAAATTCCCTCTTCATCACAACAGTTAAAGTTGCAGGCACTATACTAGAGTGACCATATACAAAAGAAGGCAGGGCCCCTGCAACTTTAACTGTTGTGGTGAAGAGGGAATTTCACCAGGAACTAATTGCATACAAATGACACTGGCTGAAATTCCCTTTTCTCTACAACTGTTAAAGTTACATGAGCCCTGTCCTCCTTTTCAGATGGTCAACCTAGTACAGGTGTAAGTGCACGTATGTGCCTCCTTTTCACCACAGATCCAGGTATCCCTAACCCCAAGGCCACACTGCCATCTGCTTCCTGGCTCACTATGCTTCATAACAGGAAGAACAAGAAGACTGGGTGGGATGTCGCCCAGCAACTCATGAGGCACAGCCCTGCTGAGAATGACAGGCTGATGTTGGTGATGCAACATGATTCGGAGGTCTTCAAAAGATTTATGTTCTTCTTTGAAAGGGAGGAGCAAGCAGTGAGTGAGAGCAGAATGGCATTCATCCACTCCATAGACAGTCTTGACACTATACTACAGGGGCTGGTGGAAAAGATTCCAGAGAGCTCTGCCCTCAGAGGCCACTGCCTGCTGGTGGCAAAGGACTAGCTGAGGTGCAGGATTCTCCCCCCTGCCCCCTGGCAAACAGCCATGCAGGGGGAGACCAAAGAGGCCCCAAAGACAACCCAAGCCCTACTCCCCCTGAAGTACAGGGACCATGTGGTGGCCACTGTCTGCATGGGGAGACACCTGCCCGAAAAAAACTGTAATAAAAAGTTTATTTCACAAACTCCGCCTTCCTCTCACTCATAACACTTAAAAAACAGAACAAACAGAAACACCAACATCACAGGCCTTCTGAGCCATGCTCCTTCTGCCGGCAGCTCTTCAAGTCCTCTTGGAAGCGCTTGGCTCGCTATCCTCTCGAGGGTGCTCACTGCGACGGTGGGAAATGGATGTGTAGGTGTTGACACACCCCTATGCCATAGCCTACCCTCCCCCAAAGCAGAAGGACTTACTTGTTCTGCCCATGGTGGCCCCAAGATTTCAGAAGGCCGCCATCAGGTCAGCGGACACCACTGCCCTGCTGGCGCCTTCTCCTGCAGCCCCTGCAATTAGGAAGGCAGCCGTTTGTGTATCTGGAGGATGTCACTGGACCACACACAGGTGACTTTGATATGGGCTGCCGTGTGGAAGTAGCAGTGTGGTGGGATGGTGTGCCCCGCAGACCTTTCAGAAGGGCTTGGCCACAGAAGGAACAATGGGGGAAGCAGTGCTGCATTGCACATGTGGCACTTTCCCACTGACTCCTTGCAGCCCCTTCCACTGTAACCTGGTAGCTATGGAGAGATGTGTAGATTGAGAGGATGTGCACTTGCCTTCAGCACTGCTGGCCTGGCTCTCAGCAGCAGCCTCAGATGGTTCAGTAGGTGGCTGTGGCCCTTCTTCTGGGGCTGGGACACCCTCGTCTGGCTTCTCCCCATCCCCCACCCCAGGCTTCTCCCCACCCCCCACCCCTGGCTTCCACATGCTGACTGGGAGGTCCTGAGGAGTAGAGGAACAGGTTTATATAACAACAGTGAATGTGGCAGTGGCTATGGTGACACCCTTTGGGGTGGGGATCTGCACCCTATTCTGCAAAGCATGCTACAATGAAGAAACCTGCACAGCCTCATGTCCCACAGACATTCCTGCAGACGCAGGTATTGAGGTCTTGTGCTGTGGCACACCTGGGCAGGAGGTGTGTGGATGGGGAAGTAAGGGACAAGTATGGGGAGGTATGCATATTCTGGAAATCTCCTTACATGGTCCTTTGCCCAGAAAGTGTAACTGTAGGCACACCAAGCAGTGCAGGCATAGGGCAGCTGTCTGCACCTGGAAGTGCTGCCCCCATAATTTTCAAGGGCCTTGAAGAACACACCTTTTCGGCCCTTGAAATCCATCCTACACTGCAGGATCATCCTGGCATAGCCTGTGATGGAGGGGCTTCTTGCAACCCTCCTGAAAATATGAATTGTCTGGAGGCTGGAGCTCCTCATGAGGTGCTCAGACTTTCCAGACTCCAGGAGGACCTCAAGGAGCATCTCCACCTCAAGCTGCTGCCAGTAGGCCATTCTCCTCGCCTCCATGTTGTGCAGATGAGACTGAGAGATCGCACCCTCTGCTGATGACTGTTTGAAAGTGCGGTCATGTGTACATGTGCAAATGAAGGCAAGATGCCAGTGACTCTGGCAGGGAAGTTGCTGTTTGTACTCAGAAAGAGCAGATGAGGTGCAATCAGTTAGTGCTTTATTGAAACAGCTTAGCATAGACAGCAGAAATTGCACCTGTATTCAGGCCCTCTCAGCAGTAAGTCCAGAGGGAATTAGTGAGTGAATCCCACACAACGTGGCCTTGCTCAGAGTGCTCGTTGTCAGCATTTCTGAGGAGCAATCCGAGAGTCGGCAGGACAATGCAGTTGGTGTCTGCAAGAACATTTGTCAGTGCATGTCCTTTGGCCACACAGATATTACGCAAAATAACGCATGCACCGATGACAAACGTGACATTTTCTTACACCACCTCCAGCCTCCCTGCCAGGCAATGCCACCTGCTCTTGAGTCAGCCTAATGCCCGCTCCACCACATTCCAGGCTCTGCTGAGGTACTGATTGAATTCGGCTTGCTGAGGAGTCGGAGTGCCACCGTGAGGCTTGATGAGCCAGGCACGGATGTTATATGCTCCATCAGCTACAAGGATGCATGGGTTTTCTCTGCCTCCCCTCAATCTGATGGTGGGGTGGCCAGGGACGAAGGCAGCATCATCTGTGGCCTCACAGAGGGCGGAGTTCTGGAAGATGTAGGCATCATGGTTTTTCCCACTCCAACCAATCTCCACATTGATAAACCTCCCTCTGTGGTCGATGATTCCCTGCAGGGTTGATGAAGTCCATGCCTTGCCTGATTGGACTAATTATACAAATATGTATCCTGTCACAATGAGGAAACCCCAGCGCCCTGAAACCGTCCATGATCTGCTGAAGAGAGAACACAGCACAATGTCATTATGCCTCTGCTGCCATTCAATTCCATACTTGCACTGTTTTGCACATGCACAAATCAGCCAGCCTCCTCCCCCGCCTCACAACTCACCTCCTGAACATTCCCGATCTTGACAATGCATCTCAGGAGATGGAGCTCAAGTGCCATGCACACTTCCACGAAGGTCTGGCCATCTGTAGAGCATCCCATGCCAAACTGCTCAGCTGTTGTTCTATAGAACATGATACTTGTGAGCTTCTGATAAGCTAGCCCAGCACAACGTACAAGTTGGCATCCAAAATGGCTGCATGAATGCTGGACTCCAGTCCATGGCTTCAGTTACTGTAAACACCACACATACCACCATCTCTCCTTTCCTTCCTGCAAACACAGCAGAGGGAGCGGTGCCCCTAAATGGGTTTGGCTCTCTGCTCCAGCTCTTGCCTCAGGTCTTTCAAACAATAAAGCATACCTGGTTCCAGATGTGGAACGGGACCATGCAAAGATGGCAGGATGAGGGGTGGAGGCCAGGTGCTTAACCTGCCCCCATAAGGTGATGCACTTTTTCGCTCATGCGCATGTTCGAAGAGTGGGGAAAAAATCCAACTCCACCGAGAAAGGCCTTCTGGCTGCACCCGGCTTGTCTGGGTGCAGGGGTAGGGCAGTTGCGCATGGGGACGAGAGAGATGTGTGGTGGTCAGCCATTGGCTGCCAATGCGCCAGGTCACAGATGAAGGAGAGTGGTCTGCAGCCAATTTGTACAGCTGCAGCTGCTCACCCCCCAACACTTCCAACTCTTTGGCGGCTCCCTCCCTCCCTTGTAGGCAGTGTGGGCTTGCCGGTCACCCCTAGGAGGCCAAGTAGGATTTTTTTACCTCCATACTCATTTAAATTGGCATTTTTTTCACCTACTTCACACTGCAAATTGGTCACAGGCAAATTGGTCACAATTTTAATGGGGACAAGCGTGCAGGCATCAGGTGAAAGGATAGAGTTGGTGAGCATTCCTAGACACCATTGTAGGTGATTGGTACCACCAGAGGCCCTCAACTGGGAGTCGTGCGGCACCAGATGATGGGATATGGGTTACCTCTGAGGCCGACCTTACTCACTCACTCAAGAGTTGTGCAACCTGAGTAGGAGTGACAACGGAAGGCCTACCTACCCCAATTGGGGAATCTTGGGGGGGAGGGTCGATATCTATGCAACACTGACAGGATATGAATGGCTCGCCCGATCCCTTTAGGGCCAAGATGTTGATCATAGATAGGATGCCTACCTAGGCCTCCATCAACCCATGCAGTATTAATAAACGTGGCCCTATTTAAATCCAGCTTATTTGTGTCATCTCATTATTCTCACCTTCCGTCACGCAACCCAGGTGGGACATGACATAGAGCAGTGTTTGTGAGATCACTTGTGTATGTGACCTTGGCAGCACCACCTAGTTGTATCAGTACACACACAAAAGAGCTGTGAGGAGGCACATGTGCTCCTGTAATGGCACACCTGTCATTGCAGGAAACTTCCCTCACATGTGCCCCGTGAGTGGTGATCGTGGAAGCGGGGATCAGTCACAATCATCCCTCTCCCTTTGCAAAAGGGCTATAGGTGTAGATTAGCCCTTAGATTGTAGGTGAGGTGAGGCGGTCATCTTTTGAATTCTTCCTACATCAAAGTTCCTTGCATGTCATAAAACAGATCATCAAGGGAAAAGGATAAGTATCTGCTAAATCACTACAAGGGTAGAGTTTTTACGTGGAGAGATATTGGAAAATTCCCCCCCCCCACTTGCAGAATTCTGCTACCTCTATCTCCCACATCATTGTGTGGAACATGTAGAACAGTTCTTGTTGAGTTGCTCTCATTCCTGCAACCCCTGCTCTTACAATGATTTCTATTTCCTACTATTCAGATGTTTCTTGCTTGCTGGTGGTTATGGACAACTAACTAGTACAAACATGGATGAAGAAAATATCATATTCAAAAAGAAAGTGGACCAAATAAGAGGTATCTGCTAAGCAAATTTCTTTGAAGTGTGAAAATTCCATGTGAAAAAGCTGGTAGCAGTTTACATTAAAACCATAACCTAAGGTGAACTGAATTGAAATATTATGAATAGAAACATTTCAGGGAAACGTCAATGACATGACATTTTGAATTGCATTAATTTAGTATTATACAATTTACATATATAATGCATGCTTGACTACATGAACAGGCCATGTTATTTCCTACATGATGGGATAAGGAAGGCACTTTGAAAACCTAGCTGTTGTTAAATTGTTTTGTGTCCGTTTCACTTTCATTTTTGCAAATTAAATGAAAGCACTAAATGAATTAAATGAAGGTGAACTGAATTAAAGCAAATTACACAACCTGAACTCAGCAAAGACGCATCCAATAAAGGCAAATTGAACCATTATGAATCAAAGGCAAAGTGTGCGAATCCAAATTTGATATCTGTTAGGAGCAACAAAGACTCGAATGGGATTAAACTGCTGGAAAGAAGCTGTTAAGTCTTTCAATTTGAAACTCACATATGCCCTAGCATCAAGACAAGGCGTTCTTCACAGCAGGCTCGATGAGGGGGCCAAGTGCAAGGTGTCCTCAATGTCCCCCATATTGGTTGCTCTCTCTTGCCCCCGGCTTTTCCCAGACTTCCTTACTGGGTAGTTACAGAGGAGAAGGATGTCCCCTGTGCTACTGTGGGGCTGCTGAACCATTAGCTTTTTTCCCCCCTCCCTACCAAATTTCTCAAAGAGGCCAGGGGAGATAATAAAGGTGTCTGTCTGTTGTGACATCACTAATTTTATAATACTTAATAATTATCTTGAACAATGCCTCTGTATATAAAACAAAGGTTATGCAATCACATATGCCTTCAAATTGGGGATGTGCATGGACCCCCCAGATTGGATCGGGACCCGGATCGGGACCTCTGATGTTGTCCTGGATCAGTTCGGACAAAATCGGAGGTCCCTCTGATTCGGCGCGCTACTGAGATGCAGGCCGCGAAGCCTGTTTCTCAGTAGGCCAGAGCAGCGGAGGGAAGCGGGCGCCCCAGCAGGTAAATGGGGCCCTCGTCCTCCTCCCCCCTCATGCTCCTTACCTGCCGGGGCGCCCGCTTCTGTCTGCTGCTGCGATCTACTGAGACACAGGCTTTTGCAAAGCCTGTTTCTCAGTAGAAGGGGGCAGCGGACGGCAGTGGACGGCCCTGGCAGGTAAGGAGCATGAGAGGGGGAGGAGGTCCGATCCTCCGATCTTATCTGAACCAGATCGGGTCCTGTCAGACCGGTTCGGATCAGATCAGACGATCCAGAAGCAGGGATCGGAATCAGATAATTTTATCCGATTTCGGTCGGATCGGCTCCGGATCATGGAACGGACCCGATACGATGCACACCCCAACTTCAAATACTCTCCTATTACTACTTTTTGGATACATTATGTTGTCAATTTTGACCTACATTTAGCCCTTCACTGTAATGAAGGCATGAATCAGTAGTTTGGGCCAAGACACACTATTTTATTAATTCAAACAACCAGGATTGGCAACAAACACAGACATTTATGAAGGTCAAGTGTGGGCACCTGATCACTATAGGAAACCCTTGGGAAACCCTTCTAGGAGCCACAACCTCCTGTTGGGTCATACCACCTTGGCTCTGATGGATCAAGAAACTTGCTGGTCTGTGCCTTTCACCATTAGCCTGCCTTACGGGTGAGTTGAATGGTCCCTGACTACCCCATCCCAAATCTCTGGTCCATGTTCGACAAGTTAAAGTTTCCAAGGGCAAAGGATTTTGCTCTTTCCCCATCCCCTTAAACTAGCTGGCTGGGCAAGTGACCCTTCATGCCCTAGGTTTCTCCAGTTATCCTAAATCTCATCCTTAAATGTCTGCTGCATTCCTCAGAAGTTGTGACCACAAAATGAAATTTTGTCAAACAGCCAAATTAACAAATTCTGCACCTGGGATATCAGAGCAGTTAGAAGAAGGCAAAAAAGGCAAATTTGTACCACAGGCAAATTAGGGGGCACCCAAAGTAAACCTTACTCACCCCTGTAAGGGTGGCTAGCCCATACTTTTACTATGGGTGGGTGGGATGCCACAGAAAGAGGCCAAGTGGGAGGCACAGATGTGTCTCCCATTGGCCCCATCTGGGCCTCAGAGAAGATGGGGCAGAATCACCCCTGGCCAAGAGCCAGATCAGCAATGTATGGTGGATCACACCAACAACAGCATCATGGACATCTGTGAGAAAGAGTAGGAGAAAGAGAGAGAGGGAAGTGGAAAGATAGAGAGAACAGAAAAGGGGAAGAAAAAAGATAAACAGAAGGGCAAACATAGATAGGGGGTATTTACAGCAGGTTCCATACAGCAGGATAGAGAGTCTGTCTGATCTTGGAGTGGTTGAAGTTCACTGTAGTAGCAGTAGGAGTAGTAGGAGTAATGATATAAACAAGAAGATTCAGCATTTAGATATCACCTTTGAATATGCAAAGTGCTTCATATATATTATTACTAAACACACAAACACACACACACACACACACACATTTTAGAAAAGTGGACCCAAATCTATGTTATAGCCCAAATCTATGCATCTTTGCATCTTTGCTTAGAAGTAAGTTCTTGCTTTGTTCAGTGGGACCTATTCCTGAGTAAATGTTCATAGGATTGTAGCCTTGGTATATATTTGCAGAAACAAAGGTCTTCACAAACACCCCAGGCTTTTCCGGAGCGTGGAGGCAGTTGCGGTGGGGCCAGTAGAGGGAGACCAGGTGGAAGCCTGCCATTGGCGGCTTCATACAGCGTCACGGCTGCAGGGAGGAGGTCCGAGAGTATAAATTGTGACTCACCCCTCCCTGCGGCCTCTTCGTCCTTGCACCTCCCTCCCTCCCTCCCTCCCTGTAGGCAGTGTGGGTTCGCTGGTCGCCTTTTAGGGGGCCAAGTAGGAATTTTTTGCTCATAAACAATGTTATGTCTGAGTTTTTTCACCTACTTCACACTGCAAGACGGCTGGGTGTATTAAATAGGTTCAATATTAAAATCTTGGTCACATTCATTTTGGCTAGTAGGCACGGGCATCTGGAGGGGGTATGGTAGGTGAGCATGCACAGGCACTGTTCAGGTGATTGGTGATGCCTGACAGCCCACCGCTGTGAGTTTCACGGCCTCAGCTGGTGGGATAAGGGTTACCTCTGAGGCCAACCTTATTCACCCACTCAGAGCCACATGGTGCGGGGGGAGGTGAGAATGGAAGGTCTCCCACCCAATATGGGGTGGCCTGGGTAGTGGTGAAGCTTCCGCGCCACTTCTTGGGTGGGTGCATGCATCGCCCAGAAAGATAGATGCCTGCTTCGGTTTACCCGATCTGCAGATCTTTAAATCTAATTACTGCGTCTGTCTCTTCTTTATCTGGCTTCCACTTCCGCAAAACAACCAGGCCTACTGTAGCTTACCAGCTAAAGAAGTCCACTCTTGCTTATGAAATCGCATGCCACAAATAGATTTGTTATGCCCTAATCTAGCCCTAGGAACACTGAAAAAATTGGTTGCCCTGATGGGTGAGTGATGGGTGAGCTGAATGGAGTAAGTTTAGTTACATGCATACCTAGGAGGGAAGTGTATAATATGGACTTACTAAAAAAGAATGGACTGGTGTGTCTCTGAAATAGACCAGCACCTAAGTTGGAGTGATTTGGTATTTTAGCCAAAGTCCATATATAATTATCAGTCTATAATTCTGCTGATAAATATTTTTTTAAAAAAAATCTCAATTTGTTATCTTTGTTCCATTGTATTTTCATTTTGTTATTCATTTAATCTAATTTGCTTAATCTTGCTTTCCAGAAAAGTTAACAACAAAAATGTGTGACTTTCAATATTCATTAGTCATCTAATCAAGTAATATGCCCTGCAGCAAATGATACATTCTCAGTGAACTAACAAGATGCATACAACAACTTCAGCTTTCTTGAAGATCTTTCTTGCAATATTTCAGTTCTTTTGATTTTCATCTCGTGAGTGAATGAATCATAAGCCACTTTTCAGAAATGCATTCCAAACAAAGTAGAGAATGTCACAAGGCCAATAAACTGCAATCAGATTTTTCTGTCCTTACCCACAGTGTGGGCTTCCCCATTCCCCAAAGAGGTTGGACCATGCATCCAAACTAACACAGTTACATATTCATCTCCATTGAAGTAGATGGGAATGCCAACTCATGTAAGAGCTTCTTATTTGCATCAGAGCAGATGTGAGACCTGAGATCATTGGCCAAGGTTGGAAACTATACTGTTTAATTTATGGGCAGGTTTCAAGGTCAAATATCATCAAAAGTCCTTACCCATATAGAGGAATGTTCAACCATCTCTTTCATGTGTTCAAGCCAATACATGTGCACAGAACACTGATGCCCCAGCATCTGATTCTGGTATTTAAACACTTCATTCATTTAGACTGCTGCACACAGAAGAGATGACACACACACACACACACACACACACACACACATATATATATATATATATATATATATATATAAGCTGATATGCCAGGTGTTGCTCAGGGCCATGAATTATATTTATGACATTTATTTGATGAATAATAAATTCCTCTGCAATATATTCATCTTTAGGTTGGTTGCTTGTTTTTTGTTTGGTTGAGTTCGCAAATTGTTTTGCTAGAATAAATGGAAAATTGTGTTAATAAGAACTGCATTTTAAATTAGAGCTTCGTGATAAATCACATTTTTGGTTTTACCTGAAATGCCTACACCTCCCATCATGCCTTGGCCAGAGCAGCCGTCTAAACTTCAAAAACAATCAGGACACACAACACCCTTTCTACCAGCTAAAAAAGATCCAAACCTAAAAATATGTTTTCAAAATAGACCCAGCATTGCCCAGATATCTGAATAACATATAGTAGGGAAGCGGATCTCAGTGGACATGAGGAACTGTTGTATGCATGTGCTCTGAAGTTATTATTATGAAAAAAGGAAAGCAGACAGAACACAGAATATTTTATTGGCATACTTTACTATATAATATCTACATTTAACAGGTTTGGGCAGAAAACCAGGATGATGAAGGCCACTGTCAACTTGGACCTTTTACCTGATATAAAAATAATTAAAATCCAAAATTTCATGTTTTTAGATGTTTCTGGTACATTGTACAGCCAGACCTATCAGCATGCCAGATTTCATGTTTTTTGCTTGGGCCCCCTAAAATATATGTCTGCGAGGTAATCATCTTAAAGTAACAAGCCAATATTAGGTCTGAGTTAACCTTTAAACAAATTAAATTCATTACTTTTTTCTCTCACACACCCTCATGACAACCCTTCAAGGTAGGCCAGTCCTAGGCCTGTGATGAAACTTTTAAACAAATTAAATTAGTTTCTCTCCCCCCTCTCATTTGTAATGCATGGCCAAGGCTGCCTTGAAGCTGTCACCATAATTTTCCTTGTCACCACAGAAAACAAAAACTACAACTCCTGGCATGATTTTTGCTATGGTGCCCAACTTGCCCAATGGATGTTCTGCTGCTGAAGCTCATGGCAAGTGAAGTGCAATTGGTACTTGTAGGTAGGCCATGAGGGAGCTGGCTGGCTGACTGACATTTCACTTGATTGCTATTGGCAATGGGCCTGCTCCTGATGTGGCCTAGCAACTGAGGAAGCTGGCCCCAGGTGCTCTCCCTTCAGGCCCAGGAGGGTGAGCCACTACCAAATAATGGTATGCTGGGAGTTGTAGGCTTAAGCCTATGCCCCCGAATGATGTGTTAAGCTTTGAACACTATCTGAGACGTGGTGGAAGACAACTGGAGACAGAAGAGTGAATGGAGGATTGACTGATATAGCTGAGGCTAGAATGGAATGGTGGGTGGAGTTATTGGCAGTTGGAGAAAGTCAGGTAGAAGGAGAACAAAGACAGCTAGCGAGAGGTCATGGTTTGCTCACCCATACTTTATTTTAAATCAGCTACTCAACATGCCTGTACTATGCCTCCTAACATGCCTTTGGCAGCCCACAGATGTCTGCATCCTCTGAGACATCCTCTTGTTTTGCCAATGCTGCTCCTCAATAGAGCATCGAGGAGTAGCATCGCCAATGAGGGGAGATAAGCGGCTATCAGTGGATGCACCCAGCTCTGGCCAATCCTGCTGGAACTGTCTTAGCCTGTGCTTCCCACCCACCAAGTGCTACATCAAGAGCCTGTACTGAAAGGCAGGAGCTGGGCTGGGCACATCCCCCTTTGTCGGGTCTATTTCTGGGCATGTGCAGAGTGCCTCCCTTCCCTCCCTCCCTCTGAAGGGCAAAGGCTACACACTTGCTTCCCCCAGGTTCTGAGAAAACAGTGATATCAGGACAGAGTGCCTTTGAGCTTGTTTGTCACCTCAAAGTCATGCTGTTGTATCTAGTTACATTTTAGAATCACACAGAGGGTGGGATGAGACACTGCAAATGGATGCAGCCCATTTATGTGGGTTGTTTCCTTTTATGTGGAATTGGGTTGATTACTGGCGACTAACCTTAGGAGTCAGGGTTGTAAAAGACATGCAGCAGCCACCAACCTGTGCACTCAGAATGGCCACCAAAGGCCAGTAAGTTTGGCCTCCTACCCAAGGCATGCTGGGAGTTCTGCCCATGGCATGCTGGGAGTTGTAGGCATAAACCTAGTTTTTTATTAAATTCATTAAAAATACCTAAACCCCCAAAATTCAAGTTCATAGTTTTTTTTTTCTGGTACATTGTACAGCCAGACCTATCATTGTGTCATCATGTCAAGTTTCTAACTCATCTGGAAGTGGGTCAACATTTCCATACATACGTGATGCACACATACTTTCCACTTTATAGGTAGAGATATTGTGTCCCCTTACCAACGTGGGAAAGGGCTCTTCAGCAGCAGCACTAGGTGAGTGTATAGATTTAATTAGCATCCTTATGCTTCTTGAATTTCATGGGACAGGTTTATTATCACAAGTGCCATGCTTACAGTCTGAATGGATAAGTTTAAAAACAAATATAAAATGGACACCTGGATCACCTACTTGACACTCTCTCACACTGAAGGAACACATGGCCAGGGAGGCAAGTTGAGATGTACATTTATTAAGATGTGAAGCAGAATTGATTTTTCCCCCTGGTCAATGCCATGTGTTCACATCTCTACATTTTTCAGTCTTTATTCTTTATACCAAGCTTTTCCAGCCTTGGGCTGGCTAAGAACTATGGGAGTTTCAGTCCAACTTATCTGGGGGGCACCAGGTTGGGAAAGGCTGTTTGATACCATGGACTTGCAGCTGTGAAAAAAAAAAATCAATTGCTGAGCATTTATTGTTTTTGATTACTCTTTTCTCCACAGTCTCCACAGTCTCCCTTGACTCCACCAAAGGAAGGAACATGCTCACATTCCTTATGTATATGTACTTGGAGGGCTTATATTGATATATGCAAAAATAGAGTTTTACTCGGCAGGAGGCTTTGGTCATGTTCAGAGATCCTGGTGAGCAACAGAAAGGATAATTATGTGATAGGGTATACATCAAATAAAAAACCATCAAGAGCATCCCAGGGACCACAGGATAGCTTGTATTCTCCCTCTGAGGTTGGAGGCAGTGCTCTGATCTCAGAGTGGCAAATCTAAAATATGACTCCCCCTCCTCGCTGCCAGCACAGAAAGAACTGTGCCTGCTGCCCTCCAAGTTCAGAGAGGGGGAAAAGAGTGCATCCCAGTAGGTGGGGAAGGAAGGAGACTGGAGGAGCCAATATTTGAGATATCCTGAGCTTCCTTCAGCCTCCTACCATCCATCCTCCACAAAGTGCCCTCACTAGACATGTTGAAAAGTCCATCTAGTGAAAATGGCTAAAGACGGAAAAGGAGGAGGTGACGATTGCTTTTGCTGTTGCTCCCACCCGGGAAGGCATAGAAATCTCAGAAGCTTCCGCATTTGGAGGCTTCTGACCAGCAAGGGTGCAATCAATAGGAGTGTGCCCTTCATGAAATGAATATATAGAACTACAATTGTCAAACTTCTTTTGTTTGGTATATTTTGCTGGATGCATTACACTGTCAGTTTTGACCTACATCTTGCCCCTCACCCTAATGAAGGCATGAACCAACATTTTGGGCTAAGACACACTATTTTATTAATTCAAACAACCAGGATTGGCAACAAACACAAGCATTTATGAAGGTCAAGTGTGGGCACCTGATCACTATAGGACACTGTTGGGAGACCCTTCCAGGAGCCACAACCTCCTGTTGGGCAATACCACCTTGCCTCTGACAGGTCAAGAAACTTGCCGATCTGTGCCTTTCACCATCAGCCTGCCTTAATAATAATAATAATAATAATAATATATTTATTTATTACCCGCCTCTCCCAACGGATTGAGGCGGGGAACAGCATTAAACATAAAATACAAAACTGATTAAAAGCACATAAAACCAATGCATCATTAAAATACCAATAAAACACCAATAAAACACTTTAAAATTCATCTGGGTAGGCCTGCTGGAAGAGATCAGTCTTTATAGATCTTTTAAATTCCTGAAGACTGGTGAGTTGGCGAATCTCTCCCGGCAGGTCATTCCACAATCTGGGAGCGGCAGAAGAGAAGGTCCTCTGGGTAACGGTTGTCAGTCTAGTTCTTGTTGACTGTAGTAAATTCTTCCCAGAGGACCTGAGCGTGCGGGGCGGATTGTATGGGAGAAGGCGATCCCATAGGTAACCTGGACCCAAACCATGTAGGGCTTTAAAGGTAATAACCAATACTTTGTACTTCGTCCAGAAACTGATTGGCAGCCAGTGAAGAGATTTTAAAACTGGTGTAATGTGGTCACCCCTAGATGTACCAGTGACCAACCTGGCTGCCATATTTTGAACTAGTTGAAGTTTCCAGACTAGGCACAGAGGTAGCCCTATGTACAGCGCATTGCAGAAGTCAAGCCTCGAAGTTACCAGCGTGTGCACTAGTGATTTTAGGTCTTCCAACTCTAGGAAGGGGCGCAGCTGGCGTATCAGCCAAAGCTGATAGTAGGCACTCCTGGCAGTCACATCTATCTGAGCTGTCATTTGGAGCGACGGATCCAGGAGCACCCCCAAGCTGTGAACACAGCCTTTCAGCGGGAGTGTAACCCCATCCAGAACTGGTTGACACACCTCCAACCCCAGGTTGTGGCCCTTGACAGTAAGCACCTCCGTCTTGTTTGGATTCAGCTTCAGTTTGTTTTTCCTCATCTAGCCCATTACCGCCTCCAAGCATTCATTCAGAGGAGACACACTATTCTTAGCTGACGCTGTTGTCAAAAGCATAGAGAAATATATTTGGGTGTCATCAGCATATTGATAGCACCCTGCCCCATGCCTTCAGATGATCTCTCCCAGCGGTTTCATGTAGATGTTAAACAGCATTGGGGATAGGATGGCACCTTGTGGTACACCACATAGCTGCTCCTTCTTTGAAGAGCAACTATCCCCAAGCATCACCATCTGGAACCTGCCCAAGAGGTAGGACCGGAACCACTGAAGCACAGTGCCCCCAAGTCCCAATTCCCTCAGGCGTTCCAGAAGGATACAATGGTCGATGGTATCGAAAGCCGCTGAGAGGTCCAGAAGTACCAACAAGGACACACTCCCCCTGTCAATACTTAAGCGTAGATCATCCACTAAGGCGACCATAGCAGCCTCAACTCCATATCCTGCCCTGAAGCAAGTTTGAAATGGGTCTAGAAAATCTGTATCATCCAAACCTGCTTGCAGTTGAAAGGCAACCACCCTCTCGATCACCTTGCCCAAAAATGGAAGATTTGATACTGGCCTGTAGTTATTAAAGTCCAGGGGATCCAGGGAGGGCTTTTTTAGAAGCGGCCATACTACTGCTTCTTTTAAACATGATGGAAAACTCCCCTCCCTGAGAGATGCATTAATAATATATTGTAATTGTGATCTAACTGCATCTCCTCCCTGGGCGACAAGCCAAGAAGGACAAGGATCGAGAGGGCAAGTTGTCCTCATCACTCGACCAAGCAGCTTGTCCATGTCCTCGGTACTCACCAACTGAAACTGATCCAGTGTAATTCTACTCGCGGAGTCGCCGGATACTCCATCGTCAGCCTCTGCTATAACGACGGCATCTAAGTTGGCTCTTATCCGAGAGATTTTATCTGTGAAATGATCGTTAAAGGCATCACAGTGAACTACTGAAGCCTCTAAAATCAGATTCAGGGGGGAGGGTGCCTGGGTTAGACCCCTCACCACCCTGAACAGTTCTGCTGGACACGAATTCGCAGACGCAATGCGTGCAGAGAAGAAAGCTTTTTCGCTGCATGTATTGCCACCCCATAAGAACGAAGATGTTCTCTATGTCATGTCTTATCGGATATAAGTCGAGTTTTCTGCCATCGGTGCTCCAGTCGTTGTCCTTTCCGCTTCAACTCCCTGAGGTCTTCTGTATACCAGGGCGCCCGATTAGAAGCGGGCGAGAGAGGACTTTTGGGGGTGATCGTGTCGCTAGCCCTAGTTAGGTCTTGATTCCATCTATTGACCAGGGCTTCTACAGGATTGTCGACGATACCAGCCATAGATCCCTCCAAGGCCTTCTGGAATCCAGAAGGATCCATCAGCCCTCGAGGTGGACCTTCTTAATAGGTCTGCCACCCCTGCAGGGGTGGGTGGTAGCCGTGATACTAACCCTGACCAGAAAATGGTCTGTCCATGACAATGCAGAGGTATTTGTTACCTCCGCCCACAGATCTATCTGTTTGGAGCTGAAGACAGCATCGAGGGTGTGACCTGCTGAATGTGTAGGTCCAGAGACCAATTGGGATAGGCCCATGGTTGTCATGGATGCCATGAACTCCCGAGCTTCACCTGACAAACCAGCCTCGAATGGGATGTTGAAATTGCCCAGGACCAAAAGCTTGGGCAAATCCAACACCAACTCCGAGACCAGTTCCGTGAGCTCAGCCAGGGAGTCTGATAGGCAGTGGGGTGGCTGGTACACTAACAGAATCCCTAGTCTATCCCTGGCCTTCAGACTCGGGTACACACACTCGATGTGATTCAATTGCCGGACAGGAAGTCTGGTCAGGTTTAGATTGTCCTTGTAGACCACAGCTACTCCACCCTCCCCCCCCCTGCGCACTTTCTCTCACCTGCTCACTAACACAGTATGTTGGCCCACTATCGTCTCCCAGCCAGGTTTCTGTGAGGTAAACTGACTACCCCATCCCACATCTCTGGCCCATGTTCAACAAGTTAAAGTTTCCAGGAGCAAAGGGTTGTGCTCTTTCCTCATCCCCTTAAACCAACTAGCAAACTCCTTTTGTTCGGTATATTTTGCAGATCTCTTGAAAACTGCCTGTGATCTTGGCAAAGCACTTAATCAATTTGCTTGTTTGTTCTACAGTTCAAAGCATATAACATAATTCAAATTTTAGTAGCTTCTCCCCCCTTCCTCAGCCCTTGCATCATAATAAAAGCAAGCACTGCAAAATGAATTCATGGGCCCTAAGCCAAAGTCTTGTTAGTCTGTTCAATAATCCTGCCTTCGTCAAAACAGCCTTACTCTCTGTTTATCACAATAAATAAATTAGGGCTTAAGTACATGTAGACTTGACTGTTCAGTAGTTTACCTGAAAGGAGTGTGCTGGCCACCGGTGTTCTGCAGACCAAAGTTTGAATCAGACTCAATATGGGCAGAACCACGTGTGTAGAAGTCAGTAAAACATTTTGTGGCTTTTGATTGTTGCATCTTCCATTGCAGAACATCTTGCCACAAACACGGGCATGCAATAAAATAAAATGCTTACCACACAGCTCTTCCAGGCAAGCCAACAAAGATTTGAACAAAGTTGCAGTTTATGGCAGAGAATCAGAAAAAAATGGGGGAAAGCACAAATTCAGTTTGGCTCCAAGAGGGCATCAGAGAGCCATGGATGAGAATACTATGCAAAGTCTGAAAGGAACCACTATAAAACGAGGCAAATCTGCTGCACCTAAATGAAGCCCAGAATGGATTCATAGCCCACCGAACTATGTCTTACCCACACGCTTGCCTTGCCTGGATGTGGGGAGGCCATTGCAAGTGGGGGTGGAGAGGACATGAAGAGAAGGCTTGCCTTGGCATGTTGCCCCTCCCAGTGGAGGGAGGGGCAACAGAAGAACTTTTAAGCTGCCTGCACCCCTGCCTCCACCTCTTTGATGTGTGGATCCCTCCCTCCCTGCTTGTATGCAGTGTGGGCTTTGCTGGTCATCCTTTTGGAGAGCGAGCAGGAATTTTTGGCTCATAGTCTGATTGGCCTGGGCCATGTGTCCTTTTGCATACTTCACACTTTATGTGGGGTAGGGAGTTTTTATTAGGCCGAACTGGTTGGTTTCTGTTTTGGTCCATTTGATCACATTTGTCAGGAGGGTAGGTATGTGCAGGCAACTTTAGTTGGAACAGGGTTGCTGAGCATTGAAAGGCAGCGTTGCAGGGACAGGTAATGCCTGAGGCTCTCAGCTAAGGGCTTTGTATCCCCAGCTGGAAGATAGGGGTTACACCTTTGAGGCCAACTCTTCTCACCCACTCAGAGTTTTGCGGCCCCGGGGGACAGTGACAGGGGAAGGCCTCCCTTCCCCAAAAGGAGCAATCATGGGGTGGGGGGTAGCAATCTCACAGGTGCCACTCATTGGGCACTGAATGTGTCACCTGATTCATAGTTCAGCAGGAAGCCGGCCTAGACAGGAAATGCCTGCTTAGGTTATCTCCCTTTTCAGACCTTTCAATAAATGTGGCCCCATTTAAATCCCATATCCGTGTCTCATCTCGTCATTTCCCGATTTCCACTTACTCATGATGAAGCCATCGGTCTCCACTGCCTCTTTCCCACCGTAGCCAATCAGATGCCTCAGAGAAGCCGAAAAGCAAGACATAAGAGCAACGATCTTCTCTTATGGTTTTTACGCAGTAGCTGCTATTCTAAGGCACATTACCCCCGATCCTGGAGGCAACATATAATGACCATGACTAATAGCAATTGACAAGAAAGTTTATTTACCAATAGTCTTTCCATACCTTCAGTAAAAAGTAGCTGTAACATATAAAACAAAATAGCTAACTCAGCCCTCGCCTAGTAGAAATGATTGTTTTAAAAAGCGCTGCAGTTTTCTGCATAACTATTCCAAGGAGATTTAACTGAAAAGTGATCTGTTACTTATGTCTTATATAAAATACACCAGAGCAATACCACCTGTACTCATTGGGAGCATCTGCTTGTTTAATAAATCATTGAACATTCATTGGAATCACAGTTCTTTTTCTTGCTGATTTTGGGATATTGTTCCTTTATGGTTGGCCTACATAAATCTCTTACGAGTGGCCCAATATAGCGATTGCAGGTGGAATTGATGTTGGATGCCCTATTAAATCTCCCAATATCCCAGTGTGATCCAGAGTGCTCCACAAACCTTCCTAATCTGATGAATGAGCTGTAACACCACATTAATATTGTCTTGTCTGGTCTGAACCTTTGTTCTATCACTCAATTCTGCAACAGAGGGAAGCTCAAGCATATGTTATCTCATCCCTTCCAATGACCTTGGATCATTTGTCTTTCCTGTCGTACTCCTCAGTTCTTTTCCTTGGCACACATTTGAGGGCAATGAGGACTCTGTGTGTGTGTGTGTGCATGTATGTGGGTTTGTGTTTTCCCCAACACAATTGTTTGTACCATTTGCAACATGCAGTTATTATGAATTAACCATGCCTATGTACAAAAAGATTCTTTAGAAACATGGCACCAGAAAGATGGATCCAAAAGTTAGTCATACTCGAAGTAGTAGTAGTAGTAATAATAATAATAATAATAATGATGATAATAATAATTTCTTACCCACCTCTCCCTCCGGATCAAGCGGGGAACAACATCAATGCAAAAAATATAAAATACATAAACTAATTAAAAACATATAAATTGAATACATCCTTAAAATCAACAAAGTCTTAAAATTCGACTGGATATGCCTGCCGGAGTAGACCCATTAAAATCAATTAGTTATGACTATGAGTCACTTTAATTCCATTGATTTCAGTCTGGATCCAACCTACAGTGTTTGGAAAACTGCTATGTTTTATTCTAGATAAGGTAGTTTGCATAACATCTCCAACGGTACCTAAAGATTTGAAATAGAGAAGTACAGTTCCCTATGAAACCAGTTCCTTCATGATTCTTCATGTCTGCTCTCCAGACCATACTTACTGTAGCTCCAACCCATGACCCTTTAGAAAATCTGAAATTCCAAAAAGCATCTATTTGTTGTTGAGGGGGAAGTTTGGGTACCAAAACCAACCTTCTTCTACCCCTTCTGAATGGCCAATCACCAGGATTTCCATTTAAAAGAAAAGAAAAGAACTATATATTAATTCCATGTGTTTGATGGGGAGAATGAATCATGTGCATGTTATCCAATGATCCTCACAGTTCTCCTCACAGGTAGATTTAGATACATGTCAGCCTGCTTCCCTGTGCACATACTTTTTTAATATTTACATGAAGCCACTACAAGTTTGAGGGTGAGGTCAGCAGTTTATTGATGACACCCAGCTCTATTTTTCCTGGCATCTGAATCAAGTGAGGCCATGCAGTTCCAAGATTGGTGCCTGGAGGCACTAATGGGTTGAATGAGGGCTTATAAACTGAGACTGAACTCAACAAGATGGAGGTTCTCAGGGTGAGTGGTTCTCAGATCAGGGAATCAGTACATGGCCTGTTCTGGATGGGGTTGCACTCCCCTGAAAGAGCAGGTGGGGAGTCTGGGGAACACTCCTTGATCCAGTTTTGTCACTGGAGGCCTCAATGGCACAGAATGCTGCCCAGTTTTGATTGGTGGATCAGTTATGGTTGTTCCTGGACAGAGATAGCTGAGACACAATGACTAATGCTCCGCTAACTTTGTGTTCAGATTACTGCAATACACATTATGTGAGGCTGCCCTTGAAGACAATCTAGAAGCTACAATTAGTACAAAATGTAGTGGCCAGGGTGTTGACAGGAAGAGCTGTCAGGGATTATATAACACCAACCCTGAAGGAGCTGAATTGGTTACTTATCTTCTTCAGGGATGAATTCCTGGAAAACCTAAATGAGTTGAGACCCAAATATCTAAAGAAACTCCTCTCCCTGTACCAGCCTGCCCACACTCTTAGATCTGTGGGAGAGAACTATTTCACTGTTCTACAGGGGGAACCACATTGAATGGTGACACGAGATAGGGCCTTCTCTGTGGTGACACCCTGATTGTGGAAGGCCCTCCCCCAAGAGATAGACCCGACACCAGGTCTGTCAGGCTAAGTATGATGTCAGGCTAAGATCTATTTATTTACCTGGCTTCTTATGCATGGTTAACTCTGCTGGTGACTAATTGGTTTTATTAGGGTTTTCATTTTTTTAATTATCATTATTGTTGGATATGTTAATGTTACTGTTATCACCACCTGTGATTGTTTTTAGTGAGAATAAGTTATACATAGAAATAAATGGAGGGGGTGATGTAGTCCCTATCTAATTGAAGCACCAAAAAGTTGATTCCTTCCCCCCCCGCCCTAGAAGGCCTGAGTACTGCAGGCATGTGTGAGCAAGTGGTCCCAATGGCTTCAGTTGGACACATATGTATTTAGGGACATGTAGGGTCAGGAATGTTCATTATATCACTCGTTTTGTAAGAGAGTGAACACTTGCATGTAGGCTTTGGCAAGCTCAGCTGGGGCCTGCCCCAGGAGCTCACTGAGCCCTGTTCATGCAGCCCTTCTTCAATGAGCTGGGCAGCGCGAGCCTTTGCCGAGTCAGGCTGTGCAAACCTCCCGAACCCTTGGCAAAGCACACTTTCTGGAGGCCCTGGAAACTGTGCTTGCCATTCCCCCCATGCCAATCAGGGCATTAAAGGCCCTATTAACACAAGCAGGGTGAAGGGAAAGTCAGGGCAGACCCACACACCACTGCTCTTGAAGGCTCGTAGGCACTCGGGCACAGATTCCTCTTGCAGCTGGCCCTCACAGGCCCAAGTGGATTTCCACAGCAATGCTACTAGCATGCAATAAATATTTTTGATCCTCTATCTCACAAGTAAAATATCATGTTCTTAGGTGCAGATGAGAGTCCTAAATACGACAAGAAGTTTCAAGACAATTACAAGGACCTGCAAAGGGCAGAGAGTGACAGGCTGAGCAGTATTCTGTGCTAGAGCAGTATTTATTGCTTAGAATGGAAACGGATAATGAGCACTAGAATCTTGATCAGATCCTTGAATGTAGGCTGACCATATGAAAAGGAGGACAGGGCTGATGTAACTTTAACAGTTGTAGAGAAAAGGGAATTTCAGCCAGTGTCATTTGTATGCAATTAGTTCCTGGTGAAATTCCCTCTTCATCACAACTGTTAAAGTTGCAGGGGCCCTGCCTTCTTTTATATAGGATCACTCTAGTATAGTGCCTGCAACTTTAACTGTTGTGATGAAGAGGGGATTTCACCAGGAACTAATTGCATACAAATGACACTGGCTGAAATTCCCTTTTCTCTACAACTGTTAAAGTTACATGGGCCCTGTCCTCCTTTTCATATGGTCAGCCTACTTGAATGGGAACCATATGTAATTTAGCCACTTCTCCTAATGTCAAGAACAGTTTTATATATATATATATATATATATATATATATATACTTCCATTTCTTTTAAAAAAAATAAAATAAAGGATATATACTTCCATTTCTTTTAAAAAAAATAAAGAATATATGCTTCCATTTCTTTTAAAAAATAATAATTAAAATCTCTGTCTTTTCAATAGATGGGGGAAATGTGTACATTAGGATCCAAACTAATAAACTGAAAATCTTAATCTTTGGTAATAAAGATAGGGATATGCTGAGAATTTGGCAGCAAAGCTGGTTTTGCAACTCAATCATGTGAGCTCATCTCCCCCGATTTTTTTTTTATCATAAAAGTGAAACATTTATCATTCTCAGTGGATGTTGTCTAGACATATTTTGTGGCTAAGCAGATCTGGACAAAAGAAAAGTAGGTAGGCAATTATCGAACATTTGTTGCCTGAAGTTGAAAAAGAGATCCTTTAATTGCACAACTTATCTGCTAAAATGCTCTACCGGCTTGAATTAGATGGATGTTCAGAAGATCAGAAGTTGCTACCCACCTGGGAGAGCTTACTATGAAATATTGCTTCGCAAACCACACATGGATACAAATTTTTAGATGTAGATACAACAAACATGGCATTTTTCTCCTTTCACAGGGGATTTGAGAAGTCAGACACTCAGAAAACACGCTTTGCTCCACTGGTAAAAAAAATTTATACAATTCATAGCCCTCTTAGCAACAAGAGTGTTTGAACTAAAAACAATTTACTGATGGGTTTGGGGAGGAAGAGCTAGCACTGGCAATGTTGAAATTCTCCAGTTAGTGTGATGTGCAACTGTAGTCAAAAGCCATAATATTAATGCTGTTAACCATTTTCATAACAATCCAGAGGAAGTATTTCATTCATCTCGTAACTCATTGGTGCTGCCTAGGGGCGTGTGAATCAGCAAAACTTGAGCTTACTGAAGCGCTCCAAATTCCATCTTGAAGCCTGTTATGTTTTGAGTCCATATCAGATCGTGAGCTCTTATTTTTTTTCTCCATGTGTAATTTCATGTGCATTTTTCAAACTGTACACTTCAAGTGTGTGCTTTTTTTAAAAAAGCATGTGTTCTTCTCCCATTTGATTAAAACATACCTGTGCCAATTTTTCAAAAGTAGGCAATTTTTCATGCACACTTTTCAAACATATGCATGCTGTTGAATACAAGGTTTTGGCCTGTGAATCACAGTGCGAGCTCAGAAATATAAGGGCTTCAATGGCAGACTATGTCCGAGTCCGTGTTTCATCTGTAAGGTGCATAGGCAGGCACAAGGGGTGCACTGGGTGTGCCCAGGCACACCCTAATGTCTCAAGCAATAAGCGCTGAAGTAAGGGGGGCATTGAGTAGGGAGGGATCCATAGGGAGATCCAGACACAGTGGGAACTGTCCTCCAGCTGCCCTCTGACTGTGCTGAGGAACCTCTACCTCCAAGAGAACACCATTGCTCCTGGCAGCAGGAGTAAAAAGGAACCTCCCTGCTGGGAGCTTCTCTGCTGAGAGCTACATTTCAAAGAGGCCAGGAGGAGGCTAATATTTTCTTGTAAGACCCTCCTCCAGCCAATGTCACCACAAATCCCCACCAATACCAAGGCTTGAGGAGTGTCTCCTCATTCCCCCCCCTCACCTGCAATGCCCCTCCCATGGTTAGGCAAGGTGAATGTGGAGTAAGGCATCAGGGTCTACAGTGTTTTATAAATAAATGAATAAAAAGAATGTCCTTCATGACTGAGTATTCAATAAATGTTTGCCTTTAAAAATAAATAAGTAACATTGCCTGGGTGTACACCCTAATGAAATGTGCTGTGCATGCCTATGGGAAGGTGCAAACTGGATTAAAACCTGATAAAAGAAGAGCTGAAATTATTTTCTCATATTTGCCCAGCATGGCAGAGTAACTTGTGCAGTGAGATGTTTTTAATTTAGTTTACTTTCCAATCCAAGGATCCATTAAGGAATTTGACCAGATCATAAAAGCAATTCAGAGCCACCATTAGCAATGTTAAACCAGAGGGAGTGATCCTGTGGCCTCTGGACAGCATCTGAGTTGCTACAGGATAGTTCAGATTAGGGATGTGTATCGTATCATTAAAATATATGATAACGATACGATAAAGTCGTTATCGTGCATGTGTTTAACAATGATGATATGATAGAAAAACCTATGATAATCATCAGAGATGATAATTTTCAGGCGATTTTATCATTTTATCGGACTGCCATATAAATATACCTATAACTTCTGTATTTTAAAAGTTAGAGGCTTGAAACTTGGTCACAGTGCTTAGGTATGCCTAAGTATGTGTATGAAATTTTAGATCGATCCCTCCAACCATCAATTTTATATGAATTTATTAAAGATTGTTTCAGTTTTGACAGATCAGAATGACAGTTTGCTATGTGCGTTCGTTCAGACCTGTCAGAATGGAAGCAATCTTTAAAAAAATCATATAAAATTGAGGGTTGAAGAGATCAATCTCAAATTTCATACAAGTACTTAGGCATACCCCATAAGCACTGTGACCAAGTTTCAAGCATCTAACTTTTAAAATACAGAAGTTATAAGCATTTTTTCTTTAAAAATAGGGCTGCAAAAATATTGTTTTTTCACGATAATTACTGTGAAGATTATACGGTTCACCTATGATATGAATGAAGACAATAATTGTTTTGGTCCGAAATGATGATAACGATAGAGGACAATATTTTTTGGTGTGCACACCCCTAGTTCAGATTCCCAGGTCTGAGGTTGGAGACAGTGCTGGGAACTGGAGCTCCTACCCCGCTTCCCATCCCCCTGGCAGCCAGCACAGAAAGAATCCCACCGGATGCTTCCCCAAGGTTGGGAACACAACCTCGTATAGGGGAGAAATGGGTATTTTGGTGGGTGGGGAGGGGAAGAGACTAGAGAGGACAGGATATGAGATATCCCGAGGCCTGTCCTGCCTCCTTCCCTCCCACTCCATTATTATTTTGATAGATGGGGTGAGCCCATGGAGCGAAATGCAGGGCAGGAGGACCTATGATCATCACAATTGGATTGTGCCTTAAGTCAATTAAAATAGCAATAATTAAACAGGACAGAGGTGGTTAAACCAAAAGTGACATTCAAGTCAATTTCCTTATGAAACAAAGCCTTTGGCAGTCTCTTGAAGGCCACCACTGCAGAACAAGTTAGGTGGGCTTCCTGGTCAGGGAGTTGTACAATGAGGCTGAAAAGGCTTTGCTTCCTGGAATCACTGTATTCGAGTCAGTGTTCTGAGATATCTGAAACAGTGTCTTATTTGGATCTAAAGGTCCAAAAGGGTCCAAAGGGGCAAAAAAGGAGGCAGTGTCCCTTTAAATACCCAGCCTTTCTCTGGTAAGATCTTCTCTTCCCACATCTTTAGTGGTTGTTGCCAAAGAAGGCAGCATGGAAATACTACCAATAAAGCAAACAAACAAACCAATAGACAAAGTGCTTGAAAGTTGAGATCAACTATTTCTATGCATGGATTTTACCCATCTTGACTTGTAAATGTTAAATTAGTCCCATTGCCAGAGACAGCACTCAAGGAGTATTAAGGATACAGCAATATGTCCACTGTTGGAAGGAGGTAATTGGAGCAGCCGGGGGGGGGGGATATTGTCCTATTTTTAATCTGTCACTTGGAAACGAAATTGTGCATTTAGTGGTAGATCATCTCGAAGCAAATTAGGAGGAAACTGATTTTTTGAGATCCATTATCAGTGGGGCTACTGTGGATGACCTGGTGGACTATCTATACCTAGAATGCTGCTTGATTTTGAAGACCATGAACACCTGGAAGGTATGGGGATTAGTGAGACTGGTTTAAGGTTATTCTGTTCATACATAATGGTTGGGTCCAAGAGATTTTTTATGACTTCTGCTCTTCTCCTTGGAAGTCCTGATGTACCACAAAATGTTGTCTTACCTCAATTCTATTAAATATTTATATGCAGGTGATGGGTGGAATTACTGGGTAGCATTAGCATATCTGATCTAAGATCTACCTCCACTCTGGCTTTGGGAGGAGAAAATCCTTTAAAGTCGAATGTAACAGACAATTGTAAAACTATTGTTCAAATTGTCCACCCCTGGAAGGCACCCATATGGGGTTCATTCCCACTACTCCGGCATAAATTCATTTCTACAACAGATCGAGGCAACTCTGCAATTGCAAGGCCCATATGCCCGCAGTAGAGAGAATTGGCCTTGCTTTGATTATGTGGATAAATCTCTTTTCACTATACTGTATATTTTTACTCCTTTCATTTTTAATTGTGATCAGTAGCCCATTTGCAAGGTCCTCATAGTTGAATATAATATTTTGTAATCTATCACATCCTTTGCTCAGTGGTTTGTGTTTCCTATGACAGTTTTAATTTGCATGTTTATATCTTACTTCTCTTCTGATTCCGAGCCCCTACTTGGCAGATCACTATGAAGAAAGTCTGGATTCCCCCCTTCTTTAAACATACTTTTCTTTCTTGTATAGATTCCACTTTCTTGCATGGCTGAATATATCCTATTTCTATAAAACCTAATCCAGCCATGTTAACTCTTTGAGTTCTCATAGCAGTAGGCATACCAAAAGCTCCAGTGTTTTGTGTTCATCTTGTATGGATTGAGGCTTATGAGAAATGTTGAATGAGAAAGATAGGTGCAGCTAGTCTTGACAGCTGTCACATAAACAGACAAAAAGACGTTAAAAATAATATCATCCTGGTGATTCAAGGGAATGAAATGAACGTGTAGTTTTGGATACAGCCTTCCATCTGACCATGCTTATTCTATGCCCTGAAATTACAGCCAATATTTTAGGGATGTGGGAAGCCCCTGAAATATATTTGACAGATGTATGAAATCAAATCAGCAAAACTTGAGCTTGTTGAGGTTCTCTTGTTGATGTGTCCATTTGTATGGAAATGATATAGTCAATACACTTTCAAAGTTTCAGAAGGATAAGTATAGGGACTAGGGAGTTGTGATGCTCAGAAACAAGTTTCAGGTGTTTTCATAGTAATGTGTGGTAGCATTGGAACAAAGGCCATCTCACAGTGCTACCCTTGCTCTTTCCCAATACAGAGTGATTGCAGCCTATGGTAAAACATGCCCTAGGATCAGAAGGTGGACCTGTCAGTCGCTCAACTGCACTTCCTCCCTCCCTCTGCAGAATTTAGAGAAATGAAAACAAAAGATGCTCTTTGGAGACATAGGACAAGTTCACACATCACACTAAGCTACCCCAAGAATAAACCACCATGACTTTGTTGTTTGCTCACTAACCCAACAGATGATCAGGTGTTTTGTGGCTTACCAAGGCTTTTTCCCCTCTTCACTCCCCCTCAGTCATCCTGTTGGCTGCTGGCATGTATCCCAAGCACTTCCTCATTTCCTTGGTTCCTGCTACAGGGCCATTTCTGCAATTGCTGGCTCCTAAGGGAAATTCCCCCCTCCCAAATCAGATTTCCAAATGGAATTAATTTTCTGAGCACTTGTGAACATAATAACACATTCACAGCTTTAAAAAAGGTGTCTAGCTCAAGTGTACAAGATTGCTGATATGCTTTTTAGTCAGCGTATCAATATAGCCCTCTTATCAATTGCCTTCTCCACTTTAGCACTTCCCTTGCTAATGAACACCTTTTAAAAAAAGGCGGCCTCACATAGTCCCATAGTGAATGTGTTATGGACATTCTCTGGTGTCATTTCTCTTCATGCATAGTTTCATGGGGTGGAAGGCTCTGACATGGGTTGTATGGAGGGAGAAGAAAGCAGGGTCATTCCAGCAGCCCCACTGAAAGGATTAATTTCCCCCTCTACCCTCCGTATTCCTTTTTTCTTGTATGCTGAATCTTTTTAGATTGTAAGGCTGTAGGCAGGGACTATCTTCTTTTACTAATTTTATGTAAGCTGCTAAGGAGCAAGATAAAAGTATTCTAACTAACTAACTTACTAACTGTAACACCAACTCCATATCCAGTGTCTACAATGCATATAATCCTCTCCCCTGCCCCACAACAATATTACTGCTTTTGCTTCCTTCAAATTTCTCAGTTATTTACCCAAATAGGAACTTTGTATTCTGCCATTGTGGACTTCAGTGACAATTTGATTGTGTATGGTTCTTACTTCTCAAGAAATTGCCTTGGTCTTATCAAAAATTCTTCTCAAATCAGAGGATTTTGCCTACTTGGGCTAGATCTACACTGCTGTGTTGCAAAATCAAGCTACCTAGATTTCAATTAGATATAAGGAAAAAACTACCTGACGGTAAGACCTGTACAACAGTGGAACAGTCTACCAATGAAGGTTGTGAGTTCTCCATATCATGAGATTTTTAATAGGGATGTGCATGGACCCCCTGGATTGGATTGGAACCAGGATCGGAACTGAGATTGGCGTGTCGGATTGGGCTGGATCAGATTGAAGGCTTTCCGGATCAGATCAGACTCGATCCCGATCTGAAAATCAGAAGTCTGATTTTTGGATCGGACACCATTTTAGGTGTTTTCGCCATAGGCTTGCATTGGGGGAAAGAAAGCTTTCTCCCAATGCAAGCCTGTGAGGAAAACATGGGGGTGGGTGAGTGGGGCCTAACTCCCCCCTCCTTGTCCCTCCCCCCCAGTCATGCTCCTTACCTGCCAGGGCACACGCTTCCATCCGCTGCTGTCCGCTGGTCCCATCTACTGAGAAACAGGCTTTGCGGCCAAGTTCTCAGTAGAGCGCCAGGTGATGTCATCACCTAGCGCTCTACTAAGAACTAGGCTGCGAAGCTTGTTTCTTAGTAGACGGGACCAGCGGACGGCAGCAGATGGAAGCAGGCACCCTGGCAGGTAAGTGGGGCCCTCCCCCTCCCCCCACTTGCACTCCTTACTTGCCGGGGCTGTCCGCTGCATGGCAGTGGACAGCCCTGGCAGGTAAGCCCCCTCCCCCCACTTGTGCTCCTTACTTGCCGGGGCCTTCCGCTGCCGTCCGCTGCCGTCCACTGGCCCCTTCTACTGAGAAACAGGCTTCGCAGCCTGTCTCTCAGTAGTGCACTGGGTGACATCATCACCTGGTGCCCTACTGAGAGGCAGGTCGCAAAGATTGTTTCTCAGTAGAAGGTACCAGTGGATGGCAGCAGTCAGCCCTGGCAGGTAAGGAGCATGAGTGGGGGAAGGAGGTCCGATCTTCCGATCTCTTCCTATCCGGATTGGGTCCTTTCGGATCGGGTCGGATGAGATCGGACGATCCAGGTGCGGGGATCAGAATCGGAAAAAATTATCCGATTTCAGCCGGATCAGGTCCGGATCATGGATTGGACCCAATCCGGTGCCCAGCCCTAGTTTTTAAGAAGAGGTTGGACAGCCACATTGATGGTTTAATTGTTTTTCCTGCACAATGCAGATGGTTGGACTATATGATCCCATGGCCATTTCCAACTCAACAATTCTATGATTCTATGATTTATAGTGGTATTGAAGTGCTCTGCTAACTGGTATCATAATGATTTGGCATAAGGTGTAGATCTGGCTTTGCTCATTACTCAGTAAGGAAAGGAATAGGAAGAGGGTCAACCTCATCCTCATTGATCAGATTTGTAGTTATTAGATGCCTGATCTACTCCCTCTGAGACACAAAGGATCCTTTAAACTCCCCCCAATGTCAGGAGCACAAATTTTCTCAGGCCACATCTACACCAAGCAGGATATTGCACTATGAAAGTGGTTTGAAAGCAGTATATAAAGGCAGGATCCTCACTACTGCTTTATAGGGGTATTGAAGTGCACTGACAACTGTTTGGGCCCATTGACACATTCTATATACTGCATTCATACCACTTTCATAGTGTTATATCCTGTTTGGTGTAGATGTGTCATGGGCCCCAGCAGTTATCAGTGCACTTCACTACCACTATAAAGCAGCAGTGTAGATCCAGCCTCAGTAACTGTCCATTATGCAGCTTGGTGGCTAATTTTACATGTATGGACCACCAGGCAGGGAAATGATGGTGGTGAGTAGTTGAGATGCAAATATGGGGAGAGCTCTGCTAGGGATGTGTATACAAGCAAAACTCATTTGTCAAAGTTCTCCACATCCTACCTCAAAACTTGTTCCCTCTTGTATCTGTATCAGATTGTGACCTTTGTACTATTCTTTTTGAATTAAAATTCATGCATAGCTTCATGAATATTTCCCCAAATATAGTGATCAGTTTGATACACACATTCTTTTCCTTTTGATTAAAGCATTTGTATGCGTTTTTCAAGAGTACACATTTTTCGTGTGCGTTTTTTCATATGCACGCTTGCTGTTAAGACATTATTTTGGTCCACAAATCACATTCACACAAAACAAGGGACTATCCAAAATTGCATGGTAAACAGGAGAGACAAAGTCCCTGGATGTAAAAAATAAAGTTTTATTTGTTGGAGTGGCCCAACGCATTTCAGCTCTGTCTTTTAAGGTTGACAATTTTGATGTCTGAGGCTTTTCACAAAGATCTGGATTTTCTTTTCTTTTTCTAAAGTTCATAGTTTTCTAGACACTCCCTAAGGATGTGGTGCACATCCAGAAATGAAAGACCTTGAGTTTAATTGGTGCAATTATGGATACATCTGAGACGAGTTAAAGAGAATGTATATAAACTGCTATTTACTAATCATGTCACCAGCCACAGAATTTATTCTTGGAGGGATTCCCCCCCCCCCCAGATATCCCTACAGGCTACATTTCAAATTTTAAGTAAGTATACATAGGCACATTTGTAATATGGATATGAAATTTAATAAGATGTTTTCAAATGATTTGTTTATACATGCATATTAGTGTATTGTATTGTCTAATTTTTGTAGAGGTCCTGAAGAAGGTACAGAAATATATGGTAAAGGGCCAAAATGTGTTGAGCTACGTCAAGGAATAAAATGCTTTTTCATATCCTGGGACTTTGTTTCTCCTTTTCACCCTGCAAATCACATTTCAAGCTTAGAAATGTATGGACTTTGACTACAGGATGTACTTGAGTCTGTGTTCAGTCCAGAAGGTGAGAACTGGATATATATAAAATATAACAGTAAAGGTCCGATAAAAAACTCACAGGTCAACTATCATCATACTGCCTAGGTCACCCCTATGGGAAAGCCTGCATGAGGAGGTGGGTTGAAAGATCAAGACTGAAGATTGCCTAATCCATTCCTTTTGCTATGGGCTAAAGCCATCACTCCCATTCCTTCAAAGCCCCCATAACAATAAGTCTTTGAAAAGATGAGTGTCCTCCCCACAATCCATCAAGAATATTAGGGCTGAACTTTGATGCTCTTTCACAAATGCATATTTATCATGAAGGGACGACTTCCAGATGAAGCTAATATCACCTCCCACCCAATGCTATGCTTTTCAGTAAGGTCACTTCACACCCCCAGTTCTCAATTATCGAGTTCAGGATGATCAGCTGATGTGCATGCATGTGCAAACCAACCCTTTAGTTTCAAAACCTGAAACCAGCTCCTATTGTACAAAGCTTCCTCTAAGGCACTGCCTATTCTTGCTGTGCATACAGTGTGCATACAGAATTATTCTGATCCAGCTATGGTATTGGCACTCTACAGAATCATATCTGACCTATTGATGATGTGCCTCTTTCTTCTACTCATTTTGAATCCTAGAGGTCATGCAATGCTATTCTGATCTTTCTAGGTTCACCGTTGAGATTTTGTGCTCCTTCACGATGCATTGAAAGACCTGAAACTTTGTGAGAACTTGCCAATTTAACACACTTTGCAATTTTGCCTCTTAATTCTCTGACATTTTAATGGCTTGAAAAAGATTAGTGAAAGACTAAACAACTCACTGGCTCAATTCGGACGACACGATAGTCAATGGTGGGTTGACTAACCCTAACCCTCACGCTAACCCTAGGGGGCACTCCCCACACAACATGGTAATAAATAATCAACTGTGGTGTGGATGAGGATCAGCGCTGAGTTGACTATGGCAGCATTCAGATGACACAATAGTCAAAACAACTGACGACTGTTTTCCCCACAGCAGTTGTTTATTGTGTCATCCGAATTGAGCCACTGAGTTTTTCAGACTTCGTATGTTGCTCAGACTAGGTCTTGCTTCTTTATCATAACTTGGATATGTAATTCCTTTCTTCTAATGACAAGACATTATCTTTTGTTTCTATACATATATCTTAGTCCATGCTGGCCCAAGTTCCAGATGTTTATCCACACAGAAAATATTCAGTTTTGAAACAGAGATACAAACACTGTTTTGCTTCATGTCTGACTTATCAATAACTGGTTAAGTACATAGATTTCTTTCTAGTTACGATAAAGCAATCTAAATCATTGCTGCATGTTGTATGCATATTATTATCATCCAAAATTAGCTTAACAACTGTTCTTGTCACTTCTAGCTCTCATTTCTCAAATATGCTGTCTGTTAAAGATACTTACCCACAGAGATATTTTTGCATCCCCACTTTCTTCCACTATCTGCAGCTCTATTTTCCTTCATCATTTGTTTCTGTTCACTTCATAACCCTTATACTATGGACCACACAACCATTATCTCTTCTGGTAATTCCCCCCCCCACCCCACTCATTTGGTAATTCTTGGCTTAGGCACCAATCATCTGCAGAGAACTGGAACTTAACTTTGCTCCTCAATATCTTCCTTTTCTACCATCTCACCTTTGTGGGAAAATGCAAGGCATAACATGTTTCTCTGAGGAATCACTTCTATACCCCTGAGTTTTTCTGTCTCTTTTCTTTCATTTTCTCATCTGGTAGAGAAATTTCCTAGATGCTGAACAGTTAGCACTTTGATTTTTGTTCTTAGCTGTCCAGATGTTATTAATTTGAGTAGAGTTTTTAAAAAGGCAGGCTATTATTGCATGAATATTAATTCAGTTCCAAAGATGAAAACTGCTTCACCTTCAAATGTATTCAGCATTATGTAGAAAAATGCCAGAAAGCATACAGGCAATACGTCCAGGATCCAGGTAGCTCTCAGGAGGTGAATTAGGGATGTGGAAATCAAACAAGATACCTTATGTAGGGCTGCACTGAATATTCTCCCGCTTCATATTTTGGCTTAAAATCACAATTACAAAAAAGAAAGAATACAAATCTTTTCCTCCAATGCTTTGTGCAAATATTCACTATTTCTTCCTATCCTATTTGATACAATTTTCCCTCCTAGCTGCTGCAACTTCCTGGTTTCTGCTGATTCCTCTTCCCTGCATCATTCACATGGGTAATCCCAACCAATCAGGAATCATATAGTGAATAGGATAATGTTAATGAAGCTATATGATCAAACAGGTTTGGTTACAAGATGATATCATGTAGGACAGATATGCCTCAATGATAGTGAGAACAAGACAGAAAATGTAAATGAATAGGCAAATGGTTTTTTTAAGATGCGTCCAAAAATTAGGGATATCAGAGGAATCCATTTGGAGGAGGAGCTTGATGAGCATTTATTGGCTCAACCCTCTGGGCTCCATTCCAACTTTTGACAGCTGGTCTGCCTTAGCCCACAGCAAGTTGGGCCAGCTGGCAGATTTTCCGTGTGTGTGTGTAAATAGAGATTTGCAAAAAAAAATTCAGGTGTAATTTGTGGCCACAATTTACACAAAAGTCTATTCATACAATTTTTTAAAAAAACCTCTGAGTAGTTCCCAGAGTTATAGGAAATCCTGCAGCATGGCTAAGAAATGCAAGCCAAATTGGAGATTCCATGGATTTCTAGTGAGCCCAAGAAGGGCTAGATTTCCTGGAAACAGACATCCCTACCAAAAATATAATTTAAAAAAGAAGATGTTACTGAAAATATGCTCCCTAAACATGGTGTAGTTTTTATTTCAGCCCCAATCAGAAGTTTTAATTCTTGAAGTAATGGATAAGTATAGGGACATGGGGTTATTTTCATTATAGGCATGATCCAGCCAAATTTAAGAACTTTTTAAAGCCCATTGAATTCAGTTGCAGAGAATTAAGCATGTGCTTAACTCTCTTAACAATCTGAATTGGGCCTTCACATGCTTACACTAAAGTAAATATGCCAATCATGCATAGCTATGCTATGCATGGTTAACAGAATATTTAGTTTGCCCTTTAGGTTGCTATCCTATATGCACTTGCCTGGGAGTAATCCCTATTGGATACAATGTGACCTACTTCTGAGTAAACATATACTGGATTGTGCAGTTAAAGTGGTTGAATTGTGTTTCTTGTATATTATTAAGAACCTGAAGAACTAATAAAATTAATTTTGGCTGTAAAAAGAATTTGGACACTGAAGATACTGTCCTTTTTTGGTATGATAGTACATGGGTTATTGGCTTTCTGTAGTTTGATTTAATAAGCTTTTGTGGCTGAGGGAGACTTTTAGCTAATTGCCGGTTAGTTTGAGTTTAATTTCTGCATCATAAGAGCTGCGTTTTAGAAGCAAAGGCTGCCCTTTTATTGTTTTCAATTTCTGCAAGCTTTCACAATTGGATTTAAAAACAACAACAACAACAAAAACTTGTATGCTTGAATAATCACTGGAAGGAAAATTTAAGGAGTGGCACTAAAAATCAGGACTTATTTTCATACATAATATTGTAAAGCAACAATGCCTTCAGAGCAGCAATGGCTAGTAGTCACACTGTTGCTATTTCATAGTCTAGGAAGGCTTTGCAATTCTGGCTGATATAGTAAATGTTATTGTGCAAGCAGTATTTTTGATTCCCTTGACAAGGCAGTTTCTGAGACAGAGGAACAACAACAACAAAAATCCATCCAAAGTCCACCTTAATGGAAAGCAAAAGCAAAATCCATTCAAAATCCTCTACAAAATCCATTCACTGGTTGGCAAGAAAA
The DNA here is from genome assembly GCA_029215795.1 of Anniella stebbinsi. Classification (NCBI taxonomy): domain Eukaryota; kingdom Metazoa; phylum Chordata; class Lepidosauria; order Squamata; family Anniellidae; genus Anniella; species Anniella stebbinsi. The sequence goes on from JARDYH010000004.1 coordinate 146,111,713, forward strand.
ATGTATCTACTGAGTTAGCCAAAGTTTGGATCTCTCTCTCTCTCTCTCTCTCTCTCTTATCTATCTATCTTCCCTCCCCATATAGGACACAGAATCTGTTTCTACCTTTGTTGAATGTTTGAAAATATTTTTTAATTCCCCCCCCCCCCCATTTTGCATCACTGTATGGATATTTCCGTTTAGAAGATCCTTCTACCTAGTTTAGAATCCCAGGTTTTGTTTTTTTGTTTTTTTGGTAAGGCACTTATTTTTTCATGATTTTCATTTTTGTGAGTCGAGAAGGAAGCATGGAATAAAGACACAGACACCAGAGGGTGGGCTAAGCTAGGGCTTCTTTATTTCAATAAGGGAACTTCAGGCTTCCCTGGAACTGCATGTGAAAGTCCAGGAATCGATTAGGTCCTTACTTCAGACCGTTTGCCTGCCATTATGGGCAAGCCACTCTCCTATGCCAGGAGTCAGGTAAACTTGGCCCCTCTGTTATGTGACAATTTGTGTAGGGAGATCACCCTGCATCACCCCTGCCTAGTGCCACACAACTCTGGATAGGATGTCACTAGGGATGTGCAGGGACACCCGGATCGGATCGGGACCCAGATCGGAACCTCCGACATTATCCTGGATTGTTTCAGACAAAATCAGAGGTCCCTCAGAGCAGATCGGACCTGATCCCGATCCGAAAATTGGACGTCCAATTTTTGGATCGGCCACCATTTTTGTTGTTTTCCCCATAGACTTGCATTGGGGGAAAGAATACTTTTCCCCAATGCAAGTCTATGGGGAAAACATGGCAGTGTGTGGGTGAGTGGGGGCCTAACCCCCCCTGTCCCTCCCCCCTCACTCGCGCTCCTTATCTGCCAGGGTGGCTGCTTCCCTCTGGTACTCGAATCTACTGAGAAACAGGCTTTGCAGCCTGTCCTTCAGTAGTGTGCCAGGTGACTTCACCTGGCACACTACTGAGCGACAGGCCACACAGCCTGTTTCTCAGTAGATTCAAGCACCGGAGGGAAGCAACCGCCTCAGCAGGTAAGTGGGGGGTCCCCCTCCTCCCTCCTCACGCTCCTTACCTGCCAGGGTGGCCGCTTCCCTCCAGTGTTCGAATCTACTGAGAAACAGGCTTTGTACCTCAGTAGCGCCAGGTGATGTCACCCGGCCCGCTACTGAGAAGGGGGCAGCGGACAGCAGCGGACGGCCCCAGCAGGTAAGGAGCAAAAGGGGGAGGAGGCGGTCCGATCCTCCGATTTTATCCGAACCAGATTGGATCATTCTGGACCGGTTCGGATGAGATTGGATGATCCAGAAGCTGGGATCGTAATAGGATAATTTTATCCGATTTCGGTCGGATTGCCTTCGGATCATAGATTGGACCTGATCCAATGCACACCCCTAGATGTCAGCATTGAAGCCTGATTTACATAAGAGAGAACATTCATTAGGGCAGGCTCTACTGCAGAAAATACTTGTCTCAGTGTCATTGCAAATGGAATTCCATAAGCTGTGGCATGGACAACAGGATCTCCCCTGAAGATGGTAATGACTTGTTACGTAAATATAGGGGAATATGTTTTTGAGGTAACCTGGTCCTGAGTTGTACAGGGCTTTGAATACTAATATTAACACCTTAAACCTAGCTCCCTAGCAGACTTATATCTTTTAAGTTTATATCTGTTAAGTTTGTATGTTCGCTTGATGTGAAGGGATGCAGAGAGTAAAACTATTCAGTCACTATTTTGCACCATAGTGTACTTGAGTAAGAATAAAAGAATTCCATTATTATTTTATCTTGGCTTGAAAGGAGATTGGGCCCAGGTTTGTCTCCTTTTTTGCAAGGTAAACTGAATGGAAAGAAACAAGTAAAGTAAACTAGGTCGGCAGAGCAAGAGAATTATTATCCCCTGAATCAGGGCACCAACTCACCTTGACTTAATTCTCAAAGGCCTCATTATTTTCTTCACAAGTTAACAAAAAGCAGCTGCATAAATCATAAACAGAATTCCAAGTTGCAATCATTACAAATGTTTACTGACACTCCTAACTAGGGTTTTAGGAAGAAACATAGGCAAACAGGCTGAAATTTGCTATAGCTTTAGGGGACCCAAATAAACAAACAAACAAACAAACAACCCAGTTTGTCATTAATTTCTTGGTTTACATGTGGTAACAAACACCTATCCCCAACAATTCATTCATCATTTATAGGCACTGCTCTCAAAATGGAAGGTGCTCTTCTCTAATGGGTGCAGAATTGCCATTGAGGTGATGACCTCCTTCTGCCATCCCTAGCCCAATATTTGTGTCAAAAGGTGGAGTGCTAACTGAGCCCACAGTGGAATGTGGCTGGATCTGTGATAAAGAAATGAAAACGTTTCCTTTTGAGAAATTTCTCAAGCCCCCCCAATTCCTCAGATATTCACCTCAGAAGAATCTTCTAAATGCACATTGCATTTTGTTTCTAGGTAAAACCCAGTGAGAACCCTTGTGCTATATTCTATGGTCTATATATGTTCGATATATATTCCATATATGTTGACTTCCTTGAAATTTTTTCACTGTTTTGCTCAAGAGTGTCACGTGTTCAGCATTTTGGAGAGCCAAACCCAGAAGGACCCAACATGAGCAGGCCATACAAAATAGCTTGGTACAGCAGTTCCCGTGTGCACCTGAGGCCTCTCTCTGCAGTGTGTGTGTGGGAGGTAAGTGGGGGGTAGTTGGACCAGTTTAATCTCCTCAGGAACTGGAACAATCCGGGACCCAAATGGTCCAGTAACAAGAGAGGTAAGTTCAATTCGCTAATTCTTCAATTTAAGCTTTCTGCAGTGGAATTTTCCCAGTGAGTTGTAAACAATAACTAGCTGAGTATTGTAGCAAACCTGGTTTGTGCTGCTGTTCTTACATATTCAACAGAAGGAAACCCAAATTAGCATCAAATTATGCTTTAGGCAATTCTAATTTGTTGGATCTGCTCCCCCACCTAAATTTGTTTATTTATATGTAAGAGTAACACGCCCACCTTTCTGTTTCTAAAGAAATAAGCAAAGCTGCTCACACGATTAAATTTAAAAATAATCAATCAACAAAATGTTGTAGAAAATGAGAGACAAAAATAATACCTAACAAGTTTGTTAATTGAAGACCAAAATAGCAGGTTATGCATTTCTATAGCAGGTCTATTCTTGCTTAAAATTATGATGAATTCATGTCCTCTTCCCTCTAAGCTGTTTTGGTTTATGAGTTAAAGTATAGGTTTTGACTGATTACATATAGGAGTACAGATGGAATGATTTAAAAAAAATAATTTAAAATAATTAGGGGTGTGTATGCCCGAAATTATTGTATTGCATTGTTATCGGAAATCACTTAAAAAAAAAATCAGACCAGATTATATTGGAGGTAAATTGTATCGTATTTCCAAATATTTATCCGAAATACAATATTTAATTTGCAGCCCTATTGTGCCCTATAGAGCTGAATTTCTTTTTAGAAAAAATACCTATAACTTCTGTATTTTCAAAGTTAGAGGTTTGAAACTTGGTCACAGTGCTTATGGGGTATGCCTAAGTATGGGTAGGATTTGAGATTTATCCCTCCAACCCTCTATTTTATATGAATTTATTAAAGATTGTTTAAGTTCTGACAGGTCAGAATGACAGCTCGCCAGGTGCGTTCATTCAGACTTGTCAAAAAGTTGCAGGATCTTTCAAAATATCATATAAAATACAGGGGTGGAGGGATTGATCTGAAATTTGGCACATATATGTAGCAATATGTGCTAGATATGTGTATGAACTTTGAGATCGATCCCTCCAACCCTCGATTTTATATGAATTTATTAAAGATCATGCAACTTTATTGACACAGCTGGTTGACCGGGCCTCCATGCTGTCATCTTGTTGTCTGCTTTTTTCCCCATAGGCTTGCATTGGGGCAAACACATGCATAACTTTTTAATTTGAAATGATAGTGACATGAAACCTGGGGAGCCAGGACTAGCAAGATCCAATCTGCAATGTCCAAAAAGTTTTATGTCTCTATCTTTTCAAATTAAAAAGTTATACAGGGTCCCCAAAAAGCCCCACCCCCAGTGTAACTTCTTCATTTTTAAAGATAAAAACTTGAAACTTGTGGGACGTTGAAGATGGGCTCTGGCTGGTCATTTGTAAAAAAAAACAAAAAACAGAGCAATTGCTCAAACCCTCAATTTTCTATGATTTTTTAAAAGATCGTGCTCAGTCTGAAAGCCGGTTGACCGGGCCTCAGCTTTCAGAAGGAGCACAATCTTTTAAAAAAATTGTTGGAGGGATAAATCTCAAATTTCCTACCCATACTTAGGCATACCCCACAAGCACTGTGACCAAGTTTCAAGCCTCTAACTTTGAAAATACAGAAGTTATAGGTTTATTAATATGGCGGTCCGGTGATCCGGAAAAAAATCTGATATAATTGGGCTGAAAATTTTCATATCAGATATTTATTGGAGGTTTTTCTATCATATCGTTATCGTTAATCGGATGTCCAATAACGACCTCATCATATAGTTATTGGACATTTTAATGATATGATACACATCCCTAAAAATAATTTAAAAAACTGATTGTCAGCTAGGAATGGAATAGGAGTTCAGCTACTGTTAATGCTGAAGCAGTTAGTGACTACTTGTACTGATGAAGCTAAAGATGATATTTTCTAACTTTGCGAGCTTTACCCTATACGAAAGAGAGAGACAGAGAGAACTAATTACTAGTTACATTTTTTTCAATCATGCTGATATGTGCACATTTCTAAAATTAATGTGAGTTTTTCAGTTGAACAGAATTCTTCGAATTAGAGGTTAACAAAATAGCATCTGGCTTGCTGAAGAACTCTTTGAAACCTGAAATTCTGCATTTTGCTGTGTCAACATTGATACACGTTTAATTTACTGACTCTGTTTTTGTGTTCTAATAGAACAAACTGGCAATATGTGGGTTTGTTTGTTTTTAATCTTCATTTATTAACTTCTGTATAACTAGAAGAGATCAAGCTAAGTATGGGATGAGGTATGTTATGAGCAGGGCAATTAGCAGCAAGGTAAGTGGGACAGGAGGTGGGAAACCATCCTTTACTTTATGGGTAGGGAATCTGTGACCCTCTGGATGTTGGTTGATTCCAACTCCCATCATTGAGAACATTTGTCATGTTGACTGTGGCTGATAGGAATTGGAGTCCAAAGGGCACACTTCCAGACCTCTGCTTTGATTCGTCATTTTCAAGATTGTTTTATGTGTATTTGATTTAGTGCTATGCTGAATATTCACCAGTTTTCATTTCATTTTGAACTGTGAATACAGTGGGATAAAAACATTTCTCCCTGTAAAAGACTTACATGCTGAATATTTATAGTTACCCTAATTTGATCCTGTTCAGTACAATTCTTTCCTGACTGCTGCCATTCCCCTGAATTAGTTACGCAAGTGACACCACCCGATCTGGGATCCAGTAGTGAACAGGACGACAACATAGCATGATGATATCACTAATTATCCATAAATAAAATCACAACCAAACAGGCTACAGAATGATGTCACTGAGAGCTACTGAGAGTGAGGTCAATTGACGACTCTTTAAAAAACAGATTAGTTAACATTTTTGCAAAATAATAACAATAATGAAATAAAGATAAATGGTGAAGACAGTTTTTGACACCTCTAATTGTTTTTGGCTCAGTCCTAGTTCTAAATCACTTTCTTGAGTGCTTGACATGTTAGTTCTGTACTTGAACTATTCAGAACATTCAGTGTGTCCCCATGCTAATTTAATCTATTATTATGACTCAGCAAAAGTCTGCTGAATCTACAATTTATTTATTTATTTACAAGCATTTACCAGTAAGGCCATCTTGTCTACAGTGATTTAGCTAACCTGTTTATCCATCTAATATTTCGAACAGAAAAGGAAGGGGGAGTGAAACCCATAGCCAGGAGCAAATTCTCTGCTTGCTTAAGCATATCAGCCCTTCTGTGACATCTTACAACCTGTCATCCAATACCGTTGGTGAAATTGCCAACTGGTTCTGACTGTGATGAGAGGTTAAGTGGCATTGCAAATGAGCGGGACATTGAGTTAGTTGAGTTCTCACCTTTGACATACCTGTCAACCTACGCATCTCTGCATACTTAGTGCCTGCTCACAATGACATGAATGGTAGAATACCTCAGTTTTCCATAAATGCTGTCAATTTCTTTTTAAATGACAACATGGCTTATGCAGAGGCAGTTAACATTTCAATTGCTGTGTTAAAAGAGAATTTCATAGAGCCCTTTCCCCCAGATTAATGTTTTCAGCAGAAACACTTTGCTTTATATACTGTCCTGTGGTGATGATAAATCAGTTCAACATAGTTCCAATAACAGCCTTCATTCAAGCTGTTCCAAAGTTCAGCGGACATGACAGAAATTGTCAGTAGATCCAAAACTGTGGCCTGAAATATCCAGAGTTGGGTGTCTGGTACAACATGATAGCTTTCTATCTCTGTGTTATGATTACCAGTCTTCAGACATCCCTACAATGAGTTTGAATGAGAAGTCACTTCCGAAAGCAGAGTTGGCTTACCATTTAGGAGGCAATGCTGGCCATTATTTGATTCATTACATTTGTTTACTGCTGAGATCAAGGAATAGCTTTTTTCTACCTTCATTTTTCATCCTGGAAGCCAAAATGTCTCAGCCTTTCCAGGTTTTAAAATGAGACAAGGGGAAACAAATCCAGTTAGGGATGGAGGAGAAAGTAGTTCAGTTTGCATTTCAATGTGAACTTACCAAATTTCACACTATGTGAACCGATATTCAGTTCTCTTTTGAAATTTGCACTTCTCTGAATTTTGCAATGGATTTCTCCAATGAAAAATGTTTACATAAATGCATATACTGGGGGGTGGGGAATCAAACATGTGTTGTATTAGGAAAATGTCTTTGTTTTTTGGCCAAAACCCATGGTTTGTGTAAAATCACAGCTGAGTATATATTCAGAAATCAGGATTTGCATAAAATCACAGATGTAAATAGCACAAATTATATAAAATTGTAGGCATAAAGGACCATTATCATCTGTAATTTTGTGCAAATTGCACTATTTACAGCTGTGATTTTGAACAAATCCCCAATTCTATAGCTATTCCCAGTCATGATTTTGTGCAAATCCTGATTTGCACAAATTAGGATTTGTGAAATAAAAAAAAGCAGGAAACCGCAAGCTTGCCCAACTTGCTGCACACCGAGTTGAACCAGTTCAGGGATCCATGAGCTGGCATAGCCATGAGGCCAAGCTTGCAAAAATTTGCTGAGCTTCACCCCCAAACCAGATTCCACCAACACCCCTACCCTTGAATTTCCTTAGAATTTCTCAGGTCTAAAACAGATACTACTTTAAAGATGTAGTTAGAACTTATGCCTTTCTATTTTTGCTCTTTAGTAGGTGCAGAGAGCCCAATACAGATTGGGACTTGGCATATGGGGTGGGGAGGCTTTAACCCTTTCACCTCTTGCCAAGGGCCTGATCCAAATTAGGGAGCCTGCACCTGCAATTTCTGTTGCAAAATCATGATCCTTAAAGCTAATGGATTACTATTTTGGAGTAGAAATTGAAGACTCAGTCTGAACTGGTCCTACCCTCATCCTCTGACTGCCAGTTGTGTGGTAGTTTCCTGTCTTTTGTGTGGATGTTTTCCCCATTCTCAAAGGTTGAAATGCATCTCCTAAGCCATAATAACTGGCAAAAAGAGCTTTAAGATAAAACATGCTGGTATTTTTGCCCTTCCCTCTTTACCTTTTGCCCCACAACCACTGGAATATGGGCTTCAAGAGCTTCTCTGAGACTGAATTTAGCTATTGGGCTGAAAGTGTTTCAACACCTCTATTGTAAGCATAACACTGATTTTATGTAGCTATTTAGGGTATTTCTCCCTTTTGTTCTTCCAACGGATTGAATTATGAAAAACCCTCTTGAAGTTGTTGGGCCAATATATGCATTTGATGGCAGCCCTTAAGCAAGTACTTTTAACATGGGGTCACTTAGATGTGTGTAATAACAGAAGATGAACTTGCCTGTTCCCTTAAAGTGAAAAGATATACCAAACCTTTAAAAAAACAGCTTTTCTTTCTTTCTTCCTTCTGTTTGGGTTGGTGGCTTCTAAGTCCCCTCTTTCCCAATCAATTGACCAATCTCTCTAGTACTTTAGGCTCAATTTTTCTTGTTCAGCTGTGACCTTGATGGATTCCATTTATTTTCACCATCCTTTCCCCAGACCAGTTGTTCAGCAGCAAGGCTTAAAAAAAAATCTAAAAGCAGATTTTACATGGTTCACCTGTCACACAGACATGTACTGGATCAATTTACAGCGTGGGACAAAGATTAAACTTTCTCAGGAGAAAGGGCTGTTTGGGGAAAACTGTTCCTGTGAGAATATGTCTGTCCTTTTGAAATGAAAATCTAGCACTATATAAAGAATATACATGGAAGCTAGAAAATTTTGAGTATTTATTGGCATTTTGTAATTTAAGACAGCATTACATTCTGGATATGACTATTATTAGTCTATTGCAAATTTCAAAATATCTCATTCTTCCAACCATTATATTTTGACTTATTGGTATATAAATAGCAAATACCTGTGGTTCTTCAAATAACAAAAGTTATTGTTTCTCTTTATTTCTGTCTTGATTTGTAGGCCCTGTTCACACTTTCATGTCTGTTACTTGGTGTCTGCACTATCAAATGCATTTGCATGTATAAAAGAGTTTTCAGATCAAATGTAACTTTCGTATCACTGCAGAACTAATCTTTCCATGACATGCAGTTTATCCATTCAACTGAGAATCTTCACGAGCTGAATAATTCAGTAAATTAAAACAATAACAGTGTAATCCTCTGCAGGTCTACTCAGAAGTAAGCTCCACTGAGTCCAATGAGACTTACTTCCAGGAGAGTTGCAGTATAAGTTCATTTATTTATAGAAACATTTCCATACTGCACTTGCCCTAAAAATAAACCCCAAGGAAATTAACAAAAGCAAACAAACAAAATAACATTAAAAAGCAAAATATTAAAACCAAGCAGAAAACTACCAGTTTTAAAAATCATTAACAGCCAGGAACAAAAATGTTTTTCTTGAAAGAAAAACTCTCATGAATAGCCAGTGGATGTTTGTCTGGGGACGTTTAAGGCATAGTTGTTACAGAGTACGGGGCTGGCCCACACGGGCCCAAAAACCCCTTCATGTAATTGCTGAACTTGTAGATTGGTTTTGTGAACCCCCTGGACCTTGTGACCCCAAGTCCAGCTGAATGATGAGGTGGTAGAATTCTGGAACTGTGGCACTTTGAACAGCAGCTGGGAAGGGTTGAGGTTGTGAATGCTTTCCCTGAAATGTTTTCTGCAAGTAGTAAATGAGCAAATCAGAGAGAAAGGTTTATTAGTCTACCTTGTTCCTTGATGTGCTTGTTTACTACATGCAGAGAACTTTTTACATGGAGGAAATTTAAATTGATAATTCCTTGTTCAGACCTGAAAAGGGACCAATCTACACACATGCTTGTTACGTTTTAAATAGTTGATTGTTACATTGTTAATTACTGCGTTTTAAAACGTGGTATGCTACATTATCATATTCTTAGGTTTCAGTTGATCATTTTTACAGTCTTCACTGCATTTAATTAGGTTACACTGACTGTTCTGTTCCTTCCTGTCACTGAAAGTTCCCTGCCCACTTCCTCCAAAGAGAGGAGGGCTACTCTCCGCCGTCGCCTCCTCCTCCGCCACCTTCTTCATCCATGTCGGGGCCGCTGGCAGGGCACTGGGCAATGTTAGGAGGCAGGGTGAGGAGCCCTTGCAGACTCCTGAGGGACTTCCTGCTCCGAGGCAAATCCTACCTGTCATTGCTCTGCTCTGCTCTCATCTTTTTCCTCAGGGAGTCTCGCCGCTGCCACCACCTCAGCTCACCTGCCCACCCGTGCCTTCACAGGTTACCCATACAAAGCAAAGGGAAGGAGAAAAAACACACAATAAGCACTAGGATGGAGATGCCGCCGCCTGAGCCCAGGCTCCTTCATTGTTGCCTGGTTTTCCCACAAGGCAGCGCCCACCGAGAAATGAAAGGGAGGATGGGGACTTCGGGTCCCATGGGTGGGAAGCAGCACCATGGGGGGCACTGGGGCTTCCCCTCAGGATACCCGGGCACAGCCCTCAGGGAAGGAATGCTGCAGAGGCTGCCCATTAGCTGCTCTCGCTCGCTCAAAATCTCCATTTAAAAATGTTCTATTTCTTATTGTTCTTATTTCTGACCTATGTGAAAAACACATGCCACAAATTGTCGCATACTAGACTATTGTTTGAATGTTCTGAATTTTTTCTAGACCATCTAGGTTGGTCACAAAAAGATGGTACAGAAAAGAGATTAGAAAATGCAAAACCAGTCAGGGAAGCCAATGGCAATACAAAGTATTTGGGCCCCAGAAAGAAAGTACATGCCCACACACCTGTTATTGGATACAGGAAGCTTGACAGCTGTGGTAAAGAAAGACACATTCTTCAACTTACAATGATTTATCAGTAAAAAAAAAAAAAAAAGGCAGATATCACAGACAATCATGGAAAAAAAACATGGCTATAAAACGTTATAGTAAGAACATCATGTGCCCCAATGAATAATCGTAACCCTTCCTGAATGTAGTAAAGCTACAGTGTAGATTGGCAGACGGTCTTAACTTCTACAGTCATACCCAGTTTTAGTTCTGCAAAACATGGAAAAACTATTAATGGCCATAACTGGAAGTTGGAACCTGACAAGAAGCAGCTACTGCTCAGTTGACAAAACAAGGGCAGAAATCCAGGCTCCTAATATTTAGACCTGGCCAATAATCCAGAGGTTTCATATTGTCTGTGAACTATGAGGAGACATTTTGCATACCCCCTATTATGAACCTGAAAAGTGGAGAAAAGGGGCCAGGGCTTGAGTACAAAGTCCCATGACCACACCAAATTGGGTCCGAGTCTCGTACCATCAGGCTCCCAGTTCAAGCCTCATAGCCCCTGGCAGCCCCCTTTCCACTAAACTGCCAGTTTAACGTGGTACAGGCTAAAGGCCTATCCTTTCCTTCCACATGTTATAGAATGGATTTTACTAATAAAGAGTCTTCTTCCAAGATGCAGTTCTGGAAATATAACAACAACAACAACAACAACAACATATCAATGCCCATGCTGGTTGGGAACAAATAGTTGTCCGACATATCTAGAGAGTACCAGGTTGGGGATGTCAGTGAGCACAGAAAATTATTTTGGAAGAGATTTGGGAGCACAAGATTTTCATGTCAATAGATGGTTGCTTTTTCCCCCTTTTTTCTTTTTAATGGTCAGAAGCTGGAAAAAAAAATGATAGAAAGGCAGTCCAGAAACGAGGATATTTATTCTTCTCTTATCCTGCCTTTTCACCTCCCAGCCATGCTTCCTGGCTCTTGGAGGTTCCCCCTGGTCTGCGGAAAAAATCCACTGCTCTCTCCCTGGGCACCTCTTCGTCTCCAGTATGTCCCAACACTTAAGGGCCAAACTAGAGGTGGTGCTGTGCACATGATTGGTGCAGGTGTGCTTTGTTTTTATTTGCTAAATAGCAATCAAAGGATCAGGAGCATGACATAGGGATAGAGAAAACAGTACTCAAAGTGGCTAACAGTCCAGAAACTTCAATTGGTACAAAATAGGGTAGCCAGACTGTTAATGGGGACTGGCCAATGAGACCATATTATGCTAGTCCTTTTCCAGCATCACTGGCTGCCGGTTCAGGTCCAGGCTTGATTCAAAGTGCTAGTATTAACATTCAAAGCCCTAAATAACTTGGGGCCAGGTTATCTGAAGGAACGCCTCCTCCCATATGTACCTAAGATCATCCTTGGGGGCCCTTCTCCATGAGCCCCTGCCAAATGAAGTGAGGCTGGTGGCTACCAGGAGGAGGGCCTTCTCTGCTGTGGCACCCCGGCTGTGGAATGAGCTCCCCAGAGAGGTTTGCCTGGCACCTACATTATACTCTTCTAGTAGGGGTGTGTACCGGATTGGGTCCAATCCATGATCCGGATCCGATCTGGGCTGGATCGGATAACATTATCTGATCTGATCCCCAGCACCTGGATCGGCCAAGCCAATATGATCCAACCCGAAAAGGACCTGATCCAGATTGTATTGGATTGGAGGATTGGACCGCCTCCCCACTCGCGCTCCTCACCTGCCGGGGCCATCTGCATATGGCCCCAGCACGTAAGGAGCGCAAGGGGGGCTTACCTGCCGGGGCTGTCTGCTGTCATCCACGGGGAGGAGGGAGGGGGGCCCCACTTACCTTCTGGGGCCTACGCTTCCTTCACCTGCCATAGATCTACTGAGAACTAGGCTTCACGGCCTAGTTCTCAGTAGAGCGCCAGGTGTTGATGTCATCACCTGGCGCTCTACTAAAGACTAGGCCGCAAAGCGTAGTTCTCAGTACATCTACAGCAGGTGAAGGAATCGGATGCCCCAGCAGGTAAGGAGGAGCGCAAGGGGGGGCTTACCTGCCGGGGTCGTCCGCTACCATCTGCTGGTGCCCGCGGGCACCAGCGGATGGCAGCGGATGGCCCCGGCAGGTAAGAAGCATGAGGGGGGAGGGACAGGGAGGGGGGAGTTAGGCCCCACTCACCCCCACTGCCATTTTCCCCCATAGACTTTCATTGGGGGAAAGCTTTCTTTCCCCCAATGCAAGTCTATGGGGAAAAATGGCGGCCGATCCAAAAATTGGACATCTGATTTTCAGTTCAGGATCAGGTCCGATCCGATCCAGGGGACCTCCGATTTTGTTCTGATCCGATCCGGAACAAAATTGGAGGTCCCGATCCGGGTCCCGATCTGATCTGGGTGGTACGTATACATTCCTTTTAGATGCCAGGTGAAGACTTTTTATTTTCTTAGTATTTTAATAGTTTATCAGTTCAATTTTTAACTTTGCTGTTTTAAATCTCTATTTTAAATTGGTATTAATTTTTGCATTGCTGCTTGGTTTTATCCTCCTTGTGTTCTTATATTGTATTTTTATACTGTTGTTGTTTTATATTTTGAATGGTTTTTATGGTTTTAGTTTTTGTAAACTGCCCAGTGAGCCTCGGATATTGGGTTGAATAAAAATGCAATAAACAAATAAATAATCATAGGCACTTTACAAAATAATAGATACAAAACTTGGTTAAAACATGAATAAAATAAATACATTAGAAACACAGATTAAAATCATAATAATAACAAAATGAAAACAAGTACCCAACCCAGCAGACAACCTTACATGTTGAAGGCACAAAGGAAGCCAACCTAGCAGGGAGTTCCGCAGCCTAAGAGCAGCCATGGAGAAGGCTCTCTCTTACAACATCATCAGCAACTGGGCTCTGAAGTTTGCAGTACTGAAGAAGGGTGTCTCCTGAAGTTCTTAACACCCAGCCGCTAAACTTGTATGGGAGAAGGCAGATAGTGGGCCTAAGCCATGTAGCATTTTATAAATCATAACCAGCTCTTCAAAATGCCCAGAAACAGACTGGTACCCAGTGAAGCTGTTGTAAAAGGGAATCATGTGCATTGGGAATCAGCCCCAGTCAACCGTGGGGCCATAGCATTCTGGACCAGCTATGGTTTCCGAACAGTTGTTCAAAGATAGCCCCACATAGAGGGTGTTACAGAAGCCTAAATGGGATGGTCAGATTAGACACCTCTAGGAATAGTCACAATTGGTACACTGTCAAACACATTTCTGGTCACTGTCAAAACTAGGGATGTGCACTGACCCCCCGGATCGGATCGGATAGCGGATCGGAATCGGACCTGGGGGGTCGGATCGGATCGGATCGGATTGGATCGTGTGTCAGATCGGATCGGATCCAATTCCGATCCGCGGATCGGATTTTCCGATCCGGAACGGACGCCATTTTGAATGCTTTTTCCTATAGCAAATTATTGTTTTATAAAAACGCCTATAACTTTTTCATTTTTAAAGACAGAAGGATGAAACTTGGGCACATTGTACACTGGTTAGGGATAGGTATCTGTGAGAAATTTCAGAAAGATTGGTGCATGCAGTTTGTGGCAATTGATTTTTTAATAAATAACATGGAATGCCTATAACTCGGTCATTTTTAAAGTTACACACATGAAACTTTGCCACATTGTAGGTGGAACCTTGGGACCCACGTGTGTGAAATCCTAGAACCGTGGGTGCTTGCCTGGTGTGGCAATTAATTTTTGAAAAATGGGTAGTAGTGGGGTAAATGCAGTTATGCCTCCCATGTTTTTATTTTTAAAGATACAAACAGGACACTTCGGAACATTACAGGGAACACTTCCCTTGATATGTGTGTAAAATTTCAGACAGCTAGCTCCAGGCATGTGTTGGCAATGAATTGTTGAAAATTGGGTAGCAGTGGGGTAAAATACAGTTTTGCCTCCCATTTTTTTATTTTCAAAGATACAAACGGGAAACTTTGGCACATTGCAGGGAACACTTCACTTCAAATGTGTGTGAAATTTCCGGAAGCTAGGTGCAACATTTTAGTGGGAAACGAACGTTTATTCATGGCATTTCACATGGGATTTATGGGTTGGTTTGAAGAGCTACAAAGCTCTAACTCGCTCACATGGCACAGGACCTATGCCCGCTCAAACGCTGGAAATTTCACAAACTTTGGTGCAATGCTTTAGTGGGAAAACAAAGGTTTATGCATGGCATTTCACATGGGATTTATGGGTTGGTTTTAAGAGCTACAAAACTCTAACTCGCTCACATGGCACAGGACCTATGCCCGCTCAAACGCTGGAAATTTCACAAACTTTGGTGCAATGCTTTAGTGGGAAAACAAAGGTTTATGCATGGCATTTCACATGGGATTTATGGGTTGGTTTTAAGAGCTACAAAACTCTAACTCGCTCACATGGCACAGGACCTATGCCCGCTCAAACGCTGGAAATTTCACAAACTTTGGTGCAATGCTTTAGTGGGAAAACAAAGGTTAAACTTTATTATTTTAAACCTTCAGGAAGGGGACATTGCCTGCCTGGTGTGGATTGGTAATGAGGGAAGAAAGTTTCACTTATTCATTTGTAAAATGTAAAGTGATTGTAAATTGCTTTAGGGACCCATACATTTACATGACAAGACAGGTGTTGGTTGCAGGAATGCTACCAAATGCACTAGTAGCTAATCCCAGGTAATAGCTATTCAGATCCTAGCTAATAGCTATTATTCAGATCCTAGCCTGGGAAGGGATCTTGCAGGATAAGTGATTGTTCTTTTCTTGTGTAGTATGTAATTCTAAACCAGAAGGCTGCTTTGATGTAGAGCCAATCCACATGGTCTCTTGCAGCACCTAGTATTATTTATTTCTCCTTCCACAGCAGAATCTGGAAGGCGGGCAGGCAGGCTGGCATCCAGGGCAAAGTCCAACAGCGGCATTGGGGACTGGGTGACATTCTCCTTGAGGGCGAATGCCAAGTCCCATGGCTTGTGCGAGGAGGGCGGCTTGCTCTCTTTGCAGGAAGGATCTGGAAGGCGGCAGGCGGCATCAGCAGCGGGCGGGCAGGCTGGCATTTAATGGGCAAAGTCCAACAGCGGCGTTGGGGACTGGGTGACATTCTCCTTGAGGGCGAATGCCAAGTCCCATGGCTTGTGCGAGGAGGGCGGCTTGCTCTCTTTGCAGGAAGGATCTGGAAGGCGGCAGGCGGCATCAGCAGCGGGCGGGCAGGCTGGCATTTAATGGGCAAAGTCTCTCCTTTCCCGGGCACTGTGGCAGTGAGAGTGCCATAGGCTGCAAAAGAAGAAGGGGGGGGGGGAAAGAATGAATATTAGTTGACCACTTCAACACAACCAGCTCCCTTCCACCCAGGATTGCCCTTCCTGAGTGCCCACGCCCCAGCAGGCACACGGGGCTGCCTGCTCACTCGGAAGTTAGCAGGCAGACAGCCAACCTTCAGTTAGGTGGAAGGTGCCCCCCCCCATTCACAGAACACTTACCGTAGTCCTCCTGAGGGCGTTGTTGATAAGATGCCACTTCCAGGCGGGCAGTGACGGGCAGGTGGGCAGTCTGCATTACCGTCTCTCCTGGGCACTGTGGCAAAGAGTTCCATAGGCTGCAAAAGAAGAAGGGGGGGGGAAGAATATGAGAAAAATGATACTTTTCCACCACTGGCTCCCTCCCACCCAAGACTGGCATGTGCCCGGTCCTGAGTGGCCACGCCCCAGCAGGCACACGGGGCTGCCTGCTTGCTTACTCGTGGGTAAGCTCTCTGACAGGCTCTTACCAGAGTCGTGCGGGCGACGTGAATCGATGGGCCACCTCCATGCGGCCGTGGCTGGGGCAGATGGGCAGTCTGGATTCACGGGTGCGCTTTGCGCAGTGGCGAAGAGTTCCATAGGCTGCAAAAGAAGGAGGGGGGGGGAAAGAATGAATATTAGTTGACCACTTTAACACAACCAGCTCCCTTCCACCCAGGATTGCCCTTCCTGAGTGCCCACGCCCCAGTAGGCACACGGGGCTGCCTGCTTGCTTACTCGTGGGTAAGCTCTCTGACAGGCTCTTACCAGAGTCGTGCGGGCGACGTGAATCGATGGGCCACCTCCATGCGGCCGTGGCTGGGGCAGATGGGCAGTCTGGATTCACGGGTGCGCTTTGCGCAGTGGCGAAGAGTTCCATAGGCTGCAAAAGAAGGGGGGGGAAAAGAATGAATATTAGTTGACCACTTTAACACAACCAGCTCCCTTCCACCCAGGATTGCCCTTCCTGAGTGCCCACGCCAAAGCAGGCACACGGGGCTGCCTGCTTGCTTACTTGTGGGTAAGCTCTCTGACAGGCTCTTACCAGAGTCGTGCGGGCGACGTGAATCGATGGGCCACCTCCATGCGGCCGTGGCTGGGGCAGATGGGCAGTCTGGATTCACGGGTGCGCTTTGCGCAGTGGCGAAGAGTTCCATAGGCTGCAAAAGAAGGAGGGGGGGGGGAAAAAGAATGAATATTAGTTGACCACTTTAACACAACCAGCTCCCTTCCACCCAGGATTGCCCTTCCTGAGTGCCCACGCCAAAGCAGGCACACGGGGCTGCCTGCTCACTCGGAAGTTAGCAGGCAGACAGCCAACCTTTAGTGAGGTGGAAGGTGCCCCCCCCATTCACAGAACACTTACCGTAGTCCTGAGGGCATTGAGGACTCGGTGAGATTCTCCTGGAGGACCCCTAGTCCCATGGCTTGTGCAAGGAAGGCGGCTGGCCCGCCTCGCAGGAACGATCTGGAAGGCGGCAGGCGGCATCAGCAGCGGGCGGGCAGGCTGGCATTTAATGGGCAAAGTCTCTCCTTTCCCGGGCAGTGAGAGTGCCATAGGCTGCAAAAGAAGAGGAGGGGGATAATGAATATTACATAAATACTTTTATACTGCTAAAGAAGAAAGGAAAATAAATAAAGATTTGTATTAATTAATACATGCAAGTCCTAGTAACTAGTCTCCCACCGGCACACTTCTCTTGTTTGTGATGCAATCCTCTTTCTCCTGCTGCACCCCTCCCTTTCTAAATCACTCTTCTGAGCCCATTGTTAGAGGGATTGGCTATCCTTTTGTGTCTGGCAGGACACAGCTTACCGGATCATTAGAGAATCACCATTTCTTTTGTCCTTGGGTTATTCATTCACTCCTAATAGCACCCTACGTTAGGCTGACCAGATCAAATCCAGGTCAGGGTTCCTAACTTCAGCAGTTGTAGAGAAAAGGGAATTTCTGCCAGTGTCATTTGTATGGAATTAGTTCCTGCTGAGATTCCCTCTTCATCACAACAGTTAAAGGTGCAGGGGCCCTGCCTTCTTTTCTATATGGCCACTCTGCCTGCACTCTTACCTGAGTCGTAAGGGTGACGTGAATCGAGGGGCCACCTCCATGTGGCCGTGGCTGGGGCAGATGGGCAGTCTGGAATCACGGGTGCGCTTTGCGCAGTGGCGAAGAGTTCCATAGGCTGCAAAAGAAGGAGGGGGGGGAAAAGAATTAACATGAGATAAATCATACTTTTCCACCATTGGCTCCCTCTCACCCAGGACTGGCATCTGCCCGGTCCTGAGTGCCCACGCCCCAGTAGGCACACGGGGCTGCCTGCTTGCTTACTCGGAAGTAAGATCTCAGACTGCCCCACTTCTGGACACTCTCAGGTGTCCCTGCGTTGACTGCACACACTTACCTTATTCGTGCGGCCGCTGTGGATCGGAGGACTCCAGTGGCACATAGGCTCCTCCAGGCAAAGTCACATTGGCATAGGCTCCTCCAGGCAAAGTCACATTGGCATAGGCTCCTCCAGGCAAAGTCACATTGGCATAGGCTCCTCCAGGCAAAGTCCCAGTGGCACATAGGCTCCTCCAGGCAAAGTCACATTGGCAAAGGCTCCTCCAGGCAAAGTCACAGTGGCACATAGGCTCCTCCAGGCAAAGTCACAGTGGCATAGGCTCCTCCAGGCAAAGTCACAGTTTGGCACAGCTCCCTCCAGGCAAAGTCACAGTGGCACATAGGCTCCTCCAGGCAAAGTCACATTGGCATAGGCTCCTCCAGGCAAAGTCACAGTGGCACATAGGCTCCTCCAGGCAAAGTCACAGTGGCACATAGGCTCCTCCAGGCAAAGTCACGTTGGCATAGGCTCCTCCAGGCAAAGTCACAGTGGCACATAGGCTCCTCCAGGCAAAGTCCCAGTGGCACAGGCTCCTCCAGGCAAAGTCACATTGGCACAGGCTCCTCCAGGCAAAGTCACAGTTTGGCACAGCTCCCTCCAGGCAAAGTCCCAGTGGCAGAGGCAAAGTCCCAGTGGCAGAGGCAAAGTCCCACTGGCAGAGGCAAAGTCACAGCTGCATGGGCCCCTCCAGGCAAAGTCCCAGTGGCAGAGGCAAAGTCCCAGTGGCAGAGGCAAAGTCCCACTGGCAGAGGCAAAGTCACAGCTGCATGGGCACCTCCAGGCAGGCAGGCGGGCAGAGGCAGAGGCAGAGGCGGGCATGATGCCAGGCGCTTGCGCATTGCACAAGTAAGCAATAGAACCGTGAGACCAGCCCACGCATTCCGGCTACTTCACAATGGCGGCAACCTAGCAGGTGGGCAGGCGGGCAGGCAGGCGGGCAGGCAGGCAGAGGCAGAGGCAGAGGCGGGCATGATGCCAGGCGCTTGCGCATTGCACAAGTAAGCAATAGAACCGTGAGACCAGCCCACGCATTCCGGCTACTTCACAATGGCGGCAACCTAGCAGGTGGGCAGGCGGGCAGGCAGTTTTTTAAATCATATAGCCAAAATAAACACAACACACAGTGACAGCCCTGCAAGGCTGCCACATAAGTCCAAAAGACACAGTCAGAAACAGTGTGGGATGCTGCTTGTCATCCACTCAATGTAGGAGCCTGGAAGAGGAATCCTATCGCATCCTTCGTTCATAGTCAGAGAGGTGCATGCGTTCCTTGGCGATAAAATTAAGCCTTCTTCTTATCCAAAGTTCTCATGAGCCTCTGACGTGGTCTTACAAGAAGAAACGCCCATGGAAGTGTGGGACCTTACAGAAGGCCTGGAGGGAGCCATCGGAGTCCAATTTCAGAGGCACACGTGCAAGCACATTGGTTCAAGTCAAACAACATAGAATGTGTGAGATGCTTGTGCATCCCCTCAATGTAAGAGGCTAGGAGAAGAAACTAGATCCCTTCGGGATCCATCGTTCAGAGTTGAGTTACTGAGCTGTAAACAACACAGCCAGTAAATTAAAGTAAAGAAAATTAATTAACCGAAAATAAGAATTAAAAAATCAAGGGCCTGCCGGTGCCTGCCCAAAGGTGTGGGATGGATGGGGGGTGCCTGCCAATTACTCCCCCGCGGGCATGAGGGTGGGGTATCCCAGCAGGGGCAGATTGACCTTGAGGAAGACCAGCTGCTCCACAATCTCAGCGTCCAAGCGAGAGCGGTGGGGTGTGACCACGTCGCCCGCCATGGAAAACACCCGCTCGCTTGGAACGCTGGACGGTGGGCAGCTGATTCTGTCCATGGCCACCCGCGCCAGATCAGGCCACATCTGGCGCCGAGATGACCAGTAGGCCAGGGGTTCGATGGAGCCGTCCTCCATCTGCTCCGCCAGGTAACGCTGCACTGCTGCTGCAGCGTCATCCTGGCGGCGGCTGGGTTGAGTGCCTCTATGCCCAACCGCAGCCTGCAAAGCCTTGTCCCAAAACCCCTGGCCTGTCCCCCTGCTGGGTGTGGTGGTGCTGGTGCCGCCGCTGCTGGTGGTGCTCAGCGGACTTAGCGCCTGGGCTTCGGTGGGCTCCTCCTCTGCCTGCCCAATCGTGGCATCCCGGGCCGCCCGAACGTCCGTCACCAGCATTTCCACCCAACCTGCCCGGGAAGTCTGCCCACATAACCCATCCTTGATGCGCGGGTCGCACATGGTGGCCAACATGTACTGCCTCTCGTTGTAGAGAGGCTGGACCCGGCGGGATAGGCTTTCCCTCAGCCTCGTCACCACTTCCCGCACCTCTGGCAGGAAGCGCCTGCCGGTGACGGCATCCCCGGCCTCCAGAAACTCGCCCATCTGATTCTGGAGATGCCTGGCCACGGGGAGCACCTGGCTGAGAAGGGCAGTGCTGCTGCTCAGGGTCTCGGTGGCCTCAAGGAACGGCTTGAGGACCACCAGAAGCTGGGACATGGCCTCCCACTGCTGCCTGGACAGTGGGGCCTGGATGCCAATGTCCCCGACCCTGAACATCTCGTGGACAACACGCTGTTGCTCCACCATACGCTCGAGCATGTGGTAGGTGGAGTTCCAACGTGTTGCCACGTCCTGCACTAGCCGGTGCTGCGGAAGTCCCAGCTCCTGCTGCTTCTCCCGCAGCAACCGACTGCCCTTCACGCTGTGGTGGAAATGCCCAGCCACCTTCCTGCAGCTCTCTAGGAGATTACGGATTTGGGGAGGGAGAGGGGCCTTGCTGCCTCCAAGGCCATCCCTGACGACCAGGTTGAAGACGTGCGCGATGCAGCGGATGCCCTCAAATCCGCCATCGCGCACCGCCTTCAGCATATTGGCTCCCCCGTCCGTGACCATGTAACCGCGGGTGTGCTGGTGCCCGCCCAGCCACCCTGCCACCATGCGGTTCATGGCCTCCGTAATCTCCTCCGCCGTGTGGGACTGGTCCATGACTGCGGTATGAAGGAGGGCCCAGCGGCAGCCCTCCTTCCCAGTCCCAGAAGTCCTGGGTGCTTCCTGCCCTGAGGCTCCCCACCAGTGAGCCGTCAGGGACAGGTAAGCGTGCACTCCTCCTTCGCTGGACCAGATGTCCGAAGTGAAGTGCACCTTCTGTGCCTCTGCCTGGCACAGACGACCCAGAACTATCTCCCTGCATGCCTGGTACAGGGAGGGCACCACACGCCTGCTCAGGGTGGTGCGACACGGCGGCTTGTAGTATGGAACCACAAGAGCCATCAGCCTCTTGAAGCCTGCGTTCTCGACTAGGCTGAATGGCTGGTCATCCAACGCCACCATCTCACCGATGCAATTGGTGATCTGGTTGGGCGCTGGAAAACGCCACCTTGTGGCTCCATACTTCCCCCACCCCATCTCTTCCATGGTGGCCTGGCGAAGCCTCTTGGGGATGGGAGGTCGAGAGCTGGCAGAAGTTGCAGGAGCCTTCTGCTTGCCCTTGCCGCTAGCACCAGTCTGCTGCGAGGTGCCCACCTCGGTCCCAAGCAAAACAGACTGGTGGTGCCTCTGCATGTGGCGGGTGAGGTTCGTGGTGGTGAAGTGGCCTGGCATTTTTCCCCTGCTCACTGACATCTTGCAGTAGCGACAGACAGCAAAGCGGGAATCCACTGCCACCTCAAAGTGGTCCCACACCTTGCTTGCCTGTCGCTTCTGGGGTGACACAGACGGCCTGCCGGCGCCTTCGCTCTGTGGTGTCACCTCAGGAGCAAGGGAATGAGTGGAAGAGAGGACGGATTGTGGAGAGTAAGTCTCTGGTGCTGCCTGCTCTTCCTCTTGCCCCACATCAGAGTCCTCCTCCTCACTCTGAACCTCGCTGACTTCCACAAGATCTGGGAAAAGATCAGTCAGCGGGTTCACAGGCTCACCCACCAAAGAAGGAGCTGGATATAGTGCTCCTTCTTCATGCCCACTGCTGCTCCCAGCACCTGCCTCATGTTGCTGAAAGAGTGCCCTGCAGGCACTACTTTGAGTTGCCTCTGCCTGCTTCTGCTGCCCCAGTGGAGAACGCCTCAGTTTAACTGGGGGTGTGGAAGTAGGCTGCCTGCTGCTGGTCCCAGCAGCAGCAGCAGCAGCGCCATGCCCAGAGCGGCCTCTCCCAAATGCTGCCTTGGGAGCACCCCCCCTTTGAGTGCCACGCTTCATTTTATTTTTATTATTATTTATTTTTGTGTAAGTGTGTGCTTTGCTGACTTTTTTTGTGTTTGTAGCAGCAGGCTACACAGCCCAGCAACACACACTCACTCACAAGCGCGCGCACACACACACACACACACACAGAAAGAGAGAGAGAGAGAGAGAGGATAGAAATTTTTTTTATTATTTTTTTGAGTTTTTTTCAGAAAGCGAAAGTAGAACAAACAAACACACTCACTGCAAAGACAAACTGAACTCACAGACAAACAAACGTGCTATCTAAGAAAGGAAAGGCAAGAGAGAAAGGAAAGCCAAGAGAGAGAACAAGAAAAGCTGAAGTAAAAGATCAGAAACTCCTCAAAACCACCTCCAAATGCAATCAAATCAATACAGTCTCTCCAACACAGCTCCAAAACACTCCCTAATCTCCTCCACGTTCAACCCACAAAGAGCCAGAAGGGCAGGGCTGAGAGAATATATACTGGTGCCCTCCTCCAGCATTGCGATTGGAGGCTGAAGAAAGTCTTCACAGGATTGGGTGATTCAGTCATGTATTCTAAAGCACAATTGGTGGATCAAGCTGTCAAACACACACACACAAACACAGCCTCCCCCTCCCTTTCCTGAAGGTTTAAAATAATAAAGTTTAACCTTTGTTTTCCCACTAAAGCATTGCACCAAAGTTTGTGAAATTTCCAGCGTTTGAGCGGGCATAGGTCCTGTGCCATGTGAGCGAGTTAGAGTTTTGTAGCTCTTAAAACCAACCCATAAATCCCATGTGAAATGCCATGCATAAACCTTTGTTTTCCCACTAAAGCATTGCACCAAAGTTTGTGAAATTTCCAGCGTTTGAGCGGGCATAGGTCCTGTGCCATGTGAGCGAGTTAGAGTTTTGTAGCTCTTAAAACCAACCCATAAATCCCATGTGAAATGCCATGAATAAACCTTTGTTTTCCCACTAAAGCATTGTACCAAAGTTTGTGAAATTTCCAGCGTTTGAGCGGGCATAGGTCCTGTGCCATGTGAGCGAGTTAGAGCTTTGTAGCTCTTCAAACCAACCCATAAATCCCATGTGAAATGCCATGAATAAACGTTCGTTTCCCACTAAAATGTTGCACCTAGCTTCCGGAAATTTCACACACATTTGAAGTGAAGTGTTCCCTGCAATGTGCCAAAGTTTCCCGTTTGTATCTTTGAAAATAAAAAAATGGGAGGCAAAACTGTATTTTACCCCACTGCTACCCAATTTTCAACAATTCATTGCCAACACATGCCTGGAGCTAGCTGTCTGAAATTTTACACACATATCAAGGGAAGTGTTCCCTGTAATGTGCCAAAGTGTCCTGTTTGTATCTTTAAAAATAAAAACATGGGAGGCATAACTGCATTTACCCCACTACTACCCATTTTTCAAAAATTCATTGCCACACCAGGCAAGCACCCACGGTTCTGGGATTTCACACACGTGGGTCCCAAGGTACCACCTACAATGTGGCAAAGTTTCATGTGTGTAACTTTAAAAATGACCGAGTTATAGGCATTCCATGTTATTTATTAAAAAATTAATTGCCACAAACTGCATGCACCAATCTTTCTGAAATTTCTCACAGATACCTATCCCTAACCAGTGTACAATGTGCCCAAGTTTCATCCTTCTGTCGTTTTTGTTAGGCGTTTTTGTAAAACAACAATACTTTGCTATGGGAAAAACGCATTTAAAATGGCGTCCGATCCGCCGATCCGATCCGATCCGGATCGGACCTCGCCGGATCGGATCGGATCGGATGGTGTATCGGATCGGATCGGATCGGATTGGATTTTCCAATTTTTGGGGCGGATCGGATTCGGATCGTGGATCGGATCCGATCCGATGCACACCCCTAGTCAAAACCTCAGCACCTGTGTTAAGGATTGAGGCCGGGGCCAGATCTATGCCAAGCAGGATATAACACTTTGAAAATAGTTTGAAAATGCTATATGTAATCTGTCCTGGGCCCGAACAGTTGTCAAAATTATGCTAAAGCACTTGTGTGGGTCCTGCCCAGGAGTACACCCAAATTGAGAAACTGAATCTTCAGGGGAGTATAACTCCATCCGGCATAGGTTGGGTCCCTATTCCATGATCTGCCTTTTGATTAACTGGGAGCACCTCTGTCTTGCCTAGGCTAAGCTTCAGTTTGTTTGCCCTCATCCAGTCCACTGCTGACATCAGACATCAATTGCTGTTATTTGCCCCAGTGGGAAAACTGTCATTAGTGCCAATGACAGATTTTCTCCTGGGACAATACCAGCTGTGATGTGAATTCAGACTGTGGTAGGGGCAAAGTGTTAAGTCCCCTCCTATACAAACACACACCACAGCCCTGATCTGAACCCCGTTGCCTCTGCTTTTTAATAAACCATGCATGCAAAGGGCAATCACATGCTTGATTGGACCTCTAGTTTGGCTCTACCAGGGAGAGTGACATCTGCATTCGTTGTCCAAACTGAAATGCTAAACTGCCTTGAAAAAAAAAGGCGGCTTTAAAACTTGAAAATGTTTGACAAGCAGTTCCATTGCTTTTTGGACATCTTTAATGATTCATGGAGGCCAACCATCTCAGGGTTGGAAACGCCAAACGGATGCATAACAAAGCTCACATTGTTGGCAAATGGTTGAACAACAAAACGTTCCTTCACTGGTTTTACCCTATTTTTTTTCACAGAAACAAAAAAACAGTTCTCTCTAGGAGTGAAACAAAAACTAGGAAAGTGCTGGCAATCTGCCTCCCAAACCTGTTTTCTAAGTGCAAACTATTCTTTTCCACTCGAGCAGAGATCATGAAAATGTATGGGTGTGTGCTCATCTATCTATTTTATTTCTCCATGTGGAATTTCAATATTTTTGTTATATGAAGCTAGGTTTGCACACAGAACTCCTTGTCCCCGTTCCCCCACCCCACTCCCAGAGTAAACATGGGAATGTACAGGAAAATATTAGAGATGTGCAGTGGATCAGATCCAGCCAAAATTGGAATGAAAGGAAATGATTCCAATTTCAAAATTTTTGATTTTTTCCGATCCAATTCCCCCCCCCCCCCCGATTTTAATCGGGAAAAATTGGAAAATTGGACCTCCATTTTTTGTGTTTTCACCATAAGCTTGCATTAGGGGAAAGAAAGCTTTCCCCCAAGGCAAGTTATGGGAACAACATGGCGGTGGGTGAATGGGGACCTCCACCTCCTTCCCTCCCTCCCCCCACTCGTGCGCTTTACCTGCTGCCTCCTTGCTGCCGTCTGCTGCTGCCCGCTGGTCCCTTCCACTGAGAAACAGGCTTCGTGGCCTGCCTCTCAGTAGAGTACTGGGTGATGACGTCACCCGGTGCTCTACTGAGAGGCAGGCCACAAAACCTGTTTCTCAGTAGAAAGGACCAGCGGGCGGCAGCGGACAGCCTCAGCAGGTAAGGAGCGTGAGTGGGGGAGGAGGCAGGCCAAGAAGACTGTTTCTTAATAGAAGGGACCAGTGGGCGACAGCGGACAGAAGTGGATGGCCCCAGCAGGTAAGGAGTGCAAGTGGGGGGAGGGGGAGGTCCCCACTTACCTGCTGGGGCCGTCCGCTCCCATCCGCTGGTCCCTTCTACTGAGAAGCAGGCTTCGCGGCCTGCCTCTCAGTAGTGCTCCGGATGATGACATCACCTGGCGCTCTACTGAGAGGCAGGCCGTGAAGCCTGATTCACAGTAGAAGGGAACAGTGGGCAGAAGTGAACAGAAGCAGGTAAGGAGTGAACAGAAGCAGGTAAGGAGCATGAGTGGGGGGGAGGGACAGGGAAGGAGGGGGAGTTAGGTCCCCAGTCAACGGGCCCCATGTTTTCCACATAGGCTTGCATTGGGGGAAAGCTTTCTTTCCTCCAATACAAGCCTATGGAGAAAACACCTAAAATGGCGTCCGATCCAAAAATCGGACATCCGATTTTCGGATCAGAATCGAATCCGATCTGATCTGCGGGACCTCCGGTTTTGTCCGATCTGATCCAGGGCAAAATCTGCAGTCCCGATTCCAATTCCGATGCAATTTTTCCTCCTGTGCACACCCCTACAAAATATCCTTGTCAATTTTACACTGACAAATGGATAAATGTAAAAAATAAAATAAAATAAATCAAATCTTGCTTAAACTAGCAATGTGGCTGTGATTCCAAGCTCTTCCATTTCTCCTCTTGCACATACAAAGAATTTATGTGCGTGCTGGCTGGTTTTCTTAGAGGAATGCCACTGAATTACACACAAAGCAGTATTCTGTAGCAGATCTAATAGTCCACCTGCAGCAAAACTCAACCGGTTCAGAACCTTGACTTATTAGAATTAGGTGGGTTTCGTTGTAGGCCTGGAAGGTTAAAAGCCATGCTGGTCACTCACAGAAACTAATGATGGACAGATCTCTCTCATGAGGCCACCTGTTGAGTTAAAACCCCTTCCATTGAAGAAAGAAGAAGTCCAGGAGGGAGGCTTCGGCTAGGCTAAAAGGACCTGTTGTCCCTGATATGTAGGCCCTTTCTACACCATAGGAGTGTAGAGGGAGGGAGGGAGGGAGGGAGGGAGGGAGGGAGGGAGGGAGGGAAATCCCGGAAGTACCTAATACACACCATCGACACACAGGGACCAGCCGGGGGGCATCCCAGGCAAACAGACTGATGTAGAAATGGCCTTAGTGTGTGTGGGGTGTATGTGTGTGACATTTTTGTACTGTGCCTCTGCACCACCCATACAAAATGTATAATTAAAGGATAACTATGTTCCATGCATTATTCAGGGAAGCATACACGAGTTAGGCCAGTGTGCATTAAAATATGGACTGAATGAAATTCTCAAGCATCCCTAGCCTAGGCACAGGTTTGCTACTGAAATGAGAACCAGGCTTTAGCTGAACCTATTGCAGTTTTTACGCTTTTCTCTCCAGCAATGCATTGACTCAAATTCATGATATTGTCTTAACACCCAAAAGCATCGGTGTCCATATGAACATCTCTCTCTGTCTTGATTCCTACATTGCAGCGCATCCGTGAGCTTACGCCTACTTTTGAAAGGACTTACACCATCAGTATGTCAAAGCTGACACCAGTCTGATCAATATCTTATTTGACTCACACAGGGGGTCTTTATTTTTTTCTTTCTTTCTTCACCTCACAGAGACAACAGATATAATAAATGTCAAGTTGAAGATGGCTTTGGAACCACAACACTTTCAATTTCATTGGCTTCCCACTCACAGTTATGCTCACTTCGTCAAGCTTGAAGTACTTTGGGCTAGAGTTGTTGTGCCGGTTCTGTTTCAATCTGTTTCTCTCTAGCTAATTTTTGTTGATGCTCCCTCTGCCCTCTCTTAAGACCAAGCTGAACGCTGCTGATCAGTAATGTATTGCAGCCTGCCAACTACGTGAAAATACTGGTTTTTGCTGATCCAGCAGTCAGACTGTCATAAATGGCTAACAGGCTTTGTAGATTAGAGGTTGTACAAGTGTGGTTACGAGGATGATGAATGGAGAATATATATATATATATATATATATATATATATGGTTTGAGTTAGCATGTGATCCAACCAAACATAAACCATCAGCCATGTGCAGTGGCCCACCAGCCATGTACAGTTGCCTGTTGAGATGGGAGAGCCTCCCACAGCTTATGTGGCCTTAGTTCGGACTTCCGCTGAGACACTAACTAAAATAATAGGAATATGGTTTGATGCATTTCTGAGCCAATACGAATTTGAAACACCTCCCGCCTAGATGAACAAATCCTTTGGTAGCTAAGGAATGTATATGTTTGGAAGTCTCTTGCCCAAGGCTCACCTATGGTGTGTGTGGGTTTCCCTCCACCTTTGTTTTTATCTACAGTGGGTGGGCTTCAGGCTTCCCGCCACCTTTGTTTATTGCCCCTTCTGGCAAATGCAACCTTTCTCCCTCCTTTCTACAGCACATCCCTGACCAAAAGATGTGCTGAGTCATGGCTAGGCATTTGTAGGCTGACCATATGAAAAGGAGGACAGGGCTCATGTAACTTTAACAGTTGCAGACAAAAGGGAATTTCAGCCAGTGTCATTTGTATGCAATTAGTACCTGGTGAAATCCCATCTTCATCACAACAATTAAAGGTGCAGGCACTTTACTAGAGTGACCAGATACACAAGAGGGCAGGGCCCCTGCAGCTTTAACTGTTGTAATGAAGAGGGAATTTCACCAGGAACTAATTGCATACAAATGACACTAGCTGAAATTGCCTTTTCTCTACAACTGTTAAAGTTACATGAGCCCTGTCCTCCTTTTCATATGGTCAGCCTAGGCATTTGTAGGTTCTGAAATCTGCATCACTGCACATCCAAGGGTAACTCTTCACCCCCTTGACTCATCCCTTTACAAGATATATGCAGGAATCACTGGAGGGATGTGTGATCTGATCACTTCAGGCTATTGATTGGTCAGTTTGATTAACTCCTCTGAGGGTTTCTGCAACTTCTATAGAAATACCTCTAATTGTGGCATCTGGTTTTGTCTTTTTGCTAGCTGAGGGCTGTTTGTCTTTCTACCTACTGGCTTTTCACACACACAGGCTGAATTCGGATGACACAATAAGCAACTGGGGTGGCGGGAACAATTGTCAGTTATATTGACTATCATGTCGTCCGAATGCTGCCATAGTCAACTCAGCGCTGATCCTAATCCACACCACGGTTGATTATTTATTACCATGTTGTGTGGGGAGTGCCCCCTAAATGAACAACTGTAAAGTTGATTATTACCCCACCATTGACTATCAGCCACACACACACTGTTTTGGGTGAGTTGTTCTTAATACTTAGGCCCTAAGTAAGCTTTAGTTATTTCATTATTTATTTCATTTTATTTTAAAAAGCCACTGACCATTTCTGGAACTCATTCTGCTCAGTCCTGAAATAAATATGCTCAATTGGAATATTGCCTAGCCTGAAGTTGATATTGTTCATATCCTTGGTTTCTTGGCATACATACTAACTTGGTTTTCACTGAGATTAAAGGAAGCTCTGAAATAAGGGCCTGTCCTTCTCTATAACCATACGTCTGAATTGTCATAAGTGTGAATTATCTCTGTGCTCAGATGAAAGGTTATTAACATGGAAGGTGGCAGTCCTACCTCCAAAATATACAAACAGTGTCTTGCAGCCTGTCCTACCTCAAGGGGCTGGAAGTGCAACTCCCATTTGTCTTCTGCTGCCTTATTATACCAGCCCCTATTGAATCCAATTGAAAACTTTACTATATTTCATTTAATGGGAGAGATATAATGAGGCTGCAGGGATGTAGGAGGAAGTCCACCCACTGAAATTGATCTCTGGTCCACAGATTCTTTGCAGTGGTAGACTCCCCTCCACAGACCATCACGCTTTCCTCGTGTAGCACTTCTTGGCTACCTTTGACAGTTTAGCATGCCAATAAGTAGTTAACAGTTGAGTAGGGGAGAGATGGAACTCAGCAATTCTTCTCTGGCTTGGATTTTCAATCAAGCTGGAGTATAATTTAGGGGATTGAAAAGCTCACCTTTCCTTTTAGGAGGGGTTTCTTGAGCTCTGAATATTCTCCTTTTCAAATACCCAAGCTTGAAGAGGTTTTCCAGCATCTGTAGTTGTCTGTCTGGAACTGCAAAAAAAAGATGGGAGGGATTGGTAAGCACCACAGAGGCTACAATACATGGTTGGTGAACTGTGTTCAGCTTGGTGGCTCACAATTTACAAGCTTTGCAGGCCTGAAATAGAGAAGTTGGTATGCAATCTCCAATGTTCAAATAATCTTCAGGTTGGGAGTAAACCAATACTACTAGGGGTGTGCATCGGATCGGATCCGATCCACGATCCGAATCCGATCCGCCCCAAAAATCGGAAAATCTGATCCGATCCGATCCGATCCGACACACCATCCGATCCGATCCGACGAGGTCCGATCCGGATCGGATCGGATCGGCGGATCGGACGCCATTTTAAATGCGTTTTTCCCATAGCAAAGTATTGTTGTTTTACAAAAACGCCTATAACTTTTTCATTTTTAAAGACAGAAGGATGAAACTTGGGCACATTGTACACTGGTTAGGGATAGGTATCTGTGAGAAATTTCAGAAAGATTGGTGCATGCAGTTTGTGGCAATTAATTTTTTAATAAATAACATGGAATGCCTACAACTCGGTCATTTTTAAAGTTACACACATGAAACTTTGCCACATTGTAGGTGGTACCTTGGGACCCACGTGTGTGAAATCCCAGAACCGTGGGTGCTTGCCTGGTGTGGCAATGAATTTTTGAAAAATGGGCAGTAGTGGGGTAAATGCAGTTATGCCTCCCATGTTTTTATTTTTAAAGATACAAACAGGACACTTCGGCACATTACAGGGAACACTTCCCTTGATATGTGTGTAAAATTTCAGACAGCTAGCTCCAGGCATGTGTTGGCAATGAATTGTTGAAAATTGGGTAGCAGTGGGGTAAAATACAGTTTTGCCTCCCATTTTTTTATTTTCAAAGATACAAACGGGAAACTTTGGCACATTGCAGGGAACACTTCACTTCAAATGTGTGTGAAATTTCCGGAAGCTAGGTGCAATATTTTAGTGGGAAACGAACGTTTATTCATGGCATTTCACATGGGATTTATGGGTTTGTTTGAAGAGCTACCAAGCTCTAACTCACTCACATGGCAGAGGACCTATGCCCGCTCATACGCTGAAAATTTCACAAACTTTGGTGCAATGCTTTAGTGGGAAAACAAAGGTTTATTCATGGCATTTCACATGGGATTTATGGGTTGGTTTGAAGAGCTACCAAGCTCTAACTCGCTCACATGGCAGAGGACTTATGCCCGCTCAAACGCTGAAAATTTCACAAACTTTGGTGCAATGCTTTAGTGGGAAAACAAAGGTTTATTCATGGCATTTCACATGGGATTTATGGGTTGGTTTGAAGAGCTACCAAGCTCTAACTCGCTCACATGGCAGAGGACTTATGCCCGCTCAAACGCTGACAATTTCACAAACTTTGGTGCAATGCTTTAGTGGGAAAACAAAGGTTAAACTTTATTATTTAAAACCTTCAGGAAAGGGAGGGGGAGGCTGTGTTTGTGTGTGTGTGTTTGACAGCTTGATCCACCAATTGTGCTTTAGAATACATGACTGAATCACCCAGTCCTGTGAAGACTTTCTTCAGCCTCCAATCGCAATGCTGGAGGAGGGCACCAGTATATATTCTCTCAGCCCTGCCCTTCTGGCTCTTTGTGGGTTGAGCGTGGAGGAGATTAGGGAGTGTTTTGGAGCTGTGTTGGAGAGACTGTATTATTGATTGTATTTGGAGGTGGTTTTGAGGAGTTTTTCTGATCTTTTACTTCAGCTTTTCTTGTTCTCTCTCTTGGCTTTCCTTTCTCTCTTGCCTTTCCTTTCTTAGATAGCACGTTTGTTTGTCTGTGAGTTCAGTTTGTCTTTGCAGTGAGTGTGTTTGTTCTTCTTTCGCTTTCTGAAAAAAACCCAAAAAAATAATAAAAAAATATTTCTATCCTCTCTCTCTCTCTCTCTCTTTCTCTCTCTGTGTGTGTGTGTGTGTGTGTGTGTGCGCTTGTGAGTGAGTGTGTGTTGCTGGGCTGTGTAGCCTGCTGCTACAAACACAAAAAAAGTCAGCAAAGCACACACTTATACAAAAATAAATAATAATAAAAATAAAATGAAGCGTGGCACTCAAAGGGGGGGTGCTCCCAAGGCAGCATTTGGGAGAGGCCGCTCTGGGCATGGCGCTGCTGCTGCTGCTGCTGGGACCAGCAGCAGGCAGCCTACTTCCACACCCCCAGTTAAACTGAGGCGTTCTCCACTGGGGCAGCAGAAGCAGGCAGAGGCAACTCAAAGTAGTGCCTGCAGGGCACTCTTTCAGCAACATGAGGCAGGTGCTGGGAGCAGCAGTGGGCATGAAGAAGGAGCACTATATCCAGCTTCTTCTTTGGTGAGTGAGCCTGTGAACCCGCTGACTGATCTTTTCCCAGATCTTGTGGAAGTCAGCGAGGTTCAGAGTGAGAAGGAGGACTCTGATGTGGGGCAAGAGGAAGAGCAGGCAGCACCAGAGACTTACTCTCCACAATCCGTCCTCTCTTCCACTCATTCCCTTGCTCCTGAGGTGACACCACAGAGCGAAGGCGCCGGCAGGCCGTCTGTGTCACCCCAGAAGCGACAGGCAAGCAAGGTGTGGGACCACTTTGAGGTGGCAGTGGATTCCCGCTTTGCTGTCTGTCGCCACTGCAAGATGTCAGTGAGCAGGGGAAAAATGCCAGGCCACTTCACCACCACGAACCTCACCCGCCACATGCAGAGGCACCACCAGTCTGTTTTGCTTGGGACCGAGGCGGGCACCTCGCAGCAGACTGGTGCTAGCGGCAAGGGCAAGCAGAAGGCTCCTGCAACTTCTGCCAGCTCTCGACCTCCCATCCCCAAGAGGCTTCGCCAGGCCACCATGGAAGAGATGGGGTGGGGGAAGTATGGAGCCACAAGGTGGCGTTTTCCAGCGCCCAACCAGATCACCAATTGCATCGGTGAGATGGTGGCATTGGATGACCAGCCATTCAGCCTCGTCGAGAACGCAGGCTTCAAGAGGCTGATGGCTCTTGTGGTTCCATACTACAAGCCGCCGTGTCGCACCACCCTGAGCAGGCGTGTGGTGCCCTCCCTATACCAGGCATGCAGGGAGTTAGTTCTGGGTCATCTGTGCCAGGCAGAGGCACAGAAGGTGCACTTCACTTCGGACATCTGGTCCAGCGAAGGAGGAGTGCACGCTTACCTGTCCCTGACGGCTCACTGGTGGGGAGCCTCAGGGCAGGAAGCACCCAGGACTTCTGGGACTGGGAAGGAGGGCTGCTGCTGGGCCCTCCTTCATACCGCAGTCATGGACCAGTCCCACACGGCGGAGGAGATTACGGAGGCCATGAACCGCATGGTGGCAGGGTGGCTGGGCGGGCACCAGCACACCCGCGGTTACATGGTCACGGACGGGGGAGCCAATATGCTGAAGGTGGTGCGCGATGGCGGATTTGAGGGCATCCGCTGCATCGCGCACGTCTTCAACCTGGTCGTCAGGAATGGCCTTGGAGGCAGCAAGGCCCCTCTCCCTCCCCAAATCCGTAATCTCCTAGAGAGCTGCAGGAAGGTGGCTGGGCATTTCCACCACAGCGTGAAGGGCAGTCGGTTGCTGCGGGAGAAGCAGCAGGAGCTGGGACTTCCGCAGCACCGGCTAGTGCAGGATGTGGCAACACGTTGGAACTCCACCTACCACATGCTCGAGCGTATGGTGGAGCAACAGCGTGTTGTCCACGAGATGTTCAGGGTCGGGGACATTGGCATCCAGGCCCCACTGTCCAGGCAGCAGTGGGAGGCCATGTCCCAGCTTCTGGTGGTCCTCAAGCCGTTCCTTGAGGCCACCGAGACCCTGAGCAGCAGCACTGCCCTTCTCAGCCAGGTGCTCCCCATGGCCAGGCATCTCCAGAATCAGATGGGCGAGTTTCTGGAGGCCGGGGATGCCGTCACCGGCAGGCGCTTCCTGCCAGAGGTGCGGGAAGTGGTGACGAGGCTGAGGGAAAGCCTATCCCGCCGGGTCCAGCCTCTCTACAACGAGAGGCAGTACATGTTGGCCACCATGTGCGACCCGCGCATCAAGGATGGGTTATGTGGGCAGACTTCCCGGGCAGGTTGGGTGGAAATGCTGGTGACGGACGTTCGGGCGGCCCGGGATGCCAGGATTGGGCAGGCAGAGGAGGAGCCCACCGAAGCCCAGGCGCTAAGTCCGCTGAGCACCACCAGCAGCGGCGGCAGCAGCACCACCACACCCAGCAGGGGGACAGGCCAGGGGTTTTGGGACAAGGCTTTGCAGGCTGCGGTTGGGCATAGAGGCACTCAACCCAGCCACCGCCAGGATGACGCTGCAGCAGCAGTGCAGCGTTACCTGGCGGAGCAGATGGAGGACGGCTCCATCGAACCCCTGGCCTACTGGTCATCTCGGCGCCAGATGTGGCCTGATCTGGCGCGGGTGGCCATGGACAGAATCAGCTGCCCACCGTCCAGCGTTCCAAGCGAGCGGGTGTTTTCCATGGCGGGCGACGTGGTCACACCCCACCGCTCTCGCTTGGACGCTGAGATTGTGGAGCAGCTGGTCTTCCTCAAGGTCAATCTGCCCCTGCTGGGATACCCCACCCTCATGCCCGCGGGGGAGTAATTGGCAGGCACCCCCCATCCATCCCACACCTTTGGGCAGGCACCGGCAGGCCCTTGATTTTTTAATTCTTATTTTCGGTTAATTAATTTTCTTTACTTTAATTTACTGGCTGTGTTGTTTACAGCTCAGTAACTCAACTCTGAACGATGGATCCCGAAGGGATCTAGTTTCTTCTCCTAGCCTCTTACATTGAGGGGATGCACAAGCATCTCACACATTCTATGTTGTTTGACTTGAACCAATGTGCTTGCACGTGTGCCTCTGAAATTGGACTCCGATGGCTCCCTCCAGGCCTTCTGTAAGGTCCCACACTTCCATGGGCGTTTCTTCTTGTAAGACCACGTCAGAGGCTCATGAGAACTTTGGATAAGAAGAAGGCTTAATTTTATCGCCAAGGAACGCATGCACCTCTCTGACTATGAACGAAGGACGCGATAGGATTCCTCTTCCAGGCTCCTACATTGAGTGGATGACAAGCAGCATCCCACACTGTTTCTGACTGTGTCTTTTGGACTTATGTGGCAGCCTTGCAGGGCTGTCACTGTGTGTTGTGTTTATTTTGGCTATATGATTTAAAAAACTGCCTGCCCGCCTGCCCACCTGCTAGGTTGCCGCCATTGTGAAGTAGCCGGAATGCGTGGGCTGGTCTCACGGTTCTATTGCTTACTTGTGCAATGCGCAAGCGCCTGGCATCATGCCCGCCTCTGCCTCTGCCTCTGCCTGCCTGCCTGCCTGCCTGCCCGCCTGCCCACCTGCTAGGTTGCCGCCATTGTGAAGTAGCCGGAATGCGTGGGCTGGTCTCACGGTTCTATTGCTTACTTGTGCAATGCGCAAGCGCCTGGCATCATGCCCGCCTCTGCCTCTGCCTCTGCCTGCCTGCCTGCCTGCCTGCCCGCCTGCCCACCTGCTAGGTTGCCGCCATTGTGAAGTAGCCGGAATGCGTGGGCTGGTCTCACGGTTCTATTGCTTACTTGTGCAATGCGCAAGCGCCTGGCATCATGCCCGCCTCTGCCTCTGCCTCTGCCTGCCTGCCTGCCTGCCTGCCCGCCTGCCCACCTGCTAGGTTGCCGCCATTGTGAAGTAGCCGGAATGCGTGGGCTGGTCTCACGGTTCTATTGCTTACTTGTGCAATGCGCAAGCGCCTGGCATCATGCCCGCCTCTGCCTGCCTGCCAATGTGACTTTGCCTGGAGGAGCCTATGCCACTGTGACTTTGCCTGGAGGAGCCTATGCCACTGTGACTTTGCCTGGAGGAGCCTATGCCAATGTGACTTTGCCTGGAGGAGCCTATGCCAATGTGACTTTGCCTGGAGGAGCCTATGCCACTGTGACTTTGCCTGGAGGAGCCTATGCCACTGTGACTTTGCCTGGAGGAGCCTATGCCAATGTGACTTTGCCTGGAGGAGCCTATGCCACTGTGACTTTGCCTGGAGGAGCCTATGCCACTGTGACTTTGCCTGGAGGAGCCTATGCCAATGTGACTTTGCCTGGAGGAGCCTATGCCAATGTGACTTTGCCTGGAGGAGCCTATGCCAATGTGACTTTGCCTGGAGGAGCCTATGCCAATGTGACTTTGCCTGGAGGAGCCTATGCCAATGTGACTTTGCCTGGAGGAGCCTATGCCACTGTGACTTTGCCTGGAGGAGCCTATGCCAATGTGACTTTGCCTGGAGGACTACGTTCAACATCTAAGGCCCTCCTCCGAGTGCCTCCTCCGAGGGAAGCTCGGAGGTCGGCAACAAGAGAGAGGGCCTTCTCTGTGGTGGCTCCCCAATTGTGGAACGATCTCCCTGACGGGGCCCGCCTGGCGCCAACATTGTTATCTTTTCGGCGCCAGGTCAAGACTTTCCTCTTCTCTCAGGCATTTGGCAATATCTGAGGAGCCTGGGGTTGTTTTGTTTTGTTTTTGTAGTTTTTTTGAAGTGTTCAAGTGGTTTTAAATGTACAGATTGTGTGTATGTTGTATGTTGTATGTTTTTGCTGTTTTAATTTTTGTATATTGTTTTTAATTGTTTTTAATCCTATGTAAACCGTCCAGAGAGCTTCGGCTATGGGGCGGTATACAAATGTAATAAATAAATAAATAAATAAATAAATATGTGCCACTGGAGTCCTCCGATCCACAGCGGCCGCACGAATAAGGTAAGTGTGTGCAGTCAACGCAGGGACACCTGAGGGTGTCCAGAAGTGGGGCAGTCTGAGATCTTACTTCCGAGTAAGCAAGCAGGCAGCCCCGTGTGCCTACTGGGGCGTGGGCACTCAGGACCGGGCAGATGCCAGTCCTGGGTGAGAGGGAGCCAATGGTGGAAAAGTATGATTTATCTCATGTTAATTCTTTCCCCCCCCCCCTCCTTCTTTTGCAGCCTATGGAACTCTTCGCCACTGCGCAAAGCGGACCCGTGATTCCAGACTGCGCATCTGCCCCAGCCACGGCCGCATGGAGGTGGCCCATCGATTCACGTCACCCGTACGACTCAGGTAAGAGGCTCTCTTTAAGAGCTGACCTGCGAGGAAGCAGGCAGCTCCATGTGCGTAATGGTTGGGCGTGGGCATTAAGGACTGGGCAGATGCCAGTCCAACATGGGAGTGGGCTAGTTGTTAAAGTGTTATGTGTGTAATCCTTATTTTCCCTTCTTCTTTTGCAGCCTATGGAACTCTTTGCCACAGTGCCCAGGAGAGACGGTAATGCAGACTGCCCACCTGCCCGTCACTGCCCGCCTGGAAGTGGCATCTTATCAACAACGCCCTCAGGAGGACTATGGTAAGTGTTCTGTGAATGGGGGGGGCACCTTCCACCTAACTGAAGGTTGGCTGTCTGCCTGCTAACTTCCGAGTGAGCAGGCAGCCCCGTGTGCCTGCTGGGGCGTGGGCACTCAGGAAGGGCAATCCTGGGTGGGAGGGAGCTAGTTGTGTTAAAGTGGTCAACTAATATTCATTCTTTCCCCCCCCTCCTTCTTTTGCAGCCTATGGAACTCTTCGCCACTGCGCAAAGCGCACCCGTGAATCCAGACTGCCCATCTGCCCCAGCCACGGCCACATGGAGGTGGCCCATCGATTCACGTCACCCCTACGACTCAGGTAAGAGTGCAGGCAGAGTGGCCATATAGAAAAGAAGGCAGGGCCCCTGCACCTTTAACTGTTGTGATGAAGAGGGAATCTCAGCAGGAACTAATTGCCTATAATGACACTGGCTGAAATTCCCTTTTCTCTACAACTGCTGAAGTTAGGAACCCTGACCTGGATTTGATCTGGTCAGCCTAACGTAGGGTGCTATTAGGAGTGAATGAATAACCCAAGGACAAAAGAAATGGTGATTCTCTAATGCTCCGGTAAGCTGTGTCCTGCCAGACACAAAAGGATAGCCAATCACTCTAACAATGGGCTCAGAAGAGTGATTTAGAAAGGGAGGGGTGCAGCAGGAGAAAGAGGATTGCGTCACAAACAAGAGAAGTGTGCCGGTGGGAGACTACTACGACTTGCATGTATTAATTTAATACAAATCTTTATTTATTTTCCTTTCTTCTTTTGCAGTATAAAAGTATTCATGTAATATTCATTTTCCCCCTCCTCTTCTTTTGCAGCCTATGGCACTCTCACTGCCACAGTGCCCGGGAAAGGAGAGACTTTGCCCATTACATGCCAGCCTGCCTGCCCGCTGCTGATGCCACCTGCCGCCTTCCAGATCGTTCCTGCGAGGCGGGCCAGCCGCCTTCCTTGCACAAGCCATGGGACTAGGGGTCCTCCAGGAGAATCTCACCGAGTCCTCAATGCCCTCAGGACTATGGTAAGTGTTCTGTGAATGGGGGGGGCACCTTCCACCTAACTAAAGGTTGGCTGTCTGCCTGCTAAGTTCCGAGAAAGCAGGCAGCCCCGTGTGCCTGCTGGGGCGTGGGCACTCAGGAACGGCCACTCCTGGGTGGGAGGGAGCTAGTTGTGTTGAAGTGGTCAACTAATATTCATTCTTTTTCCCCCCCCCCTTCTTCTTTTGCAGCCTATGGAACTCTTCGCCACTGCGCAAAGCGCACCCGTGATTCCAGACTGCCCATCTGCCCCAGCCACGGCCACATGGAGGTAGCCCATCGATTCACGTCGCCCGCACGACTCTGGTAAGAGCCTGTCAGAGAGCTTACCCACGAGTAAGCAAGCAGGCAGCCCCGTGTGCCTGCTGGGGCGTGGGCACTCAGGACCGGGCACATGCCAGTCTTGGGTGGGAGGGAGCCAGTGGTGGAAAAGTATCATTTTTCTCATATTCTTCCCCCCCCTTCTTCTTTTGCAGCCTATGGAACTCTTTGCCACAGTGCCCAGGAGAGACGGTAATGCAGACTGCCCACCTGCCCGTCACTGCCCACCTGGAAGTGGCATCTTATCAACAACGCCCTCAGGAGGACTATGGTAAGTGTTCTGTGAATGGGGGGGGCACCTTCCACCTAACTAAAGGGTGGCTGTCTGCCTGCTAAGTTCCGAGAAAGCAGGCAGCCCCGTGTGCCTGCTGGGGCGTGGGCACTCAGGAACGGCCACTCCTGGGTGGGAGGGAGCTAGTTGTGTTGAAGTGGTCAACTAATATTCATTCTTTCCCCCCCCCTTCTTCTTTTGCAGCCTATGGAACTCTTCACCACTGCGCAAAGTGCACCCGTGAATCCAGACTGCCCATCTGCCCCAGCCACGGCCACATGGAGGTGGCCCATCGATTCACATCGCCCGTACGACTCTGGTAAGAGCCTGTCAGAGAGCTTACCCACGAGTAAGCAAGCAGGCAGCCCCATGCGCCTGCTGGGGCGTGGGCACTCAGGACCGGGCACATGCCAGTCTTGGGTGGGAGGGAGCCAGTGGTGGAAAAGTATCATTTTTCTCATATTCTTCCCCCCCCCCCTTCTTCTTTTGCAGCCTATGGAACTCTTTGCCACAGTGCCCAGGAGAGACGGTAATGCAGACTGCCCACCTGCCCGTCACTGCCCACCTGGAAGTGGCATCTTATCAACAACGCCCTCAGGAGGACTATGGTAAGTGTTCTGTGAATGGGGGGGGGGCACCTTCCACCTAACTAAAGGGTGGCTGTCTGCCTGCTAAGTTCCGAGAAAGCAGGCAGCCCCGTGTGCCTACTTTGGCGTGGGCACTCAGGAACGGCCACTCCTGGGTGGGAGGGAGCTAGTTGTGTTGAAGTGGTCAACTAATATTCATTCTTTTTTCCCCCCCTTCTTCTTTTGCAGCCTATGGAACTCTTCGCCACTGCGCAAAGCGCACCCGTGATTCCAGACTGCCCATCTGCCCCAGCCACGGCCACATGGAGGTGGCCCATCGATTCACGTCGCCCGCACGACTCTGGTAAGAGCCTGTCAGAGAGCTTACCCACGAGTAAGCAAGCAGGCAGCCCCGTGTGCCTGCTGGGGCGTGGGCACTCAGGACCGGGCACATGCCAGTCTTGGGTGGGAGGGAGCCAGTGGTGGAAAAGTATCATTTTTCTCATATTCTTCCCCCCCCTTCTTCTTTTGCAGCCTATGGAACTCTTTGCCACAGTGCCCAGGAGAGACGGTAATGCAGACTGCCCACCTGCCCGTCACTGCCCACCTGGAAGTGGCATCTTATCAACAACGCCCTCAGGAGGACTATGGTAAGTGTTCTGTGAATGGGGGGGGCACCTTCCACCTAACTAAAGGGTGGCTGTCTGCCTGCTAAGTTCCGAGAAAGCAGGCAGCCCCGTGTGCCTGCTGGGGCGTGGGCACTCAGGAACGGCCACTCCTGGGTGGGAGGGAGCTAGTTGTGTTGAAGTGGTCAACTAATATTCATTCTTTTCCCCCCCCCCTCCTTCTTTTGCAGCCTATGGAACTCTTCGCCACTGCGCAAAGCGCACCTGTGAATCCAGACTGCCCATCTGCCCCAGCCACGGCCACATGGAGGTGGCCCATCGATTCACGTCGCCCGCACGACTCTGGTAAGAGCCTGTCAGAGAGCTTACCCATGAGTAAGCAAGCAGGCAGCCCCGTGTGCCTGCTGGAGCGTGGGCACTCAGGACCGGGCACATGCCAGTCTTGGGTGGGAGGGAGCCAGTGGTGGAAAAGTATAATTTTTCTCATATTCTTCCCCCCCCCTTCTTCTTTTGCAGCCTATGGAACTCTTTGCCACAGTGCCCAGGAGAGACGGTAATGCAGACTGCCCACCTGCCCGTCACTGCCCACCTGGAAGTGGCATCTTATCAACAACGCCCTCAGGAGGACTATGGTAAGTGTTCTGTGAATGGGGGGGGCACCTTCCACCTAACTAAAGGGTGGCTGTCTGCCTGCTAAGTTCCGAGAAAGCAGGCAGCCCCGTGTGCCTACTTTGGCGTGGGCACTCAGGAACGGCCACTCCTGGGTGGGAGGGAGCTAGTTGTGTTGAAGTGGTCAACTAATATTCATTCTTTTTCCCCCCCTTCTTCTTTTGCAGCCTATGGAACTCTTCGCCACTGCGCAAAGCGCACCCGTGATTCCAGACTGCCCATCTGCCCCAGCCACGGCCGCATGGAGGTGGCCCATCGATTCACGTCGCCCGTACGACTCAGGTAAGAGTGCAGGCAGAGTGGCCATATAGAAAAGAAGGCAGGGCCCCTGCACCTTTAACTGTTGTGATGAAGAGGGAATCTCAGCAGGAACTAATTCCATACAAATGACACTGGCTGAAATTCCCTTTTCTCTACAACTGCTGAAGTTAGGAACCCTGACCTGGATTTGATCTGGTCAGCCTAAAGTAGGGTGCTATTAGGAGTGAATAATGAATAACCCAAGGACAAAAGAAATGGTGATTCTCTAATGCTCTGGTAAGCTGTGTCCTGCCAGACACAAAAGGATAGCCAATCTCTCTAACAATGGACTCAGAAGAGTGATTTAGAAAGGGAGGGGTGCAGCAGGAGAAGGAGGATTGCATCACAAACAAGAGAAGTGTACCGGTGGGAGACTACTAGGACTTGCATGTATTAATTTAATACAAATCTGTATTTATTTTCCTTTCTTCTTTTGCAGTATAAAAGTATTCATGTAATATTCATTTTCCCCCTCCTCTTCTTTTGCAGCCTATGGAACTCTCACTGCCACAGTGCCCGGGAAAGGAGAGACTTTGCCCATTAAATGCCAGCCTGCCCGCCCGCTGCTGATGCCGCCTGCCGCCTTCCAGATCCTTCCTGCAAAGAGAGCAAGCCGCCCTCCTCGCACAAGCCATGGGACTTGGCATTCGCCCTCAAGGGGAATGTCACCCAGTCCCCAACGCCGCTGTTGGACTTTGCCCTGGATGCCAGCCTGCCCGCCCGCTGCTGATGCCGCCTGCCGCCTTCCAGATCCTTCCTGCACAGAGAGCAAGCCGCCCTCCTCGCACAAGCCATGGGACTTGGCATTCGCCCTCAAGGAGAATATCACCCAGTCCCCAACGCCGCTGTTGGACTTTGCCCTGAATGCCAGCCTGCCTGCCCGCCCGCTGCTGATGCCGCCTGCCGCCTTCCAGATCCTTCCTGTGAGGAGGGCCAGCCGCCTTCCTCGCACAAGCCATGGGACTTGGCATTCGCCCTCAAGGGGAATGTCACCCAGTCCCCAACGCCGCTGTTGGACTTTGCCCTGGATGCCAGCCTGCCCGCCCGCTGCTGATGCCGCCTGCCGCCTTCCAGATCCTTCCTGCAAAGAGAGCAAGCCGCCCTCCTCACACAAGCCATGGGACTTGGCATTCGCCCTCAAGGAGAATGTCACCCAGTCCCCAACGCCGCTGTTGGACTTTGCCCTGAATGCCAGCCTGCCTGCCCGCCCGCTGCTGATGCCGCCTGCCGCCTTCCAGATCCTTCCTGTGAGGAGGGCCAGCCGCCTTCCTCGCACAAGCCATGGGACTTGGCATTCGCCCTCAAGGAGAATGTCACCCAGTCCCCAACGCCGCTGTTGGACTTTGCCCTGAATGCCAGCCTGCCTGCCCGCCCGCTGCTGATGCCGCCTGCCGCCTTCCAGATCCTTCCTGTGAGGAGGGCCAGCCGCCTTCCTCGCACAAGCCATGGGACTTGGCATTCGCCCTCAAGGAGAATGTCACCCAGTCCCCAACGCCGCTGTTTGGACTTTGCCCATTAAATGCTAGCCTGCCTGCCCGCCTTCCAGATTCTGCTGTGGAAGGAGAAATAAATAATACTAGGTGCTGCAAGAGAACATGTGGATTGGCTCTACATCAAAGCAGCCTTCTGGTTTAGAATTACATACACAAGAAAAGAACAATCATTTATCCTGCAAGATCCCTTCCCAGGCTAGGATCTGAATAATAGCTATTAGCTAGGATCTGAATAGCTATTAGCTGGGATCTGATTAGCTACTAGTGCATTTGGTAGCATTCCTGCAACCAACACCTGTCTTGTCATGTAAATGTATGGGTCCCTAAAGCAATTTACAATCACTTTACATTTTACAAATGAATAAGTGAAACTTTCTTCCCTCATTACCATTCCACACCAGGCAGGCAATGTCCCCTTCCTGAAGGTTTGAAATAATAAAGTTTAACCTTTGTTTTCCCACTAAAGCATTGCACCAAAGTTTGTGAAATTTTCAGCATTTGAGCGGGCATAAGTCCTCTGCCATGTGAGCGAGTTAGAGCTTGGTAGCTCTTCAAACCAACCCATAAATCCCATGTGAAATGCCATGAATAAACCTTTGTTTTCCCACTAAAGCATTGCACCAAAGTTTGTGAAATTTTCAGCGTTTGAGCGGGCATAAGTCCTCTGCCATGTGAGCGAGTTAGAGCTTGGTAGCTCTTCAAACCAACCCATAAATCCCATGTGAAATGCCATGAATAAACCTTTGTTTTCCCACTAAAGCATTGCACCAAAGTTTGTGAAATTTTCAGCGTATGAGCGGGCATAGGTCCTCTGCCATGTGAGCGAGTTAGAGCTTGGTAGCTCTTCAAACCAACCCATAAATCCCATGTGAAATGCCATGAATAAACGTTCGTTTCCCACTAAAATATTGCACCTAGCTTCCGGAAATTTCACACACATTTGAAGTGAAGTGTTCCCTGCAATGTGCCAAAGTTTCCCGTTTGTATCTTTGAAAATAAAAAAATGGGAGGCAAAACTGTATTTTACCCCACTGCTACCCAATTTTCAACAATTCATTGCCAACACATGCCTGGAGCTAGCTGTCTGAAATTTTACACACATATCAAGGGAAGTGTTCCCTGTAATGTGCCGAAGTGTCCTGTTTGTATCTTTAAAAATAAAAACATGGGAGGCATAACTGCATTTAACCCACTACTACCCATTTTTCAAAACTTCATTGCCACACCAGGCAAGCACCCACGGTTCTGGGATTTTACACACGTGGGCCCCAAGGTACCACCTACAATGTGGCAAAGCTTCATGTGTGTAACTTTAAAAATGACCGAGTTATAGGCATTCCATGTTATTTATTAAAAAATTAATTGCCACAAACTGCATGCACCAATCTTTCTGAAATTTCTCACAGATACCTATCCCTAACCAGTGTACAATGTGCCCAAGTTTCATCCTTCTGTCGTTAAAAATGAAAAAGTTATAGGCGTTTTTGTAAAACAATAATTTGCTATAGGAAAAAGCATTCAAAATGGCGTCCGATCCGGATCGGAAAATCCGATCCGCGGATCGGAATCGGATCCGATCTGATCCAACACACTATCCGATCTGATCCGATCCGACCCCCCAGGTCCGATTCCGATCCGCTATCCGATCCGATCCGGGGGGTCAGTGCACATCCCTAAATACTACTTTAAACAAAGTGCAGTTGTTTTCTCTGAAGTGAAAAGACAGCAGTTTCTTTTATTTACTGTACCATAACATGTTGCAAACCAACTGAAACTTCACTTCAGCCAAGCAGGCTAAAGGAAGAAACGAACAAAACAAATATTCCACTCTCATATCTGTGAATTTCAGACATGTTTTCAGCTTTTAAAGCAGAGGTGGGAAACCTTATTGGGTCTGATGGCTGGATTTATCCCCTCCCCCCAATTCTCTGTAGTCTGGATGATCTCAGGAGGTAGGGCCTCCCTCACCAACAGTTTTCAATGTCTGAATGTGCTTTCCTGTGTTAGACTACAGAGTCAAGAGTAGTGAGGAGCTTCAGTAAAGTAATCCACTTGCCTGAGGCACTCACAAAGACCACACTCCTATGGAAATTTATCTGGGATTAATTCTGAATAGA
The DNA here is from genome assembly GCA_029215795.1 of Anniella stebbinsi. Taxonomy (NCBI): domain Eukaryota; kingdom Metazoa; phylum Chordata; class Lepidosauria; order Squamata; family Anniellidae; genus Anniella; species Anniella stebbinsi. Next base: position 146,156,520 of record JARDYH010000004.1, read on the forward strand.
CAGTCATGGGATTTGGGTGCTTGCCTTGAACCAAGCAGTCTGCTTTTCATCTCTCATCTTGAAAAAAAAAATTATTTCATGAACCCATATGTAAAAGAAAGCATTTAATAATTTAACAATATATTAAAAACTGGTGAAATATCATTGACCTTTTGGGCCAAGGCTATTACCTGCTAGAATAACTAATAAGTAGAAATAGGAAAAAAGACAGATGTTTTTGTCTGGGTATACAATGATTTCTAAATACCAGGAACAATTGTGATGTGTATTTTCATTGGCTTGTCATCCACAGTGAAATGTAATTATTCATGCTATTGAGGTGTAATTAAGCAAAAGAAAAAAAGTGTCTTGTCTGTTGATTTATTGGGCAGATGCACTCATGCATGGATGGAAGTCACTCGATTACTCAGCCCTTAAAGACTCACACCTGAATTTGTTGAATAGACTCTGTTGAAAGCAATTTGTGTATGGGGGTGATATGATTCAGAATGGAATGGTTCATTCACACATGCAAGTCACCATTCCAGGCATCAAGAAATGAACACGTGTGTCAACTGGCTAAGGATGGGTGATTCATTCAGTGCACGTGTAATCAGAATCTACCAAATTTGCACCATCGATAAACACTCATCCAGACACAATCTGCGGTCTGACGTTTATACATTTCCGAGCTTGCAATGTGATTTGCAGAACAAAAAATAAAGTATTAAAACTTGTAGGTTTAAAAAAGTAATGCATGAAAAAATGTATACAGTTAAAAATCCACACAAACATACTTTTGACAATGGGAGAAAATGAGTACATTCAAAACGTGCACACAATGAATGAGTATTTGGGGAAATGCACACAAAAATATGCTTGAATTTTTCATGTGAAAAAAAATGCAAAGCTATGAACCCAATACAGACACACATGGGAGGGATGACCGTCAGCAATAGCATGTGAATAAGCATTGTAGTTGATGTGAGAGAAATAGGAGTTCAATCTGTCAGAGGAAAATTCACATAGGAAACAAGGATAGAGAAGGGACATTGTTTGCACACAGGAAGGAGGGATAGAGGTATAGATTATGTGTGTGCTTCAGGATACTGAAGATTAGGGTCCTCTTTTTTTTGCCGGCACCAGGTTGGCTCAAGCTCTAGGTGATATTATTTGCTCTCTCCTGTATTGCATTGCATGCGCTGAAGAGGAAAATAGTGTGGTTCTTCCTAAAGGGTTTTCTGATTACACCCCCTTTCCCCATTCCATGTAAGTGAGTGGAGCAATAGGAAGGTTTTCTCACGGCAACCTCCAGCACGTAATATCGGGGAAATGGGCTGAAGGGAAACCAGGCACAATTGTTGCCACACTTCACAGTATCTTATTCCTAGGGCCTGAATTTTCCTCATTACCTTGGAGCCCTGGGATTCTGCTACATTGAGGTGTTGCCTTTAATGCCTATTGGGTTGGATTGGTCTTGCTCAGCAAGCCAAGTGGCTAGAACAACTCCCTTCTAGCTCCCTGGATGACATGGATGGTTAGGTCCCATCTGCTCCCTTTCTACAAACAAGCAAACATCTTCTCCTACCCTAGGCTTGGTCTGAATTCCCCCCTCCTACTTTTTGCTTTGCCATTCTCAGATTATGCTGTTTTCAAGTGATCTTTTGCCCCGCCTCCATTTTATAAAATTATTTCTCTGCTTTATTATGGCTAGGGATGTGCAGATCCCCTAGTTTTAATTGAAACTCTTAAAAAATTGGGAAGAACTAATTACTGCAGCTGGGAGATATTGGGCAGGATCCAAAGATGGACAAATCTGTCAATGTCATTTTCTCATTTTCCCAGCCATACGGTCAGTTTGTCCCTAAAGGTGAGATACTTTTTTATGTTCACATGAAAATTCATAAGCATTTTTGTACACCTGTCTCCCAATGTATACATATTTGTGCATTTGTGCCCACTGCACATTTTTTTGAAGTAATTTTCCAAATATAATGCATTTTAAATAGTATATCACCTAATATACAGGGTTGGTTTTTTTTTTTTTTTTTTGGTATGCATTGGTTGGAGAACTCTACTGCAAAATTTGGGGAAGTGGAAGTTCCAAAGGATAACTGAGTTTCAGTTTGCATCATAGTTTGAAAATGCAAAATCAGGTAAATTCAGATGAAAATGTGAACTGAACTAGTTCTTCTCCCATCCCTTCATGGAACTAGCTCCATAAGGCCATACATTAATTTCCCTTGAATAACAGCCCCTCTAATGCTAAAGGCAAACTGCTATTAAACCTGAGAGAAGTCAGCTGTTCAGAGACAAAACTTTAATAATTCCATTGGGCTAGTGGAATATTCTTGCATGCGTCCCAACAGCTCTTTGAATCCCAGCCATTGCTGGAAAAATGGTGTCTTGTGCTTTTGTTTGGGTGGTCTGACATTTCCCCAACTGGCTACAACCAATAATTAAAGTTGCTTCATCCATCACTGATCGGCAGCCCATTCTGAACATAAAATGACCACTACTACCTGCCAAATGCTACCATTATCAGAGACAGTGAGCTACCTATAATGTTCACCCATCTGGCTGCCAAATGTTCTAACGTATTAATCAAACCCCCAAGAAAGAATTAACATTTTAGAATGTGTTTATATAATTGTTTTTCGTTTTATTTGCATTCTGGCTTTTGAATATGCCCTTATTAATACAATAGATTTTAGGCTCTTTCTATACAGTAATGAGGACTGGGGGCGGGGGTGTCTATGCAGCCCATTTACCCTGTCGGAGCTGTAGAGTGGCACTGTGTTATTTTTATGACTGACCCATCAACTCGCAGCCACATTGGGCTTTTAACCACAAAACAGTGTTTTTTCACGATGTCAATTTACTATGATTGTTTTAGCTGCTCTGAGTTCAACCATGTTGTTTCTCTGTCTGTCAGTGGTGGCATCGGTTCGGGGGTGTAGCCAAATCCCAGGGTAAGTGCGGGAATGCAGGGCAGAGACAGGCTTGACAAGATGAATGGCTCTCGGTGCTGCGGTCTTTATGGCCAGATAGGCTGTACTCCCTCTTTGGCCTCAGCTTGATGGCGCCTCTTCTGGTGCGCAGCGGCGGCAGCAGGCAGCGCACCATGCACTGAAGTTCCTTTCGCCAGTCTTCACATAAGGAGAGCCACGGCGGCTTTTCCTGTCGCCGCCACCACGTCCGTGCCTGCCCAGCGGCAGCTAGAGGGGCAGCTGCGATGGTGCCCATCCCTACTCAATGGTAAGTTGGTTTTTTGCTTGCTTGTTTAAAATGGGGAGAAGGACTGCGGAGGAGGAGCAGCGAGCTTATGGCTCGCTGCTCCATCCCCTTCCCTGGCCAGCCCGCTCCGCTCTAAAATAAGTCGGGGTAGATGCCCGACTTTTTTAGTGCGGAGCAAAGGGTCTTTGCCCCTAGCTTGCTTCAAACTGGTGGCAGCGTCATGTAATCCACCGACCACCACTTCAAAGCAACTGTGGGGAAAAAGTGCCCTTCCAGAGGTGCCCCTGCTGTCTAAATTCATCCTTCCTGCCTCACAGCAGCAATGCTGCAGGGCTTTGAAGGAATCAGCTACGAAGTGGTGGCATAAAGACACCCCCTACAACATTTAAAAAGTAATTTGCAGCTATTGGTGTAATGTATATTACTGAAAAACATCCATGTTCTAACTTGCATAGGGAGCCTCCACAGATACAGGAGGCCCCCCTCTTCAATTCTTCACCTGCCATGAGGCGAGGGCAACAAACATGACGACAGAGAGGGATGGGGTTGGAGTGCCCTTTCCCCTCATGTGTTGACTTTGACCCTTTTCGGAATGCCTGAATAGGGCTAGAACCAGTTCACACTATCTCCTGAAAGCCCAAAACTGCAGGATAGTCTTTGTACCTACAAAATAAATATCTATTCACCCTTGTCATCGGTTGCAAAAAAGAAAATAGTTATTAAATACATAAAGAAGAAAGTCAGGATATAAATGTTCCAAATAACAACGCCTCTATGTTGAACAGAAAAAAGGATAGGGGATTTGTTACATTAGAGACCATTAGGCTCTGAAGAAGGTGATTTCTGATGCTCACTGAAAAGAGTATAAATCAATTAGGTTATAAACATTGCTTGTAGATCTGAACAGGTATCACTCACAGTACTATATCACGGCCAAGGATTACCCTTTTGTGACTTTGACTCACCCAGTTGTGTCTAACTCCTGCAGGAGCTTCAGATGTCTGGGGTTATATTACATCTTGCACATCATTCATGTCAAGTTCCCACATCTGGTTGCCAATGTATCACAGCTTGCTGCTTCAAGAATTTAATCTTTTGCATCTCCTCCCAGCAAAGCAAAAGTTGGGAGCGGGCAGATTAGCAAATGACATCCGTGGCAGCAAACACCTTAAATCTGGGGCCGAGCTGAAATAACTTACTTACTTTCACATTGGTTTTTGTGGGTGTCAAAAAACAAAAACAAAACAAACCTCCCATGTCCATCATTTTAAAAACAGTTGTTGAAGTGTAAACTCTGTAGATACGGTTTTTCAGTGCCTTTTCCTGACTGCTTTGCGATTGTCTGATTCTGAGAAAGGAGAACGGAGGTGGGGCAGGTGCTGCTCTGGCGACCCAGGCAGCTCGAGGCAAAGGTTTTTGTTTTGTTTTCAAGCTCCTGGATTGTTTCTGGAGTTAGGGGTGTGTGTGTTTTTCTGAAGTGGAGGAAATCTGCATCCCTACACACAAATAGGGTGAATTTTGAGAGGCCGCTTGTGTACAGCTCGAGCAGTATATATGAACAACAAGCAAACTGCCTTCCATTTTTTTGTTTTGTTTTAAATACAAGAAAAGCCCTTTCCACTATCAACTCCCAGAATTACTGTACTTGTAAAGTAAAAGAAGGCGGTTCTCTTATCAGCAAGCTTTTATTCATTCTGTCTTACAATGTAATTGTAGCACTTTGTTTTTATGTATGTTATTAAATATACACATGTCTCTTAGATCATTTTAAAACCTGAGATTTCATAATGTTCTTGACATTAATGTTTAGGTTGTTATTTTTCACAAAACTAACAGAAGATATAAAGTGTGAGGAGGTTATTAAAATAAATAAATCTTGTACTTACCTCAGATTTATTCAAGGATGTAATGCAGAAAGAAAAGATAAAGAGATATTGCATGCAATGTATTAAATGGAATCTACAATCAAGAATCACTCCACCACAAACACACACACAACACACACACACACACACACACACACACAATCCCCACCTGAGAGAAAAGAAAAGAAGAAGGGGAAAAAAACTCAAACAAGTATAATTGTACGCTAAAAGTACAAAGGCATTGTGTTGAGATTTGAGGTGAGAGTTTTCTGTGTTGATCAGTGGCAAAACGTGCTCTGAAATGAAAGTTGCACTAAAATGACAATCCTGTATACAGTCAATCAAGGTGAGTTCTTTTACTTTAGAAACAACAGGAAATTTCATTTTTAATTTATTTCCCTTGGAAGCCCCTCTGCACTACACATGCTAATGGAATTTTGCCTAAAGCAAAATTTGAATTGAATTCAGATAAATTCTGGTGAAGTCTCCATTGAATTTTGAGGAAAACCAAAAGACTTTCAATCATCTGGCAATAAAAGCCTTTTGCAAAATTTGTCAGGGATGCTTTAATAAAGAGAAGTAAAATATCTCAGGGCAGGAGTGGGAAGCTTCGTTACACTTTATTTTCCACACTGATTTGTCTGCCAAGAAATCTCTACACATCTGTTTCAGGATATTTTTGAGACTGAAATCTAGTGTTTTGTTTTGTTTTTAGTTTTATTTAGTGTGTATATATATATATATATATATATATGGTTAAAAAAATAATCTCCCACTTTTTGGTTAAAAGTAATCAGAGTGATTTACAACAAAATGCAAAGCTCATATTGAGGAGGGACAAGCCCAGCCATTTTTACCTAGCTGTCATTAGGGATGGACAAATCTGTCAGTTTTGCTTCCTACCAGATTCAAAAAAATATATATTAAATCTCAAGTTTTTTCTCCAAATACGAAAAAAAAAAAACCCTTGGCAAATTTTGGTAAATTCTTACCAAAAACAAACTGCAATTAAATTCTTACCTAGCGGTGCCAGCCAAATTTGATAGATACATCTGTTCCCCGCATGAAGAGGATAATGTTGTGCAAGCTTCCATATATCTGTTAAAGATGAGGAGCCTGTCAGAAAAAGAGGTGGCAACCTTAATTGACAGGGTTGAATACAGAGGGATTCAAATCCAGGTTTTTAAGAGCTAAGCACTCAACGCTGTGGATTGGATGAACAAATCAGCCAGTTTTATTCCTCCGACATTTGGTGGTGGTTGTTGTTTTAAAAAGACCAAATCCTTTCCATCCCAAATAGGAAGACATTTGTGACTGTTAGTAAACTCTCACAAAAAATGAACTCAAACAATATTCCCACCCTGTGTGAAGTCAGAGTATGTATTAGAATGTCCTAATGTAACCTATCACTCTATATTGTAAGAAAAAGTCTGTAATTATGACCATTATTGGAACATCAGCAATATTTTAGAAAAATTCAGGCTTCCTAGAAGGAACACAGCTTGATAATGAATGCTAGCCCTTACTGCTTGGCTGCCTCTACAAGAGAGGTTTAAAGCTCTTTCAAGGCTGATTAAAAATTTTACCTCTACAAGAGAGGAATGCAAATTGGGGGCTGAGGCGCTTTAAACATCCGATTATGCGCATTATCGAATGTGCGTTAAACTGCGAGTTTTAATTTGCGGCGGCAGTTAAAGCACCTTACCGCTGTGTAAACATGCAATTCTCCGCATGTCAACAAGTTTAAAGCGCGTTTCGGTCATCCCGTAATGCGCTTCGCCGCCTCTCATACAGAGGTATGAGGAGTAAATGCACTTCCGCGAATATGCGCATAATCGGGCAGCCAGGCACCAAAGCAAATCCCTCTAGAGGGAGTCCTTGATCATCAGGCCTGATTCTGGATCATCTGAGATCGCCTCCTCCCTCACCGCAGTAACTAAGTCAAGACTTCTTTACACATGGCATTTTTTTCCTTTACAGATAGCACTTCCAGTATGGCTGGCTGGGGAATGCTAGGAGTCATAGGACTTTTTTCTAGCTAAATGCGCCCAGGAGTATGTGTCACTGAGTTAAGTGAAACCTTCTTCCAAATAAGTGCGATAGCATTTCAGTCTAAATATTTATGATGGCTTGACATAATGCATTTGAGATTTGCTTCATTTCATAGGATTTTTAATAGAAGACATAAGAATGTGGACTCATGTATAAAGATTTATGAATGAGACATGTGCTTTCCAAAGCTGTCAGATTGGTCTTTGAACTAAATTTAGTGAGCACAGATAGATCTTGGCTAATTTATCACCCATGATGGAATTATATACTTCTACCAAAGACAGTAGCATTTCATTTGGATTTAACCTCATGAACTTAATATGCACAGGCCACCTGCTATGTTCTTAAGTGTGTTTCCTTAAAGAGAAACAGAGAACAATGACTGCAAATATCTTCTAAAGGTGAAGGCTGAAATCACATTTAACTAGGGAAGGTGCAGAATAATGCAAACTTACCTAATTTATCACTTCTGAATAGGGATGTTGCAAGAGTCCACATGGGTCTGCTAGGGCAGTGGTCACCTCCGCAACCAGCCCTCATGGGCCCAGGCAGATGTGCCTGGTGTTATGGTTGGCTCATGCCCGAGTGCTCACAAATCCCCAAGAGCACTTGGATGTGGGTCCGCCCTGGCTTCTTAATCATGGCTGCAATTAATGCAGTGGAGGGAAATACATAATTTCCCCAGGCTTGGGAAATTGCGCATTTCAGAAATATGTCATTTCCCCAGCCTTGGAGAAGTCACACATGTCTCTCCCCCCCTCCGACGATGGGGGCCTTAAAGACCATATTAACACTTGCATTAAAATGGCCTTTAAGGCCCCCACTGGGGAGGGGGGAGAAATGCACAATTTCCCCAAGGCTGGGGAAATTGTGCATTTCCCTCCTCCACACTAATGGTGGCTGCCGATGGGGGCCTTAAAGGCCCTATTAATACTTTAATTAATAGAGCCTATAAGGCCCCAATTGGAGGCGGGAGGGAGAGATAGGGCTGCCATTTACACAGCAGGGGAAATTGAGCACTTTCCAGAGGCTCCAGAAAGCATGCTTTCCCCAACCCCTGCACTGATGGGGGCCTTAAAGGCCCTAATAACACATGAGTATCTTTGCATTAATGGGGTCTTTAAGGCCCCCATCAGCATGGGGGAGAGGCACACTTTCGGTAGCCTCCAGAAAGTGCACAATTTCCACCACTGCGGTAATGGCAGCCACAATTAAAACAGCAGGGGAAAGGGCTGAAGCCCAGGTGGGCGGCTGCTGAGCACTTGCGAACCTCATGAGCACTTGGCAGGGGCTTGCATGGCCCAGCTCATGGGGTGCAGGAGGAAGCGGCATGTGGCATGAGCGCTTGTAGAGTGAGAACTCCCCCGGGCTCACCAGCCCCTACTTCTGAGCCAATACACAAACTGAACCTCAAGGTATCCTTTGAAATTCACACTACTCCTAATTTTGCACCCCTTCCAGAAACAAGCATTTCTCCTTATTCTAATACTTGTCCCCAGAAGTGTTATATCATGGCCACCAGAGGCAGGGAGCCACACATTGCCACTGGCAGCCCTGGGACACCCAAACAAGGGTCGCACTGGATCCAACACTTTGCAATGGAGTTCTCCAATAAAAAAATGTGTATAAAAAGGGGTATATTGGGGAAAGTATACACAATGATGACTATATTTATGAAAATGAAATTCAAACACACATTATACTTGGAAAATTAGCCAAAATGGTGTACAAAAACTATTGCATTAGTTAAAATGCACACAAAAATGTATACATTTCCATGCATAGTTTTTTTATTTTTTAAAATCTCAAAGTTCGAGGCAAACCAAACTTAAGATGGGAAAAATGAGAATTTGAGAGAATTTGAATCGTACATTTTTGTCCATCCTTACATTTTGCAAGTCAGCAGATATTCAGTATTCAGGTTGGAAATTTTATCCATGCTACTGTAAACATCTTAAACAAAATCTCTAAGATAGCATGGAAAACATTTGCATGCAATGTCATCACAACAGGAGAAATACATGAATACTGAATATTAAGTGGTACATGTATCTCTCCTTATAAAGCGGAAAGGATGTGTGCATCACGTATGTCCGGAAATGTCTACCCACTTCCAGATGAGTTAGAAACTTGGTACTGTGATACAGTGATAAGTCTGGCTGTACAATGTACCAAACAATTCTAAAACACATTTTTGGGGGGTTTAAGTATTTTTTTAAAGAATTTAATTAAAAAAAACTATGTTTACACCTACTAATCCCAGCATGCCATGGGCAGAACTCCCAGCATGCCTTGGGCAGTAGGCCAGACTTACTGTCCTTTGGCGGCTATTGTGAGTGTACAGGTTGGTGGCTGCTGAATGTCTTTTACAACCCCGACTCCTAAGGTTGGTCTCGAGCAGTCAACCCAATTCCACATAAAAGGAAACAACCCACATAAATGGGCTGCATCTATTTACGGTGCCTCCTCCCACCCTATGTGTGGTTTTAAAATGTAACTAGATACAACAGCATGACTTTGAGGGGACAAACAAGCTCAAAGGCACGCCGTCCTGATATCGCTGTTTTCTCAGAACCTGGGGGAAGCAAGTGTGTAGCCTTGCCCTTAAGAGGGAAAAAGTTGAGGCACTCTGCACTTACCCAGAAACAGACCTGACAAAGGGGGGGAAGTGCTTGGCCCAGCCCTGGCCCTTCAGTACAAGCTCCTGATGTAGCACTTGATGGGTGAGAAGCACAGGCTAAGACAGTTCCAGCAGGATTGGCCAGAGCTGGGTGCATCCACTGATAGCCGCTTACCTCCCCTCCTTGGCGATGCTACTCCTCAATGCTCTATTGAGGAGCAGCATCGGCAACAAGAGGATGTCTCAGAGGATGTGGGCACCTGCGGGCTGCCAAAGTCATGCTGGGAGGTATAGTACTGACATGTAGAGTGGCTTATTTAAAATGGAGCATGGGTGAGCAAACCCTGACCTCTCACTAACTGTCTTTGTTCTTCTACTTGATTTTCTCCAACTGCCACTAACCCTGCCCACCATTCCATTCTAGCCTCAGCTATATCAGTCAATCCTCCATTCACTCTTCTGTCTCAACGTTATAGTCAGACTTTTACATAAAAATCATAAATGTTATTCAGAAATCTACAAGCAGGGTGCCACAACCAAGATGTCCTGCTCTCCAGTTATCTTCCACTACATCTCAGATAGTGTTCAAAGATTAACACATTATTCAGGGACCTAAGCTTTTTCCTACAATTCCCAGCATGCTTTGGGCAGGAGGGAAGAATTATCAGGCTTTGGCAGCCATTATCTAGTAGCAGCTTGCCCTCCTTGACCTGAAGGGAGAGCACCTAGGGTCAGCTTCCTCAGTTGCCAGACTCCATTGGGAGCAGGCCCGTTTCCAATGGCAACCAAGCGAACAGTCAGTCAGCCAGCCAGCTCCGTTACAGCCTACCTATGGGTACTGATTGCACAGTTAGTGTGCACTGGCTCAGCCAGACTTCACTTCCCATGAGCTTCAGCAGCAGGATTCCCCTTGGGCAAGTCGGGCACTGCAGCAAAAGACATGCTGGGAGTTGCAGTTTTTGTTTTCTGTGGAGACAAGAAAAAATATGGCGACAGCTTCAAGGTAACCCTGGCCATGCATTGAAGGTGGGGGGAGGGGAAGAGAAACTAATTTAATTTGTTTTAAAGTTACCTCACAGGCCTAGGACTGGCCTACCTTGAAGTGTTGTCATGAGGGTGAGAGAGGGAAAATTAATTTTATTTGTTTAAACATTAACTCAGGCCTAGCACTGGCCCACTACTTTAAGATGATTACCTCACAGACATATATTTTAGGGGGCCTAAAGAATGCTGGGTAGAAACTTGAAATCTGGCTGTACAAGGTACCAGAAAAATCTAAAAACATGAAATTTTGGATTTTAAGTATTTTTATGTCAGATAAAAGGGCCAAGTCACCAGTGGCTTTCACCATTCTGGCTCTCTGCCAAAACCTGGTAAATGTAGATATTATATAGTAAATTATGCCAATAAAGTATTCTGTGTTCTGGCTGCTATCCTTTTTTCGTAATAATAACTTCAGAGCACATGCATACAACAGTTTCTCGTGTCCACTGAGATCTGCTTCCCTACTGTATGTTATTCAGATATCTGGGCAATGCCGGATTTATTTTGAAAACATATTTTTAGGTTTGGATCTTTTTTAGCAGGTAGAAAGGGTGTTGTGTGTCCTGATTGTTCTTGAAGTTTAGATGGCTTCTCCAGCCAAGGCATGATGGGAGGTGTAGGCATTTCAGGTAAAACCAAAAATGTGGTTTATCTCAAGCTTTAATTTAAAATACAGCTCTTATTAACACAATTTTCCATTTATTACAATAAAACAATTAATGAACTCAACCAAATTAAAAACAACCAACCAACCTAAAGATGAATAAGTTGCAGAGAAATTTATTATTCATCAAATAAATGTCATAAATATTATTAACGGCCCTGAGCAAACTGGGTATATCAGCTAGTTACAAAGAAATGAATAAATAAATCTTCATGAAGTTCAACTTCAACCTGAAAATTGGTGAGCTTTTGAGACCGCCCAGACTGTGTACTCCCAAAAGCTCAAGACTTTTGTCAGCATTCAGTTCATCTGCTTGCAGAAGGCTTGTGGGTCATCAGAGTAAAGTTCATAAGAATTGGGAGAAGGGCCTTCTCAGATGTGACTCCCTTAACATAGAACTCTCTCTCGGGGGAAGCCCATTTGCCCCCTAGTCTGTAATATTTTTAGCATCAGCATCTACTTTTTATAATTTGTGATTATTATTGTTTTATTTTTTACTAGTTTGGTCCACTTTTTAACATTTCAAACGTGTTATTTTACTGTTTCTGCATTCATTACTATTCTCCTAGTTTAAGTGTGAAGTAGATTTAAATTAGATCAATGATCATAATCACCACATACATGGAGTTTTGGAGTATCCAAAGCCCTTCAGATACATTATTTCAATAAGTTGTTTGTTTGATTGATTGTTTTACGACAATCTAACCAACCCTCATTGCAGTTGCATGGCCAGCTGAGAGATGATAACTTCCTTATGGACACTACCATGACATTGACACAGCACAATCAGGTTCATGCTGATTTATAAAGTGGTCTGGGAGAGATTTAAGAGTTGCATGGGTAGTAGAAGGAGGGAACTTAACCCATTTTCTCCCTACTGGTCTCCATCCTAAACTATCCCCAGCCAGTGATGATGATGATAATTTGTTGTTGTTGTTGTTCCATCAGGAATTAATTATAGTCAGAGAGTTTCAGCATGAATGGGGAAAGTCCTCAAACCACCTGCCTATCCATTCTATGCTTAAACCCCCTACCTGAAACACAGCTTTATAGTGAATTGTTGGTGACCTGACTGTAGTAAATAGATCTGCCATCATCCAATGGAGTTGGGCCATGAGTTCATGGCAGAAGCTAGATTTGGTCTGGGGATGGCTTTGTTCACAGTTTGAAGCCAACAAGTGAGAACAGTGGGAAGAGGCCATTGCCAGTTACAGAGGGTATATTTGTGTTACTGAGTCAGAGCTAGAATTGACACAAAGACAAAACTCTGAATGTATCTCAGAACACACTTGGGAACTACTAGATTAGGAAGCAGTTCATCAAGTCCCTATTTTCTCTCTCTGCGGTGCTGCTATAGAGAACCCTTACCAATAAAAAGCCACAAAACAAATGTCTCTCCAGTCCATCTCGTAGGCATCTGAGTGGTTGGCTAATATGATTAGAGCAAATACTGATTGCCCTAAAGAAGAGATTCTTGTAGAAGCCAGTACAGTCCCGGAAAATCAGTCATTGCCTTCTATAGCAAGAATAAATCCTAGCATATTACAGAGTAGTTGTCAAATCAAACTTTCTAATTTTGGTGATCCTGGGAGTCCAGCAAGCAGTGTGTTTGGCACTGCCAGAGTACCCAGTTTCATCGTGGTCAGATTTATATAAATGATATTATAATTGTTGAACATCCACTTAGATCAGGAGAGAGCAACATGCAGCTCATGTTGGGCTGCATGTGCCTCACTGCCACAGAATTTGTCCCAGTACAAGGAAAGAAGCATCAATTTTGCTATAAAACAAGGCATGTGGAATTGTCCTCTCAAAAGCAGGGAATTTGTGGACTTTGGTAAGTTCTTAGAAAAAAGTGAAGAAACAAAATCCGCAACTGTCCTTACTGTACATGCAATAGTTGTTGGCAGGACTCAGGCTATAGGTCATGGATCTTGAACCCAAAGGGGAAATATATACCTGAACAAGGTGGGAAAGGAGTGATGAGATGTTTGCTCCATCCTTTCCTGCACAAGGCTGACCTCAGCCATATTACTCTAAGATGGAAAGTTTCTTGTCCCTAAACTCAAGTCTTGTTCCTCAACCAGCACTCAAATGTTTTTTGTCAACATGCATGTCTACTCACTGGGAGTTGGTTCAGACTTCAATAGTGCAGCAGTAGCATTAAATAACCATAGAATGCAGTCCCCCTATACGCTGGGGGTGCCTTGACAGTGCTGGTTTTGTGCCATGTCCCTTGAAAACCCTATGCTTTCCCTCCCCTGGGGTGGCATTGGATAATCATGATGTTGAGGAGGGAGTGGGGGGTTTCTGGTCAGCCATCCAGGGACCACAGCCGCCCCCGCCCCTGCTCTGGTGGAAGGCGACCAATCACAGGTTGCATTCCACCAGGCACCACCCAGCCACATCTCTGCTGTGACTCAGGAGTGAGATTTGGAACAGTTTCAATGCAATCTTGTGCATCCTCGCTTCGCTCCGGAGAAAAAAAGTTGGGGTGATTCCCCGACTTTTTTCTCTGCAACTTCGGCAGAAAACCCTGGGGTGGGTGCGTCATTGCAGCGGCATCATTTGGACAGCCCTACTGTCTCTTTCCTACACATACACACACACACCAGATAGAAGATGCTTTTCCCTGCCCACAGTCATCCTCCACTATTAGAGGTGGGGGGTGAGAATTATGATCGAGGAGGGCCTGAGCTAGTGTGCTGCCCTCCTGTCTCGTGTCTAGAGCTTCCATGCAGTGACAACACCAGGGTAAATCTACAATAGTGTTTTTTATGGGTTTTGAAGTTCAGTGATAACTGTTGGGCCTATTACACACTCCACATTCCACTTTTCTAGCATTATTTGTATTTCCCACCTTTTCCCCGTATTATCCCAAATACTGCCACAGGTGTCATGTGTATTCTATGAGGTTTAAATGCACGAAAAGGATATAGTGTCACCATGATGGGATCATATCTATATGTCACAAAGTGTAGATCTGGCCCAGGATAGAGCTTCAGTTTAATATTCTGGAAACTTCTGCCTGTAATTATACATAGGCAAATCTCTAGCATTCAGCTACTGCTATTTCTGTCTAATTGCCCACATAACTCAATTAATGAAGAAACCATGCTTAATGTTTCTGACCCGTTAAATCCAGATTTTCTCAAGCAAATATATTTACTAACTCTCAAAAGGAGAGTGCAATGCTATTGATAGCAAATTCTTATCTTTGTTCACTAATGGATTTCTTGGAAAGACAAAGTCTTTTACCAGAAATAAGTGACCCAGCTGAGTAAGAATCTGAACATTAATTTGAACGAGAAGAAGACCTACTAAAAATAATGTTATCTACCTAATTCAAACATGCAAGGTCAAAGTCTTTCATCCACTGACATTTGAGTGGATAGGCTACAGGAAGGTATGAGCTAGAATATGCTGTAAACAACACTATATTTCTTGTCAGGAAGAAATCGCTGAGATATGCACTATTAAAAGGGTATTCAAAGCAAGCTACCACATTAAAATCTCATCATACCTCTTCTGTAAATCAATTAGAAATTTCTGCCTAATAAGATAGCACCCAAGTCAACCTTGGTTGAAACAAGAGCTATTGTTGTGCTTAAAGGTAACGGTGTTAGGGATGCGCATGGATGCAAAAATTGTATCGGAATCGGAACTTCCGATTTTGTAAAGGATCGTATCGGAAAAATCGGAGTCTGAACACAGTCTCAAACACAACCTGCAGTCAAAGCCCATACATTTCTGAGCTTGCAATGCAATTCACAGACCTAAAGTGATATGTCCAACATGCGTACAATTGAAAACTGTGCATGAAAAAGTGTTCTTTGAAAAAATGTGCACAAATATGCTTTAATCAATGGGAGGAGAATGCATACATTTCAAAGTTGTCCACAATTAAGGCATATATTTGGAAAAAATATGCAGAAAAATATACACAGATTTCCACATGAAAAACAACAACAAAGCTCACAATCTGATACAAACTCAAATTACAACGAGCTTTGAGGTGGAATTCAGAGAACCTTGGTTAGCTTGAGTTATGCTGATCCACACATCTCTACTCTTCAGAAATGTTGCTACCTTCCTTCCACCCTCCCCCTCCCCCCCCCATTAAACTCTGTTGGTGTCTTTTGGAATTTCTCAAATCTTTGCCTGAGAAGGGCACTTCCAATTTTGCTTTGAGTTTTGCTGCTGCTTCTTTTTCTCTGGGAATCATCCACACCCTTCTCCCCAAAACGTTTCACTGGTTTCAAAACTTGCTCGGCTTCAGTTGAAGTTCCAAAGGTATTTTACTTAAGTAGGAAACCCCATTTACTTTCTCTTTATGTGAAATTTATATGGTGATCCTAATTTCTTCCAGATACGAACTAACTTTGAGATATTTGCTGTTGTACTTGTTTCATGTGCACAAAAGACTGGAAGATGAAAGCAGAAAATAATATTCACTTCTTCGAACTGCTTCCCATATTCAACAACTTGGGAAGACCTAGATTCTTGCTGTATTTTGCTATAGGCTTCATTTCTGGCAAACTGCAATCTTATTTTGCTTCTAAACTATTGCGTTATTTGGAAATTGAAAGTCTTTTTTCAGGACATGTGAAAAAGTAGTCTAAGACCACAGTCCACCATGAATTGCACTTGCACCTTCTCCATTAATTTCAGTGGTGTATGTTGGCAAATTCTACTGAAGATTTGTTCTAGACAATAAGAGAATGACCTGGTTCTCACAATGACAATCCACCATTTGTGATCAGCCATGATGGGTTGTGTCATGTCATGTGAGCCCAGAATGTCAGCGGTGTTCTTACTTCAATATAACATGAAGGGAAGCTCTGAAGTGGAGGACATTGTATATATGTGAGCTAGCGATGGAGGGAGGGGGTGGCAAAAGTTGTTGGAGAGAAGACACTTTGTGAGCAGGTGCTCTGAATTCTGTGTAAACTGAAGCAGTCTTTAAAATGAAATTGATTAAGACATTGACAAGACAGGGATACCTGTATGCTGGGCAAACTATTGGCTAGTCGGTCTTGCACTCTTGCGCAACAGTGAAATTCCCTGAGGAAAAGAAAAGAGGAAAAAAGCTTGTGAATGGGTTCCTGCATCAATAAAGGCTCTAAATATGAATTCCATTTGGCAATGTGATTGGGGCAGGAGGAGGAGTTTTGCTCAGTAGCTGGAAACTGTAGTAAGACTGCTGACGTAGGTACTCCGGCAACAAGGAATTCTGCTCCAATGGCACCTGGGAAATGTGCCAACAGGAGGACTGAGGGGGAATGGGTTGGGGAGAAAAGTCACGACCAGCCCGATTGTCTGTCCATTGGTTGTTCAGCCATGGTGGCTTATTCACAGGGTGGCTTAGCATGACATACAATACTGGTCTTCATTCTTTGATCCATTTAAGATCAATGGATGATCAGATAACGTCATACACATTCACTTTTTTGCTGATACCATCATTTTCAGTTTAACAATTTGTTCGTACATATGCTGCAAGAAACATAAGAATTGGTGTGTAGCAGAAGAGCATGGTTATGTCTGTTATAGTTTAATACTGGAGGAAGCCTGGAAAGAAAATGTGTATCTATGGCAAGTATTTGCTCTGTACACAGAGTTACTGGATGGAATTTGAGCCCAAGCTGCTCACAACGTCTGGGGTGGAGGAATTGATGGAGGTCCATTGGATACATCCTCCTGACAAAGCCAGCATGGTCACTGGTGTTTTAATAATGTATTGGTTTTGTGTGTTTTTGATCAGTTTTATGTATTTTGTATTTGATGTTGTTCCCCACCTTGATCCGGATAATAAATAAATAAACAAATAAATAAATAATATTATTATTGGTCATGGATGATAGAAGTTGGACTTCCACATCTGAAAAGCTACAGGTTTCCTCTCACTCACATAGCAGCTAAGAGAATTTCCTAGCTCAATATCTGTCCTCAGCCATGAACTCAGTAGTTGACCATAGGCAAGTTATATTCTTTCAGCCTCTGTCCTCTCTTCTCCACATCTGAAGAAAATGATGACATAACATTGAATTAAAAAACTTGGTTAATATGACCATTACTGAGAAAATGCATGCAAAGTTCTTTGAACATTGTAAAGGTCTTATATATTTAATTTCATTTCATTTCTATACCGCCCAATAGTCAATGCTCTCTGGGCAGTTCATAACAATTAAAACCACAAAATACAGCATAAAATACGTATAGAATTTTAAAGTTTAAAACTACAGTACACTAGTAAAACCAAAATAAATTCATAGATTTAAAATACAACAAAAGGTTTAAAACAACAGAAATAAAAGATTAAAATGCCTGGGAAAATTGAAAGAACTTCACCTCCCACTGGAAGGAGCACATTGTAAGCACCATGAGAACCTCTCTGGGGAGCTCATTCCATAACTTGGGAGAAACAGCAGAAGAGGCCCTCTTCTTGGTAGCCACCTGCCTCACTTCCTTTGGCAGGGGCTCCCAGAGAAGGACTGCTGAAGCTCCAGAGACATATATTTATGCTAAATATCACCATCATCGTTATTTTCTTTGCATCACTGAGTTATGGCTCATTTCTTAATTCTTGTTCCTCAAATAGATCAATTTAGCAGCACACATTTGTTACTTTTTCAAATTATAGTTCTGTTGTTTTTGTGGCACAGATAGGTATATCTAATGTCTCCCATTATTGCTTTGTTCTGATTCTCTAAGTCATGTAGCCATGCATTTTTACTAATTGGTTTATGATCTGTCACATGTTCTTTTTTCCACTTTCAGAATTTCACTTGGTTGCCTACCCTTTTATACTTTTCATATTTGGTACTTATGTGCAGTTTATTGTGCACACATAATCCTCAATTCTATTTAAACAATAGTGTGCAGTGTTTCATATGCAACATGTGTCTGTGTGCTACAGACGCATATTTTAATTGGCATGAGATGAGCTAAACATTTCCTTTGGAACAAGTGTCTAAATGGTATTCCTATTGACATGGTGTCTAAATGGTGTCTAAATGGTATTCCTATTGATTCCTATTCCTATTGACAAGTGTCTAAATGATATTCCTATTCCTATTGTTCCACTACATGTGCACATTTTTTTAAAAAAATGTGCAAAGAAAATGCCTATATTTCCAGTGCTGTAGTCAATGGGTGCCTGCATCCAAAACGGCATACATTTAAAAATACTCACAAAAATGCATACATACCTGATGGAACGCCTTTCCTGACATGAACCTACCCGAACACTACATTCAACATCTAAGGCCCTCCTCTGGGTGCCTACTCCGAGGGAAGCTTGGAGGTCGGCAACAAGAGAGAGGGCCTTCTCTGTGGTGGCCCCCCAATTGTGGAACGATCTCCCTGACGAGGCCCGCCTGGCGCCAACATTGTTATTTTTTTGGCGCCAGGTCAAGACTTTCCTCTTCTCTCAGGCATTTGGCAATAGCTGAGGAGCCTGGATTTGTTTTGTGTTTTTTTGTAGGTGTTTGGAGTGTTGAATTGGTTTTAAATGTACAGATTGTGTGTATGTTGTATGTTTTTGCTGTTTTAATTTTTGTATATTGTTTTTAATTGTTTTTAATTCTATGTAAACCACCCAGAGAGCCTCGGCTATGGGGCGGTATACAAATGTAATAAATAAATTAATGTGTACATTAATGCATATAGTTAAATAATGTGTATGCATTTCCATATGGATTTTTAAACAACAACAACAACAACAACAGCTTCATGCAGCAATGGGGTGGAATGAGTTTCACCTAAAAAGGACACATAATTGTGATGAGACAGAGATTGACAGTCCCATCCATCTCTTATCGGTTAAGCATCTGGATTATGCTAACTCATTGTCCACCTTATTGTGAAGCCAGTTATGGTAATTATCTGGGTTTAAATGAATTTAATCCCATGGAAAGCGAGAGGTTTACAGTGCAACCCTAGACCTGTTTACTCAAGAATACAACCCTCTGATTTCAAGAGGACATGCTCCCCTGCAAGTGGATTTAGGATTGTAGCCTATATCAGTTTGTTTGTCAGCTTTCAAATGTGACTGTTCCCAAAAAGCACAGCTGTTTCAGGGACCTGTATAAGAAAAGGTATTGTATTGTCCAACAAGAAGGAATAAATAGTTTTCCCTAAGATTTTAGTATCTGGCTGTTGACCGTACGCACAAGGCCAGGAAAGCACAGAACTAAGCTAACCTGATATAAGAAAGAATCCTATAAATCCTAAAGCTGAAATACGCCAGCAGCAGAACACCTGCTACTGACTATATCCCATGGATAACTGTGCTGACTCACTGTCTGTAGGTAATAAACCACTGGCAATGAGTGTTCAAAAATAGCTTCAGATCTGATTGCTTTATACAACTTGACCCAATGCAATGAGATGAGCATGTACTGCACTGGATCATCCATTTGTAGAAATGCTGTGGATCTTATTTTGTCCATTCTCCCTTACCCCGTTGTTGTTGTTGTTGTTATTATTATTATTATTATTATTATAATGAAGCAAACTCTGCTTGCAGCAAAAGTAATATGGCATGGCTTGCATCTTCTCTAAGCAAGGCCCACATTATACAAGTACTGCACTAGTGATCCTCTTTGCTTGGTAGAGAAACAGGTCTGTGCTAGGGATGTGTATCATATTGTTAAAATATCCGATAACAATACAATAAGGTCGTTATCGGACATCTGATTAACGATAACGCTACGATAAAAAAACCTCCGATAAATATCCGATCCGATAATTTTCAGCCCGATTATATCGGATCGGACTGCCATATAAATAAACTCATAACTTCTGTATTTTAAAAGTTAGAGGCTTGAAACTTGGTCACAGTGCTTATGGGGTATGCCTAAGTATGTGTATGAAATTTGAGATTGATCCCTCCAACCCTTGATTTTATATGAATTTATTAATGATTGTTTAAGTTCTGACAGGTCAGAATGACAGCTCGCCACGTGCATTCATTCAGACCTGTCAAAAAGTTGCAGGATCTTCAAAAAAAATCATATAAAATCGAGGGTTGGAGGGATCTATCTCAAATTTCATACACATGTCTAGCACATGTTGCTACACATATATGCCAAATTTCAGATCAATCCCTCCACCCCTGTATTTTATATGAATTTTTGAAAGATCGTGCAACTTTTGACCTGTCAGAACTTAAATGTTCTTTAATAAATTCATATAAAATCGAGGGTTGGAGGGATCGATCTCAAATTTCATACACATACTTAGGCATACCCCATAAGCATTATGACCAAGTTTCAAGCCTGTAACCTTGAAAATACAGAAGTTATAGGCATTTTTCTAAAAAATATATAGCTCTATAGGGCACAATGGGGCTGCAAATTAAATATTGTAATTCCGATCTTTATCGTGAAGACAATACGATTAACCTATGATATTATCGGAGATGATAATTTTTTGGTCCGAAATTCCAATAACGATAAAATATGATATTTTCAGGCGTGCACATCCCTAGTCTGTGCATTGTCTAGAGACATGCTTAACCTTACATAGGAAGCTGGGACTCTGCACAGAGACACAAACTGAACAATTATTTCCACTCAAAAGAGCAGGTTATGAACATGGCAGATCTGGTTATCTGTGTGAAGCCTCTACACAGAGAACTCACCTCACACTTTGCATTAAATGTTTGATGGTGAGGTGCACACTTGCTTATCTATCATGTATGGACAATTTCTGGCCTGTAAGTATATGATCCAAGGACATATATACCCTATATCAATGTCAGGATTACTCACATACTAACTTCTTTTGTTTGCCACCCTTCATTAGCTAAATTCTTGTCAGTTCACAGTGATAACTAGCCAATGGCTACTAGTCCTGATGGCTATGTGCTACCTCCAATATCAGAGGCAGGAGGCCTATATATACCTGTTGCTAGGTAACATGGATGGGATGATGCTGTTGCATTGTGCCTGCTTGTGGGTCCCTGGTCAACAGCTGGTTGGCCACTGTGTGAACAGAGTACTGGTCTAGTTGGACCCTTGGTATGAACCAGTATGGCTCTTCTCATGTTCTTATGGCACAAAAAGAGAGCAATCTGATATAATACAATGTAGTGTAGCTCTTAGAGTGTTGGCCTGTGGAGGCCTGGGGTTCTAGTAATGTACATTGGGTGCCTCTGAACCTACAGTATCTCACAGAGTTGTTGTGAAGAAAACATAGAAAGGAGTAGGATCATGTACACCTTTGGGCTCCTTGAAAAAAAAATGTGGGATATAAATGTAACAAACACCTATCTAAAATATTCAAGGGAGGATCTTCTCTGGGTCCCTTTGCCAGGGAAAGAGTGTTTGTAGGAACTAAGCAGAGGGCCTTCTCCATTGTGGAACTCTGTCTCTAGAATGCCATCCCCATTGAACCTCAACAGGTACTAACACTAAGTATTATTTCAACATCATGTTAAAACATATTTACTTGCTGAGGCATGCTGCTTTATTTAATTTCCTTTTCCATTTTTATGCTTTTGAATTGCTTTTGTTGTGATGCTTTATTCTGGCATATTTTAGTATTTATGCCTCTAACATACCACCTTGACATCCTAGGATGAAGGGTGGATGAAAACACTTTTAATATATAAATAAATGCACCAATAGGGTGGAAAAACATTAGGTAAAGACAACCAGAGCAGTGCTAAAACATGTCACTAACAGAGATTTTAAATGACTTCATGAATAAAAAGCTTTTTTCTTGGTGCCAAAAAGATTAGAAACTTGGTATGAGATAGGTCTCATTTGGGAGGGCATTCCACCTTCTTCATGCATGAACCCCATTCTGGTTCTGGAGTTTATTTAGGTAGAAAGGCACACATGAAGGCTGAGATTGGAGTCACAACCACTGGCCTCACCCTTCATCTGCCTGCCCCATTTGCCCAGAGCCTATGCACACACTCTTCCATACATCCACCTGAACCTGGGCTCCTGAATGCACAAACCCTATCCTGGAATAATGACAGACATTAGTTGGTGAGGAAGTATGTGTGTTTTGATGGTTGAGCAAGTAGGCTCTGTGCCAATGGGATTCTTGAACATGTAAAAGTCAAGTCTGGAACAGTTGGGGCAACTCTAATTCCCTCCCCCATGAATTCATTTCTATCTAAACTAATAACTTAAAAAGGCTACATAACACATTCCTATATGTATATAATGTAGGGATGAGCAGCAGATCGGGTCCGATCCATGATCCGGACCTGATCTGGCCAAATGCGGATAAAACAATTTGATCCCTATCCCGATCATTTGGACCGTCCGATCTGATCCGATCTGATCCAGAGGGACCCGATCTGGATTGGAAAATATCGGAGGATCGGACCTCCATTGGGAAAACATGGTGGTAGGTGAGTGGGGACCTCCCGCTCCCTCCCCCTCCCCCCAATCATGCTCCTTACCTGCTGCCTCCTTGCTGCCGTCAGCTGCCGCCCACTGCTTCCATACTACTCTGAAACAGGCCTTGCGGCTTGTTCCACAATAGAGAGACAGCACGCTGGGTGACATCATCATTCAGCGCGCCCTTGCTCTACTGTGGAACAGGCCGCAAGGCCTGTTTCTCAGTAGTACTGAAGCAGCGGATGGCAGTGGACGGCAGCGAGGAGGCAGCAGGTAAGGAGCGTTAGTGGGGGAGGGGGAAGGAGGGAGAGGGAGTTCCTCCATTACCTGTAGGCATCCCGCACTGCCATCCGCTGCTTCCATACTACTGAGAAACAGGCTGCAAGGCCTGCTTATCAGTAGTATGGAAGCAGCGGATGGCAGCGTGGGATGCTGGCAGGTAAGGAGGGAGAGGGCGGGAGGGAGAGGGAGGTCCCCATTTACCTGCCGGGGCCATCCGCTTCCGTCCACTGTTTCCTTACTACTGAGTCCCCACTTACCTGCCTGGGCTGTCTGCTTCCGTTCACTGCCTCCAGCTATTTCCTTACTACTGAGAAACAGGCTTTGCGGCCTGCCTCTCAGTAGCGCACGGGGTGACATCATCACCCGGCGTGCTACTAAGAGGCAGGCCGCAAAGCCTGTTTCTCGGTAGAAAGGAAACAGTGGGTGGCTGTGGACAGAAGCTGATGGCCCCGGCAGGTAAGGAGCATGGGTGGGGAGGGACAGGGAGGGGGGAGTTAGGTCCCCACTCACTCACCCCCATTTTTTTTGCATAGGCTTGCATTGGGGGAAAGCTTTCTTTCCCCCAATGCAAGCCTATGGTGAAAACAACTAAAATGACGTCTGATCTGAAAATCAGACATCCAATTTTTGTATCGGAATCAGATTGGATCCGATCCGAGGGACCTCCGATTTTGTCCAATCTGATCCAGGGCAAAATCTGAGGTCCCGATTCCGATTCCAATTCCGATATGATTTTCCCTCCCTTGAACACCCTTAATATAATGTTAATATATGACATTGTATGCTTTCTGCATTTCCCACATGCCAGGTTAGATAAATAAGGCTGTACATAGCTAATGCAAGGGCTAAAAACATGACCTAGGAAGTTTCCAGTTTAAAATGACATATCAGCTCTCAACTCACCAGATGTCCTTCAGCCCTATGTACATGATACTCATGTGCAGGACACTCAAATGTCACCGGAGAAGCAAGGCCACACTCCTAGCACCACCCCAATGACATGTTCCTGTCCTAGCTCCACCCCCTGACCTCCTAAGTTGAGAGCCATAGCATAAATAGAACATTCCCCTTGGAAGCAGCTACTCACACATTGGGACAATGTGGGAGGTCGGGGGAGGAGTTTGCACAGAAGCGTGACATAGAGGGTGGGGCCAGGAATCTGGGCCTGCTCCTCCAGCTACACACGATTGCCCTAAAGGCAAATAACACAGAGATAATATTCTAGACACTTTGCAAGGGGCATGATAGTGGTAATAACCCTGAGCTACATTTAAGGATTGTTCTAGGGTTATTGAAATTAGACAGTTGAAGTGATTTGAACAATATCCTAAAACATATTCTTAATGCTAAGTATCAAGTATTATTAAACAAGGTGAAGTAGATATGTGGGTGTCCAGTTCACAGGACAGTAAAGAGATAACACTAACTAAGCCTTTACCTTTGCTTCCAGATACCATGGTAAAATAAAAAAGGGTAGACCACCAAATACCCCGGGCATTCATGACTTCATGGAATATTTGGCGACCTTTGCCTGAAGTCAAATAATATTTGTGCTATTTAACTGGTCAATTCATCAGCACCCCAGTCCTATCAAGTCTGTGCATGATATTTTCCACAATGTAAATTATAATTACTGACATGATATGTTTGGTGAGTTATTTCAGTTTGTTTGTTTGTTTATTTTTTTAAAAAAAAAACTGCTTGTGTTTGGCATAATTACTGTTGTCACGGTTTGTTGATATCTGTATCTATATGCACAACATAAGAAATTATTGTGCAAAAACACATACCGGAATCTGCTTCATAAAATAGTGAAGGTGAGCCCAATGACATGGCTACCCTGCCTCTGCAAAGGTAAATAGATTTATCTGGCTAAGCGAAAGCAAATTTTTACTAAAATAGACAAAAGAGGCCTTCTACTAGGCACTGAATTATGAGCTCTATTCTACTGAAATGTTCTAGGGACATAAACTTTGACTGAAACTGAAGTGCTTTATGGGGTCTTCAGAAACTCCAGATGGAATTATAGCCTCATAAATACAATCTTTCCCCATTTGATTATATAAAATAAGTCCCTTGAGTTTGAAGGCGCTGGAAATGAAATACCCCATCTCAGTTCTTAACATGAGTAAATGGTATGGTTAGAAAGAGCATAAAGACCCATCATTTCAACCCCATCCATTGTGGAGCCTTAGTTTCAGCCCTCTCATAGCCTTTCCTTTTAGTAGGGAGAGGCTAAGCTCACCCATCATCAAGACTCTAAGAAATGTTGCTAGTCTTTCTGAGAATTCTTTTTGTTTCTCTCAAAAGTCTTCAGTTTTTTGTTTTTGTTTTTTTGCTAAAACGAAACCTCAAAATCCTCCTCCATTATTCTTTTTCTTCTGACAAATTCTCGTGGCACCCAGGAATGTGTGGAACCCCTCTGCGGAACTCAACTAGAAAATTAGGCAGGATCTACACTACTGCTTTATAATGGTTTATAATGGTATTGACAACTGTGGGGGCCATGACACATTGCATATAATGTTTTCAAGAGGCTGTTTTGAAAGTGTTATATCCTGCTTGGTGTATGACTGGTCTTAATTTGTTTCTTTTTGAAATTTTCCAGATGTTTTTCCTAAGCACGAATTTCCAAATCCACAGCCTCAGCCTAATGTGATTGTTCGCACACAACTGTTGTGGTGCTTTCTTAATAGCAGAAATGAATGTGTTTTCAAGGAATAATTACTAGAGCTGTGCACAAGTGGCCTGTCAAAATTCTGCACTTTCCACTTCTCCTCCAGGGGGAGGAGAAATTCATCAAAAAAAGTATCACAGGTAGGACTCACCATTAGCTAGGGTTCTTTCTTTTTCTTTTTTCTCCTAATGGTTTTTGGTGTTTTTTTTAAACTGCCACTGCAAATTGCAACAGCATCAACTATGTTGGCAGCCTGTGGCCGATTTTGCATCCTGCATGATGCCCCATATAACTAGCATCACTCCAGTGCATTGAGGGGAGGGAATGCAGCGATCAAAAAAGAAAAGAAAAAAACTGAGAAGAAAATGTGGAGAAAGTTCTGAAACATGTCCTTTTGTTTCTAAGAAAAGACAAATCTCAGGAATTTCCTGAAAGTTTTAATTCTTTATAAAAGGGGTTTCCATTTTTCTGCCTCATTCTCAGAGGAGTTTCTCATTTATTTTGAATTTGTGTTGGTGGTGGGGTACTGCCTATGTTTTTCTTTTTATTGCACATCTCACCATTGCTCTATAGTCTCCCAGGCTGCCTGCACTTCCTGATCTGAGAAGGCCCTATGGGAGGAATGAATTCAAGATGTCCTCCCCTAGGCGGGAAGTGCAGGGAGGCTACAGGCTGTAAGGGAGATGATTGTACAACGAAGGACAGGACACTCACACACACTCCTCAGTCATCTCACACGTAAGGTAAGAACAAGAACCCTGAGCCAAACCCATGAGAATTTATCTGAAATTTCTTCTGCTTTGAATTACTTTTTGAAAGCAATTTCTTTTTCTATCAAATTGAATGAGAATGGTTGAAATTTTCGTAGGATAAATTTTCAGCACAGCACTAATAATTACAGTTTGGTAGTCAATGGGGCCAACCACCTGCTGTCCCTCAGCACTAGAAGTGGAGGCTCATGGTTCCCGTGTCAGTGGGGCATTGAATCCGCTATGGGTTTCAGTGAGAACCAGTCAGAACTCCAAAGGAGTTATCCAAGGTGCTGCACCAACTTTGGGGATTGGATTCAACACTTTGCATACCTCCTTTAGAGTCCTGGCTAGTTTGTGGAAAAAGAGTGTGGTTGGATGTGCTAGATGATGCACAAGACTGATTAAAATTTGCATGAGGCTGTCTGTGTTTTGACGTGGAAAATATATGAAGCAATTAAGCTTATTATTGTACAGGTAATATGCAATCATGATGCATTTCTGCATCACAGAAACTATTCCGTCAGGCTGCTGTGAGGGAGGGAAAAGAAGGGAAACAGGATCACCATCAGCTCTGCTGAGATGCCAGATCCATCAGTCTCCCCATCCATCAGCTGTCTCCTGGAAGCAGCCATTCTTTCAGACAACAGCAGAAGGAATAAGAGAAGGGAAACAAAATTCTTGCCATCATTTCAGCTGAGAGTCCAGCACCTTTCAGCTAACCCTCTTCTTGAACTGTTTTTAGTTCCAGGTGATTAAGAAGACCTTTGTAATTAAGAACTAGTGCTTTTTTCTCTTTCCCTTCCCTTCCCATCCTCTTTCCTTTTTCAACTGCAACTCTGAGGGCAGGAACTGTTTCTTTATTATCGTTATCATCATTATTATTGACATGGAAACATCCAGGGAGCCTTTTCTAGGGTAAAAAATGATAATATTTCAAACAAAATGCCTGTGCTTTTAAATTCAAAATGTACACAGTTAGGGCTGCAGTCCAATATACACTTCCCTGGAGGTAATTTGTATGACTTGTGCAAGCAGATATGCATAGAGCTGCTTCAGATGAGCATTTTATTGCACGCTCGCGACTGGCCACTCATGGTTCTTCGCGGGGCATTTTGATGACGCAGCTATCCTCTCATGTGTCTCCTGTTCCTTCTTCTCTTTTTTTCCATCACAAAATAAGACCCTGAAAATTTACTTTTGGGGGCTATAATGAAACTTGCCACCATTTCCTGCTGCGTGAAGAAGCAACACGATAAAAACGCCCAATGAATGGGACATGTGGTCGCTACTTGCTTCCTCTTTCTTCCCTGTATGAGGAAAGAGGAAGCAGATCATCCCTAATGTGGGGCAGAAACAGTAGGCAAAGTGACAGTAGGGAAATGTGATTTCCCCCTCCCCGTCTGATGATCCTCATAGACTACAAGCCGTTTCAACAGAGGATGTAGCACAATGATTCAGATCTGCACTAATACTGCTTCGATAAAAGCCTTGTGCAAATTGGATGCGCCACACAATCCCATTCCCTGCTACTGCCAGAATGGCTAGGGCGGAGGACATTGTTTGCGGCTGAGGAGGAAAAAGTGGGGCTACATTGTCTGTCTTCAGGGCATGATATGGTTTGCTTTTGGAGCTAACCTGACTCACCTACCTGGAGTTATGGGGCACTGGGAGGAAGTGACACAAGGATGCCGTCCTTATGCACCTGTTAGGTGTGGCTTAAGGGAAGGGGCGATGGCTGATACCTGCCTCTGTCCCAGGGCAGGGTTTGCTCCCTAAGCATGGCAGGCCAATTGCCTGCATGACCTTAGAGTAAGTTGTTTCTCCACTTATAATTTGAAGATCCAAATTAGGGTTTGGTTTTTGTTATCAAATAAAAGTGGTCCTAGTTTCACCCAAGCCCACGTCTGCCTCTTTATTTTCTCCTTCTGGTGCAATGATTCATATCTGCATTTGCACTGCTCAGAAAGAGATCTGGTTTTTTGAATGAGGAACATGGTGCACAGTTAACCTTAGCAGTATGCATGCAAAGTGCAACAGCGATTCCAATATGCATGTTGAGAACTACATCTCTGAAAGTGCAATGCTAGGAGGATCCAGAAAGGTGGTCACTTTTGTGGGATAAAGGCACTTTGCGCTAATCCTTTGTTGGAGTTAATAAAAACAAAGAAAGAGACAAAAAGCCCTGCTTATTCATATGCACCATTTTATCTCTCCTGTTTTATTCCAAAGTCTCTGAAAACATAGCCCAGTGTCATTATGTTGTAATGCATTTGAGCCAAAAGCTTTATGGCCTCAGCTCCCACATGGAAGTGCTCATGTTTAGCATTGTTTAAATCTATTCCAAGCTATTCTCAGCAAACCTAATTTCTTTTTTCCCCCTGCTCTGTGTTTAGCGACATAAACACAGCATATTTTATACGTTTTGTATCCTCTTTTATGGTTCTCTCTGTTTAGTGGAAATGTTGTTTTGGAATTGGGGAATGTAAAGGAAATTAGCTATTTGTGTAGCAATGAACAGTCAACTTTCATTGGGAGCGAAGATAGCTCTGCCACAGTGATTATGGGAAAAAGAAGAAGGCCCCCACCCATCCACCCCCACCCACCCACTTTGCTGCTAGACTCTCCTTCTTTAGGACTAGAACATTTTTTCAGGGTTTCTTTCAATTATATGCCTTTGTTTGCTGAAATGGCAGGATTTTGTTCTAATGCAGAGGGGCCGTGGGCTTAGGGGTAAAAGCACATGCATTGTGTGAAGAAGATCCTAGGTTCAATCCCTGGCATCTCCAGGTAGAGCTGGGAAAGTCTCCCATCTGAAAACCAGAGCAGGATCTACACTTCTGCTTTAAAATGGTTTGAAATGGTTTATAACAGTCGTGACAACTGTTGGGGCCCAGGACACACTCCATATACAGTTATCAAAATGTTTTCAAAATGTAGATCGGTGTAGATTGGTGTAGATCGGTCCCTGGAGAGCAGCTGCCTCTCACTCGGCCTATTCAGACAACACACTAAGCCATGGTTAGTCCACTAACCCTTTTGCAGCAAATGGTTAGTGATTGTGTTTAAACTGTGGTTATGTAGACACCATGGTTAGGAATGGTCACACAACACACTAAGTCATGGTTCACGTGACATGCTAAACCATAATATTTAGCTCAAAATGCTTAACCACCATGGCTTAGCATGTTGTCTGAACAGGGTCACTGTGGGCAACATGGACCAGTTGCCTGAACTCAGTATAAGGCAGCTTTTTATGTTTCTCTGCTCCTTTCAGCAATGGAGTCAGTTAAACAGTTTGTTTTAGTAGGGCAGTACTGAATTGACAAGGACCATTTCTCAGCCATTGATGAATTATCTATTATCAAACAAGACCTCATGTGATTAATCTATGAAACATTTCATACCTATTTCTTGCTGAAATGAGTGGGCATAATAAAGCTAAAGATCTACAATCCTATACATACTTATCTGGGAGTAAGCCCCATTGAACTCAATAGGGTTTATTTCTGAATAGACATACATATGAGTTCTCTTTAATAGTACTACTCATTCAATAATAAGAATAAGAACAACAACAACAACAACAACAACAACAACTGCCTTCTTTGCTCAGGCCACGATCCACCTAGGGATAGCTGAAGAATTTGTGAATTCATATACAAATTGTTGTGATCAGCACTTGTCAGACTAATGTGAGGATCCAATTAGATCTTAACAGAGCTCTCCCCCAGATTTCATTCTTCCTGTCCCATGGACTTTGTGAAAAAAGTGATATAAGGTCCTCTGTCACAAGTTCCTTTTAAGTTTATGTTTAAAGTACACATTTCAATATGTTTGAGATAAAATGTTCATTTAAATACATATTAAAATATGTAAGATATTCATGCACTTTGAAAAGATTTGGTTGTTTTTTTTAATGCAGATTAAAGCGGAGATGGAATTGAACATTTATGGGCAAAAAGATGTGAAAAAGACACAAATCTGAAACCGACAGATCCATTTATCTCTCTGTCTACCTAGTCTAGATTTTTTATATATAATAGTGGCCTAGTGAATGCCTCAAGGCGTGCATTTGCTGGTGATGGATTTCCTGCATTGTCTATTCTTAGAATTCAGAGGTACATGGCATCTTTATGCAGAAGTTCTATTTAGCTATAATGGTTAACCACCTTGGTGAAATTTATCAATTTGTTTATCTCTTTTTTTAAAAAAAATCTAAACCTAGTGGCGATTACATCTTTTCTTAGTAAATCTCATGGATTAATTACTCCAATAGAGCTGTGTTTATAAACACTCTTAGGTTAACTAAATGGGACTTACTTCTGAGTAGATGTGCATATGATTAAGTTATAAGTTAACAATAGCTAATACTACCAGAAGTTACATTCCTAGCAGCTGTAGCCACAGTAGTTGTGATACACATAATAGCATATTTTTTTAAAAAAAATTGCTGCAGTGCTTCTAATTTAGTACATTCAATAAATTTGCACAGGTAACTAATGAAGAGAAAGGCAGACAAGGTTTTCGGTTGGTTGGTTGGTTTTTTGTTTGTTTTTTGTTTTGATCAACATACTAAAATAGTCCCTGCCATTCCAACAATATCCAAACCCAATTTTTAACTAACTTGTTCATGGTCATCTGCATTCATGTTAAAATGTTTTGGGGACAAGCTTTAGTTTACAGCAGTTATCAATATAGTGCTCACAAGCTGTTACAAAACTGTAGTCCGCTACAGCTATAAAAAAAAATTGCTGTGAATCATTCGTTGTTGTTCAGGAAGAAGGAATCTGACATTTTCACTCCCCTTCCACATTTCCTATAAGGTGCCTTTTGATTCTGTTGAAGCTAGGCGCATTTATCATTAAATCAGTTCAGTTCATTTGTCCCTCTCTTGGGGCATCACATTTTAGGGGGAATTCATTTCAAACCAGGAAAAGGCAATTGATTTTTTTTTCATAGAAGGAAAGAGCACTTTCTGTCCTGCCCTGGATCTTCTGTTTCATGCTCCTTAAAAAGAGTCCCATCCTTAAAATGGAAGGCTGTTGTGATCTTCATTCATTCAACATGCTCCTACGTCAAGTTGCATCTGCTTGCATTGATCAGAAATTGCAGTGCGAGCACATCCACCTTAAAACTAGTCCTCAATGGCCCTCCTAAATAAAATTGTTTTCAAAGCTGATGTCAACCACATGGAAGGAAGAGGAATTGTGGATTGTTAATGCTTCTTGTTCTCCACAGCTCTTCATAACGTCCTAAGAACCTTTTGCACTTATATGCATAAGAACATTAGAAGACTCCTGCTGGTTCAGGCCTATATAGTTTAGCATTCTGTTCCCCTAGTGATAAACCAGATGCCTATTGGAAGTAGGGCTCTGAATACCAGTTGCTGGGAACTAGAGCAGGTGGGTGCTATAATGGTGCTCATATCTTTTTGAGGGATTCGCATAGGCTCTGGTTGGCCACTGTGTGAACACAATGCTGTGTGAACACAATATGCCTTTGGTGTGATCCAGCATGACTTCTCTTTTATAGTCAACAAGCAGGATGTGGAGTGCAATAGCATCCTCCTTTTCAGATTCCCTGGCATCTGGCATCCTGCCTCCCAGTGACCTAGGTTAGGGTGACCAGATAAAATCCAGGTCAGGGCTCATGTCACTTTAACAGTTGTAGAGAAAAGGGAATTTCAGCAAGTTGCAGGGGCCCTGCCTTCTTTTGTATCTGGTCACTCTAGTATAGTGCATGCACCTTTAACTGTTGTGATGAAGAGGGAATTTCACCAGGAACTAATTGCATACAAATGACACTGGCTGAAATTCCCTTTTCTCTACAACTGTTAAAGTTACATGAGCCCTGACCTGGATTTTATCTGGTCAGCCTAACCTAGGTATATGTGAAGCTGTGCCATACTGAATTGGAAATCACTGCTTCATCAAACCCAGGACTGTTGATTCTGACAGGCAGCAGCTCTTGGGCATCTCAGGCCGAGGTCATTCTGAGCCCTGCAACTTGAGATCTTTTAAGTGGAGATAAATGTCAGTATTGAACCTGAGATCTCCTGCATTAAAAAAAAGTAGTCTGTGATTATTGTCCCTCCTGCTGAAAAATATTACAGCTAGGGTATCTTGGAGCTACCTTACCTTTTATGCAACATTCTTTAGCTCTCTCCAAAAGAACTAAGTGCCATTCTGTAGTCAAAGACAATCCAGGAAACATAAGGTCAGACTTCTCGCCACCGCTCTTCCCCCACAACAATAATTGGTCCAGATTTTATGCCACCTTGTAGTATACTGGTGTATGGACACTGTTTTCAGTAGTGCTGTGTCAAAAACGTCTTGTGCATTTTTTTTTTACCTTTCCCATTTAATCTAATAGAAAAGAAATTGGACCAATTTAATGCAAAAGGTCTCAGGTTCAATTGAAAAGAGAAGTTGGTTTTTTTGAGAAATTGTCATGCGTTGGGTTGAGGGTTCTTGTGCTTACCTTAATTATGAGGTGGTTTAGGAGTGTGCATGAGTGCCCTGCCTTTCATTGTACAATTACCTTTCTGGCAGTTTGTAGTCTCCTCGGCTTCCTGCACTTCAACTAGAACCCAAGGGAAGAAATCATGAGGTTATTCCGTCCATATGGCATTTTCAGATCAGAAAGCACAAGGAGACTGCAAAACGATGGAGAGCTGTGTAATAGAAAGAAAGAAAAAACACACACTCAGTACCCTTGGCCACTTCACAGTGATTAGATAAGCACAAAAATAGCATTGTTGCAAATATTCACCTGGGCCTATGAAGGCAGCGGATGCCCCCGCATCCAGCCCTCATGGGCCCAGGTAGACCCGCCTGGTATTAGGAGGGGCCCACACTCAAGTGCTCATGAGCCTTCGAGAGTGCTTGGGCAGGGATCTACTCTGAATTCCTGGTTGTGGCGGCTCTTTTCGCCTTTCCCCCACCATTAATGCAGTGGGGGGAAAACATACAATTTCCCCAGCCTTGGGGAAATCACGTGTTTGTCTTCCCAATGCTGATGGAGCCTTAACAGGGCCTTTAAGGCCCCCATCAGCGGCGGAGTGTGTGAGGTGGAGAAACACTTGATTTTCCCAATGCTGAGGACTTGGATCAGCACTTGGATTCAGACGAGATGTATCCTCAAGCACCCCTGAAGAATGACAGCGAAAACTACGACAAAAAATTCCAGAAAACATTTTGCTCAGAAAAGTTGAGATTGTTTTTTTCTAATCCCAGCCCCTAGAAATTAAAAAAAAATGCAGAATTTTCTCCAAGTTGTTTCCTCATTTTTGGTGGGTTTCTTCTCCACCCCCACCCAATGCCCTAGCATGCCTAGGTATGGGACATTGTGGGGGATACAAAATAGGGGGTGCTTTTACAAATTGCAATGACAGTACAGATTAAAAAAATAGGAAAAAAAAAGAAAGACAATGGCTGAATTTGGACGACACGATAGTCAATGGTAGGGTAATAATCAACTTTACATTTGTTCATCTAGGGGGTACTTCCCACACAACATGGTAATAAATAATCAACTGTGGTGTGGATGAGGATCAGTGCTGAGTTGACTATGGCAGCATTTGGACGATAGTCAATACAACTGACAATTGTTTTCTCACCCCCCAGTTGCTTATTGTGTTGTCCGAATTCAGCCAGTGTGTTACAACCCATGCCAATGATGAGCCTTACTTTTGAGAAATTGTCAGAGATTTTTTTTATTACACTGTGAAATTGTGAGTTAAATTGTCACCCCAATTTCTCTGCCCACAAATGGATGGGAAATTTCCACAGGCTATTTGTGCACCGCTCTAGTTTCGAGCAGTAGATGCACATAAAGTACACCTATGTACATACACTCCAGCTATGTAGTAAACAGGAAGTGGAAGCTATGATTGGCTGCATTTTCATGAGCCTCAGAGAATTCCACTGTCACATTATTCATCATGAGTGAATGGGAGCTCTTCAAAACCAGAGCTCTCAATTCTATATTTTATAATTCTCAGGATATCAGTGAAAGATAACGTAATCTAGGGGCAATCAATTTGAAAGTTGCCAAGGTATATAAATTACAAAGGGTTCTATAGATCTACTAGAATAAATCCTGCTTTGCACCTCCACAGCAAAAGTAGTATTCAATAGGGGTGTGCACGGACCCCCCGGATCGGATCGGGACCCGGATCGGGACCTCCAATTTTGTCCCGGACCGGTTCGGACAAAATCGGAGGCCCCCCGGACCGGATCGAGTCCGATCCCGACCCCAAAATCGTACATTTTTGGATCGGCCGCCATTTTTTTCCCCATAGACTTGCATTGCAATGCAAGTCTATGAGGAAAAAATGGCGGCGGGTGGGTAAGGGGGGGCCTAACTCCCTCCCCCCCCCGGGGCCGTCCGCTGTGGACGGCCCCGGCAGGTAAACCCCCTCCCCCGTGCTCCCTACCCCCCCTGGGGCCACCCGCTTCCATCCGCTGCCGCCCGCGGGCGCCAGCGGATAGAAGCGGACGGCTCCGGGGGGGGGTAAGCCCCCTTCCCCGCCGCTGCTTACCTTCTCGGCCCGTCCGGCGCCGGCGGCTACTACCAGCGGGCTCCGCGGCCTACTCTCGAGTAGCGCGCCGGGTGATGACATCACCCGGCGCGCCACCCTGGAGCAGGCCGCGGAGCCTGCTGGTAGTAGTAGGCGCCGGCGCCGGACGGGAGCCGCCGGGCCGGGCAGGTAAGGGCCCCCCTCCCCCCTCCCCCCTCCGCACGCCCCCTCCTCCCCTCCACGCACCCCCTCCTTACCTTCCCGGCCCGGTGGCTCCCGGCCGGTGCCGGCGCCTACTACTACCAGCAGGCTCCGCGGCCTGCTCTAGAGTAGCGCGCCGGGTGATGACATCACCCGGCGCGCCACCCTAGAGCAGGCCGCGGAGCCTGCTAGTAGTAGTAGGCGCCGGCGCCGGACGGGAGCCACCGGGCCGAGAAGGTAAGTGCCCCCCTCCTCCCCCCCCCGCTGTCCACTTTCATCGGCGGGCGCCCGCTGGCGCCCGCCAATGGAAGCGGTGGTGGGCGCCAGTGGGCGCCCGCCGATCTGCCGATCCGCCGAACCGGTTCGGAGCTTTTTCGGACCGGTTCGGATTGGATCGGCCGATCCAGCTGCGGGATCGGAAATCGGATAATTTATCCGATTTCCCACTGGACCGGACTCGGATCGTGGATCGGGTCCGATCCAGTGCACATCCCTAGTATTCAATACCAGGAATTGATACAGAGCTATCTATCTTTCCCACAAGGGAAATCCCTGCCTTCATTCTTCTTATGATAAATGTTAATAGGCTGACCATATGAAAAGGAGGACAGGGCTCCTGTATCTTTAACAGTTGTATAGAAAAGGGAATTTCAGCAGGTGTCGTTTGCATGCATGCAGCACCTGGCGAAATTCCTTCTTCATCACAACAGTTAAAGCTGCAGGAGTCCTGCCCTCTTGACCAGATACAAAAGTTGCATGCACACAAATGACCCCTGTTGAAATTCCCTTTTCTATACAACTGTTAAAGATACAGGAGTCTGTCCTCCTTTCCATGTGGTCACCCTTGTTTTGCATAGACTTCTCTTGAGTCCATGCTGGTGGCTCCAAGTTCGGTTGGGCTGTGTATGTATTCTGGGTTTCAGTCAGAACATGCCAGAACTCTAAAGGAGTTGTCCAAGGTACTGAATCCTATCCTAAAAATTAGTGCAGCACCTTGGATCGCTCCTTTAGAGTTTCTCTGCAATAAAGAAAAGCCTGTTGTTTACCCACTGTTGTTGTGTTTCCTGGTTCATTGGCGTGATTTCTATAAGTTGAATTACATGGGAGGAAGGGGTGACAAGATGGAAGATCCCACTGTTTCCCAGGGCTGTTTTAAATTGTAGACACAGTTGAATCAACAGAGTGACTCCCTCCCTCCCTGGAATATATGCAGAGGAGCAAAGGGGAAAATCTTGTTTTTGTCTGTTTCCTCATCCCCTCCAGGAAAGCCCGGACTTACTTCTGAGTAGAAGTAAGATTGTGCTGTGAGTATACAACCTCTGTCACACTTACTTGGGAGTAAGCCCCATTGAACACAATGAGACTTACTTCTGAGTAGACACAGGGAATTGGCCTCCTTTTGTGCAGGGAAGCATTTTACCTCCATTTAAAATCCTTCAACCTTTATTTAAAGTCCTTCCTCCCTTCCTTGGCAAGTTTATAGTGTAATGTCAGCCTTACATTTTGCACTATTATGGTTTTATTCCAGCTTACCTGTGGAATGGTGGTGGTCGTGGGGGAACCATGGGAGATGTCCTATTTGTTTACAGTGTCATTTAATTGTCCTGGGCCAGCTCTAGACGGGTGCTATTCCCCGCAGTAGCTTCAGAGTGGCGGCAGGTGGAATACATGATGCTGCCGCCACTCCAAAGCTACTGCGGGGAAAAGCCCCAAAGTTCTGCTCTAAAAAAGTCGGGCATTTACCCCGACTTATTTAGAGTGGAGCAGGCTGGGCAGGTAAGGGGGTGGACCAGTGAGCCATAAGCTCACTGCACCACCTCCGCAATCCTCCCTCCCATTTATTATTATTATTATTTGAAATAAACTTACTGCAGAAGAGGGCGGCCGATGCTCCCAGCTGCCCCTCCAGCTGCCGTTGGGCTGGCACGGGCCTGGAAGTGGCAACAGCAGGAAAACCCGCCGTGGCACTCCTTCCGCTATAGGTGGGCGGAAGGAGCATCAATGCGGAACGCAACACCAAGCGATGCCGGTGCGTGGCCACACCGGTGCCCTGAAGAGGAGGGCCTGGAAACTTCTGTGAGTAGCTAGAAATAGTTCATTTAAAGGAGCCCTTAGAGTTCCAACTGAAACTTAGAGTGGATTCACAGCCCCACTGACATCAGATCCACCAGCCTCCACTGAACCTTTCAGAGAGACAAAACAGAATCACATTCCAAAAATCCACATTTTAATGAACTTTCCAGTGCAGCTAATCTCGAAGAAAACGTGCACAAAATATTTGACATACTGGGGGAAAGTATGTGACAAATGCATAAACTTGAGAAATGTGAGCTCAAACTGCATTTCAGCAATGCAAAAATTTGCAATATTTTTAAAATGAGCACCAAAATGCGTACATAGATCCATATACTAGGAAGCACACACACCAATATATATATATACTAATTTCTGTACACATCATCATTAGGGATGTGCACTGGATCGGACCCGATCCACGATCCGAGTCCGGTCCAGTGGGAAATCGGATAAATTATCCGATTTCCGATCCCGCAGCTGGATCGGCCGATCCAATCCGAACCGGTCCGAAAAGGCTCCGAACCGGTTCGGCGGATCGGCGGATCGGCGGGCGCCCACTGGCGCCCACCGCCGCTTCCATTGGCGGGCGCCAGCGGGCGCCCACCGATGAAAGTGGACAGCGGGGGGGGGAGGAGGGGGGCGCTTACCTTCTCGGCCCGTCCGCTCCCGTCCGGCACTAGCAGCTACTACCAGCGGGCTCCGCGGCCTGCTCTAGGGTGGCGCGCCGGGTGATGTCATCACCCGGCGCGCTACTCTAGAGCAGGCTGCGGAGCCTGCTGGTGGTAGCCGCCGGCCCCGGACGGGAGCGGACGGGCCGAGAAGGTAAGCAGGGGGTGCGTGGAGGGGAGGAGGGGGCGCGCGGAGGGGGGAGGGGGGCCCTTACCTTCCCGTCCCGGCGGCTCCCGTCCCGGCGCCTACTACTACCAGCAGGCTCCGCGGCCTGCTCTAGGGTGGCGCGCCGGGTGATGTCATCACCCGGC
The DNA here is from genome assembly GCA_029215795.1 of Anniella stebbinsi. NCBI lineage: Eukaryota > Metazoa > Chordata > Lepidosauria > Squamata > Anniellidae > Anniella > Anniella stebbinsi. Next base: position 146,194,833 of record JARDYH010000004.1, read on the forward strand.
GCGCTACTCTAGAGTAGGCCGCGGAGCCTGCTGGTAGTAGTAGGCGCCGGCGCCGGCCGGGAGCCGCCGGGCCGGGAAGGTAAGCAGGGGGTGCGTGGAGGGGAGGAGGGGGCGCGCGGAGGGGGGAGGGGGGCCCTTACCTTCCCGTCCCGGCGGCTCCCGTCCCGGCGCCGGCGCCTACTACTACCAGCAGGCTCCGCGGCCTGCTCTAGGGTGGCGCGCCGGGTGATGTCATCACCCGGCGCGCTACTCTAGAGCAGGCCGCGGAGCCTGCTGGTAGTAGTAGGCGCCGGCGCCGGATGGGAGCCGCCGGGCCGGGAAGGTAAGCAGGGGGTGCGTGGAGGGGAGGAGGGGGCGCGCGGAGGGGGGAGGGGGGCCCTTACCTTCCCGTCCCGGCGGCTCCCGTCCCGGCGCCGGCGCCTACTACTACCAGCAGGCTCCGCGGCCTGCTCTAGGGTGGCGCGCCGGGTGATGTCATCACCCGGCGCGCTACTCTAGAGCAGGCCGCGGAGCCTGCTGGTAGTAGTAGGCGCCGGCGCCGGACGGGAGCGGACGGGCCGAGAAGGTAAGCAGTGGCGGGGAAGGGGGCTTACCCCCCCCGGAGCCGTCTGCTTCTATCCGCTGGCGCCCGCGGGCGCCAGCGGATGGAAGCGGGCGGCCCCAGGGGGGGTAGGGAGCGCGGGGGAGGGGGCTTACCTGCCGGGGCCGTCCACAGCGGACGGCCCCGGGGGGGGGAGGGAGTTAGGCCCCCCCTCAGCCACCCGCCGCCATTTTTTCCTCATAGACTTGCATTGCAATGCAAGTCTATGGGGAAAAAAATGGCGGCCGATCCAAAAATTTACGATTTTTGGGTCGGGATCGGACTCGATCCGGTCCGGGGGGCCTCCGATTTTGTCCGAACCGGTCCGGGACAAAATTGGAGGTCCCGATCCGGGTCCCGATCCGATCCGGGGGGTCCGTGCACACCCCTAATCATCATCATCATCATCATCATCATCATCAAAAGCTAGTATAGTAATGGAACTGAATGAGCTTGACCTCAACAAATGGACATCCTTGGTGGGACTGAATTTGACAGAGCCATCCATCCCTAGTGGCTATACAACCCTTAATACAATTGCACAAGACCATCTTTCCTGCATCTTCCTGATCCTATTTTGTGACTCTGGCGCTCTGCAGGAAGAAGTGCCTGAGTTATGGGGAGGAGTCCAAAACACAGTGGCAGGGCACATGCTCGATATGCAGAAAGTCCCATGTTCCGTCCCTGACATCTCCAGATAAAACACTCAGGCGATGTAAAAGATTTCAGCCTAATAGCCTGGACAGTTTCTTCCAGTCAAAATAGTCATGGCCCAGATTGACAAATAGTCTGATCTAACATAAGACAGCCTCAGTGGAGGCTGGTGGCTCTTATTTATTTATTTGTTTGTTTAATTCTTTATTTACAATATTTATATTTCACCCTATATCCAAAATAGATTCCAGAGCAGTGGTCAGTTAAAGAATGCTTCCTGGAAAAGAGCTGTTTTCTGGAGATGCCAGAAGCAGCACAGTGTTGGTGCCTGCCTGACCTCTAGGGGCAGGGAGTTTCAAAGAAAAGGGGCCACCACACTAAAGACTCTTCTCCTGAGGCACATCTTGATGAGCGGTTTGCCCCGAGGTGGCTTTGGAGTCGCAAAGGATCACATCTACAGGTTAAATAATAATAATTTTAAAAATACAAATGGGAAGGAACGGGCCAGCCGAAGGGGGAGAAAGAGAGGGATGCATGGCAACCGAACCAGCTCTCGTCCCTCTGACCTCCCTTTGGCTGCCTTGTTCCTTCCCCCGTTTGTATTTTTTTTTAAAAAAAATAATCTGTAGGTGTGATGGGGCGGAGAGGAATGGGGTAGCCAGAAGGAGGTCAGAGGGAGGAGAGCCAGTTCGGGCGCCATGCGTCCCTCTCTTCCTCCCCCTCCGGCTGCCCTGTTCCTTCTCCCTCCCCAGCGCTAGCTGTGGCAGCGGCTGCAGCTCCACACTTGCACTCCCTTGCCAGGAAGGAGTGCAGGAGCCGGATGCCTTGCAGCGCCGATACGCTGACGTCAAGATGGGGCCCTGGGGGACTCCAATCAGGCCATAGGTCCCTATGGAATCACCAGGGTCATTCTTCTAATGAACTCAGTGACCAGGTAGGTTGGCAAGGAAGAAAGCTTAAGGAAGGTATCCTTGTCTTATGTCAGTGGGGTGGTGAATGCACTCTGGGTGGCAGTCAGAAATATACCAAACATGCAGTTTTCACATTGGGAGTGGAAAATCATTAATATTTTTAGCATCTCTAACTTCAACCAGATCTAGCAAAATATCTCTTCTCCCTTGACTCAATTCCGTATCCTTTGAATTTCACCCAAGGCTGACATTCTTCTCTTCTTCTTTTTCCAAAAATATATGCAGTGTTTATCATTTTAAATCCGAACGTTTTGTTACAGCTCAACACTCCTACCAAAGTTTGGAGTTTGTCTTTCTTTCTACGGGTTCTATTGCATCTGAACCAAGCCCGATGCTTCATTTTAAGAGGGAATGTGTCCCCACTATGTTAATTCACTTGAAATGTATAATAAATAAATAAATAAATAACGCATTGAAGGAAACAGGCAATCCCAAGGTCGTGTGTATTCCCCCTCTTTCTCTTAGACCCCCTCTAGATGGATACTGTTTGACGCCTGGTTAGCCGATTATGCGCATAATCGCTGAAGCGCTTTATCGTAAATGCTTGTACACAAGAGGTAATTGAGCGCACAACTGGTAGCCTTACCGGTTGTTTGAAATGTGCTTTAGAAGTAGTTAATGCGGAGAATCGCTTGTTCACATAGGCAAAATGCGCTTTAACAGCCGGAGCAAAATAAAACTCGCTATTTAACGCGCATTCGATAATGCGCATAATCGGAGAGATAAAGTGCCTCAATTCCCGATTTATGCTCCGCTCTTGTAGAGGTAAAAACACTTCAAAGAGCTTTAAACATCTCGTGTAGAGGCAGCCTTAGTCAGACAGCCTTTTTTCTTTATAAAGGACAATGGCACCTATTAAGATAACTTTGGAACTAATTAATTTTTGCATATGCAACTTTCTTGGAGGGATGATTTATAAAGCTATATATCGGAGTGATAAATGGTAGCACCAAAGACTGTTTGCACCCCAAGTCATTTCCCAAGCCAAAGACTGTTCGCACCCCAAGTCACTTTCACTGCTAGGAAAGGAACTCTTTAAAGTTCCTTTCCTAGCAGAAGGTCATAGTGCAAGACATCCTTATGTACAAAGGCATTTGTTCTCTGGAGCACTGAAATGAAAACAAGCTTCCCCCACTCTTCACTGCAGCGCATCTTGTGACTCACAGGAATTAGTCCTGCACCTTCAGAATTTCTCATCCAAAGTCTGAACGAGGATACTTATCCACACAAGGTGAGAAAAAGGCAATAGCCACTGCCCAAAGATCACCAACAAGACTCAATAAAGCCCTCAATAACAGCTTCATATTTGCCCTTGGGGACCGTATGAATGCATGTTACTATGGAACACCCACAGAGCTGAGGTTGTTATTGCACCTGAACATTCTCTTATGCTGGACACATTTGACTAGACGTAGGCTGAAGCTGTACATATAAAGATGGATGCATCTGAACAAGTAATGACCTTGAGACCTTAACAGGATATTGGTCTGTCTTTCTAAAGGCCACCACCAGTTGCTGCTTTTTAAAAACACACATGGAGCTGCTTTTCAAGCTATCACCCAGTGCAGAGAAACAAAGTTCCAGAAGTTTATAAATGTGGATGGATTTTTTTTTTTTTTGAGAGAGAGAAATACTAGCAGCTTGAGGGATATTTTGTAGAGTGCCTAATGACTTCTTCCACTAGGCCTCACTAATAGAGATGCTCTCCCCTGTTTGAGAATGTATTAATCTGGCAGGATTTCTTTTTGCCTCCCTTGAAATTTCTCAGACTTTTGCCCAAAGAGGTAACTCCACATTCACCTTGAAATTTCATTTTAGGTGAAACTTGAGTGAAGGGTATTCACAGGCTCTTCTCAACCTGGAATATTAGTTTGTCTTTACATTTTAATTTTTAGTTCAATTTGGTGGCAATATGACATGCTGATTATGTAAAAGGCTCTCTACACATTGGGTCAAACTACACATTGTGTTAATCACGTCACGTGCAGTTCCCCCTTTGTTTTTACTCTAGAGTAAGTACATGTGAAGACCGAGCAAAGATGGCTATGGTCTTGCTAGTGAGGCTGGGGCCTCTTTGCTGAGATGGCTACAGTCTGGCTGGCAGGACTGGGGCCTCTTTGCTGAGAGAGTTCTCAAAAGCAACTTTCCAAAATAGTTGCTACAAGTTTCCCAGCAGCGGCACCTGGGTCATTATCAGGGAAGGAGAGAAGCCAAGGCTGCAACTAATTGGGGAGTAGGTTCTGAGTGTTTTCTGCTGTGGGAAAATGAAGCTTGGAGGAAAATGCCCCCCTGTGAGAGCCAGGAATGTGGGAGGCTGGAGGGAGGGCTGCAGATTGGCCAAAGTGGGTCATGATACCTGCTAGCCCAAAAGGGATAAATGGTATTGCAATGGGGCATGCCTTATCTTCCTCTGGGACCGAGTGTGTGAATGTGGAAGATCCCTGACCAGGGAGATAACAGCTTGGGGATTAATTAGGTTTTATTGTGTTAGTATTCTGGTTGGTTCCAGGGAAAGACTTGTCACCTGTGGTGTGATTTACAGTGGTTAATTGGTTTATTGCATTGCTGCTATCTACCTCATAGTACAATTCCCTTCCTCCCAAGCCCCTCCTTCCTTCCCTTTGTCCCTGTGTTTGTGCTTTTAAAACTGTGTGTTTGACTGAAGCCTTACATGACTAGTTTTAAGAATTTTAATAAACTAGTTCAGTCCCTAACTGTGTGTGGTTGTTTCCAGAGGCTGGCTTGGTCCACTTGGCACCAGACGAGAAGGTGGGCTCTGGGAATATCGGATTGAGAGTCCCAGGCCTACCTTTTAAGGTTGTGGGGTGAACCCCCATCTCCCTTCACAGTATGCACAGCCCCAATCTGGATCAGGAATACTACATGCTGAAATGGGAGATTTAGACTTCTCCCCCTCAACTGCTTGGTTACCAAAGTTCCACTCACACCAACACACTGGATGTTAAAAGATGAGTAAAACATTTCCTTTGGCATCAATGGAGTCCTTTTTTTCTTTTTAAACTCTGCCATGGGTTGTGTATGTGGAATTTGGGAATTAAATGACTGAAAGGGAAAATTAACACCCGTTCCTGGTGTGCAATAGAATAAAAACAAAGAGAGGGCCCATTAGTGTCATATGTAGTTTGGCCCATAGTAACTGAGTGCTTCCATCACTTGAGAATGCTCATGTGTCCACTAGGCATCACAGTGAATAGATTCACACAAGACGTTAACCCACACTTGGGGATTGAGTGTGGGTTATTGTTAACCATGCAGAGTAGCTAATTTTTCCTCAAACAAGCCTCTTTGAGAAACCATGGTTTGTTGCTGGGTTGTTCGGGATGATTGACAAACCACATTGCATGGTTTACAAGCCACCTTGCAGAAAATATCCAGTATTCAGACAACATGCTAACCCGAGGTTCAAGAAACAACCCACAGTTTAACAATACCCCACACTCAAACCCTCAATGTGCACAGTGATGCTGGTCAATGACATAACTGATCATATGCACATCGGGTTGGGTTCACCATGCAATGATGTGGATCGGTTGCATCTCTCATCCACATTAGGGACTGTCATGCATGTGTAGAGAGAGGATTAGCACAGTCCAAGGGTGTTCTGGAATTGATAGAGCCACAGCTCTGTCATAGAATTTGGAGCAAACCAAACTTCAATTACTTCTCCAGAAGCAACTAATTAATCTCAGGAATTTTCTAGAACTGAAATATATTGCTGGAAAGTGTGTGTGTGTGTGTGTGTGTGTGTGTGTGTGTGTGTGTCATTCATATATATATGTATGTGTATGTATATATATATATATATATATATATATAAATAAAATCTGTGTGCAGTGTTCTTTCTTGTACTAAAGGGGAAAGTATTGGCTTAATGATGCTGTGTAAATGTGGTTCTGTTTTTGTTTTGTAATTTGCGTAGCAAATCCAACTCAAAGATGGATTAGCCAGCCATTTGAAGATGGATGCAGATTCATTATTTAGCAACCACTTTGAGAATGAAAGGGGATATAAAAAAAAATAACCACTGCATTTTGCTCAGTTTGGGATTACAGTCGTTAAAGAAGATATTACATTCACATCAATGTTGCTCTGGCTGCCTGCTGTGAGATCCATCTGGAAGAATGGCTGGGTACCCACTCAAAAGTTAGTAGGACTCTTGCCATGAGCCAGAGGTGCCAGGTAGCAAGAGGCTTAGATGGATAGCCCATACCAAACACCGCCTAGGACATCTGTTCAGTACAATCAGATGAAGAAGGTCCATCTTCTATCTGACATCTCGCCCGACTGATCTAGCATGCAGCCTTGAAATTACTGACACCTGTGCATACTTAAATTAAAAAACAAAAACAAGAAAGTATCAAAAGGTAGATTTTATTTGGTGAACAATGGAAGATGATAACATACTTCACAGGCACTTCTGGATGCCAGAAAATAATGGATTGCTCTATGGTGTCCACTTAGGGATGCCTTGCAGGTAATTCAAGGAGTGAGACTAATGACCACAGTCGTTTTGTCCATACCTGCAGTTTCCTGGCAGGGAGCATGCTAGCCTGAACAATAAAACCAACCAACCAAGGAATGCTTTGGAGAGGGTCTTCAACTTGATGGTAGAACTGCTGAAGAAGCTAAACAAAACTGATTGGTCACCAAGGGAGTGTACAATTCCAATTCAATCAGGGCAAAAGAAATTGCTTTACTCGTAACAATTTCCTCCGCATGAAAATTATGGATTATATGGGGGGAGAGGGACAACAAACAAATGCTATTAAATCCTTCTGTTGTGTTGGCATAATATCCTGGTGTTTCGTGGAGAGCACTATTTTAGTTGGATGCATAGCCAAGCTGATCCAATATCTGTAAGTGCTTCCGGCATAAACTGCAACTTGAACCAAATATGAATAGCACATACATTTTTCCTCTGACATCGTTTTGTTAATTTTCTTGGAAAACCTGAATATACAAATGGGTTCAGTCTCCTCACCCATTCACCACCCCTTTCAAAATCCTTTAAGCATATACATAAGAGTTGTTTCTGATGTTCATTTGCTCTATGAGAATCTGGTGCCAGGAATAGGAGGGGGGCATTCCCGAAAGCTTCATATCTATGTCCATATGGGCTAGTAGGGAGAAAATTCCAGTTTAGTTTCCTTCCTGATAGGCTACTTTTTTATGCTCTAAAAAGTCTGTGTTCCCTCCCTTCGAGACAGAGTATTCAGCCATCTGTGATCTGAAATAGATCAATCTTAGGAATTCTATATCAAATAATGTTTCTACATGGATAGTTTGGCTCAGGTTTCCAAGTAAATGAGCTGATCTGAGTACTTGATTCTAGGGTGGCATCTAAACATTTAAATATTTTTTTAAAAAATATATATGCTTACAACTAGGAGATACTGCATAATCTGCTGTGTGGGTCTGCCCCCTTCCTTTATAGATGCCCCCCTTTAGCAACTTTTTTTTAAGTCTACAGGGTTAATTTGCCTTGAAATTGTGTGGTTGGTGGTGATCAAGGGCTTGGAATTGTAGGTTGTATTATGCCCCCCACACCCTAATTTGAGCACTATTTTTATCATTCAAATACAGGAATAAACTAATAAGGTAGAATAATTACACTAAGGATGTAATCCTTTGCATGTTTGGATATAAAAAAATCCTGCCACTGCCAGATGGCCCAGCCTTCATGGCAGGCTGGCTCATACTGAGATTTGTAGGCCTTTTTCCTGTCTAAATATGCATAGGATTGCACCCTAAGGCTCCTATAAATTTAGCCATATCCCACAACAATCCCTCAAAAATCTGCTATTAGTTACCGTATTTCTTTGATTCTAAGATGCACTTCTTTCCCATATAAACGTCTCTAAAAACGGGGTGCGTCTTAGAATCAATGGCATCTTAGAATCACAGTTTTCGAATTCCCCCACGCTTTGGACAAGGCAAAGGTTTTATTTTGTATTTTTTTTCTTAGAATCAAAGCTTTTTTCTGTTGGTAGTACTGAAATTAAGATGCGTCTTACAATCGATGGCGTCTTAGAATCGAGGAAATACGGTAGTTTAAATTGTAAATATTTCAACTTAACTAACTGGCTTTTATTTAATGTAAGCATAAGCACCTGGAGGATTCAGGATCAGATTGAGGACTCTGAGCAATACCACTCCCAGCCCACCTTCCATTGCCAATAGAGAGCTGAAAAGGAAGAAAGGAGAGCGGAACATCTGTGGCACAAAACATGCTAGCAAATCCCTTTGAGTAGTGGTGGCTGAGGTGTTGGTTCACCACCCCTTTCCCAGTTGGCTTCCCAGAGAACTAGTTGTTGACCAGGGACCAGAGGAGACAGAGAACACTTGGTAGATGGAGGTGCACTTCCTGGAGTAAAAATATAAAAGGACAATACAACATAATACCATTGAATCAACATTTTCAATTTCTCTAGAGAAATTTCAAACTATCTCACCAAAAAATCCTAGAGTTTCTTGAAAGCTTATCAGGGGTCCTTCAATGAGAAGCTGAGTAATGGAGGACAAGCTTTCTGAAAGACAGGTTGTTTCTCATTACCATCCTTCTACTGTAAGGAGGGAGTTGTAGGTTGCACACTCAGGAGGAATTCTCTTTGGAGGATCACCTGGAGCCAAACGTTGCAGAGGAGCTGCCTGTGATGGGTCACCTTGAGGCAGATCAGGAAGACTCTGAGCCCTTGGAGAATATGACAGCAAAGCCTTCCCATCAAAATGTGGATAACCCCATCTTTGAATCAGAGGCTCATGCTGAATGGCCACCTAGTCATAGGGAGTGCAGGTGCCTAAAGGTATAGCCTTAGGTGGCTGTGAGAAGTGGAAATGCCCACCAGAAGAATAAAGACTCCTCATGAGGGAATGGTTACTCGAGAGCAAGCCTCTCCTCAAGAGTAGACCATTCCTCAGATGACATAGATGGCCTGCAACTGTGCTCAGGTTTGGTTTCTGAATGCTTAGGCTTAAAAAAGTCAGTTCTAGGCTAGGCTGACCAGATAAAATCCAGGTCAGGGCTCCTGTAACTTTAACAGTTGTAGAGAAAAGGGAATTTCAGCCAGTGTCATTTGTATGCAATTAGATCCTGGTGATATTCCCTCTTCATCACAACAGTTAAAGGTGCAGGCACTATACTAGAGTGGCCATATACAAAAGAAGGCAGGGCCCCTGCAACTTTAACTGTTGTGATGAAGAGGGAATTTCACCAGGAACAAATTGCATACAAATGACTAGGGATGTGCACTGACCCCCCGGATCGGATCGGATAGCGGATCGGAATCAGACCTGGGGGGTCGGATCGGATCGGATCGGATCGGAGGATGGTCGGATCGGATCGGACCGGATGTCCGATCCGGATCGGACGCCATTTTGAATGCTTTTTCCCATAGCCAAGTAGTGTTTTACAAAAACGCCTATAACTTTTTCATTTTTAAAGATAGAAGGATGAAACTTGGGCACATTATACACTGGTTAGGGATAGTTATCTGTGAGAAATTTCAGAAAGATTGGTGCATGCGTTTTGTGGTAATTAATTGTTTAATAAATACCCAGAAATGCCTATAACTTTGTCATTTTTAAAGTTACAAACATGAAACTTTGCCACATTGTAGGTGGTACCTTGGGACCTATCTGTGAGAAATTTCAGAAACGTAGGTGCTTGCCTTGTGTGGCAATTAATTTTAGAAAAATGGGTAGTAGTGGGGTAAATACATTTACGCCTCCCATTTTTTTATTTTTGAAGATACAAACAGGAAACTTGGGCACATTACAGGTACCACTTGCCTTGATATGTGTGTGAAATTTCAGAAACATTGGAGCTTGCCTTGTGTGGCAATTAATTTTTGAAACAATGAGGAAAGAAACACCTATAACTTTGTCATTTTTAAAGTTACACACATGAAACTTTGCCACATTGTAGGTGGTACCTTGGGACCTATGTGTGTGAAATTTCAGAAACATAGGTGCTTGCCTTGTGTGGCAATTAATTTTTTAATAAATACCCAGGAATGCCTATAACTTTGTCATTTGTAAAGTTACACACATGAAACTATGCCACATTGTAGGCGGTACCTTGGGACCTATGTGTGTAAAATTTCAGAAACGTAGGTGCTTGTATTGTGTGGCAATTAATTTTTGAAACAATGAGGGATTCATTGGACAGCACTTGCCCATAGGGATTCATTGGACAGTACTTGCCCATAGGGATTCATTGGACAGTACTTGCCCATAGGGATTCATTGGACAGTACTTTCCTATAGGAAATCATTGGAAAGCACTTGCCCATAGAAAATCATTGGAAAGCACTTGCCCATTGAGAAATACAGTTATGCCTCCCACTTTTTTATTTTTGAAGATACAAACAGGAAACTTGGGCACATTGTAGACTGGTTAGGGATAGTTATCTGTCAGAAATTTCAGAAAGATTGGTGCATGCGTTTTGTGGCAATTAATTTTTTAATAAATACCCAGGAATGCCTATAACTTTGTCATTTTTAAAGTTACATACATGAAACTTTGCCACATTGTAGGTGGTACCTTGGGATCTATGTGTGTAAAATTTCAAAAACGTAGGTGCTTGCCTTGTATGGCAATTAATTTTAGAAAAATGGGTAGTAGTGGGGTAAATACATTTACGCCTCCCATTTTTTTATTTTTAAAGATACAAACAGGAAACATGGGCACATTACAGGGAACACTTCACTTGATATGTGTGTAAAATTTCAGAATGATAGGTCCAGGCATGTGGTGGCAAGGTGTCTGCACACACCACTTTGAAGACTGTAGAAAATTTCTCCTGTAACGATCCCAGCGAGAGAGAGTGATCCTAGGCTCAGCCGTTCTGCTTGAGTGAAAGTATCAAAGCAGACACGAGCCAAGTGCTACTTTGTTTCTCCTTTTGTAATGGATACTAGCTCAGTTGCAGCCAAGCGTGCAAGGATCAAAGAGATGAGAGAAAGTGTTTCCTTCTTCTTCCCGGGAGGCGGGAGGGTGCAATTGACAGCCCCAGCCTCTGTGTAAAAAAGGTTAATAACTTTTAATCTAAAAAATTCGTAGCCACCAAATGCCTGGACCTATCATTCTGAAATTTTACACACATATCAAGTGAAGTGTTCCCTGTAATGTGCCCATGTTTCCTGTTTGTATCTTTAAAAATAAAAAAATGGGAGGCGTAAATGTATTTACCCCACTACTACCCATTTTTCTAAAATTAATTGCCATACAAGGCAAGCACCTATGTTTTTGAAATTTTACACACATAGGTCCCAAGGTACCACCTACAATGTGGCAAAGTTTCATGTATGTAACTTTAAAAATGACAAAGTTATAGGCATTCCTGGGTATTTATTAAAAAATTAATTGCCACAAAACGCATGCACCAATCTTTCTGAAATTTCTGACAGATAACTATCCCTAACCAGTCTACAATGTGCCCAAGTTTCCTGTTTGTATCTTCAAAAATAAAAAAGTGGGAGGCATAACTGTATTTCTCAATGGGCAAGTGCTTTCCAATGATTTTCTATGGGCAAGTGCTTTCCAATGATTTCCTATAGGAAAGTACTGTCCAATGAATCCCTATGGGCAAGTACTGTCCAATGAATCCCTATGGGCAAGTGCTGTCCAATGAATCCCTCATTGTTTCAAAAATTAATTGCCACACAATACAAGCACCTACGTTTCTGAAATTTTACACACATGGGTCCCAAGGTACCGCCTACAATGTGGCAAAGTTTCATGTGTGTAACTTTACAAATGACAAAGTTATAGGCATTCCTTGGTATTTATTAAAAAATTAATTGCCACACAAGGCAAGCACCTATGTTTCTGACATTTCACACACATAGGTCCCAAGGTACCACCTACAATGTGGCAAAGTTTCATGTGTGTAACTTTAAAAATGACAAAGTTATAGGTGTTTCTTTCCTCATTGTTTCAAAAATTAATTGCCACACAAGGCAAGCTCCAATGTTTCTGAAATTTCACACACATATCAAGGCAAGTGGTACCTGTAATGTGCCCAAGTTTCCTGTTTGTATCTTCAAAAATAAAAAAATGGGAGGCGTAAATGTATTTACCCCACTACTACCCATTTTTCTAAAATTAATTGCCACACAAGGCAAGCACCTACGTTTCTGAAATTTCTCACAGATAGGTCCCAAGGTACCACCTACAATGTGGCAAAGTTTCATGTTTGTAACTTTAAAAATGACAAAGTTATAGGCATTTCTGGGTATTTATTAAACAATTAATTGCCACAAAACGCATGCACCAATCTTTCTGAAATTTCTCACAGATAACTATCCCTAACCAGTGTATAATGTGCCCAAGTTTCATCCTTCTATCTTTAAAAAAGAAAAAGTTATAGGCGTTTTTGTAAAAAAATACTTGGCTATGGGAAAAAGCATTCAAAATGGCGTCCGATCCGGATCGGACCTCGTCGGATCGGATCGGATCGGATCGGAGGTTGATCGGATCGGATCGGATCGGATCGGATTTTCCCGATTTTGGGGCGGATCGGATTCGGATCGTGGATCGGATCCGATCCGATGCACACCCCTACAAATGACACTGGCTGAAATTCCCTTTTCTTTACAACTGTTAAAGTTACAGGAGCCCTGACCTGGATTTTATCTGGTCACCCTATTCTAGGCATAACTTGCTGGTGCCAGTCTTGGGTATCTCCTGACTATGTAGCTCAGCTTCTTTGTACTTCCCTGAATTGGAACCCCAAACTGCCTTCAAACCATGCCTTTGGGACTGACCCTTGCTACCTTCTAGCTGCTCTCGCTTTGCACCACCAGAAGCAGTACAGGGACTACATTTCTCTATCTAATGGCCTTGGGACCCTGAATATAATTTTGCTTCACGAACCAATTTCTCCGAAGTGGCCAGTCTCCGTAATAAAGTTGGTTACGAAGCAGCAGCACATTTCCTCAGGTGTGCCATTTCCTACAGATACATACAATTTATTATACATACAATTTCACTTTGACGTGCATGCCACATGCAAAATCCCAGAGAGCCATATCTCTGTCTTGCACCTTGAATACTTTTCTCTTTTCCTTAGGGGTGAACCTGTGAGCCGATATTTTACCTCAATTTAAACCTTGGAGGACACCTGGGCTCTACATTAAACTACATCAAGGAGGGAAGGGGCTTCTTGGATCGGGCTAGCCAGCTGACAATTGGTCAGTCCTGCTCCAGACAATTGGCCCAATTCACTTCTCGCATTCGCTTTGTCCTTGCAGAGAAGCCTTGGCCAGAGCTGTACATAACCGAGAAGGCAGAATAATGGGGGGGGGGGAACAATGCAGGGCATTTCAATGTGGGAGGAGAAGGTAAAGCAGAGGAACAAGTATCAAAATCTTCTCAGAGCTAGGACTCAAAGCCCATATACTGGGAAATTCATTAGCATTCCAAATAAAAATAGCTGAGCCAATTAATAGAATAAACGTTCTCCTCATTATATTTCCAAACATGGGCAGAAAACGCTAGAGCCTTGGGGAACAAAAAGAATTATTACAAGCGTGAAAAATGTTTCTGTTCTGATGCTGTTTTTTAAATGACAACATAATATGTTATGGATCATTTGATTTTTTATATATATATATATATATATTCAGAGCCCAAAAAGGCATATGCTGCTATCGGCATGTGTTGCAGTCTTTGCCTTATGACAGTTGGCAGCAAGCAAATGTCAGTCAACCACAAAATGTCAAGAAGAAATGTTCCCAATAAAGGTATTAGATTAGTTAATAACACATGCTTTTTAAAAAAGTAAATCACTACCATTCATCTCAAGGCGCAGGAAAATAATCTAACTGTTAAACTCCAGACATAAACAGGAACACATAAGTCCCTGAACTCAATAATAGAGGAAGGCCTTGATTTGCGATGTTGACGTGAGCTGCAAATTAGGCTTTTCATACCTGGCCCAAATTACATTAATGCAATGTCAATTTGACAGCTAGCAAGTCACTGACATCAGCTTTTAATTGGTCCTGTGTTATTACCATCGAAAATGTTCCTTGTTCCACGATATAACAGTCAATATCTTCTTTTTTACCTTTATATCTGACTGAGACTGCAGATCATTTCTTGTTCTGGCTTTTTTTTTTTTGGACTTAGCTTCAGACTTTGGGATTCCTTAATCCTAGACTGAGTCACACCCAAGCCTTGCTTATGGCTCTGCCCTCCCTATTGTCAACAGCACAGAAGGAAATAAGGAGAGGTATATAATCCATTTTAAAATCAAGATTGTTTCAGTGAGATAGACTTATCTTTTCTATCACTATTTTTGGCAAGGCTATAATTCAGTTATTCAGATATTCGTTCTGACTGGGTTTAACAGTTTTCATGGATGATGGCAGGGGAGAGGAGGTTCAAGATATGAAAAAAAGAGAATACAAACGGGAAATAAAAATGCTCAGTAGAAAGTTTTCTTTTTGAACTGGAAAGCGGAATATATGTTGGTGTGGCTGTCTATTGAAGTATCTGAAATATCCATTAACTATGCCACAAGCATAATGGGAAATGGGAAATCAAATCAGGATTTATTTTCTAATGTTTTAGAAGATACATAGACTAGAAACCTGGAGCCAAAGATTTGGATGGTTAGTTAAAATCAATATGTGATGTATGCAGTCCCACCACCGTACATTGTTTATTGGCCCTTGTTTCTTCCTTTGGGAGGCTTTGCCCCAATGCAGTGGCAGCAGAAGCCAGGACTGGCACAAGTCCCATCAGGGTCTAGACTCTAGACCTTACAAATGGAGAAAGCAGAACATGTGGGACAGCCAGCAAAGCAGCAGGTCTGTTTAATGGATTGGAGTGCTGGGGGCTAGAACCGAGCTTGACAAGGTAGACAGTCCAGTGTAGTATTTACAACCTAGGAGGGCAAGAGTAGCAGATATAGCTTCAAGCGGAGAGAGAGAAGCCATATCCAAGTATTCCTTACGTGTGCAGAATCAACGTGCTTCTATTGCCCCCTACTTGTGGGCGCAGCTTTCTGAAGAGCAGATCCTGAAAACTCTTGAGTTTTCCCACAAGCCAACCAAAACCTATGTTTCTGTTTCTTGTTTCTTTTTAAAAATAGTAATTATTTTAACATGGTTTTATTCTTTTATCCAATTTTGTATTTTTATTGTTCACTGTTCCGGAATCTGACTAGATGTGGAGTACTATACAAATGTTGTAAATAAATAAATAAATAAATAAATAAATAAAACTAAAGGCAATCCTGCTTTCTTGATTTTCTCCCAGCCATGTTCCCAATTATTGGTGGGATTTTGGGCACAATCCTATGGGATTGCCAGCTGCTAGATGGAAGCCTCCAATCTCGGAGGCTTCCGAGTATCCTATGTCCTCCTTGGCTGCTGCCATAGGGCAGAAGGAGCAAACGAGGTGAGTTGCATCTCTCCATCCTCACAGGCCTAGAGGAAAAAATAAACAGAAGGCCTCTGAGCCCATCTAGAGAGGCCCATCTAGAGGGGGAAAAAATAAAAAAGTCCTCTGAGCCTGTCTAGAGAGGTCATGCTGCCAGGGGCAGGCTGTGAAGGGCACAGGATACAATATACCTGACCTCTCCTCTCCTCTCCCCTCCCCTCCCTTCCCCATTCACTGTACGTCTGTAACACCAAATTTTAACCTCTGTGAGGTCATCTGAGGTCACTTTTCCAACTTCATGAAGCACCCACATGGTTCTTTCCACAATGGCTGTGAAGAGGTTGCAGTGTGGGTAGGTGGGGGAGGGATTGGAAAGCAGGGTCCCCTTCTTGACATCATGGGAGTGTCTATGGCTTTGGGAAGGCGACTCTGATGTATTATATGGCCCCTGGGATGCTCTTCAAGGGATCGCAAGATTTGTTTGTTAATCATCTTCCTAGCTGGGGAGTACTGTCTAAACATACACCTTTAGTAGCAGAAGTAAAACCAAAATGTTTTGATACCATTATATGTAAACCTCCGGGTAACTGAAGATAAATAGGCTAGCAGTTTGCATAAATGAAATTGATTTTGATAGTTTAAGGAGTCTAGTTCTGTAGATTTTGCATGCCTTTCAGAAATGTTTCTCTCTCTCTCTCTCTCTCTCTCTCTGTGTGCTTTCCTCCTCTCTCTCTCTTTCTCCCCTTTCTCTCTGTTAGCCACCTCCTCTTCTTCTCCACATGAGCTTCTCCACGTTCAGCCAAAACCCCACAGCCTTATCAGGGCAAAGTCTTCTGGAATCCTCACAGGCTTAACAATTAGCAAAATACATGCACTCACCTACCGTTGTTTTTGCCACCCATAGGTTTCAATTCTACTGCCAGCAGATGGTGCTGTTTGATAGCGAGTTTTCCATTTCTTAGAGCATTTTCAAGGTTTTATAAAATGATGGTGTAGCACTTGGAGGCAGCATGAGACGCATCAGAGATTGATGATGTCATGAAAAGTACCCACAAAGTTCTATCAATGACCAATCACGAGTGTGCAATAAATTGCTCATGTGGAGAAGCTCTCTCTCTCTCTTTCTATCCCTCCACCTCTCTCTCTTACTGCAAGGTGACAGAGTTCCTCCCTTTTTCTGCTTTCCCTTTCCCTCTATATGAAATTGGGTGTGTGTGGATGGGTGTTTCCCAATTAGTGATTATTTCTTGCTTGAGGGATGCACATCCTGCAGTTGGAGACACTGTGTCATGACTCTGTAAGTTCTAACGAAAAGGGTGAGGACAACAAACAGACCTCTTGAAGGGAAAATACAAATCTTTTATTATACACAAAAAACGATCGTTCTCCCTCCTCCAGCAAGACAAAGGAAAACAAGGTTATCAAAAAGGTTCTTTAGCCCCTAGGCATTCAGTTGAGCTAACTTAGAGAGAAAAGAGAACAGAGTCATATAATTTAAGACAAATTAGCCTGTAGTGCTTTGTTTGCTAGCTTCTCTTAGCGGCGGGCGGTCCTGAGTTTGAAGTCTCTTCTCTTTGCCCTACGTCTCGCCACTCCATTCTTCAACCTATTTGTCCCAGAAGAGAAAGTACTCTCTCTCTCGTTAAGGTCATCCCCTTGGGGATTAACTTCCTCTCCTGCCGTGGGAAAGGGCTCTTCTTCCTCTTGTTGCAGCAACTCCCCCAGCTCTTGCATTCCAACCCCAGGATCCGAGTCACTATCTGAGATTTCATCCCTTTGAAGCAGGGAGTTGGACGTAGACACAACACACTGCAAATACCAAAATGTAATAAAACATTTTAAAAAATCAATTTGGGTTTCAATACTCTTCACTAACAGGGCATTGGAATTCATTACATATCTAAGATATTGAGGTCTAATTGGCCCAACTGCTACTTTATACTGATGCAGCAAATAAGACAAGGAACCCTCCAGGAAGTTTTGAGTTGGGGAATTGGTGAGTAAGAGCCAATCCTATTATGTTTAGGTAGGGGGAAAAAGTCCTAAAACTCCCAGCATTCCCCAGACAGGTTTAGTCTGTGAGCCCAAAGTTCCCCACCCTTGGACTAAGGGATTCAGCCAAAACATCCACAAAGTCATGGAAGAGGAGAAATTTGAATGAAAATATAAATGACATTATCATCATAGAGGAATTCTAAGAACAGGTTCCAGGCACTGGATGCAGCAAGAGCGAAATGGCAATCATCAACACCAATTTAGTTTAAAAACTAAATAAATCCAAACAAAGGAGGTTGAAATTAGGGATGTGCACTGACCCCCCGGATCGGATCGGATAGCGGATCGGAATCGGACCTGGGGGGTCGGATCGGATCGGATCAGATCGGAGGATGGTCGGATCGGATCGGACCGGATGTCCGATCCGGATCGGACGCCATTTTGAATGCTTTTTCCCATAGCCAAGTATTGTTTTACAAAAACGCCTATAACTTTTTCATTTTTAAAGATAGAAGGATGAAACTTGGGCACATTATACACTGGTTAGGGACAGTTATCTGTGAGAAATTTCAGAAAGATTGGTGCATGCGTTTTGTGGCAATTAATTTTTTAATAAATACCCAGGAATGCCTATAACTTTGTCATTTTTAAAGTTACAGGCATGTGGTGGCAAGGTGTCTGCACACACCACTTTGAAGACTGTAGAAAATTTCTCCTGTAACGATCCTAGCAAGAGAGAGTGATCCTAGGCTCAGCCGTTCTGCTTGAGTAAAAAGTGAAAGTATCAAAGCAGACACGAGCCAAGTGCTACTTTGTTTCTCCTTTTGTAATGGATACTAGCTCAGTTGCAGCCAAGCGTGCAAGGATCAAAGAGATGAGAGAAAGTGTTTCCTTCTTCTTCCCGGGAGGCGGGAGGGTGCAATTGACAGCCCCAGCCTCTGTGGAAAAACATTTATAACTTTTAATCTAAAAAATTCGTAGCCACCAAATGCCTGGACCCAGCTTTCTGAAATTTTACACACATATCAAGTGAAGTGTTCCCTGTAATGTGCCCATGTTTCCTGTTTGTATCTTTAAAAATAAAAAAATGGGAGGCGTAAATGTATTTACCCCACTACTACCCATTTTTCTAAAATTAATTGCCATACAAGGCAAGCACCTATGTTTTTGAAATTTTACACACGTAGGTCCCAAGGTACCACCTACAATGTGGCAAAGTTTCATGTATGCAACTTTAAAAATGACAAAGTTATAGGCATTCCTGGGTATTTATTAAAAAATTAATTGCCACAAAACGCATGCACCAATCTTTCTGAAATTTCTCACAGATAACTATCCCTAACCAGTATACAATGTGCCCATGTTTCCTGTTTGTATCTTCAAAAATAAAAAAGTGGGAGGCATAACTGTATTTCTCAATGGGAAAGTGCTTTCCAATGATTTCCTAGGGGAAGTGCTTTCCAATGATTTCCTATGGGCAAGTACTGTCCAATGATTCCCTATGGGCAAGTACTGTCCAATGAATCCCTATGGGCAAGTGCTGTCCAATGAATCCCTCATTGTTTCAAAAATTAATTGCCACACAATACAAGCACCTACGTTTCTGAAATTTCACACACATAGGTCCCAAGGTACCACCTACAATGTGGCAAAGTTTCATGTGTGTAACTTTACAAATGACAAAGTTATAGGCATTCCTTGGTATTTATTAAAAAATTAATTGCCACACAAGGCAAGCACCTATGTTTCTGAAATTTCACACACATAGGTCCCAAGGTACCACCTACAATATGGCAAAGTTTCATGTGTGTAACTTTAAAAATGACAAAGTTATAGGTGTTTCTTTCCTCATTGTTTCAAAAATTAATTGCCACACAAGGCAAGCTCCAATGTTTCTGAAATTTCACACACATAGGTCCCAAGGTACCACCTACAATATGGCAAAGTTTCATGTGTGTAACTTTAAAAATGACAAAGTTATAGGTGTTTCTTTCCTCATTGTTTCAAAAATTAATTGCCACACAAGGCAAGCTCCAATGTTTCTGAAATTTTACACACATATCAAGGCAAGTGGTACCTGTAATGTGCCCAAGTTTCCTGTTTGTATCTTCAAAAATAAAAAAATGGGAGGCGTAAATGTATTTACCCCACTACTACCCATTTTTCTAAAAATTAGTTGCCACACAAGGCAAGCACCTACGTTTCTGAAATTTCACACACATAGGTCCCAAGGTACCACCTACAATGTGGCAAAGTTTCATGTGTGTAACTTTAAAAATGACAAAGTTATAGGCATTCCTGGGTATTTATTAAAAAATTAATTGCCACAAAACGCATGCACCAATCTTTCTGAAATTTCTCACAGATAACTGTCCCTAACCAGTGTATAATGTGCCCAAGTTTCATCCTTCTATCTTTAAAAATGAAAAAGTTATAGGCGTTTTTGTAAAACAATACTTGGCTATGGGGAAAAGCATTCAAAATGGCGTCCGATCCGGATCGGACCTCGTCGGATCGGATCGGATCGGAGGTTGATCGGATTGGATCGGATTGGATTTTCCCGATTTTGGGGCGGATCGGATTCGGATCGTGGATCGGATCCGATCCGATGCACACCCCTAGTTGAAATATGTGCTTAGGAATGCAATCCTATGCATATCTCTTCAGATCTAAGTCCCACTGCGTTCAGTAGGTCAGGAAAGTGGATATTGGATTGTATCATAATTTTTACATTTCAATACTGCATTTTTTTTAAAAAAAATACATCTATTCCCCATTTGATTTTACTGTGGATTGTTAATGTACCCTATGAAAATATGATAATTGAGCTGATATGGGTTTATTTCATGCTTAGGCATCAATAACCCTTTAAGTCATACCATTCTGTTGAATTAAATCACGTCAGCTCCCCTCCCCTCCACCTTGGTTTGCTCCATCATTTGCTTTAACATTAGTTTTTTTGTTGGTGTGCGTAGCAGTTCTTCTAATGATGTGCCAAGTTCCTTGCTGAATATGCAGATGAGCTGTACAGCTGCCACTGCATTTCTCTCTAGGGTACTTCTGAATAAGACACGCCAGGAATATCTTCTTCAATTTGGCTAGAAATGAAGAGAGAGAGAAATCGAAGAGTTTAAGAGTTGTATTTCCACTGATCCCAACACTATCAGGTTCTCCTCTCCCATAGAGGAACTTCCATCATTGTGCATATACAGCCCTTTCTGACATGCACATCATGCATGGATGACATGGGTGAGGAGGTTGAGAGACCTTTTAGCTGAGGGGAGGGTACTAGACAATGCAGCCCATGCATTCCTCACATTTTGATTTATTATTTATATATTATTGGCATTTATATACTACCTTATCTGCTAAAAAGCCATCAAGACAGTATACAAAAATTTAAAACAATAAAACCTTAAAACAAGAACATTAAAAATAGTAAGAACATCAAGATGACATATTTCCAAAGGCTAAACTGAAGAGATGTGTCCTTCTAAAGGCCAAGTGTGTGGGGACCAACTGTAGTTCTTGGAGGCACACATTGCATAGTTTGGGGGTAACCTATGAGAAAGCTCTCTCATGTGTGTCCAACCAACAGGCCTCTGTGGGTAATGGTGCCCTCAGAAAAACCTCTCCTGCAGTTCTTCAATATGCGGGCAGGTTCAAAGTGAAACAGGTGGTCCCTTAGATCACATCTAGTATTGCTCTATATTAGATCTCTTGCAATTATTAAAAAAACACATTATGTTTCTGTGGTGATATGGAAGTTCAGGCAATGCTATTTTATCTATGATGACCCATTCATGCATGACTCACCATTTTATATCGCAGTAATCAAGGGCTAAACATGACCTAGGATTTAAAAAGTACCCACCATCACTACCACCACCACCACCACCACCACCACCACCATAAAACACACTATGGGAATCATTATAGGATGGATACATAGCGGTCATCTCTCTCATAATAAAGACATTTCCTGGAGAACCACATGAAATGTCATTGAAGGAAAACACGTTAGATTTTTCCCAGTATGCGATTTCATTGAATTTTTTAGCATGTCTTGACTAAGATAACCACCTTCTGGAAGAAGAAAGCAAATCCATCTTCACAGCCAACTCACGAGTTAGTTCAAACCACTTCCTGTTGCTGTTGTTGTTGTTGTTGTTGTTTTGAATGGTGAGGATCAGTTGCTTATACAAACAATCACAAGATATGAGGTGATAGCGGAAGGTCATCATTGTAGCAATGCCCGTGATCTCAGAACTACATTTCAAGTAGAATAGATTGCAGAGATTCTTTGGCTGGGAAGAATGTGTTCCACCAGTTCCCACCCCAGATGATTAATTTTGGTCATTGGAAATTAGTGGTCTGTTATGCTCTCTAATATGGCTGCTGTTATTACCTTGACAAAAAAAAAAAAATAGAGGAAAATTCTGATTTTTTTTTTCCCAGAGCAAATAGTGCCAACCACCAAATTGAGATTCAGGTCTGAATTAGTTTCAAATAGCAAGTCTTCAGTGTGATGCAGAACATGTGGAAAACAAGGAATATCTTCATGCTACACTTCCCATTTCCTTTCACCCTTTTCAAAACAATGAATCAGTGTGCAGGAGCTGAGTTCAGTTCAGAAAGCTTTCACATGTGGCAGCCATAAATTAACACAAATTTAGAAATGAGAAAGGCAGCAATACAGCAATGTTTCAAAATGGCAGGTTCACACTTACCTTGTTCATACAAATGGAAGGCAGGATCTACACTACTGCTTTAAAATGGCTTATAATACTAGTGACAACTGTTGAGGCCCAGAACACACTCCATTTACAGTTTTCGAACCATTTTCAAAGTGTCATATGCTGCTTGGTGTAGATCTGGCCAAAGAGTCCCATGAATGCAAAGAGTGGCCCTTAGTAACATGTGAGTAACTAGCCCTTACTTATGATGTGATACCAATAACATTTAGTTGGAGAATTATAAGCCCCCCTCTAGAAGATGTTGGTTTGATGCCTGATTCTCCGAATGGGGCATATCAACCTACATTCAAATTTATGTCTCTGCTAAATGCCGGTTCTTCCACTACTGCACACAGTGGTGGAGGCGCGCCCATCCGCCGCCTTTGACCAGGCTCAGCTGCCACTGCTGCCTCCTCCTCCTCCTCTGGTGAGGAGCTGCAGACCCCATTTCCATCTGCAGCCATCACCCATGGAGCAGGAAAGCAGCCTGGAAAGAGAGCCTTTGCTGTCACCGCCAGCAGCAGCAGCTTGTGAGCATGACCAAGGGCTGTTGCAGCTGAACGGTGAAGGGGAGTGTGTGTATTTGAGTCGGAGGGCAAGGGGGCACCTAGCAAACGTGACATGGAGGGGCAGCCCTGGAAGAACTCCTGACATGTGTCTCTTTGGCTCTGATCCCAGACCCGTCCACCTGCCTATCCATCCTGGGTCGCGCATCAATTCCTTTCCCTCCAATTGTCGCCAACCCTCCTCCTCGCCTTGGCTCCCATAGCCTCAGACGCCCCATGGACGGGAAGGATGCGAAGATAGGCTTCCTCTAGGCCCCAGCCCAGAAAGAAAGCCTTTGCTGCTGCCACCACCAGCAGCAGCAGTAGCTCGTCACCACTCTCTGGCAGCGCTGCCCCGGGAGTCTCACCCTGTCAACAACGCTGAGTGGGGGAATCGTCGCTGGTGGTGGGGTGGTCACCACCAAAGTACGCCCACTATCACCATTCATGTGAATACTCAGAAGTTGTTTACATGAAGATAAGGCACTGTAACTTCGGAGGAAATGGAAAAGTCGCTCTTAAATGCAAATTCTAAAATGTGGATTAACGAGGATAAAAATCGACTGCACGCCTGATTTGAGCATCGTTTATTTAGAAGTAAAACCGTTAAAGCGACTTGAAGGAGGCTTAAATCGATCATTCATTTAGAGGTAAAACCATTAAAGTGACTTGAAGGAGGCTTAAATTGATCTTCAAGAGGGGCCCGTACTCAGTAATCAAGTCTGTGAATAGGTTTGCTTGTTTTCTTGTTTAAGACATTTGGATGCTGCTTCACAACATAAAGTTCTCTGGGGAGCTTACACCAAACAAACAAAAATAATTTTGAAACAAAATAGAACATAATGCTATTAATTCAAAAACAACATTGAATATAAGAAATAAAACTCACAGTATTTCCAAAAGTAATAGCACATATTTTAAAATGTAGAGGCTCAGACTATGTAAATCATTTAAAAGGTCAGAGTGAGCAGAAAGGTCTTTTATCTGTTGCTAGAAAGACCACAGGGAAGGTGCTGGGTGAACTTCTCTGGGAAGGCTGTTCCATAACTTGGTTCTCCTACCAAATAGGCCCTCTCCTTGGTAGATACCCACTTCAGTTCACTTGGCAAGGGCACTCAGAATAGGGCCTCCGAAGAAGACCTTAAGGTTTGGGTAAGTAATTATGGGAGAAGGCAGACTTTCAGTTAACTTGGTCCCAAGCAATTTAGGGTTTTAAAGGTTAAAATTGACATTTTAGATTGGCCCCAGAAATGGATCTGGAGCCAGCATGTTGACACATAGTATATTTTCTCAGTGGTAGCACTAGAGAATAAGATTGGGTTATTTATTTATCTTTTTACCAAAGAGATCTTAAGGTTCCTTCAGGCTTCCAATAATAGGTACTTACTTCTGAGTAGACATGAATAGGATGACACAGTTAGTGTTTAAACACCAGTGCTAATATTGTGCTGTTTCTCAACCATGCTTCTATACTCTTCTTCTCCCTCTTTTGTAAAAAAGCTTTCCCTGTCCTGCTTTCTTGCTTTCTTTTTGCTGTTTCTCTCTCTTCATTTATAAAGCTGCCTTTTTTTTTGAACTACTTCTCTCTCTTCTTTTTTAAAAAAGCATTTAAGAATGTATTCACCTTCCCTTACATTTTCAGTATGATAATTCATGTATACTTAATTTTCTATTTTCTGTCTTTATTAGATTTATTAGATTTATTAGGGACCGTTGTGAATGTTTATTGTAAAATGCCTAGTATATATTAAGCACTTCAGAAATAGTAAATGCTGAAATAATAATCCAGGTTTCAGTCTTTGATTTATTGAACTTTCAGCCATTTTAAATCTCCACAAGAAATGCAGCCATGTATTCAGTGTTATCCTTGAGTTCAAGTCTGACACTCTGGATCTAGAGGCCTTCCCCTACAGTATTCCACCTTACTGATGTTTAAACTGGATGCTTCTCAGTTTGACCAATGTGACATGCCTTGGTATAGTGGGAGACAGATGTGCAAATTGTAGGACAAAGAGAATGGAAAGATGAATTCCAAGTGAAGGCATTACTCTTAAAGGACAGGGAACTCAAGAATATGCATAGTATCATGGAAGAAAGGTAATTTGCTCTGAGGACAAATGGCTGTATCCATGACAGGGTGTATATAATAAAGTCCAACCTCAAACTGTAAATCAGTTGGATATGTCTCAGTGGTCTATCTCACAGCAAGCAATGCAAATTCTTTCAACACCAACCAGAGAAGCAGCTTGCATGACAGGAAGGACCTGAAGGCAAATGTAAATCCTCCAAGCTTGTGAGGATAGAGAAATGGCAGCATCCAGCCCTTTGTCCTCTCCTTCGACTCATGTTGGTGAAACTAAAATTAAATTTAAAAAATGGAACCAGGGCAGTAATTATTTCCAGAGGTAAAGGCCAGTTAGAGGTGATGTATGAAGTTTATGGAGGTAATGGTATTATATGAGGGGAAGGTTAGAGACTTATTTTCTTTTCTTTTCTTTTCTTTTCTTTTGAAGTTTTCTTCACACTGAATTCCTATAGCATCAAATGTCTCAAAGCCTTTAAGAGTTAACTTCATACTCAACATTCTGACAAGCTCAACGTACCTCCAAATTAAATATATTATTTTCCATTTCCCATTTTATTTTGTTCTCAATGGCTGTAATAAATTTATTTGATAGTTGGAAAATAACAAATATAACATACTTTTTAAAAACAAACTAAACATCATATTCAAGCCTAGCAATACAGTCACTCATTAATTTATTACAGAACATGGTTTAACAAGTTTAAAAATAAAATCACTCAAAAAATGGCTGCCAGATTTGAATAATACTTAGAATTATCTCCTATCCTTCCTTCCTTCCTTCCTTCCTTCCTTCCTTCCTTCCTTTTCCCTCCCCCTCCCTTTCTGTCCTTCCTTCCCTCTCTTTGTGACCTTTTTTTTTCTTTCAGTCTTCAAAAAGCCATGCTAGTAGCATTACATTATTTATTTGAATTATATCCCATCCTTCCTCCTAAAGAGTCCAGGGTGACTAACAACCAATACAAAAGACAGTACACCACATAACCAACGCTGAAATCATGACTCTAAAATCTCAAATATATAGCAAAATGCAATATGACCATCAACACACAATTATCCAATCAATGAAAAAACAACCAGAGCATTTGCCTACCCCACCCCCAAAGACTGCACAAATAAATAGGTCTAACTGGTGTCTAAATTATATCAGCATGGAGGCTTTTGATCCATCAACAAAGCCCACCACTCATGCATAGCAGACCGCAAGAGAGTTGACAAATATGTTTCTGCTGCCTGCTTAGGGGTTTTCAAATGCCTATCAGTCCACAATACATGACTAGTGGACTGTTTGGTTCAATAGTTCTCAGGTTCAGACCTGTTATGAAGATAAACCAACACCGGTTATTGTCCCTAGCATCTGATATTCTACGTTACACTGCCTCTGTGCATGGATATTCCATTAAGTGATCATGACAAACATGACACACAGTTAAGCCAACCATAGATAATAATACACATCTGAGGTGCAACAGTGCTTTGGATCAGCATTACAAAGAATCACATATTTGTTTTTTTCTGGGCAAGGGTCCCAAATGTATCAGTGTCAGAGAAGGCTGAAATAGTTTTAATAAGGGACCAGTTTCACACAACTATAAAGGATGGTTAGTCTGAATTTTTGCACTATGAAGTCTGCAGAAGTCCAAGATTTCCTCAGACCAGTCCTAGGTGGGGGTGTATGAGAATTCATTTCAGGTCATTTTTCTCCAGGATCTTTCCCAGTTCCCATCCCTTGGTGCGAACACAAACTTGGATGCAACCGGTGGTTGAGGTTTATACAGTGTCAAGCTTGTGATGTGATTCCTGGGATGCCACCCACCCAATGCATTCAACAACACATCTACATTTCAAAATGAGTATATCTCAAAAATGTGCATAAACACACTTTGATCATGGGAAAAGAATGCATACATTTCAAAATGGGTACATTTAAAAAACACATACTTTTCAAACTGAGTACATTTCAAAAATGGGCACAACTGATGCACACATGTGGGGGAAAATACGAACAGAAATATGCAGGGATTTTCATGCAAAAAGTACAAAACAAATCTCACAATCTGATACAGACTTGATTCGGCACGAGCTTCAGGATGGAATTCTGACAACATTGGCAAGCTTGAGTTTTGCTGACTTGCACATCCCTAGTCCCAAGTAGGACTCTGGGTGTCTCTACAAGAGTGATTTAAATCTCTTTCAAAGCACATTACCGATTTTACCTCCACATGAACGGAGCGCAAATTGGGGGGTTGAGGCGCTTTTTCTGTCCGATTATGCGCATTATTGAATGTGCGTTAAATAGCGAGTTGTAATTTACCGCGGGAGTTAAAGCATCTTATGACCATGTAAACAAGTGATGCTCCGCATGTCAACAACTTTAAAGCGTGTTTCATACAACCGGTAATGTGCTTCACCGCCTCCCGTGTATAGGGATTAGGCGTAAAAGCGATTGCGAGAAGATGCGCATAATCGGCCAACCGGGTGTCAAACCGAAATCTTGTAGAAGGGACCTCTGTCATTTTAAGAATTGATGGGAGTGGAGGAGGGAATTAAGCACTGAATCCAGCTATTCTCCAAGCTAGTATCAGTGCTCTCCTCTGAAGCGCATATAAATGGTACTTGATGGCTTAATGAAGGAGACGCTGCAAAAGGGCTGCGGCTGGCATATATCCTCCAGATGGATTTGTGTACTCATTCTCCACAGGCCTGGGGAGGACCCTTTGCACAACACGGCTCACCTCCCGCACGGCAGAGTACATTAGCATTCAACAGCTGAGCCAAGAGGCTGGCCCTTCTCCTTTATTAATTTAAACATTTTAATATTCTCTATATGCAAAACATAATTAGAATTAATGGACTTGAGTGCTAATGTAGTGCTTGAAGCTAGTTAGTGCATTAATCTTCCGCATATGATAAACATGAATTTTGAATCTTCGCCACCAGTGAGGCTGGGAGCGCAGCGCTGTTTGCCAATATAGCGTGTGTCCAGATAATGATCATATCATCTGACAGAAAGAGAGAGGGAGAGAATCATCCTATTTTTGATGAGATAAGCAAATGGTCCTCCAGGGAGAAAATAAAACATGACTGATTTGGACTGATTATTAAACAATATCCTATTCTTAATTTAGGATGACAGGGTGCTGCCTGCAGTGGAGTACTGAAACCTGCCTTGTACGCAAAAGAAAGACAGACATTTTACATGTCATCACCAATTTCTCTGATATTTCTGGAGTTATATTCTGAGAAAGAAAAAGGGCCATTCAAGGTGTAGGCAATGCATAGGGATGACTGAGGCTTTCATTTCAGTTCATTTTTGGAAAAAAAGTATTTACTAAGATTCAAAATATTCCGGATATTCTGGATGGAACCAATTTCAGGTTACTAAAGATCAAATGTGGGAGAAACCAAAACTGACAGATTCATCTATCCAGGTGTAGGGATTTGAATACTTAGCTTTTGAAATTCTTGATTTGAATCCCTGTGTATTCATCCATGTTAGTTCTGGTTTTGCGCTTCATCCCTTTTAATGACAGCCTCCTCAACTTTAACAGCAATATGGCAGACAAACACAACATGGCCTCCTCCATTCTGGGAATAGCTTTATCTACTGGATTTGGCTGATACATTTTGTTTCAGTTCAGTTTTGAGAAGAATTTTCCAAAATTCACAAATGCCTCTCTTCCCCTCCCCCCCTCCCCTCCATTCCATTCCCTTTCTATACCTCAAGGTTCTCAAGGTTCAGGTATGTACATGCAGAGCGAGGTGGTCCTTCAGGTACCCTCCTCCCAAGACATGGTCAACAACAGCACCTTGAATTGAGCCCATCAGTCAGGTGTTGGCAATGCAGCATCTTTGGGTGGCATGGTGCTGCCAGAGCCCCTAAGCAAGGCCATCAGGACCCCTTCCAAAGACTCCATCCTCCTTCCCCCACCACTCTCTTGCAAACTGCACATCTTCCCATTTCCCCTCAACTCCCCCATTGTTGTCTTCGCCATGCTGTCTCCGCCATCTTTTGTCCCGTTCTGCCACCTGGACCACCTGCTCTGCCTCCTCACCTTTCTTCTCCTCTCCTGTTGTCTCCACTCTGCGTGTGTCACTGCCACCTTTCCGTCCTTCCTGCTGCCTCCAATTTCCCTCCCCCAACAACACACTCAGGAGATGAATTGGGAGATAAGGTGAGTGGGGCAAGCAGTGTGTGCGCATGTGCGTTAGTGGGCAGTGGGACAAGCCGTGACGGCTGGAGTGGCATGGGCAGGCAAGCAGAAAGCAGGAGAAGTGGCTGGGGAGACGAGAAGATGGCACGAGAAATGTCAACATGCGGTGGGTTGAGTAGGCAGGAGAAATGGCAGACGGCAAGAGAAAAAAGTTGCCCAGCAGGAGTAGTGCACCTGGAGGTCTGGGAAATAATGGCAAATGTGCCACTAGTCCCGAAAAGGATGCCTACCCCACCATTAGCTTCCAAGTGTGGTCCATTCCGATTGGTCTCCCGCCTTTACAAAGGGGCAAGGCCACCAGAAGCCTAAACCTCAAAAGGAAGTGATTGACCATGACAAAGGAGTAGTATGTAAAACTTGCTCGTGCCCCTGTGAAGAAATGCCATAGATGTGACTGTTCTTGTTGTGTAAGGTTTACTTTGTGTGGTTTCTGAGAGGCTAGAGACAATGATTTTGAATATTGTTATATGGGGCCTGGATCAGGTAAATTTAACTTTGATTGGCTGAGGATTTTAGCTAGGTAGGAAAGAGCAGGTGGGAAATGACAGTTAAGGGGCTGACAGTTGAAGAGACAGTCTGTTGGTAGTCAGTGAGGAAGAAGGGCCATTTCTATACCAGGGATTTATCCCGGGGTCATCCCTGTGCATCAACATGATGCACAGGGGACCCCGGGGATGACCTAAGGACAACCCTGGGAGAACCCCGGGAGAACAGAACCCAGGGATTGCCCGATTTTTCTGCGATACTGGGGCCTGAAACAGGCATGGAGCTGCGCAGGGTGGCTCTGTGCCCATGGGCAGGGGTTAGCAATGTTGTCATCCCTGGGATGGTGGTTGAGGGGTTGGGGCATGGCTTTTTTCCCTTACCTTTTTGTGGATTGGGGCCGTGCGTCTCCTCTTTTTTTTAAAAAAAATGGCGCCCGTGACACCTGCTACGTCCCTCTTCCCTTCTGGGACATTGCATGGTGGTCTAGATGCTGGGGAGGTTCACAGGAGCAGGTAAGTCCATGATTTTCCCCCTCCCTCTACACCGTTAGGTATAGATGAACTCAAGGTCTGCTGGTTGAATAGCTAAAGCCTTAATATTGAGGATTCCTTCTCCGTGGGATAACTATATGTGGTTGGTAAAGATCAGGAGCAAGTGACTAGCTGTTCTATGCCAGGAGGCTGTCCCAAGACCTTTCCAGAAGAAGGTTACACAAACACGTCCTAAAACCCAGATAAACAATCCATGCAGTCAGAAATACAATAGAAGGAGCTTTGGAAGTCAGAAGACATCTGCACCCAAGAGCTGAACCTGATTGTGAATGTATTTGGCTGAGGTGGACATTTAGCGAATATGAGCTGAAGTAAAAGAATCCATAAAGAGACTTGTATTAGCAACAATGCCTCAAGTCCTTAAGACTTGTCAGCAAGTATTCATTTGAAAACTCACTAGTAAATACATACAAAATATGTACAAAACACCCTTTTAATAAACCGACTTGTTTAATAGTTTATCTTGTCTCTAGTGTTGCTGCCCATCTCATGCCTAAGCCTCTTATCCCACCTAGTATCCTAAGAGAATTGGTGGCAGCAGCAAAGGTTCAGCTTGTGGAATTCTGAGTTAGAGTGGCAGAGAGTTCCATAGGCCCTGAAATATAAGCTAATGGAAGAAGAGAAGGAGAGGAAGAAGAATCCATGGGTGAGGATTGCCCAGTGAAGAAACATTTTCCCCATAAGTGATGGCAGTGTGGAAGTGAGAACACTCATATGCCCCTCCCCACCAGAACACACAGACCCCATCTTTCAAATCACCATTCTTCTGCCTGGTTGAGAAAAAACAGGCCAGAGCATGTTTTGCTAATGTGTTGTGCCAATGACATATCAGGATAGTCCAAAGGTTGTTAAGGTGCCCATGAAGTCTGGAGCCCGAAGGCAGTTCCAGTATGGATGTTGAAGTCTCCCAGCATAATTATCCTAAGAGTCCTGCACACCAAATCCAAGGTAGACATTGTCTCCTCAAGCAGGGAAGATTCTTTTCGGGGTGGGGAGGTTGGGGTGGGGGAGGCAGGTGGTACACCTGCAGAATCCCTAATCTGTTTAAAGTCACAATATACAAATATTCTGGACTATCACTCAAATGGATAGGAAGCCTGGAGAGGGAATTCTTATATATCAGAGGAGGAAAACCTGTGTGACCCACAAGCCTAACCTTGCCTGTGGAAGGTCCTCATCCAGTCTACAGAATCTCTATGGATTCCTCTAGGGGGTGGGCTTGTCTTCCAAGCCTTGCCCCTGAAAGAATGCCTCATGTAACTGGAGAGAACAGTGGGGATACAAGAAGTGCCTACACAGTGTCTTCCCATGCACTGCCTTCCCCATTGTGAATACCATGGCAAGGCCATACCACCGATCGTCAATTACCCAGGATGGAAGACACTAACTCCATCCAGCTCACCCATCCACAATCTCAGTAATACAAGCCATAGAAGCTTCAGAGGGATTTTTATCAGGTCTAGAAGTGTTTCCCCATCCCTTGGAATCGTGAACTAATTCGGGGATGGGTGGGCTGCCACAAGCATTGGCATTTCTGGAAGGAGACACAGAACATAAAGAGATGCATTTAACACCATATGCTTTTTGGTTCTTATGTGACAACTTTACAGTTTACATGCTTCCTGTCTTTGCCCGTGGCCCGTCTTTAAAGAAACAGGCTAATAAATGTCAGTATACAGGTATTGCATTTGTTGTTGTTGTTGTTGTTGTTAAAGACCAGTCAGCAGGACTGACAAAAGGCTCCAGGGAACTGATTCCATTCACAAGGAAGACTAATGTGCCCCAGCACAGTTTGAACATTGGGGTTCTCTTGTGCTTATTCCTTCTTCGATCTGAATTGTTTAAAAAGAAACAAACACAACATTTGTTCTGGTTCTCTATTTTAGTCTCAGCACTCTTTAGAAAATGGATATAAAATATTGCTGTGCCAAAAATTTTGACTATTCAATTTTTGGCATTTTGTGGGTGCTGGGGGGAATTTTATTTATTTATTTATTGCATTTTTATACCGCCCCATAGCCGAAGCTCTCTGGGTGGTTCACAAAAATTAAAACCATGAAATCATTTTAAAAATATAAAACAAGCCACAATCTAAAAACACAAAATAACATACAATATAAAAACACAACCAGAATAAAACCAAGCAGCAGGAATTAATACAGATTAAAATACAAATTTAAAACAGCAGGGATTAAAACTGAGTTAATTTAACTGTTAAAATACTGGGAGAATGAAAATGTATTCAACTGGCGACAAAAAGAGTACAAAGTAGGCGCCAGGTGAACCTCTCTGGGGAGCTCATTCCACAGCCGGGGTACCACAGCGGAGAAAGCCCTCCTCCTAGTGGCCACCTGCCTCACTTCCTTTGGCAGGGGCTCATGGAGAAGGACTCCTGTACATGATCTTAGGGTCTGGGCAGGTACATATGGGAGGAGGCGTTCCTTTAGATAACCTGGCCCCAAGCCATTTAGGGCTTTAAATGTTAGTACCAGCACTTTGAATTGGGCCCGGACCTGGATCGGCAGCCAGTGAAGTTGGAAAATAACTGGCGTAATATGGTCTCATTGGCCAGTCCCCGTTAACAATCTGGCTGCCCTGTTTTGTACCAGCTGAAGTTTCCGGACCGTTTTCAAAGGCAGCCCCTCATATAACACATTGCAGTAATCCAAACGAGAGGTTATGAGAGCATGGATAACTGTAGCTAGGCTATCTCTGTCCAGATAAGGGCGCAGTTAGTATATCAGCCTAAGCTGGTAAAGGTGCTCTTTGCCACCGAGTTCACCTGTGCCTCAAGTGACAGTTCTGGATCCAAGAGCACCCCCAAACTATGGACCCGATCCTTTAGGGGGAGTGCAACCCTCTGCAGAACAGGGTGAACATCACCTCGCCGGACAGACGAACCACCCGCTAACAGTACCTCCATCTTGTCTGGATTGAGTCTCAGTTTGTTAGCCTTCATCCAGTCCATTACCATGCCCAGGCACTGATTTAGAACAGCCACTGCCTCACCTGGGTTTGATGAAAAGGAGAAGTAGAGCTGGGTGTCATTCGCATATTGATGACATCTCAGCCCACACCTCCGGATAACCTCTCCCAGCGGCTTCATGTATAAGTTAAACAGCATAGGGGATAAAATAGAGCCCTGTGGAACCCCATGGCTTAAATGCTACGGCACAGAGCAATAATCCACTAGCACCACCTTCTGAAAACAGCCATCCAAGTAGGAGCGGAATCACTGCAGCGCAGTGCCTCCAACTCCCAGCCCAGACAACCTATCCAGAAGGATACCATGGTCGATGGTATCGAAAGCCACTGAGAGGTCCAAGAGAACCAACAGGGTCACACTCCACCTCTCCCAGCAAAGGTCATCCCACAGGGTGACCAAGGCAGTTTCTGTTCCAAAACCAGGCCTGAAACCCGATTGAAATGGATCTAGATAATCCGTTTCATTCAAGAGTGTCTGGAGTTGTCCTGCAACCACCCGCTCAAGCACCTTGCCCAGGAAAGGAATGTTCGCCACCGGCCTATAGTTGTTCACATCTTCCAGGTCCAGGTTAGGCTTTTTCAGGAGTGGTCTGATTACCGCCTCTTTTAACGAGGCTGGCACCACTCCCTCTCTCAAGGAGGCATTTACAACCTCCTGGACCCAGCCGGCGGTCCCATCCTTATTTGATGTAATTAGCCACGACGGGCAAGGGTCAAGCACACAAGTGGGAAATGACAAGTCAGGAGGAAGAGGCTGGGAGAGGTGAGAGTTTTGGAGAATTTTCTGCTTGGGGAGGGGGACATGGTTTCCACATACCATTTTAAGTACTGCCAGTTGTTAAGGGGCTTTCTTTCTTTCTTTCTTTCTTTCTCCTTTTCTTAAAACACACCCAGAACTTTCAGGAGCCCAGGAGTTCTTCCTGAATGCCTATTGGAGAGGGTGAGGTCACATGGTCTCCAATAGGCATTCAGGAAAATCTGCCAGGCTCCTCCATGTGCCAGGCGTGTTTAAAAAAATGAAAAAAAGAAAGAAGATTCCTCAACAGCTGGCTTGACTTAAAAAGATGTATAGAAACTATGGATGTGCACTGGATTGGGTCCGATCCACGATCCAAATCCGATCCAGGGGGAAATCGGATAAATTATCTGATTTCTGATCTCGCCGCTGGATCGGCCGATCCAATCTGAACCGATCCGAAAAGGTTCCGATCCGGTTCGGATGGATCGGCGGATCGGCAGGCGCCTGCTGGCGCCCACCGCCGCTTCCATTGGCGGGCGCCAGCAGGCACCCGCCGATGGAAGTGGACAGCGGGGGGTGGGCTTCCCTAGTGGGGCTGTCCGTGGCGCGCTTACCTTCCAGGGACATCCGCTCCCGTCATCACCCGGCGCAGCACCCTGGAGCAGGCCGCGAAGCCCGCTCGCAGTAGCAGCTGGCACCGGATGGGAGTGGACATCCCTGGAAGGTAAGCAGTGGCAGGGGGGAGGGGGCTTACCCCCCCGGGATGGAAGCGGACTGCCCCAGGGGGGGTAGGGAGCGCGGGGGAGGGGGCTTACCTGCCGGGGCCGTCCACAAAGGACGGCCCCGGGGGGGAGGGAGTTAGGTCCCCCTCACCCACCCACCGCCATTTTTTCCCCATAGTCTTGCATTGCAATGCAAGTCTATGGGGAAAAAAATGGCGGCCGATCCAAAAATGGCGGCCGATCCAAAAATTTCCGATTTTTGGATCAGGATCAGACTCGATCCGGTCCAGGGGGCCTCCAATTTTGTCTGAACCGATCCGTGACAAAATTGGAGGTCCCGATCCGGGTCCCGATCCGATCCGGGGGTCCGTGCACACCCCTAATAGAAACCCTGTCTCCCTCCCTGTAAAAGAGGCAGAAGAAAACAATGCCTCTTTTGAAGGAAGAGGAAAAATTCCGGAAAACAGGGGGCAGGATTAATATCAAGTGCATCACCCCTTCAAACGATCTTGGAATGTGCCTTTCTGTTATAGTATGGATTTTGTACATACGTTCTGTGATATATGACAGATGGATGCCTCTTAGAAGTGAATATTGTGTGTGTGTGTGTGTGTCAGTTTTATAATTTGTTGTTGTCTGATCACTCTGTAAGCTAACTGGTACGCTCCTGATGTGTTCTGAAGCTCCCTGTTCTTTACCTTGCTGAGATTCTTCCTTGATTCAGATGCTAATTATTTCCATTTCACAATTTCCTTTCAGGGACAGGTTCAAGTATAATTATAAAATGCAAAGTATGTACTTTCCTCAGTAAATTGGGCCAGTGCACATTTACCAACAGGACCATACGGCCACTGAAGATGAAGGCAAAGAACAATTTAGGATCCACGAACTCCCTACGGTGAGCCAATTATTCTCTCTCAAGCTGATGTTTCTCTCTTCATCTCCGGAGTTCTGTCTGTGTTAACAATGAAATTACAACCATGTATTGCTTTTGCATTGCTTTCGACCATTTGTAAACAAATGTTGAATGGGGAAAATGTAGACATCTAATTCTTAGCCAGGAAAAAGGAAATAATATCCATTGACTCCTGGAGATAGGGCCCATCTGCCACAACTGGATTCATACCACAAAACCTCTAGAACAATGGCTGACAACAATGGCTCTGTGAGCTCAGTGTTGTCAGATGTTTGAAATGGCTTCCATGTTTATGAGAAATATGGGGAACCAGAAGGAGATGAGCATCCAAAGCAGGTCTCAAAGGAGAGAAACATGTTTTTGGCATGCAACAGATTTACTGAAAAGAAGCCCAAGGGGTTTCAGCCTGTTAACTGAAGTCGGGGCTGTTGAATCTCTTTCAGCCTGGGGGTCAGATTCCATTTTGGGAAATTCCTTGGGGGCCACATTCCAGTGATGGGTGGAGCTAAAGGCAAAAGAGCTAGGGCCAGGGGCTAAAGGGGCGGACCAAAAATACCTGCGTAGTTTACCTTAAAGTCCTTCCTGCCAGTAACTAAGCCTTAGGACAAGAATTTCAAATTTCAAAATGGGGGAAAAAAACTGCACAAGAGCTTGGAAAACACAAAATGATTGCTGGTTGGGGAAAAAGAGGTGGTGCTTTGGGAAGGGTTCCCCAGGTGCTTTTTCATGATGACTGGATTTGGCCTGTAGAGCCTGAGGTTCTGCACCTTGCACTCTACACTAGGGATGTGCACTGACCCCCCGGATCGGATCGGATAGCGGATCGGAATCGGACCTGGGGGGTCGTATCGGATCGGATCGGATCGGAGGATGGTTGGATCGGATCGGACCGGATGTCCGATCTGGATCGGACGCCATTTTGAATGCTTTTTCCCATAGCCAAGTATTGTTTTACAAAAACTCCTATAACTTTTTCATTTTTAAAGATAGAAGGATGAAACTTGGGCACATTATACACTGGTTAGGGATAGTTATCTGTGAGAAATTTCAGAAAGATTGGTGCATGCGTTTTGTGGCAATTAATTTTTTAATAAATACCCAGGAATGCCTATAACTTTGTCATTTTTAAAGTTACACACATGAAACTTTGCCCAAGTTTCCTGTTTGTATCTTCAAAAATAAAAAAATGGGAGGCGTAAATGTATTTACCCCACTACTACCCATTTTTCTAAAAATTAATTGCCACACAAGACAAGCACCTACGTTTCTGAAATTTCACACACATAGGTCCCAAGGTACCACCTACAATGTGGCAAAGTTTCATGTGTGTAACTTTAAAAATGACAAAGTTATAAGCATTCCTGGGTATTTATTAAAAAATTAATTGCCACAAAACACATGCACCAATCTTTCTGAAATTTCTCACAGATAACTGTCCCTAACCAGTGTATAATGTGCCCAAGTTTCATCCTTCTATCTTTAAAAATGAAAAAGTTATAGGCGTTTTTGTAAAACAATACTTGGCTATGGGAAAAAGCATTCAAAATGGCGTCCGATCCGGATCGGACCTCGTCGGATCGGATCGGATTGGATCGGAGGTTGCTCGGATCGGATCGGATCGGATCGGATTTTCCCGATTTTGGGGCGGATCGGATTCGGATCGTGGATCGGATCCGATCCGATGCACACCCCTACTCTACACACACACACACATACACACACACACCTATGCACACACAGTAATTTAGTTGCACCAGGCCCCATTAAAATCAATGGGATGAGTTACTTAACTCTCATTGATTTCAATACATGAAAGTCCAATTAAACTAAACTGGATCCATACCTAAGCATTCTATGGTTCTTTATGTTCCCCTCCCTTAAAGAAAGATGTCTGGAAGAAATCATTTATTTTAATGCCCCTCATTTATGTGTTATGGAGAAGCAGAAGGAGATGAGCATCCAAAGCAGGTCACAAAGGAGAGACGCACATTCTCGGGAACAAATATTTAATATGCAGGACAGTAGCCAAAGCATCAAAATCATATCCCCCTCTTAAAATAAGGGAAATAAGGGGATTTGTTTACATTTTTTAAAACACTACTTATTTGGTATCAGATAGGGACAGATATTTAATACATTTATTTAGCAGCCCAAAGAATCAGATATACTGGTTGGAGGCTGGTGGATCCAATTTAAATGGGGCTGTAAATCCATTCTGGTTTTATTCAGAATCAGCCCAAACTCTAAAGAGCTATCCAAAGTGCTGAATCCTATCCCCAAAATGAGTTCAGTGCCTTGGATGGCTCCTTTAGAGTTCAGGCTGGTTCTGACTAAAACTAGGGCTGTGAACGCCCCCCCCCCCCCCCGATCTGATCTGGATCCCAATCTGTCAGGTCTGGATCAGGCCTGATCCGACTCAGATCCAGATGTGAATCCAATCCAGGTCTATTCACAGCATTCCCTCCCACTCTCCCCACTCTCTGGCTTTCTCCTTCCCTCCCCACACTCTCCCTGCTTACCTGCTGCCTCCTCCGCATTGTCCCCCGTCGTCCTCCCTCTTCGATGTCAGCCTGCCGCTTTCCCACTCACAGTGGGTGATGACATTTGTATGCTGAAGCCAGGATTCGCCAATGATAAACTGTAAAACTATGTCCCTATTGATATTGTACTTTGTTTCAGGTTTACTATCATACTTCTTATGTTTGTGGTGGCCAGTGGTTTTTAGCACATAAAGTGGTATGCTTGGTGAGGAGTAGAATGGCCTGTAGGCCTCACTTTGGCACAGAGTCAGGCATACTCCTGCCTTCTCCTGTGGTGTTGTGTGGAGTATCAGTTGGAATTGGTTCAAAAGAGCTACTTGTTGATTCCACTTTAAAAAAAAAAGAAAAAGAAAAAAGCTGCAATGAACACACTGTTCAGCTTTCTAAATGAAAGGAATATATTTTGTGCTTCTAGCATTAGTTCTGATCTATGGGAAAGACAGGGCTGCCAGTAAGTCATCCAGAAACATGGCTCAAAAGCTGGCAAAATACTAGAGTCAGTTTAGTAAATAAAGCAGGGTTCAAAGGTACTGAAACATATATCTTCTAAGTCTTCATGTTTGAGGTCATGTAACTGGTAGATTAATTAAGGATCAACACATGAGTCAGTTTGACTGTCTCCCACATGCACATTAAAAAAAAAAAATCCTCAAGTTCTGACCATCCAGAATATGGAGAAATTTGCAAATTTGGGGAAATTCCGACAAAATAATGGACTGAAAAGAAACTTTCATCTGCAACAGCCCAAATAATTTGAGACAGCTATTCCCAGCATGGAAAGGGCCATGCTGTACATACCTGCCATACAGCTGTTAAAGATGAGGAACCTGTCAGAAAAGAAAGAAAGAACTGGCAACCCTAATTCAACACCACAGCCATGGTTGGATACACAGGAATTCAAAGCCAGACTTCTAATAGTAAAGGATTCAAAGTCCTGGGCCTGGTTGAATAACTCTGTTTTGATCTCTTCCACATTCCTTTTTAAATAAATGAATAAATAAATAAATAATAAAAATCTCAAGTTCCTTCTTTCCTGAATATGAATAAACTTGCTAAAGCTAAAGTTGGTTAATCGGTGGGGCAAATTTTAATTGATGCAGCTGAGAGAGTTAAGAAAAGGATTTGTTTTTTGTTTGTTTGTTTGTTTGGGGAAATTGTTTTGATTCCACAGCACTTGGATTTGATTCCTCCAGTGTAGCCAGAAAGTTCTTACTTGTGAAGAAATCACCCAAACAACGTCATCTGTGTAGGGATGGGAGAACTAGCAATTTTTGAGCTTTACTAAATCCTCCAAAAGTCACTTCAAAATTCATTTTGACTTTTTTCCCCTTTCAGTTTTCAACCTGTTTTTCAACTCATTCAAATGTGGAAAATGCACATATTTTTCAAAAGTGCACACTTCCAACCCTCCCCCACCCCAATTGACTAAAGTGTGGAAATATGCATTTTAACATGACTTTGAACATGAAATTTGGGGATTTGTGTATATATATATATATATATATATATATATATAAAAAAAGCACTCCTGCTCATATTCACATTCACATGATTTGCAAACAGAAATGTAACTCTCTATTTAAGAGGCAAATATCTCTTATCACCAACAAACGGTGTTTATAAAACCCCTAACATTTTCATAGCACTGGCCAGAGTTTAAAACCAAGGCAGCCCCTCCCTGAAGGTTTATAAAAGTGTTCTCAGAAGTAGGAATGTAGCAAAAGTCTTCCCAGGTCCGCGAGGGCAGCAGATGCCCCCTATATCCGGCCCTCACATGGACAGGTGGATGTGCCCAGTCTCCAAGAGCGCTCAGGTGTGGGTTCATCCTGGCTTCTGAATTGGGCCCTTTTCTCCCACTGTGTTAATGGTGGTAGCCATTAATGCAGCAGGGAAAATATGCAATTTCCCCAGCTTTTTTTCTCCCCCCTCCACTAGCACATTGCAGACAGTACATTTAAACAGCCATTGAGTTCACCTTGGCACCCCCAGCTCAGTTTGGCACCCTTCTTCAGCTCAGTTTGGTGTCCCCTCTGTGCCCTGGGTGACTGCCCAGCTCACCCTCCTCTAAGGCCGGCCCTGTAGTCAAGAGCCAAGAAGGCACAGGAAGGAATGCAGCATTCTGATCTTGGAGAGCTCTGTCAAGAGCATATGAATGCTTGCTAAATTATGAACGCTATGTTTAAGAGCAGAAATTCTCCTCCAAAAAGAACTTTTGTGTGTGTGAAATTAATGCTGCCTCATAAAGAAAATGGCAATACAATTTATTAAATAAGTGGTACTTAAATTATTCAATTTTCTCATTAATTCCATGGAATGTGCCTAGCTTCAGTGATTACATGTTAATTAATAAAGAACTTTCCCTGCAATAAATTTATAGCAACCGCAGAAACAATCCTGGCTGAACAGTGTCAACACTTGCCATGCAGCAGAGGTATTAGTGGTGAGTGAGTGGAAGCCAGAGGCACAACGGATCAACCATATCTATACAGAAAAGGCCATTGCTGACAGTCTTCTTCTCTCCTCCCCTCTCCCTCCCTCTCTGCATGTCATTACGTAATAGACATAAATGTATGTATGACACTTCCATGAAATGACCCCCTCCACCAATTTTCTTTCTCCTAATCATTTCTTCAGCTCATTTACCTTGGAGTAAGTCCCACTGAACCCATTGATTAGAGATGTGCAGTATTGCGCTGCAATTCTCTGATTTCAACCCCCCAACAAACAAACAAACAAACAAACTTGTCATGGCATTTTACCCTTTGAGTCTGTTTTCAGAAACATATACCTTGGGGGGGGGGGGAAGATTGCAAGATATTCTTTGTTTAAACAATCCAAACATTTAAAAGCATACAATTTCCCTAGTAAAACTGGGTGCACAGAATGGCACACAGTGAATCCATCTTCTTAATAAGCCTGCTGTGACCATGCACCTTCTTTGGGGTGGGGTCATGTTAGGGGTATTTTACAATGTATAGGGTGACCAGATAAAATCCAGGTCAGGGCTTATCTAACTTTAACAGTTGTAGAGAAAAGGGAATTTCAGCTGGTGTCATTTGTATGCAATTAGTTCCTGGTGAAATTCCCTCTTCATCACATCAGTTAAAGTTGCAGGGGCCCTGCCTTCTTTTGCATCTGGTCACTCTAGTATAGTGCCTGCACCTTTAAC
This sequence comes from Anniella stebbinsi, assembly GCA_029215795.1. Classification (NCBI taxonomy): domain Eukaryota; kingdom Metazoa; phylum Chordata; class Lepidosauria; order Squamata; family Anniellidae; genus Anniella; species Anniella stebbinsi. The sequence goes on from JARDYH010000004.1 coordinate 146,236,129, forward strand.
TGTTGTGATGAAAAGGGAATTTCACCAGGAACTAAATGCATACAAATGACACTGGCTGAAATTCCCTTTTCTCTACAACTGTTAAAGTTACATGAGCCCTAGCCTGGATTTTATCTGGTCACCCTAACAATGTACCTCTCAAATAGAATGTGCTGCCAGAGGAATGATCCACCCACTCACTCTGTAAAAGTGCATGTTTTTCCTGTAAATATTCCATTGCTGGTAGCCTCCAATGAGTTGCAAAGCAGGCAACCATGTTTTATAGTGGCAGCCATTTTAAATTACCTAAAATTAAAAGAGTACCTTAGAGCAGTGTTTTCTAGGAGAGTGGGAAGGGGAGAAAGAATTTCGATTTCCTATAGAACTATAACCAAAAACGTATAGCCGATTTCCAGGTGGGTAAAGCAGCTGAGAAAGGTTCCTTGACAATTGACAGCCCTAAGAAGAACTCAGCTCAATAAATGTAACAACACGCACATAACAAAGGTATATGGTTGGATAACATATGTTTAAAAATGCACACTCTGAGAGAAAAAAATACATTTGTGAAGGCTCTCTTGTGAGAAAATATATTCAAAAATGCATACTGAAGGAAGAGTTTGCATGTGGATTGTTAAAGCATAGATTAATGCAGGAATGGGACTGATGAAAATAAAAATGTGGAAAACTGACAGAGTCTAGAAATAGACTGATCTACTAGTATTGCCTTACTTGATCTCCTTGTCCGCATCTCCTTTCCCAGTGTGCAGGTGGGTTTGAAATAGCCCATGTTCATGGCTGAGATGGCCTGATGTATGGATTGCGTGTTAATTAACACTTGAACTAGTGAACAAGCTAAGTTTAAGCTAAAAGGGAACACTGAATAATAGGTCAGTCTGTCTAATAGCACCATTATATCTGACAACTCCACAGCACATCCAATGGCAGAAAACAAAATGCTCTTTGGAGATCCAACTCACAAAGAATACTGAGACAGCAAAGTGTCCAAAATGGTTATAAGAACCCATCTCTCTAATAAAATAATTGCTCCATTTGAAGTGTTGCATTTTGTCTCTTCGAGATATTGCTTCAGCCTATTGGATCTGACTGTGTCGGAGGCTTCTGAAGCAATTTTCACGATCGTTTGGGTGGAAGTTGATTGTGCGCTAAATGGGTTATTATATTAAGAAAAAGAACTGCATGACAGAAGGTGAAATATTTTTTAAAATGGGGCTGCGAACTGTTGGCAGAGATGTCAGGTGATATCTATAAATGCCAAGATACAAGGACAAAGCCGGCACTGAATAACACTTTGCTCCGCCCCAGTGACATTAATAGGGGTTGTACAGGATACACATCATTTCAGGATGGGTCCCTAAGGGCAGAGTCCACAAATCATTTGCTCTAATGTCCTCTCCCTGATGTTGGTAGACTGTCACAGGCATAAAAGGTTTGTAGACTGTGGGAACTTTGAATGTCGGCCTTTTTCCTATTTTTGTTTCATTAGGAAACTGGGAGTTGTCCCAAATCAAATCACACATGTGCCCCAGGTTTCTATGTAATAGTGACAGACTATTGTTTCTGCTCCGGAAGACTGTAATCCAGTAGTTTACAACTGTTAAAGTTGCAGGGGGCCTGCCTTCTTTTGTATATGGTCACTCTAGTATAGTGCCTGCACCTTTAACTGTTGTGATGAAGAGGGAATTTCACCAGGAACTAATTGCATACAAAGGACACTGGCTGAAATTCCCTTTTCTCTACAACTGTTAAAGTTACATGAACCCTGACCTGGATTTTATCTGGTCAGCCTACTGTATTTTATATATTTTAATAGTGGCTTTTAGCAATTTTTTGTATGCAAACCACTTAGAGATTCTATTATATTAAGCAGAATAATGATAATCTGCAGGAAGGCCACAAGTATATGGAAATAACGTCAATAATTACATCATGAAGATATGACTTATAAGAGCAATTATTTTGGATTTGTCCATGGAATATATTCTCCCCCCTCCCCTCTGCACCCTGAGTTCCAGAACTCATCTGCAACATTTCATTCTGGTTGTCACTCATGAGGATATGTACCTAGATTGTATCTACAGGCATATGGTAATGCATGTGAAGAACAGTGACGTATGTGTACATAAGCTTTTCAAGCTCGGGAAGTTTGCTGATGCTGCAGTGCAATTGAGCACGTCTTCCTCTTTGGAGAAACCTGTTTCTCTTCAGCTCAGCTCGCACAGAAGAGGAGTGTAATCCCTTGAGACCTTTTGAAAAGATTAGTGGACAGGCAAGGGCTTCTGATCAATATTCCCTTTTCCTCTAGCAGATACAAGCATGCAAGGCCGTGTTGTGAGCTACGGCTGGGTCTTTAATGGCTCAAGCAGTTGGCTCTACAATTATTCACATTACAGGCATCTAATTCATTACTCGAGAAAGGTCTCTAAGAAACATGAAGAACAAAACAGCATTGTCGCTTTTGTAAAGAACACAAAATCAAAGAAAACATGTATTGCTACATGCGGGGGGGGGGGGAGGGGATTCCCTTAGACTTACAGCTATGCAAATTTTCAATATTCAGGTTTATTAGTTTTCTGACTAACATTTCCCATACTGACATACATTTGAATTTATCTATATGCAGAATTTATATAGTACTTTTTGAATGTTCAAAGTGCTTCACTTACATTGCATTGCAAGTGAAGCACTTTGAATATAATTGCCTTGTAAATAGGACACTATAATAATAATAATAATAATAATAATATATTTATTTATTACCCGCCTCTCGCAACAGATCGAGGTGGGGAACAGCATTAAACATAAAATACAAAACTGATTAAAAGCACATAAAACCATACATCATTAAAATACCAATAAAACACCAATAAAACACTTTATATTATTCCCATGTGGCAGATGAAGGGGGCAGCCAAGGGGACTGAGAGACGACAAAGCTCTCTGTTCTTTCATGTTTCAATAAGACAACGGAATATAATAATGTACGATTTTCTTGCCCCTGGAGAAGACTGTAAGTCAAAATGTGTCGGGCGTACTACGCTTACATTTTCAAAGAATATCGTCACTCAAGAGAACAAAACAGACTGCTTGCTATCCCACATCTCCTGAGAGGTACATAATTGTCCATCTTTTTTGAAGGCCACAACAAAATTTAACCTAAGAACCTCCGTCTCTCTTGGTACAGCCAATCAGCAATTCCTTTTTTTTTTTCTTCATCTCCTTTGCTGAGTGAGCAGCTGATGGTTGGAATCCTCCCAACGATGTTGGATACTGTCCTGATTTTACTTCCCACCAGACAGTCTTCATTGTCTCCTGCTAAACTGGCTGCTAGCCTGAGTGAGAAGAAAGATGGTGCTTTAGAAGTGCTGGGAAATCACTGGAGCTTGAACCTCTCAGAAATGTTAATTAAAGTGTTTACTGTGGGACACAAAGATGTTGCTGCCTGCTGTATTGAGGACTGTGTTGCGTTGGTTGCATTGTGTAGGATTTCATGGGCTCTCTGGCCAAGTTCACACTGCAGTCCCAAACAGACTGCCCATGTGGTCAAAAAGCTTCCATCAGATTGTAGCAGGTATGGGGCCCGTCCTTTGCAATCAAAGGGCGGGCCCCATTCTAGTCTGCTCCATGCACTGCTATAAGCCTGTACTCTTTATCACCTTCTGACAGTGTAAGGATTTATTTTGCAGCAGCAGGGAGGTAAAAGGAAGTAGTGGCAAGCAGCTGTAGTGTAGAATGAGGCTGACTCACCCAATGGCCGAACCAATGACTGCTACAGTCAGATGGAGGCTTTTCACAATATGCAAGGCTGAGTGAAATGGCATCCTCAGGCAGCTGGTTTTGGGTGCCATGAAAAGATAGCAAATTATTGGTTGTTTCATTTATGATTTTTGTATTTTTAGTGGCAGAGACAGCAGCAGGCACTTGTGGGATTTTCTGCTTCAAGAGGCAAAGCAACTTGACCAGCTGTTGATTTGGGTGCTTGTGCGCTATTTGCTACTCCGTTGCAAAATGAAACAATAGGTGTTTTTCCTTAACCAAAAACTACTATCCAAACAACAAAAAGTTAAGGAATGATAATTTAACACAAAGTTTTCAGTAATATATGCATACAATTACAACACATTCAAAATTGTAGAAACATGTGATATAAATATAATTTAATACAATGATATATAAACCAGAAGAATAAATTGCTGGTCAAACGCATTTCAACACATGTTGTAGTGTCTTCTTCAGCGACCGTTACAAAAACTGCATAGCCAAATGCTGCATAGCCAAGTCTTTTGGCCTTGGCTTGCTAATAGGAGCAACCTAAATTGTATAGACAGTATTACTCCTGCTCGTGAAATGTTAACTGCTTCAGTCTCTCTTGACTTGCCTAAATTTCTGTCAATTGCTCCTATTAGCAAGCCAAGGCCGAAAGACTTGGCAATGCAGCATTTGGCTATGCAGTTTTTGTAATGGTTACCGAAGAAGACACTACAACATGTGTTGAAATGCATTTGACCAGCAATTTATTCTTCTGGTTTATATACCATTGTATTAAATTATATTTATATCACATGTTCCTACAATTTTGAATGTGTTGTAATTGTACGCATATATTACTGAAAACTTTGTGTTAAATTATCATTCCTGCTCTGTTGCAGACATTAAAATGCCTTGGGCCCACCCTGACCACAGGGAAAGTCTGTTTAGTTCTTCTGTGTGAGATGAGCTTTTGACTCATAGGAGAGGGCTGTATGAGCATGAGGGGCACCCCGCCTGACAAACAACCATTCAACTTGATAGGAAAGAAATTGCTTTGAAAAGAAATTGAAAGGGGAAGACATTTTGGAGAAGTATTTCTTTCTTGGGTTCAGTTTTCTTGTGCTTACCTTCCTTATGAGGTAACTGAGAAGTGTGTATGAGTGTCCTATCATTTTTCTGGCAGCCTATAGTCTCCTTAATGACCTGCATTTCAGGAGAAGCTCAGGAGAAGACATCACTATGCAATTCTGTCTCAAATACTTTTTTTTCAGATCAGGAAGCACAATTACCTGGGAGACTATAGAGCAATGGAGAAATGTGCAACACACACAGTGCCCGTTGCCACCTCACAGTGCCTAGGTAAGGTCAAAAAGAAATTCAAAACAAATTATAAAATTCCTTGACAATGAGGCAGAAAAAAATTGAAATGGGGGAAGAAAACTTTCAAGAAACTGGAGTGGAGGTCAGATTTTGGCACTGTACTACTAGCTACCTGGGGATGGACACAGCACTCCTCTCCCCCCACTTGCTACAGGGCTTGCAGGGAAGGAGCAATATTATCAGCACGTGCATCAGAGACAAGATGCATCCAGAAGCACCCCTTAGAAACGTAATGTTTAGGAAATCCTGGGTAAAGTGCTGAACCCCGAAGAACGACAATTAGAGCTGAGCCAAAAATTCTCAGAAGGCATTTTTCTCATCAAGGTCCTGAGTTATTTCTTTGCAAATTTTTCTACAAAGGGTGGAGAAATTCAAAAGGCCATTTGAGTACATCTGTAGAAAATATATGTTGATTGAAATTTCGACAGCAAGATATCATTAGATAATTTTCAGACTAAACCAGCTAAATTTGAAAGTCCAGAACAATTGTTCATACGAATGATGAATACAACTTGCAAAGTGCAACTGTCCTGTCCTGGTGTACAGGGCAAGCAGGCTGCAACAGTGGTATCTACTGGCAGGATGGCAATGTGGCAGATACAGCAAAGGCACATACAGTGAGTTCAGACCATCACAGGCAGATGGGGCAGAGTCACTTCTGGGGTAGGTCACAGTAAGCATGGCAAGGTCACAACAGGTTCAGTAAAGTCACAGCAACTACAGCAGAATCTGGCTTGGACAAGACAGATTATCAGGACCTTGGACAGAGGACAGTGGGCTAACTGACTAGAGTATCCTCACTCACTGAAAGGGATCTGTTGTGTAAAGGCCTTCTGAGGCCCTCTGAAGTCTGGCCAGACTAGACTTGCTCTTGGCCCCACCACCTCTGAGGAGTTGTGTGTGCCCTCAAAGAGCTATTGCCTCGTTGTGCAGTTGTTGACTCATATATCATAGGGATGAAAGAGGCTGCCCCAGGTGCGAGGCTCCTGAATATGAGGAGTATGGTAAAGCAACACCATCTGGCCTGGAAGGATGGAGTGGAGGGCAGCAACTCTCCAGAAGATGGCTCCTTCCCATATGCATCCAGGGTGGACTTGAAAGGGAGTGGAGGCCAAGGAATATGACCGCTACTGAGAAAATAGAGCCATTCTTATTCAGATAGTCAGACAAATTGATCATGTGATGATACAACCCGATTCTGAGACACAAAGTTCCGCCAATCCAATCTTGGATGGCCAACATTTCCAGCATCAATTAACAAAGACCTCAGGTGTCCCCTGTTGCAATGTTATCCCACATCAAAAACCATCTGTACTTACAATTAACACATCAAGAAGAACCTTCTATAAGGAGATTTTGTTCTGCAGGGAGTTTTTTTTTATTCCAATATTTGATTTCCTCACTATCACTCAGAAGTGGTACTGTCCCATGCAATATTATAACTGTGTAGATCAGTTCTCAGTCACTGACAATGAGGAATCCATATCCCATTAAAAGAGCATTTCCTCATCCTCACTCAACACTCTACTGGTCATACTCTTCCTATAATTCCTCTGGAATTTAACCCCCCTTTGGAATGTTTTTAGTCTGATCAAAACTATTTTGGGTTTTCAATGTTCTTCATACACTTTGGCAGAGGACAATCTTCCAAATTTACCTCACTTTTCACTTCTGGCAAAATGTGGTGCCTTCTCTCATCCCTTAGCTGAACAAGACTCTCCAATCATTGTCTTGATTTTGAATTAGGTGAGGTTCTCTGGCAACTCTGCTGAACCAATACAGGTGTGTTCTACTGTTCTTGTGTGTGTGTGAAGAATTCAGCATTTGGGGGACTTTATGAGGAATTACCTAATGATTTTTTTAAATCTTATTTCCAATGAAATATCCAAGAGGGTTGGAAAAGAAAGGCATAAAATAAATTTTTAAAATAGAACAATACGAATGACAAATTATTTATGCTGATTCCAACTTCAAACCCCCTTTTCTTGATGCACACTGAGGTATCAGTGTGGATTTTGCAGGTTTAATCCAGGTGCTGTCAATTAGGAAGTATCTGAACATCAGCTCTGAACCAACGGAAACTGAATCTGAAAGCTACGAGGCACAGAGCTGAACTAACCCTGGCAGAGGGCCTAGCTTTTAAGCTGTCTATAGACTTCAGTGACAGGGAAATGTTTGAAGGGACAGAATGTGTGTTGGCAAGAGTGCTTGATCCGCGTTTCAAGGGAATAATTGAAACCGTGCTTCCTTTCAGGCAGACAAAGAACATTGAAAAAATGTTGTCATAAATAAAAATGCTTCAGGCCATGCCATTCTCCATCTCCTCCTTCCTTCAGATCTCAGGAAGTTAAGTGCACATCATGAACCAGATTGCAAATGTCTGGGAACATCCCAAAGTAACAACAACAGGGAGCGGGGAAGAAAGACAGAGAGGTGAAAAGCAGAAGAAGCCCTGTTTTAATCTTCCACAGGAGCAGCTCAAAACAAATGAGCTGGCTGGTTGTTGACTTCAGATAAACACTGGTTGGAGTCCCTGGTTGCTCAACCAGGGATGAGACGTACTAACCCCTTGTCAGGCAACACATAATGAGAATGTGTGGATTCCCTCTGTGTGAAGATGACCTGATTAGTAGGGATGTGCACTGGATCGGACCCGATCCACGATCCGAGTCCGGTCCAGTGGGAAATCGGATAAATTATCCGATTTCCGATCCCGCAGCTGGATCGGCCGATCCAATCCGAACCGGTCCGAAAAAGCTCCGAACCGGTTCGGCGGATCGGCGGATCGGCGGGCGCCCACTGGCGCCCACCGCCGCTTCCATTGGCGGGCGCCAGCGGGCGCCCGCCGATGAAAGTGGACAGCGGGGGGGGGAGGAGGGGGGCACTTACCTTCTCGGCCCGGTGGCTCCCGTCCGGCGCCGGCGCCTACTACTACTAGCAGGCTCCGCGGCCTGCTCTAGGGTGGCGCGCCGGGTGATGTCATCACCCGGCGCGCTACTCTAGAGCAGGCCGCGGAGCCTGCTGGTAGTAGTAGGCGCCGGCGCCGGACGGGAGACACCGGGCCGGGAAGGTAAGGAGGGGGTGCGTGGAGGGGAGGAGGGGGCGCGCGGAGGGGGGAGGGGGGAGGGGGGCCCTTACCTTTCCGGCCCGGCGGCTCCCGTCCGGCGCCGGCGCCTACTATTCCCAGCAGGCTCCGCGGCCTGCTCTAGGGTGGCGCGCCGGGTGATGTCATCACCCGGCGCGCTACTCTAGAGCAGGCCGCGGAGCCTGCTGGAAGTAGTAGGCGCCGGCGCTGGACGGGAGCCGCCGGGCCGGAAAGGTAAGGAGGGGGTGCGTGGAGGGGAGGAGGGGGCGCGCGGAGGGGGGAGGGGGGCCCTTACCTTTCCGGCCCGGCGGCTCCCGTCCGGCGCCGGCGCCTACTATTCCCAGCAGGCTCCGCGGCCTGCTCTAGGATGGCGCGCCGGGTGATGTCATCACCCGGCGCGCTACTCTAGAGCAGGCCGCGGAGCCTGCTGGAAGTAGTAGGCGCCGGCGCCGGACGGGAGCCGCCGGGCCGGAAAGGTAAGGAGGGGGTGCGTGGAGGGGAGGAGGGGGCGCGCGGAGGGGGGAGGGGGGCCCTTACCTTTCCGGCCCGGCGGCTCCCGTCCGGCGCCGGCGCCTACTATTCCCAGCAGGCTCCGCGGCCTGCTCTAGGATGGCGCGCCGGGTGATGTCATCACCCGGCGCACTACTCTAGAGCAGGCCACGGAGCCTGCTGGAAGTAGTAGGCGCCGGCGCCGGACGGGAGCCGCCGGGCCGGAAAGGTAAGGAGGGGGTGCGTGGAGGGGAGGAGGGGGCGCGCGGAGGGGGGAGGGGGGAGGAGGGGGGCACTTACCTTCTCGGCCCGGTGGCTCCCGTCCGGCGCCGGCGCCTACTACTACTAGCAGGCTCCGCGGCCTGCTCTAGGGTGGCGCGCCGGGTGATGTCATCACCCGGCGCGCTACTCTAGAGCAGGCCGCGGAGCCTGCTGGTAGTAGTAGGCGCCGGCGCCGGACGGGAGCCACCGGGCCGGGAAGGTAAGGAGGGGGTGCGTGGAGGGGAGGAGGGGGCGCGCGGAGGGGGGAGGGGGGAGGGGGGCCCTTACCTTTCCGGCCCGGCGGCTCCCGTCCGGCGCCGGCGCCTACTATTCCCAGCAGGCTCCGCGGCCTGCTCTAGGGTGGCGCGCCGGGTGATGTCATCACCCGGCGCGCTACTCTAGAGCAGGCCGCGGAGCCTGCTGGTAGTAGTAGGCGCCGGCGCCGGACGGGAGCCGCCGGGCCGGAAAGGTAAGGAGGGGGTGCGTGGAGGGGAGGAGGGGGCGCGCGGAGGGGGGAGGGGGGCCCTTACCTTTCCGGCCCGGCGGCTCCCGTCCGGCGCCGGCGCCTACTATTCCCAGCAGGCTCCGCGGCCTGCTCTAGGATGGCGCGCCGGGTGATGTCATCACCCGGTGCGCTACTCTAGAGCAGGCCGCGGAGCCTGCTGGAAGTAGTAGGCGCCGGCGCCGGACGGGAGCCGCCGGGCCGGAAAGGTAAGGAGGGGGTGCGTGGAGGGGAGGAGGGGGCGCGCGGAGGGGGGAGGGGGGCCCTTACCTTTCCGGCCCGGCGGCTCCCGTCCGGCGCCGGCGCCTACTATTCCCAGCAGGCTCCGCGGCCTGCTCTAGGATGGCGCGCCGGGTGATGTCATCACCCGGCGCGCTACTCTAGAGCAGGCCGCGGAGCCTGCTGGAAGTAGTAGGCGCCGGCGCCGGACGGGAGCCGCCGGGCCGGAAAGGTAAGGAGGGGGTGCGTGGAGGGGAGGAGGGGGCGCGCGGAGGGGGGAGGGGGGAGGAGGGGGCGCGCGGAGGGGGGAGGGGGGAGGGGGGCCCTTACCTGCCCGGCCCGGCGGCTCCCGTCCGGCGCCGGCGCCTACTACTACCAGCAGGCTCCGCGGCCTGCTCCAGGGTGGCGCGCCGGGTGATGTCATCACCCGGCGCGCTACTCGAGAGTAGGCCGCGGAGCCCGCTGGTAGTAGCCGCCGGCGCCGGACGTGCCGAGAAGGTAAGTGGCGGGGAAGGGGGCTTACCCCCCCCCCGGAGCCGTCCGCTTCTATCCGCTGGCGCCCGCGGGCGCCAGCGGATGGAAGCAGGCGGCCCCAGGGGGGGTAGGGAGCGCGGGGGAGGGGGTTTACCTGCCGGGGCCGTCCACAGCGGACGGCCCCGGGGGGGGGGAGGGAGTTAGGCCCCCCCTTACCCACCCGCCGCCATTTTTTCCTCATAGACTTGCATTGCAATGCAAGTCTATGGGGAAAAAAATGGCGGCCGATCCAAAAATTTCCGATTTTTGGATCGGGATCGGACTCGATCCGGTCCGGGGGGCCTCCGATTTTGTCCGAACCGGTCCGGGACAAAATTGGAGGTCCCGATCCGGGTCCCGATCCGATCCGGGGGGTCCGTGCACACCCCTACTGATTAGGACTGTGGCAGAAGGAACAATGAGAGCAACAATGACACTGTTGTAAAAAATGAAGAGAAAGAAAGAAAAGGAAGAGCAGGTAAATGCTTTCAACAGACTGACAAAACTGTCATAGTCTGGTAATATCAATATCAACATCCATATCAGTGTATCTTTTCATAGCCTGAGCAGACCAGGAACACACGCCACGACTTGTATCAACAGTCGAGTCTCTCCCTGACTTCTCTATGAACAGAACAAATATACACACATACCACCCATAACATGCGTTGGTGGGCTAAAAACTATGCATTTCCTGTGATACAGATTTGTCCTATTTTTAATGTCTTTCATGCTGCATTCAGGAGCATCGCAATGCACATAAAAGATCTCGTGCACAGGCCATAGGCTAGCTGCAAGAGACACACTAGCACTACAGGTCAACTGGACAGTGGATTGGACTGATAGTATTTAGGAGCTTCGTTTCAGAGGCGGCCGGCCCATATTTCTAGACCACTCACTAGTTTTCGACATTACACTGGTTCTACACACCAAGTAACTATTGCTATAATCATCAAATAGGCCCAAGTAGTGGACATAGATGCACAAGGGACCAAATCTCTTTGCTTAACAATGAAAAAGAAAAGAGAGGGTTGCCCTGTGTGGATAACATTGCCATAGTTTTGTTATGAGGAATTCCAAAAGCAATTCCTCTTAACAAAAAGATTCTGGCTACAGCTCCTTCCCTCTCAAGTTTCCAGAAACCTGAGCCATGAGGGCAGGAGGAGGAAAGAAGACCCAGGCCTTTTCTGCACCAGCCATTTTTCAAGGGGCTGCCCCTGCCTCCTCGCAGAGAGTCCGCATGATGCACAGAGCATCCTGCAAGCAGGCAGGGGCCAGCCCTTCATTTTCCAAGCAGTTCAGGGAACACTAATATCCAGGTTTGTACCCTGCTCCCAGGAGGGCAGTGAGATGGCCAGCTGGTGTGGCCACCCATCCCGGGCGCAGCCACGCTTACCCGCGAGTAAGCACGGCTGCACCGATGGCCTCGGAGCCACACCGCACGGCTCCGAGGTCACCAGGAGGGGGGACAGCGAAATCGCCATCCCCAAGATGATGGGCGGGGAGGGAGGCGTGATCGCGTGCAGGTTTTTTAAAAAATGAATTAACCTTTTGCACACGAGCGCTTGTGCGCTCCTCTGCGGATCTTGTTTTTTTAAAAAATGGCCAGCGTGACTTGCGGTGACCCAGGAAAAGCCCGGGCTACTACATTACGGTGCATCCTCATCATGCTGAACCCAGAATTGGCTACTTCAGGGTTGCCCCTCTTCCTACCCTCTCCGCTCCTACGGCGTGGAAAGGGCCCCAGGCAGCATGTGTGTGGCGGGGTGGGATGTTGGGTGGGAAGGAGCAACACTTGAAACAGCAGGGGTAGAAGGGCACACTCAGAAGTGGCAATTACCATAGAGAGAAAGGGTCGGATGCGGAGAGGACTGGGGTTGGGCAAACAAGCTGATTTTGAACTTGTCGAGGCTTTCCTTTTCCCACACGGATGCTCGCTTTGCCTCATTCTCATTTGCAAATGTGACCATAGTGTCATTTTCCCCAAACAGGAGACATGTACATTTTTTGAACAGGAAAAAAAAATATGCACCTTTTGAAGCAGTGGGCAGGAAGAAAAGTGAAAAGTACATTGCAATGCAGTATCTAAAGCAAGGCCTCTCAAACACTGTGCTTTACTAGTTTGGGGCCAAAAAAAAATGGCTTAGGGTTGGCTAAATCCCACTGGCTACTAATTGGCCATTCCTGCTTCAGAGGAAAGACACCACCACACAGGGCTGGGACATGGTGTGTGTATGTTTATTTTATTCAAAGGTGCATGACAAAGTTTTAATGTCATTATGTGGCTTGTTTACAAGTTATAGTAACATGCTGTTCCATGGAACAGACATTTCATGACATCGTGCTTTGTGCTATCACCAAATATGAGTGTGTTCAAAGTGCATGCCTACCTATTACTTATTTTCCCAGCTTTCAAAATGCTGCCTTCTTTGAACAAATTCAATGTACCATTAAAGGAGATGCTCTTTCCTGAGTTAAAATTAATGATCCATCTAGCCCAGTTCTGTTGATAGCAATCTTGGGTCTCTTTCAAGAAGAAACTTTTCCCATTCTTGCACCTAGGACAGCATGCATGGAAATCATGGCATCTATGAAGCTATGGCCATCAGCATGATGATCATTCCAAAGGATATTGAAATGCATTGCTACACACTTATTGCACTTCAACTAACCATGAAGCCGACAACAGCTTTATAAATTTCTGAGTTGTAAACAAGGTTGGACAAGTCATGGAATATCAAAACTGCTCAGGATGTCGACAATCTCATCCTATTGTACATCAGTGAAGCATGTATTGAAAGAGCCAATAATTTCCAAATCAGTTTCATTCAGAGCCAACAATGAGCTACTGCAATTCCCCTAAAAGATCCAGACCTAATTTTCTTCCTTTTCTCTTAGGGGGTCAGTGTTTTCAGTAAGATAATAGTTCCAATTTTCTCAGATGATTATTATCACATTGATTTTGGCCATCCTATTGATTTGGGTTTCCTACCAAGGTGGCCAAATAAGTATTAGGTCAGACAATGAAGTGTTAGGTCAGACTACACTACTGATCTAAGGGATCACCTGTTGAGTATGCCACAAGAAGAAGAAGGGAGAGGGTTACAAAGGTATTTAAAAGTTTTAAATACCTTTGTAACCCTCTCCCTTTTTCTCCTTGTTGCACTTGGATCCATTTCAATGAATATCCTGTTCTTCCTTTGTCATCATTTAGCTGAGTTCGGGTTGATAAGGAATTGCCTACTGCATTTAAGTAAAAGGAAACGATGAGTGAATTGTTTGCTTTTAGTTAAATTTGATGGGCAATTCCCAGAGGAACTGCGGAAGAAAATTTGTGGGCAAAAATAATTTAAAAAGGATTTCCTTGGGTATCAGGAAAGAACAACTCTACTTGCCTCTCAAAACACATGGTCAACCCCATCCAAAGGGAGGGTGATTCCCATTGCAAAAGCATCCCAGCTCTGTGGATTTTTCCAATCTTAAATTTAGTCCATACCTAACTTTGTTTTAAAAAAAATTTCACATGCATTTTTGTATACAATTTTTTTTCCTAATCTGTATTTTTTCTGTGTGTGCAAGCAATTTCATCCACAGTGTTGTGTGCACTGTCTCCTAATACACACATTTTTTGACATTACAAAATTAAGAGATGGGTAAAATTTCAAAGGATAACTGAGTTTAATGTGGCACATTGCAGGGTTGGGGAACCTTGTCCAGCATGAGGTTCAAACACAATTTCAGAGAAACTCTCAGTGGTCAAATTCCAATGGTAGGAGGAGCCAAAGGCAAAATGGTGCAGGTCCAAAATACCAGCATATTGTTGCTTAAACCTCTTCTTGCCAGTAACTCAGCTTTATGAGAGGCATTTGAACTTTCTTGAGTGGGGAAAATACAAAAGCAGGACAACCATCAAATGATCAGTGCTTTGGGGAAAGGGGGTGGGGCCAGGGGAAGGGGACATAACCATCTGTGTGGCCATGAGGCAACAGTTCTTTTTGGGATTCAGAATACAATGATCACACCAATGGGCGAAAGCTAAAAACTGTAATTAAGCAACAATACACTAACAGTGTAATGAAAGCAAAACACTATGATTGCATCAATAAACTTCAAAGCAAGCATATAAGGCTTATGTCGTACAGTAATCAGGAATCCCATCAAAATATGGCAATGGACATGACTCCAATACTGGCCTCTGACACACAGCACATTTCTGGATCAGCCTTTGTTGAGATCCCAGCCTGGGAGTGTCTCAGGGATTTCTATAGAGCTTCGGCTATAGGGCGGTATAAAAATATATACCATGATGATTATATTAATCCCACCACTATCCCGGCCATAGTCCGATGACAATGAGAAAGTTTGGCAGTAAGGCAGCATAGAGAACACCATCTCAGCTACTCTTCTAATACGTGACTAAGCTTGAGGTCTCTCCATAGGCTTATCTACTAGCCTATCAAGTTGATTAAGAACATGGGGACTTAAGAAGAGCCATGCTGGATCAAACCAAATGTCCATCTAGTCCAGCACCTGTTCACACAGTGGACAACCACCTGTCGACTAGGGACCCACAAGCAAGACATGGTGCAACAGCACCCTCGAACCCATGTTCCCCAGCAACTGGTGTATATAGGCTTAGTGCCTACAGTATATAGGCTTACTGCCTGTACTGTTTAGTCTTAAACAGATTACTGACTCTGGGAAGAAGAAGCATAACTAACCACTAAAGGCAAAAAGCCCAACCAGGCATCTAGATGTGAGAAGCAGCCGTTTGTTGTACATTATTAAACTCCTCGAAATAACAATTGTTCCACTGCACTGTTTAGGGAACCATGGAGGCTGTATTTGGCTCCCTTACCTGAGGTTCCCCACCCTTGTCATATTGGTTCAAAAGTGTGGAATTAAGAAAATTCACATTAAGACAAGAAACAAACCAAATTCTCCTCCATCTCTAATGCAGGATAATGGTGAAGCCCATTCCAGCATGCCTGGATAGCTGCTTGCATGAACTACGCATATATGAATTTTCCACTGCATGCAGAGGTTTTGTGGGTAATGCTCAGGGGCTTGTCAGTAGACAAGTCAATATGGCTAAGGTACCCTGAAGGCAGAAAGCTGAAAAAAAACATGCTGGAATAAGGTGACAGATTGTCCCAAGGCACCTGCCATTTTTTTTCATGGGAAGCTGTTAGATATCCATCTATCCTATTATGGATTATTTTCTCTAACAATTGCCTTTTGGAATGCTTTAGAATAGATAATGTCTAGTGTTGGCTTATTGCATATTGATTTACTATGTCTGCAGCAATAACCTATGCTATATTTGGGATTTCTTTACGGTCAGTGCTAGTACTTGATTTTTTTTTTAAAAAATAATATCACTTAAAGGAATGAATTCATTTTCACTCCACATACCATGTCCTTCAGCTTCTGAGCACATTCAAAAGCAAGCGCACTTAAGGGTGAATTCAATCAGTGGCAAGGTTTACATAAGCTTACTCAGAGAAGATGAAGTGATCCATTGTTAATCCTTCATTAATCAATACCAAGAGCTGTGCTTCTCAATGTTTTGATACATATCTGAGGCACACTATTCCCCCTGCTCTCAAATAAAATTGAAATCACACTTCAGACTTTCATCTAAATATATTTACTTTTCAGGTGCAAGATATAAAAGATGCTGCCAATTTTAGCTAATAAGTAAATGAAATGGTCAAATTAGTTGATTCAAGGAAGTATAGCCATTAAACATATACCTTGACCACACATTCCACAAATCCCAAATCTGACCTCATGGCATGGAAATTTGCAGACTTAGCCCTATTTTCAGCCACTCTGCATAGAGGAACACAAAATCTATTCATTTTGTGGCTTCCTATTAGAAGATGAGGCACCATCTTGTTTCTTTCAATCATAATACAAAAGTTTTGTTGTTGCTTCAAGCATGGTAGCAGCCTTTCCATGTTTTCCCTCCATACAACAGCCCAATGAGCATCCCTATTTCATCATGCAGCATCATGCACAGGGCATTGCTGAGAAAGAAATATGGCTGCCTCCACTACTCAAAGGAGCAGTTATCCTTTTTTGGTCCAGGTGAGCCTCAAAGGGAATCCTTTTTCCATCCCCTTTGTCCCATAGTCCTTAAAGACAAGTCTAAGGAAAGCCACTTTCACCATAAAATTACCTCAGGCCTCTCAGGAATGATCTTATATCACTGGACAGATTTGTTGACTCATACTGAATTTTGGACTTTCCAGTCTACATCAGACCGTCTTCCTTTATTAGCTTTGTAATCTGTTTGTCTGATTCCTGTCTCTAAATGGATGGCATTAGGTTCTAGGCATCTATCAGGCTTTGCCGGCTGACCAAGCTGAATTGCGAAGACTGCCATAAATCCCTTGCAGGTAAGCCGGTCGATAAACCCATCAACGCCAAGGAGGAGGGAGGGAGGGTGAGGTGAGGTGAGGCCTTATGCAGGACTGGGAAGTTCACTGGTTCAACAAAATAAATTCAATGAGGCAGAGAAGAATCCTTTTCCAAGCCAGAGTCCAAAATCCAAGGAATTCAAGATGTAAAGGTAAGGGCAAGGATCAGGGTTTGGGATCCGGCTGATGAGATCCAGGTTATAAATACAATGTTGTAACTTCAGCAATTGTAAATTCTGGCTGCTTTTAAGTTCAGTGTCTTGAAGCAGCTGCTGGCAATTAGTCCTCTGTCTTCTGGGAGCCTTTCCGTCTTAAATGGACTGACACTTGCCTCCGTTGCTCTTTTACATGAAGCCTCCTTTGCTCTGCTGGGATCAGTGGAACTTGGTCCTCTGAATCTGACAGAGGGGCTGCAGCAGGGCATTGATCCCTGTCAGGTAGTGAGGTCTCTGGAGCTGCTTCCATGCTAGTCCCTTCACCCGGGTCTGCAACCTTCATCCTCGGAAGAATCCGAGGGAGGCATGACAGCATGCAAGTCCAGATAGGGTCCCTCCCACTGTTTCTACTGTTAGATATGTGTGGCATATAATGTCACATCAGTTACATTGTGATCCATTTTCTCAAGCTAAATTGGCTCTATGGGGCCATCCAGATCCAAAAATTGGTAAGAAAATGTTTTTTTTTTTGGCAAACATGGAAATATAAGGTGATTTTTTACTTTGGATCAACTGGTGGGTGCTGATGCCTTGTTCTTGGTGTTTTCTATCCTGCATGCTAAATATGACTTCAAACTATGGCTGAATGGTAATACTTGCAATTGCAGCACTTGTTAGAATCTACGTTTGCCCTGGGTGTTTTTACCACATCGATCTCCATCGTTATTGCCTAATCAACAATTATTGAGGAAGTTTAGGAAAAGTGACCCATGATCCATTTACTTGCCTCTATTTATAAATACCTGTAACACTACATATGATCACATAGTCCCACGGATGTAATATGGTGGAAAGAATGGCAACGATCCTAATTAGAAATGTTAGGCAATATCTAGGGCTGCTCTTCGGTCCAGCCAAATATAGATAAGCTATCAATGGTTACTAATTCTGATGGTCATATATTGTTTCCAGTATCAGAGACAGTGTGCCACTGACTATCAGTTGCTGGAGAAGATGACCAGAACAGTGCTGTTGTGCTTGTGAGCTTGCCAGATGCATCTGGTTGGCTTCTGTGGAGCACAACGTTGGACTAAATAGGTCTCTGGTTTGATCTAGCATGACTTGTCTTATGTTCATATTCAGATTTGGGGGGGGGGGAATGAAGTGGTGAAAAAAAATGTCCAAAATATTGAGAGGGACAGATGTTCGGGGGGAGGTTGTTAAGTGGGGTTACTTAGGTTTTTATGGGCCCCATTATACTTTAAATTACAATCTGTAGTTTAGCTGGGAGAAGTGAAATAATCCCTACTTCCTTTCAGCTCAATCTTCAAAACAGCAGCCATGCTGCAGCTTTCTCAACAAAACACCACATATGGCTTGGTTTTTAAACTATGGGAGCAGGTGAGAAAACCATCTCTCACTCCCTCATAGACTTGTCAACACCTCATCTGCCTCTCCTGTCTGAAAGTTAAATATTTTTGTGCTCCCCCTGGAAAATCAGTGATATTATACTCCCCCCCCCCAACACAACTTTGCACAGGGATGAAGGTTATGTGAAGCTGGGGAAAGTCTTTCACTCAGCCCTAGAAATACCTCTGTGATTATATTAATCTTTAGTGTATGAAAATACACATACACTGGACTTTCAGATAATGGCATTACTTCCTGGGCCTGGAAAGGGCTCAGTATTGTGATAAATCAGTTTGCAAGACAAAGGGCAAAGGGGTCCATGCCAAATTCTTGTTGTTAGAAGGATTTGAATATAAGTGTAGGGCGATATGCTTAACAACCCATCAAGAGTTCCCACCAGGTCACAGGCCAGGGTGAAATATTGTAAATGTTTATGACTTCATGCTGCTCGTTCTCAGCTTTTTAATAACCCTTCAGAAAAGGTTAAGTCAAATCATCTTCTCTTGTATCGTTGCTGGCTCTATGAATGCAAGAGCCCGTAATGTGACCTCCATCACTGAATAAGTGACGAGGTCTCAGCACTTCACGAATGCTAATAGTTTTGTCTGGCACTGTTTTTTAAGCATTGCCCCTCCCAATCACTTTGAAAATATGTAGCATCTGAGGATAGGATGAAGCAAGATGGTGATCAAATTAGTGGGTAGATTATTATTATTATTATTATTCATAATTTATTCCATCAAGTGCCTAATTTTGCACCTAATATAAATAAGCACATCTGGGTTGAGTAAGACTTGCATGAAAGCAACAAAATGTCTGTGTTTTCATTTAAGATAGCTAACACTATGGGAGACCTTGTTAACATTTGTGGACCTCCTTGCATTGAAGCCTAACAACTATGTAAAGCACTTTCAAGGCAGGTTTCTAAAAGTTACTTTTCAGCTGCAGTATTGTTCCTTCCTGCTAGGTAACACAGAGGAAGTTCATGGTGAAATTCTTCCTCATGTTGCCCGGTTTTGCTGAACCAAAACTCCAGAGAAGAGATTTTGGGGAAGATATTTAGATATTTCTAAGATGTTTCTAAGGTTTTTCTCCCTCTTGTACCCCTAGGGAAAAAAGGTTACTTTGTAGACTTTTCTCTAAAAAAAAATTTTTTTGTGGCAGCAGCCATTTCCGCATCACAGTGTCCAAGAATGATGTCCAAGAGCATTGTGGAAAGAGTAAAATGGTAGCCAGGCCTCCAACACAGAAATTATTGGAGAATGTTTCTTCCCACTGGGAAAAAAATGGTGAAATGCCCCCCTACACACACACACACACACTGATGCTAGCGTGGGGAGAAGGATCAACATTGGTTCCTTCTTCATGGACTCCATGGACCCTCAGCTTTTGAAAAGGAATGGTGTTGCTGTGACATGGCAACATGAATAGTAGCCCCAGGAAAACCTGAACACTCCAATGCTTGTCTATAGGCCCCATTGATAATCATCAGAATTGCCTTGTAGGGGTGGCATTCCCATTTGGGGGGGGGGGGGTGTGGGGAAATATTTATATATGAGAAGGTTATCGACATAAATAGCATTAGTGTTGTCCTTCTCTTAATGAAATATGGATGCCTCAACCAATGGCAACAGTGGATGTGGTGAGAAGAATTCAGAGCCAGCTGTGTGGGCATCTTCATACTTGATCATCTACTGGAGTTCTAAGGGATTACTACAGGTCAGTTTTTTAATGCTATCTTTTCTCAGAAGTCTTTGTGAAAGAATCTTTTCTACACAAGAAGCACAGGATGTATTTGAATGCTCCTATTCATGTGATATCCTTGATAGAAACCTCTCAGGAGGGACTCAAAATTTTCCTGGAATTGCTAGGTGAGTTCAAAGCACAGATGTGCTAAGCATAGCATGTGGAGCGGATTGAGAAATTGTATCATCTCTGATTATTTTAGTTATGCATTTGAGAGGGACTTTCAAGGAGGATGTTTCATTGAATGAAGGCTGAATCTTTGAGAGCTGCCTATCATATATTTGAAGTTTATATTTAAGAAAGATTAGTCCAAAGCATGTCTAGTCCCATCTTAGGTTTCCAATAGCAGTCACCAATGGCTTTTGGAAGCAAGATAGGAAGGTGATGGCTTTTCATGATTATTTATCTCCGCATTTAATTTCTGTCTGATTTCATTGTTTATAATTTGTCCCCACACACCCACACCATAGGTACTGCACACACACACTCTCACACACACACACCTGAAACTTTCACCAAAGCTTCACAAAGCTGATGAAGTAGACTATACTCCATGAAAGGTTATACCAGAATAAATGTGTTAGTCTGCCACAAGACTCTTTGGTGTGCATGCTTTTCTATTCTAAGACACGCTGCCTCCATCTCTGGTGATTCCCAGCAGCGCTCCATGAATTTGTCTAACTCTTTTTGAAAGCCATCTAAGGCGAGTAAGTGGTTATTCCCACATCTTGTGACTGTGGTGCACTTACAGAATTTTAGATTCTGCACTTAATGCTCTTATGTTTGTGTGTCTGGGAGGGAGCTCTTTAGATGGTAAGGTGTATTATTTCATTTACTATACAGCTTGGGACCAGGCTATTTGAAAGGCCACCTTCTCTCATACCGGTATGAGGGACCTATGGAAGAGAACCTTCTTTGGATGCCAGAGGTGAGTTTGGTGGTGATGCGACAGAAGGCCTTTTCAGTGGATGCCTCAAAGGCTGTGGACTTTCCTGCTAAGGGAGGTTAGGACCACTCCCTCACTGCTGTCCTTCCTCCAGCAGGCAAAGGCATTTTATTCAAGCAGGCTTTTGGCATGTTGTGTTGGGTGCTGTTTTATTTCTGTTGTGTTTTAACTCTGTTGTAATGTACTTATTGTGTTATTGTTTAAAACAAGTTTTTTTAAAAAAACAATAGTTTCTATTATTGCTAGCCACCTTGCATATGGGGGTGAAGAGGAAAAAAAACCTCTAACGTAGATAAGTATGTTGAATTTTGTAATAAGGATAAGGAAGTTGTCTATAATATATTATTTTTATTTTATTTGTCCAATTTATAGCTCCTGAACGAGACATCTCCGAAATGAGTAGAGCACAATAAAATTTATTTTTCCGAGCACCTGAGCTTGCCCCCTTTTGTTTCCTAGTCCCCTTCCATGCCATTTGTTTGGTGGAAAGGTGGGGTATAAATTGAATTTATACATATTTCTAAAAGTGGAAAGCCTGTCCTCTGTAAGTGGGGCCCCTCCGGTTCATTCTGTTGAGTGGGACCCTGGACGTCTGCCCCCAAATCCCACTCTGATAGCCTGGCTAGAACCTATTGCCAATCAAATTCCTTGGTTGAACTCAGTTATTGCTAATGTTATGGCAGCGGGAGAAAAAATCTGCCATCTCTATTGTCTCCATGGAGTTCATTAGATTTCTATTTCATTGAACTAAAAAAACAAAAACAAAAACCCTCAGCAAAAACTTTCTTCAAGGGAAAAATACTCTAACCCTATTCATCGGGGAACTGCTACTTCTGCAGCTTTCCTATCATATTGTGAAATGTGAATTCTTCAAACTGATATCCATAAATGGGAACATTTGTTATTTAAAATGCTCGATGTAGGATCCTGTTCAAAATATAGCTACAATAAACTGATTGTGAATCCAATTTGAGAATCATTTCCTTGAGTGAATACTTACATTCAAATTGGCATCCTTTTAGAACATGGGCTTGGAATTCATGTTCTCTGAGATCTCAGACCACTTGAACATGCTTTATTAGCTTGCTTTTCTTTGAGTGGTTTATCTGGACTTCACTTTAAATAATTCAGTTTATCTTGCCTTTCATCAGTATGAAAAACAGGGAGGGAAAAATGTATGTTTAAACGATATGAGGCACATAATGTCTGTGGAACTGATTTCTGCTTAGGATCAGTGGAAAGCACTGTGATTCTGAGTGAACTTACATGGAAGTAAGTTGTACTGAAATTAGGGATGTTGGAGAAATCTGCAATGGAATCAAATGAGTATGGATTTCTATAAATCTGACCGACACTAGGGGTGTGCACACCAAAAAATATTGTTGTTTATCGTTATCGTCATTTTGGACTAAAACAAATTTTAAAATACAGAAGTTATAGGTATATTTATATGGCAGTCCGATAAAACGATATAATCGCCCAAAAATTATCGACTCCGATGATTATCGTAGGTTTTTCTATCGTATCGTCATCGTTAAACACATGCATGATAACGTCCCTATTGTATCATTATCATACATTTTAATAATACGATACACATCCCCAACCCACACATTCCGTGGTGGACTGGCTTTTCCTGAGTCATACAGATGTCGCAGAATTGCAGACCGTTTTTTTTAAAATCATAATAATTCCACAACACTATGCAAATTTAGTTGAAGATAAATAAATAAAAAAAGGGTGAAAATGCACATTTTCCCCATAGGCTAAAGCATGAAAATTCACATTTTGGGATCATTTGTACATTTGGGGAGGATTTGTGCATTTGTGCAAGTGCAAATTTCCACAAATGCAGGAAATTGAGGGAATCTAAATCTGTCAATGAGTGGATGATGGAATGAAAGATAGTGATGGGGCAAAAATCTGCCTCAGCCCACGTAGGCAGCGGACACCCCACATCTGGCCCTGACAGGCCCTGATGGATGTGCCTGGTTGATTTTCACTCCATCACTGCCAAAGGACAAAGGGGGCACAAGTCTGGGCAGAACTCACTACTGCCCAGATCTGCATGGACCTTTGTCCTTCCCCTTCCCCGCTGCATTAATGGTGGTTGCCATTAGAGTAGATGGGGGAAATACTTGATTTCCTCAGCCTTGGGGAAATCACATCCCCCCCATGCAGGTCATGGCATCCGGAAAGTGCACAATTCCCTGGAATACCATTATTCCAAGAGGGCCTTTAAGGATATGATTGGCATGGAGGGGAGGCAAACTACACTTTCCAGGGCCTCTAGAAAGTGTGCTATTCCCCCAGAAGGTTAATTTTGTGCCCGGGTAATTGTGCACTTTCTGGAGGCCCCGGAAAGTGCACATCGCTGAGTGCTTGGCCAGGCTAGTTCCTGGAACAGGGCTGGCCAAGGAGCATTCAGCAAACCCATGAGTTCTCATCCCCTAATGAAAGGTATGTGACAATCTGTGAAATACAGACAGAAAGGATTTTACAAAATCCGTACATCCTTAACTGAAACCAATGCGACTTAGGGTGAAGACGTATAACCCATTCATATAGCGGAATCTTCTGTTTATTGAATGCATTTTTGTGAGTCTGGGGAAGAAGTCAGACTGTGGGGAACAGTTTTTGTATTTTTGTTCAGTAGCTCATCAAGGAGAAGGTTATGCTAAAACTTTCTCCCTCATGGATTAATTGTGTATTTACATGTAGAAGGGTCATTCAAAATATGGAACACAGCATGCCAGCAGTCTAAAGTGGTGCAGCCCAGACTTCTGCCACCTTATAACATGTAGAATACCTTTCAGTTGCCATTATAGCCAATTAAATTAATTCATAGTAGGGATGCTTCAGAAATGCAATGGTGGTTAATTCCAATATGAACTGACTGATCTGCCCCTCCTAGACTAAAGTGCTACCAATTTTTGCACATTTTCCAAAATAGGTCTTGGCTCAAAAAACTATCACAATATATTTTGAAGTTCCTACTTAGAGAGAAAATACAATAAGGAATGTGCATTTTGAAAGAAAATATGTTTACAATGTATTTTTTGAGAGAAAATATATCTATAATATCTATTTAACTTTTAAAAAATCATGTAGATCTTTATTCTAAAAACAAAACACTACACCTCACCTCACCTCACAAAAATATACAAAAAGACACAAATGGAACAGAATGGATTTATGGGTGAATACATGTAAAAGTGACACAGAACAGAAATAGACTGACTGGATTCTCCCTAGCTATGCAATCCAACAGAAACACCCTATTGCTATGGGAATTTAAAAAATAATAATCCTAAAGAAAAATCTTATCACTTTTTAGTATGTGTGTGAGAGAGAGGGTTGGAATGCCTGGAGATGAAAATTTCTTAGCAGAAAAAACAGCTAAGAGTGGTATAATGCTTATGAATTATCCTCCAGATTAAGGCCATTTGGAGGACAATTAATTAATCTGAACGGTTGTTGCCATCAACAACTAAAATCCGAAATCATCCCTCTGTGCTTCCTCAGATCTCCATGGCAAGAGACAGTGGTCACAGGACTTCCCCCTAAAACACATTTTCTAGCACTTTCTGCTTTCCTCAGAAAGTAACATTCTACCCCTCAGCCTCTATTTATAGCAAAACCCGCTTGCAACCTTCCTCAGCATTGATAACATTTCATTTCAAGGGGGTGGGGTGGGTGGGAAGGACAGAAGGAAGTATTACCAATTAAAATTGTCAACCATAAATATTATATGACTACCCAATATAGGTACGCCACCCATTCAAAATGGATGTGCTCGGGGCAGTCAGGAAAAAGTGAAGCTGTTGCCTCTGGGGAAAATGTAAAAGAGTTTAGTTTCTGGCTAAGTAAGGGGAAAAAATCCCAAATTCTGTAAGGTCCCAGCATATTTCTTGAGGAAATAATGAGGACTATTGCTTCAAGCAGCTACCTCTCCCAAATGGCTATTAATTCATTAATCCCCAGGAAATGCCTTGGGCAGCATGCATTCTTGCATAAGCATTTCTCTGTACCAGACTTACAGGCATCTTTTCTGGAGTCTGAACTAAAAGTCCCACTTCTAGGCATGTGCCCTATCTCTCCCTTTATTTCCAGGAGTGTTGGGACCACCTTCCCCACAAAATGGCTGCAGATGAAAATGATCAACACATGTGCAGACCATTATTGCAACTCCAGTTATCATAACCCATTGGTTTAAAGCTGTGTTATTTGCCTCATTGAAAATCACATATTGAAATACTATGACCCCCTCTACAAGAATTTGGTTTGACGCCTGGTTCTCCGATTATGCGCATCTTCTCGGAAGCGCTTTATGGTAAATGACTGTATGTGGGAGGTAATTGAGCGCACAACTGGTGGCCTTGCCGGTTGTTTGAAATGCGCTTTAGAAGTAGTTAATGCGGAGAATCGCTTGTTCACATAGTCAAAATGCGCTTTAATGGTTGCAGCAAAATAAAACTCGCTATTTAACGTGCATTTGATAATGCGCATAATCGGATAGATAACATGCCTCAACTCCCGATTTGCACTCCGCTCATGTAGCGGTAAAAATTTTAATGAGACTTGAAAGAGCTTTAAACCTCTCGTGTAGAGGCAGCCTATGAAAACCCTTATAAAACCCCATTTGAGGGTGTTGTTCCATGTTTTTCAGGGCCCTTGGCAAGATACCCTCAATGGCCCTCCTCCCTTAGTAAGTCTCCCACAACCCTGGTCACCAGCTGCCAATTCCCCTCTTTCTCATCATTGCTAACCCTTGCTTGCTTGACAGGCAGAGAACTAGTGAGCATGTGGCATCTACAGTTTCTCCTTCTCACCAGCACCGTTATCTGAGCCAGAGAGAGAGAAGCAGGAAAACAGGTAGTTTGCAGGGGTGAAGAGGAGCAAGTGCAGGGATCTCTTGTGAGTGGCCCCCAGCTAGAAGGTGCTGTCAGTCCTGAGGGTGTCAGACTCAGTGGCTCAATTTGGACGACACGATAGTCAATGGTGGGTTGACTAACCCTAACCCTAACCCTAGGGGGCACTCCCCACACAACATGGTAATAAATAATCAACTGTGGTGTGGATGAGGATCAGCGCTGAGTTGACTATGGCAGCATTCGGATGACACAATAGTCAAAACAACTGACGATTGTTTCCCCCACACCAGTTGTTTATTGTGTCGTCCGAATTGAGCCAGTGACTGTGCAGCTGAAGGTGGGCAATAGTTTGTATACCACAGGTTGCTCAAACCATCAAGTAAGAGTCAAGTTCTTGCATCTGAACCATTCTGCTGCACTGGTGGTCTTCCTTAATTCTTTGCAGGGCAGATGTCAGCACCCAGCATCCTCAGGCAGCATCCAGGGGCCAAGCACTGTGGCGGGTCTCATTGGTGCTGATCCTTTCTTGCTTGCTTTGTTCTCTCCTGGCCCTAATCTTATCTGCTATGGTGGCTGGGTCTGAGGAACTATCTGCCATTTTGGTTTCCTCACAATGCTCTACAATTCTTACCATAGTGTCGCTCTTGAGCACTGTCGGAAAATCAAAATGGTGGGTGTCTTTCCAGACTCTGCTGCCTCCAGCAAGTAAAGTTGGCCTGTTGAGCAGTCAGATGGGACCTATGTCACAGGTGGAAACCTACTAGAAAGTACTTTCTTGGGGAGGGGGTGCTCTCATCTGGAGCTAGCCTTGCTGTTTTAGCCAGAGACATGTGGTGTTGCACCAGCTTAATCCCTGCCTGGCATCTGTCTAATCACCACTGCAAGACCTGCTGTGTGTTTCAGTCCTAATAACTAGATATGCACAGAGATCTGAAATTGCCTGGAAAGGGCAATTTGTTCTCCATATGAGGCACATGGCTAAGCAGTATAAGTCTCAGCGCAATGCAGGGATTCTTTCCTTCCTCTTTTCTTGTAGAAACCTGAAATACAGTGAGAAAACAATTTTAATATTTGTGTCCTATGTCCTCATTGCCAGAGTCTGAATTACACGTTGGATGTAGAATTCTGTTCATTCTATGCTGCTAAAATGCATTCTAGCGTGTTGAAAATGTGAAATTAAAATCCCAAAACCAAACATGGAGTCAGTGGGCTCATCTACACCTAAGGGTGTAAAGGGAGGGAGGGAGGAGGGTCGTGGACTTAACTGCACCCACGATCCTCCCCCAACATCTAGATGGCTGTGTGGTGTCCCGGAAGGGAAGAAGGACATCACATGTGCCTTTTTTTTTTAAAAAAAGGAACCGCATGCAGTGAAAAAGGTAAGTAATTCCACGCCCAACCACCCCCACCATCCCAGGAATGGTGAAATTGCTGCCTCCACCCCACCCCCATGGGCACAGAAACATCCTGTGCAGCTCTGTGCCTGCTTGAGGACCCAGGAAGCCTTGTCACACCAGCCACAGTTATTGGGATTATCCCAGGACCATGGAAACAAATGGGATATCCCCAGTTTCAGTTATCCCAGGGTCATCTCTAGGTTGTCCACGGTTGATCCCGGGATCCCCTGTGCGTCATATGAATGCACAGGGACGACCTAAAGATGACCCCAGGATAAATGGCTGGTGTAGACATGGCCAGTGTCAAACAGCAAACTCATCCACTGCAAAAAAAAATAGAATAGAAAAGAAAAGACAATTTTACAGTGGCAGTAGTTCTGTACTCCAAAACCTAGTACAATTGCAGCAAGCTCAACAACAAAACAAACAAAAAAACCCACCTATCTCCATCTTGGTCTGTGTGGGATCTTTTACCCTCTGAGCACAACAGCTTCATTGGACTTTGGGCCAAACTGAACAAAACGTTATTGAACATTTCTATAAAAAGGAAAACCCCACAACTTTACTGCAGCTTTCTGGCTTCCGTTTTCGCCCCACATCGCCCCATGCTTCCCTCCCACACATTTCCCTTCCCCCTCCCCTTTAACCAATAGTTCTATAGGTTTCATTTATACAGCCACGAGATTGTGCTGTCTTCTCTCTCTCTTTTATAGTGTGTTTCCTCTTTTCATGGTGAAACGGAAAGAAGGTATTTTTGTTGCTACTCTTTTCTGTTTTCAATTAAACCACAGAAAGAATGAGAGAGGCACTGGAGGTTTGCATTTTGCAGTGTCATGTAATCAACCAGGAAACATCTGTGAGTGGTGTCAAGGAAATTAGCTGATTGTATCAAAGTTGAAGAAAGTCCAAGCAGACAAAGTCCCAGTCCAGCAACTTTATTCAGACTATGCAGGTAGGAGGGAGAAAGCTCCAGCAAGTTGGCAACTGGCTCTCTGCCATCAACTGGCAACTTGAAACAATTTATTCACTTTCATGAGCTTTGAAGCTGCACAAAATTCCCTCCCACCTTCTTCTGACAGATCAAAATGTCAATAACGTTGCAATAAAACTATTTCTACATAAACATTTTGCTAGGCGATATCCGTGGGTGATGGCGCCGCTTGTAAATCTTTGTCCTTTGATAACCGCTATCATGGACACTTGAGGCGGCCATTTGATCAGAACATTACAAGTTCTCTTGGAGGGGGTGTCTACATGTTTATACAAGGTTCCAAAAAGGTTTATTCCTGTCCTGGAAGATATGGGCCATGGGTCAGTGTGGGTCATGCTACATTTGCAATACTAAGGAGTGTGGAAAGGGGGAGAGGGCAAGGAAGCAAAGGAAGGAAGGATGACCGAGGCAAAGCCAGGGCTTGTTTGGTGTCTCTGGCTTGTGTCTCTTTTGCCATTCTGGTATTTGAGGTGTGAACCTGGGCTGATTTTATTTCTTGCATTTCCTCTTGAGCTTTTTGGTTCTCAAGGCACTCTGAATTATTTGATTTCTGCTTCCACAGTGGCCAGTCATGAGTGTGCCATAAATAGCTCATTTAGAGGAGCCAATTATCTCTGATCAGATCACCCATCTCTATTTTTTTATATATATAAAAGCAGTCTCAGAGGGGAGGAGGGCAGATTCAGATCAGGCCTCCATCTCTGGGAAAGAGGGTCGTTGCTTCCCCTGTACTAATTTCCTGATGAAAAACTCTCCGAAAGATGTTGTTTGCCCTATTGGGGAAGGGGGAAACTAACATAATTTTAAATATTTCCAGATAGGGAAAATAGCCATTGCAGGGGGACAATTTTCACTGGAAATTTGAGCTGGGGTGGGGGTGGGGATTGGCACCCTAGCACCATGCTTGCCTTGTGACTGCTGTTTAGAAAAGTTTACAAAGACAGGAAGTAAAATCAGAGATCTGTCATATTGTCTAGCTGAGCCCTCAGGGCACCAATGAATTCCCTAGGAACCATTCATGAGGTCTCCTGACGGGTTTCCAGGCAGCTATATCTGATGTGCTTGATGGGCAGATAATCTCACATATGTGTGTGTGTGTGTTTGTGTGCGTGTGTTGAGGAGGGATCTGCATTGAGGAACATTGTGTTTCTTCTGTAAGCTACTGAAATGAGCATATCCATCAGATCACAGGGTTTCACCTTCTTAGCCTCATTCTTCATTATTATGCTGTAATGTTATTGAGCGAGACAGAGACAGAAAAGTTTTTTTCACATAAAATCAGGTCTGATACAAATATGTGAGCCCTCCACCTTGACATTTTTGCTTGCCTTCTTGAAATTCCTGAAACTAGGAATTTCAACTAGGAATGGGTGACCATTTTGTTCCAGTCTGGTTTTCATAAGGATTTAGCATTTCTCCATATTTGGGACCAATCACACACACACACACACACCATCCCACTTCAGATTTTTAAAACGATGAATGTGGGAGAAACTGAAATTGATCAATTTGCCCATACAAACCCTGGGCTTTGCGTGCTTAGCAGCACTCAAATGTCTGGGTTTGAATCCCTGTGTATTCAACCATATTTGTGGTACTGAATCAGAGTTGGGACCTCTGTTTTTTCTGACAGGCTCCTCATCTCCAACAACTGTATGGTAGGCAGGTATACAACATGGTCCTTTCCATGCTTGGAATAGCTCTACCTATTTAACTTGGCCGATGCAGATAGATGAGAACTCAATTTTTGCTAAGAATTTTACCAAAATGTGCATATTCATGAGAAAAAGAATTTAAGATTAAAAAATCTGAATGCGGCAGAAAATGAACCTAACAGATTCTCCCACTCCTAGCTGGAACCCTCTTCTCCCAGAATTGTGTTTAAAATGAAATTTAGTACTGGCTCAAGGCAAAACCATCTGGAAAAATGGTCAGGTACTTCCTGGCATGAATTGGGAGTCTTAGGCCCTTTCTACACCATAGGAGTGTAGAGGGAGAGATGGAGGGCAGTCACGGAAGTGCCTCATACACACCTTCGGTGCACAGGGACCAGCCAGGGGGCATCCCTGGCAAAAAGCCTGGTGTGAAAAGGGCCTTTCTGATTTACTGAAGGAGAAAACCAACTTTTCCCTCTGAGCCACCAGACTACCGGCCCCTAGCCTGCCTGATTCAATATTCTGTCTTTGGTCTGCTGCCTGTGGCTTCCACCAGTGGAGGCTTGTGGCTCCAACCAGTGGGGCGATAAATCTGCTCTAGGTTTTGGTCAGGACTCTAAAAGAGCTATGTAAGGTAACAAACCCATTTTGGGAGTACGGTTTGGCATTTTGGAGAGCTCCTTCAGAGTTCTGACTGGTTCTCACTGAAACCAAGAGTGGGTTCATTACCCTACTGACATAGGAGCCACCAACTTCCAGTGGCTTCTGACTTCTGCCTTCAGTCTCCTTCCCTGTGTTCCTCCTGCCCATATGCTTCCAACCTCCTCCCTCTCTGCCTCCTGTTCTCCCTCCCCCAATCCTGAGCGCCTGACAGAAATTGTGTCAGACTTACTGAACATTATTGGTTTCTCTCAGGCTTCACCTGACATTTTGCCTCACAAGGACTCTGGTTAGCCTTGACTTTGGTTACAGAAGAATGGGAGCGGGAAACACTCTCTGTTATGGACAGTGTAAACACTAATAGCACTTTATCCATAATGCAACTTTCACAATGGAGTCAATGCACAATGCATAAGCTCATTGGGATGCCAAAAGTTTACAGTGACTGATATATTCAAACTGTCTCTTTACACTTGCAGCTAACCTACATATGCTTGATAAACAGCAGGACTTTGCTTTAAAATTGTGGTAGATGCCAATTCCGTTTCCGACGCTTGTTTCCTTATTGGATTGTCAAACTTGTCTGATTGTTCTCCCATTAATTCTGGGCCTTTTTTTTCTTCAAGCTCCCAACTTCTGAACTGCTGCCAAATTCCAGCTCTGTTCTCTTTGCATTCCATGCAAACAGTAGAAAGAAAAGACATAATCTTCCTTCTTTTTTTCCAAAGCTGGATTCCAATCTTGTGGCTTGCCTACAAATAAAAAAAAACCAAGATCTTGAGGAGCAAAGCAGAGGAACTTCATTGTTCAGGAAACAATTGAATCAGCCCATACTCCCTTGTTTAATAAAAGAAGTCATTTTACAAGTGAAAGAGCCTGAAATGCCCTATATGTGTGGATTTCCCCAACACTTGTTTTCATGTTAGCTAAACCAAAGAAAATAGAGAGGGGAAACAAGTCTCTCTCTCTCTCTCTCTCTCTCTCTCTCTCTCTCTCTCTGTGTGTGTGTGTGTGTGTGTGTGTGTGTGTGTATTTAACCACCATCACTATTCACATAATTAAATTCATTGTTTTGATACAAAGACATCAGATAAATGCTATTTCTGGGTTCTCATTAAGCCATGCCATGCTGTGGATGAGAAAGCTCAGGACAAGACTAGAAATGACCCTAATCATGTAGCTGATGCCAAACACTCCTCCTCCTCCATGACTAGTATAGTCTTCCCCAATCTGGTGGCCTCCAGCTGATTTGGACATCAAGTCCCATCAGTCTCTGCCAGCAAAATCAGTTTTCATGAATCCTGGAAACTGTAGACCAAAACATCAAGGAGGCATCAGGTTGGGGAAGTCTGGTCTAAGAGAACTTATGACATCATGATATTTCATATTTGTCTCCCTCTGCCATTGACAGCTAATGATGTGGTATAGAAAAATGCTAAAAAGTCACCAGAACATGAGTAAGTTCTGGGAAAAGCAGGAAATCCACTTCTGCCAGTTGCATGCACCTAAATCTGGATCTAGTGCTGGGTACTTTATGTATATATTTAAATACAAACATACAGTATGAAAAAAGGGGGATCAAAACCGGCATACATCTGTGTAGCTTTGAAATCAGGCTATGCTGTAAGATGCAGAGTGATAGACTGTGAAGCAAGGCCCAGAAAAGACTGCACTTGGGAGACACTTAGTGGTTAGAGCAAAATCTGCCCTCCGTCTGTGTCACTGCATGGCCTCAGGAGCATGATCTGACATAGGAAAGGAGTGCTCCCTGATTGAATGGATGTGCCATGCTTGCTGGGGTCATTTCAGTGTACAAGCCTTCGCTCCACACTTCTCACACACATAATGGGTTATTTTATGAGTCGGCATATAATGTGTACTAAATCTGATGTAATTTTGGAGTAACTTCATACCAAGTAAATCTACGCCATCAGCCCCTTGTGCAATCACATCTGCATTTGGCTCATTAATAATATCTCAAGTCACTTTCAACCAATTCCATTCATCTTCTCTGTGAATTTGGGCCATGACCTTGCAGTGTAAGGTGAAAAACACAATGAGCCATATTAATTCAGTACAAACAAACTCAAATGTCAAAGCCCCACTGATGTCATCACTATGTTCCATTTCTGCACAGTCGGCTGAATATATCCTGAAATTGGCTCAAACTGGCATTCTGAATGAGATGCTACTTTGACAGGTTCAAGCCTATTTAAAGGAAGACAATATAGTTCTGTACAATATATGTCTGCACATTGAGCCATAAATGAAACGGCAAGCTTACAATTTGATAATAGAATAAATAAAACAGGGAACTCCAAAGGATGTTGTTGTTGTTGTTGTTGTTGTTGTTGTTTTCTTTGACCCATTAATGTAATATAGCTGTTATCTTCACTGGCAAAAACTAGTGATGACTAGGGCCCCGTCTTGACGGTGGCACATTGGTGCCGGGATGCCTTGGGCCCTCGCACTCGCACTCCTTCCGGACATCTGCATGGGAAGGAGCGCTAGTGCGGAGTTGCTGCTGCCGCCGTACTGAGCACCAGGCAGAGGAGAGGAACGGGGCAGCCAGAGGGGAAGGAAGGGAGGGTCGCAAACCGGCTCACATCCCTCTGGCTGCCTTGTTCCTCTCCCCTTCCTGGTGCTCAATGCGGCAGCGATGGGAGGAATGGGGCAGCCAGAGGGAGGTCAGAGAGAGGTGAGCTGGTTTGGGCACCATGCGTCCCTCTCTTCTCCCCCCTCTAGCTGCTCCATTTCTTCTCCCGTTTGTATAAAAAATGGGGGAAGGAACCGGGCGGGTGGAGAAGCCCTCCTCCAGCTGATGACAACTAATCAGCTGTCGCCATGGGATGTGCAGGCTCCTCAGGAAAAGAAAGTCGGGATAAGTGCCCAACTTTTTCACAGAGGAGTTTAGGGGTTTTGACCCTGAATGAGTTCGGAGTGGCAGCTGCGTCATGTGCATCACTTGCCACACTTTGAAGCCACCACGGGGAAAAGCTCCCATCTAGAGGTACCCTAGGGATGTCCATCATTTGGAAATCTGGCCCTTTTTGAGCTCGACAGAGTTCCATGGAACACACAACTCAGCTTGCATTTGCCACGGCAGTCAGTACCCTGAACTCCAGGGACTTTTTTTTGGGGGGGGGCATTGTTTTGTTTTTGGTGTCAGCCACAATTTCTACAAATAGAGATGTCCATAAATTGCATCCAAAATTGCAGCCACAATATGCATAAATTGCGCAAATCTGTACACAATTCAGCTGTAACTTGCGCTAAAAAACCAAAACAAAGCCCACATAAAATCTGCTAACTGACCTGACTTGGTGCAGGCTGAATTAGGACAGTTAGTGGAAAATGGCAGAGCTCCACCCCCTCCCACCTCTTCTGTGAGAAGCAAACTGTGGGAGCCAAAGTGAAAGAAAACAAGATGCCCTTCCCTTCCCCCATGTTTCCACATCACTCCCATTGCATTATGTGGTGTTCAGGATCATGTTGTGATAGAGATTCAGAAGTCTTCTCTGGCTTCCACTCAGAATAGACACAGTGTTATAGGAACTCATTTAAACTGGGTTTTTTTTTTTGTTAGTATAAAGCACAGTGGAGATTTAGGGCTCTGAACTGCATTCAGCCATGTTAACAGTAACAGCCAGCAACAACAGGAGGTTCTTCTCCCCCCACCCCACTGCCCCTAGGAGGCAGATGGCCCCTCCCACACATACCAACTCTTTATTCCTGGGACCTGTGTCAGCCACTTTACCCTTATATCTATCAGAGCCCTATTCAGGCCTTCTCTTCCTGGTTTAGCCAACATGTGAGAAAAGGGAACACTCCAGGCCTACCCTTCTCCTGCATTGCACTCCTCGTCCTCTATTCGTGAAGGGTGACTGATTGAAGAGGAGGGCCTCTTGTATTCCTGGAGGCTCTCCCCATGAGCCAGAATGCTGGAAAAGCCACATTCTGGCTCATGTGGAAAGCCACCGTGGATGGAAGAGGCTCTCATCTTCAGACTGTCACTCTCCAGAAGTTGACAGCAGTTGATGTGAAGAGGGCGAGGGGTAAGACTGGGGCACTCCTTCCCTTCACCTGTCTTATTTAGATTGAGAGTGCCTGAATAGGCACAGTTCTGACAGGTTTGGTGACCTGCTACACATATGTGCCAAATTTGAGATCGATCCCTCCAACTCCCGATTTTATATGAATTTATTAAAGATCGTTTCCGTTCTGACAGATCAGAATGACAGCTTGCCAGACCTGTCAGAATGGAAACGATCTTTAATAACTTCATATAAAATCAAGGGTTGGAGGGATCGATCTCAAATTTCATACACATACTTAGGCATGCCCCAGAAGCACCGTGACCAAGTTTCAAGCCTCTAACTTTTAAAATACAGAAGTTATAGGTATGTTTATATGGCAGTCCGATAAAACGATAAAATCGCCCGAAAATTATTGTCTCCGATGATTATCATAGGATTTTCTATCGCATCATTATCATAACTCATGTGCATGATAAAGAGCATATCGTATCGTTATCGTAAATTCTAACGATACGATACACATCCCTACCTTTCATCCATCCCCTACTTTGGTTTCATTTGGGCAGCTTTCCCCAATCCCTAAAGTGGACAAGAAAGGGGGATAACTGTACAGAGAGTGCTCTCTTAAAAGGGAAATTCTTTTTAAAAAGGGTAATGATTTGAGGAAGGAAAATGATTGGGTGATATTCAGACAGGTGTCAATTGTGGGGAACAAGTTCATCAAAGCCAAAAGGTTTAGAATCAGGGCATGACTTTGGGGGAGGGTGAGCTGGGCGGTTGCCTGGGATGCCAAACTGAGGTAAAAGGAGTGCCAAGCAGAGCTGAGAGGGCACCAAGCTGAGTTCCACATCTACGTTGTTTGAATTTACTGTCTGCAATGTCTCTTTTTCAGTTTCCACTTTGATGTCATTGGTGCTACATAAAAATTAGTGGAACATAGCTTTACTCTGAGGCAATGTTACTGAGCACTTAGCTCTTCAAAAATTGTAAAAACTATAAGCACTGTAAATAATAATAATAATAATAATAATAATAATAATAATAATAATAATATAATTCACTCTCAACACCTATGCAATACCGACCCTCACATATTCATTCGGAATCATCAGAATTTGTCTAGAAAAACTGCCACGAGCGAGAAAGAGAATAATAATAATAATAATAATAATAATAATAATAATGATGATGATGGGTTGGATAAATACCTGGAGGAGAAGGCTAACAATGGCTACTAGTCATGATGGCTATGTGCTACCTCCAGTATCAGAGACAGTAAGCCTATATGCAACAGTTACTGGGGAACATAGGTGGGAGGGTGCTGTTGCACCATGTACTGCCTGTGGGCCCCTAGTCAAGAGCTGGTTGGCCACTGTGTCAACAGAATGTGGGATTAGATGGACCCTTGGTCTGATCCATCATGTCTCTTCTTATGCTCTTATGTCCTACCTCTACAAGCCTTGACCTGCATTGCAGGTAGGATCGGCACCCATAGGCAATATTTCATAACCATTGGCTAAAGATAGGGAATGAGCTCTTTGTGCTAAAGATAGGGAATGAGCTCTTTGTACATGCATGCGAGACTGAAGATTGCAATCTGCATATAATGTTGGCAATCTACAGACACCCATGTTGGCTGAAAGGTGATTGAGGAAGTAGATATGAACGTGCTCACCATCACTCTAATCAATAAGCATCCCCTTTAGACAGTGCAGTGAGTTTCCTCCCACAATTTTTTTTCTTTTCTACGATTGCATTCACCCTCATTTGAAGTCATAAACTGCTGGGGTGAAGCAGCACAGATGATTTGATATAATTCATGGTGAAATTCTGAGAGAACATGTATCGAGAGCAGGCCCAGCAACACGACAGAAAGACGTAACATCCTTGAATGGGTTCACAATGTGCCATGTGTCTGGGAGGTGATGGGGTGGGTGGGTGGAAATCTGGAATTGTATTTATTCATAATAGTTTTAGAAGTCAAAGCCAGGTAGGTGGTCTGGACGGGCTGTAGTGTCATGACAGTAGCCGATTCTACCGCATTAGTAGCCCTATGGCAGCAGGGATGAGTGATGGCTTCATACAGACATTGCTGCCCTGTGGCTGGCTCTGTCACAAGTCTGTGAGCTCTGAGCCTTAGAATTGCAGTGTGGAGTTCGCAGGGTCATCACTGAGCTGGCAGCAGTTCAATCACTTCTGCATGACATGGCATCCCATGTCTGGAGATTTGAGACAGTTACGGAGGCTGCACTGTGGCTGCAGGTTTGGAGTGGATTTTTTTTTCCAACAGTGACAGGAAGAATGGTGCTTCATGTCCAATGTGTTTGGCTTGAATATGTCTTTTTTTTTTTTTAACTACTTTGGACACAGAGAGATTTTTTTTTCTGGCTCTAAGAAAGAATGGAATTAACTTTCAGAGGGGACCACCATGAAGACTAGCCAATGTATTATTTCATAGCTTTCACTTTGAAAGCTTATATCATAATAAATGTGTTAGTTTTTGAGGCGATCTCTTCTGGGAGTCGTTTCCATTTAATCTTGTGGGGGGAAAACACCATATGCCATCATAAATTTGAAGGCTTCTGCCATCATATATTTGTTTGCCTATAAAGTGCTACAAGATTCTTGATGCTTTAGGAAGTAATGGAAGAATTCAAAGGAAATTTATTTATTTATTATTGTTATTATTATTATTATTATTATTGATTATTATGATGACGACGATGACGATTTGCTTAGATGCGTTATGCAAAAAAGTCAAGGTAATTTACGACAAAATTAGAACCCACAAAATTTACACTCAGCTACCCTCCAATTCCCTGTCATGAAGCTTTGGGAAATATCTATGAGGTTATCCCACGTCAATTTCACTTCCCACTCCTTAATCTTTAACCATCCTATTCAGGGCCAGCCCTATGATAAATGGCACCTTAGCCAAGGATGCCCCCCACAGCCAGTTTTCCAGGGCCACCCAGATGATTTATCAGGCCTGATGTAATGATGTCCATTAAGAACAACATTGTTCAAAACCTCTCAGCCACTGTGTTTCATTTTGCATGAGTCAAAGTTCAGAAAGCTACATTCTGAGTAGGGACAGTGCACGATGCAATACAACAGAACTATCACAGGTTTTACTTGTAATATTTTTGTTTTGTTTTGTAGGAGTTCCTATCTTTTGGTAAACATTCTTCATTTTAGAATATCCATTAGCTTTAAAAAATATATAGAGAAAAGTTCAAAATAAATTTTTAAAAAAGGTATACAGCTGACCTTTTGTAGCTGACAGAACTATTATTTCATCTCTCGCTCGTGGTGGTTTTTCTAGAACGGACATGACGGGCTTTGCCAAGCCATGCTGTCTTTTGCAGATTCAGGAATTTCCTGACAATTGAGCATGTTTTAAGTATGACTGCTTTCTGGATGTTGGTGTGGATGTTTTTTGATAGGCCAAGTTTCTGAAGGTTTTCTGTATAATTTCTTCATGTGATGCCAGTGACTGGAGTCACTAATGGAATAATTGTGACCTTTTCCTGTTGCCATAGTTCTTTGACTGCCATGGCCAGTAGTGTATATTTGTCTCTCTTTTTTTCTTCCTTTTCAACAACATTTTTGTCATTCAGTATTGCTATGTTGATGAGGTATGTATGTTTTTCTTTTTTTGTCTATGACTGTTATGTCTGGTTGGTTGCAGGGTATTGTGTCCCGGTATATTTTATGATCTGCATTTTCTGAGATTCTTTTGAGTGAATATATATAGTATGGAGTAGATTGTTTGATAAGATTGAATTTGATGGGTAGTTGTTGGTGAATTATTTTTGCAGTTGTATTGTGTCTGTCTGTATAGTCCATTCCTGCTAAAATTTTACATCCTCCTGTTATGTGTTCTATTGTTTCTTGGAACTGATGGCATTTCCTGCACAGGTCTGTTGTTACACTGCTATCTTTTATGATGTATTTTTGGTAGTTCTTTATTTTTATTTATTTTATTTCATTTCTAACCCGCCTCTCCATCCAGATCGAGGTGGGGAACAACAATAAATATAAATATAAAAACAATAAATAGATAAACCATTAAAACAGATAAAAACAAATACATTAGTAAAATGTGGTGGTTATAACTTGATTCAGTATAGCAATTAGGAATCCTTCTGTTTCTGGAAATAGCTCACCCTTCCTGAGCCATTCGTACGATTGTTCTTTGTTTATTTTTGGTTTCTGTATTCTGTTACACTGCTTCCCATGGAGTGCTTTTTGTGCCCATTTTTCTTTCTTCCCTGTGAGTGGTCATATTTGGTCTTCATTTTGTTGTGCTAGGTTGAGTGGAGTGTAATTGTTTCTGCTTTTACTATGGCTTTATGAATGGGGGCGTTTTTAGTGTGGAAGAATTCTCTGAGTGATTTTATCTGTTTAGCATGAATTGTGTTAATGTCCAACAGACCCCTTCCTTCTTTCATGTTGATTGATTGCTATCCTTTCAGTGCATGAGTTGAGATGGAGCATGCAGTTTTTTGTAGGGGTGTGCACCGGATCGGGTCTGATCCATGATCCGGACCTGATTCAGGGAAAATCAGATACAATTATCCAATTTCCGATCCCCGCATCTGGATCATCTGATCTGATCCGAACTGGCCCAGAAGGACCCGATCTGGTTTGGATAACATTGGAGGATCGGACCTCCTCCCACCCCTCGTGCTCCTTACCTGCCAGGGCTGTCCACTGCCATCCGGTGGCACCCGTGGGCGGCAGTGGGGGCAATGGACGGCCCTGGCAGGTAAGGAGCACGAGGTGGGGAGGCAGAAGGGGGTCCCCACTTACCTGCCAGGGCGGCCGCTTCCCTCCGGTGCTCGGATCTACTGAGAAACAGGCTTCACTGCCTGCCTCTCAGTAGCGTGCCGGGTGATGTCGGCACCCAGCGTGCTACTGAGAGGCAGGCTGCGAAGCCTGTTTCTCAGTAGATCTGAGCACCGGAGGGAAGCGGCCGCCCTGGCAGGAAAGGAGCACGAGTGGGGGGAGGTACAGGGAGGGGGGAGTTAGGCCCCCACTCATCCACTCACTGCCAATGCAAGCCTATGGCGAAAGCACCAAAAATGGCGGCCAATCCGAATATCAGACGTCCAATTTTCAGATTGGGATAGGATACGATCTGATCCGAGGGAACTCCGATTTTGTCCGAACCGATCCAGGACAACATCGGAGGTCCGGATCCCAATCCGATCCGGGGGGGGGGTCCCTGCACATCCCTAGTTTTTTGTGAGTTCGGTGCTATTGAGTCTGTTTATTTCTTTGAGTTCAGTGTGTGACCAGTGTATGATTCCGAATGAGTATGTGAGGATGGGTATTGTGTAGGTGTTGATGGCTTTAAAAATGTTTTTCGAGTTGAATTTAGATTTTAGGATTTGTGATAGGCGAGTTTTATATTGCATTCTTAGTTGAGTTTTTACTGTGGAGTGATTGATTTTTGTGTTTTGCTGAAATCGTAAGTATTTGTATGTTTCATTTTCTTCCATGTTACCTAATATTTCATTATTTAGTGTTTCTGATGTTGCTTCTTCTTTCCATTTTCCTCTTTCTATGTGTAGCATCTTGCATTTTCCTATCCCAAATTCCATTTTTATGTCTGTCATCAGTTCTTCAGTGATTCACAGGAGGCCTTTTTATCTGTGTTGAAGTTGAAGCATAGATTTTGATGTCATCCATGTACAGGAGGTGACTGATTCTGTGTTTTACTTGTTTTTGGTGTTTTGCATCGATGCCATATGTGGTGTTGTTAAGGGTGTTGGATAATGTATTCAGACCCAGGTGAAACCAAAGGGTGCTGAATGCATCACCTTGGACTATGCCATGTTTAATATTTATTTTTTCTGTCTGTATATGATCCTTATCTGTTGTTAGGTGTATTGTTTTTTCTCCATGTCTCCATGATTCTTGTCAGAATGTTTTGGATTGAGGGATGTATTTTGTATATTTCCAGTATGTTTTTCAGCCAACTGTGTGGGACAGAGTCGAAAGCCTTTTTATAGTCTATGTAGCAGATGTGGAGGTTTCTTTTCTGTTTTTCTGTTTGCTTCTGTCTATTATCAACTGTTTGCTTCTGTCTATTATCAACTGTTCTTTGTATCCTCTGCTGTTCTTTTTACATCCTTTTTGTTCTTCTGTTAGTATGTTATGTTGGGTGAGATGTGCTTCAATTTTCTGTGTGATTGTGGCAGTTATAATTTTGTAGAGTGTTGGAAGGCATGTTATGGGTCTATAATTAGCTGGGTTTTGGGTATCTGGAGGTTTTGGTTTAATGTAGGTTTTGCTTTTGGTTAGGAATAGGGGGAATAGGTGTACGTATTTTATGACTGTGTTGATTTGTTGAGCAAGGTATTTGAGTTTTGATGTGAGCTGTTTGTATCAGAAATTTTGAAATTGGTCCGGGCTGGGTGCTTTCTAGTTGTGTGTCCTTTTTATTGTTTCCTTCAGTTCCTCAGGGTTATTATATACTCTGTTTGCTGTGGTAGTTGTCTCTGTCTTTCTTCTTGTCTTACTCAGCTTGTGGTTTTTTTGTGTTGTACCAGTTCTGACCAGATACTTTTCCAGAATGTGGTTATTTCTTCTTTAGTTAGGGGTGTAATGTTGTTTTCTTTTTTCTTGCTTATTCTTTGGTATAATAGTTTCTCGTTTCTTTGAAAGAGAGTGTTTGCTTTTCTTTCATTTGATTCTTTGTATTTTTTTAGCCTCATGGTCTGGACTGCAAATTTTTGTTTCTAGAAAACTAGACAAAAAAGAGCTACTATTGCTGTTTCTTTATTATTTGCTATGGTGTCTTGGATATTTTTGAGGATGTTTTTTGAGCGATTTCCATTTATGTATTGTGTCATTCTTCCTATATCCTTTTGTAGCTTTTCAATTTAGTTTTCAATTCTGATTTGCCATTTTGGTTTGATTTCTAATCTTCTGTGTGTGTTGTTGATCGTGGGGAGTTCCTGTTTGTTACAGTTGAGGACTGCTGTGGCTGCTGCATAGATGACTGTGTGGATTTCTTCTAGGTTGCTATCGTTATTGATGTATGTCATGAGTTTACTATTCATTATGTTTATGAGTTTCTGCATGTCCTTGTTAAACTTTAGTCTAGGTAGTGGGTTTCTTTTCGTTGGGTTGGTTTCTCTCCATTTTGTTAGATTTGTCTCAATTTCTTCCATCAGTTGCTGCTCTATGTTTATGTTTGTTGTATCATTGTGTGTTTTGGGTTGTGGCATTATTTGGGAATCCTCTGGTAGGGTTGTTGTGTCTACGTTTGCTGTTTCTTCTTCTGTGCTTGCTGTTGGTGCATCTGTGCTTTAAATATTGGTATTCTGTTGTGCTATTTCTTCTTTATTTTTTTGAATTTCATTTTCTGTTATTATTATTATTACTATTATTACATTTATTTATTTATATCCTGCCTTTTCTCCAGGGCTGGGACTCAAGGCAGTTTACAAGATTAAAACATGTACAATTAAAACATATAGATATAAGTTTACAAAAGTTAAAATAGAATTAAACCTACAATAAAATTAAAAAAACACATTTAAAAAATTTAAAAACAGTAACAGATTGAAAACAACAACAATACCATACATTAACACAGATCTAGAGTATTTCCAAAAGCCTGCTGGAATAAAAAAGTTTTTGCCTGCCTCCAGAAGTGTAGCATGAAGGGAGCCAGCTTGGCCTCCCTAGGAAGGGAGTTCCAGAGCCTTGGAGCAGCCATAAAGGAGGCCCTCTCCCACATACCCATCAGGCATGCCTGGGATGTTGTTGGACTGAGAGAAGGGCCTCCCCAGAAGATCTCAAAGCATGGGCAGGTTCATATGGGAGAATACTGTCTTTCAGATAACCTGGACCCGAGCCATATAGGGCTTTATAGGTGATAACCAGCACTTTGAATTGTGCCTGGAAACAGACCAGAAGCCAGTAGAGCTGCTGTAACAAGGGAGTTGTGTGCTCCCTGTAACCAGCCCTGGTCAACAATCTTTTTACAACTATCCAAATTGGCGGCATCAAATCTTGTGGTAGTCAATTCCATAGTTTAATTATGTGCTGTGTGAAGATATACTTCCTTTTATCTGTCTTGAATCTCCCACCAATCAGCTTCATGGGATGACCCCGAGTACTAGTATTAGCAGAGAGGGAGCTTGCCAACAATGGATATGACAATATGTGAAAATATCCAGTTATCGAGTGACCTGTACATATGATCTTGTTAACACATATCAGCATACTTTAACCTCAACCTGACACCCTCTAGAGGTGTTGGACTATAACTCCCATAATGATGGGAAAGGATGACATATATGATGCTTTAATAAATCAAATCAGGTAAGCTTATATAATGTGAACTTAGAGGGGACATACTATATTGGATAGATTTCAATAGATGAGATGTAGACTTTTTGTATTTAAACAAGCTTTTTTCTGAATAGCCATAGTTTTATTGGTGCAACTTTTGTATTATTATTATTTTGACTGTGTTTTTTTTTTCTTTAATGTTCACCACTCAGATATCATTTTAAATAAGAGAAGTTCAAAATTTTGGAATAATAACGATTACTCTGCATGTGGAAGTTGGCCCTCCTGTTTTCCACTGTTTTCAAACAGAACTTTTCAGATGGGCTTAACTTTCTTTCCTTATGTCATTAGTGCAAAATTGTCATCCAACCATAATCAATGACCCTGGATTGCGGAGGTGAATTACAGTAACCACAATATGATGATGTATTGGTCAGTAAATAAGACGTCTTTTAAAAAGAACTAGATGGGCAAATTATAGAGGAGAGGTCTATCAATGACTCTTAATCACTGAATGAAATCTGCACATACATAGGAACCAGGTATTGGAGAAAAAGGCCGTACCATGGCCTAACTATAAAGATCCAAAAACATCTGTTTGGCCACTGTTAAATAGAATATGTGACTTGATGGACCTTCTTAGTGTGCTAGATCACTTCTGCATCAGTTGACTAAAATATCTGTCAGAGAGAGACAGAGAGAGAGAGAAAGAGAGAGATCATTTTTAATCATTATCATTATCTCCTATATCATCATCATCATCATCATCATTATTATTTAGAGAGCTGAGCCTCCAAAGAGTGATTAACCCAATGTATTCAAAGGCTCCTTCCACATCTATTCAAAATTCCCTTCCCTGACATTGGCTTATAGGAGGGCTGGCATATGATTACATACTTGAGAACAAGCTAGAGGGAAGCATGGCAGTCAATGAACCAAAGATTAAGT
Organism: Anniella stebbinsi; assembly: GCA_029215795.1. Taxonomy (NCBI): domain Eukaryota; kingdom Metazoa; phylum Chordata; class Lepidosauria; order Squamata; family Anniellidae; genus Anniella; species Anniella stebbinsi. The sequence continues at coordinate 146,279,885 of JARDYH010000004.1, forward strand.
AATTCATTAAGTCTGCTTTCAGGGAATGAATATCTAATTTTCTAATCTTCTTAAGTGTTAAGGCACAAAAGTCCAGTTTTAGAAATGGCTGTTTTCTAGGATAAAATGAGTGCTCAATCTTACATGTATTTTGTATCCATCCAGCTAGCAAAGTCAAGCAAGATTCATTACTACAGAATTATAGAGAAACAGTGGAGGCTGGTGCCTCTGATGTCAGTGGGGCTGTGAATCTGCTCTGGGTTTCAGTCAGAACTCTAAAGGAGCTATCCAAGGTATGGTCCAGCATCTTAGATAGCTCCTTTAGAGTTCTGAATGGTTCTGACTGAAACCCAGAATGAATTCACAGCCTCACTGGCATTGGTACCACCAGCCTCCACTGGTAAAAGAGGTAAAGTATATGAAACTCTAGTCTGTGCCTTTATTTTATTTTATTGGAAGTTCAATTCCACGTAATATGTGCACAAGAAGCTATTAATAATGATACAGAAATAAGAACAAAAAGGGTGAAAGGTCTATTGATTATTGCTCAGCAAATGATTAACTTACACTGTGAAAGCTGTATCATCCTTAAGAAGGATTTTATTTTGATAGGTTTCTTTTTCATGAAACCTCTCTCAATATTTTTTTACATTTAGTAAAATACCCAGTCAAAGAGATGCAGAACACCTACAAACTTCATACGATGGGGAAAGCCTTTCCACATTGCCTGGTCTACAAAGGAATCCCTGTGTGTCTGCTTCTGCTCTGCAGAGAAATTCTGGGGTGTAATTTAAGGTAAGTGGGGGCTGGTGGCTCCAATTTCAGTTGGGCTTAAATCCATTCTGTTTTAGTCAGAACCAGCCAGGACTCTTGAGGATCCATCCAAGGTGCTGAACCCATTTTAGGGACAGGATTCAGCCCTTTGGGTATCTCTAGCTGGTTCTGACTAAACTGAGAATGGATTCAGAGCCCCGCTGATATCAGAGGCACCAGCCTCATACTGACTTCACCTGTGACATTTGCCACGTGGCTGGGCTTCATGGACACCCTGCCTAAACTCTGTTTGGAAGACACACCCAATGCTCCTCTGGGTTTATGTCTAGTAGGGGAAGACTGGAAATGGTAGGCAAGCTTTTTTTTTTTTTAAGGAGGTTTGATTGCCACTATCCATTCAAGAACCCTGGCTATGGTTCTGAGGACCAGGATTTCCTAGGCACAGTTTGAAAACCACCAAGCTAAATAGCAATGATATCTAGCACATCTACTTTGTCAGGATTATTAAGAGCATAATAATGCCATCCTGTACCAAGATCCCACTGAGTTGGGTTCACAGTAATGCACCAGGCTACAGCTCATTACTTCCAAATTCTCTAAGCTTCTCATCAGGACATTCAGAGCTCCAGGCCTGTGCTTTGTAAGAGAAAGAGTAAGAACTGCACACCTCCCATTGCTTCCTCATTCAGACTGAAAAGGGCATTCGATAAGCATAATGGAACTGGTGAGGAGTAGACGGGGCCCAGCCTATTCCGTCCTGCTCGGCTGTATGTGAAGCTGCCACACCCTTCCCTCTTTACACACAAAGCAAGTAGCAGTAAGGCTGGACCTAATTTCAGTGAGGCTATGAATCCATTTTGGGTTTCAGTCAGAACCAGTCAGAATTCTAAATGAGCTATCCAAGGTGCTGAACCAAAGCCCCAAAATAGATTCAGTACCTCAGATAGCTACTTTAGAATTCTGGCTGGTTCTGACTGAAGCGGAGAATGGATTCACAGTCCCACTGAAATTGAAGACACCAGCCTCCATTGGCAAGTAGTATGTTCCTCCTCGGTAACAAATCTTCTGTCTAGGCCATCAAAGCAATAGTTTTTATGGACCCCTGAAATCACACAAAATGTTTTGCTACTCAATGCAAACATTTTGATTTTATTTATTTATTTATTTATTTCGTATGCTGCACCATAACATAAAGTTCCCTTGGGTGTCTTACAGTAAGCAAACATAAAACAATTTAAATATAGAATAAAGCATAATCCCCTCAAAATTCCTCATCAGTTCTGTAATAGCAGGAGCATCCAAATGTACCTCAACACTTTAGGTAGAACAAATACTCCTCCCCCCCCAAAAAATAACTTGTATCATTTTATTTTATTTTATTTTATTTTTGCTTTCTTACATATTTGAATGAGTAAGTACATTGAGCAAATTGGTGTTGAAGGACTTTAAGAATGGTTACTTCAAATTTCACCTCAGGTCTTCTTCCTCTTGTTTCCTTTCACAAGAAAATTTTATGGTAGAAGATAAACCCTTGACAAGTAGAAGGGTTATGAAACTGATCCCTGACACTCATCACAGAAAAATCTATTATATTTCTCTAACTTCCTAATTCCTCAGAAGGACTGAAGTTTCAGCTAATGGTGTCTTTCATTTCAGTCGCTTCGTTTTATATTTTGTAACAATTTAGAATGATCCTTGGGCCACAATCTAGTCATTGAAAGAAATGGGACTTAAATTACTTTCAACTAACTTGTTCTTCTGATTTCAGCCAGACAACAGCCTAACATAAATAAGTACTTGAAGGAGTTTGGTGTACGACTTACTCACTCAGCCTTCTGGGCCTATAGTATCTGGCAGGAGGAGACTGACAGGCTGGATCCAGGAAAGAATTAATTCTTCCACGCAAGACAGGGCAGTCCTAATTGCCTTGAAGGAAGTGCTTGTGTGACCACTCCTAAAGAAACCTTGGACTGTGAGGTCCCACCAAATTCCAAATATTCCCTTTTGGTGCCGTTGGAAATATTTCAACCTTGACTACAAGTTACTGGAAGGTGGCAGTGTTGAATTTAATTAATTCATGGGAACTTTGACCACAGTTAGCCTTATGATCTCTATAGCCTGCAATGTGGTTTCTTGTGGCTTCTTCCTTTTGCGTCTTCCTTTCCTTTCCTTTCCTTTCCTCTCCTCCCCTCTCATTGACCTCTTGTATTGCTGGGAGCACACGTGTTTGTTCTGTTGATTCTGCTGGCGTCATGGAACACAAAACAGACTGAATAAACTCTTATGAAAGTCTATGCTTGTGCCTGCATTGTATATGTCAGACTATTTGTAAGCAAATCTGTTTTCTTTCCTTCAGTAACAAAGGTCTAGTCTGCTTTTATTATTCTAAGATAGCCTGTGTGCATGTGGGACTGGTAAATGGCATTTGGTTTTTCTCGGATAATTGCCTTTCTAACAAGATATTGTAGCAGAATATGCATTGTAGTGGGCAGAATTGATAGGAATTTATTTATGTATCTTGTAGGCGTGACTAGTTCTGTGTGTATGTGTCACGAGATAACCATGAGCAGTGGAATATACTCTTGGAAATGGAAGGAGGCTGTCAAGAATGCATTGGTCAATCGCTGGAAGCAGCACGTAGCTTAACTTAGCAGAGATACTTCCATCTGGGCGTTACTGGTATCAGTGGCAGACCAGGCTATGTTGGGGAAAATGGGAATGGTGGTAAAACCAGGTCCAGAACTAAGGAATTAGGTCATTGACATCATGAGTGTTATAAAAGGACAGGGTTTTATCAGCTAGGGAGAGAGATCCTGGGGGAAGAACAAGAAACCCATCATACATGATTAGGTTGGCTTCACCCATCATGTCCTCCATTTATATGAACCTTTGATTTTGACTGTGAGATTAGGGAGAACCTAGGTTTTACTATGTTAGGAACCTAAGTTTTACTACGATACCAGTATGCTTGCTACTATCTTCATTGTACTTTTAGTGATTAGAACTTGTGTGTATTTAGGAATGTTGTTTTCTGCTTCGTCTTAATTAAAGATTGTTACTCCCTTAAACCGTTCGAGCAATAAAAATGTATTCTTTGATAACATATTTGTGTTGTCTGGCTTGAGGGAAGTTTCAGGGACAACGACCCATATACTTTAGTTCTTGATGCCCAAAACACTCGGTAAACGATTTGCAAATCTGTGTTTTTTAGTCTTGATAAATACTGTGTAATTGTTTTCATTGTGTTTCGTTTCAACTAGATTGTAGCATTAAATACTTTTTAGGAGAATTATTGCTATTGATACTATTATCTTTATCTGTGTTGTGTATATTGTCATCAGTGCGCCCAACCCAGTTGTTCTGTTTCAAGAACAGCAGCAGCTCGAAGCAGGGGGGTTTATATGGTCTTAGGGGAAAGCTCTAATATGCTGTTTTACCATAATTGTGCACACACACACACACAGAGAGACTATTTGAAAATGACCAGCTCTTGTAAAAGTGGATCCAGAAAGAAAGAAAGAAAGACAGACAGACAGACAGACAGACAGAAAGAAAGATCACAGGGTAAATGACCATCACCTTGTTAAGACAGCTGGAAATATCAATCACATCTCCATCTGTATCTCCAGAAATACAGTACTTAAGATTTTGGATCTTTCTGGAAGGGGCATTGCTGAGACATCAAGGTGGTGGTGGTGTGTGCATGATTGTGTGCGTGCACACATGCGTGTGTGTGTGAGAGAGAGAGAGAGAGAGACTGAATTGGGGATAGGGGTGGGGTCAAAATTGTTTACTGTTTTCCCCTCCGCTGCCACCATCAAAGGGACAATGAGGCTCCTGGGTTCCAGGACTTTAATGACAGCAAAGCTGGACAACGAGCAGTGTCCCCTTCTCGCTGACATGCTAGCCAGAACCACTTTGGAGGTCCCGCCCAGCTAATGCAGCCACCACTAACTACCCCTGACAGGAGACTTAAGCAAGCTCTTTGGAAAAGGAAGAAAAAAGGCAGTGGAGAGAGTTGGGTTGAAGTGTCCGGAAAAAAAGCCTTCCCATTCATCAGACGGCTGACCTCCCCACCCCCCCAGAACCTCCTTCCCTCCCCCTTTCCTATGTGTCTGTCTGTGTCTGGTTCTTACTTACTGGGCTCTTAAGGGCTTCCATGTATCCTCTTTACGAGCTGCAAACTGTAATTGCGCAATTTCAGGCTACTGTACGTTTGTCTTTGCACAGAAATAAAAAAAATAACTGCAGGGGGAAGGAGAATGTAGGGGGTGGGGTGGGAGATTTCGCCGGGATAGTAGTGATACAGGTGAAAACATACATGAGCTGAAAGAGCACAACAATGCACAGGCGTGAAAGTGCCCAGTGCTCAACTCGATAAGGAAATGGAAGGGAAACTGCAGCCGCAAAGCGCGAGGGTGTGTGAAATAGAGTGTGTGATGGAGCCCTTCGTTGCATGTTGCAAAACAAAATAAAATCTTTTGCACAACATGTGCACACCTGAAAAATGCGCAATGAAAAATTTGCACGATTCCAAGATGCACACAAAGATGTTTTCATCAATGGGTGCATATATTGAAAAATGTGTCTGTTTAGAATGCACACAAAAATGCATACTTCCATGTGTACATTATGAAAAATGCATACACTTTTCTGTTGTGTGTATGTGTGTGTGGTGTTGTTGTTGTTAAATTGCTTGGAAATGGGATGGAATGAGTTTCACCTAAAGAAAGTGACAATCTTGGCAAAGCTTAGATTGACAGATCCACCCATCTCTGCTCTGGGCACGCTCTGGGTATATTCCCCTCTGTCACTCGAGGCATATTGATATGTTGATTTATGCACAGTGTGAAGAAGAGTAGCAGAATTTATCCAGAATTTACTATCAATCCATTTCATTGGATAATCCCAAATTCTGGTATTCTGAGGAAGGAAGAGAAAATATATATCTCTAACTGCTTTCTCCACATCATTCGTCATTTCATGCCCTATTCCGCTTAGCCAACTTTCTTCTAAATTAAGAAGGCCCAAGTGTATTAGCATTTTCTGTTAAAGGGCTGCTTCAGCCCTTGAATCACATTAATGAATTGCCCTTCTCTGCATCTTTTCCAGGCCTATGATATTATTTTTTTAAGATGGCGCCACCAGAATGTACAGAGTATTCCAAATGTGACCATGCCATAGATTTACATAAGGATATTATGCTACTTGCCTTATCACAACTCTGCATTGGTTCTGCAAAATCTCACTGCATTGAGGGAATCCTTCAGAATCCTTGAAGAATATGTTTTATGCTCCAGTGTCTGTCCTGTTGTGCTCCAGTAATGCACATAATTAAAAGGTGTCACCTAGATCTGTCACATCTGCCATGTAGAAATTCATAATCCTATAGTGCCTGTAGGCACTCAGCAGGGCTTTTTTCTTCTTCTTCCCAACCTCACGCCCTCGGTGTTATTGCTTATCTGAGTTAGCATCGAGTCAGGAAGGCTGCTCCAGGCTGCTTTACATCAGACTTGACATATGCAATATACAGACAGAGTGGCATCATTTGAGTTAATAGTAAAATAATAATAATAATAATAATAATAATAATAATTTGATGACTTGCTCCTTTCCTTCCAACATAAACAACAGTAGGCATGCCATCCTGCCATTTTAATTAATTGTTGGTGGTAAATTGTAAAAAGAAGAAAGAAACATGTACATTTTGTAGTCAAATGCCAGAAAATGTTACAGTGATGTCCTTTTTCTCAGGGTCCTCTTTAAACTGAAACACAGCTTGTAAAATTAGGCAAAGCAACAGCTGGGGAGTTTCTTAAGAAAACCCCAAAGACCTCTACTCAACATAGCACTCAACTTTTCTCTAAAACTAATAAAAGTAATTGTCTACTTACACAACTGTAACTTATAGGTCTAACTAGCTCTGCTATACACTGGCCTTGATGGATGTTCTACTGAAGCTGCATACAGTACAAATGTAGATCAGTTTATATTACTTTATCTATCAAAGAGTTTCCGAAATAATCCTGGAAAATGTAGTTTAGTGAGGGCACTTAGAATACACTATATGTTTTTCTAATTTTCCTGAGGAACTCTCTGGACAGAGGGAATAACTATTAAACCAAATTAAGTATGTAGTGTAGATATGCACACAGATTAAAGTTGCACCAGGATGTCAACTTTAGGTCCAATATACAGAACTCTACCTTTGGAACAGAAATACTGGTGCATTCATAGACTCCTGGTGTAGCCCCTGTGGGGGAGTTTTATTCTCTCAGCTGAAATATATATATTTTAAACATATTTTTTTCTTCTAAAATGTGCATTTCTGCATGTATTTCATCTCAAAATTCACACAGTTAAACTCATGTTGACATGTTTTTTGCAACAGAGAACTGCATTGGAATCAGGGATGGGCAGATCTGTCAAGTCAGTTTCCACAGAATTCCTTCAGTCTCCAAGTCTGTTATGTGACTATTTCTTGCGGATCATCTCTTCTTTTTTATGGAAACAAAAATGGTATGTATCTTTGTGCACATTTTTAAAATTGACACATTAATGAATGTGTGCCCCCATTGACTAAAGCATGTTTGTGCACATTTTACAAATGTATGCAGTGTTTTATTTTGCATTGTTCAACGTGTACATGTTGTCAAACACCTTTTTAAATTTATTTTGCAGAACACATCACAAGCTCAGAAATGTATGGATTTCTATCCCCCTCCCTGTGTGTTTCATTTGGTTCTGCAAGGTGAAGATAGGGTAAATGTAAATTCACACAAAAATACCCCTAGCTGGAGTGAATTTCTTCTCCATCATTAATTGCAACTTTCAGAGAATTGTGAAGTCCAATGGATCTCTACTTCAAGTCCACAAATTAGTGTAAGACATATGGATCATGCCAGTTCATGCAGAAATTCAGAGAGATCAAATTTCACAAGTATCCATAAAAACATCATAACAATAAAATCTAAAATGCCCTGAATGAAAATAGTACAGTTAGAAGGAATTGTTATTTTATTATTTATAAAAGTACGCACAATTTTTTTAAAAAAATCATAAAAGAATATATTCATGATGTGATAAAAAAAACACAATGAGAAGAGGCTAGGTGGATTTAGCCATGGAAACTAGGGGTGTACACCGAATTGGGTCCAATCCATGATCCGGACCCAATCCAGCCGAAATCAGATAAAATTATCCAATTACGATCCCCGCATCTGGATCGTCCAATCTCATCTGATCCGATCCGAAAGGACCCGAACTCGATCGGAAGAGATCGGAGGATCGAACCTCCTCTTCCCACTCATGCTCCTTACCTACCAGGGCCATCTGCTGCTGTCCACTGGTACCTTCTACTGAGAAGCAGGCTTTGTGGCCTGCCTCTCAGTAGCATGCCAGGTGATGACATCATCATCTGGCACTCTACTGAGAGGCAGGCCACGAAGCCTGTTTCTCAGTAGACGGGACCAGTGGATGGAAGCGGATGGAAGTGGATGGCCCCAGCAGGTAAGGAGCACAAGTAAAGGGGAGGGGGCTCACCTGCCAGGGCCATCCGCTGCCATCTGCTGCCACCCGCGGGCGACAGTGGACGGCAGTGAATGACCCCGGCAGGTAAGGAGCAAGAATGGGGGGGAGGGACAGGGAGGGGGGAATTAGGCCCCCTCTCACCCGCCCCCATGTTTTCTTCATAGGCTTGCACTGGGGGAAAGCTTTCTTTCCCCCAATGCAAGCCTATGGTGAAAACACCTAAAATGGCAGCCAATCTGAAAATCGGATTTCCGATTTTTGGATCAGGATCAGGTCCGATCTGATCCAGAAAGCCTCCAATCCAATCTGATCCAACACGCCAACCCTGGTTCCGATCCCGGTTCCGATTCGATCTGGGGGGTCCGTGCACATCCCTAATGGAAACTCTATTAATAATGTACCACTGTAGAAAAAAAATGTTTCTGAGACTCACCAAATGAATCTGATTTCTTTATTTTATCATTTCAGGAGTTATTTCCAGTCTCATGACCCCACCAAGAGCATCTGTGCAGAACTAGGCAGGATCTACACTACTGCTTTATAATGGTGTTGAAGTGCACTGACAACTGTTGGAGCCCATGACACATTCCATATACAGTTTTCAAACCACTTTCGAAGTATTATATCCTTCTTCATGTAGAACTGGCCCTAGTTTAAGCGGGGGAATTTTCCATCCTATGAACTCAGTCCCTCAATCCACTTTATCAAAACTTGATAACAGCCCAATTCTAATGCTCTGTTCTACTGCCCTCACATCTAGTGAAATTGGAGGTTCCTGCTCAAGTCAAATGTCTAAAAAATTCCAAGAGGAACCCCTGATCATCTCAAAACCAGTCAACATTCTTAGGGAGTTCAATATTTCTCATTTTCCTGGAATAAAGTTTGAAAGAATTGTGGATGGCCCTGCTTAACTAAAAACAACATCTGAACACTTTTGAGGCTAGATGAATTGCAAGTAATAAAACTTCAATGGGAGAGATATTTCCAACACCCACACATACACACTGGCATTAATTTGAGGATGAATAAGATTGATTTTAGGAAAGAAATATTTACACCTGGGTTTGTATATAAGTTATTCTTATGTCGTTAGACAATCTTTACAGTAGAGACAACTATTTTACCACATTCTTCAACACATTTGACCATCTGGGCCAGATCTACACCAAGCAGGATATAACACTTTGTGAGCAATTTGAAAAAGGTATATAAATGTGCCATGGGCCCCAACAGTTGTCAATACCATTATAAAACGTTATAAAGTGTAGATCCTGCTTGGTTCTGTAATGAAATCCTTCTTCTTGCCTGGAAGGAAGATTCAGACAATAAGCTATCTTGGAGCAAGAAAGTTCATTCTGGGGTAGTTTGGTCATCTATTCAGGCTTTATAAGCCTCCATGAAGAGTGAGGATTCAATGGCTTGCAGGATGCACTAAATTCAGCTGCACACTAAAGCTAGTGCCCCTCCAAGCTGTTGGAAGGAAGATACAAAAATATCCCAATAGGAAGGAGATGTTGCCCTTGCAATAATAGTGAAATCGAGACTGTTGAGCATGTATTATTTAGCTGTAATTTTTATACTGGTTTAAGAAACGATCTAGTACGCACCATTATCCAGGGATATCAAGAATATTCTCTGGAACCAGTGGCAAGAAGACTCTTGCAGGGTAAAAATAAGCTAATTCAGGTTGCCAAGCATCTCTCATCCGCCATACAATGCAGAGTGCTAATGGGAGTGGGGTGAACTGAATATGGGATGTATATGTAGAGTATTGTGGATTCTTATTTTAATATTTTAATAAGCCATTGTTATATTAATAACTATATTTAATTCTGTTATACAGAAGAGGTCATTTGGGGAGATTGTATGTGACTGATGGAGTTAAACTGTATTTAAAATGTGCTGAAATTGCTCTATGGACTGTAAATAAAGTATATATATATATATATATATATATATATATACTAAAGCCAGTGCAATATTGCCTATATGCTCAGCCATAAAGCATAGTGGTTGATCTTAGTCCAAATGCTGTCTCTTAACCTACTGTATGTTGTGAGGATAAAAAGGTGGGAGGTCTATACATTTTGCTCTAAATTCTTATGAGGAAGAATGAGATAAAAATGTAATAAGTGATACATCTGTCAGGCTGAGACACGGAACGAGTAGGCACATAGAGCTGAGCTGTAATTTCTCAGAAGGCCTTTTTTTTTTTTAGAAAATGTCTTGAGATTTTTCTTTTCCTCACATCCCTCAAAACAGAAGGCCACTTTGCAGAAATTTCTCTCAATATTCTCCACCACTTTTGTGTGTGTGGTCAAAGTCTTCCCACCAGAATAGCCCGCAATGATGCTACATCCAGGGTATTGAAGAGGATACAAAATGGTGGCCACATTGCAACACAGTTGATGCTTCTGCTGCTTGCACCAGCAGCAAACAAACAAACAAAAATTTAAAAGGGGGGAGAAGGATCTGTGCTACTGCCATTGCTAATGGTGACACCCTCCACCCCCAAAACTACTGGACAATTTCTCTGCCCTAGGAATAATTTGATGAAATGGTCTTCCCCAATTTATCAGTCCACAGATTGGGTGGATAATTTCTAGAGGGCAATTGCACACAGCTCTAAGGACAACAGTGGTGCCTGATCTAGGAGATTTGCTGAGTGACATTTCCTAAATAAGCAATTTGGCAAAAACAAAAAGTGCCTACATATTATAAATGTTTGGTTGTTTTCGATCTGTTACTCTATTTTAAATCTTTGCATTGCTGAAAGGTTGTATTTCGGTTCTTGCTTCTGTTTTACGTTGTCTTATAGGGTACCTTACTTTGTATTTTATGGTTTTCATTGTTTTGAACCACCCAGAGAGCTTTGGCTTTTGAGCAATCTAGAAATAAAATTAATTAATTAATTAATTAATGGTTTGGCTTTAGTCTCAGCACCAGGATGGGATCCAAACGTTTTGTCTCAGCCTTCTCTCTCTCTCTTATTAATGTACGCCTGGAAGTTGAGCTTCCAGGACAACGCTAGCCTAATGCTGGGGTGGGGGGAAATACCATTAAAATGCTGCCTGATCTAATGTTAGGAGAAAGTTATATGGACAGTTTTGGAACCTCAGCAGCACATTTTGAATGATGCATGAAATGAAACAGGCCTGCTGAGCAGACTGCTGTGTTGTTTGTTATGTCCTGTAGACACTCAGGAACACAATATTCAGCCTACAGACATACCAACAAATATATCCATGGTAACTCAGTCAGGGGAAGAAAACAAATAAAAACAAATCCCCCACCCAACAAGCAAATAAACATTTTTAAAGAGAAGTTTTAAAGTAGTTATGCTCTGATTTCTGCTCCTAGTTTTTCAAACAATGAATGTTCTTGCCTTTGAAGAGAGGAGGGCTGCAAATATTTAGAATATATAATTAATTACATTTTTATATCACTCAATAGCTAAAGATCTCTTTTTTGTGAAGAGCAGTTCACAACAAATAAACTCTAAAATACAACATAATAAATCATAATATAAAGCATTTAACATATAAAAATTAAAACAATAGCAGGATCTGATAAAATGCATTAAAATATTGAACATACCTTCAAAATGGAATCCAGTGGGAGTAATTTTATTTAGTTTGTCACCAATTGCAATGAATATGGTATTGTTTGACTCATTCAGACATAAAGCAAATTGGCAAAGTAGGGCAAACAACAATGGAGGAGCAAAAAGCATTTATTGTGTTCTCATCATTCTTTACCCATGGTTGTTTATGGCTTCTTTACAGGAAGTCATGCTCATCCAGTTTTGCTTCTGTATTTTGAAAGCTCTTTCCTGGGTATTTTTATTGAGTGGGGGAAATGGAGTATTATTTCTGAAAGTGAAAGAAAACATATTTTTCTACTTCTGTAATTGTTTTATTCTATTATAACACAGCACCACCTAGAGACTATGTAGTAGAAAATCAGAAAAGGAAAAAGCTCGGATCTCAATTCTGTGATGAATCAGAAAGTAGATACTGCGGATTAACAACTTTGAGTAGAATAGCTTCTAATAATTCCTTACAAGTATGTAATACATTGAGTTGGCTCCTTTTATCCTACCATTGGGAGTATCCCTGGCAGAAGGGATTGAGGAGCGATTTCTGGATTCTCCTTCCAGAGCAGATTCTTTGGGGGGGGGGGGTATGGGGAATGGCAGGGAGAGATAGGAATTGGTGGGTATCACATCCTCCCAATTCTGTCCATGGAAAAGCTTCACTGGATCAAAGGCCTCCTGAGGATGGAAGGAGATCTTCCATCTACAGGATACTCTTGTTGGATCCAACTAATAGAGTATGAAAAAAACAGTATTCATGTTGTAACTAGGGATGGGTGATCCCCTGATGTCTGGTCCCGAGGGGGTGGTGGTCTGCTGCAGGGAAATATGGGCTGCTTGCCCCCCCCTCAGAAAATCCTGGAACCCTGGTGCATTGGCTGGATATTATGTCACAGTTTTCTTGGATGCCCTTGTTTCTAGACTGACAGAAGACCTAAGAAAAACATTCCTTCAGGTGTCAGGGTGACACTGGGAGGGGAAGGGCACCAGAGTGGCATGTGAGAGAGCTGCAGAAGGCACCTTGCCCAGGGCTACCTCAAACCTGATTCTGGCCCTGCCCTTTCAACCTCCAATAGAGTGTCTTGTAGGAGAACAAGTTGTAGGAATGCTTTTTTTGGGGAGGACGGGACGGGGGGGGGGACAATGACATATAATCTAACATGTAAGAGAGAAGAGTAATCTGAAATAGAGTATATCTATCCCTGTGATGCATAGCTTGCTACCACACCTGCTCAGTTACCATAACACTAAACATGCCTGCTGCAGACTATTTGTTCATTTCAGTGAATAAGCCCTTCTAGAACATGAATGCTGGGGAAAATCAGCTCAAATGCTGTACCAGGAATGGAGAAACTACTTCCCAGTGCGATCCTGGCCCTATGCTGACAGAGAGCTTTACAACTTTCAACCTTACTCAAATTACATACTGCCAAGCATGGGCAATGTTACAATAATTTCTTTGGGGTAGGGGAGTGCCCTCAAGTTGGGAAACAAGTCGGATTTCCCTCCCAGATTTTTTATTATTATTATTATTATTATTATTATTATTATTATTTCAAAGTGTAATAAAACAGCAATATAGTTAATTATAAGGACAGAAAGAGAAAAACAGGGAGAGGAGGAAGGTGTGGCGAGGTAAGTGGTGTAGCTGCATAGTGTGGTGTTAGTGTTAAAGGAAATGGCAGGAAGTAAAAAGCCCACAGGAAGACTCAGGAAAAAGGCATGAAAAGAAAGTTTTAAAGTTGAGAAAAAAAGTGGATTATTACCTATTTGTCCTTATTCCTCTGTTGCCAATCTGGAAAAGGATGATAATTTGATGGGTACAAGTGGGCACCAAATGGGAGCCCCTAAAGTTAGAGAGGCAGCAGGTCTGCCAGAGAAACAAATGAAAGACTAATGCATGACTCAAATGGTTGTGAAGGCTCGAGATGGAACTCAGGGGGATTTTGGCCTGCTAGGGCAGTTGGAGACGTGGGTGGGCTTTCCCTTGGATTTTCAGGTAGGTGTAGAGCTAGGATTGATACATATAGGCATAAAAACAGCTTGGGCATACCTGGAGGGGGTCACTCCCTTGTCTATATCAATAGATGACTTTCAGTAGGAAACTTCAGCTTGATTGGCTCTGGTCACCCAAGCCCTTAGTTTAGGGCGACCATATGAAAAGGAGGACAGGGCTCCTGTATCTTTAACAGTTGCAAAGAACTGGGAATTTCAGCAGGTGTCATTTGTACGCATACAGAACCTGGTAAAATTCCCTCTTCATCACAACAGTTAAAGCTGCAGGAACCTTGTTTTTGACCATGTACAGAAGAGGGCAGGGCTTCTGCAACTTTAACTTTGTGATGATGAGGAAATTTCACCAGGTTCTGCATATATACAAATGACACCTGCTGAAATTACATTTTCTATGAAATTGTTAAAGATACAGGAGCCCTGTCCTCCTTTTCATATGGTCACCCTACCTTAGTTTAGCTTTCCACCTCCAGGGAAAACAAAATGGAAAATGGTTTGAGTCCAGGTGCTCTGTGAGGGGACACAACAAAATGGTGGTGGAATTTGGTTTCCTGTCAACAGGTTTCCTATGTGCAGCAGTGTTGCATTCATCTGTAGAATCTTTCAGTTATGTGAAGCCATATCTGCTGTCGGAAATTTCACAGCCGAGACGCAGTGAAAACTAGGCCAAGGTGTCTGAACTTTAAAACAGTGGTGTGAGAAGCAGTAAATGAACAGCTGAAGCTTTGTCCCAGAGTAGAGCAGCAACTATGTGGAATTTGTCTCCATTGATTTCCTGTCCCTCATGGAGGCCTCCATGTCCCAAAGCCATCGCCCATTAAAAAAAAAAGCAAATCTTGGAGCTGGGGGGGGGGGATGGGAGTCTATCCTATCTTTCCTTTTGTATGACTTTAGGCAGATCACTGTCTCAACTTCAGTCCCTTATCCACGCATGGGAATAATAAGGACCTACTTCATGAGGATGTTCTGAGGACAGATACAGTGCACATTATGGAGCACTTTACAAGCCAAAGCTGTACTAATGAGCAATAGTGTTGCAACAGGACATTTTTCCGAGCTTCGCCTAGCATATCAGTTGTAACAAAATACTCCCATCTTCAGTTTGCCGAGTACACTCAGTTGTACTTCTTTAACATTTCTGTTTCTAGTAGCCTTACAATATTCTTTTTTTGTTATTGTACTACTTAGTCGTTTCAAATTAGTAAGGACTGAATGCCTTTAGAACTGTCACTATCCAAGCTAATATTAGAAAGACCCAAAATGCATTAGTTAAGTAACAAATCCAGAGCGTTTGGCACAATTACTTGAATCTTCTTATTATCAGAGGTCAGTGCTGGCACATTCTATCAGAGCAAAGCTTTTTTTTTTTCCTTTAAAAAAAAAAAAAAAAAGGCAAACTCTTCCTGAAGCAGTATTTGTAAAACTTAGACTAAATGTGAATAATGTTGACACATTTTAACATGGAATATAGAACGCCAGCTTTAAAAAGTACCATTCATAACTCCTTAGACATTCAGAGAGTATTCCATACAGGAATTTTAAATACAAAAGCATTATATGATTTAAGATGGTATATAAGGAAAGTTGAGCTTAGTGATCAGTCCAAGGGTGCAATTTTTAACTCTCCCAGGCTTTTAAAAACCAATCTCTTCATCTGATATTACTCAAGTGATGGATTTAGTAAAAACAAATAATGAGATGTAGTTCACAAGGATTAGAATTGAAGGTGAAAATACAATATAGTACTACCAGTTATTGTTTATAGTATAAGGTACAACTATACAGAGATGGTATCTGGGGGGTGTAATGACCCCCCCATGTGAATTAATATGAGGTCTTAGGGATCCCTGTTATCTTACTCCTCTTTTTCCTTCTTTTGTAAATCTCCTAGGGATAAGAATTAAGAAACCCGGAATGGTTAACACCTATACTCCATATCCTAAAAATACATAAAACACCTATTCTGTCATTAAATGGGAGTTTTCAACATGCTGAGGACATTAATATGTGCCTGCTTAAATACAAATACAAGGTTAAATACAAAATGTATGCAATCTTATACCCATTTATCTGTAAGTCCCATTGAACTGTATGGTACTTATTTCTGAGTAGACATCTACCAACCTTCCATACAATCCTTCCCCTCGCACAAGTTTTCACAGCATGTAGTAGAGGGGATCTCCTGCTATATCTTGGTTGTATCAAGATGTTAACTGCAGTTAAGGATATCTAGGTTCACACTTGACCAGTAATTTTTTAAGTAATGTCAAACCTTTGTTGCAAATCCTAGTTAAAGGAAGAAGTTGATTAATTTAAACTGTGGTTTACTGACATATCCCTTAACCATGAAAGGAGATGAGAATTATCTTCAGGGATGAGATAAACTCCAGGGTGATAGCATATGTTAGGGATGGGTGAGACCTTTACTACAATGAGGTATTATTTGTTTTTTTTTTAAAATGAATTTACCTCAACTGCACCTTCCAGAAATGGTTGGATGTAATTTGCGGTCAGAAATTGGCGCATTTTCAGACTTGTGATACATTGCGGGTGAAGGAGGGGGGAAATAACGAAACGAGACAACTGTATATGGTATAAAATTTGGGCCACATTTATTAATGATCTGCAAAGGGAAACTGTGTGGGCCCTAATCTATTCTAGCCACTAGCTAGGCGTTATATCGGGCGAAGCATTCTATGTCTAGAGAGTGGTGTTAGATGATCGCCACACCCAGGCCATGCCCCTTTTGGGGAGGGTAGACTTACCCCTGCCACTCACACCCCCCCCGGGCCACATAACACCGGTTGGAGTGACAAGAGTCAGCCTCACAGGTGGCCTTATCCCCCCACTGGGGCCGTGGAACCCTCAGCAGAAGGCCTCAGGTATCACCTGTCACCAAACAACAGTGCCACAGAATGATCACCATCCCTTTCCACTAAATGTGCCAGCGCTACCAGCCTGAGCCAAATGTGACCGAATTAACCAGGATCAGAATATTAATTCCTAAGACACTCTCTCCCCACTTACAGTGTGAAGTAGGCGAAAAGACACATAGCCCAGGCCAATCAGACTATGTGCCAAAAAGTCCTACTTGGCCCCCAAAAGGGTGACCAGGTAAAACCCATGCTGCATATAGGGAGGGAGCCGCACTTTGGAGAGCCTGGATGGCTGGGCGCTGCCACCTTAATATAGGTGCAGTCATTCTGCCCAAGCCACTGGCGCCAAATGGCCAACAAATGAGGAGAGAGCACGTCTCTTCTCCCCCCTCACTCACAATAGCCTCCCCACGGCCATGTGCCAGGATGCGGTTGGAGGGCATTTCTGCGAAAGAAAGAAAACGTGTCTGAGAACAACCGCACTTTTGAAGAATGTGCAAAACCTCCTGCTAAATACATTTCTAAAATGTCCACAAACACACACTTCAGTCAGTGAGGGCATGTATCCATTAATGCATCCAAGTGAAGAATGTACACAAAATTGCATACATATTGTTTTGCCCAGGTTTTTTATTTTTTAAAAAAATCTGATCAGATCCAGCATGGAACAGAGTTGCAGGTGGGGAAAGGACAATATCCACAGAAAGGGGAAAGAAGGATATCCACAGAAATAGGCTTGGTTTTTATGAGAAGGGTTTTCTTCCTATTCCTCATATGCTAGGGAGGGGCAAATCTCAGGAAATGGATAGGAAAAAATCCCTTCTTTTGTGTGTTAATAGATGGACTTGCTGCTGTAAAATGCGGTAATGGCTTAGGTAGGTTTAAAAGGTTACACAAATTCATAGAGGATAGGTCTATCAACAGCTACTAGCCATGATAGCTCAATGGGGCCTCCATGTTCAGACATGTGGAGAGAGGCAACCACAGAGAGCTCTCCATGCCTTGTGTATTCCCTGGAGTTACCTGGCTGACCACTATTAGAAACATGATGTTGGACTGGACAGGCATTTGGTCAATTTCAGCAGGATCTCTTTGTATATTCGTAGGATCTGATGGCTGAATTCCAAACTACTAACCCAGTTGAGAGAAACACCAACCCACTGTCTCTTTTTGGAAGCTGATGTTCAAGTGTGCTACAAATATTTGCAGTGAGAGGAATATCATATTGTTCATATGTCTCACATTAAATATGTTGAGTTCTAAACATCAGACATTGAACCATTTGATCCTTTCACTGCAGGCCTCCCTGTATTTCAGAATGATCCACAAGCTTCTCACCCAGGAGGCAAAGAGAAACACACACCAATTTGAGATACCTTTTCCACTTCCAAGTACATTCAAATTACTGTTTACTCTCCCTTAGAATCAGAATTTGGGGAGTTGTGTAATTCAGAGTTTAGGCTGCCACCAAGGCTGTTGCTGTTATCAGTCGGAACAGATGCTCCAAGTTCTTAAGCTCCTGTTATTTCGATAGCAGCTCTTCTTTTAACAAATTGTACTATTTTTTTAACCAATTTGCTCAGCAGAGTGCAGGGAGGATGGGATAACAAATCTGCTTTTGGCTTTGACAGATTTACTTAGGAAGCCACTTGGCATGATTTCTAGGAAATGTTCTTAATTACATTCTGAACTTTCTTCTGGGAATGCATGGAGTCACCCAGGGTCTAGGTAATATATGCTCCATATACCGGGGGCAATGCATTTTTTTTTTAAAAAAATGCCATATTAGCAAACAGATTTTTGAACATGACCTGTTTCCAACAAGCCATACAGTCTAGAAAAGTCAAAGAAATCCAAATTGACCAACTTAGGAATGGGGGTTAAGTTTCAAAGAGCAATAATTAATAGGCACTTCATTCTGATTGAAATGCTTAGAAATGAGCCAAATTTATGAACATTTTTGGTGCTGCCCAAAAGACTTCTCAGAGATTTTTCAGTGTTTCCTGCAAACATGCTCAATTATTCATTAATATTGCTTTAACTCACCCTTAATTACCATCTCTGTCTATTATCCTTACTTGTCCTCAGCGATATCATGAGACTAAGAGCCAGTCTACACAATCGCTTGAAACATTTTAAAATCCTTTTTAAAAAAAATGTATTTAATTAATGTGTTTTAAACGTGTTAGGCTACATTATCTAGTACTTACATTTCAGTAGATCATTTTCCCCGACTTTAATACATTTTGTTAGGTCTCACTCACTCTCCTTTGAATCTTTTTCTTTGTTGTTTCTTCCTCACACTGTATTTTCCATGCCCACTTCCTCCTAACCCTCACTTCCTTTCCATTGCAGTCATGGAATTAATCACTGCCACTAGGGAAGCCAACCGAAAACAGGAAGCATTTGGGAGCCTGAAATGAAAGCAACACCCACACTTGTGTGATGAACACCAGACATTAGAAATCAGCTAATCAGATACGGTAAGGAAAGATATATTACTCTATTTAAAACTATTTCTAAAAATAAAATAACGGAACATATACTATGAGATCGTAATAATTAACCACTGCTATAAATCGTTACAGTTAGAGCATCATGTGGCCCAATGAGTGGTCGTAACCCTTTCTAAACATAACAAACCAAAAGTGTAGATTCCCTCCAAATCTAATTGATTATTAAATTTTAATAGCATCTCCTGGTTGGGTGAGATTGCCCATATGATTAATCTAGGAAAAAGAATGAAGCAGGAACCTGGGGAACAATGACACTGAACAGGTCTGGAAAATGGTGACTATTAACAGAATTAAAGTGTTTGCAAGTGGAGGAGTGAGCCGAGAGTAAAGACACAGACACAGAGCTTGGATTGAATTTGGGCCTCTTTATTTATAATTTCATCCCTCCCATGATCTGCATGTGAAAGTGTGGGAATTAATGTCCTAATCTCAGGCCTCTGGCCTGCTGAATATGGGTGAACCACTCTCCTAAGCAAGGGGTCGGGAACACCCGGCTCCTTACTTATGTGTCACTTTGAAAGTGTGGGGATACCTCCTTGGTCCACCCCCGGTCACTGCCAGAAACAATGTATAGATGAATTAGGATGGAGCCCAAAAGCATACCAAATCCTGACACGGGAGCCGCATAACCCCCTAGGAGCAGGTCTTTCAGATATGCCAAATGCCAAAAGGTGGCAGAGTGCTCACCATCCCTAATCTAATATATCTAATTCCCGCACATCCCTGACACAAATCAACCTAATTATTCACCCTTTCCCATAAAGCTTCCACTATGAAGTAGGCAAAAAACCTATCTTCGCATGGATGGAAAATTCCTACTTAACCCCCCCTTCCAAAGGGGGCAACTGGCTAATCCCAAACTAGATGCGGGGAAGGAGGGTGGGAGCCAAAACTGAAAGAGGGCAAGAAAATGGCACGGACGGCCCTTTATAGGTCCCGCCGCGCCGCGCCTCATGTGGCACACATGGCCATACATGTGAGGTGCCCATATTCTCCCCCTCCCCACCAGCAATTATCAATTTCCTGCCCAAGCCATTCTGGCTGGGCGGTAATTGGGATTTTTCAGGGAAGATTTCATTCCACTGAATTTGGCAGTTTTTTGCGTGAATTTTGAAATTGGAGAATAGTTGGCAAGGCTGTAGTAGTATTATGTGCAATGATACACCACAGAATTGAGTTGGGCTCATCTACCCCTAAGGGTGTAGAGGGAGGCAGAAGGATCACAGACTTATCTGCTTCCATGATCCTCTCCAGTGTCTAGACAGTTGCACAATGTCTCTCTTCCCTCCCAGGACATCATGGGCACCATTTTTTAAAGAGGAGCCCTGGCCCCAATCCGATCTGGCAAAAAAGGTAAGAATCCCCCCTACCAAGCCCCACGCCCGCCCCCCCTGCTATCCTGGGGATGGCAAAATTGCTGCCCCATCCCCATGAGCATGAAGCTCCCCATACGGCTCTGTGCCCATTTTAGGACCTGGGATGCTGCACCACACCAGGCACGATCCTCGGGATTGTCCTGGGATCACAGGAAAACCGAGATATCCCCAGTTCTCATTTTCCCAGAATCATCCCAGTTGATCCCGGGATCCCCTGTGCATCATGTGGATGCATAGGGTTGACCTAGGGACAACCCCGGGATAACAGGAAAGGTATGGGGAGGCACTGGAGAGCTATGGCTCCTACTGCAACAGTGGGTGGGGGAGCTCCCCTCACCCTCACTCTTCTTTCCCAACTCCATTGCTTCTCCATAACTCCTTCTTCTTGTTTATTCTGGCTGATCTACTTGCCCTGCCTAAACTATTGTTTCCCATTGTCAGTCTTTCCTGCTATAGCCACTATGCTGTGTAGGGCCAGATTTTCTTGGATCCTAGTGCTTGTTATTTTTTCTTGGACTTTGGAATTACTTACAGTCATCCCCTGCTCTCCCATACACTCCCATATTATGGAAGGCTTGGACTTCCCACATATGCCATGAGGGAAAGCTTAGTAAAAGTAGCTGTTAGACTAGCATCCCAGCTATGGGGAAGAAAAGAAGGAAGGAAGGAAAACATGGGGAAGAGGGAAAGAGAAAGAAAGCTCTGGACCCCCTTTTAGGTAAATCCAACAAAGTACTTCTAAGGCCTTTCAGGGCCAGTCAACATATGTTCTCTGAATGTGCGTGTGTCGGGGCTGGGTGTTAAAATGAAGCATATGCAGTGAGAACAACAGGTAAACTATTGGGGAGAGTATGGGAGGGTCAAAACATCCTTGGAGATGCAAGCATATGAAATGGGTTTTCCCAGAAGTCAAGCTATGAGGTCTATTTGGGAAGCACTTAGCCCTCTGTAGGCCTCCGGCACTACCCACATGCATATTGTGATTACTCCAGACCCTATAATTTCTACAGCAAGGACATGTGGATTCTCCCATCTGCATGGATAGTCTCCATATCAACAACACAGATGTCTCTAAGAACATCTAGCCCTGACAGGGAATGCTCCACATGCCCAAAGGAATCAGTCTAAATGCAAACAAGAGGAAGCAAATGCTGAGCTGCTACATCTAGGACAAGAAAGCGTTGCCATATGGCAGTGTCCTCTAGGTGGAGAAGATATAATGTGTAAGCTGGCCCTCACTCTAATATCTTCTTACTCTCAAAGAAAAAGTCAAATGAGTAGAACCAGACTGAAACTGTTATTCTCCTTCTTCTTATATTTTATTTTGCTAGTGGGCAAATCATTCACATTACAAACATGAGACAACAGACTGATGACATCCATCATGAGGAAGAACCGAATTTCCACTAGAATCTTGGCTTACAACAAAAAGGAAAGACAACAAGTAACAGTAGGAATGGCGGATGGAAGCAGACTCCAGTGTCATTAACTAAATTATGATTGGGAACTTGAGTGGCAATAAAAATGATTGCTTCTGTGATCTTTTAAGAAGAGCATTGCTGAAGTTCTTCTCAGACACAGATGATAAGCAAGGGCACAATTTGTTTTCCTTCCAAACCAGCCAGCCCAATTGCAGGCCCAAAGGTTGTCGTAATATTTATTTGTTTCATTTCATTTCCATACTGCCCGTTAGCCAAAGCTCTCTGGGTGGTTTACAAAACAAAGCTTAAAACCATGAAATACATAATAAAACATAATATAAAACCTTCAGTTAAAAACAGAATAAATCCAAAAGTAGTAACCAAGGTAAAAGCCAGCCGCAGTGCAACGATCTCAAAATACACTAACCCAATTTTGAGAACCAAAAGGCTAAAAAGCCGTGAGGGGAGGTCTTTATCCGGCACTGAAAAGACCACAATGTAGGTGCTGGGTGAAACTCTCCAGGGAGATCATTCCACAATCTGGATGCCACCACTGAAAAGATTCTCTCCTTAGTAGCCACACACCTTACTTCATCATGACAAACTTGAAGATGAACGAAATTGGTAATGCACTCCATAGGCAAGCATTGTTTTGGAAAAAAACAAACTAGAGAAATTATGCAAGCTGAAGCAAATGTATGGGGGATCCCACCACCTGCGGGGAAATTACACCTTCACTGGGCAGTTCCACCAATGGGGTTTCTTATTTGTAGCAAATGATTATATTTCTGGGCCGAAGGAACTCTCTGCCACTAGAACTCAGAGTTCCACAACCTGAGCCCTTTTCATGGCCAATTCCCTGAGAATACTATAAAAACTCCTAGTATCTTGTTGTACGAGATGTAGGTGTGTGTGATGGGCAGCAACACTAGAGATAAGAAGAATTATTAATCTAGTTAATTTATTAAAGGGATATTTTGAATATAAGGGAATATTAATATTTACATTGGGGTTTCAAAAGGACTTCTTAAGGACTCAAGAGACACTGCTTCTATGATAAGTCTCTTAGAGTGCAATCCTATGCATGCTTTGGGATAAAAAAAAATCCTACAACCCCCAAGCATGTTGTTGTTATTTTCTGCAGAAGTATGCATAGGATTGCACCCTTACTGACTTCTTTTAAATCAGGCCAAATTTTCTAAACTTCCATCCAGCCAAATGCACTCACAAATGGGTCCAGCTCTTCGATACAGTCATCCCCTGACTTCCAAAGCTCCTCACGTTTTATTTCTGTCTGCTTGGACCAGTTATCTGAGTCTTAATGCCTGCTGTGTAACCTTCATTTTGCAAAATCTTGGGAAGCTTCCTGTCATGACGAAGGCCCTTTCTACACCTCCCATCATTCCAGGAGGGAGGGGGGAGGCTGTTGCGATATCCTGATCATGAGATCCTCCCCGAGCATACACATGAGGCGTGCAATGTCTGGGTAGGAAGCAGGGACGTTGCAGATGCCTCTCTTTTTTTTGAAGCAGCTGGGCCGGTCGCGCAAGAGGCCCCACTCCAATGAAAATATAAGTAAGAAAAAAAATTGCTGCTGCCCCTCCCCTGATGAGCACAGAGCCACACCACAGGGCTCTGCACCCGTTTCTGGTGCCGTGCTTACTCATGAGTAAGCGGGCACCACGCAGGATGGCCGCCCACACCTTCCGCGGTCTCGGGATGGTCCCGGGACCGCTGGAAGAATTGGGTTTTCCCAGGGTTTCTTTATCCCTGGGAAAACCCATGCCTGTACCCACCC
This sequence comes from Anniella stebbinsi, assembly GCA_029215795.1. Taxonomy (NCBI): domain Eukaryota; kingdom Metazoa; phylum Chordata; class Lepidosauria; order Squamata; family Anniellidae; genus Anniella; species Anniella stebbinsi. Next base: position 146,303,763 of record JARDYH010000004.1, read on the forward strand.
TGCCCCCGGGAGTCTCTTTGCATCATTTGGATGCACTGGGAGCACCCAGGGACAACCCTGGCGACAGTTGAGTGCTCCCTACTCCTGATCTTCACCAGCCATTTCATGTTCTCCCACAGAGAAAGGATATGGCTTAATATTCAGGCCTTAGCTCTTCGCTTTCTCCTCAGCTTTCTCCTAGTCCATCTGGAGGACACCAAGTTGGAGAAGACTATCCTACTGCAGTATATTTCACAACCCCCAAAGAATGCTCAAAAGCAAATCTCATGTATCCTCTGTTGACCCCTCTGGAAAAGATTTGATGGAATGGTATTTTTTAAAATCTAGGAGTGGGGAACCTCCAGCCTGTGGTCCTAATGCAGAGCTCCAGGAGTTATTCCTGAATTGGAGAGGGTGAGGTCACATGGTCTCCAAGAGGCATTCAGAAAGAACTGCCAGGCATTATATGTTTAAGAAATGCAATTTTTGCAAGGACAGGATTTTTTGGAATTGTTATTTGAGTCACATGATAGTTTTTCAGACCCTAGACCTCTTCAACACTGGGGTTTCATTGTGCAGTTTCCAATTGAAAAGCACAGGGACTGGATAAACTTTATTGACTATGACTCTTCATAATCTTGATCCAATTCAAGTTCAGAGATGACTGTGGTTCATTATCATGATAATACTTCCATAATACTTCATCTAAAAGTCTTCTCCCATGTCATTTTGATATCCAGCCTAAATTTGTTAAAGGATAAATTCTCCTGTACCCTAACACATATTTCTCCATCTCAGCGTATAAACTCCCTGATGTATTTGCAAGCATAGTTTAATCCCATCTCATTCTCATTTTTTTTCTTATTTGAAAGAGTGAATGTGTAACCCCAATGAGAAAGGGGTTACAAGTTTGTACTCTGTGTTCCAGTGTCAGATCAGCTTCAGAAATACTGCTAAACAGCAGGAGCAAATAGCATAATAAAATGTCAGGAACTCACTTAAGATAAATTCCCACTTAGCTTGCACAGATATTTGAAGTTCCCATCAAATGAACATTTCCATGTCATTCTCACGCTTGTGTTGTAGATGTGATATCTGTGAATTGCTCAGCTCTTTGGACTTGACCAGAAAGAAAATAATCTATTTGCCAAAACACAAATGATTGGTGCGAAATACGAACGATATTTGCTTTGGAGAGTCAGGAGGTGGAATGATCTACTTCTCAGTTGCACAGAAGAGGACAAAAAGAGTCTAGACCTACACATGAGCAGCTGGGTTCCTTTGAAAACCTTGGAAGATAGAGCTAGGGTGGGGATGTGACACCAGGAGCGGGGCCAGGAACCATGTCCATGAATGCCCTACACATGAGTTGAAGCATGTGATCAGGAGGTGAGAGCAGAGTAAATAGTGCTGACATTCTCCAACAGGATGACTCACATGATGAAGAGGAGCTGTTTTTGCTCATCAGGAGTCCTTTAAAGCTCACATATCAAAGTTCATCAACTGCTTAACCAGTATCTAATAAAGTTTTAACCTGAAACCTCTTTAAATCACATGGAATAATTTAGATATATTTAATTTAGTCAAGGAATCATTAATCTTCAGGATTCCATTCTTCCCTCAGAGAGTTTATAAAAATCCACATAAAACATGTTCAGCTGGATATGTATTCTTTCTAAAGAATAAAATGAATTACCTTATTGGACTCTGATTTTACCCAATTACCCTCAATGAATCTTTCCTTTTGTATCTGTCATGCATGTAATCACCCAACTCATGCAATACAGCTATGGATGGAGTAATTAAGCCCCCACCCCATTTTACTTAATTTGCATTTAACCCCAATTACAGAATCACAGAAATTAGAAATGAAAGAGCTCATCGGCCATCCAGTTCATCTGTCTACCGCTGCAGTTCTAAGTAAATAAGTAAGATTTTCACATGAAAAGGAAATGTAAATGCTTTCAAACTAAGGTAGTAAAATAGAGGAAGGCTTTGGCCAATCTGGTTCCATTTGTACCAAAGAGAAATTCACTACTTTGGTCAGTGGAGAGGGGGTTTGGAGAAGTGGTTGTCAATGGTTTCATCATTATTCAGCTAAGCTTGCTTTGCAAAAAGAAAAAAAGAAAAAAAAAAGCCAAATGAACCCCAACGATCAAAGCTGTATGTAGCATCTGCAACACTGTGAAAGAGTGCCCTGAATTTTGTATACATAAATCAAGGTATACGGAAAAAAGATCTGGGAGTTACAACAGATCTTTTAAAAAAATCACCCATCTTAATTGAGAAAATGGTTAAGCATCAACCTTTCAGTAGGGATGAGTTGTCCCACTATGAATAATTTTGGTCAAAAGTGGAGTGATGCCATTCTAATCTACCAAAACTCTGGAGTAAATCCAGACCATGCAATGGATTCCCCCCCCCCAGTTTATGCAAAACACACATAAAGAGTAGGGGTGTGCATCGGATCGGATCCGATCCACGATCCGAATCCGATCCGCCCCAAAAATCGGAAAATCCGATCCGATCCGATCCGATCCGATACACCATCCGATCCGATCCGATCCGATCCGGCGAGGTCCGATCCGGATCGGATCGGATCGGCGGATCGGACGCCATTTTAAATGCGTTTTTCCCATAGCAAAGTATTGTTGTTTTACAAAAACGCCTATAACTTTTTCATTTTTAACGACAGAAGGATGAAACTTGGGCACATTGTACACTGGTTAGGGATAGGTATCTGTGAGAAATTTCAGAAAGATTGGTGCATGCAGTTTGTGGCAATTAATTTTTTAATAAATAACATGGAATGCCTATAACTCGGTCATTTTTAAAGTTACACACATGAAACTTTGCCACATTGTAGGTGGAACCTTGGGACCCACGTGTGTGAAATCCCAGAACCGTGGGTGCTTGCCTGGTGTGGCAATGAATTTTTGAAAAATGGGTAGTAGTGGGGTAAATGCAGTTATGCCTCCCATGTTTTTATTTTTAAAGATACAAACAGGACACTTCGGCACATTACAGGGAACACTTCCCTTGATATGTGTGTAAAATTTCAGACAGCTAGCTCCAGGCATGTGTTGGCAATGAATTGTTGAAAATTGGGTAGCAGTGGGGTAAAATACAGTTTTGCCTCCCATTTTTTTATTTTCAAAGATACAAACGGGAAACTTTGGCACATTGCAGGGAACACTTCACTTCAAATGTGTGTGAAATTTCCGGAAGCTAGGTGCAACATTTTAGTGGGAAACGAACGTTTATTCATGGCATTTCACATGGGATTTATGGGTTGGTTTTAAGAGCTACAAACCTCTAACTCGCTCACATGGCACAGGACCTATGCCCGCTCAAACGCTGGAAATTTAACAAACTTTGGTGCAATGCTTTAGTGGGAAAACAAAGGTTTATGCATGGCATTTCACATGGGATTTATGGGTTGGTTTTAAGAGCTACAAACCTCTAACTCGCTCACATGGCACAGGACCTATGCCCGCTCAAACGCTGGAAATTTAACAAACTTTGGTGCAATGCTTTAGTGGGAAAACAAAGGTTTATGCATGGCATTTCACATGGGATTTATGGGTTGGTTTTAAGAGCTACAAACCTCTAACTCGCTCACATGGCACAGGACCTATGCCCGCTCAAACGCTGGAAATTCAACAAACTTTGGTGCAATGCTTTAGTGGGAAAACAAAGGTTAAACTTTATTATTTTAAACCTTCAGGAAAGGGAGGGGGAGGCTGTGTTTGTGTGTGTGTGTTTGACAGCTTGATCCACCAATTGTGCTTTAGAATACATGACTGAATCACCCAATCCTGTGAAGACTTTCTTCAGCCTCCAATCGCAATGCTGGAGGAGGGCACCAGTATATATTCTCTCAGCCCTGCCCTTCTGGCTCTTTGTGGGTTGAACGTGGAGGAGATTAGGGAGTGTTTTGGAGCTGTGTTGGAGAGACTGTATTGATTTGATTGTATTTGGAGGTGGTTTTGAGGAGTTTCTGATCTTTTACTTCAGCTTTTCTTGTTCTCTCTCTTGGCTTTCCTTTCTCTCTTGCCTTTCCTTTCTTAGATAGCACGTTTGTTTGTCTGTGAGTTCAGTTTGTCTTTGCAGTGAGTGTGTTTGTTTGTTCTACTTTCGCTTTCTGAAAAAAACCCAAAAAAATCATAAAAAAATATTTCTATCCTCTCTCTCTCTCTCTCTCTTTCTCTGTGTGTGTGTGTGTGTGTGCGCGCTTGTGAGTGAGTGTGTGTTGCTGGGCTGTGTAGCCTGCTGCTACAAACACAAAAAAAGTCAGCAAAGCACACACTTACACAAAAATAAATAATAATAAAAATAAAATGAAGCGTGGCACTCAAAGGGGGGGTGCTCCCAAGGCAGCATTTGGGAGAGGCCGCTCTGGGCATGGCGCTGCTGCTGCTGCTGCTGGGACCAGCAGCAGGCAGCCTACTTCCACACCCCCAGTTAAACTGAGGCGTTCTCCACTGGGGCAGCAGAAGCAGGCAGAGGCAACTCAAAGTAGTGCCTGCAGGGCACTCTTTCAGCAACATGAGGCAGGTGCTGGGAGCAGCAGTGGGCATGAAGAAGGAGCACTATATTATCCAGCTCCTTCTTTGGTGGGTGAGCCTGTGAACCCGCTGACTGATCTTTTCCCAGATCTTGTGGAAGTCAGCGAGGTTCAGAGTGAGAAGGAGGACTCTGATGTGGGGCAAGAGGAAGAGCAGGCAGCACCAGAGACTTACTCTCCACAATCCGTCCTCTCTTCCACTCACTCCCTTGCTCCTGAGGTGACACCACAGAGCGAAGGCGCCGGCAGGCCGTCTGTGTCACCCCAGAAGCGACAGGCAAGCAAGGTGTGGGACCACTTTGAGGTGGCAGTGGATTCCCGCTTTGCTGTCTGTCGCCACTGCAAGATGTCAGTGAGCAGGGGAAAAATGCCAGGCCACTTCACCACCACGAACCTCACCCGCCACATGCAGAGGCACCACCAGTCTGTTTTGCTTGGGACCGAGGCGGGCACCTCGCAGCAGACTGGTGCTAGCGGCAAGGGCAAGCAGAAGGCTCCTGCAACTTCTGCCAGCTCTCGACCTCCCATCCCCAAGAGGCTTCGCCAGGCCACCATGGAAGAGATGGGGTGGGGGAAGTATGGAGCCACAAGGTGGCGTTTTCCAGCGCCCAACCAGATCACCAATTGCATCGGTGAGATGGTGGCGTTGGATGACCAGCCATTCAGCCTCGTCGAGAACGCAGGCTTCAAGAGGCTGATGGCTCTTGTGGTTCCATACTACAAGCCGCCGTGTCGCACCACCCTGAGCAGGCGTGTGGTGCCCTCCCTGTACCAGGCATGCAGGGAGTTAGTTCTGGGTCGTCTGTGCCAGGCAGAGGCACAGAAGGTGCACTTCACTTCGGACATCTGGTCCAGCGAAGGAGGAGTGCACGCTTACCTGTCCCTGACGGCTCACTGGTGGGGAGCCTCAGGGCAGGAAGCACCCAGGACTTCTGGGACTGGGAAGGAGGGCTGCCGCTGGGCCCTCCTTCATACCGCAGTCATGGACCAGTCCCACACGGCGGAGGAGATTACGGAGGCCATGAACCGCATGGTGGCAGGGTGGCTGGGCGGGCACCAGCACACCCGCGGTTACATGGTCACGGACGGGGGAGCCAATATGCTGAAGGCGGTGCGCGATGGCGGATTTGAGGGCATCCGCTGCATCGCGCACGTCTTCAACCTGGTCGTCAGGGATGGCCTTGGAGGCAGCAAGGCCCCTCTCCCTCCCCAAATCCGTAATCTCCTAGAGAGCTGCAGGAAGGTGGCTGGGCATTTCCACCACAGCGTGAAGGGCAGTCGGTTGCTGCGGGAGAAGCAGCAGGAGCTGGGACTTCCGCAGCACCGGCTAGTGCAGGACGTGGCAACACGTTGGAACTCCACCTACCACATGCTCGAGCGTATGGTGGAGCAACAGCGTGTTGTCCACGAGATGTTCAGGGTCGGGGACATTGGCATCCAGGCCCCACTGTCCAGGCAGCAGTGGGAGGCCATGTCCCAGCTTCTGGTGGTCCTCAAGCCGTTCCTTGAGGCCACCGAGACCCTGAGCAGCAGCACTGCCCTTCTCAGCCAGGCGCTCCCCGTGGCCAGGCATCTCCAGAATCAGATGGGCGAGTTTCTGGAGGCCGGGGATGCCGTCACCGGCAGGCGCTTCCTGCCAGAGGTGCGGGAAGTGGTGACGAGGCTGAGGGAAAGCTTATCCCGCCGGGTCCAGCCTCTCTACAACGAGAGGCAGTACATGTTGGCCACCATGTGCGACCCGCGCATCAAGGATGGGTTATGTGGGCAGACTTCCCGGGCAGGTTGGGTGGAAATGCTGGTGACGGACGTTCGGGCGGCCCGGGATGCCAGGATTGGGCAGGCAGAGGAGGAGCCCACCGAAGCCCAGGCGCTAAGTCCGCTGAGCACCACCAGCAGCGGCGGCACCAGCACCACCACACCCAGCAGGGGGACAGGCCAGGGGTTTTGGGACAAGGCTTTGCAGGCTGCGGTTGGGCATAGAGGCACTCAACCCAGCCGCCGCCAGGATGACGCTGCAGCAGCAGTGCAGCGTTACCTGGCGGAGCAGATGGAGGACGGCTCCATCGAACCCCTGGCCTACTGGTCATCTCGGCGCCAGATGTGGCCTGATCTGGCGCGGGTGGCCATGGACAGAATCAGCTGCCCACCGTCCAGCGTTCCAAGCGAGCGGGTGTTTTCCATGGCGGGCGACGTGGTCACACCCCACCGCTCTCGCTTGGACGCTGAGATTGTGGAGCAGCTGGTCTTCCTCAAGGTCAATCTGCCCCTGCTGGGATACCCCACCCTCATGCCCGCGGGGGAGTAATTGGCAGGCACCCCCCATCCATCCCACACCTTTGGGCAGGCACCGGCAGGCCCTTGATTTTTTAATTCTTATTTTCGGTTAATTAATTTTCTTTACTTTAATTTACTGGCTGTGTTGTTTACAGCTCAGTAACTCAACTCTGAACGATGGATCCCGAAGGGATCTAGTTTCTTCTCCTAGCCTCTTACATTGAGGGGATGCACAAGCATCTCACACATTCTATGTTGTTTGACTTGAACCAATGTGCTTGCACGTGTGCCTCTGAAATTGGACTCCGATGGCTCCCTCCAGGCCTTCTGTAAGGTCCCACACTTCCATGGGCGTTTCTTCTTGTAAGACCACGTCAGAGGCTCATGAGAACTTTGGATAAGAAGAAGGCTTAATTTTATCGCCAAGGAACGCATGCACCTCTCTGACTATGAACGAAGGACGCGATAGGATTCCTCTTCCAGGCTCCTACATTGAGTGGATGACAAGCAGCATCCCACACTGTTTCTGACTGTGTCTTTTGGACTTATGTGGCAGCCTTGCAGGGCTGTCACTGTGTGTTGTGTTTATTTTGGCTATATGATTTAAAAAACTGCCTGCCCGCCTGCCCGCCTGCTAGGTTGCCGCCATTGTGAAGTAGCCGGAATGCGTGGGCTGGTCTCACGGTTCTATTGCTTACTTGTGCAATGCGCAAGCGCCTGGCATCATGCCCGCCTCTGCCTCTGCCTCTGCCTGCCTGCCTGCCCGCCTGCTAGGTTGCCGCCATTGTGAAGTAGCCGGAATGCGTGGGCTGGTCTCACGGTTCTATTGCTTACTTGTGCAATGCGCAAGCGCCTGGCATCATGCCCGCCTCTGCCTCTGCCTCTGCCTGCCTGCCTGCCTGCCCGCCTGCTAGGTTGCCGCCATTGTGAAGTAGCCGGAATGCGTGGGCTGGTCTCACGGTTCTATTGCTTACTTGTGCAATGCGCAAGCGCCTGGCATCATGCCCGCCTCTGCCTCTGCCTCTGCCTGCCTGCCTGCCCGCCTGCTAGGTTGCCGCCATTGTGAAGTAGCCGGAATGCGTGGGCTGGTCTCACGGTTCTATTGCTTACTTGTGCAATGCGCAAGCGCCTGGCATCATGCCCGCCTCTGCCTCTGCCTCTGCCTGCCTGCCTGCCTGCCCGCCTGCCCGCCTGCTAGGTTGCCGCCATTGTGAAGTAGCCGGAATGCGTGGGCTGGTCTCACGGTTCTATTGCTTACTTGTGCAATGTGCAAGCGCCTGGCATCATGCCCGCCTCTGCCTCTGCCTCTGCCTGCCTGCCTGCCTGCCTGCCTGCCTGCTAGGTTGCCGCCATTGTGAAGTAGCCGGAATGCGTGGGCTGGTCTCACGGTTCTATTGCTTACTTGTGCAATGTGCAAGCGCCTGGCATCATGCCCGCCTCTGCCTGCCCGCCCGCCTGCCTGCCTGGAGGTGCCCATGCAGCTGTGACTTTGCCTCTGCCCGTGGGACTTTGCCTCTGCCACTGGGACTTTGCCTCTGCCACTGGGACTTTGCCTGGAGGGAGCTGTGCCAAACTGTGACTTTGCCTGGAGGGAGCTGTGCCAAACTGGGACTTTGCCTGGAGGGAGCTGTGCCAAACTGTGACTTTGCCTGGAGGACCCTGTGCCAATGTGACTTTGCCTGGAGGGAGCTGTGCCAAACTGTGACTTTGCCTGGAGGAGCCTGTGCCACTGGGACTTTGCCTGGAGGGAGCTGTGCCAAACTGGGACTTTGCCTGGAGGGAGCTGTGCCAAACTGGGACTTTGCCTGGAGGGAGCTGTGCCAAACTGGGACTTTGCCTGGAGGGAGCTGTGCCAAACTGTGACTTTGCCTGGAGGACCCTGTGCCAATGTGACTTTGCCTGGAGGGAGCTGTGCCAAACTGTGACTTTGCCTGGAGGAGCCTGTGCCACTGGGACTTTGCCTGGAGGGAGCTGTGCCAAACTGGGACTTTGCCTGGAGGGAGCTGTGCCAAACTGGGACTTTGCCTGGAGGGAGCTGTGCCAAACTGGGACTTTGCCTGGAGGGAGCTGTGCCAAACTGTGACTTTGCCTGGAGGACCCTGTGCCAATGTGACTTTGCCTGGAGGGAGCTGTGCCAAACTGTGACTTTGCCTGGAGGAGCCTGTGCCACTGGGACTTTGCCTGGAGGGAGCTGTGCCAAACTGGGACTTTGCCTGGAGGGAGCTGTGCCAAACTGGGACTTTGCCTGGAGGGAGCTGTGCCAAACTGGGACTTTGCCTGGAGGACCCTGTGCCAATGTGACTTTGCCTGGAGGGAGCTGTGCCAAACTGTGACTTTGCCTGGAGGGAGCTGTGCCAAACTGTGACTTTGCCTGGAGGACCCTGTGCCAATGTGACTTTGCCTGGAGGACCCTGTGCCACTGGGACTTTGCCTGGAGGGAGCTGTGCCAAACTGTGACTTTGCCTGGAGGACCCTGTGCCAATGTGACTTTGCCTGGAGGGAGCTGTGCCAAACTGTGACTTTGCCTGGAGGACCCTGTGCCAATGTGACTTTGCCTGGAGGAGCCTATGTGCCACTGGAGTCCTCCGATCCACATCGGCCGCACGAATAAGGTAAGTGTGTGCAGTCAACGCAGGGACACCTGAGAGTGTCCAGAAGTGGGGCAGTGTGAGATCTTACTTCCGAGTAAGCAAGCAGGCAGCCCCGTGTGCCTACTGGGGCGTGGGCACTCAGGACCGGGCAGATGCCAGTCCTGGGTGAGAGGGAGCCAATGGTGGAAAAGTATGATTTATCTCATGTTAATTCTTTCCCCCCCCCCCTCCTTCTTTTGCAGCCTATGGAACTCTTCGCCACTGCGCAAAGCGCACCCGTGAATCCAGACTGCCCATCTGCCCCAGCCACGGCCGCATGGAGGTGGCCCCTCGATTCACGTCGCCCCTACGACTCAGGTAAGAGTGCAGGCAGAGTGGCCATATAGAAAAGAAGGCAGGGCCCCTGCACCTTTAACTGTTGTGATGAAGAGGGAATCTCAGCAGGAACTAATTCCATACAAATGACACTGGCAGAAATTCCCTTTTCTCTACAACTGCTGAAGTTAGGAACCCTGACCTGGATTTGATCTGGTCAGCCTAACGTAGGGTGCTATTAGGAGTGAATGAATAACCCAAGGACAAAAGAAATGGTGATTCTCTAATGATCCGGTAAGCTGTGTCCTGCCAGACACAAAAGGATAGCCAATCCCTCTAACAATGGGCTCAGAAGAGTGATTTAGAAAGGGAGGGGTGCAGGAGAAAGAGGATTGCATCACAAACCAGAGAAGTGTGCCGGTGGGAGACTAGTTACTAGGACTTGCATGTATAATTAATACAAATCTTTATTTATTTTCCTTTCTTCTTTTGCAGTATAAAAGTATTTATGTAATATTCATTATCCCCCTCCTCTTCTTTTGCAGCCTATGGCACTCTCACTGCCACAGTGCCCGGGAAAGGAGAGACTTTGCCCATTACATGCCAGCCTGCCCGCCCGCTGCTGATGCCGCCTGCCGCCTTCCAGATCGTTCCTGCGAGGCGGGCCAGCCGCCTTTCTTGCACAAGCCATGGGACTAGGGGTCCTCCAGGAGAATCTCACCGAGTCCTCAACGCCCTCAGGACTATGGTAAGTGTTCTGTGAATGGGGGGGGGCACCTTCCACCTAACTGAAGGTTGGCTGTCTGCCTGCTAACTTCCGAGTGAGCAGGCAGCCCCGTGTGCCTACTGGGGCGTGGGCACTCAGGACCGGGCAGATGCCAGTCCTGGGTGAGAGGGAGCCAATGGTGGAAAAGTATGATTTATCTCATGTTAATTCTTTTCCCCCCCCTCCTTCTTTTGCAGCCTATGGAACTCTTCGCCACTGCGCAAAGCGTACCCGTGAATCCAGACTGCCCATCTGCCCCAGCCACGGCCGCATGGAGGTGGCCCATCGATTCACGTCGCCCGCACGACTCTGGTAAGAGCCTGTCAGAGAGCTTACCCACGAGTAAGCAAGCAGGCAGCCCCGTGTGCCTGCTGGGGCGTGGGCACTCAGGACGGGCACATGCCAGTCTTGGGTGGGAGGGAGCCAGTGGTGGAAAAGTATCATTTTCCTCATATTCTTCCCCCCCCCTTCTTCTTTTGCAGCCTATGGAACTCTTTGCCACAGTGCCCAGGAGAGACGGTAATGCAGACTGCCCACCTGCCCGTCACTGCCCGCCTGGAAGTGGCATCTTATCAACAACGCCCTCAGGAGGACTACGGTAAGTGTTCTGTGAATGGGGGGGGGCACCTTCCACCTAACTGAAGGTTGGCTGTCTGCCTGCTAACTTCCGAGTGAGCAGGCAGCCCCGTGTGCCTGCTTTGGCGTGGGCACTCAGGAAGGGCAATCCTGGGTGGAAGGGAGCTGGTTGTGTTGAAGTGGTCAACTAATATTCATTCTTTTCCCCCCCCCCCCCCTTCTTCTTTTGCAGCCTATGGCACTCTCACTGCCACAGTGCCCGGGAAAGGAGAGACTTTGCCCATTAAATGCCAGCCTGCCCGCCCGCTGCTGATGCCGCCTGCCGCCTTCCAGATCCTTCCTGCAAAGAGAGCAAGCCGCCCTCCTCGCACAAGCCATGGGACTTGGCATTCGCCCTCAAGGAGAATGTCACCCAGTCCCCAAAGCCGCTGTTGGACTTTGCCCATTAAATGCCAGCCTGCCCGCCCGCTGCTGATGCCGCCTGCCGCCTCCCAGATCCTTCCTGCAAAGAGAGCAAGCCGCCCTCCTCGCACAAGCCATGGGACTTGGCATTCGCCCTCAAGGAGAATGTCACCCAGTCCCCAAAGCCGCTGTTGGACTTTGCCCATTAAATGCCAGCCTGCCCGCCCGCTGCTGATGCCGCCTGCCGCCTTCCAGATCCTTCCTGCAAAGAGAGCAAGCCGCCCTCCTCGCACAAGCCATGGGACTTGGCATTCGCCCTCAAGGAGAATGTCACCCAGTCCCCAAAGCCGCTGTTGGACTTTGCCCATTAAATGCCAGCCTGCCCGCCCGCTGCTGATGCCGCCTGCCGCCTCCCAGATCCTTCCTGCAAAGAGAGCAAGCCGCCCTCCTCGCACAAGCCATGGGACTTGGCATTCGCCCTCAAGGAGAATGTCACCCAGTCCCCAAAGCCGCTGTTGGACTTTGCCCATTAAATGCCAGCCTGCCCGCCCGCTGCTGATGCCGCCTGCCGCCTTCCAGATCCTTCCTGCAAAGAGAGCAAGCCGCCCTCCTCGCACAAGCCATGGGACTTGGCATTCGCCCTCAAGGAGAATGTCACCCAGTCCCCAAAGCCGCTGTTGGACTTTGCCCATTAAATGCCAGCCTGCCCGCCCGCTGCTGATGCCGCCTGCCGCCTTCCAGATCCTTCCTGCAAAGAGAGCAAGCCGCCCTCCTCGCACAAGCCATGGGACTTGGCATTCGCCCTCAAGGAGAATGTCACCCAGTCCCCAATGCCGCTGTTGGACTTTGCCCATTAAATGCCAGCCTGCCTGCCCGCCTTCCAGATTCTGCTGTGGAAGGAGAAATAAATAATACTAGGTGCTGCAAGAGACCATGTGGATTGGCTCTACATCAAAGCAGCCTTCTGGTTTAGAATTACATAGTACACAAGAAAAGAACAATCACTTATCCTGCAAGATCCCTTCCCAGGCTAGGATCTGAATAATAGCTATTAGCTAGGATCTGAATAGCTATTACCTGGGATTAGCTACTAGTGCATTTGGTAGCATTCCTGCAACCAACACCTGTCTTGTCATGTAAATGTATGGGTCCCTAAAGCAATTTACAATCACTTTACATTTTACAAATGAATAAGTGAAACTTTCTTCCCTCATTACCAATCCACACCAGGCAGGCAATGTCCCCTTCCTGAAGGTTTAAAATAATAAAGTTTAACCTTTGTTTTCCCACTAAAGCATTGCACCAAAGTTTGTTAAATTTCCAGCGTTTGAGCGGGCATAGGTCCTGTGCCATGTGAGCGAGTTAGAGGTTTGTAGCTCTTAAAACCAACCCATAAATCCCATGTGAAATGCCATGCATAAACCTTTGTTTTCCCACTAAAGCATTGCACCAAAGTTTGTTAAATTTCCAGCGTTTGAGCGGGCATAGGTCCTGTGCCATGTGAGCGAGTTAGAGGTTTGTAGCTCTTAAAACCAACCCATAAATCCCATGTGAAATGCCATGCATAAACCTTTGTTTTCCCACTAAAGCATTGCACCAAAGTTTGTTAAATTTCCAGCGTTTGAGCGGGCATAGGTCCTGTGCCATGTGAGCGAGTTAGAGCTTTGTAGCTCTTCAAACCAACCCATAAATCCCATGTGAAATGCCATGAATAAACGTTCGTTTCCCACTAAAATGTTGCACCTAGCTTCCGGAAATTTCACACACATTTGAAGTGAAGTGTTCCCTGCAATGTGCCAAAGTTTCCCGTTTGTATCTTTGAAAATAAAAAAATGGGAGGCAAAACTGTATTTTACCCCACTGCTACCCAATTTTCAACAATTCATTGCCAACACATGCCTGGAGCTAGCTGTCTGAAATTTTACACACATATCAAGGGAAGTGTTCCCTGTAATGTGCCGAAGTGTCCTGTTTGTATCTTTAAAAATAAAAACATGGGAGGCATAACTGCATTTACCCCACTACTACCCATTTTTCAAAAATTCATTGCCACACCAGGCAAGCACCCACGGTTCTGGGATTTCACACACGTGGGTCCCAAGGTTCCACCTACAATGTGGCAAAGTTTCATGTGTGTAACTTTAAAAATGACCGAGTTATAGGCATTCCATGTTATTTATTAAAAAATTAATTGCCACAAACTGCATGCACCAATCTTTCTGAAATTTCTCACAGATACCTATCCCTAACCAGTGTACAATGTGCCCAAGTTTCATCCTTCTGTCGTTAAAAATGAAAAAGTTATAGGCGTTTTTGTAAAACAATAATTTGCTATAGGAAAAAGCATTCAAAATGGCGTCCGATCCGGATCGGAAAATCCGATCCGCGGATCGGAATCGGATCCGATCCGATCCGACACACGATCCGATCCGATCCGATCCGATCCGACCCCCCAGGTCCGATTCCGATCCGCTATCCGATCCGATCCGGGGGGTCAGTGCACATCCCTAATAAAGAGACAGAATGGCTAGGCCTCTTTGTGTATGTGCAAAGGACTTTGAGGCAGGGAGGCATTGATTCACTCTGTGTGCCTTTTGTGGAAGTGTGGAACTTCTAGGCTTGCTATAGGTCTTGACATTGCTCAATCTAATGTAGATTGCTTTAGGTTATAGTGGGTAGAAGGGTGTGTTTTCATCTGTAACACACCATACTGGAGAGCTATGGGCATGTGAGGTGGGGTTCTCCATGGCATAAAGAATGTCAATGGGAGACACAAGAGATCCCTGTTTTGTATGGTTCTATGCCTCTGGCATGGAAAGCGTAAATGTAAAGAAAGACATATCCACCCTCCTCCATTCTGGAAGCCTCAGGTTATTTCCAGAATAAGAAAATGATTTGTTGCAGTGAGATAGCCTTTGCTTCCATTCCAGAAATGTTTGCAGCATAGAAGATGGGTAAAATCCACTGGCATGCCTATATTTCTGAATCTTCTGAAAACCATGGTATTGCTTAAATGCATGATCCAGACCTCTTACAGCACAAGCCTGTACAGGTCTCCTCAAAAGAGAGACCCACTGAGTTGAATTGGGCTTGTTCCCAGGGAAGTATGCATAGCAGGATTCTTCCCATTCATGGGCCCTGGGCCCATTTAGCAATCTGATAAACTGTTGTGGGTATCACCACAAAATGGCTACCATGGGGAGCATGGCTCATCACAAAACGGCTCCTGTACTGGCCTAGCTAGACAGAAAGGACAAATCACTGGCCCAATTTTGTCTGAGCCTCAAATAGCACACCACATATTTGACCCACAGAGCACAATAATGAATGCTATTTTCAAAAATTGAAAACTGATGAGGTTCAGAGACAAGAAACTTAACTGAAGACTAGACAGAAGTGAACTCTGATACCCTAATGACAAACAACATATGTGACCCAACCTAGCACAACAATCATAACACCAATCAATTTTCCAAACCCTCTGTAAATACACTCTCTCTCTCTCTCTCTCTCTCTCTCTCTCTCTCTCTCTCCATTCTCCCAAAATAAATAGGACAAATTGTCCACAAATCATTCCTTCCCAAATTAATTACCCTCTTCCATTCCTCTTTAATACACTCTCAATCTACTATTTTTTTCCTTCTGCTAGCTATCTCAGCCTCCACCCAAACCCTTCGATTCTGTCCTCCTGGATCCTCAGCCAACTTTGCAAATGCACAAATACAACCATACTCCAGGTATTTGAAGGCATTTAGGCCAGACTCCCTAAATGGGTAACCTCCCTTAGTGAGCCTACCTTCTCATCACCACTGTTCTCCAATTGCTATTGCTCCTCATCCTCTTTCTCATCATTGCTACTACGTGATTGCTTAGTAGCAAGAAGGCAATGTCATCTACTACTACTCCCTCACATCACCAGCATTACCAGAGACAAATGAACAACCAGGTCACAAAGAGGAGAAGCAGCTCCGTGGCAGTGGGCCCATGCTGGGGTGCAGCCAGTTGCCTGTCTATGTCTACACTTCATGCCAGCCCTGAGTATAAGTCAAGTACTGTAGGAACCACCATACTGGTTTTGCCTCATGTACCTGAGATGGTTTCCTGTATCCTGGTACTCTTGCAAATCTCCATGCACCATCTCAGAGGCTCTTTTATAATCCATTTCCTGTTACCCTGCATCTATATCAGGTCGTATAAAAGAAAGTCACTTTCAGTCCAATAAGATTTAAAACTTAACTTCTTCCCATAATTTCTAATATCTTTACATGAATTTGCTCATGGACTTCACATAGTATTCATCCATGACCCAGTCTAGAATCACTTTCAATAACTAATGAATTTCGGAAACCGTCAGTGCCCTAAAGGATATGTTCAAATTTGCAAATGAAAGTCCTTATATATAAGACCTTTCCAGGTCTGTTGAGATGCCAATTACAGGAAAATTATTACATCTCATCCATTTCGCCACATTGTCAACCTTAGCCTGCTGAGATTCTATTATCCTTTGCATTTCCTCATTAGGTTTTCTAATGTGTGAACTTTGTCTTCCAATTCACCATTTCTTTCCCAGTCTGACAGATCATTTTCAAATTTCATCAAGATTTTTTTGCAACTCCCCCGAAACATAGTAGTTTCTCCATTACATAATCTATTCCAGACCAGATACAAGCTAAAACTTATGTTTTTCATATTGCATTGAGATGTAATTTTACACATTGTCATCCTTGTTTGTCTATCTTGTAGGGCACTCTCCTTTCTTGTTAAAAAGAAAGTGTGAGACAGGCCCCAGTAACTCTGCTTAGAGGATGCATCAAATATAAAAACAGAAGAGGCTATTTCTCAGAGCTAGTTCTCACAAACATATTTATCACCTAATAGCTGCAATGTATTTATTGATTTATTATAAATGCAGTTATTTATTATAGCAACTTATGTAGTGCCTTTCTCAATGAGGTGATCTCAACTCAGCTGACATGCTAAAACAGTGCAATACATAACAGCAAATCCAAAGCAAAATGAAAACAAAGCAGATATTAATAATAAACAACATCACTCTGCCATGGACTAGGACCTCCAAACCCTATCCTCTGAGGATCCAAGTTACTTGTTGTCAAAGGAAGCTCCAGAGTTAATGGTTCGGGGGGGGGGGGGTGACTGAGCTACAAGGCTTCCAGCTCCTCATGGGCCAGTTCACCAGAAATATACCAGGCGTTGCCTCCCCTGCATCCACAACAGGTTGCATTGCCATGCTCAGATTCTGAGGATTCAGGCCATGAGATTAGAAGCATACCTCACCCACCTCCACATCATCACAAGTTGAGATTGCTTAAACAGGCCGGGGCCCTTTAAGAGACCAAGCCTCGGTCAGTATGGAGACATGGCCAACCAGCCTAAAAGTCCACTCTATTTTTTATTTAAGTCTCAGTTTTGCTTTGCTTCTTGTTGGAGCAACATAAAGACAAACCTGTCCAGCTTCCAGCCCCAGCTGTACTCAGAGTTCTCCATGGTGCTGATTTCTTTCCATCTTGCTTCCTGAGGAACCTGGTCTGACCTAATCTGATCCTTGCTCAAGATCTTGTCACGTAAAATCTTATAATGACCTCTTGGGTGAAAGGGTTTGAATGGAGGAAGTTTACAAGAGGATATATGGTAAAGTTTACCTAAAGAAATTTACCAGAAGGAAGAAGTGGGGGGGGGGAGTGATTTACATGCATGCAAAGCTGATTGTGCAACACGAACAACAAGATGCAGCGAAATGGTGGAGTTTGGAAAAGGAAATTGATGGGCAGAGAGACTTCCAAGATAAGTCTAGAACCTGAGTCACGGGTCATTTCCTTTGCTGATTTATTTATGACAGCATTTCTATACCACTCCATCTCTAAACAGATTCCAGAGCAGTGAACTGCCATGTTTAAACGCACACATTTGAAGAGCAGCATGCCAGGGACTTGGAAATCTTCTTAGGGAGGGCAATCCACAAAGTTAGTGCCATTACTGAAAAGGCCCTGCTTCTGGTGGCTGTACATCAAGTCTCATTCTGCAGGGGCACTTGGAGTAAGGCCTCAGATGCTGAACAGAGCCTGCAGAAAAAGAATGCTCTTTAAGAAGGTCTGTAAAATGAGAAACTTTTTTGGCACACTGGCTGGGGTGTGTTGGGGCTAAAAATGGGAAGGGGGTGTTGAAGAAGCCCACAACCTGGTGAAATTCTGAAAACTTACCATGGTGTTTTTTGTTTTTTGTTCTACTTTCATAAAAGTTAATTGCAGACACCTCTCTTGTTTCACTTTCCTCCCATTAAAAAAACAAAACAAAATAAAACCTGTTTCTACTTCCATGGAAAGCAGCAGTGGCATTCTAATGGATCTGATGGCTCATGTCACCCCACAATGCCAAAACCAATGACCAAGTGATGGTGTACATGTAGGAATAAGCTATCAAGAATCTCATACTACAGATAGAACTTTTACATCCCTCTTGCTGCCGGAACAGAGAGAGGGTCTAAGGATAATCTTCCACAATATTCCCTCAGTCTTTGGCTCCGGGAATATTGACGGCCACAGCAGAGGAAAGGGTCAAACCAAGGACAGTCTTCACTTGCCAGCCACTTGCTGTTGGTGGAAAATATCAACTGTCAGCAGTAGAGTTAGCATCCAAGGACTGCCTCCAGATTTTCAACTCCATATGCTCAATTCGGACGACACAATAAACAACTGGTGTGGGGAAAACAATCGTCAGTTGTTTTGACTATTGTGTCATCCGAATGCTGCCATAGTCAACTCAGCCCTGATCCTAATCCACACCACAGTTGATTATTTATTACCATGTTGTGTGGGGCGTAACCCTTAGATGAACAACTGTAAAGTTGTTTATTACCCCACCATTGACTATCGTGTCGTCTGTATTGAGCCCATATTTTCATACCCATGGACTAGAAACCTGGGTTTGTGTTTTTGTGTTTAAAAAGCAAACTCCTGATCTCTGGATGCCAAATTGTTTATTCGCATGATATGATAATAGAATGAATAAACCATCCTGTCATACTCATCATGCAACCATCTCTTCATTAATGATACTATTAGTAATGTCAGTTTATAATTGTTTTGTACTATTATTACTTTTCATCAATGTAATTATCACACCAATTATGTGTACTTGCTCTTTGTCATGATGAATTGCATTTTACATTATTCTGCACTGAATACGTACATTGTTATTTAATTTGGGGAGTCTTTTGTTATCATTGTGATTTTTGATTCATTAGTGGCCTCTTTTTATCCTACTTCTATAAATAAATAAAACCCTGCCCAGAGATTGAGAGGAAAGAGAGTCATGACTAAATGAGGCCAGTCCTCCTATAAGTCAGCTTACAGTCATCGTAGACAACAGATTTGGCTACCACTAAAACCAGTATCAGGTCTTATTGGCACCCTCGTCAATTTTCTCATCATTACTACCTTAGGGATGTCTGGATTTTGTAAAATACATAATGCGTGTTTCATGGATTGTGCGATGTCATTCATTCTGGTGTCTGTTCACAGACGGATTCAAGTTTTGTTCCGTTATGCTGAAAAATATGCAAATAATTATATAAAACAGTTGTAATAATTTACATAATTTATGTTCCCCACAGATTTCCCGGTATGGAGTATGTTTCATCAGAAATGTGCATATTTACCTGTGAATGAATTTACCTATACTGTTTGTGTGTGTGGAAGATCTCAGGTCATCCGTGGATTCCAAGCTGCTTGGGGAAGGTTCTGCAGGTTGGATTCTTAGAAATTCAAACTCTTTTTAATTTACTTCAAATTTCTCCAGCATCCCTACTATCACTTGCTTGCTTGATGGGAAGAGAGCCAGTGATCTCTCCAGTGCCATTGTTTGGGCCAGAATGTGAAGCATGTGACCAAGCTGGTTTCAATGGTGAAGAGGAGAAATAGGTCCAGAGGGCTCTTGTTCATGGGCTCCCTGCTAAGTAATGGACCCTTGGCAGGTGCCCATGCCGACCCACGTCACCAGTTCTATACAGCAAACTCCCTACTTCAGACTTTCAACTCCAATGCATTGTTAGGGGTGATACAGTATATGCAGCTTCAGTTCCCTAGTCCACATAATCATAATCATGTGGACCATAATGCTTGAAGAGTGCTACAGTATAAAATCAAAAGATAAAAAGTGGTAGAAACTTAGAAATAAATTACACATGCCAGGCCACTGTGTGAAACCTTCCCCATGCCCAGTCCTATACACAGAGAAATAATTGCACACAAATCATCTCCGCTGATCTTCATTTTCCTGCTGGGAAAGAAACAGAAGAGTAACTCATCACACACTGTGAAATGCTCACCCTTTTGCTTCGGGATTTCTCCCAAAGGGCAAGGTTGTGTCCTGCTCCCGGAGACTCAACAGAAATGCTCTTGCAAATAGGAAGCCATGTTTTTAAAGCCATCTTTGTTCTGCCAGAGCTCTTTTTAAAAATGCATCACATCTGGGGACAGCTTGTTCAGATCACTCCTGAGCCTGCAAGCTGCTTGTTTATGGATTGCATGGTTTAGTCAACAAAAGCGGCCTCTCTTGGGTAGCAGTCTTGTTCTTATTTAATTTGCTTTAATAAACATCTTAAGCCCCGTGCTTTGGGTTTTTAGCAGTCCTTCATTTCCCTTTACGACAGTGTTTCTCAAATTTTCTGAACTTGGTTTTTCTTCTGCAGTTTCTTCTTATCCCTCCTCGCCCAACTGGCTCTAATACTGAATCTGTTTGACAGGATAATCTTTGGAGAATCTCATTAAATGGCATAACCCTCCCCCCCACTGCTCCATGCAAGTTACATGGGTTGGACCTGATAGGTGGTTGACTGAGAACTTGGAGCCTTTTGTTCATGCTTTGGGGAGGAGCCTGCAAAGTTCATCCACTGTATGGGTCATGCTTCTCTAACTTCCAACTAATTAGGGCCAAAATAAATATTACTTTAGATGTGTGTCTAGCAGGGGTGAACAGCTTGTGCACCTCCATATGTTTTGGCCTGTAACTCCCATGATCCCTCACCATTGGCTATGCTTGCTAGGGCTGATGGGACATATAGGTCAAAACATCTGGAGGACTGGAAGTTGTCTCCACACCTGGTCCAGCTATGTATTTGCAGGTAATGGAGGGTGGGGAAATAATGAGGCAACACACAGAAAAGGATTTTAAACAGGGCCACTTTATTAAAGATCTACAGAGTGGGTTAACCTATGCAGGCATCCTAAATATTTCTGGGCAAGACATTCACCATCTGTGAAGTGGTGCTTCCCAGTTCGCCACAACACAGACTGCTCCTTATGGGGTAGGAAGGCTTTCCGATGTTGATCTCCCCTCGTGCCGTACAGCTCCGAGTAGATGAGGAAGGTTGGCCTTAAAGGTAACCCTTATCCCACTAGCTGTGGCTGTATAACTCACAGCTGTGGCC
This sequence comes from Anniella stebbinsi, assembly GCA_029215795.1. Classification (NCBI taxonomy): domain Eukaryota; kingdom Metazoa; phylum Chordata; class Lepidosauria; order Squamata; family Anniellidae; genus Anniella; species Anniella stebbinsi. The sequence continues at coordinate 146,324,678 of JARDYH010000004.1, forward strand.
CTCAGGCATTACCAATCACCGAAACAGTGCCTGTGAATGCTCACCAAACCTATGATGCTCCAGATGCCCGCACCTACCTGCCAAAATGTTAAAGTGACCGAAACATAAATAACATTGCCTATTTAATACTCCCTGGCTGTCTTACAGTGTGAAGTAGGTGAAAAAAACCATAACCAAAAGTGATTATGAGCCAAAAATTCCTACTTGGCCCTCATCAGAGCGACTGGTGAACCCACACTGCCTACAGGGTGGGAGGGAAGGAGCCACAAAAAAATGAAGAGGCAGCAGGGAGGGGTAAGCCTGCATTTAAACTCCCTCAGTCCCCTCCTGCCGCTAGGCACCACCACAGTAGCCTATGGCTGCCTCCCACGCCACCTCGTCACCCCACCCCACCCACAACGGCCTCCACGTGCCAAGGCAGTTTTACCATTTTTATTCTAGAAGTAGGCACAGAAGCCCCAATCCAGATCTTAAAAGCCCTTCCCCCATACACACATATACACTAGGGTCCAATCCAGATTTGGGGGCCCTTTGCCTATTCTTGAATAGAAATGAAAAACACATCAGTGCTAGACTTACATGTAAAGTAGCCCTGAGCAGTTGAAGATAGGGGGAGAGAGTTGCCCAGTTGCCTAGTCCTCCTTCAACCGTGAAGTATATGCCATATTTACTAGCCAGCAGCTATCAAAAGTCATTGTTAAATCATCTCCTGGGCATTAGTACCTATTACAGAAATATCTGTTACTGTCAGCTGAACAAAAAGCCTAGAGAGGATGATTTCTTAACTGACACAACAAAATAGCATTCCCATTATTATGATGAAAGAAAAACATTATTATTATTTTATTTTTTTATTATTATTATTATTATTATTATTTATCCAGAGTGAAGATGGTTGGTTCTCATGGGGCATTCATTTTCTCTGGCTGGCTTTTGAATTTCTTTTGATTTCTTTTGTGAAGTTTACTGTTTTAAATAGCAATGTTTTATCCCACTTTGAATTGTTGCATCTGTTTTATGGTCTGAGCTGCTATGGGTGTGTTGTTTTTTTTAAAGCTGCAATAAATTTGAGTAACAAATGAATAAATGCATGCTTGGGTATGTGTGTTAGATATGACATCACTTTTATGGAGGCTAGAAACAGGTGGGGTGGGTATGATCCTGTTGCCCCTTGTGTGTTGAGCAACAGAGGTTTGCTTCTGCTCAAATGGGTTTTGTAAGTTTTTGAAACCATACAAAAACCTGTTCAGCTATTTATCAGAGGCTAAAGGGAGATTAATGCAAGCACCCCCTTTCAAACTGAGAATTTTCTTAGAGAACTATCATCAGCCTTCAGCCCAAGTTTTGTGAATATATGGATCTTTTTTCGAGTTATCCCCAAAAATGAGGGACACTTTGGGGATTTATTTCACACTCATGGGATTACCACTCAATGCATCTAGGTTGTAAGTCATCATATGATCATTCTGTCCTATATTCTCAAGTATGTTGAATTGATGAAACACATGCCCAGCCCCATGCCTTGTGTATATTGCCCATGATGCAAAGAAATAAGGTGAATCAGCAAGGAGGTGATTGCTGCATCAAAATGACTGCATTCATTAGCAGTGAAATGAAACTGACTTACCATCTGCACTTGGGCTGACAAGTATAGGCCAAAAGGGATGACAGCTGGGTTAAAATTTCATAGCATTTTATGAAAAGCCACATTTCATAGCTATTCAGCTTCCAAATTATTCCTGACTGGAGAGTCATTTCACACATTTTCCCCTTTAAGGTGAAGCACAATAAAATCTGTGGAAAGTGATCTCCCTTTCTCCTCCCCGCCTCCCTGGCAAGGCTTTGAAAACAAAACAAACAACAGCAACAACAACAACAACAACAACACCCCACTTAGCTCATGGAATTTAATTTGAGCAAGGACCACCAGGGCTCATCCTGAGAACCTCTTTAGTCTGGTAGGGCCGAGTCAAAATAAGAGAGACCATTCTTATGGGTCGGGGGAAAGAGAGACCCATTGAGCACACCTATTCGGAACTACTCAGAAACATAGTTCTCTCATAGGCTACTGCTGGTGGGGATTTGGGCCTCATGAGGCTGGGTCAGCCCAAATTCAATTGGCTCAGAAATAAGTCAACCAATTTTCTATTTATGGAGACAAGGAGCTGGGAGAAGTTACGATTAACATAACAAAAGGCTATTACCAAAAGTGAAAGTCACATTTCAACCTTGCCTCATAACATGTAGTAAAACATACTTGTGTGTATCCTGATATCACTGTAGTGGGGTAGTGAGAATACTCAGTGTATTAATGACAAGACATTAACTTTTTTCTTATCTTTCTTTTAGCATCTTATAGAGCAGGGCTGTCAAACTGTTCTCAGCCTGAGGGCTAAATTCAATTTCTGTAAAGCTCTTAGGGGCCAATTTCCAGTGATGGGTGAGGCTAGAGGCAAAAGGTGAAGGGCACAAAGACTAAAAATGCCAGTATAGGTTACCTTAAAGCTTTTATTGGCAGTAACTAAGTCTGAGGAGGGGCATTGATTTTTTTTAGATTGGTGAGGAACCATTAGTGAAAATTGGGAAGCAGATGAATGATTGGAAATTGGGAGAAAGGGGTGGGGCTAGGCAGAAAGTGGGTGGGGCTGGGAGCATTGCCATCTAGGGAACCTTGGAGAGCAAGATTGGGAGCCCACATGGCTTGGATTTGGCCCTCGGTTCAACACCTCTCGTATAGAAGCTGATGGAGAACTGGACTGCTATTCTTTGATAGCTACTCCACATTTTGTAACAGTATCTTCTTTTGTAACGTCCATGGAAATACGATGGGAAAATAGACCGTTGCTTAGACATTTGTTAGGTAATAGTTCCTAGGGATGTGTATCGTATCGTTAAAATGTACGATAACGATACGATAAGGTCATTATTGTGCATGTGTTTAATGATGATGATACGATAGAGAAACTTACAATAATCATCGGAGATGATAATTTTCAGGTGATTTTATCATTTTATCAGACTGCCATATAAATTATCTACAACTTCTGTATTTTAAAAGTTAGAGGCTTGAAACTTGGTCACAGTGCTTATGGGGTATGCCTAAGTATGTGTATGGAATTTGAGATTGATCCCCCCAACCCTCAATTTTATATGAATTTTTTAAAGATCGTTTCCGTTCTGACAGGTCTGAACACACGTGGCGAGCTGTCATTCTGATCTGTCAGAACTGAAACGATCTTTAATAAATTCATATAAAATCAAGGGTTGGAGGGATCGATCTCCAAATTTCATACACATACTTAGGCATACCCCATAAGCACTGTGACCAAGTTTCAAGCCTCTAACTTTTAAAATACAGAAGTTATAGACATTTTGTCTTTAAAAATAGGGCTGCAAAAATATCATTTTTTCACGATAATTATCGTGAAGATGATACAGTTCACCGACGATATGAATGAAGTCGATAATTATTTTGGTCCGAAATGATGATAATGATAAAGGACAATATTTTTTGGTGTGCACACTCCTAATAGTTCCTCATCACGTTTTCATATAAGAGAGTAAAAAGCAGTTTTGAGGGCTGTTCCTTCATTTGGGAATTTGGTTTGCACAATCTACCATTGTTTAGGATAGAATGAAAGAGAAAGCTGATCCACTGCCAAACCTGAAAGGCTTCAGATAGGAATGAATTTGCTGATGGGCTAAAGGAAAGCAAGCAAATGCAGTGTCAGGCTTCCTTGGATTTCTGGCACCCAACCAACCTCCCATAGTATCAATGCGAGATTATCTGGTTGCCTTTGGGGCTGAGCAAAATTCTTTTTTAATCTGTTAGGTAAGTGGCCTTGCTGGTGGGATTTTCTGTGTACTCCACACTGAGGGCTGGGGGAGGAAGAACAGCAGTGTGGTAGTTGCATGAAATTAGATTAATTTGGTCACATTCAACAGAGATGTTCCCCAAAATTATTAGGTAGGGATGATGTTAGCTGAACCCCATGCACTAGAAATGAATCCAGTAGCCCATTCCTGATTGCCTCTTGCATTCCCCTCTTGCAATCCTCTGCTCATTTCTTTTCTTGCAGTTAAAACTTTGCAGATCACAGAACGCCTCCTAAAACTTTGACTGATAAGAAAATGCTGCTCTAGAATGCTTAAGCAGCTCTCTATGAAAATTGGCTCCTGTGGTTTAATGTCAGCACTTTGTGTGACTGTTCCACTGCAGAAGTGACAGGCATTTCAGCTGGAAAGAGTCCTTAAGGTAGTAATAAGCTACTGAATTCACACTGAAAAAAAATGTAAGATGGGGAAAAAAAAGAAAGAATGAAAGAATTTTATAGAACAGACAAAAATAGGTCTTGCTAGGATAGTCCACCATTTATTGATATGATTATTTTATTTGCTGTGCTATATCCACTTTTGTTTCAACACTGCAAGTCATTAATTTGTGCCGTTTGCAACTTCGGGAATAGCAATTGAGGGTTTCAACACAGAAAGAGGTGACTTAGACCTGATCTTTCTCTTAAAATAGAGCTAAAATAGCTTTACAGCATTGCTCTGACACCAGCCTCAAGCATTCAATGTGCTTCATTGCTTTCCCTTTTTAGAATCACTTTCTTTAAACCACTGTATGCCTGATTTAAAGCAGGCACCAAGAGATAGGAGGACCACAGTTTTAAAAAAATGTACATATTCTAAGGCTGAAAGTAATTCATTGTTGTTGTTGTTTTTTACTGTGTTTAAGATTTTTTTTTCTCTTTTAAATCTCTAAGTTGGAATATGTTCACTTAAAATAGAAAGGAAAAGAAAATCCCCACCATAGCCCATACTTTTTGAACATGAGGTTATCAGCAAATGGGATGAAGGGTTGTATATAAATGCAATCAATCAATTAATTAATGGGATAGGGAGAACTTCCTGGATATTTTTTTCCCCTGAGTTTCATTTAGACAACTTTTTTGTTCAGAATATCTTGGATATTTCTCCTGGGAAGCAACCTCCAATTTCACCTCAAACATTGTTTTAGGTTAAATTCAGTGGCAATGCTTAACTCTTACCTTATCAATTATGCCAACCAAATAACAATTTTCTTCCCCCAGTCCCAGATGCCTGATAGAGAATCAAGACAGCCTGACTAGCAGCCTACACTATTGGGATGAGGTGGGGTTGAAGTATCCAAGGTAGGGTTAATGAATCATTTATGGGGGGGAAATCAATACTCTTTTTCGCTTCCCCCAGAATTCCTTGGAAGTTTCTCTTAAGCATGACAAATAAGTAACCAATTTTTTAAAAAATAATTGCTACCAAAGGCCAGCACCTATGTTTCTGAAATTTCACACACATGAGTACCAACATACCATCTGCAATGTGGCAAAGTTTCATGTGTGGATCTTTAAAAATAAAAAGTTATAGGCATTCCTGGTTCGTTAGTAAAAAAAAATTCATAGCCACAAAATGCCTGGAGTTATCTTTCTGAAATTTCTCACGCAGAAGTAACTCTAACCCATCTGCAATGTGGCCAAGGTTCATACTCCTATCTTTAAAAATAATAATTAAAAATATAGGCAGTTTTTTAACACAATACTAGGCTATGGGGGAAATCTTTCAAAATTGTGTCCAAATCTCCGATTTTATTTGATTAAAATCAGACAGAAAAAAAATCAAGAGTGAACACCACTGGGGTAGATGGACCCTGAAGCCATTTATGTATTTGTGGTGGTTGAAATGCTTACTGATTGACATCTGGAATCATACAAAATTCTAGGAAGATTTCTGTTCTTTACTTTCAGAACAGTGTGATTTGGCACACTTGGGTCAATCTGTGAAGGCTTGAAGTGTGAAGGATCCTACTTCAGGTAGAAGGTTGGACTTCATTTATTCTTTCTTTATTAAAATGATTTGCATCCCACTTCCTGGTCAGGACAGCAGATAAAATCAATCTTTAACAAGGGGTTTAATCATGAAATTTTTTTTATTCAATCTGACTGGCTAAATGCCTAAAACACACGCACCCACCCACCTACACACCCAAAAAGTGTTGGCCAATTGATGCACTGCCCCTCTCCAGGTCTCTGAGGGCCCTTGAGCAAGTCTTCCTCAATGCTCCCCCTCCCCCTCAGCAAGTCTACCTTTTCACAGCCATTATAACCAGCTGCTCTTGTGGCTTCTCCTCTTTTTAATGCTTGCTACTGCTTGTTTGCTTGGAAAGCAGTGAGCCAGTGAATTGGTGCGAGGAAAGGACCGCATCGTAAGACATTCCATAATCTAGGGTAGGAGCTACACTACTGCTTTATAATGGTTTGTAATGGCATTGGCAACTGTTGGGGCCCATGACCCGTTCCACATACCATTTTCAAACTGCTTTCAAAGTGTTATGTCCTGCTTGGTGGAGATCTGGCCCTAATGCATCCCACATCCCATTCAGCTGTGCCTTGCCAATACTGGGACATGAAGAAGGATCTCCCTAGCAGTACTTAGAATATTTTCCATCTCTATACCTTGGATACCTATGCAAACAAAAGAAAACTAAAAGAAAGAAATAGTCCTTTACTTTCCACACTAGAATTCAATATTTTCATCCTATTACCTCACTAATGGTTTGAAACATCTGGGCTCTTTGATTTCTGGAGACCAATAGAAGGAAGCAAAAGAAATGAGATAGAAATTAGTATTGAGTGGGAGAATATATAGCATAGGTTGTGAGAGTGTAGAACTTTCCAAATTAATCTCAGATTCTTTGGTTTTAACAAATTATTATTATTAATATTATATTATCTCTTTCTCATTTGTGGCGGTTTTTCTAGAACGGACATGTTGGGCTTTGCCAAGTCATGCTGTCTTTTATTGATTCAGGAATTTCCTGATGATTGAGCATGCTTTAATTATGACTGCTTTCTGGATGTTGGTGTGGATGTATGCTGGTAGGCCCAGTTTTTGGAGGTTTTCTGTATATTTTTTTTGATGTGATGCCGGTGACTGATGTGACTAATGGAATAATTGTGACCTTTTCCTGTTGCCATAATTCTTTGACTTCCATGGCTAGTGGTGTATTATTATTATTATTAATAATAATAATAATAATAATAATAGCAAAAGCATTAAGTAAGCAGATAAAATTTAACTATTCTTCAAAAGGTCCTCTATTTCTACTTGGACAATGTGACACATAGTAGCAAGTCCAGCCTGAGTTTGCATATGATGAGCAAGATTTTGACCTTCTTCTCAACCAGTCAGGGAGTGAAATGAAGCTTAATGAAGTGATGAAGCAGCAGACAATGCAAAATGTAATTGGGAGCAGAAAGGATCTGTTCTCTGAGGGTGAATGAGTCAGACATAAATAAAGAGATTATTTTGAAGAAAAAAACCAGACAAAAGTTCTTTGGCATGCTTCAATGCTTGCCACTAATGCTTCTGATTTCAAGCTATCATTTTTGTTACCCTTTCTTCCTACTCTAGAACAGCAGAAGTAAATGTCATGAATGGTCTGTAGCTCACAGCCTTCAAAAACAGATGCTATTCCACAAAATATTCCTGCCTTTAGGATACTTTAATTAAAAGCCACTTTTGAACATACAGAGTACAAGAGAATTTCTGGAGTTATTGATTCTGCAGCGTTTCCACAGAAGTCTTCTGTTCACTGCCTTGGCTTACTTAGGGCCAAACAACACATTCTTCAATTCATGCATAGCAGAGAGAGGGGGGCAGGAGGGAAAAATGAGAGAACAGGAGCATAGTGCCCTCCCTCTTTCTCTCTCTGTGTGTAGTATGTGTGCTTCATGAGTGAGTGAGCGGGGGGGAGAGGGAAGAGAGGAGAAAAGAGGGAGAAGAGGACAACTAGAGGAAGGCAGAGAAATAGTTAGAACAAGAGAGAGGAGGAAAGGGTTAATAGAGCATGTTGTTTTGGCCATGCAGTCTTTTGGCGCATGATGCAGGAAAGAAAGTGTGGTCCTCAGTCTGCAAATAGCTCCTCAACCTTGTGATAAATAGCAGTTAATCTAAACCACAAACCACAGCTCCCAATCAGCTCTCCATGGCTGTGGAGGAGGAGGAGGAGGAGGAGGAGGAGGAGGAGGAGGAGGAGAACAAAGGGGAGAATGTTTGAGCCTGAGGCTTATTGTGACTTGTCCTTGTAATGGGAAACCATTTTGTTTTATGTGTTTAGCATTATGTGCAAATGCAGCCAGTAGCTCTGTTCCCAGAACTCCTCAGCCTTTGCAGCACCTGTACATTTTCAAACATATTCCCAAAACCATGGGGTCTAGAAACTTGCCTTTAAGAAAAAGGAAGCAGAGACTCTTAGGGTGTAGCAGGAGGGAGGGGGAGGATCACAGACTTACCTGCTTCCACAATCCTACCCCAGCATCTATATGGCTGAGCAAAGTCCCAGAAGGGAAGAGGGATGTCGTGGGCACCATTTTTTTTAAGAGGACATGCGTGCGGCAAAAAAGGTAAGTAAAAGGATGGCAAAAATGCTGCCCCCCACCCCACTTCCATAGGCATGGAGCCATCCTGTGCAGCTCTATGCCAGTTTGAGGACCTGGGAGGCCAAACCACACCAGCCACGGTCCTCGAGGTTGTCCCAGGACCATGGAAAAACCAGGACATCCCCAGTTTCAGTTATCCCAGGGTCATTTCTAGGTCATCCCCAGTTGACCCCAGGATACCTTGTATGTCATGTGGATGCACAGGGATGCCCTAGATACAACCCTGGGATAACTGCCTGGTGTAGACATGGCCTTAGAGTACTGTGACAATCACTAGATTGCTTTCCCACCATCAGGACAAATACTATGCACAGTGGCAACCTAACTATTGTACATGTTTTGAGGATGGTCAGAAATACAACAGAATGCATGAGCAATCACAGGAGAGAGAGAGAGAGGGGGGGAATGATCAATCAATTCATTTCAAACCAGAACATCACATGCTTGAGCTCACTGAAATTCTCTGACTTCAAAGCTAGGTTTGGCTCAGTCCCATTCTTCTTTATGACCTGGGTTTTGGTTCATTCCAATTGGCAAAGTTGTGCATTTTGAGAACATTGTGCATTTTTCAAAATTTGCACATTTGTGAAAGTTGTGCATATTTCAGAATTTGTCAGATGGGCTGAAAATAATATGGGGATATAATATTGGGATACCAATAGAGTAAAAGGTATGGAATGAAGTATGGGTGACGCAACCGAGGAAAACTGTATCAATAACTCTCAGGGAGAATACGCTGAAATTGATACCCAGATGATATAGCACGCCAGTACATTTGACAAGAATAGCCAACACAAACAATGCAAAATGTTGGCGAAACTGTAACCAGCAAGTGCTATATAGTCATAGGTGGGTTATGTATTCATTGGTGGGTGGTCATGTCCTACTGTGTCACAGTTTTAGAACATTTTATTTACAGAAATGGCAAATATAACATATCTAGCCATGCATGTGACACCAGTGTTGGCCTTATTAACAATATGGGAAGAACAAAATGCAAAAGTGACATCTAAGGACTTAATGGAGCTCATGCTAATGGCTGCCCAAAGAGACATAGCCAACATTTGGAAGACTGCAGAACTTCTAACAGTGAAATCATGGTATATGGAATTAAGGCAAATAGCCTTGGCAGAAAAAAATGTCATACCAATTGAAATTAAAGGCAAAGTAAAAACATCTGATTTTTTTATAAAACGTTGCAGGATTTTATTCTATATACTGATCACGGACATACACAGCAGTATTTGTCAAAGCCTTTCTTCAGATTATGGAAAGGAGACTTAATATAAGCTTGATATACAGAAGCATTATAAAGAAAACTTCTAAGAACCCCATGGATTCAACATATGTCTTGGACTGTAAAGGAAAGTGGAAAATTATTAATAGACTTTACGGGTACCACCCTCTGTCAATAATTCAATTGAAAATCCATGTATTTATTTCTATTTATTTCTATTTATTTATGTATTTATTTATGTATTTATGTATTTATTTAATTCCTTTCTTTTTATTCTTTCTTCACCCCCCTTTCTTTTCTCTGTTGATTTTGTTTGAGAAAACAAATAAAATATTTTTAAAAAGAAATTTGTGCACGTTTCTAGAGAACATGTGCTGAAAGTATGCATATATATAGGGATGTATGGGAAGTTTGTTCCAGTTCACTCAGCCATGCTTCCATTTGTGTTCACATTCAGGATTGCGAACGGGGTAAACCTCTCTTGTAGAGGCTGCCTCTACAAGAGAGGTTTAAAGCTCTTTCAAGGCGCTTTAAAAAATTTACCTCTACAAGAATGGAGCGCAAATCGGGCGTAGAGGCGCGTTATCTCTCCGATTATGCGCATTATCGAATGCGCGTTAAATCGAGAGTTTTATTTTGCTCCAGCCGTTAACGCGCATTTTGCCTATGTGAACAAGCGCTTATGCGCATTAACTACTTGTAAAGCGCATTTTGATCATCCGTTAATGCACTTCGCCGCCTCTCGCCGCCTCTCGTGCAGAGGTATTAGGTGTAAATGCGCTTCAGCGATTATGCGCATAATCGCCTAACCGGGCGCAAAAGCGAATCCTTGTAGAGGGGACCTGATTTGCAAACTGAAACAGAATTCCCATACATCGTAGTTGTATGCATACTTTTTTTGGGAGAAAGCCCAACTGAATGCTGTGAGACTAAGGTGCCCTTTTCAGTTACAATGCCAATCCACAGTGCTGCTCCTACACTTAAGAGCCTGCCACCACATTGGTAATGGCAACCATGACTTTGACACCTGGCCAGGAGCAGATGTGAAGATCAACGAGCAACCTGGACGATGGGCCCTGCCCACATGGCAATGGCCTTTTATATTGTAATCTTGTGCCAACTTACCAGGGAGTAAGCCCTATTAAGCTCAATGGGATTCACTTCTGAGTACACATCATTAGGTTTGTACAGTTTAGTGTTAAAGCAGAATTGTGGGATGGATCCATGGAAAAGCAGCTTCCATGCCATTACTGCAATTTTAAACACCCAATGTGAGGGTTAAAATTGTATAGGATTCCCCCAATATTACCCTCATATCATTTCCATCTTACGAACCTAGGAAGCTCCCTTATACAGTGTCAGACCATTGGTCCATCTTGCCCAGTATTGTCAACACTGATTGGCAGCAGCAACTCTCCAGGGTTTCAGACAGGGGTCTATGCTAGTCCTACCTGGAAATGTCGGGAATCGAACCTGGGACCTTCTAAATAGACAGCATGTGCTCTACCACTGAGCCACAGCACCTCATGTTGAATAGGAAGATCTGCAAAAGGTTTCTTCCTTTCCTATATTCAAAACATACACCATAAGTGAACATCACATACCCATCCACATTAGTAAATATATAATCACATCCCCTGACCAATATGGTATCATAATTACTGCACCTCCTCCAAATACATTTCATAAAAAAGTAACAACATATAACATCATTTTCACACCCAATATAGAAGTCATTTGTATAAACAGAAGACATAATGCAAATGTATGGCATTTGTATGGCATGAATAGAATGTATAAAACAGAATAACATTAAGAACAAATTATGAGTAGAATGTGAAAACAGCATAAAAATCTGAAATCACATAAATTGTATAAATCACACAGAATCAATAGCTTAAGTAGCCTATAAATAAACGACTTTCCAAGATACCATGACTAATATACCTAACATTTAAATCGCATGTATCAACCATCATAAAAGGTATGAGCACCATTCTCCAAGGGGTTTCAACTCATGTTCAGCTGAATGCTTTCCTAACCCTGATAAGGTCAGCTTACCGATCACGTAGGAGCATCTAACTGTGTTCATTTGACTGTGAGTAGAAACCTTTTGCATAGTTTCCAGCTCAACATTGGAAACTCTTCAGAAGAGCCTGCATGCCCAGATTGGGAGACAGGGTTTGCATACCTACTCCCTGCCATCCAACATAATTTTAACCCTTACCTGTGCAGGCAAACACCTGCACAGCACTTAAAGGGGACTTTCAATCTGAGGAAGCATGCAGATAATTGGGCTGCACAGTTACATTGGGCTGCACAGTTACATGGCTGAGTTTGCCAAACAGACTAACCCAATGCAGTGTTAGGCCTGGCCTAGGCCTATTTGTTCCAATTGGCTTAAAAGCACCTAATTTTGAGAATCAGGCTGTTACTAGAGAGCAAATATCATGGAATTCAACAGGAATTGCTTCCAAGTTATCATGCACTGGATATGTTTACATGTAGGTTGTGGCAGGAACTAAGGGTAGGCTGACCATATGAAAAGGAGGACAGGGCTCATGTAACTTTAACAGTTGTAGAGAAAAGGGGATTTCAGCCAGTGTCGTTTGTATGCAATTAGTTCCTGGTGATATTCCCTCTTCACCACAACAGTTAAAGTTGCAGGGGCCCTGCCTTCTTTTGGATATGGTCACTCTAGTATAGTGCCTGCAACTTTAACTGTTGTGATGAAGAGGGAATATCACCAGGAACTAATTGCATACAAATGTCACTGGCTGAAATTCCCTTTGCTCTACAACTGTTAAAGTTATATGAGCCCTGCCCTCCTTTTCATATGGTCAGCCTAACTAAGGGGAAGGTCTATATATTGTGGCGTGTAAGTTTTAACAAAAGAGCAAAGAACACATTTCAAAAATGAAAAAAAGAAAAAGAAAAAGAAAGGTTTGCAATTCTGCTTCCAGGCAGGTAGGAATCATTTTGGCAATGTCGATGTTCTGTTTAGCTCCCCATTTAGTATACTGGAGTTCTGATGAGTTAATTTGGCAAAAATGTTTGCAAGTCTGGTTTATTGCTGAGAGGGGGCATATGGTCAATTGGTTCCTGGAAAAGAATGAGCTCTGTTCTATTCTACTCTATAATCTCCCCCCTCCCCACCTACCAAGTCTGTCACCATGGCATCAGAGTAAGGCTCTGGCCTTGTCTACGGTTTGCCTGAATCAAAAATACTTTCATTAAGCTAGAAGATCGACTGTGCTACCTGTACTTAAACTGTGACACTGCCTTTCAGCGTGATGCCTGCCAGTTTCATAGCTGTCTCTCCAAATCTGTGTTCTGATGGGAAAATCTGAATTGTGAACAACACGGGGTTAGGCAAATATATGTTTATGTGGTTGAAAGTCATTTTCTTTTTCTTTGGTGCTATTGCTTTGTTTTGTTTTTAAATCCTTCTACTCCCTACATCATTACATAGGCCAAACTAGAAATCCTGGTATTAGAATGGCTTCCCCATTAATTGTGATTGCAGTTTCATGTTGGGCTAGGTATTTATGGAGACGGGGGGGGGAGTACTCATAACATATATCAAGATGCACAGAGAATGATTAAAAATAGCACAGACTTCATATGTCATCCATTGCATCCCAAAATCATGAACAGGTGACTTAATGGCAACAAACATACATTCCTTCCGCAGATGACTGGAGCATGTACAGTGATCATGTGTAGGGAGTGTGGTGGCAGGCCCTGCCTTGGCCAACATACATCCACTGTAATATGTGTATAGTCCTAATAGCATTAAACATGTTGGAGTGTAGGCTCTGTATTAGGGATGTGCACTGGATCGGACCCGATCCACGATCCGAGTCCGGTCCAGTGGGAAATCGGATAAATTATCCGATTTCCGATCCCGCAGCTGGATCGGCCGATCCAATCCGAACCGGTCCGAAAAAGCTCCGAACCGGTTCGGCGGATCGGCGGATCGGCGGGCGCCCACTGGCGCCCACCGCCGCTTCCATTGGCGGGCGCCAGCGGGCGCCCGCCGATGAAAGTGGACAGCGGGGGGGGGGGGAGGAGGGGGGCACTTACCTTCTCGGCCCGGTGGCTCCCGTCCGGCGCCGGCGCCTACTACTACTAGCAGGCTCCGCGGCCTGCTCTAGGGTGGCGCGCCGGGTGATGTCATCACCCGGCGTGCTACTCTAGAGCAGGCCGCGGAGCCTGCTGGTAGTAGTAGGTGCCGGCGCCGGCCGGGAGCCACCGGGCCGGGAAGGTAAGGAGGGGGTGCGTGGAGGGGAGGAGGGGGCACGCGGAGGGGGGAGGGGGGAGGGGGGAGGGGGGAGGGGGCCCCTTTCCTGCCCGGCCCGGCGGCTCCCGTCCGGCGCCGGCGCCTACTACTCCCAGCAGGCTCCGCGGCCTGCTCTAGGGTGGCGCGCCGGGTGATGACATCACCCGGCGCGCTACTCTAGAGCAGGCCGTGGAGCCTGCTGGAAGTAGTAGGCGCCGGCGCCGGACGGGAGCCGCCGGGCCGGGAAGGTAAGGAGGGGGTGCGTGGAGGGGAGGAGGGGGCGCGTGGAGGGGGGAGGGGGGAGGGGGGCCCTTACCTGCCCGGCCCGGCGGCTCCCGTCCGGCGCCGGCGCCTACTACTACCAGCAGGCTCCGCGGCCTGCTCCAGGGTGGCGCGCCGGGTGATGTCATCACCCGGCGCGCTACTCGAGAGTAGGCCGCGGAGCCTGCTGGTAGTAGCCGCCAGCGCCGGACGGGCCGAGAAGGTAAGCAGTGGCGGGGAAGGGGGCTTACCCCCCCCCCGGAGCCGTCCGCTTCTATCCGCTGGCGCCCGCGGGCGCCAGCGGATGGAAGCGGGCGGCCCCAGGGGGGTAGGGAGCGCGGGGGAGGGGGTTTACCTGCCGGGGCCGTCCACAGCGGACGGCCCCGGGGGGGGAGGGAGTTAGGCCCCCCCTTACCCACCCGCCGCCATTTTTTCCTCATAGACTTGCATTGCAATGCAAGTCTATGGGGAAAAAAATGGCGGCCGATCCAAAAATGTACGATTTTTGGGTCGGGATCGGACTCGATCCGGTCCAGGGGGCCTCCGATTTTGTTCCGAACCGGTCCGGGACAAAATTGGAGGTCCCGATCCGGGTCCCGATCCGATCCGGGGGGTCCGTGCACACCCCTACTCTGTATGCAAAGTAAGGAACAATGTTCAATATAGGTTGGGGAAAGAGGCTGCCATTGCACACTCCCATGAATGATGCTAAGTTTAGGGGAGGGAAGCCATCAGGTGCCTCCTTGGCACATACTTCCCCCAAATAGGCTTACCAGCTGAGGTGGGCATTGAAAGGCTAAAAAATCAAATTCAGGTTACTTACCAGTGGGTAGATTCCTTCCCCACAGCAATCGGGGATACGAGGAGCTGATTCTGGCTTTGTACACTTCTATCATCTGAAGGCTATGAAAAACTGGCCTAGAGGTCACCAGAGCTTCAGGTATTGGGCAGTATAGAAATATA
This sequence comes from Anniella stebbinsi, assembly GCA_029215795.1. NCBI lineage: Eukaryota > Metazoa > Chordata > Lepidosauria > Squamata > Anniellidae > Anniella > Anniella stebbinsi. The sequence continues at coordinate 146,339,898 of JARDYH010000004.1, forward strand.
ATACATAAATGAATAAAGTTTAGATGGTGTTCTTTCAATTCAATACATGCATTTCAGCCTGCCGCTGCTCTGCAGCTTTTGAGTTATGGAACCCGATGCTTCCTGTGGTCATTCTGTCAAAGTTTCCCTTTTACCTCTCAGACTGCATGCAGTGGCCTTCCCCTCTGCTCTTCATTCTTGAACTTCTGTATCAACTCCAATACCAACTCCAACTTTCATAAGCGTTGCCTCCTCCTTCCCTGGGACACTTGCTTTCCTTCTGTTCATGCATCCCTAGGTTATTTTGGCTGCCTTGCCCTGTCTCACTCTAAGAACTCCATCAATGACACAATGGCTGAATTCGGACAACACATTAGTCAATGGTGGGTTGAGTAGCCAACTTACAGTTGGTTATTTTGTGGGTACTCCCCACACAACATATTCCTACGCAATTGTGGGTGGTTGGGACTGGCGTTGAGTGAACTAACAGTCAACCCAGCATTTGACTGACACAGTCTCCACTCCCCACCCTCTCTCCTCCCTCAGTCCTCCCAGTTCTATCCCAGCAGCCTCTGCAAGTTGCACCAGTTGTAGCAGAGTGGCAGCCACCGCTTTGGTCGCTCTTGTCACTTGCCTCTATGGGCTTGTGTTTTCACCCACTCACCACATGCCATTAACACACTCACCCCTCCACACAACACTTTAAACAACTGGCTTTGAGCTAAACAACTTGCAAGCCAGTTGTTTCTCTCAGTTGCTTATTTAGGCGGAACAGCATACTGTCAGTAGTTTGTGAGCGGCGTGTTACCCTCCACACAACACAATAAGCAACACAACTGACGATTGTTCTCCCCCAGTTGCTTAATGTGTTGTCCGAATTCAGCCACTGTGGTAAATTGGACAATGTATGAATGAGCAATGATGTGTTATAGACCGATAACGATGCACTTCTAATTATTATACTACACTATTCTCTTCAACAGAAAATGCATTCATGTCAACTTTGAATGCCATGGATTTGGCCCTTTAATCTTCTCACTCTGGAGAGTAATCAGAGGTTGTTCTTTTGCTGGAGTCTTATTCCCTCAGCTGAAGTTATGAATATCATGATTAGAATGAAAATCTGCTTTTTGGCTGCTTCTGAGCAATTCCACATTGCTGGAGAAATTGCTCTCTGCTGACTCACCAGTGTCCACCTTAGCACTTTTTGCCTCCAGGGCAAGCTGCTGGTCTTAATCATAAATTGAGTACAAGAGGAAGAATAATTAAAGAGCAAACTGTAATTATGAGCAAGATCCGAAGGGAGCCAAGCCATCATTAAACCCAGGACTTAGGTTTCCTATTAGTGCATTTAGGATTAACAATAAACTGTCCTGTTGAACTCAATAAATACTCCATTACAAGGACTTCCCCCCTCCTTTTGTAGAAGACTAAATGACCTGACTTTTTTGGGCTACTCTGCTGATTTCTTTTCTTTCTTCCCCACCCCCGGTTTTGTTTTTTGTTTTTTTGCTGTCTCTGCTTGCTTTCTGCTGACATGCAGTCTGTCTGATTCAGCCGACTTTTGTTTCTAGACAACAAATCTATAATGTTAAGCACTCAGAGATTGTTGTGATGACGGTGATAGTAATGGAATCTCTGTCAGCGATTGGCTGAGCTGCCCTACTATCACAGAGGATGGGATACACAACTGGATGAGCTGCTCTGATCCAACAGACGGGCATGGCAGGAAGATAGGTCTTAGGAAGTTGGAATTACAGAAATGGTGGTCCAGGAAATGCCAAAGTCATTAGCCAAGGGAAGCACAGAGGCCTAACAAGATCCAAAGGAAGCCAAGCCAACATTAATCCCAGGATTTAGGTTTCCTATTAGTGCATTTAGGATTAACAATAATGAGTCCTGTTGAATTCAATAAATACTCCATTACAAGGATTTCCCCCCTCCTTTTGTAGAAGACTAAATGAAAGAGAGTGGACTAAAGGAATGCAGGTAAAGGATGAAATGGGGAACAGGAACCTGAGAAAGGTAAGAAAGCTGAGAGGGAATTGGGCAAAGAAGAATGGTGCACATGGCTCCAAAGGTGATCAATCACATATATTTTCAGCATTGGGTATGCCTTCCTTTCATCCTGCTTGCTTAGTAAATACGATAATAATTAGAGATGTGTCAAGCTTTATTCAAACGATGATAGTATGCTTGCAAACTGTGTGTTTTTTTTATGGTTTAGAGCATTCTGGCATTTACACTTCTCTCATCCACTATTATTCCTTCTAAGCACAACCGGATCACATACATTTTACAATGCATTGAGGTGATCAGATTAGAAAAAAGCTGTTTTCCTCTTTGCAATATCAGATGAATGAAGCCGGGATATACTGTGATATATTGTGTCTGCAATGTGTCCCTTCCTAATCTTATCTGTTGGGGGTTGATGTGTATGTAATCGAGTGTAATATTCTGTAGCACCAGGCAACATGCATTTGCTATAATAGAATCCTGGGAACTGTCAGATATTAAAACAGCATGGTTTCAATTGACCTTCATGAGAATATCCTGGAGGGTGGCAGAAACACATATACAAGGGAACTTTTTTGAAGTCTACACTACTGTTCACTTAAACAGCTTTATGTATAATTTTAAATACATGTCAGGTCATTTGAAATGTCATTTTTAAAATAAAAAGAATAAAAAATTGATGAGCAATTCAGCAAGGGCCTGCATAATTTGCAACACATAAGCACCAGCCATGTAGTGATGCATTGTAAAGTGATTGACAACCTACCTGTTTTTGCAGTCCTGAGATGCAGTTGTTTCGCCTCCATAAATGGCTTGTGAGCTGTATTCAGTTTAGCAAATAGCAAGTTGTGCCAGTTAGTGGGTCCCCAAAAGAGGACACACCTCACCCCAAAAGAGGACAAAAGGCAATTTGCATAAAATTTGCCTATACTAGTATAAAACGGAAAAATGCTAATTTAGACATTATTTTTACAATTTACATAGAAATATGATTTCATAGTGGGGAAGACCATGACCTGTGTTTCTGCCTGTTCTGCCGGCTGTCCAGGTGCTAAGTGTTGATGGGCAATTTCAAGGTCCCTGTGCTCTCCCGTCTTATGGGTCTTTGTCTTTAAACCAGGCCTTCAAATAGAGGATGCCTTCAAATAGAGGAGAGTCAGTGAGCAGGCCTACAAATTGAGGACTGTCCTGTGTAGAAGAAGACCCATGTCCACTATAGATAGTTCCAACTTAATGAATCAAGTCCAAAGCACTCTGTGGAATAGAGAAGGACTTTATCTCCTCATACAATAAAAAATGCTGAAAATTAGGTATGCTAACAGAGTATACTGGTGATGGGGTAGTCCTTTTGAGGCTCATGCACCTGCAGGAAGTCCACTGCCAACCCTGGAGAACCCTACTGCTTCTCCTTACTGTCATGATCTATGTCATGTCCCTACTGGAAAGACCCTCTTACTCTGAGGAGCTAGATGTCTAACAATGAGGAACCACACATGTCAGGAAAACCAGGGGAGCCTGAGCTCCAGGGGGAGATTATTGTGAGCCCATCTTTGCAGGAGGAGGGGAGCTCTGCCTTTGAGGCAGAGCTTGCGCAACCCCTTTGCACATTACAGCATTGTTATATCAATACGCAGGCCAGTAGGTCTCCTTTGAAAAGGAGTGCTTGGTTACAAAAAAGTATTCCTTAAGAAGAAAGGACTCCTTGGGAATTAGGCCTTTCTCATACATAGGACTTTTGCCAGAGGGCTTGTAATTAACTGCAGTTGAACTCTGGAACAACATCTTACTTTTGTCGCCAGTGTAGGGTGCCCATCTGCCTGGATTTGCCTGGACATGCCCGGAAAATGGTGGGCAAATCTGGGTCCGAGGGGGAACCAATTTTTGGGGGGCAAATCCGGAGATTTAGCCCCCCAAAAGCCCGTTTTGGGTCTTCTGAGGCCTGCCGAAGCCATTTCTGGGTTCATGGAGGGCCGTCGCTATGGTGACGGCCCTCTAGGAATTCAGAGATGGCTTCAGCAAGCCTCTGCAGGCCCATTTCGGGCACTTCCAGTTTCGGCTTTTGGAGGCCTTCCGAAGCCATTTCCAAGTACCTAGAGGGCTATCGCTATGGTGACGGCCCTCTAGGAATCTGGAAATGGCTTCAGCAGGCTTTGGAAGGCCTTGGCAGGCCCATTTTGGGCACTTCCGAAGCCTGCCCCTGGTGCATCATCCACACTTACCAAAACTCCATCTGCAAACCCTTTCTGGCTCCTGGGCGATGATCTTGGACCTCTTCTTGGATGGTGCAGGCAGAGGACAAAAAGCAGGTAGAGCAGCAGGTGGGACAGTTTTATCCTGGGAGTTACAAGGTTCTGAGATTTTTTCCCAAACTGCCCTCTACCTGTTAGGATCTCCCCCCCCCCCCCCGCCCCGGCCCGGTCTTATCCTGTACTTTTCTAATTCCCTTCTCTGCAATCCCTTGCTGCTGCTAAGAATATTTTCAAGATGAATGTAAAAATCCCCATCATTTGCCCAGAGAAATGGGGGGGGGGGGAAGCAAGCATAGGAGCAGCCTTGGGAGAGGTATGTGTGTGTGAGTGTATTTATGTGATGGGTGCATGGGGTGCATGTTCATTTGTCTATGAATGAATATGTGTGTGTGTGTTTTGTGGTGGGTGCTTCTGAGAGAGTTTGTGTGTTTGTCTGAAGGTTGAGAGTGTGGGGGGCTATAGCTTTGTGTGTGAGAGTTGGAGGATGATATGGAGTTGATATTCCTATTTACGGGGAACACATTTGAATGAATGAATTTTCTTAGAATTCATTTAGAGATGGTTTGAGGAAATTGGTTTAGCTGTCTGGAAAACAGGTGTTTTGCTGGAACAGAAAACTGGCTTCAAAGCAGTACCTTTATCTGGTTACCTCACCCGTTTGCTTTTCTTTGATTGTTTTGTTGGAGGAGAACATTGTAATATATTGATGTATGAATTGATTTATTAGCAATATTTATTTACTGCTACTTATTTGAATAAAATCATGAAGCAGTTTAGAAAAAAGAATATAAAAATGTGCAATGGTATCATAGTAGAAGTTCATTTGAACATAGCTCATGGCTGTGTGAAAGGCAAAGTAAATGGACACAATTTCAATGGGTCTTTTAAACTTCATGAAAATGTAATTTATTATCCATATCTATTGGAGGATGATTGTTACTGGCCATGGTGTTTTTACTTCATCTATGTGATATTTACTAGGGATGTGCAGCAGATTGGATCCGATCCAAGATCCGGGTCCGGTCTGCCCAAAATTTGGATAAAAATGATCTGATCTGATCCGATCAGCCATCCGATCCTATCCGATTCAATCCAAAGGGACCCAATCCGGATTGGAAAAAATTGGAAAATCGGACGCCATTTTGAATGCTTTTCCCCTTAGCCAAGTATTGTGTTACAAAAATGCCTATAACGTTTTCATTTTTAAAGATATAAGGATGAAACTTGGGCACTTTGTAGAAGGGCTAGGGATAGTTATCTGTGAGAAATTTCAGAAAGATTGGTGCAGGCATTTTGTGGCAATTAATTTTTTAATTACAAAACATGAATGCCTATAACTTTTTCATTTTTAATGTTCCAAACATGAAACTTTGCCACATTGCAGCTGGTATGTTGGCACCCATGTGTGTGAAATTTCAGAAACATAGGTGCTTGCTTTGTGTGGCAATTAAATTTAGAAAAATGGGTAGTAGTGGGGTAAATACAGTTATGCCTTCAACTTTTTTACTTTTAAAGATACAAACAGGAAACTTGGGCACATTACAAGGTGGACCTCCTGGATTTTATTTGGTCACCCTACCCTGGACAGCCATTGCTGCCAGTCAGTGTCGACAATACTGGGCTAAATTAGGCTGACCATATGAAAAGGAGGACAGGGCTCATGTAACTTTAACAGTTCTCGAGAAAAGGGAATTTCAGCCAGTGTCATTTGTATGCAATTAGTTCCTGGTGAAATTCCCTCTTCATCATAGCAGTTAAAGTTGCAGAGGCCCTGGCTTCTTTTGTATATGGTCACTCTAGTATAGGGCCTGCAACTTTAACTGTTGTGATGAAGAAGGAATTTCACCAGGAACTAATTGCATACAAATGATACTGGCTGAAATTCCCTTTTCTCTACAACTGTTAAAGTTACAGGAGTCCTGTCCTCCTTTTCATATGGTCAGCCTAGCAATATGTGATACATTTATTAGCTTTAGTTTAGATACCTAAGTAATAAATAATAAAGCACTGGTCCAAGCACTGGCCCAGGCTATCTCGACAGTTTGAACATGAAAAGGATTCATAGCTAAGCTTGATATGCTGAAACTGGCCTTTGGAAAGGAATTCCATTCATTTTATACTGTGCAGCTGACCAAAGAAACCTTTCGGTTTTAAATATATAAGAAATCAATGCACTTCATTATCTTTCAGAAAATTAGTGGAGTTCTTTTTTGCATAATATACCACTTTTTTCATAGTCTTTTAAGTATATTGATGATATACATATTGATTTATTGGTGTCAAGGAAGTTTAAAGTAGATTCTGCCCCAAATGCACTCAATTCTTTTATTGATTGAAATTCATTAAAGTTTCATCAGCCACCCCAGTCAAGAGTACACTAGGCAATTGTATGAAATCATGTGTCTTTGAAGCATCATAATATTATTACCAATTGGGGGTGGGTGGGAAATCAAGTCATTTATAGTATAATGTTATAGTCAGAGTTAGCATAAACTATTTGATTTAGATTTTATTATGTTTGTGTTGTTTATAGAAGAATACAAATGACATTCACAACAGCATATGTACTCTTACCTGACAGCAACAACCCTCTTTCTTCTCTCCACCAGCCCCTCAATGCTAACGTTTGATCCTTATTAAATGAAGGTACGCAAAACCATAGGGATCCATGAGTTCCAAGAACTCCAGCCAAATACCACTAAATTTAGTACAAGCATCATTTCTATTAAATAGTACACATCCCTTAATTGCCAAGTCTGAAAGCTCCACTTCCCAAGTTCAGCATGTGGGGGATTCACAACCTTCCACTTCTGCCTGAGGAACATTTAGCCCCCACAACAGCTCTTAAGACCTGCATAAGCCTCCATGCTGATGGCATATATCCAAGGAGAAAATTGGGAGGAGAAAAACTCAAAGCTGAGCCAAGAGAACAAAGTCAGTTCCCTCTTCAACATCTTGCCCAAATGGGCCCATGGTGGGCATGAATTCATAACATGAGGACTGGGGTTTTGTACGATTCAGCACGTCTCCAACAGAAATCTTGATGACTGGCAATTCCAAGTCAGTAAGTTCTGTCTGGGTTTCAGTGAGCTGCTGAAAAGATCGTTTTCTATTGAATGAGTTGTCATGAGTCTGAAGACGACATCTCGATGGGCTTTAAAGACGGATTTGTAAAGTAATGTTGGTATATGATTGTAAACCTCTGCCAGTTGGATGATATATACATTTAAGGAAGGAAGGAAGGAATATGTAAATATGTAACCTTGCCTCATCATTCCATGTAAGCTGTGGTTCATCAGATGAAGGCTCCATTATACCACAGTGAAAAGAATGCAGTCAGTGGAAGCTGATGGCTTTGATGTCAGTGGGGTGGTAAATCTACTCCTGGTTTCTTTCAGAACAAGTATAAACTCTAAAGGTACTATCTCAGGTGCTTCTGCACCTTGGATAGCTCATTTAGAGTTCTGACTGAAACCCGGAGTGGATTTACCACCCCATTGACATCAGAGCCACCAGCCTCCACTGAATGCAATCTTTTGTATCCCTGAATTAGGGATATGGGAATCAGGAAAACTTAAGCTTGCAGAAGTCTTCCATATTGCACCTCAAAGCTTTTTTTCGACTCGGGTCTGTGTGAGACTGTGAGTTTTGTTTTGTTTTCCTTTGCCCATATTTTCCAAAATGTATGGATCACTTGTATGCATCTTTGAAATGTACATATTTTCTCCCACTGATTAATGTGTATTTGTGTGCATTTTTCAAAATACACATTTTTATGCACATTTTATAAATGCACACATGTTGTCGAATGTGCATTTTGGGGTCCATGAATCAAATTGCAAGCTCAGAAATAGATAGACTTTAACTGTAGATTACATCTCTGTGTGTTTGGTCGAGAAAGTGCAAACCAAGGAAATCCTGATCCAAAATTAACTGAAACTAATTTCTCATACATTTCTACCCTTTGTACTTCCTATATAGTAATAGAAAGCTCCCCAAGCACAGGAAGGAGGTATCAGCAGAATACTGAGAGAACCCTGGGTACCGAATACTGATTGTCTATTGGACAACTGGGGATATGGGGAAGATCCTGCGAAAGGGCATAAGTCTGGAACTCTGAACAGGAGCATGCTGCACAGCAAAATTTTGTTGTTCTACTTACTTTCAAAGTGGAAAATGACAGAAATTCCACATGCAACCAAGGAATCGGGACCAAGCAAGGACCAATTTTAAAATGGAAGCTAGAAGAGAACTGTTCAAAAGCAAGCCTCCTTCAGAAGCGACATAATAGTCAAAGCTTATAGCTATTATCAAAATGTTCTTTACAAATGCCTTGTAAGCAATGGCAGTATTATTATCCCCATATTGTAGATTAAGGACTGAAGCTGAGAGATAATAGCTTGCATATAATCAGCTGCTGAGCTCATGGCAGGAGTGAGTTTTCACCCAGGGACATCACAGCTCAGTCTATTAACCTGGACTAACGTAGCTCACATGAGAACTAAATTGAACCTCTTGGTTTAGAGATATGCTCTGAGTGTCAGATGCCTGGGTCAAAGAGTAAAAAAAGTCCAGTTCTTTATGCCCTGCTTGTAGGGACATATGAGACTTTGGGTTTTGCTCATAAAACAAGCGTGCCCCCTTCAAAGCCCCAAATGTGATCACGAGCTCAAACACGTACCCTCTGAAAATTCTCATAAATTCCTGGACATGTGCTTGGTTTAATTTGCACAATCTTCCTCTTTCACTTTTGTGCAAATTTCCTAAGCTGCGCAAATTTCCCTTGTAGATCGAATCAGCCCACGGAGGAAAGTTGTGCAAGTTTTCCCTTCGATCGCTGCTTGGTTTGCACAATTTCTCCATTCACATGGAGTGAGCAGCAATCACAAATGTGAACAGTTGAGTCAATGTTATGGAACTTTGTTTTTTTATAGGATTTATACGTTTTTATATATGATAACGGCAGCAAGACTAATATATGCTCGGAACTGGAAGAGTAAGAAAATGCCAACAGAGGAGGAATGGATATTGAAGATGGCAGAGTTGGCAGGAATGGCAAAACTCACTGTGATAATGAAGGAGAAAACAACTATAAGGTTTAGGGAGGAATGGAAACCTCTGATAGATTTTTTAAAAGAGAGAGAATGGAGGGATATATTTGCATGTGGATTCAGTGATGAAATTGGAAGAAAAACAATTGATAAGATAGGGAAGTCAGGGAATTCACTCACTATTCTTGTTTTTTATTTTTATATCTTTGTTGTGATAAAGCATAAAAGAAACTGTAGATATTTTTATAGGTTGGAGAAATTCAGAAGCCCATCTTAATGTTGTATGTTGTATTGTTTGTGTTTTATCTGTGTTTGAAAATAATAATAAAAAAACTTTAAATAATAATAATAAAAAAACCAAATGTGAACAGGAATTGGGCATGAGACAAGTGGTGAAATGATTGTGGAGAATCCTGGTGATGTTGATCATTGCTCGTTTGCCCATCCCTACCTGCTTGTTAAGATGGCTTCGGTTGAGAGGTGGGAATACTGGGCCTTGTGGTAATTCAGCAAGGGAATTCTGATGTGTGTGTGTGTGTGTGTGTTTTCTTTTCAGGATATACAATTCACTTCAGTAATTCCCAAAATGGGTGGGAGCACACTGGTGTGCTCTGAGAAATAAATATTGAAATACTTAAAGATGACTCTGCCTGAATTTCTGCTCCGCTGTCTGGAGAGAGTCAGGACAAGGGGACAAACCAGAATACAGGGCTGGGGAACAAACCAGGAGTAGGAAGTGAAGAGCAGTCAGGACCAGAGAGCAAGCCAAGAGACAAAACCGAGAGCAAGACCAGAAATGAAGGACACACTGGAGTTTTGGAAGACCTGCTTTTCTCAAGCAAAGCTCAGCTAAAACAGAAAGCTCTGTATACATCTTCCTGCGCAGAAGGATCCAATGGTAAAATTGGGTGGAATCAGTCTGGAAGGTTCTCTACTAGGAAGGCTGCTGTCTGCATTTTAGTGAGTCATCACCTTGGGGAGCTCTACACAGTTCCAGCATCTCCTGACTACATAGGAATATTGTGGGAAATTGAAATAGGAGCTAGATGCAGCTGACTGGAGCCACTTGGAGCACTGTGGCTGCCTGCTGCTACAAACCAGCACCAGGCAAGCCTGCTAGGGCCATTCAGAGATGGCCCTTTCAACAGGGCTTCCTCAGACCTGACCTTGGCCCTGGAAAGGCAATCCCTTGCATCTCTGCATCCAGTGTGATTAATGTAGAAATGTCACAAAGTTGCTCTCACTCAACTGAGGGTCATCAATCATGTCTCTGGATGAGTCAAACCCAGAATTATGTTTCAAATCAAAGCAAGGAGGGAAGGTTCTATTCATTCACACTGCAAAAATAAATGTTTTAGGTTGTAAGAGGGAAGTGCATCTCCCATTTTAATACAGAATAAAAGTGTTACAGGAAACAGAAGTTCAAGAAACACTCATTCACACATTCAACTACAAGTCATCCAGAGATGAGACCATCCCCAGATAAACCTGCATGTGTGAAACCCATGTTTATCTGAAGATGCACAGTCAGCAGGAATTTGTGTTTTATGTTTCATTCTTTTTTAGCCTGCGGCCTGCACGGAACATCTATCACTTTAAGTTTTCGACATTTTGGCTGTAAAATGCAGTATGTGAATTTCTCCAAGAAGCGTGAAATCAAGTTCCAGTTTTGCAATCTAACATTTCCCTCCCTTGAGCAGCAAGTGCTGAGTGAGGGATGTGTGGTCAGCAGCACACCAATAAAAGCTTTCTTTAAAAAAATGTTTATTTTTGCAAACATGACTGTTCAATCAGGAAAAAAGGACCTTTTCAAAATGATAGTTCAAGAGAGGCAAATATATATATATATATATATATATGGTTTGTTTCTTCTTCCTTTTTTATTTAAAGGTAAAGTAGAGAGAATAATATTAAATGCATTCTGATTATGATGCATATTCTAGTAACTGATACACCACGCAGGCATAATAAGCCACGAAGCCAAATGCAGCCCACTAGCCATGTATATTAGTCAATTACAAGCTTGAGAAACTGTGTAGAATGACAAATGTGGTAGAGGTCATCAAACCAGGGCTGGCCATAAAACACTGCTATTGTGAGCTGTGTTTTATTTGATGTCTGATACCTTGTGCAGGTCTGATGCATATGTACAATAACCAAATGTGGTTTTAATTATATACCTGAAGAATATTAGCTGTTTGGTTGGGGGGGGGGGGGAGATCTATTAACCAAATAAGTAATTATGTATATGTCAATACTTACTTTGGAAATGTTTATATCAAACTCTAATCCTATGATGTGATTGCCAGTGGCTGATTCCTATATATTTTGATCAGTGACCGAGTCGACTTTACTGGAATCTGTATGCTAGTTAGAAATAGTGACGGGCAAACTAACCCCGGGGAACTCATTATTTGCTCAGGTAATTCTGTGTTTTTAGATTGTGCCTTGTTTTATATATTTTAAAATGATTTCATGGTTTTAATTTTTGTGAACCGCCCAGAGAGCTTCGGCTATGGGGCGGTATAAAAATGCAATAAATAAATAAATAAATAATAATGAACATTATGTAAGCTCAGACAAGAATTCTCCCTTAAAATTGACTCTCATTCCACATAAATGAGCTTTTGTACATGTACAATATCAAAGTGGATCTTGGGAGCCAATGTTTGGAAATGTGTGGTGTCTCACATGTTATGTACCCTCTTCCTGATTGGAGGGTTTCACATGGCCTGCCTATATGATGTGATATTTACTCATCATCACTGATCGCTGGTATATGGGGGACAAAAGAAGATGGACCCAAAGAGCCCTCCTTCTTGTGGAACCAGAACTGTGCCAATGACAACAAGGAAAGCAAAAATGGGTTGTGCCAATGACAGCAAGGAAAGCAACAACCAGCTCAGCACAGCTACAGAAATGCTGTTGTTTCAATACAGAAGGCCACAATAAATCCCTAACTTAATAGCAAATTCATAAAACACCAATCCAGGCTTATTGAGAAGGTGAGCAGTACAAACAGCTAAGGTTTGACCAGTGAGACAACTAATTGCAGAATTTGGTGACCTTACTAGTTACTAGCTATTTGGAACAATTCCACCAAATTACTCTTTCAATTGCATCTATTGTTGTTTTGTTATAAGTGCAGTTTCTCTTTCTCCATGTGATTTATCTTTTGAATTTTACCTCTTCATTATTATGCACTCTTAAATAATTACCTTTATTTATACCATTTCCCCCTAAAATGTGATCCTGTAATTTTATCTATACATTTATCACCAAAGAGGCAAGGACACAAATTAATAGAGCTTTAATATTAAAGACTCTGAAATATCCAAAGCCCTGTTGGGATCATGCAGCCAGGGCAGAATAGGGAAGTTTGAGAATTTTGTTTCAGTCTGGTTTTGATGAGGTTTAACCAAAATCCATAAGATTCTCCATAAACTTGATTTTAAAAAAATTAAAAACAAATGTGGATGAAAACAAAATTGGCAGATTCCAAGCTGAGGGGCTTTGATTGCTTCAGTCTCAAAAGTCTGGCTTTGAATCCTTGTGTATCCAACCATGTTTTATGGGGCTCTTTTTTCTGTCAGGCTTCTTTTCTTTAACAGCTGTAAGGCAGGAAGGTACATCATGATCATCTCCATGCTGGTTATAGTGGTGCCTATAGAAGTTGGCTGGCTGAGAATTTCATTTCGGTTCCTTTTTGACAAGAATTCATCTGAATTCACAAAGTCCTCCATCTTCACGAGAAGAAGTACTTGAGATGTTTCTCTTCTTCTTCTTCTTCTTCTTCTTCTTCTTCTTCTTCTTCTTTTTAAAAAATGAATTTGGGAGAAAGAAAAACTGACAGACTTACCTGTCCCTAGTTCAGAAGTTAAAAAGGAGTGGCTGTTTCAGTTCCCCCCTCCTCTGCTGAAGTTTTTCTTTATTTCAACCCATTCCCTCCCAAAGGAGGAAATTAATCTATGTCAGCTCCAGGGCTGATATAAATGATTGGCCGGTTGGGACATATGGCCAAGGGCCAGGAAAAAATATATATGGATCTTTCAATCCAAAATCTCTCTCAGACCTCCCCCCACCCCAAACACATTCTGGCATGTCTCCTTCCCTGCTCCCTGACTTCAGAGAGATAATGGGCATAATAATTCCATGGGGGCTGGGAGTGGAAATCCAAAGTTGGATCTACTCTGACAGTGGATTTCTCTGCCCATGGTGTGTGAATCCCGATATATCTTATGGGTCCTGGGACACCATCCCAGGGACTGTATGTTTGCACTATAATTTTATTTGGTGAAATAAATATCTAAATGAATTTGGGCTATGTGATGTGTATGAGAATCAATTATTTTATGAATTGGAATTCCTTGGAAACGTAGAACAAAATGACTTTCAAAACATTTTTAAAGGGCAAGTTTTAGATGTAGCATTTCAGGGAAGATGCCAAAATAGATTTTTTTTTGAAGTATGAATTTTTCAAATGTGAACGAAGCTTCAGAATATACAAGCTTTTTCTGAACAATGAACTTGTGTTTGAGTTCAGGGGTGCAAATGGGGCAAATTCTGGTTTAAAAAAAATCAAAATGAAATTCTAGTACATTCCTATTGAATACTAAAGTGATGTATTGTCCTGTTAAAATATTATTCTGTTTGCTATATTTGAAATTGGAGCTGGATTTGAGCTAGTGATAATTATCTATGCACCTAGCTTTCCTGCTCATTTGAAAAGTACAATATAAAAGTAATATTAAAGTACAGAAAACAGCAAAATAATGATAAAAAAGAAGTTTCTTGGAAGTAGTTTTAGGGGGAAATCCAATTGCCCATAGGACAAAAAAAATTGTCCATTGGAGAAGTTGGTAGATTATACCTATATTGGTAAATCATATTTTGGTGCCTTTGGGATTTTTAGGAGGAATCACTTAGGATACCAAGATTGGTCAAAAAACAAAAGAACCTGCTTCCCCCTGACATTCCACCACATAGCAGTTCAGCAATCCTTACATCGTCCATGTAAAATGGACTAGCATAATATAGATATATGGGTGTCTAGGAGTGGTTCACTGAAGGCTACTCTGTGTGGATAGAGTCATTATACAGTTTAGTCTCTAGGTACCACTGGACTTGTTCATCAGGATATTAACCTTCATTCTTATTTACAATGCTCCCTTTTTTTAAAAAAAGAAAAAGACAAGACAAGAAAGACAAGAAAGACAAGAGGTTGGGAATAAGTCCAACATTAAAAAAAAATGAAAAAAAGAGCGCAGTTCAGGATGCTGCAGAAGTGTAAGGTGTCTTTCCACATCCAAATTCCATGGGATAACGTGTATTGCCAGAAATTGGCAGATGTAAGAAAGAAAGATGATTTTAAAAATCACATATTTTATGGTCTTTCTTGCAAGATGTGTAAAGAACTTTAAGGGAATTCCTGGGTTCCCTTGATATATCTGTTTCCATAAGAATTATTAATTGTGAATTTGCTGATACAAACAGTAGGGGAATTGTACAGGCATTTCTAGTATTTACCCTACATGAGTAGTTTACAATTATTTTAGGCCAGATGGCAGCTTTGTATTTCCAAAATGCAGTCCAAATCATATCTTCTCAAGTTGATTTTTCTGTTTGTTCAACATTTAACTTGTAACTTATTTAGGGTGTTCTCATTATGAAGTCATTCATTCCAGTTCAGTACCCAGACCACAAAGCCTATAATGTTTCATTATTTATTCCTTAGATCCAAGTCAGTAAGGTATTGCCCTCACTTTAGGGTGCAATAAACAGTTATGGCATCCTCCATTTGCATGGCTTGGGATATGTTGTGATCAGTGCAGTGCACACATGGAGATAAGTAGGGACTTGCAGGGACCCCCGGATCAGATCGGGACCCAGATCGGAACCTCCAATTTCATCCCGAATCGGATAAAATCGGAGGTCCCCTGGACTGGATCGGGCCCAATCCCGATCCGAAAATTGGACGTCCGATTTTCAGATCGGCTGCCATTTTTGTTTTTCCCATAGACTTGCATTGGGGTAAAGAAAGCTTTCCCCCAATGCTTATGGGGAAAACATGGTGACGGGTGGGTGAGTGGGGGCCTAACTCCCCCCTCCCCCCTCACACTTCTTACCTGGTGGGGCCATCCATTGCGGACGGCCCCAGTAGGTAAGCCCCCCCAGCGATCCTTACCTGGTGGGGCTGTCTGCTTCCATCGTCGGGTGCACACTGGCGCCCACCGATGGAAGCAGACAGCCCCACCATGTAAGCTTCCCCCCTGCTCCTTACCTGGCAGGGCATCCTCCTCCTTCTATTGCCGGCTCTAAACTACTGTGGACTAGGCCTCACGACCTAGTTTACAGCAAAGCGCCAGGTGGTGACATATCACCTGGCGCTCTCCTTTAAACTAGGCCGTGAGGCCTAGTTCGCAGTAAGTTAGAACCAGCAACGGAAGGAGGAGGACGCCCCACCAGGTAAGCCCCCCTCCATGATCCTTACCTGGTGGGGCTGTCCACTTCCATCGGCAGACTCCCGCTGGTGCCCGCTGATGGAAGTAGACAGCCCTGCCAGGTATTTCCCCCCGTGATCCTTACCAGGCGGGGCTGTCCGCTTCCATCGGCGGGTGCCTGCTGGAGCCCTCCAATGGAAGCGGCGGCGGGCGCCAGTGGGCATCTGCCGATCCTCCGATTTTTTCCGAACCTGATCGGGTCCTTCTGGATTGGTTCAGGAAAGATCGGACGATCCAGAGGGGTGATCAGAAATCTGATAATTGTATCTGATTTCCCCTGGATTGGCTCTGGATCGTGGATTGGAACTGATCCAGTGCACACCCCTAGAGATAAGCACTTCCATGTGGGGGCTATACATAGGGTTGCTACTGCATGCGAAAAAGGTATCTCTCTGTGAGCACTGCCAAGTCATGATCCACAATGCAGCCTCTACCTGAGACATTCATAATGGAGCTGTTGCATGTATGAATCAACAAGTACTGGAAAGAAAACTGGTTTGGTCAAAAAGACATGATGAAAGTGACCCAGTGATTCAAGGCAAAATGTTTTTGTCAAATGGCTCCCTCCCACAACTTGTTTCATGAATTGATTTCCCACTGAACTCCATGGAGCTTACTTCAGATTAGACATGCATAGGATTGTAGAATTCATCTCCGATGCCCCCGTCCTTCCTTTTACCCCCCCCCCCCCAATACATGGCATTTAAACTTTTGGGTCTGCTTTCAAGGATGAAAGCTTAGAATTTTTGCAAGTAACATTGGTTTATTTTGCCATTTTACCAAACAATTGGCAAATTGAAATGAACCATTTTGATCACAGTGAAATGGCTTCAAAGTGATTGCTTCCATTGTGAGCAAGGCCTAAGATAAACAGAACTGGACCTTTCTTCATAAACTTTAATGGTGTAAGAATAGACCCTGAAACCACAATCCATTTCCATTTAGTTCATATTATAATCATCTAAGGAAACAATCCATATAGATTGTTTTGTATGCCAAACCAGTAAACTGTTTCAGGTGTTAAAGCTTTGATGGGCATACCTCAACTTTCCAATTAAGATTAAGGGCATGAGTTGATCTCAGTGTGTGTTCCTTTGAGTGCATGGATGAGCTCCCTCCATTGAAACAGGCCCCCACGTATGAAAGAGATGCATGCATACATGCACCTGCATATGAAACAGTTGGATGGCCCACAGTACCAAATTGAGTCCTACATATGACTTTTGTAGTGATGATGATGATGAAGGCTCTTGCAATGATTCCATGAGCCATTATATAAGGCAAAGAATACAGAAGGGTCTCTGCTTGCCATTGTGCAAGCTGCTCATGCAGGGCAGGCAGAAAGGCCTAGGAAAAGAAGGGATAGAAGAAGCAGAAGGCTAGGAAACCAAGGTGGGATCTACGCTACTGCTTTATAGTGGTATTGAAGTGCACCGACAAAGGTTGGGTGCCATGACACATCTACACCAAGCAGGATATGACACCATGAAAGTGGTATGAAGGCAGTATATGGCGTGTGTCAATGGGCCCCAACAGTTGTCAGTGCACTTCAATGCCGCTATAAAGCAGTACTGTGGATCAGCTTTCATACCACTTTTGAAGTGTGATAACCTGCTTGGTGTTGATCTGGCCCAAGAGCCTAGGGCTTGAAGGTAGCAGCAGGCCAAGGAAAGAAGGTAGGGTTGTGAATTGGAAGAGGGTGTGATCCAGAGGAATGGTGGAAAGGGGAATGCACATGACCAGGAGCAGTAGAGGTAAGTGTGTTCTATTCATGCACAGTGAATTAGCTCCACAGTTAATATAGGAAACTGTATTTGAACTAGGGGTGTGCATGGACCCCCCGGATCGGGACCGGATCGGGACCTCCAATTTTGTTCCAGATCAGATCGGAACAAAATCAGAGGTCCCCTGGATTGGACCGGACCCGATCCTGATCCGAAAATCGGATGTCCGATTTTTGGATCAGCCGCCATTTTTCCCCATAGACCCGCATTGGAGGAAAGAAAGCTTTCCCCCAATGCAAGTCTATGGGGAAAAATGGTGGCAGAGGGTGAGTGGGGGCCTAACTGCCTCCTCCCTGTCCCTCCCCCCCTCGCGCTTCTTACCTGCAGGGGCCTTCTGCTCCCATCCGCTGGCACCTGCGGGTGCCAGCGGACGACAGCAGACGACCCCATCAGATAAGCCCCCTCCTCTTCTTCGCACTCCTTACTTGCCCGGGCCATCCACTGCCATCTGCTGGCACCCGCAGGCACCAGCGGATGGCAGTGGACGGCCCCAGCAGGTAAGTGGGAGCTCCCTCCCTCATCCCCTTCGTGATCCTCCTTACCTGCGGGCCAGTCCGCTGCCGCCTGGGTGGCAGCAGATGGCAGCGGACGGGCCTCGGCAGGTAAGCCCCCCCGGCGATCTTCCTTACCTGCAGGGGGTGTCCGCCGCCTTCACCTGCTGTAGATCTACTGAGCACTAGGCTTCACAGCCTAGTCCTCAGTAGAGCTCCAGGTGATGACATCATCACCTGGTGCTCTACTGAGAACTAGGCCACAAAGCCTAGTGCTCAGTAGATCTATGACAGATAAAGGCGGCGGACACCCCCGCAGGTAAGTGGGGCCCCACTCCCTCCTCCCTCCTCCCCCCTCGTGATCCTCCTTACCTGCCGGGGCCCATCCGTTGCCATCCGCTGCCACTCAGGCGGCAGCGGATGGCAGCGGACAGGCCCCGGCAGGAAAGCCCCCCCGGCGATCCTCCTGACCTGCGGGGCCATCCGCCGCCTTCACCTGCCATAGATCTACTGAGCATTAGGCCGCAAAGCCTAGTGCTCAGTAGATCTACAGCAGGTGAAGGTGGCGTACGCCCCTGCAGGTAAGTGGGGGGGCCCTCCCTGCTCCCCCCTCGCGATCCTCCTTACTTGCCGGGCCATCTGCTGCCATCCGCTGGTGCCCGCTGGCACCCACAGATGGTAGCGGACAGCCCCGGCAGGTAAGCCCCCTCCTCCCCCTTGCACTCCTTACATGCCAGGGCCATCCACTGGGGATGGCCCCGACAGGTAAGCCCCCTCCCCGCATTCACACTCCTTACCTGCCGGGGCAGTCTATAGACGGCCCCAGCAGGTGAGGGGCGCGAGTGGGGGGAGGGGGTCCGATCCTCCGATCCAACACAATCCGGATCATGTCCTTTTCGGATTAGATCAGATTGGATCGGCCGATCCAGGTGCTGGGGATAACATTGGATAATTTTATCCAATTTCTCCTGGATCGGGTCCAGATCGTGGATCAGACCTGATCCATTGCACACCCCTAATTTGAACATTTTATCTTACAGTAAGAACACAGAAATGTATAGGTAGGTGAGATCATTATCTCCAGAAACTTTATTCTGCACAGGAGCCTTTCCTGGGAGTCAGAAACTCTTCTTGAACTATTACCACAATGAACTAGAAACTTTTCTCTTGCATCTGTGAAGTATGAGACTTAGAAACAGAGACTGAATTGGGCTTTAAACATGTAGCATTCCCTAAAAATGGTTTGCTGAAGCATCAAAATTCTTCAAGTCTGAGGGATCATTGTTCTTCAGATGAGCAGGGACATTTTAAAGGGAAAAGGAAAACCAAATACTTATTTATTGTGAATTACTTCAAGTTAGAAAAGTAAATTTACAGTAGAACAAGTCAAGAGTAGAAATGAAAGATTGATTGCTGGAAGGCCCATTTATCTTGATTTGGTAATTTTTGCTGCTGGAAGCTGAAAAGAAAGAAATATATTGAATTGAATCTATGCTAACTGTATCTCTGTGGGTGTTACAGGTAAACATTTCTTCACCATGACCCATCTTAAGCTTTAGTTACTCATGCAGAACTAATCCACATCGATTTTAGGCAAAGTCTGGTCCATTAGACTAAACTTGGTCAGCACATATAAAGGGCACAGAACACTAAGAAGGTTATAAAGAGACCTTCCAGAGAAGAAGCCTTACTGTAGGAGAGAGTTATATTTTGCTTTAAGATAGTTTAATATTTCATGCTGAGCAAGCAGATGGTTAGGAGAGCCATGTGGCAGTATTGCAGAGTACTGAACATTTATGAAAGACATGGGTTCAATTCCCTCCTCAGGTATGAAAATCAGATGGTAACCATGGCTCAATCTCTACTTCTCAGCCTATGCCATAGTTTTGTTGTGCAGATAAAATTGTAACCCCAGTGCATCCCATCCTAACTTCTGGGAGGAAGGGTGGAACATAAAACAAATTAAATAATAAATGTGTGGCCATGGTGGGTGTGGACATAATAAAGTTGTTTGTAAGGTCAAATGGGGTGCTTACCTTAATGGTGGCAGTGGTGATGACCGCTCCTTTCTTAGAAAAATATTTAATATCACTTGTGAAAGTAGTGCAGATTTTCCCATCTTCCATGCCCCCTCAGGAACATGCTGGAACTGGGGAAGCTCAGACTACTGTGGCCTTCATTTAAGACCCTAGAGGAAGCGTTGGGTGGGAGGTGATGGTAGGTGTTGTCAATATACAACTGGCAGTTGTATTGAAAATGTTTGGTTTTATTTTTTTTATCTTCTAAACTATTTGGTTTTGTCCAGCTGACAAATGGGGCTCAGGATTCTGTCAAAGTTTCTGTTTGTACTCCCATTCAGTCAGGAAATGGTTAAAATGCCCTTTCCGTGTAACTCAGGCTGCACACGAGAAAATGGCTGAGAGACACTTTGGGACCTTCACTGATTGCCCAGGAATCTGGCTGGATGTAGAGAGGTATATAAATGTTGTAAATAATAAATAAATAAATAAATAAATAAATAATAAAAAGAAGCCCTTGGCTTTCATAACTTTGTTAGGGCCAGATGGTAGCCAGTTTGGAGGGCTGCTAGCTTTAAACCACTATTTTAAGTTACTGTCCCTTTCTGCTCTAATATCTATGTTGTGGGTTTGTGGATCCAAACTGATAGTTTGAGCAAAAGGACATTACATTCATACTGATGTGAGGATATGATATGGTAGTTCAATAACCAGTTCCAGCTATATAAAATGGCTGGCATTTCCATAAAGGCATAAACCCACTGCTGATGCAAATGGATTCTTCCTATTAGTGTTTTTTGTTAACCCACGGTGAGTGGTCAGGCTCAATAATGGTACCATCTTGCGCAGGGGTGGGCAACTTCAGATGGTCCAGGGACCAATTTCTAGCCCCCACATACCCGTGGGGGCACATTCCTGCTAGCAGAAATATGGTGGATGTCAAACCACTACGGAGACTCAAAATGACTTGAAAACAAATATCTTGAAAACAATTTCCATATTTCAGCAGCAAACCACCAGGTATATGTATAGTCATGGGGGCTGCCTGCAGCCATTGGTCTGCAAGCTGTTCACTCCTGATCTAGCAGGAGGGTATAGAGTAGGGATGTGCACTGACCCCCCCGGATCGGATCGCGGATCGGGATCGGACCTGGAGGGTCGGATCGGATCCGATTCCAATCCGAAAATCGGATGTCCGATTTTTGGATCGTATGCCATTTTGAATGCATTTCCCCATAGCCTAGTATTGTGTTACAAAAACGCCCATAACTTTTTCATTTTTAATGCTAGAAGGATGAAAGTTGAGCACTTTGTAGATGGGTTAGGGGTAGTTATCTGTGAGAAATTTCAGAAAGATTAGTGCAAGCATTTTGTGGCAATTAATTTTTTAATAAAGAACCAGGAATGCCTATAACTTTTTCATTTTTAATGTTCCACACATGAAACTTTGCCACAATGCAGGTGGTACGTTGGGACTCGTGTGTGTAATTTCAGAAACATAGGTGCTTGCCTTGTGTGGCAATTAATTTTAGAAAAATGGGTAGTAGTGGGGTACATACAGTTACACCTTCAACTTTTTTATTTTTAAAGATACAAACAGGAAGCTTCAGGCACAATACAGGTAACACTTTGCTTGAAATGTGTGTGAAATTTCAGAAAGCTTGGTCCAGGCATGTAGTGGCAAGGTATTTTTGAAACAATGAGGAAAGAAACGCCTATAACTTTTTTATTTTAAAAGTTAGAAGTCTGAAAGTTGCTCACTTTGTAGATGGGTTAGGGGTAGTTATCTGTCAGAAATTTCAGAAAGTTAAGTCCAGGCATTTGATGGCTACGAATTTTTTAGATTAAAAGTTACAAAAGTTTTTCCACAGAGGCTTGGGCTGTCAATTGCACCCCCCTCCCTCTTTTATCTGTCAAAACTCCGTTTTGTTGTAACTTTTAATCTAAAAAAATCATAGCCACCAAATGCCTGGACCTAACTTTCTGAAATTTCTGACAGATAACTACCCTGCCTGCTCACTCGGACAAAAGCTGGCAGACAGCCCCGCTTCAATTAGGTTGCAGGTGCCCCCCGTTTATTTGACTCTTACTTTAGTCGTGTAGGCATTGTTGATAAGAGGGCCACTTCCAGGCGGGAAGTGATGGGCAGATGGGCAGTCTGGATTCCTGTCTCTCCCGGGCACTGTGGCGCTGAGTTCCACAAGCTGAAAAAGAAGAAGGGAAAATAAAGATTAGATAACAAATAACACTTTAACAACTAGCTCCCTCCCACGTTAGACTGGCATCTGCCGAGTCCTGAGTGCCCACGCCCCACCATTAGCTGCAGGGAGGTGCCTGCTCACTGGGAGGTCAGCTCTCAGTCAGCCCCATGCGGCCAACATGGATCGATGGGCCAGTTCCAGATGGGCAGCTCTTTGGGCAGATGGTCAGTTAGGATTCCCGGGGTCTGTTGTGCGCTGAGGCGCTGAGTTCCATAAGCTGATATAGAAGAAGAGAAAAAAAAAAGATTTTATTACAGTGCCTCAACAACTACCTCCCTCCCACCCAGGACTGGCATCTGGCTGGTCCTGTGTGCCCACGCCCAAGTAGGCACACGGGGCTGCCTGCCTGCTAACTCGGGGGTAAGCTCTCTGACAGCCTCTCACCTCAGTCGTGCGGGCGACGTGGATCGATGGGCCACCTCCAGGCTGGCGGCCGGTTCTTGGGGAAGATGGTCAAGTTGGATTCCTGTCTTTGATGGACACGTGGCACAGAGTCCTGTAGGCTGAAAAAGAAGAAGGGAAAAAAAGAATGAATAACAATAGTTTAACAACTGGCTCCCTCCTACCCAGCACTGGCCTGTTGCAGTCCCATGTGCCCACGCCCAAGTAGGCACACGGGGCTATCTGCCTGCTCACTGGGAGGTAAGCTAAACTCTCAGATAGCCTCTTACCTTAGTCATTCGGGCATCATTGATAAGAGGGCCACTTCCAGGCGGGCAGTGATGGGCAGATGGGAGGTCTGGATTCCCGTCTCTCCCAGGCACTGTGGCACAGAGTTCTGTAGGCTGAAAACGAAGAAGGGGAAATAAGGAATGAATATTAGACTACTTGAACAACTAGCTTCCACCTTGGAGGGATGCCTTCCTGCTTGCTGGGAGGTCAGCTCTTAGAGAGCCACTTACCTCAGTCGTGCGGGTGACGTGGATCGATGGACCACCTCCAGGTGGCTGTGTCTTTGGGCAGACAGTCAGTTTGGATTCCCGGGTCTGCTGTGCGCTGTGGTGTTGAGTTCCATAGGCTGCAAAAAAAGAAGGGAAAGGAAAGAATGAATGTAAGAACATCCTTCCCACCTAGGACTGTCATGAAGCCAGTCCCAATTGCCCATGCCCAAGTAGGCACACCACACAGGAAGCTGCCTGCTGTGGGGTCAGCTCTTAAAGAGCCACTTACCTCAGTCGTGCGGGTGACGTGAATCGATGGGCCACCTCCAGGCTGGCAGCCGGTTCTTGGGGAAGACGGTCAGGTTGGATTCCCGTCTTTGATGGACACTGTGGCACTGAGTTCCATAAGCTGAAATAGAAGAAGGGGAAAAAAAAGATTAGATAACAAAACACTTGAACAACTAGCTCCCTCCCACCCAGGACTGGCATCTGACCGGTCCTGAGTGCCCACGCCCCACCATTAGCTGCACGGAGGTGCCTGCTCATTAGAAGGTCAGCTCTCAGTCAGCCTCTTACCTTAGTCGTGCGGGCGATGTGGATCTAAGGGCCAGTTCCAGAAGGGCAGGTTTTTGGGCAGATGGTCAGTTAGGATTCCCGGGTCTGCTGTGCGCTGAGGTGCTGAGTTCCGTAGGCTGAAAAAGAAGATGGGAAAAAAATATTAGATAATTAAATACTTTAACAACTGGCTCCCTCCCACCCAGGACTGGCATCTGGCTGTTCCCGTATGCCCACGCCCAAGTAGGCACATGGGGCTGCATGCTTGCTTACTGGGAGGTAGACTGCCCCACTTCAGGACACTCTCAGGTGTCCCTGCGTTGACTACACACACTTACCTTAGTCGTGCGACCACTGTGGATCGGAGGACCACTTCCAGTCGGGCGCCTCCAAGCAAAGTCACAGCAGCAAGAGTGCCTCCAGGCAAAGTCACAGTGGCACGGGCGCCTCCAGGCAAAGTCACAGCGGCACAGGCACCTCCAGGCAAAGTCTCAGTGGCACGGGCACCTCCAGGCAGAGTCAGGCAGGCAGAGTGCCAGATGCTGGCACATTGCACAAGTAAGCAACAGAACCATGGGACCGGCCCATGCGATCTGGCTACTTTACAATGGCGGCAACCTGGTGGGTGGGCAGAGTTTTTCAATCATATAGCCAAAAACGCAACACACAGTGACAGCCCTGCAAGGCTGTCACATAGGTCCAAAAGATACAGTCAGAAACAGTGTTGGATGCTTTGTCATCCACTCAATGTAGGAGCCTGGAAGAGGAATCCTATCGGTTCCTTCGTTAAGAGTCAGAGGTGCAAGCGTTCCTTGGAAATAAGCCTTCTTCTTATCCAAAGTTCTCATGAACCTGTAACGTGGTCTTTTACAAGAAGAAACACACATGGAAGTGTGGGACCTTACAGATGGCCTGGAGGGAGCCATCGGAGGCCAATTTCAGAGGCACACATGCAAGCACATTGGTTCAAGTCAAACAACATAGAATGTGTGAGATGCTTGTGCATCCTGACAATATAAGAGACTAGGAGAAGAAACTAGATCCCTTCGGGATCCTTCATTCAGAGTTGAGTTACTGAGCTGTAAGCACAGCCAGTAAATTATAGAAAATTAAATTAACAAAAAATAATAATTAAAAAATCAAGGGCATGCCAGAGCCTGCCAAAAGGTGTGGAATGGATGGGGGGTGCCTGCCAATTACTCCCCCAAGGGCATGAGGGTGGGGTATCCCAGCAGGGGCAGATTGACCTTTAGGAAGACGAGCTGCTCCACCATCTCAGCGTCCAAGCGAGAGCGGTGGGGTGTGACCACGTCGCCCGCCATGGAAAAAACCCGCTCGCTTGGAATGGTGGATGGTGGGCAGCAGATTCTATCCATGGCCACCCACGCCAGATCAGGCCACATTTGGCGCCGGGATGACCAGTAGGCCAGGGGTTTGATGCAGCATCATCCTGGTGGTGGTTGGGTTGGGTGCCTCTATGCCCAATCGCTGCCTGCAAGGCCTTTGCCCAAAACCCCTGGCCTGTCCCCCTGCTGGATGTGGTGGTGCTGCTGCCACTGCTGGTGGTGCTCAGTGGAGTCATCGCCTGGGCTTCGGTGGGCTCCTCCTCTGCCTGCCCAATCCTGGCTTCCCGGGCCACCCGAACGTCCGCCACCAGCATTTCCACCCAACCCGCCCGGGAATTCTGCCCACACAGCCCATCCTTGATGTGTGGGTCGCACATGGTGGCCAACATATACTGCCTCTCATTGTAGAGAGTCTGGACCCGGTGGGATAGGCCTTCCCTCAGCCTTGTCACCACTTCCCGAACCTCTGGCAGGAAGCGCCTGCCGGTGACAGGATCCCTGGCCTCCAGAAAGTCACCCATCTGTGTCTGGAGATGCCTGGCCATGGGGATCACCTGGCTGAGGAGGACAGTGCTGCTGCTCAGGGTCTCAGTGGCCTGAAGGAACGGCTTGAGGACCACCAGAAGCTGGGACATGGCATCCCACTACTGCCTGGACAGTGGGGCCTGGATGCTGATGTCCCCGACCCTGAACATCTCGTGGACAACACGCTGTTGCTCCATCATACGCTCGAGCATGTGGTAGGTGGAGTTCCATCGTGTTGCCACGTCCTGCATTAGACGGTGCTGCGGAAGTCCCAGCTCCTGCTGCTTCTCCCACAGCAACCGACTGCCCTTTACACTGTGGTGGAAATGCCCAGCCACCTTCCTGCAGCTCTCTAAGAGATTTCGGATTGGGGGAGGGAGGGGGGCCTTGCTGCCTCCAAGGCCATCCTTCACTACCAGGTTGAAGACATGCGTGATGCAGCGGATGCCCTCAAATCTGCCATTGCGCACCGCCTTCACCATGTTGGCTCCCCCGTCCGTGATCATGTAACCGCGGGTGTGCTGATGCCCGGCCAGCCACCCCGACACCATGCGGTTCATGGCCTCTGTAATCTCCTCTGCCATGTGGGACTGGTCCATGACTGCTGTATGAAGGAGGGCCCAGCGGCAGCCCTCCTTCCCAGTCCCGGAAGTCCTGGGTGCTTCCTGCCCTGAGGCTCCCCACCAGTGAGCCGTCAGGGACAGGTAAGCGTGCACTCCTCCTTTGCTGGACCAGTTGTCCGAAGTGAAGTGCACCTTCTGTGCCTCTGCATGGCACAGACAACCCAGAATTAACTCCCTGCATGCCTGGTACAGGGAGGGCACCACATGCCTGCTCAGGGTGGTGTGACACGGCGGCTTGTAGTATGGAACCACAAGAGCCATCAGCCTCTTGAAGCCTGCATTCTCGACGAGGCTGAATGGCTGGTCATCCAACGTCACCATCTCACTGATGCAATTGGTGATCTGGTTGGGTGTTGGAAAATGCCACCTTGTGGCTCCATACTTCCTCCACCCCACCTCTTCCATGGTGGCCTGGCGAAGCCTCTTGGGGTGGGAGTTCGAGAGCAGGCAGAAGTTGCAGGAGCCTTCTGATTGCCCTTGCTAACACCAGTCTGCTGCGAGGTGCCCGCCTCGGTCCCAAGCAAAACAGACTGGTGGTGCCTCTGCATGTGGTGGCTGAGGTTGGTGGTGGTGAAGTGGCCTGGCATATTCCCCCTGCTCACATCCATCTTGCAGTGGCGACAGACAGCAAAGCGGGAATCCACTCCCACCTCAAAGTGGTCCCACACCGGGCTTGTCTGTCACTTCTGGGGTGACACAGACGGCCCACCGGTGCCTTCACTCTGCAGTGTCACCTCAGGAGCAATTGAATGAGTGGAAGAGAGGACGGATTCTGGAGAGCGAGGCTCTGCTGTTGCCTGCTCTTCCTCTTGCTCCACATCAAAGTCCTCCTTCGCACTCTGAACCGCGCTGACTCCCATAAGGTCTGGGAAAAGTTCCATCAGCGGGTTCACAGGCTCACCCACCGAAGAAGGAGCTGGAGATAGTCCTCCTTCTTCATGGCCACTGCTGCTCCCAGCACCTGATAGTTCAAAGAATGCCCTGCAGGCACTAATTTGAGTTGCCTCTGCCTGCTTCTGCTGCCCCAGTGGAGGCCGTCTCAATTTAACTGGGAGTGTGGAAGAAGCCTGCCTGCTTCTGGTCTCAGCAGCAGCAGCAGCAATAGTGCTGCACCCAGAGCAGCCTCTCCCAAGTGCTGCCTTAGCAGCAGCAGCCCTTTGGGTGCCACGTTTCATTATTATTATTAACTTAAGTATGTGTGCTTTGCCCACAGTTTTTGTGTTTGCTATGTAGCAGCAGGCTACACAGCCCAGCAACACACACACACACACTCACAAGCAAGCACACACACACACACACACACAGGGAGAGAGAGAGAGAGAGAGAGAGAGAGAGAGAGTATAGAAATATTTTTTTGTTATTTTTTGGTTTTTTTTTTTCAGAGATAGAAAAAGAAAAAACAAACACACTCACTCCCAAAGACAAACTACAGATATTTTTTAAGACAAACAGACAGACAAACAAACAAACGTGCTATACAATAGAGAAAGGAAAGGCAAGAGAGAAAATGAGAGAGAGAGCACAAGGAAAGCTGACAAAAAAGACCAGAAACTCCTCAAATCCTCCAAATTCAAAATGTCTCACCAGCTCCAAACAACCACTCCTTCACCTCCAACTCAATACACCCCACAGAGAGCCAAAAGCAAAAGCCAGATAATATAAACTGGGTTTTTTACTAAGCCCTCCTCCAGCATTGCAATTGGAGGCTGAAGAAAGTCTTAACAGGATTGGATGATTCAGTCATGTAGTCTAAGCACAATTGGTGGATCAAGCTGTCAAACACACACACACACACACACACACTCCCTCCCCTTACTGGAAGTTTAAAATAATAAAGTTTAAACCTTTGTTTCCACTAAAGGCTTGCACCAATTTCTCTGTAATTTTCAAAACATGAGGGGACATAAATACTATCCCATGTCTGCGAGTTTCAACTATATATCTCTTAAAACAAAAAAGTTACACAGCATATTCTCTTTCTTGGCTGTAAGCCCTATGTAAAATGCCATAATAAACCTTTGTTTGCCACTAAAGTCTTGCACCAATTTCTCTGTAATTTTCAACACATGAGGGGACATAAGTACTATCCCATTTCAGTGAGTTTCAACTTTCTACCTCTTAAAACAAAAAAGTTATGGCACATTATTTTTCAAAGCCCAAAGTCAGTTTAAAACGCCATTAAAAAAGATCCGATCCGCCGATTTTTTCCAATGCAGATTGGACCTCGTCGGATCAGATTGGATCGGATCGGAGGGTTGGTCGGATCGTGATGGATCATTTTCTTCCGATTTTGGGGCGAATCAGATTCAGATCGTGGATCGGATCCGATCCGATGCACACCCCTAGTATAGAGTAGGGCTGTGCACAGACTGCCCAATTCACTTCAGATCCCTATTCGAAGGGTCCGAATCAGGCCCGATTCACTTTGGATTGATTCAGACCTGTTTCAATTTGCTTTGTATCTGAATCCAACTCGAGATTCAGATTTCTCATTTTCCCATAGACTTCCATTGGGAACAAGAAATGCCTAAAACTTTTTGATTTTCAAGATACAAACATGAAGATTGGAGACCTTATAGATGTTGTAGGGGTGATTACGTCTTCCAAATTCCAGAGAGATTGGTGCAGTGGTAATTGTGCAATGAATTGGCAAATTTTGTTTTTTTAGGGAAACTACTCAAAGCAAAGTGCTATTTTTTTTTCATTTTTCACGATACAAACATAAAATGTGGATGCCTTACAGACACTGTGGAGGCGTTCATGTCTTCCAAATTCCAGACAGATTGGTGCAGCGATATAGATATAGATATATATTGTATTTTTTTAAAAAAAGACAAGCAGAAAGAGAAATAGAGGCAAGAGATAACAGTAAGAGAAGGGGTGAAGGCTCAAGAAAGATCCAAGTACCAATGCCCCCAAACACACACCAATAAGAAGCCTAAGCTAGCCAGCCCAAAACTCCCTACTCCTACCAAGTCTAACCCACAATGAGCAAGGACGACGGCAGCTCAGTCTTCTGGTTGTCTTTAAGCCCTCCTCCACCATTGTGATTGGCAGCTGCTGGAGAGACTTGTGAGACTTCAGGAGGATTGAGGGATGAAGCTGTCATTTAACAGCCAATGTCCCCCTTCAAACTCCTCCTTCCCCTCCCTATTCTAACAAAAGAAACATTGCAAGCACAGACATGCTGTCTGCACTTGAAGAAAGGTCTGAATCAATCTGAATCAATCCAAATCGATTTGGACCATGCCAATTCACTTTGGACCACTTCTGATCTGTTTGGATTCACTTCAGATCTGTTTCAAAGCCCTCCGGATCACCCCCAATTCACCTCGGATTCAGGATTAGGATCTGAAGCAATTCACAGCCCTAATATGGAGCTCATGCATTTGGGCACAGCTGGAACATTGCATACAAAATTACAAAGTCAGGCATAACATTAAAGTATGCACTATCTCTGTCTGTTTCAGCTTCATTTTTTTCTTTTATGGCTGAAACCATGGAGAACCCAGAACCTTGATTTAAATTTGCTAGGGTTCCCATAAGGGCAGACATAATGGCTTTGGGAGCCAGATTGGCCCCTAGCTTCCTAGCTGGCCCTTGCTGCTCTAGGTTGTTCAACTTGCCTGTGTAAATGAACAGAAAGTTTCAGGTAAATGCCAAAATGGCCCTGTGGGACCAGATCATCTGCAGTTTTTTGCCTGGTTTGCATGGCCACAGAGGAGCCCATTATGCCTTTGAGTAAATTAAAATGAAATATGAAATCTCAGTTCACAAGCATTGGTAAGTTGTTTGAATGACTTATTTACATTTTCATTCCTAGCAGACTCTGTAATCTTTCTGTGGGGACGAAATAATTTTAAGTGAATAAATGGAGTATCTTTTTTCATGTTACAGTTTACACTGAAATATTTTGATAATTAGAGTTCTAAGGGGTGATTTCCTAAATTTATGGGCTCTATTACCATTTTATGTACATTTTAATTTACTGCTTGAATTAGTAGTCCACATTATTGTCACCAGTTTAAAAAAGGGGGAGGGAACAAAAATAGATAGAATTACAAACAGTAAAAGAGTTTGGGTAAGCATTTTTGTTAGCCCTGAAGCAATCCCGATAGTTTTATTGTCTTAATCAACTTAGTCAACTCTTTTTATTACTCTTTTGAGGTGGCTGTTGTGAACACATGCTGGGGTGTTAGTTCACTGCTGCCAAATTAAAAATGATAATTCTCATGCGTGAAATAACTGCATGGACTAATGACCAAATTGGTGCATAATTTTTACCACTGCTGCAGCAGGTGGTAGAACAATTAGGCACTGTGGTATAATATATTCTCAGAGCCAACTACATTTGTAATGAATTCCATTTTTAAAGGATCAAACTAATAAGTATACATTAATGGTACACTATTTCTGTACAGTTCTTTTTAATGTCTGTATAACATACCGCTTCACTGGACAGTTTTCTTTACTATCCAGACTTTTTTTTACTGCTTTTTCCCCAGGGAATGTGTGAACAATTTTACGTGTAAAATTGTAAGCTATACAATTCTGGCAACCAAATCCATGAGTCCTACTCTACTATTTAGCTGCTGCCAGATAGAGATGTATGACATTACCACCACTACCATCATCATCACATCAGTTCATTTTTTTAATCAAGATTTGCCCAGTTGACACTTTTCAGACT
This sequence comes from Anniella stebbinsi, assembly GCA_029215795.1. Classification (NCBI taxonomy): domain Eukaryota; kingdom Metazoa; phylum Chordata; class Lepidosauria; order Squamata; family Anniellidae; genus Anniella; species Anniella stebbinsi. Next base: position 146,370,867 of record JARDYH010000004.1, read on the forward strand.
GGACAGCATGTGTACATTTGCGGAAAAAATGCAGACATTTCAAAGATGTACACAATTGATGTGTACGTTTGGAATAATATGCATGAAAATAAGCAAGTACTTCCATTCAAAATTTTTAAAAAAACAATGAAGTTTGCAAACTGATATGGACTTGAGCCAGGATTGGCTTAGAGATGGAGTTCATAAGAACATAAGGAGAGCCATGCTAGATCAGACCAAGGGTCCATCTAGTCCAGCACTCTGTTCATACAGCAGCCAACTCACTACTGGAATAGGTTTTAATATGGTAGGTGCTGTTCATTTCTTGTTTACGGATGTGTTTAATGAAAGTGTTTTAAATGATATTTTTAATTGCTATATTTTTTATGTTTTAATTACAGGGCAACATCTAATGCTGCTGCTCTGCTTACTCCATTGTTGTAGTACTAGCATAAGTGATCTCTAACCCTAACCCTAACTTCAACCCTATTGGAACAGCACTAGAAGTTACTTCTGCTAGCGCTACGTCAATAGCATAAGCAGAGTTGCAGCATTAGGATGGCAGCATTGCTCGTAATTCTATATATTGCCTGTATTTTATTGTTCTCTCCCTTGAGCACTTTTTTTTTTTACTGGAAATGCAGAATACTGAATGAATAAATGAAACATATGATGTAGTCCTCTAAAATATCAGACTGTGGCCTAAGCCTTCATCTCAGCAACTTGTTGCTGGGCTGAAGACCAGTGGTGGCTGGTGGCTCCAATTTCGCTAGAACTGTGGATCCATTCTGGGTTTCAATCAGAAACAGACAGAATTCTAAAATGGTTCCCAAAATAGATCCAGCATCTTGGATGGCTCCCTTAGAGTTTTGGCTGGTTCTGACTGAAGTGAAATCACAACCCCACCGAAATCAAAGCCAACAGCCTCCATTGGTGATCATAGGTTGATGGTACCCATACGTCAATTCACTTGAGCAGAGCCTGTTTGACTCCACATTGCCAGCTCCAAGGACAAAGGAGTGAAATATGAATGCAGAACATAGGCTACCAAATGTTCAGCACCTACAAAACTCAGGTTTGCATCATTCACAATAGTTTATGATTCAAACATAGTTGGACCTTTCTCATAATCCAACAGCATATTGTACACATGAAACAATGACTTGATGGGGGGGGGGCAAAAGAGAAAAATCACTATCAAATAGGAGAAAAGTAAGCCTTTCGGATCCATTTCTGGCATTTCCGGAACTGAATTCGTGAGAATCTGTGGTTAGTAACACTTTTACAAATGAAGGTTATTTGCAACTGTAATATGATATAAACACACCTCAGTTTTTTGATCCCACTTCTAGAGCTTCACACAGACATACAGACTTCTACTAATCTCATTGAAATTTTGTTCCCCTCAAAATTCCCCATAGTTTTCCTCAGGAGGATCCCCACACAACGCCCTTTGAACTTCACTTTGGATGATACGTCGATGGCAATTCTACTTCACTGACTTGCTCACTTGGGCCCAATCTACACCAAGCAGGATATAGCACGATGAAAACAGTATGAAAGTGGTATATAAAAGGCAGGAGCCACACTACTGCTTGATAACAGTATTGAAGTGCACTGACAACTGTTGGGTCTCGTTGACACATACCATATACCGCTATATCCTGCTTGGTGTGGCCACTGCCTTTTATATACCACTTTCATACCGCTTTCATTGTGCTATATCCTGTTTGGTGTAGATCTAGCCTAGTTTCCTTCAGAACTGATGTAGACTGTCTTTGAAGAAACCCTGATTTTTCTTTTAGCTACAGATATAAGAAGGGAGGGAAAGAATTCTTCTACTTTTCTACAAAACTGGCAGCAAAACAACATTTTGCTTCTCTCAAACATTTTTCTGTGTGTATTGAAGAAGCCCTTATTACTTTTACTCAGGGCTATATTCATAGATATCATACTTTAATTCCTCTAAAGTTCGATGAAAGCCTGGTGTAATGGGATGTGATACTTAGACCTATCCAATTTGTTTGCATGGATTCCTTTAACATCTTTATTACATCTAGCATTACACCTGTTTAAGATCCGTAACATGAAGTCCAGTCCTCAGGAATAGCCTCAGCTGCTCTTGACAAGATATTTCCCTGTAAATTTGCTATTGTAGACACACAGCTGAGGTGTTCAGCCGCTTACAACTTTTTTTCTCCCACATAAATGCAAGGATGGGTGCCTGAGGCAATGTCAATGCATGTTCTTCGAACTTCAAAGATTCCATGAGCGAGGTTTGCTCCATTTTTGCTATCTAGAATTGCCCTATGCTTGGGGAACAATTAAAATTAAATAGCTGCTGAACTGCTAAAAGTGTAGATTGGCCGCTCTGGGCATAAACTGACTCAAAAGTCCCCTGCCTAATCCACACCTTCTTGTTGGTGAAGAAAGAAATCCAATAATAAAAAAAACCAGAATCAATTTTAAAATATTAAGTAGGAGAAAGTGTATAAGCCTTGAACACAGGAGGCCAGGCACTGTGTGCTTGATGAAAGACAATGTCTCTGTGTCTGAATAGTTTTAGATTATTTTACATAGAGGCTGTCATCCCTATATGGCCCAGACTTTTCATTGATCGGACCAGTTTCTGGGTTGTTCTAATTTGTGCTTCTTTCTGGTGAGTCACGGGGGCCATTTTACTAACTAGAGACCTCTGTTGCCAAAGGGAAAAAATCCAGATTGTCCCAATTACATTAATTCCAGAGGGGATGCAATAAAGCTTTCCCTACTGTGTGTAGTTACCACCATCTAATTATTTGGAATAGTCTGGAGATTGCTGGCCAAAAACAAAAGACTGATGCTGGAAATTGTTGTTGTTTTAGTGCCTAAAATCACTAGGAGTTGTAGGAAAAAATAGATATAACACAAGCTCTGCCTATGGTCTTTACAGTCTAGACAAGACACATTGGGAGAAAGAGGAAAGGAGAGCACAAATGAATTAGAAGGGCTACCTGCTTCCCTCCAACTTTATGAATAAAAGGGGAGGAGAATCAATCAATCAATCAATCAATCAAGAATAATCCAAGTGAATAGTTGTCAGTCATACTCTAGCCGACTGGCTGCTTTGCTAGTTCTCTCCGGCAGGATCTACACTACTGCTTTATAATGGTTTATTACGGTATCGACAACTGTTGGAGCCCATGACACATTGCATATACCATCTTCCAACCACTTTCAAAGTGTAACCTGTTTGCTGTAGATCTGGCCTTCATCCACCAAGTTTTCAGATCACCAGAGAGGGTGTTCCAGATAATTATTCTCAATGGGCTTCAGTTAATCCCATCACATTTCTGCATTGGATTGCAAAGTTTTAAAAGGTGTATGAAGAATTGTTCACATTTAATATGAACGTTTGCCTAGTGAACACATGTTTGCCTAATGCAATGCATTTTGTATGCTGTTTTCAGTAAAGTGCACATTTGTATGAACATTCCCCTCTAATTTACATATTTTGAATGTCTTTTTTACTGGAAGATTGTAATGCAAAAATTTGGAGAAGGGCAACTACTGAAGGATATGTGTGTTTTAGTTTGGGTATCAATTCAGAAAGTGCAAATTTGGTCAAGTTCACGTTATTATGTGAACCAAACCAATTTCTTCAGAATGCCATCTAAATGAAATGATACCACAACATCGTGCAGCCTCAGTTAGTCCTGGAGAGATGCCCATTTTGGGAGTATAACATGATGAGGTGTATTCTGTACCTAGTTTACATCACAATTTCATAGTATCAAATCTATTGCAAATCAGTCTTTAATGCTATGATTTGGGGCTTTTTCCTTCCCCCCTCTTTTTCTTTAAAGATATACCAAGGGCTCCTACTGCTAACGATTAAAAGGCATTGGACAGTTAGTCCATCTTGTTTTCCCTAACAGATTTTTTATAGTTTTTTTTAAAAAAAAACTGAAAAAGCCCTGGGGAAATACAGGAGGGCTACAAATGGAAGATGTTATCATCTGTAAAATTCTGTAAAATAGGCATTGCAATTGCACAATAAAAAACTCACCTTGGAGCAGCCAAGGTTTAATTAAAAAATAAAATCCGGAAAGCAAAGTTACCTTTCTAGAGAACGATCAGATGGAATGTGACAGAAAATAAAAATAATAACAGTAACAAGAAATAATAACTAGTAAGAAGGATATTTCTCCCGCACTGCATTCATTTTGTTCTTCCGGAGCACATACACAGGCAAAATATCTGAGTTCTGAGTTGATTCCTTTCTTGCCCCAGTGATGGGGGAGCTTCAAAATCACTTGAAGACTCCATTGGAGAAAGTGGCAATTATCCCGTTAATGGTGATACCATCGACATACCATCTTCTTGATAATTGCCCAATTAACTTCTATCAAAACCACACAATTGCTGCTATAGGATCACAGTGGGGTGCCTACTGCTTTCCTTTGGCATCCCTTTCTCTCCTTCAGTCAGACTGGACTCTGTGTATATTGAGTGATACATTTCAGCAGAAATCAATGTGTTACTTCTGACATTTTATTAATGTGTCGATTTCTTGTTGTGTGCACGCGTACAGTTCAGGGGTGTTTATAATCGGCAACGCTTCGCTAAACACCCTCTGTACTGCCAGTACATCATCCTGTTGGGCTGTCAGTCTTTGTTCTTTTCTTCTCTTTGAGCGTGCCGACAAATATTATATGTTCACATCTTCATGCGCAGAGACTACAACTAGCGTTCTTGTTATCCACAAGACAATGATATCCCTCAAGAGAGGCTGGAGGAGGTTACTCAGCTGATGTTCGGCTCTTATCTGTCTGTGAGCCAGACTTGTTGAGGGTAGGAGCGTATTTGATTCTGCCGGCTTGTCAGCTATGTCAGATTGCTCTCTTGCTGGGCCGTATTTACTGTGATGATGTTTTCATCGTTTTCTGCTGATTATACTGCTTACAGAAACATTTTCATACATTGCAGTTGCTGTTTGACAGCAATCTTAATAATGCATCTATGTTTCCAGACTGGTAATGAGTGCCTCCCACCTTGTTCTTCTCTTTGTTACTGAAAGGAATTCATTCTGATAGGAAAACAGCCTTTTAATGAGACTCCCACACATACATCCCTTAATTGTCATCTTGATACATTTAAGTCTGGTTGGTGAAAGATGATAGCTTGCATGTGTGAATGGGCCACCACATATTCAATGTTATAAACAGATGCAATCAATACAATACCATTCAGAGCACAATGCTTTTCAGCACAATGCTGAAATTCAGCACTAACTGAACTCCATGAGTGCTGCAATTCTCTTGAATGAAGCACAGAGTTCTTGAGGATTGGGACATTCACAGGGAGACCAAAATGCTTATTTACAAAGCTATTATATTACTGACTTTATTGTATACCTATGAAACATGGACCACGTATAAATGCCATCTCCAACTTCTTGAAAAATCCCACCAGCATTGTCTTCAAAAAATTCTGCAAATTACTTGGGAAGACAGATGAACCATCACCAGTGTCCTGGAAGAAGTGAGGACCACTAGCATTGAAACAATGATTATCCAAAATCAACTGTGCTGGACTGGGCATGTTGTCCGGATGCCTGATTACCATCTTCCAAAACAGCTGCTCCACTCCCAATTTAAAGATGGAAAACGTAGCCTTGGAGGACAGCAAAAGAGGTTTAAGGACATTCTCAAAGCTAACCTGAAGAAATGTAAAATGAACATCAAGAACTGGGAAGATTTGGCCCAGGAGCATCCCAGTTGGAGGCCAGCTGTTACCAAAGGTGCTATGGATTTTGAAGAAGAGCGTAGACAGAGAGAAAGGGATAAAAGAGCTCAGCAGAAAATACACCAAACAAACCCTCACTGTGACTGCCTTCCATCTGGTAACTTATGCCCTCACTGTGTGTGGATCCAGCATTGGCCTCCACAGTCATCTGCAAATCCACTGTTAAAGTCCCTCTAACTCTGGAAGATAATCTTAGTAAACAATCTTACTTGGAAGACACTCTTACTCGGATATGAGTGATTGCCAATAGTAGTAGCCTCTCAGAGTTCTGTTGTTGGCTGCCTGTAGTAGGACGCTGCCTTATGCCATGTTAGATGAATTGCCCATCTAGTCTAATATTGGGTCTGTTCAGATGACATGCTAAGCAATGGTTAGGTTGCTAACCCTTTTGTAGTAAATGGTTAGTGAGTGTGTTTCAACATGGTCATGTAGCCACCATGATTAGGAATTGTTCACGTGACATGCTAAATCATGGTTCACAAGACACACTAAGCCATAATGTTTAGCTCTAAACGTTTAACCACCATGGCTTAGTGTGTCATCTGAACAGGATCAGTGTCTACTCAGGGTTAGACCAAGATGGAACAGTAAATGCCTCAAAAAATTAGTAAATTATTATGACACCTGAAGCAGATAATTCCAGAAGCAACTCTCCCTGGAAATACAATTTGCTTACAATTTGCTAGTCTTTCACAATGAGCAAATCAGCTGCCTGAGGCAGCTTGCCCACCCTACAGTGCATCCAAAATTGCCCCTGCTTTTGGGAGGGACAACAGTGACATAGAAAGAGGCCACGTTTGAATGCTCATCACATGTGATTAGGGATGCTGGAGAAATTTGAGACAGACTAAAATGAGCTCTAATTTCAAAGGATCCGACCTGCAGAATCCACTGTGGTGTAGCCCCCCAAGGACACCCAGAGTCCATGAACTTCTAGTTATCTATATCTATAGATAGATAGATAGATAGATAGATAGATAGATAGATAGATAGATAGATTTAATGTTCCTGAAATGTACGCAAATACATTTGAAGGAAAATCTACAACTTTTTGCTGAGACATATCCCATCCTGGAAATTATTCGCTGGGAAAAATCAAATGGAATGGGGGACAATACACTAAATGTTACATACAAACATAAATTATGTAAATTGTTATGACATCCTTATGGGATTATTTGTGTATTTTTCCACATAATGAGGGGGTGGGGAATTAGGATCCATCTGTCAACAGTCACTGAAATGAATGACACTTCTTAATCCATGAAACATGTATGGGATGGGCTTCACAAAATCTGGACATCCCGAGATGTGATATGGGACTCCTGATATTACCCAAGCAATAAAGGAAGGAATCGCCATGCTTTGCTAGAAGTATCACTATACTAGAAGTAATGAATGACATGTACCTGAAGTAAGGCCTAATAAATGAAGAAATGGAGCACCATTCAGGGTCCCCTCTACAAGATTTCGCTTTGATGCCCAGTTGCCCAATTATGCGCATATACGGATAAGCGCATTTATTCCTCATACCTATTCACGAGAGGCAGCGAAGCGAATCACGGGCTGTATGAAACACGCTTTAAAATTGTTTACATGCAGAGAATCGCATGTTTACATGGCCGTAAGGTGCTTTAACTCCAGCGGTAAATTAAAACTTGCTATTTAATGTGCATTCGATAATGCGCATTAGCGGAGATAAAAAGCGCCTCAACCCCTGATTTGCGCTCCGCTCTTGTAGAGGTAAAATCTGTAATGCGCTTTGAAAGAGCTTTAAATCACTCTTGTAGAGGCACCCCAGGACAGGCAATGGCATGAAGATTGGACTACAAAGAACACAGAGAAATAAGCAGCCACACAGTTACCCATATGCAAAAATAATTTTACCTATGGATCTGTTATTTTGCAAATTTCTCCAGCTGCAACTTAAATTTTATAAAGAAAGGATCCCTGCTTTAATACTCACAATAATCTAACACAACTGACAAGTCTTTCTTTCTTTCTTCCTTTCTTTTTGCAGGAGTCTTTAAGGGGAGAAGTTTGAAGTCATTCTGTTATATATTTATGGAAGGCCACCTGGGATCATGCAAGAAATGTAAATCTGGAGAAACAAAAATAGCATGCTGAGTTTTTAAATTAACCTTGCAAAATTTTATAGCTTGGGCTCAATATCCTAAAGCTTGCTATAGCTCAAAATAAAGCTTCTGCAGATAAGTGTGAACTGCAAACATATGTGGCAATTATTTGAGAAAGATAAAAGTTGGAGACTTAAGATACTTAAGAGGCAGTTTAGGATTAGCTTTATATCTAATGTTATAGTAGCTGGATATATATAAATATAATGGGACCTGCATTTCTTCTATAAACAAAATACTGTAATTGTTGTAAGCATTATTGGAACAGGAAGAGTTGTATGTGATTGATAGGAGGATCCTAGAGTATGTTTCTACCTGATCCTCGCAATCTGAAAATTACAATTGGTTCTGTACCTATTTCCAAAGTGGGGAAGGAAAATGCAAAATATTTTGTGATGTGACATGTGTCTTGGAGATTGAGGGGGAGGACTGCTGCAAACTAAAAAAGTCGCATTAAATAACTGACTTTTTCAGTTCACGGCGAAGGGCCTTTTCCCCTAGACTTATTCGCATTGGCAGCCGCGTCACGTAAAGCAACTGCCACCAGTGTGAAGACATGTCGACAGAAACTCTCCGTCTAGAGGTACCCAATGATACAAAAGAGGAGGAGAAGGAGCGTTAGCAGCTGGTGAGAAGGTAGACTCACTGAGGGAGGGAACCCATTTAGGGTGTCTTTGCCCAAAGGCCCTCAAAAACCTGAAGCTGGTACTGGTTCTTGGAACTCCCATTAAGGACACAATATATATAGGATTGGGCTACAAAGAATTAAGTCAAAGGTGTCACAAGAAAGGGGAAAGGGAAGAAGTTGGCACCATGTAGGGATTTTATGCTGGAGTTTGAGGCATAAGAAAAATAGGTTGGGTTTTCCCCCACTTTTTTTTGGGGGGGGGGAGGGAAGAAAAGCACCAGGTCCTTTTTTTATAGGAACAGAGAGAGAGCTCCAAATCAGAGTGTGAAAATGGACAAGTAAAGCTTACAAGCAGAGGGATATTAGGATATGTGAGAGGAAAGATGAGAGTAGGAGAAACGATAAGGAGAATTCACAGGTGTCAATGGTATATTTTACAAGCATAGATAAATATACACATGTCTCACATTTCTTTCCCAATGGGTATGAAATGGGACCCTCAGATCATGATTACAGGAAAAATGCCCAGCAAACAGGTTGCCCTTCTAGCATCCTTCCTCCCCCACCCCCACCCCCATATGTGGATAGTATATCTAGAATGGTTTCATATCCTATGACTTTCTGGTCTCATTACCTACATTGTTGCTGAAATGTAAAACCAGAATGGTAATGCCCTAATCAGGAGGAGGAAATTAAAACTTCTTGCAAGCAGCATTTCACTGACTAAAAAAAGTAATATTGCTGGTTTGTTTTTTTGTTTTGTCTTTTGTCTCCCTAGCCTCTCATATTTTCAGCTGCCATGTGTCTCTTGGAAGAGAAGAAAGAAGGAGTACCACTGAAATTCAATAAAGACACAAATCTGGTGGTTCTTTACTTCTGTTTTTATAACTGAGAATACATAAAGCAATTTTGAAAGTGGATTTTTAGGAAAATGGTTAAGGATTAATAGTTTCATTGTACCTCATATCTTGATACTCAAACAGATGCAAAGTTCACCAAAACATGAAAATATGTAGTAATGCTTTGGAAATTTTTATTCATTTATTTATTTATCGCATTTTTATACCGCTCTGTAGCTGAAGCTGTCCGGGTGGTACACAAAAATTAAAACCATGAAATCATTTAAAGAAATATAAAACAACCACAATCTAAAAACATGAAATAACATACACTATATAAAACACAACCAGGATAAAACCAAGCAGCAGAGATTAATACAGAATAAATTAAAATTTTTAAACAGCAAGGGTTAAAATTAAGTTAATTTAGCTGTTAAAATGCTGGGAGAAGAAAAAGGTCTTCAACTGGCGATGAAAGGAGTGTCACAGGAATGGGGAAGAATTAATATGTTAATTTATTCCTTATATTGTTATCCAGCTTTTTGATCCACATGGATCCAGACAAGGTGATCTACAGTAGCTTAAATTGCAATAAAAATAGTTTTACAGTGGAGGAGGACAGGGAGAAAAATTAAACCAGAATGGAAGTCAATTGCAACAAAACAGAAACCAATATAATCAGTAGGGGTGTGCACCGGATCGGGTCAGATCCACGATCTGGACCCAATCCAGGGGAAATTAGATATAATTATCTGATTTCCGATCCCCGCATCTGGATCGTCCGATCTGATCCGAACCGGTCCGGAAGGACCCAATCTGGTTCAGATAAGATCGGAGGATTGGACCCCCTCCTGCCTCTTGTGCTCCTTACCTGCCGGGGCCCTCAGCTCTCATCGGCAGTGGAAGGCCCCAGCAGGTAAGGAGCGTGAGGGGCAGGAGGGGGGAGGGCCCCCCACTTATCTGCCAGGGCGTCCGCCTCCCTCCAGTGCATGTCTCTACTGAGAAACAGGCTTTGCGGCCTGCCTCTCAGTAGCGTGCCAGATGATGATGTCATCACCTGGCGCTCTACTGAGAACTAGGCCGTGAAGCCTGTTTCTCAGTAGATTGGACCAGCGGACAGCAGCGGACGGCAGCGAGTGCCCCGACAGGTAAGGAGCGTGAGTGGGGGGGAGGGACAGGGAGGGGGGCCCCACTCACCTGCCCCCATGTTTTTGCCATAGGCCTGCATTGGGGGAAAGCTTTTTCCCCCCCAATGTAAGCCTATGGTGAAAACAGCTAAAATGGCATGCGATCCGAAAACTGGAAGTCCGATTTTCGGATCAGAATCAGGTCCGAACTGAACCGGGAAGCCTCCGATCTGATCTGATCCGATCCGAGGCCTCGGTTCCGGTTCTGATCCCAGTTTCGATCCAATCCAGGGGGGTATGCAAATCCCTAGTAATCAGCACAAGGCATCCATGATGATAAATATAAACCTCTTTTTAATTAATTAACCCTGCCTCAAAGTACACCATATATCTCTATCTCTATCTCTATCCATATCTAACTTGGCATCTAAAAGCCAGTAAGGACTGAGTGCACCAAGCCTTCCTAGGGAAGGAATTCCAAAGCCTTGGGTGGAGGTATATGATCAGATAAGTCTCTTTCTTGTGTAACTACTGATTATATCTCAGGTGCTGGGGAAATGAAGCAGGGCCTCCAAGGATAACCTCATGTACAGCTAGGCCCACAATGGTGGAGGCGGTTCTTAATAGAATATGCTTATAATACCTTGAACTGAGCCTGGAATTAACTGGGTTCCAGTGAAGCTGCAAAACTTGAGTGTTATGCTTCTAATGGCCTGCCTGTGAACACCTTGACAAACACATTCTGGAACAATCATAGTTTCCAATTACTCTTTAAAGGCAACCCCAAGGAATGTATGTTGCAATGCTGAGACATTTTGCTGCCTGAGATGAAGGACAAGATTCTGTCACCTTCCCATTCCATGTACAGAAAATAACTGGATGAAATTTACATTATCACTGGAGACAGGATAGGACACTGTCTCCCATGATACCTGAAGCAGGAGGCTAGTTTAGGGGACCCAGGATAGCCATGTCACATACACTGCTCTGTCCTTCAGCAGAAAGGAACAGCAAGGGCCTTAGGAGGAATAGCCAGGGGCTGCCACCACTGCATTCCCAGCTTCTGCTGCCTGAAGCATTTGCCCCACTCTGCCTAATGGCTGGGCCAGCCCTGAACTGTGGCCACATATATGAAAGGGGAATGCTAGCCTGTCAGCCTAAGCTTGCAAAAAGCACACTCAGTCAGTGCTGTCAACTTAACATCCAAATGGAATGCCAAATCAAAGAGCAAACCCAGCTTAGAAACCTGAGTCTTAAATGGAAGTGCTACCCTATCCAACCCTACTTTCACACTCTATTCCCATCCAGCAGTTATTTCACCTTTTCTGTACTAATGTTTAATTTGTTTTTTTCCCATCTGGTCCACCATAGACCTCATTGAATAGTTCAGCACTTCCAACACCTCCTCAATATTTGATGTAACAGAGAGAGAAGCAGAGACAGACAGACAGACAGACACCCACCCACCCACACAGACACACACACACAGAGGGAGGGGAGGCAGCAAAACTTATCCAACAGTTCCATGTTGATGATGAATAGAATGGAAAACAAGATAGGCCCTTGTGACACCATACAAGCCAAGGGTCAAGCCATAGTATCCTAACATGGGTTTCTGATCTCTAGAAAGGACCAAACTAACTGCAAAAAGGTATGCCCGTTGTCCCATTCCTTCAAGGCAATACTAGAAGGACACCACATTTGATGGTACTGATCACCAGTAATTGTTCTAGGAGAACCAGAAAAGATGTACTCTTCCTGCCCATTTTCCATAAATTGTCTACGAAGGTTATCAAGGCAGTCTCAGTGTTGATCAGGTCAGAAACCCAACTGAAACTAGGGCTAGGCAAATTGGACATTTCTGGGGTGGAGACAAATTCTCCAGACTTTCAGTTGAGGAGGGGAAATAGTGCTTACAGTTTCATTATGGGGCAGTCTGAAGGCTTCCTCTTTTTAACCATTTAAACATGCTTCCACGGCTCAGCTGAACATCTGCCAGCAGCATAATTACAAGTTACAATATACCTTGGAAATGTGGGGTGCAAATAATCCTGGGATGATGCAGTGTGATGATATTGTGTCATTACTGTGCCATTATACCTGTGAATGTAGCTGCCTTTATTTTGTACTGCTGTAACGTCAACAACTTGCATCTTCTCAGGGATACCTATGGACCCATATCCAAGGCACCGAGTAGCTCAGCTAAGCTGCCATGGGACTTTTCAATAGAAAAGAGGGGGGAATAAAAAATACCTTGGACCACCTTGCAATGAAACTATGACTCTATGCTCCCCAAACGCACTAATATCCACTCCCTCCTAATATCCAAGACGGCCCCCACCCACAATACTTCTGTCCCCAAACGTTAAGGGAGTCCAACATTCAGATCACTCCAAACAAAAGTAGATCCTCCTGTGTGGTCATGATGTGGGAAGTGCATGTCCTCCAGCAGTTTCTGCCTTCCTAAGGCAACCTTAGAGATGGCTCTTATATAGCCTAAGGATACGTGCAATGAAAGATACAGTTTCCTACACTGCTATTGAATGGGTTCTTACAAAAGGAAAGAACTGACATGGTATTCAACTGATATGTCAGCACATTTAAGCTTTGCCAGTTACATGGTGACAAGAAGGCCAAACACACAGAAATGATCAACACATCAGTCGCTATGGCATATGATTCAAAATAGTTCCCCATCTGAAGATCATTTGTTCCTCGACAAAATAAAATGCATTGGTTTTGTATATTTACAAGGATTATTAAACAAGCAGTACCTTAGGAAGTAGGAAGAAATCAGGCCATATGGTTTGGCTCCACTGGGCCCATAAGGAAACATTCATTTTCACTGGGGAGCACAAGTAAAACAAAGAGAAGGTCAGCTTAATAGAACCATCAAAGTCAAGATGAATGTCATGTGAAACCTGCAGAGATTTTCATCAGTGCTTTGTTTGTTTTCTCATAGAACATGTTTATCCTTTTCAAACTGCGAATGGCCACTATAAACAATGATTTTTAAATGAATGCGCACCATCTACTGTCTCTTTTTTTATGCCGCAAACTCTGCATAACATTTGAATTCAAGTTTTGCTCTATTTTGAAAAAAGAGCTGGGATATTACAACATATTTTAAATGTTGTGATATTTCCTATTTTGCCACTCAGATTGTCAGCGACAAATTTCACATCCAAAATTTGAACTTGCAATTTGAATGTGGAATTTGAAATTCAAGTGCCTTAGATGTGTTGCCACCTCCTGATTGTTTTGTCAGACATCAGATATGAACTTTCAAAAGCTGTCAACTGCCTTCAAAGTAGCGATGGGGAGCCTTACCCCGAGTGCATTCATTAGTTATTTCCAAAGTAATGAATTCATCTATGTGAGCTCAGATGAGATTTCTCCTTTAGTACAATATTTTGTTCCATGTATGCATTTTTTTTTGCAGGTATGCAATATCAAGGTGCATCTTAGGAGCCACATAATACCACATTATGGGCCCCCTTTCTGGTTGATTTTTTCCCCATGATATCATGGGATGTTTACCCACCATCACCAATCATGGGTATAAAAATGAGCCTGCAGAATCCTCCCCTCCTCAGAGCCAGACTTGTGGCAGCAGTTATGACAACAGCAAGGAAAACAGCTAATTAGACTGCTTCAAGTAAGTGCTTTTTAGGGAGTCTAGTTGGTAGGATGACTGAAACTTTAGCATTGGGATCTATAAACTACTTCATTCTGCATGCTCTGATGCTCGCCAACAATTCCAAACTTAATAGAGAATTCATAATGCATCCAGGTCCGCTATGAAGGTGAGAATTACTAATGAATGGGTTTCTACCAATAAGCTGACTAGTTACGAAATTGGGCAGCATCACTACTTCAAAAGTTAAATACCATTGCATGTCAACCAGCAGATAGTAGTAATCATGAAATGCTGTTCAAAGATAATAATCAAACGCTAGTTAATGTTATATGCAAGCTAACATACACTGTCAAATATCAATTGCCAAGTATTAAATACTGGGTTGAATCTGAAGACCCCTGAATGAAATTAAAATAGCCACTACTTGTGCAAGAGTTCATAGAGCATTATAAGAGTGAGGTTCTATAGCTGTTCTCATCCTTATTCTTGCACACATTTTTGTACAAAGAAGGATATCTTTGGATTGTGTTTGATTTGCACAACATTTCAGTATATGGTGTAAATCGGCACTTCTGCAAGCAGAAGATACTTTCCACGGGTGGATGGATGTAGTGTGTACTGAAAAATTATCCCACATTTTTTCACCCATTCTTATTCAATTTGATAGAAAAGAATTTGATTTAAAAAAAAAAAGACATTCAAATGTCAAGGATTTTTTTGGGGTTGGATTCATTATTTTTGTCCTTTCCTGAGGTGGTCAAGGAGTGTCCACAAGTGTCCTGTCCTTCATTGTGCGATCATCAATCTGGAAACCTGTAGTCTCCTTGGGTTCCTGCACTTGAATTAAAGCCCAGTGGAAGACATCATGAGGCAATTCTTCCCATAGGGCATTTTCAGATCAGAAAGCACAGTGAGACTGGGAGACTGCAAAGCAATGGAGAGATGTGTACTAGGAAGAAAACACACATACACGCTACCCTTGGCCATCTCACCATGGTTAGCTAAAGTCAAAAACATCATCAAAAGATTTTTAATATATATATATATATATATATATATATATAATGCCCTGAGAATGAGGCAGAAAAATGGAAGTCTGTTTCATGGGGGAACACACACACACACACACACACACACACACACACACACTACAGAGCTTGCAAAGAAGGAACAGTATTATCAACAATTGCATTCAGAACAAGATGTAGCCATACGCAACCCTCAGAAATTTCACCAAAATTTAACATTTAGAAGATCCAGGGAAAGGTGCTGAATCTTGAAGGACAACTAAAGCTGAGCCACAGTTTCTCAAAAGACAATTTTTTTCCCAAAAAAGTCCTGAGATTTTTCTTTTCTTCCCATCTATTAATTAAAGGGCCCTTTTATTAATAATTCTGTTCCCCATCTTTTGGTAGAGTTCACCTCTACCCACCCCCACATCCCAGAATGGCACTACTCCATACCCACCTTGGGTGTGGTGGGGCGGTTGCGGCGGGCGCAGGGTGACGGGACGTGGAGGCTTGCCATAGGCGGGCTCCAGGGTTTTGGCGCCAGGGGAGGAGGAGGAGGAGGGGGAGCCTTTATAAGGCTGGGACTCCTCCCCTCCTTCCTCTTCGTTTGCGCGGCTGCTGAGGAACGGAGAGGCTGGCTGGCGCGGCAGCAGCCTCAGTGGAGCGTGGTCGGGGCCGGCGGACGGAGGAGCGGAGAGAGCGGTCGGCGCTTTATAGCGGCGGCTTGGGAATCGGCAGCCCGGTCTCCTGTGGGAATCGGCAGCCCGGTCTCCTTTGGGAATCAGCAGCCCGGTCTCCTTTGGGAATCGGCAGCCCGGTCTCCTTTGGGAATCAGCAGCCCGGTCTCCTTTGGGAATCGGCAGCCCGGTCTCCTTCAGCCGGGAGGCTGCAGGTTTGGGGGGAAGGGCCGGCTGGTCCTTCCCTGGCGCCTTGAGGATCTGCGGCCCGGTCTCCTTCAGCCGGGAGGCTGCAGGTTTGGGGGGAAGGGCCGGCTGGTCCTTCCCGGGCGGCTGGGGGAGCTGCGGCCTGGTTTCCTTCAGCCGGGAGGCTGCAAGTGTGGGGGAGGGACCGGCTGGTCCTTCCCGGGGTTGCGAGGAGCGGCGGCGGCGGCCTGGGCCAACTCGCGCGCGGAGTGGCGGCAATAGGCCGGCTCTCGAGGGTGACAGTTGGGGACGGCGGCTGCGTACAAGGGCCGGCGGATCCTTTCAGAGCCGCGGATAGGCGGCGGAGGAGGCCCGGGCTACCTAGCTCGGCGGCGCTGGGGGCTTGGGCAGGCCAGGGCCCGGTGGGAGTCGCGAGGGCACGTGGGGTGCACCTGGGTTAGGAAGGCACTGCGGGGGCCCGGGCGGTGGAGTGCAGGCGCCTGGAGAGCGGGGTAGCCATTTTGGGCGCGTGAGGGCCCGGTGTGGATGGAGGGGCACCACCTGGATTTTCAAGCGGGTTTTGGCAGTGGTAGGGAGCCCCCCCCATCACGTTCCCCCCTCCCCCCCCTTTTTTTTTTTTTTCTTTTCACAATCGGGGTAGGGGGTGTTGGATTGCTGCCTTTCAGGGTGCCTCAAATCAGGGTGATTGGGCAGGATATCTGTTTAATTCTGGGACTAGGTGTCTCTTGGGACTGGCTTTCTGGCTGGGTTGGGGGGCGCTCAATTTACCCCTGCCTCATAATCTGGGGTGGTTGGCTTGGGAGCCTTGCTAAGGGGCTGGAACGCATTTCGTTCTGGCCTGGTGAGGCATTTTGGCTCCCCTGTTGGAGGTTTTGTGGAAGTGCGGGAATCAGTCATAATCGCTCCGCCTCTTATTTGAATTTGCAACTGCTTTGATCCCAGTTTCTATTGGACGACAGAGCGGGGGTGTAGCGCATCTATATTGGTTCTAATTGCAGACAAGGGATAATTTCTTCCCTGAGCCAGTTAGAGGAGGAATGGCTCCTACAAAAGGGAAAGGAGGCCGTAAGGGCAAAGGAAAGGCGCCAAGGCCCGCACCTAAGCGACCTAGGGCGCGCTCGGATTCATCATCCGATGAGGCGGGGAGTCCTGAGATTGAGGCTATACTGGCTAGGCTTCAGGCGGTGGAACAAGACAGGGGGATAGCCCCCCAGGCACCTGTTTCAGTAACAGCAGCGTCGGCTAGTGAGACGGGGCTCCGTCTCACGAGGAAACAGAAGCAGGACCAATTGTGGGCTTCTGTCTCAGCTCGCTTACAGGTGATCGAGAGATCAGGCGATTCGGCATCTGGGGGAGGAGCGCTGGTGCAGCAGTCTCAGCAACCAATTACCCAGGAGGCACAGGCTTCAGCTACGGGGCAGCTGCCCCAGGGGTCGGTCCAGGTCCTGTCTACTGCAACAGCGATGCCCGCGCCGGGCCCGGCGGATGCTCCAGTGGCAGGAAGTGCGTTCAACGTTACTAGCCCAGGTGAGACACATAATGCACAATACACAGGTGCTCTTCCACCTTGGGGTGCGGCCCCACCGTGGAACTGGTACCCATGGGGGCTGGGATGGGGATGGCCAGCGGCCTTTCAGAGTGTAGGCACAGTTCAGGGAGGGGGCGCTGGGCCGGTGCAGTCCTCTCCAAACACAAACACAACCCTGACCCTGCAGCAGACGGGGATTCCGGCAGTTCCGGCGGCTGGAACATCCAACGCTTCTTCCACCGTTGCACCGCTGGTGGGCACCATGGCAGGAGCAGCACAGGTGACGGTGGGTAATGGGGTTACGGGTCCTGCGGTAAGTGACACGGGGGCAACACAGACACAAGAGTTACAAGCTAATGAGTCAGCGTGTTTGGCAGTATGGCAGGGTCCGGCTGGGGCTTCCTCCAGGACAATAGAAGCGGGAGGAGTAGCACGGGACCCATATGTGGGGGTAGATCCAGCGGCCATCCCAACAGGCAGTACCGCTGCCCCGTTAGGGTACCATTTGCTTCCGGCTACACGGGAGAAAATATTGAAGGGTGACTTTGTTGATGTCTTCTCGTTGCTATTTCGGGAGACGGAGACAAAGGACAGAGACAAAGCGACGGAGAAGGAGTTAGAGAGGCTACGCCGGAAGAAGGTTGCTAGGACTTGGGCGAACTGGCTTCCGGGCTTTCTTATTTACATGGGCGTCATCCAGCAGAAGTTTCCGGAAAAGGGCTGCATTTTGACCAAGTACCTGGATATGCTCTATAGAGCATATACAGAGTACGAGGGCGGGGCCTGGTTGGCGTACGATGAATCATTCCGTATGCGGGCGGCTTTTGATCACACCCTGCATTGGGACATGAAAGATAATGACTTGTGGCTCCAGTTTATGACCCCGGCTAGGCCCGGGGTCGGCGACAGGTCAGATAGCGGCCATATCCTGGCCAAAGCTCAATCCACTCCACCATCCCGCGTGTCAGCGGGGCAAGGGGTTCAACCCCGCTTGCTTTGCTGGGAATATAGTTCCTGCGGGGCCTGCACGCGCTATGCGTGTAGGTTCCGGCACGAATGTCCCATTTGTCGGGGTCTGCATCCAGGGGCTAATTGCCCGAGGGCCAAGCGAGGACGGGGAACGGGTGGAGAAGCGCCAGGCGGCCGTAAGCCAGGGGGACAACATCCTCCTCCCAAAGGGCCCCAGTCCGGTCAAGCTTGAACCATTGCGACGCCTATTGGCAAGTTATCCGGGACCGGATGCGAGCTACCTGGAGGCCGGATTTAGGGATGGTTTTTGTATACCTTTTGTTGGGCCAAAGGTGGCAGCGTTCGCTCGGAATCAGCAGTCTGTTAGAGTGTTGGAACAGTTAGTTCGGGACAAGATTAGCAAGGAGGTTGCAGCGGGCAGGGTGCTGGGGCCGTTTAGTTGCCCCTCAATACCTAATTTGAGGGTTTCCCCCTTGGGCATAGTTCCCAAGAAGGCAGCTGGGGAATACAGGTTGATTCACAACCTGTCTGTGCCAAAAGGGCGGTCGGTCAATGATGCTATACCGGAACACTTGTGTTCTGTGCATTATGCTTCATTTGACACTGCCGTGGCTATGGTTAGGGCGCATGGGCACGGGGCGTTAATGGGCAAATGCGATATTAAATCTGCATTTCGCATATTGCCCATTCACCCTGCGGATTTCGATCTCCTTGGGTTTAGTTTTCTAGGTTCCTACTATATAGATAGGGCTCTGCCCATGGGATGTTCGATTTCCTGTTCTATGTTTGAGCGTTTTAGTTCCTTTTTGGAGTGGGCCATTAAGGAACGCACCGGTTTGGACGCATGCACTCATTACCTGGATGATTTTTTCTTCTGTGGGGCAAGAGATTCAGGTCAATGTGCCTATTTGATGTTAGAATTTACAGCTTTAGCTGACGAGCTGGGTGTTCCCTTGGCTCAGGAGAAGACAGAAGGTCCGGCTAGTGTTTTAAGGTACTTAGGGATCGAGTTGGATTCGATTCAACGGCGCTGTAGATTGCCTTTGGATAAAGTCCTGGCCCTGAGGGAGCGTTTATCTTGTCTCCGCTTGCAGAAAAAGGTCACGTTGCGACAACTACAGGAACTAGTGGGGCATTTGAATTTTGCCTGCAGAGTGGTAGCCCCGGGACGCGCATTTTTACGTCGGCTTTGTAATACTATGAAAGGCCTTACTAGCCCTCACCATCATGTTAGGGTTACAAGGGAAATGCGGGAGGATTTAGCGGTTTGGACATCCTTTTTGGATGGCTTTAACGGGGTATCTTTCTGGCGGAAGGAGCTTTTGTTGGAGGCAGATATGCAAATACATTCAGACGCTTCCGGGGCGTTAGGCTTTGGGGTAATATGGGGCGACCGTTGGTGCGCCGAGCGTTGGCCTAGCGAGTGGCAGGATTCCGATGTATGCAGGGACTTAACCTTTTTGGAATTCTTCCCTATCTATGTGGCGGCACACATCTGGGTTATGGACTTGCAGAATAGCGTAGTACATTTCTGGTGTGATAACCAGGCCACAGTGCAAGTCATTAATACTTTGACATCCAGGAATAATAGGGTTATGGCACTAGTCAGGGCGTTTACTTTGCACTGCCTCCAAAATAACATTATGTTTCGAGCCCGTCACATCCCCGGGTTAGATAACTCAATCGCTGATGCTTTATCGCGCCAGCAGGTAGAGAAGTTCCGGGATCTCGCTCCTTGGGCCAGGGAAAAGCCGGAGGAAGTCCCGGTGGTCCTGTGGGAGATTGGCAGAACAAGGTAGAGCGAGCGGTATGGCTGTCTGTTGCCCCGAGTACACGAGCGGCGTACAGAAAGGCAAGTAGGGATTTCCAGGAATTTAGGTTGGCATGCTCTTTGAGCAACGAATGGCCCATTCCAGTTGACCATCTGCTGCAATTTTGCGTAGCGGAGAGAAGAAAGGGTTTGGGCGCCCGCACCATTTCAGGTAAGCTTGCAGCCTTGGCCTTTTGCTCAAAGAGCAAAGGGGTGCAGGACAATACAACAGATTTTAGGATCAGGAGGGCTTTATCAGGCTGGGCACGTGAAAAACCCTCCGGGCGGGATATGCGGTCTCCGCTGTCCCCGGATATTTTGGTAGGATTGCGGGGTCGTTGGAGCATGCTGTGTACATCTCCTTTCGAGGCCGCTTTATTTCACGCTACGGCCCTGACGGCCTTTTTTGGCGCATTTCGGATTTCAGAGCTGTTAGCGGCGTCAAAAGGGGATATGTCGGGCCGCGCCTTACAGCTGGGGGATGTTCAGTTGTCAGAGGATCGGGTCAGTATCCATGTACGGCGATCCAAGACTGACCAGTTGGGTAAGGGGCAGATGATTATCTTGTATGCTGCCCCTCAGAAGGAATTATGCCCGGTTCGGGCATTAATGGCTTTCCAAGAGTTTAGAGGTGCGGAGCCGGGATTCCTCTTCTGTCATGCGGACCGTTCTCCGCTGACTCAGTTTCAGTTTGCAGCTATTGCAAAACGGGCGTTGGAGAGTTTACAGTTGAAAGGTTTCAAATTTGGTACCCATTCCTTTCGTATAGGGGCGGCCTCCATGGCCGCAGTGTTGGGTTTGCCGCCAGCCCAGATAAAGGCAATCGGCCGATGGCGCTCACGGGCGTTTCAGTCCTATGTGCGAGCGTTCCCAACAACGGGGGGTGATTAGGCACTGTTGGGCTGACTAACATATGTTTGTTTTTAGATGTCCGGCCGGCGGAAGCCCCTGTGCGGGTCCTCATCTGTGGTCACAGCTACGTTTTCTGGGCTGGACGGAGGGCCGCCTGTACCAACTTCGGCACACAGTTGGGCTTGAGTGGCATGGCTAACATACAATGGGCTGGCAGGCGTGGGATGAGATGGGACCAACTCATCCCAGTGTTGATGCAGCGGCGTGCGGCCCAACCCCCACCTCAGGTGTTGTTACTCCATTTGGGAGGAAATGATTTGGGGATGTTAAAGGGCAAGGCCTTGGTGCTGCAGGCGACGGCTGATTTTCAAGTCATTCAACGGTGGTGGCCAGGGATTCTCATCATCTGGTCTTTTATTGTGCCTCGTTGCCAATGGAGGGCACCCTGTGACCCAAGGGTTTTGAACCGGGCAGGCAGGAAAGCGAATGGCAAGATTTGTCGCTACCTGCGGGCTGAGGGCGGCGAGGTTATAACACATCCTATGATTTTACCAGCGCGGAGGGAGCTTTACAGGCCAGATGGGGTCCATTTCTCGGACCTTGGGAATGATTTGTTTTTGGTGGATTTGCAGAGGGGTTTGCGGGATGCGATTGAGCGCAGATGGGGGGTTGGCGACAAAGCATAAGGCTTGTCGCACCCTGTGGCGGTTAGGCGCAGGCATCTTCACCTGGAAAGGGATAGGTGAGCATTCGCAGGCACCTAGCGGTGACTGGTAATGCCGGAGGCTCAACACCTGCGTGTCTTGAGGCCCAGGTGCTGAGATAAGGGTTACCTTTGGGGCGGACCTTCCTCACCCACTCGGCGTCATGAGGCCTGTGCTGGGGTGACACGGAAAGCCTCCCTACCCAAAAGGGGGGCCAGGGGGTGGCGTAATTGGCACGCCATGTCCTGGCCTGGATTTGACTCGCCCTATCTTGAGGATGGCGTTGGCCGTCTAGGATTGAGGATGCCCGCTAGTTTCCCCTTCTGCGAATCCATCAATAAATGTGGCCCAGTTTAAACCCAATTTTCTGTGTCGTCTCGTTATTTACTGCGTTCCGATTCCGCAATGGCACTACTCCATACCCACCTTGGGTGTGGTGGGGCGGTTGCGGCGGGCGCAGGGTGACGGGACGTGGAGGCTTGCCATAGGCGGGCTCCAGGGTTTTGGCGCCAGGGGAGGAGGAGGAGGAGGGGGAGCCTTTATAAGGCTGGGACTCCTCCCCTCCTTCCTCTTCGTTTGCGCGGCTCCCTCCCTCCCTTCCCTGTTGGCAGTATGGGAACGAAACTCCGGTTGTCCTTAGGAAACCAAGTAGGAATTTTTTGCTCATAATCTGTCATTGGTTGTGAGTTTTTTCGCCTCCTTCATACTGTGAGGCAGCAAGGGAGTATTAAATAGGTTAATTGGTTGGATCTAATTTGGTCACATTTAGGCGGTTAGGCGCGGGCATCTTCACCTGGAAAGGGATAGGTGAGCATTCGCAGGCACCTAGCGGTGACTGGTAATGCCGGAGGCTCAACACCTGCGTGTCTTGAGGCCCAGGTGTTGAGATAAGGGTTACCTTTGGGGCGGACCTTCCTCACCCACTCGGTGTCATGAGGCCCGTGCTGGGGTGACACGGAAAGCCTCCCTACCCAAAAGGGGGGCCAGGGGGTGGCGTAATTGGCACGCCGTGTCCTGGCCTGGATTTGACTCGCCCTATCTTGAGGATGGCGTTGGCCATCTAGGATTGAGGATGCCCGCTAGTTTCCCCTTCTGCGAATCCATCAATAAATGTGGCCCAGTTTAAACCCAATTTTCTGTGTCGTCTCGTTATTTACTGCGTTCCGATTCTGCAATGATACTAGATATGGGGTAATTTGGAGGAAGCAAAATAGAAAGATTTTGAGTTGTTGTTTTTTTAAAAAAAAAAATAGAAGACCACTTTGGAAGAATTTTCCTTATTTTTCTTCAGCAGTTTTTGTGGAGGCCTTGCTCCTCCTCCCAATACCACATGCACAATTCCCTGAAATACTGCTAGATATGGGGGTGCCAAAAGTTGTCCAGGATGACAACTGCTAATGGTAAACCTCACCTCTGAGAAACGATTGTAGAATTTCTCATTCCTTTGGATAAAGCACATCAGAATAAACTTTCCTGTGATGTAAAACAAGTTTCAAACAGGTTATGTATATTCTGTTGGAGTAAAGCAACACCACTTGTCATAAGTCATCCAAACCAGTGGGGGGCAATAGACAAAAGGGAACTTGTTTTCTTCCTCCCCTAATTTCTCCTTGCAAATACTCTTTGATATAGATTGCAGCTCTCAAGTTTTTCTCCCTCCCTCCCTCCCTCCCTTCCTTCCTCCTTTTTCATTGGTAGTAAGTATTTCTTTGTCAGAGCAGTACAACCATAATTACTTCACTCAACCTTTACTTCAATAACTATTTGTTTTCCCAGAAGATATGAACTCCCAATTCAATGTTGTTTGTTTCTGAATCAGCAGTGTGTGTATGTGTGTTTCCTTCTATAGCACTTGCCTTGTACCAGTTACATGCCGAAACTGCACAGCTATAACCAAACAAACATAATTCCAACATGATCAACCCATGTTTGAGCACTCAGAGAATATCTAAAGTGTATTCACAGAGTCCAATTGTAAGAAAATATTTTGGGAGGAAATTCATTAATTTCAGTTCTAAATACATGTTATTCTGCAGTAGAGGGCATTTCAAAACATTAAAAGAAATGTTTTATTTTGCTAGGGCACAAAACTGGTTGAAGAACCCTAAATTTGAATATTTGTAATTTCTGAATCCCAATTTCTGAATATTTGTAATTTAAATGGACATAAATATTATGTTTGCTAATCCAAACTGGCCATTTTCCAACTGTACAATGTAGTTACTGTAGCCCTGAATTGATTACTTCAAGCAAACATTGCTTGGGTTCAGACAACATGATAACATTGGTTTAAATAGTTGACAGTTGGCTATTTAACCCACCTTGGGTTATTGTGTTGTTTGGCCCAAATGTTTTAACCAATGGTTGGTTATTTGGTCAAAATAACCAACACAAATAATTAGTGCTAGACTGAAACCTACCCCCTATTTTTGGGAACTTTCTCTCTCCCTGCAAAAGAGGCATTTTCTATTCTGCCTCTTTCACAGGGAGGGGGGAAATTCAGAGAATTTTCTCCTTGGAGAGTGGGGCAGGGTTTCCACATGCCTTTTTCTTAAGTGTAGCTGGTTGCTATGTGCCCTTCTTCCTATTTTTTAGTTTTCCAAAACAACAACAACACCCCCATCCTCCAGCATTTGGATGAGTCCAGCAGTTCTAAGTGAATGCCTATTGGAGACCATGTGACATCACCCTCTCCAATAGGAATCCAATAAGCAATCCTGGGCTCCTGAAAATGCAGGGCTGTTTAAAAAAAATTAAAAGAAAGAAAGAAGACCTCTCAACAACTGGCTACATTTAAACAGGTATGTGGAAAACCTCTTCCCTTCCCCAAGGAGAAAATTCTCCAAAATTATCACCTCTCCCAGCCTCTTTTGCCTGAGTTTTCATTCCCCCCCCCCCCCATGAAATCTCAAAAATTGAATGATTGAAAGTTTTGGCACAACACTACAAATAACCAACACTATGCAGAGTTGGCTATTTGAAGCACTGTTGGTTATCATGTTGTGTGGAGGGCACTGTTGGTTATTTCTTTGGCCACTGTTGGTTATTTCATCAGCCACAGAGACACAAGGCAAGAGCGAGGGATGA
Source organism: Anniella stebbinsi (assembly GCA_029215795.1). NCBI lineage: Eukaryota > Metazoa > Chordata > Lepidosauria > Squamata > Anniellidae > Anniella > Anniella stebbinsi. The sequence goes on from JARDYH010000004.1 coordinate 146,395,846, forward strand.
GTAAATCAACTCACTGTGAATTAATAGTCAACTCAACACCACAGTTGATTATTATCATGTTGTGTGGGAGTACCCCTTAGATAAACATCTGCTGAGGTGATTATTACCCCACCGTTGACTATTGTGTTGTCCGAACACAGCCATTTACTTGCAGTTAATTCATATGTAATGGTACAGATCTTTAGATTACTATCTCCAATTCACATTTGGGATCCCAAATTTTGCATTGGGTGCCAGATTTAATATACAGTGAAGACCCCAAATGCCTGAATTTCAGGCAAACTCCAGGTTTGCCTCATGGCCTTACCCCTGTATGATACCCATGGATAATCTTTTAAGATAGGGTATGTGTAGTCATATTCCAGCAGTGAGCACAGAAAGCTTACAGAATCACTTCATAGTCTTATTTAATAGACCACTACTGAAATGCCTATTGTTATGACAGGCAGGGAAGATGAATGGAGAGAGGTCCCATTATAGTTCAGGGATCCCATGGAGGACCACAATACATGCACAGACTCACACAGCACCTCTCAGGTCAGTCTTTGTCTTGGCAAACAGGTTATGGATTGTCATGGGCAGGAACTAGGCTTGCCCTGGTGTTTCCAACTGTGATATTTAGGTTTTCTGGGAGTCATTTCCACTGAATGTAATGGGGTTTTCTTCTGACCTGAGTAGGCATGTATAGGATTGCTCTGTTAGTTACAAACAAATGCAGATTTGTGTGTATGTGAGTGTTCCATAAAAACACTGTTTTACATTTGGAGACCAGTTCATTCTTATCACAGTTGATGGAAAGTAACCTTTGTATAACTTACTGAGCAGGTATTCCTCGTCCCCCATTTCTCCTTGTTTTCTTCTTTTTCTCTCCTCTTGTTGTGCACTTACGCAGATCTATTTTGATTAAACAACCCTCTTGAGAGTTGAAAGTATACCGCAAGTGAGGCGTTTATTTTGGAGTGTGCATCACCCTCACACATGCAGAGAAAGAGAACAAAAAATAGATTCCATTAATATGTGTTTCAATAAGATGGAGTGAAGAGATGACTGCCACATTCATTGTTCCTGACATACTTTATGAATAATAAACTGAAGCTTGAATTGCCTTTTTTCCACAGACCAACTGTGTGAAATATGGTCTCAGTGGTACAGTCATTTCTCCATGAAAAAGAATCCTTAAATTTTTACTGCACCCCTCTTAGGTGAATTTCCTTTACATTGGTGCTTCCAGATGAGACATCTGTTCTGCAATCACACTGCCTCATTGATGGAACTTTATTTGGGAGGGGGGTGTTGAGATGACATTATTTTCCATACTAGAGTGTCCATATACAAAAGAAGGCAGGGCCCCTGCAACTTTAACAGTTGTGATGGAATTTCACCAGGGACTAATGGCATACAAATGACACTGGCTGAAATTCCTTTTTCTCTACAACTGTTAAAGTTACATGAGCCCTGACCTGGATTTTATCTGGTCACCCTAACCATGTTCCTGGGCCAGAATGCTCCTGGAAATTATGCCATGTAGTATAGTTGTCAGGGGCATTCTGGGGGAAGAAGAAGGCCAACCCCACCAGCCGGTTCCTTTTAGTTTCTGCCCAAAGTATGTCTATATATATATATATATATATATATATATATAATCTTACCCACCTCTCCCTCTGGATCAAGGCAGGGAACAACATTAAATACAAATAATATAAAATACATATAAAATACATAAAACTGATTTAAAACATATAAAACTAATACATTATTAAAATAACAATAAAACTCTTAAAATTCAACTAGATAAACCTGCCGGAAGAGATCAGTTTTTATAGCTCTCTTAAATTCTAAAAGACTGGTAAGTTGGCGGATCTCGCCTGGCAAATCATTCCACAGTCTGGGAGCAGAAGAAGAGAAGGTCCTCTGGGCAATGGTTGTCAGCCTAGGTTGGCTGTGAAGTAAATTCTTCCCAGAGGAACTGAGTGTGTGGGGCAGATTGTTTGGGGGAAGGTGATCCCGCAGGTAACCTGGACCCAAACCATGTAAGGCTTTACAGGTAATAACCAACACTTTATACTTTGCCCGGAAACGAATTGGCAGCCAGTGAAGTGATTTTAAGATTGAATCAATACTCCATGACTATTCAGAAGCACATCCTATTAGGTTCAATAGGGCTGTAAAGAAATACCCATATGTATAGCCATTTATGTGGTGTGATGTTCTGTAAAAACTCTGCATGACCTCTGAGAGATTATATTATATCAGTGTAGGCCTGAGGCCCGGTATTGTTACTGTGGTGAAGGTTTGTTTAGCAATAGCTGCTTGGTGATATTCTGAAGGAGGGGGAAAGAGTCAATCACTTTGAATATTGTTAGGTGGGGCCTGGATCAGGAATACTGATTATCTGGGCGTTCCAGCCAGGTGGAAAATAGCGGTTGGATAATAACATTACAGTTAAGGATTGCAGGTAAGTAGGCTTAGGACTGTAGCCTCAGTCTGCAATAAAGGGAACATGAGTTCTATGTACATATTAGCAGGTGTTCCTATAACATCTCCAACAGTGAATACTTTAAACACCTCACATTATTTCAAAATATCAATAGACATTTGAAATCTCAAACTTAAATCTAAATACAATTGAGAAAACACAGGGAAGATGCTGTTCCTTAAATAGGGGAGGAATAACTTGTGGGGCACCTGCCCCACGAGTTTGCCTAGTGCTGCTCGGCAGGCCCTGTTCTGATTAATATTGATCAGCAAGTAAATCTATGGTAGAAATCCTTACAGTTTGGGAAGTTGGCAATTTACATTGGGCCACAGTCTTCCAGTATACTTCCAGTTTCATATATTGGGGGCAGCTTACAAATGTCAGTCCTGAAACAAAATTAATTATTGGTGTGTTTACTAAAGCCCATTTGTACAATGGTTACAATTATATTTCTGTTGGAAAACCCATGTGAGACCATAGGATTCTATTATCTGTAACTAATTCAGGGTTTGGTGTGGGGGAGGTATAGACATTTTCATTATAAAGTAATATTTATAATGGAAAACATGTTGCTATTATTTCATGGATGGCAACATATAATACTTTCTCTGAGTTAAGGCACATTTATCGGCACGATGCAATTCAAAATGCATAGCAGCAGAGAAAATGATGGGATTGTAGCTTTCTCTGCAAGAGCTCATGCAATTAGGAACATATACTTGGTACATTTGGTAATGCCATTTCTTTATACAGATGTTTCTTTATACAATGAAAATTCTTCCCCTTCACAAAGACAATCCTTGTGGATGTGGTGGTGGTGTGGGCTTGAAGGTGGGAAGAAAAAAAGAAAAGGCCAAGAGAAAGAGCCTCTGACCATCTCCTTTGATAGGAGTCTACAGAATAAGATTGCAGTTTCAAAGCCTGGCATGTCCAATTAATAAAATCTCTGCTTTTCAGGCATGAGAAAGCCTAGAGAGACGTTGCCAGTCAAATTTGGTATTCCTATTATAGAAGGGCCAATGAGGGGAAAAAGGGTTCATTACAATTGATTGTTGGTTTGTTACAGTGTGGCAGAGTTATCATTGTTTATGGTGCCCTATTATTTTTTAAAACACCCTACTGATGTTTCTGGTTAAACAGACTTTGCAAGGTTTTCTGATGCTCCCAAACCTGTAAAATCTGTCTGACTAGAGATGGCAGTGGGCCAAAAATTAATGTGCCCACCTTTGCCAAGGACGACTGTCAAACTATTTTCACCTCTCTTAAAAATTATTATTCGTCTCCAGCCTTAAAGCCATTTCAGATATTAATGATTATTGAAAGCAACAGGAAACACAGCTGCTTGAGGCATCCAGTTCTTTTGCATTTCCATCATATGTGAAATAGATGTTACACTTTAACCAGATGGTAAATGAAAATCTATCTTCTATATATAAATAAAATATCCTATTCACTTCATTTGCAAGCTAACAAAACAGGCTGCTGTTTGCTGGAACAACACTGGACAGAAATTCAAAGGAATAGGACACAAAAATCTTAGCGGTGTAATCCTATTCCAATTCAAAATAATAAGTGATTTTAAACTAGGGTGACCATATGAAAAGGAGGACAGGGCTCATGCAGCTTTAACAGTTGTAGAGAAAAGGGAATTTCAGCTGGTGTCATTTCTATGCAATTAGTACCTGGTGAAATTCTCTCTTCATCACAACAGTTAAAGTTGCAGACACTATACTAGAGTGACCATATACAAAAGAAGGCAGGCCCCTGCAACTTTAACTGTTGTGATGAAGAGGGAATTTCACCAGGAACTAATTGCATACAAATGACACCATCTGAAATCCCCTTTTCTCTACAACTGTTAAAGTTACATGAGCCCTGTCCTCCTTTTCATATGGTCAGCCTATTTTAAACTGAACCTCATAGTGGTCAAATTACTGCAACCACATCTGGAGCTTATTTAGTTCACTGCTTCCATAGATACAAAATATCAATTTTGTGTTGTCAAAGATGCCAGAAATGCAAAGGGACTAGGAGTGAGTGAATACACATCCAATGAGTATATCGTTTTGAGGTTGTATAAGATAGCCTACGTTAATGGAGTCTTAGGGTGACCATATGGAAAGGAGGACAGGGCTCTTGTATCTTTAATAGTTGTATTGAAAAGGGAATTTCAGCAGGTGTCATTTGTATGCATGCAGCACTTGGTGAATTTCCCTCTTCATCACAACAGTTAAAGCTGCAGATCTTATACTAGAATGACCAGATACAAAAGAGGGCAGGACTCCTGCAGCTTTAACTGTTGTGAGGAAGAGGGAATTTCACCAGGTGCTGCATGCATAAAAATGTACTTAATGAAACAGTTTTACTGGTATGCTCAGAGAGCTGGTGCTATGTAATGGCTAAGGGTGCCATCCTGTTTACACTTACTTGGCAGTAAATCCTATGGTGCTCACTTCAGAGTAGACATCTTAGAAGTTCATAGTCTTAGCTAGGGATAGCCTCAGCTGGGAGTAAGAGCAAGCCAGTCTCTCAACTCCAGGCTCTGGATTTGAAATATAGAGTTAACAACAGTGCCCAACATTTCAGGTTTATGTATGTGAAGTGCTTTGCACGACTGAAATGTGGTAAGTGCTAAGGCATTCTAACAGACAAGTGATTGGAGCTATAAAGGGACATTTGTCATATGGAAGAGTTGTTTCTTGGCCTATGGGCAGGACCAGCATCGTCCCATGGCATCCTCAGGCAGCTGCTAGAGTCCCAGGAGCTTGGGAGGGCCCACTCATCTCATACCTGCCTACCCTGCCCTGCTTGGGAAGATTGGGACTCCAGTGGCCACAATTCATCTGACTACCACCATTTCATTCTTTTCCCAAGGCACCACATATGGTTCCAGTCCAGGCCAGTAGAGAGGGTGAATGTTGGCCACTGGAAAGAAAGAAGGAAAGAAAGAAAGAACATCATTCTGTCACACTAAACTCCTCTTGTGAAAGTTGAGGGATACATTTTCAGGAATGGACAAATCTGTCAGTTTCTTTCAGTTTCTCATTTCTTCAATTTTAAATTTGGTTCAACCCAAACCTTGACTTTTTTTTTTTAAAAAAAGTTTGCATATAAATTCATAAGCATATAGGGGCATATTTCTCCTAATATATGCATTTTAATGCATTTTTGCCTTACATACATTTCCTGTAACCAATTTTCCTAATATAATGCATTTTAATGGTAATTTATTCCTTTTTTTGGTTTAGAGAATTTCATTGCATTTTTAAAAAATTATCAGAGTCTTTCACTAATTCTATCAACATCCTTCCTGAAATGTGATCATCAGACCCAAACACAGTATTTCATAACAATGCCCTATCCATTCTGAATATTCTATTATTAGCATTGTCAGCAAACATTTTATGGTACCCAGAATTCCAAAGAATTTGGGCTAGTGAAGATATAACTTGGTATCGTGCAACACAGAGGTATACCAGCCCTCAAATAGATCCTTTGAAAATGTCTTTCAAAGCTGTTTCAAGTTTTAATTTTTTATTGACTGCTGCTTGGCTGTTCTGATTGCAAGTCTCTGGAGAATGCAATGAGGCAGAGAGAGTTTGTTATTGCAGTCTGCATGGCAAGCATTTTGCAACGTGTGTGTCACCAAAACAGCTGTTCACCATTTTTTTTTTAAAAAAACTCCCATTGGCTCTGAGTACTCTGGAAAACACTGGAAAAACAAATACTCTTTCCTCACAATTTTGCCTCCTAAGACATCATGAAAAGTGGGAAGCAGTCCTTGGACCGATCTACACCAAGCAGGATATGACACTTTGAAAACGTTTTGAAAACTGTATATGGAGTGTATCCTGGGCCCTAACAGTTGTCACTACTGTTATAAACCGTTTTAAACCATTTTAAAGCAGTAGTGTAGATCCTACCCTTCAGTAATGTCACTCTTATACATGGGATTTTGAATGGGTAAGTAGTGTGCATTAATGGAAAAACATAATTCCTAAATATCCTCAATGTTAGTGAAATGTGTTTGGGAGTGGAGCTCTGTGGATTTTGTCAGCTTAGCCCTCCAGACACCTGCTTGTGGATCTATGAGCCGGCTCAACTTGGCGTGCATGAACTTGGGCATGCTCATGGTCTCTGCTTTTCTTTTCTTTGTGCAAATCCCAATTTCATGCTGGTAACATTTATGGAAATCATGACTTTTGCAAAATCATGCACGTAAATAATGCAATTTGCACACAATTGCAGGTGTAAATGGTCCTTTACGCCTGCATTTTTATGCAAACTGAAGTATTTATGGTCATGATTTTCTGAGCTGTGAATTTGCGCAAATCGCAACTCATGGGGGGGGGGAGGAAAGCATGAGCTTTCATTGGGAGCCAGTGAACCATGTTGTGGCTCGCACCACATGCATGCCAGTGTTGGGCAACCCACGGGAGTTCGGCGAGCAGAGCGCGAACAGGATGCAGGAGAGTTTGCCAATCCCTAAATTCCTTAAAAAATGTTTACCCAGTTGTACAACCATAAACGAAGAGGGCCCATGCATAGCGTTATGTGTGTCCCACCTCTCAAAGTGGTGAGGTGTTTCAGGAGTGCAGTCTTTACCTATGTTTGTTTTCTGTTAGAATTACTTCAATCAAGGATGTAAGATTTGAGTTGTTTTACAAATATAGAGGTTGAGCCTAGGTGGAGGCAGACAGCATAAATCAGGGGTAGGCAGGATGGCGCCCCTGAATATCTTTCTTGTCACCCACAGAGGTGCCCTATCCCTTTTACTTTTTTAAAAAAAACAAAACAAAAGAATAACCAATTTTCTTACCAGCAGCTGGGATCATTTCAAACCAGGGTGAGGACCTCCAGCTGCCACCATCCTCATTTGCCACAGAAATGACACATGTGGGGGCTCAAAAACATTCTTAGGAAATCAAGATGGTGGGCAGGTCCAGCCCAATATTTTCCCCTGCAGCATATCCAACCACTAAGGACATTTCAGTTTTGTTATGGATGTTATATTTCCATCTATGTTTCATGTATTATCAGGTTTTTTTCATTCCGTCATCCATCGCCATTGATGGAATTGGATTTTTCTAGGCTTGTACAAGAATTTTGTTCCTGTATGCAAATGCACATTTGCATCAGTGCACTAACGTATACTTGGGCTAATGTGCATTTGCCCAAATCCCGCCCCCCACAGTAAGAAAAAGACCACAGGTCAATGGAATCTGCATTACTCAAAAAAAGCCAGTCCATTGCAGAATCCATAGGTCAGATTTATAGAAATCCAAACTGATTTGAGAACATTTAAGATTTTTTTTCTGACATCCCTGCTATCCACCATGAAATATAAGAGAAACAAGAAAAGGGGACTTTGAGTTGTGAGATCTAATTCTGCACATTGTCATCCTTGTTTGTCTATCTTGTACGGCACTTTCCTTTTTTGTTAAAAAGAAAGTGCAAGACAGGCCCCAGTAATTCTGCTTAGAGGATGCATGAAGCATAAAAACAGGAGATAGTTTAGTATATTGGGGCTCAGAGAGTACTCAGTCTTTCAAGCAGATTACTAGTCCTTTGTGACTAGCCATACCTCCTATGTCAGTCATTTTGTGGTGGTGCTTAGTAAAGTTTCTCAAATTGCTACCCCATCCCAAATTGCTTAACCGTGGCATAAAACTTACAGAAGCAAAATCTATTGTCCCAAAGCAGTACTTCAGGAAGTACATTCTCAAGCTTGTGATGCCTGTTCGCAAAATGGTTACTCTGGAAAATGTGCCCTTTAACAATGCACACTCTTATGCTTTAGTTATTGGGGGGGATGTGCAGTTTGGTGCATACTTTACAAAAAAATGAGATCTAAAGCCGTGCTTTCCATGTTTGAATTGGGTGGTGGCAGGGAGCTTGCAATCAGGAATGGGAATGAAGTGGACCAGTTTTTGACGTGAAACTGAGAACTCAATGACCATGAGCCTCACTGGTTCTCCAATCTCCTACACAACATGTTATATGTTCATATTGTACAGATATTGGAGGAATCCATCAGGGGGTGGAGTTTGCTGAGCTTTCATCAGCTTGGCTCGCCCAGACTTCAGCTCATTTCGCCACATGGTGACCTGACTTTATCTGCATCACGTCAAGCCAGCTTGCCAATTTTCCCAGTTTTTGTTTTATTTACATAAATAGAAATGTGTGCAAATAGCCACAAATGGTGTAATGTATGAATGTTGGGCATGATTTGCATAATTCATGCAAATTTGTGTATGTTGTACAAATTGTGACCAAAATTTGCATGCAGTATGTATTCCTATTTACATATATTTTAAAAATAAATAAAGACGCAGAAAAAGTTCCCAGATTTCAGGAAAAGCCCCACATCTAAGCCCAAAAATGTTAACCACTTCGGGTGCTAACCAGGAGTTCTTTGAACCTAAGAGAGCCACATTCCACAGCTACAGACATCCCTATCATATTATGACATTCAAAGAATTCTTGGAATGCTCCTTAGCATCCACTGAACAAAATACCAAATGGAAAATTATATACATGTTACTGGAATTTGTACAAGAGCACAGCTTTTGGACTTAACCTTCTGGTGACACCTTATAAATCTATAATAACAGTCTGAGCATTCCTAATATTGCATGAATTATACAAGGTATTAAAAACCTAGAAAATAATATTATCCACTGGAAAACATAAAGGGACTGTGCATACACCCATCCTGTCTTCTTATTGGATCTCAGACAACAGTTTCAAGTTAGCCAATTCTACTTAATACCACTGTATATCTCCAAAGGTTATCATACACCTGTGCTCACTTAGTCTTAACTGAATATTACAGCAATATTCTGCAACTGTAAGACAGGTGTATGTCTGTGCCAAGAGAATCCATCTCCTACGATGTATAAATATCTGCTCATCCAAACACCATCAGTGTAAAATGTTATGCAAAATAATCTCATCAAACAGATATACTATACCTTTAGGGAATAATCCACAAATGTTTCCTGCCATGTTAGTGCAACCTGACCCAAGGCCTACACCAGTGCAACCAATTCCTGAGATGGAGGCAAGACAATAAAGAGACGACACAACTGTATGGATTGAAAATCAGGCCACATTTATTAAATTAAATCTGCAAAGGATCCCTAAGTGGCTACTCCACTATGCTGGCACTAGCTGGTCAGTGTAATTGGGTGAAACATTCTTGCCTGATGGATGTCAATTAAAGAATTGGCACTGTGATGTTCCACTGTTTAGGGATGTGAATGTGTTGCAAAAGTTATTATTGTTTGGAGTTGCAGGTCTGGGTGAGTACGGAATGAGTGGTAAGTGAGTGCTGATTGGTTAGTTGTTTGGAGTGCCTGGATTGGTGGAGTGTGTGAGAGTGGGAGGAGCTGGGGAGCAATATATATATATATATATATATATATATATATATATATATGTCAGACAGAGGGAGAGCTGACAGGGTTGATTTGGGTTGATTTGAGGAGGGGGTTGATTGTGGGTTGTGCAGGGAGAGGGGAGAGAAAGAGAGAGAGTATCTGATGAGGTGTTTGTTTGTTTGATTGAGAAGAAACAGTTTAGCTTTAAGAACAGTTTGAAACGTATAAGGATTGTACTTGAAACCACTATGCAAATGAACTGAGGAAACCAATAAGCTTACTGTGCACGCAATATAATTGATGTTAATGTTAATAAATCTTGTTAATTTCATCCAACCGGGGTCACTGAAGTGTACCTGAGGAAGGTACTGGTGGCAGCGGGAACATAGATGCTTGTCTGAGGCCAGGTTGCAGGGCTGTAGAGCTGTGGGGCCTAATAGTAAAGGTTGGACAGGGGCAGCAGCAGCAAAGGGGCTAGGATAATGCCTACACCAGTGCAACCAATTCCTGAGAAGGAGGCGAGACAATAAAGAGAAGACGCTACTGTATGGATTGAAAATCAGGCCACATTTATTAAATCAAATCCGCAAAGGATCCCTAAAGGGCTACTCCACTATGCTGGCACTAGCTGATCAATGTAATTGGGTGAAACATTATTGCCTGATGGATGTCAATTATAGAATTGGCACCCCTCAGCATTTCCCCATTTGGGGAAAGGGGAGGACATCCCGTGTCACATCCCCCTGGGCCTCGAAACACCAGGTGTGTGAAGGGAGATGACCCCACAGGCAATCCTTATCTTCCCATGGGGGCCACAAAACCTGCAACAGGAGGCCCTCAGGCATCACCTGTCACCACCAATGATGCCTCAGAATGATTACCATCCCTATCCCTATTAATGTTTTTAATTAGTTTTATGTATTTTATGTTATTTGTACTGATGTTGTTCCCTGCCTCAATCCTGATGGAGAGGTGGGTAAGAAATAAATTTATTATTATTATTATTATTATTATTATTATTATTATTATTATTATCCAGACAAATATAACCTGCCCAAACCAGCCTACCTAGGGGAATGAGACCAAATGAACCAAAGGAAAACCTATGAAATCAACCTAAGACACCCACTTATACTGTGAATTAGCAAAAAGACACACAGTAAGCCAATTGGATTGTGTGCCAGAATTCCTGCTCGGCCATTAAAAGAGTGATCAGTAAGCCTTCACACTGCATACAGGGAAGGAGGGAGGGAGGGAGCCATGCTTCAAAGAGGCCGGGAGGAGGGCACCACAGACCAATATTGCCTGGTAAGCCCCTCCTTTGGCCAGTGACACCAGCAAGCCCTGCCAATGATAGGGCTTGCCGGCCCATCCCTCAATTCCTCCTCCACACCCTCCACAGCCCCTCTCCCCATGGTCAGGCAAGCTGAATGCAGGATAGGGCATTAAGCTTCACTCAACTCTCTCCTATGCCAAAGAGGACGTTTCTTGTGAACATTTTCTTAAAAACGGTATGAAATTCCAGCTCTATAACAATCAAAATAATAAAGGGAAAAGCAGAGCAAGTCCAAACATGTCTGAGAGACAGTCTAAGAAGAACTTATTAGCAAGTCTGTGACCCCCCCCCCCTCTTACTGTATCTGTTTAACAGGGAGGACACAATCAGGGATGTTTGAGCTTACAGAGGTTCTCTGAACGGCACTTCGATGCTCAGCTTGCCTCGCTCACATTTTTGCCTGTGACCTGTTTTACTTATTGTTTGAATGGGGAAAGTGTACATTTCAAAAGTGTGTGCATTTCCATGCATATTTTTCAAAAGTGTCATACACAGAGAGAGAGGGGGGGGAGGGAGAGAAGAGGCATTGAAGCTCTTTCAGCTTGAGGGGCTGAATTCCATTTTGGAATTGAGGGACTACATATTGGTGGTGGGTAGGGCCAAAGGCAAAAAGGGGCTGAAAGGGAAAGGGACAGGGTAAAATATAGGGCTGTGCACGGATCTGGATCCAGATCCCGAATCTGGAGCGGATTGGGCTGATCCGGGCCTCCTGAATCTGGATCCGATTCGGATCCGGTCACAGCACTCCTTCCCGCTCCTCCCTCCCTCCCCCCACTCTCCCTGCTTACCTGCTGCCTCCTCCGTGTCATCCCCCGTCATCCTCTCTCCTCACTGTGTGCCACCACATTTCCCACTCACATTGGGTGATGATGTCAACACGGAGGAGGCAGCAAGTAAGCAGGGAGAGTGGGGGAGGGAAGGGGAGAGCAGGGAGATCAGGAGGGAGTGCTGTGCATGGATCTGGATCAGATCAGGATCTAAGTTGGATTGGATTGGGCCCGATCCGAGTTGGATCTAGGTGCACAGCCCTAGTAAAATATATATAAAAATACATATTTTAGCTTAAAGCCCTTACTGCCAGCGACTAAGCCTTAGGAGAAGTATTCCAAAGTTTAGAATGTGGGGGATGCAGAAAAGTCAGGAGAGTACCAAATGATGGATGGTCAGGAGAAAGGGGGCTGTCTGGAGAACCCTGAAGGGCCGGATCTGGCCCCCAGGCATGAGGTTATGCAACCTGTCCCAAAGTATTTTTATGCTAATGAAGAATACCTTAGGACCAAGATATCTAAAGGCTGCCTTTTCATATAAGAGCCCATTGAGAGCACCATCAGAGTCCCTTTCGTATGTTCCAACAACCCCAGAGAGAGATGCTTTGTTGGAGCTAGTGAAAGAGACTTTGCAGTAGCTGCACCAAGGCTGTGAAACTCCATTTCCTGGGAGTCTACTGACCTTCGTTTTTAGAAAGGCATTCAGTATATCATTTCAACTTGCTGCTTTGAACATGTCTCTGTTTTGGGGATATATAGGAAGACATTTGATATGTAATTTTAACTTGCTGTTTATGGAATATTTTAAATATGTCGAGGGCTGTTGCAGTGATTTCCTACAGCTCTTTTCATGTTTTCATATTTAGCTTGTAAATCAAAGGATTTTTTTAATTGCTAAATGTTTGCTGCTTTGGGTGTTATAAATTGCCTTGAACTCCTAGGAAAACAGGCAAGGTATCGATGTTTTCAAATAAATAAATAAAATAAGCAATCATAAATAAAGACGCCGGAATATAGCCATTCTTAAACTGCAGCAAAACTTATAGTTCAGTTCTATGCCGTTCTTCAGCTTCATCCATCACTGCCATTAGCATATAAGTAGCCTGTCACTGTGCTTTAATAATATAATCATCTATCTTGCCGAATCTAGTGTCTTTGTGCTTTCAGGTAGCAATTTCCTGCGGATACAAGCTGTTATACCAATTGCTTTTGAACCACAAATATATGTGTTATATATGCTCACCAAAATTCCTAATTAATGATGGGTGTTTGAATCCTAATTCATCTATATTACTCTGTATAGTGTTAATTTGTCTCTTAATAATTGCATTCCTCATTTCTGTCCCCCTTTTTTAGCCACTTCTTTCAATTTAAGTTTAACCTCCATCATGTTAATGAAACTAGGTGTTATGTTACGTATTAAATGTAGGGCTGAATAGAAATGTACCAATTAACTCTGCAGCCATATTTGCAGGCTTTGAAAATGTGCCTATTTCACTGTTGCTTTCCAGAGGCATTAGTTCATTGACTCCACCATTTGAACCCACCTTTCCATTTTACCTTTGCGTGACTTCCTCTGTGGCTATTCACAGCCATGATGTACACACACAGCCTTTTGGTTGCCAAAAGGCATAAAAACCTATCTGGTTGTGTAAACATAGAGCTGGGAGGAAAGAGTCACTTGGTTGCCTAGGCAACTAGGAGAGTTTGTCTTCCAGCAACTACATAGCTGTCATCATCATGGCTATGATTAACAAGAGAAGAAACAAGCTTCAAATTAAATTGGATGAGCCCCACACAACCCTGGGTTTACTCCTAAAAAATTCTGCTGTGCAATACCTCTGACTAATCTGAATTAAATATAGTAAAATATAGCAATCAAAATTAAAGTTTGTGTTTAGTTCCTTTCAAGCATGACTTGAGGGAGGGGATCCCCATGTAGAAAGGGCATCACTGTCCCTACCTCCAATCTTGCATAGATGTGAGTCTCTCAATACATTGCTGAGATACACAAGCAGATGGGGTCTGTCATGTTCATATCCTGCTTGTTGGCTTTCCATAGGCATCTGGTTGGCCACCATGGGAATGAAATACTGAAAAGGCCTTGATGTGATCCAGCAAGCTCTTCTTATGTTCTTACTAGTTTAATATAGCATTGTGGGTGAGATTTACTGCATGCCAGACAACAAAGACAAGGTTCCCAAGGAACTTAGTTAAACCAAAACAGTACATTTTTTAAAAAAAAATCTAAATACCTGTAACAATTTAGACACAACTGGAGAATGTTCTACATAACCCCTGTGTAAAATGTGTTGTGAAATGTTTAGTAACATCCTTTCCAATATTGATGGTTGAAAATCTGATTATCTACTAATACCTATTGTATATTTTATACAAACGAATTTAGTCCAGTGTATTGTGATTCATTCCTTGCACTTGTAGGCTGCCTGTACATGAGAGGTTTAACGCTCTTTCAAGTCTCATTAAAATTTTTACCTCTACATGAGCGAAGCGCAAATCGGGAGTTGAGGAGCGTTATCTATCCGATTATGCGCATTATCGAATGTGCGTTAAATAGCAAGTTTTATTTTGCTGCGGCCGTTAAAGTGCATTTTGACTATGTGAACAAGCGATTCTCCGCATTAACAACTTCTAAAGCGCATTTCAAACAACCGGTAAGGCCACCAGTTGTATGCTCAATTACCTCCTGCGTACAGTCATTTACCATAAAGCACTTCCGAGAAGATGCGCATAATTGGAGAACCAGGCAAACCGAATTCTTGTAGAGGGGGTCATAGTGTTTGGATTTAAATGAGATTTACTGCAGCCACTCTGGCATCTTTGCTATAGTAGAGCTTCTAGAACTGTACATTTCAGTCACCCTATGATTTCACTGGAGAATAGATAGTTATCCGGGAGAGGGGGATAGGACAGACTTTGCACATTCTTGAACACTGTGGCCTGAGTGACAAGGAATGAAAGAATGCTGCTTTGGTGACTAAATATTAGGGTTGTCATAAGCAGATGTTCTCATCTATACAACCCCTCTCTTCAAATCAGACTTCTCCTAGACAAAGTGCCAATCTTATTGCCAATGTCACTTGGAACTAATGAGAAAAATATCATGTAATAATTATGCCAGCTTTGTTTTGATTCAGGCTGTTTATTAATGAGGCTTATGAGCAGTAGGGATGTGTATCGTATCGTTAAAATGTACGATAATAATACAATATGCTCTTTATTGTGCATGTGTTTAACGATACCGATACGATAGAAAAACCTCCGCTAAATATCCAATCTGATAATTTTCAGCCCTATTATATCGGATTATCAGACATATAAATAAACCTATAACTTCTGCATTTTAAAAGTTAGAGGCTTGAAACTTGGTCACAGGGCTTATGGGGTATGCCTAAGTATGTGTATGAAATTTGAGATCGATCCCTCCAACCCTCGATTTTATATAAATTTATTAAAGATTGTTTAAGTTCTGACAGATCAGAATGACAGTTCACCATGTGCATACATTCAGACCCGTCAAAAAGTTGCAGGATCTTTAATAAATTCATATAAAATCGAGGGTTGGAGGGATCGATCTCAAATTTCATACACATGTCTAGCACATATGTGCCAAATTTCAGTTCAATCCCTCCACCCCTGTATTTTATACGGATTTTTGAAAGATCGTGCAACTTTTGACCTGTCAGAACTTAAACGTTCTTTAATAAATTCATATAAAATCAAGGGTTGGAGGGATGAATCTCAAATTTCATACACATACTTTGGCATACGCCATAAGTATTGTGACCAAGTTTCAAGCCTATAACTTTGAAAATACAGAAGTTATAGGCATTTTTTCTAAAACATTCAGCTCTATAGGGCACAATGGGGCTGCAAATTAAATATCGGATTTCCAATAATTATCGTGAAGATGATACGATTAACCTACAATATTATCGGAGATGATAATTCTATTGGTCCGAAATTCCGATAACGATAAAATACGATATTTTCGGGCGTGCACATCTCTAATGAGCAGACACCTATACTGTTTCCCCACCTCTTCTCCTCCCTTATTTGCTACTTAGTTCTGCTGGATGTTGTAGGTTTCGCATGTGTCCTGAGTTTTTCCTCTTTTAAAGCTCATTAACAAAGATTAGCCAGGCTTCCACACCACCAACAATTAGGTACCCATATTTAAATGCTAGGTTTGTAAGCTGGGAGAGCAATTTGTTCTTTTTCACCAATACTCCCAAGATGATTTGCCCTTCGAGATTGGCATTGGGGACTGGCATTCCATCCAATGGGAAGAAAAATGAGAGATGGGAACAAAAATGTTCCCCGCCTCGATCTAGACGGAGAGGCGGGTAAGAAATAAATCGTTATTATTATATTATTATTATTACTGAGGTCCATCATTGGGAAGATAGAAGGGAATATGCATAGCCTTCTGTGTAAAATGGATATGCAGAAGGGGCTGAAGTACAGGGTATCTCCCTCCCCACCCCCCACAATGTGCTGCCTCCATGCTCCCCCACTGATAGTCCATTTAATGTTTGTCAAAAAAGAGTTCTCCTTTCATACAGATGTATATGTGGAGAGCTCCTACATGTGAGGAGGGACACTACCCAATCAGTCCCCCACGACTCTTTTTGTATAGGTGAAAGATGGCACATTTCAGACCTCTGCACATACAGGCATTTGTGTGGAGTTCCTGCATCGTGTGATCTTATGAGCATGGAGGAGGGATATGAATGACCGTTCTTCCATTGCTGGAACATCTTTGGTATAATTAAGCAATGGGATAGGGGCTAAACCAAAATTTATATATGGAATGCTCACTGCCACTTTCAGACCTGTTTTGGTCACTTTAATGGACATCTACGCCAATAAAAATAAAAAGTTCCTTTATTGCTTTTTCAGATATAGTCAGAAAAAAAATCATCTATCTATCTATCTATCCATCCATCCATCCATCCATCCATCTATCATCTATCTATCTATCTATCTATCTATCTATCTATCTATCTATCTATCTATCATCTATCTATCTATCTATCTATCTATCTATCTATCTATCTATCTATCTATCTATCTCTATCTCTCTATCTGAGTTCCATCAGTGTCCAGGTCTTGCATAAATATCCATTACAAGTCTCTCAAATATTTCCAGCATGACAGGATATGACAGACACAGTATGATTTAATTCCATGATCAATATGCTTTTCAAATACATATCAGTCTCATTATTCGCAGGGATTAAGAAGTCATTCATAAAAGTGGTTTATGTTCAAGTGGTTTATGTGAAGTCCCCCCTCCCTAATTAAGTCATTTTCATTCCCTCATGACACAATCTTCATAGCTGATTGAACACAGAGGCTGAATAAGCATAATCTTTTCTAATAATTTCAGTATGTTCTGTTAAGTGTCAGAGCCAGAGTTAGCGATGATTAAGTTAAAATAACTCTGACTCATCTTGTAAAGGAATATTGTAGTCGGTGTTGCAGAGGAATTAATTACTGGGAGATATATGGCATTATGCATTGACATATTCAATGATGCATTTGGTCTTCATTAAGGGCAAAGGGGTATCATGTTAATTCCCTCAATCGAGGGTCAAGAGGGGTGAATGAAAGGTCAAGGAAATATAGCAATGCAAATTTTGACACTCTGAATTATCATACTTGCGTCAGTAGACTCTACCAAGGGAGCAATGATAATAGATTAACCAATCTTTGAATAAAATGATGTCATTTTAACCTCTTTGGTGTAAAAAGGGCTAATTTGTTCTTTGTTAACCATACTGATCTCTCTGTGCAAATTGGTTATTTTTATCAGCTCTAGTATTTTATCAGGGGCCTTGTAGAGTCCACTATAGTTTACTTTGCCCTATCTGGACATCTGTCCCTCTCTGTTCATCAATGGACCAGCTGATCTCTTTGAGTAGTTTCTAAATTGCAGGAAAGATCCAATGATATCCACACTCTAGCATCATTGCACATTGCCAACAGCACTTGCTAGTGCAACAGATTTCCTTAGAAACCCATTGCATTAACAAACGAACATTAACAGACAACACTTTGGGAAACACACTTATCACTAACCACACCTAGTGCTGTTGCCACACCACCATGGAACCATGCCCTGTTGTTTGGTTTGCCTAACTACACCCTAACCTAAACTCCTCTGATCTCTGTCGTTCTCCGGCCAGTCTGTTCCACATTCCAGCTTCCCTAAAAGAATGCACAGCTCAGGGCAGCCATTTCATGGCTGTAGCTGGTGGCCACGTTGAGGCTGTGGCACTTGCCAGTGCCCCCTACAAATGTGGATGTTGATCTCGGTGGCCATTATGAGGGCTGCTATGGCTCCCTGCAGCCATTACAAGAGTGTGGCTCAGAGAATTCAGGGGGTTGTGGCCATTAGCTAGCATTGTGAGCCATATGTGAGGATTTGGGGTGAGTACACAAAATGGCTGCTGCTGCATTCGGAGCTCATAGGCAGATCTTGTCAGCAGAGGTCCTGTGGACTGGGCAGAGCAACCTGGCTGATTTCAGCTGTTCTTACCATGATAGCACTGGTTTAACCACAGGGATTGTACAGATGACATACTAAGTCATGGTTAGGACTGCTAACCCTATTGCAGCATGTGATATGGGAAGGTGGTTAAACCATGGTTATATAGAAACCATTGGTTAGGGAAATGCCCTACACATGACACACTATGCCACAATGATTAGCTTAACCATGGGGTTTAGCATGTTATCTGAACAAAGTCAACATTGATGTTGCGTGAGCATTGGTTTCCACTAGCACAATGTCAACAGAGATAGGCCATTTCTACACCACATGGGTGTAGAGGGTGGGAGGGGTGGCGATCTCGGAAGTGCCTGCTTCTGTGATCATTGCTGTAATACACACTAAAAGTGTGATCTCAGCTTCCTCCCGGGTCATCGCGCATCACACCCACCATTTTGTTTTGTTTTGTTTTGCTCTGGGAAGAGCGCACTTGTGCTCCATCACTCAAGGTTAGTAAAAAAAAAAAGTGTGTGCGAAATTGGAGCCCCCACCCCTTCCCTGCCCTCCTGGGGGAGGCAAAACTGGTGCTACCACCTCCTCTGATGGGGACAGAGCTGCACAGTGTGGCTCCATGCCCATTGCTGCTGCCGCACTTACTCACGAGTAAGTGCAGCAGCAGCTGGGACAGGCGGCTACATCTCCCACAGGCCCGGGAACTTCCCAGGAACGTGGAAGATTCAGGATTTTCCAAGGATCCCTTCTGCCTGCCCCCAGGAGTCCCTGTACGTTATTTGGACTCACAGGGGCCAGCCGGGGGCTATCCCAAGCAAACAGCCTTGTGTAGAAATGGCTGTAGTGCATGAACCGTTATGGATCCTTCCCTGTGTTCCAATTAGAAATGTCACCTCTGCAGTCCTGCCTGGTCTTCGGACACTCATGGGGGGCTTCCATTATGAATGAACTGGGGCAGAATTACACCAAGACTGGGAATCTAGCCCATTCTGGACAGCATTCATTAGCTCACATAAGGAGACAGTCCCATCTCTGATGCTGCTTCACCCTTTGCAGGCCCACTCATCTTGGGCTAATCAAGTTTCAAGAACCCTTTGTAAAGGGTCCTATGCATTCATGTGGGTAGAGTCCATATGTGTACACAGCCTATGCATGATCCATATCCTGCAAACCTGAAGGGATGTAGGAGGTCAGAGGTTGCCAGCCCTATGTTCAGGCGAAGCTGGCATGATCCCAACTCTTCCACATATTCATTTCTCTAAACTGTGTTACCAGTGAAGCCATATTCTTACACAGATGCAAGATACACATGCAAATTTAAAAGGATGATGATAATTATGACAATGATGATAATGATGATAATGATGATAATGATGATAATGATGATGATGACTATTTAATGATGACTATTTAATGATTGTATAGTGTTTCATGTGTTCAAAGTGCTTCAGAACCTTCCTCAACTTGGTGCCCCCTAATTGTTTTGGATGAAAACTCCAAGCATTCCTGATCCTAGGCTATGCTGGCAGAAGCTGATGACATCCTGATTCCAAGATGTTTGGAGGTCACCAGGGTGGAGATGGTTGCTCTAGTTCACAACAACCAACCATGAGTTCATGAGTGATACTGGCAAAATTTGAACTCTGAACTTCTTACTTTGTAGCTCAGTTTCTTAGATACCATGCTACACCAGCTTGAGCTTTAAGATTAAAGATGCCTTCCCAGCCTGGTGTGCTCCAGATATTGTGGACTTCAACTCCCATCAGCCCTAGCCAGGAATGCTGGGAGGTGTAGTTACAGGAAGAAGAAGGGAAATTACTTGGAGGAATGAAAGAGTTTCTTGAGCCTGCAACATAATCTCACTGCTTCTCTGAACTACTTTACAAAATTTTAAATCCTTTGAAATATCCAAAGTAAAATTACAAGACATTGTCGTCCTCCAGTGGGACGTCTAGATTAGAAACAGCCCAACAGAAGACGGAGCAGTGTTTCAGCATATCATGTTTATTTGCTGCTTGTACTACACTATATATTTTCCCACCTCTACTTAGGTCCTAACTACACATTGCATGCAAATACATGTTGTTTTTATTTTTTAAAAAAAGTTTGATAGTTGATTTTTGTAGAGAGCGAAAAGATTTAGGAGCAGAGAAGCAGTGGGGATGGGAGAGGGATTGCTTAACTCCTTTCCTATCTACTGCCTCTACTCTCCAAATTCTTACCTCCATGTCACTTTCCATAATACGGTGTTTCCAATGTGTTTGTGCTGGTAGAGGTGGCAGAAAGAGCCCATTCCAATCTGTCCCAAGCCCCAAGCCTGCTATTTTAAACATTGGAATTACATTTCCCATGATGCCAAGCAGTGGTATAGTGGAGCCAGGGCTCACAGGAAAGGCAGTGCTGGCACTTTGGTGAGCAGGAACGTTGACACCACCTGCCACTATGCCCACCTCTCTGTTCCCTCTTAGCTTAGCTGCAAGCCACATTGAAGCTGGGTAGTGGTGGTGAGGAAGAATGTTGTATTGCAAATGTTGTTCGGTGGCTTGGTTTTGAATTTCTCTACAAATAGGGTAAAGAATTTTGAGAGGCCCCAAGCGCACAGCTCTAGTTTGTTCACATGGATCAAGACAATTGCCTGCAATTCTGAACTCTCCTTGTGCTGATTAGGGTGAACATGCCCAGCAGTATCTTGAGCCTCAGAACAGGTGGCAGCTTGACTTTTAGGGCAGAATGAAGCTTGTCCCCTACCATTTCGGCCTCTGCCAGCTTGGGATTTTATAGATTTGATCATTGGTATCATCTAGAGTGGAGGGATTCATGAGCTGCCCAAGTCCATTTATCTGAGCTGTTCTGGGACCCTGCAGATGCAGAATCCAATAAGTCCATGACTTGATTCAAATGGATATATATGAACCTAAAAGCTTCAGCTATGAGGCGGTATATAAATGATGATGATGATGATGATGATTATTATTATTATTAATAATAATAATAACCACTGAAGGCTTGTAATGAGATTTCCCCATCTGAGCAACTTGTCACTGGAGTGAAGTTCACCAAGCTGTTCTCAGGCTGCCCAAACCCATTTGCCCACTCAATGTTTTGTTGACATATGAATGAATTTTGCCTGAAACATTTGATCAGTCTTAAGATTTACTGGGAAATTTCAGGGGGTTATTTTTACATTGCCCTCATAAAATCTTAAAAGTTACCAGTACATGTCAACATTCACCAGTACGTGTCAAGATTCATATTCTGATCTTTGCTAGGGTTGTCCAAAATTGGCCAGGACTCACCTTGTGAGTGCTTACCCTTCCTCTTCTGCAGCCCAGCCACTGCAAACCAGGCCACCCAAGCCTCTGCCAAGCATTCACAAGGCTCGCAAATGCTCGTCAGCTGCCCACTCTGACATCTAGCACTTTCGCCCACTGTATTAATCTACGCTGACCATATGAAAAGGAGGACAGGGCTCATGTAACTTTAACAGTTGTTGTAGAGAAAAGGGAATTTCAGCCAGTGTCATTTGTATGCAATTAGTTCCTGGTGAAATTCCCTCTTCATTACAACAGTTAAAGTTGCAGGGGGCCTGCCTTCTTTTGTATATGGTCACTCTAGTATAGTGCATGCACCTTTAACTGTTGTGATGAAGAGGGAATTTCACCAGGTACTAATTGCATACAAATGATGCCAGCTGAAATTCCCTTTTCTCTACAACTGTTAAAGTTACATGAGCCCTGTCCTCCTTTTCATATGGTCAGCCTAATTAATGGCAGCTGCCATTAACACAGTGGGAGTAAATGCGCAATTTCCAAAGCTTCCAGAAATTGTGTTTCCCCCCCACTGAACCGATGAGGGCCTTAAAGGCCCCATTAATGTATGGGTAAAGGTTTACTGTTGTGTTAATAGGGCCTTTGAGGCCCTCATAGGCACAGGGGGAGGGGGAATGTGTGACTTCCGGAAGCTCCGGAAATTGCACTTTTTCCTCTTGTGTTAATGGCTGCCACCATTAATGCAGCAGAGGGAAATCTGCAATTCCTGGAGCCTCCTGTCGTGACTCTGGCTAACTCTCTAAAGTTCTTGCTCACGACTTCATGTACACTGATACACAACAATAACAGTGAGATTTCTTTTATTGTAATCACACGGAATTCAAAGCATAACGGTTTCATTTCTGCAAACACACACTTGAAGCTGAAGTCAGACTAGACAGCTTTCAGGTAGAACAGCTTAATGTGAACAGCACTCACTCAGGGGTAGACATTTAGAGATTAGCTCTAGTCCTTAGAGGTCAGGAGCGGCCACACTGCACTGGAATCCTCTGGAACGTAGAGACACACTCTCGGAAAGCCTCCAGACAGTAGGTAAGACTATCTTGAACTAAATCAGACTCAGCCTGTCGGGGAACGCTGAGCAGATCACCGAACCAAGACGTCAGGAAATGAACCTCTTCGACCTAGGGAGCCTTCCCAATTCACGTAGTTTTAGCTCTGAGGAAGGTCCTCTCACAGGTCCCACACACACAGAATTGTAGAACAGCAACAATGAGCTTCTGCCTCTCTCTGCCCGTAACTTTGGCTCCATGGAGAGAGACAGCAAGCTATAGAACACGAATCCAGAACAGTAATCTCAAGTCCAAATCTATGAAAAGCCACAGTGCACTTTTCATGGCATAGTTCTTTTAGAAGCAACAAGTCCACACAGCAATAGAACATGTACAGAGTGCATCACACAATTCCACATCAGAATAGTAATTCACAGCAGCAGCAGAGCAGCAAGAGGATAGACGAGATAATTCCTAGCAACGGAATTACTCTCAGGACCAAGGCAATATAGTGTGGAGGCTGGGCAAATTCTAAGCTACTTTGATAGACAGGGCTTCAGGCCTGTAATTTAAACTTACGTACCAACAGGGCGGCACGGTTCAACCTCTTCTGATGACGCCACAGTGTGAGGAAGATAGCCCCCACCTTTGCAAAGCATAGTTTAATTCCCAGAGAACGTTCAAGGCCTTCGGCCTACCATTTGAGATAAGCACATACCAGAAAGCAGAGATACATTTTCTCATGACAAATTGCCAAGTCTTCAGTCTACAATTCACAGGGCCAGCCCTGTGAATTGTCTACGAAGCACCTGACACCCAACACCTCCAGAAATCATGCACTTCCCCCCCAACTGCATTAATGGCAGCTGCCATTAATGCAGTTGGGGGGAAAGGGCCAGAAGCCAGGGCAGACCAATGTCTGAGCCCTCACGGGGGGCTTGCATGCACTCGGGCATAGGTCCACACATGTACTGAACATGTCTGACTGGGTCTATTATTTTAGTACTACCAGCTACCATTCATTTACAGTACTTTTCCACTAGACAAGTCCATAGATATTGACTTGATGTAGCAACAACAAACTCTTTTTTTCCCCACATTCCCATTATTCAAAGCTCTCCATTTGGATATAATCATCCTTTCTATGAGTTTCATTTACTTGTGTTTCCAGACACCAGTTCAATCAAACAAAACAAAATGCTATCAAAAAATTCATTTCAGGTTTCATTTCTATTACAGCACTACCACACACATTTGAAGAACATAAGTTTTACTTGTCTCTGTAGGATAACATAATCATGCTTTCAATACTGTTTTGATGATATCTTGAAATCAACTGTTGTTCCCCGCCTCAATCTAGATGGAGAGGCGGGTAAGAAATAAATCGTTATTATTATTATTATTATTATTATTATTATTATTATCTGTTTCTCATGATTTTAATGGATCACTTAGAGATTGTTGCTGTTGTCGCTGTTGCTTAAAAAAAAAACACCCAGTAAAGTTTATTGTAACAATGTAAAACATTAACATAGGTGTGTTTTGTTCCCCCCCCCCCAAGTGAAGATGCCCAACTTGTAGGAGTGTTCACCAGCCCAATGTTCTTGAAGTCAGTGGCTGGACCTGAAGGCCTAAAATGTAGCGAAACAAAAGAGCATGGAACTGGGAAGTTTGGAGTGGGATTTTTTCCAGTTCAGAAATCCATACTCTATTATGAACCTGGCCACCAAACCCCTCCAAATTCAGGCCTGGCTTATGCTAGTTTGCTGCTGCCACCAGCTAGCCCTACCTGACATTTGATTTCCTTTCCAAGTTCCTTGTAAAGACGAATGGAATATTGATGGCAGTAACAGCTTGTTGGAGATAGATGACATCTTGCCTGTGGCATGGATTGTCCTACACATGCTCAGGACAGGAATGTCATTCCTGTGCACAGAACTTGTAGGGTTCTCTTCCTGACCTAATTTGGGAGGCAGAGGAAATCTTAAGTCCCATGAGACCTGTCAGGAATTGGAGCATCAATATGTCAGTCTCTCATTCATGACGTTGCTGGCTGAAAACAGAGAAATAGCAGTTGTCAATATAACTGGAACCACTGTGGTTACAAACATTTACCGGAAGAGTGTGGATGAAATCTCAAAAATTTAGAATATGCTCTTCAAAATTCCCTGCAAATGCTGTTGTTGGATATTCTTTGGATATTTGAATACTTGACAATATTTGACCTCTCTATTGAGGTTCCTATATTTCTTTCAATATTTGATATTTGACTTTTGATATTAAATTGTATTTTGTAATTGACATGTAATGATCATTAGTATTTGATAATATTACACAGCTGCTCTGCAGTCGTACTTCATCCTCGTCAATATTTTGATGGCTGGAATCTAATGGCATTTAGTATTTGACAGCTGACATCTTATGAAATTCTATCTCCAGTGCCTGCCAAAATGATCAAGAGATTGCCAACAAGTCCAAAGCGTAAAATTGCAAAAGACGAGATAAACGCTCCCATTCTAAATATAAATTTGGATTTGAGCCTGGAGAGCACCATTTGGCTTTTTGATGGAGCAAGTGTCCTGAGATATTATAACAGTGCAGGGGGAAGTGAGGGAACCATTAAGGGCAGTGTCGCATAAAGGCAAGGCCAAATCTGGCCTGCCTTGGGTCCTGATCTGACCTTGTGGGATTCTCCAGGTGGCCATGAACCCTTCCCCTGAACCCACCCCCACCACTGATCATTTGGTGATTTTCCAGCAAATTTTGAAGTTTTTTCCCCATTCCAAAAGGTTGAGATGTTTCTCCTAAGGCTTAGTTACTGGCAGCAAGAGCTTTAAGCTGAAATGTGCCAGTATTTTGGCCTTGCCCCTTTGCCTTTAACCCCAAACCATTTTTCCGTTGGCCCTGATTGTCACTGGAATGTGGCACCTGAGAGTTTCTCCAGAATATAATTTGGCCTTTGGGCTGAAAGAGACCCAAAACCACTGAATTAGGTGGTTTTGCACTTGCCACGCTACAATGCCCTGATGGCATTCCATAAATATTTCTTGATTATAGCCATGAAACCCAACTAACTCACTACACCATTCTAGAACTGCTGTGATTTGTTCATAACTGCTTATTTGCTGGTTCTTCCTTTTTATTTCACATAGACTCTTCCAGTGTCCACTGCAGCATCATAACTTGGACATTGGAATTTTTCAGTGGATCATCCACCTACTGGGGATCCAAATTGGACATGCATTCAAATCTATAAATAGTCACATACTGAAAATATGCTTGCCAATTCAAGACCCCTATGCACAGGTGTGGAAGAAATCATAAGTATGTGAAGTGAAACCTGTCTCCTTACAGGTAAGGACAGTGAGCGAAACTGTGAACTTGACCTTTTAGAGGTCAAGGCAGCCAGGGATACTAAATGTACTATAGTAACCTATGTTCCATGACTTCACAGAAAGCAAGATGCTTGCTAGCATCCACCTTTGTTTATCCCCTTAACCCCCACATACTTCACCCTGCCAAAGTCATATGCATAGAAGAGACAAGAAATTGTATAAGTTGTTTTTGTGTGTGTATAATGATGTAATCAACTAATTACATAACACCACAATCCTATAAAAGTGTGAATCTCTGACCATAATCCAGTCTCACGTTGAACACACTTTAAGGTGCAGACTCCTTGCAATTGCATGTAATAAACTTTATTATTAGAAAGGAGCTGATGTCTTGAGATTCCTTGACCCCCACTGAAAGATCCCAAAAGGGAGGAACATAAATTCCTCATCAATTCTTGGTGTCAGAAGTGGGATGCAAGAATGGGACACTCGAGGCTGCCACCGCTTCAGGGAGACAGGCATGGGAACCTCCAGCACACAAACTGGGTAAGTAAGGGGCCCATTTGAAGAAAACCCTTGAAGGAGACTCCTGTAGTCATCTCTCCTGGAGGCTGTGGGACCTTGAGCGGTAAGTGTCACTAAATTTATTGATGGCCCATTGACGGCCAGTCTCCTTTCTCTAAGAAAAGGAAAAACAGGGAACCGTTGCTAGGTTGGGGAGTGTTGATTTGCTTGAATGATTGTGTCACAACTGACTTGAATAAACAGTACTAAGAGTCTTATAAACTCTGAAATACTGATGAATGTGTTGTGTGTGACAAGTCCATAATCTGAGGGATACGAGTTGGGGAATTTTGAATTTTAAGTAGAGAACAGAAATTTAGGACATGATTTGGGACTTTTTAAAATTTAGAAGTAAAAAGAATGAGTAAAAAATTAGAAATAAAGATTTAGGGGTATAGGGTATGCTCACATGAGCCATAAAGCGGGAAACCCTTGAGAGAGAGAGGTAGTCAAATTAATTCTGGGGGGACGCCACCAGAAAATTAATTTGAAATAAAATTCCTAGATCTAGGAGCCTGGACTGACACCACTACCCTCGGAACGTAGACGGCCAAGATAGTTGGTGGGGGTCTGGAAAATACAAGAGAAGAGAAGGTCAAACAGGCATGTGTCTAGGCATCTGGATAGACCAGAAGCAGCCTGAGAGAGTTAGGGAAAGAATTAGGAAAATGTCTCGTTAAACAGAAAAAGAAAAAAAACAGGTTGGATTGCCAAATTAACCATAAGACCAAGGTGGTTCCAATCGTACCATCTCAGGACAGGGAAAAATAATAAGAAAAATAAAATCCTATAGGCTGGCTTTAGGACCACTACCCTATAGGCCAGTGTGAGGCCAAACAGCCAATGACCGATGGATGTTGGTCTACCCACATCCCTTTGCTTGTTCATCCCTGTTTGTCTACAACTCTAATAATAACATGGGCAGTACCGGATCTAAATCCGAGCGCCCTGAAACAGTGCACACCCCATTAAAATAAAGACATGAACTTCATTCCGATTGCATGCCAGCTGGAATGAATCTTAAAATATTAAGAAAATTCTGGGAAAATATTTGGCCAGACTTTACAAAATGACCCCTTATGGGATGGTTTTCAACCCTCCTGTAGAATGTATCCACGAAGTGATACTCTTCATCATGCCCAGAGCCCCAATGCTGCCCCAATCCCAAGCTGGAGCTCAAGCTGCAGCAGCTCCTGACTTGGCAGCATGAGCTGACGTTCACCACCCCAGCCAGGGAGCAACAGCAGCTGTTTCAGTCAGAGAAACTGAAGCCATAAAACCATAAAGCAGATTGCCTTGAAAATCTGTTCCACCCTACTATTGTCCCCCACTATTCCTCACAATTTGCTTGGAAGAGATGTACTATGTAAATTAAATGCTACAATTTATTGCAAAAAACAATGGTACACTAAAGATTGAAGTTCCCAAAACTGACCCATTGTCATCTATTTCAGAATTATACTCTGGATCAAAGGAGTTATTAGACAAAGTCATATCTTGGTCTAAATCTATTAGTAATATAAGGACAGTGTCTGCTACAGAACCTGTCTGTAAGAGACTAAGACCCAATATCACTTATCAATCAATCAATCAATCAATCAATCAATCACATTTATTGCATTAGTTCTTGGACCATAGCAGCCACACAGTTATCAACAATCTAAATATGTTCCAACAAAAGTATTTTACATCTCTAGGATCTATCAATGTTATTCCCTTTCTGTTTAATATTTTTCAGAGGAATAGCCTTTCAGACTCCCCACCCCAGCATAAGCAGAGATGATTCCTAGACAAGAGTATGTTTGAATCGGGGGCATTTTGTGCATGAGACACAATAACAACCATCAGGTGTGGTTCATAATTGTCCCCATTGTACTGTCTTCATTGTGTGCCTTGTTCACACACTAACACAGCTTTCCTCTCAGCCATAGACTTCTGGTATGTGAACGCTGAACACAAGGAGGCAGACGCACTGGGTAGATACTGGGCCACAGGGAACCCTGCAGAGGTAAGTGTTTTCCTCACGTTTCATATAAAATCATCCCTATTTTTAGCTGGAAGAAGACAATGGCAAAACAAACAAAAACTTGGACTGTTTCCAATTTTGAGGTAACAAGACTGATACATACTACATGAACACGAACTCAGTTCTGTATTATTATTTTTCAAATCTAATGCGACATTCAAAAGAAAAAAAATAACATGTTGCTTGGGAATATTGTTTCCTGACAACTGACCAAAATATAACTCTAGTCATCCAGATTGTGTTCTGAAAAGGCTATTGTACTTGTTTCCTGACATTTCCAAAGTTCATGAGATCCTGAGCAATGATGAAAGGTTATCGCTAGAGTATGCTGGCAAGGACAATTCCACCATTATTATTTTTTTTCACAGGTAGTCCAGCTAACACCTTAGATTGGTTTTTTTTTTTTTTTTTTTGGCTATTTCCTTCTCCAGTTCTTCTTGCTGTCCTCCAGTTTTAATTCTAAGTGGCTTTTGTTTTTCTCACTTAAGTATATTATTATTATTATTATTATTATTATTATTATTATTATTTACATTTATATACTGCCCCATAGCCGAAGCTCTCTGGGCGGTTTACAAAAATTTCCTCATACACTCAAAGCAGAATAGATTGGTCACAAAATGAAGAGAGAAGGAGCATGTGAGATGGATGAATCTGTCCATTTCATTTACTCTCAGTTCTTTTTCTCCTGACTATGAACTTTGCGAATTTTGGCAAATTCTTATGAAAAGCAAACTGAAATAAAATTATCACCAGTCTGTACCAGCCAGATTAAACAGGTAGAGCTTCTCCCAGCATGGAAGGGACCATGTTGTACCTGTTTGTCATGTAGCTATTAAAGATGAGAGGCCTGACAGAAAAAAAGTGGTGGCAACCATACTTAAGCAGTAGTGAGGTTGAATATATAGGGATTTAAACCCAGACTTTGAAGAGCTAAGCACAGAAATCCTTGGGCCTGGATGAATGAATGTGTCAATTCTTTTTGTCCTGAATATGGATAACTTGGCTAATTTTCATACATCTAGGTTAAAACTGAAGTTCCCACCTATCAACAATCTGCACTTTATGGGAGAGAGACACATCTGTAGTTTGAACTTTGCTTACAGTCACCTTCATACTCCCATAATTTAGGACAAGCGGTATATTTCTGTTCTTTTGAAAGTTCTGTTTTAAACAACTCTCTTCATGTCTGTGGAGGCTCATGCAGCACTTTACCTATTACTTCTTGCTTTTGAGTGTATTTTAATGGTGAGTATGTTTTATTGAGTTTTAGGGCATTTATATGTATATTTTATTATTCCTTTTATGATCTTTTATGTCATAATGTCATATGTCATTATGGCTTTATGTTGTGAGCTGCTTGTAGTTCCATAGTTCACAGGAATGAAATAAATCACAAAGTATTTCTATGCGGGGGTGGGAGACACAATCCTTCAGCTTTTGACAAAATTTCAGAAGGATTAATCTATGTACCAGTCATGCTATGAGAAACTTTGCTAGTTTAATTAGAACCTATCCCTTTTCTGCTAATTATTATTTTTGTCTTAAGAGGAAATCCCCCCCAACACACAAATTTATTTCCAACGTTTGCTTTTTTAAAGCAAAATTTGGATGGAAATCCAATAATTCAGAAGTAGTGATGATAAGTCTCAGTCATAATCACTGGAGAAATTAAACATTTGGTATGCAGACATCATTAATTAGTTTCCTAATCTGCAGGCTGTAGAACTGCAACCAACATTGTAACAGCCAAGGTGTGAAACCCAGTGGGATGATACATAACCTGGCTGGCTGAGGTGCCCTGGGAGAGCTAGTGCCTGCAGGAAAAGGAGGGACCACCACCACCACCACCACCACCCAGGGAAGAGGAAGAGCTGCCTGCTGCCTGCCTGCCTGCTTACTGCTGCTGCTGCTGTCACCACTGCTGCTCTCTCCCTGTGGACTTCTGTCTGGCAGACTGCTCCCTGCAGGACCTGGCCCATAGGTTCTCAGCCAGCTGCAACTGACAATCTCCACCTGTCCCTCCCTGGAAGGGGATACATAAACTGGCTTGCTGAGGTGTCCTGGGAGAACCAGTGCCTGCATGAGAAGGAGGGACACCACCACGGGAAGAGGGAGAGGGGCGACTGTCTGCGTT
Organism: Anniella stebbinsi; assembly: GCA_029215795.1. NCBI lineage: Eukaryota > Metazoa > Chordata > Lepidosauria > Squamata > Anniellidae > Anniella > Anniella stebbinsi. The sequence goes on from JARDYH010000004.1 coordinate 146,426,719, forward strand.
GGGACAACTGTCTGAGTTGGGAGCAGGAGGCACTGCATTGCAGTGGTTCCAGTCCTACTTGGCAGGTCAGCTCCAGAAGGTGGTGCTTGGGGGACATTGCTCAGCCCTGTGGATTCTCCAATATGCTGCTCAACATCTAAATGAAACCATTGAGCGCGGAGTTTTGGAGTGCATTGCCATCACTATGCTGATGACACACAGCTCTATTTCTCCTTTTCATCTTCATCAGGTGAGGCTGTGGATGTGTTGAACCGGTGCCTGGCTGCGACAATGGACTGGATGAGAGCTAATAAACTGAAACTCAATCCAGACAAGACTGAGATGCTGTTAGTGGAAGGTTCTTTGGACTGTATGGAGGGTGTTCAACCTGTTCTGGATGGGTTTGCACTCCCCCTGAAGGAGCAAGTTTGTAGCTTGGGGGTTCTTCCAGAACTGTCTCTGTCACTTGAGGCTCAAGTGGCCTCGATGGCATGGAGTGCCTTCTATTTGGTTGGTGGCCCAGCTATGACCCTCTGGACAGGGATAATCTGGCTTCAATTGCTATGCTCTGGTAATCTCCAGGTTGGATTACTGCAATGCACTCTATGTGGGGCTGCCTCTTGAGACGGTTCAGAAGCTTGTGCAAAATGCAGCAGCCAAATTTATAACAAGGACCAAGAGGTTTGAACATATAAGACTGACTCTGGCCCACTTGCATTGGCTGCCTCTCCCAACATGAACCTACCCATACACTATGCTCAACGTCTAAGGCCCTCCTCTGGGTGCCTACTCTGAGGGACGCTCGGAGGACAGCAACAAGGAAGAGGGCCTTCTCAGTGGTGCCCCCCCCCCAAGAGGCCCACCTGGCACCAACATTGTTATCTTTTCGGTGCCAGGTCAAGACTTTTATCTTCTCTCAGGCATTTAAGAGCATATGTTGAGTCTAATTAACCCCAGTATATCTTTGGCTGAGAGCTCAAAGTTGTTTTTAAACTGATATTTTTTTTTTAATATTGTCTGTTTTTATGGTTTAAAATTTTGTATATTGATTTTTAATGTTTAATGTTTTAATCTTTTGTAAACTGCCTAGAGGGGTCCAGCTATGCGGCAGAATAGAAATGTAATAAATGTAAATGTATGTAATGTGTAATTGTAAGAGTGTTGTGCTGTGGAGTCCTGAATTCAAATGCCTCCTTATCCATGAAGCTCACTCACGGTCAGGATCAGGCTTGTTTTCCCTAGTGTGGGGGAAGGGATTTTGGGGTCTGAATTTTGCTCAGAATCTGAAGATGAAGAAGCATATCAGCCAAGATAGGAAGAGGAGGAGGAGATTCTCCAAGGCATTTCAGGAGTCAAGAATGAATCTTCCCAGCAGTTTATTAAATGAATGCTGAAGGCTCAGTGACCATCCCACCCCCACTCCTGGGAACTCAGCCTCTGTCAGAGGGGGAGGGGATATTGGAGTTGAGAGATCCCAGAGTCCACCACAGGTTCAAGCAAGCAGAGTTGAGAGGAGGTGGGAGGGTAGTGACTCATAAGAGGCTTCTCCTGAAAGACCCTCCCTGAGATATAGTACCTGTTAGATTGTAAGAAACAGTCCTGTTTTAGTTGATGTCAACTGCCTTGCATTGTTAGCCAAATTTAGCTTAGAGGATAGCTCCTCACATTCACACCTCCTTTAGGTGTGAAGAGATGTTTATGTGTTGGATAAAGGTTTGTGGATTACACAGCAATTGTCTTTATTGTCTTGCACTGATGGGAGGGCTTGAAATCCCGACACTCACTGTCTCTCTCAGCTTCATCTATCTCACATTTATGAGGATAGAATAGGGTAACTCCAGGTAAATCACTGTTTGCTTGCTGCATTCCCTTCTTTTTTGTTGTATTGTGTGATTTTATTAGAATGTAACCTTTTCTAGCAGAGATTTGTTGTTTTCTTCTGCACAGTGCCATGTGCATTGATGGCAATATATAAATTATTATTATTATTATTATTATTATTATTGGAGGAAGACTGAGCTACACATGTGATAAATAAATACATAAACTCCACAGCTCAGAGTTAATTGTGAAATTCAAAGCAAATTGTGGGGGCTCTGCTTCAAGTAACACATCTCAGGAAATAGAGGGAACCAAAATAATTTAGTTAATATTGGAGAAATTTGTCACGGGCAGGGAGGGGGTTTCATATATGCTTAGGTTGTCACCTGATTTTATCTAGAGCACAATTGGAGCTTCTTCTCCAAAAAGTTGTGAGACATTTCAAAAGAAGCCAAAAGTATCTTTATGATACTAGGTGCATTTCTTGTGAGCATTTTTGACATACCTATGAGACAGTACAGAATCCTGTACCAAATTAGAAATGAGTGAGAAAAAATTACCTTTTTTTTTAGATCACAAGACAGAGTTGCCATCCCATCCCCAACTGGTAGTTGTGTTTTGAAACAACACTGTCCATTATTGAAGCCAGTTGTCAGTGACTTCAATAGTTCTGTATTTTCATATAAACCATTTCTAGAAATGATAAATCACACAGCTCGGATCATAGACAGAACATAGCCTGAAGATCTTTGCACTGGTTCAATCTCCTCTTATGACTGCAAATCCTCATGCCAATCAATACCTGTGAAGATAATTTTGACCCCAGTTTACAAATCTGCCCATTCACTTGCCTTTTAAATGAATTTCAAAAGAGCCTTGTCTTAAAAAGCACTGTAGTTTGACACCATAGTTCCTGGGCAGTATTAGGCTGACCAGACAAAATCCAGGTCAGGGCTCATGTAACCTTAACTGTTGTAGAGAAAAGGGAATTTCAGCCAGTGTCATTTGTATGCAATTAGTTCCTGGTGAAATTCCCTCTTCATCACAACTGTTAAAGTTGCAGGGGCCCTGCCTTCTTTTGTATATGGTCACTCTAGTATAGTGCCTGCACCTTTAACAGTTGTGATGAAGAGGGGATTTCACCAGGAACTAATTGAATACAAATGACACTGGCTGAAATTCCCTTTTCTCTACAACAGTTAAAGTTACATGAGCCCTGACCTGGATTTTGTCTGGTCACCCTAGGCAGTGGAGGTGGAGTTGGCACCCTACCACCAACTCCACCTCCACTGCTTTCATTGTGCTCACAGGACCCACCACCAGCAGGAAATAGTCCTTTTAAAAGGAACCCTGGACATGCGTGGAAACACTCACGTCCAGAATCAGAAAAGTTAGCGGAACTCTGCTGACCAGCACCATTCTGGAAATGAGCATTTCCGCTAGTTTCCAATTGCTTTGGTACCAGTATGTTCCCATTGCACTAGTGGTAGGTGCATAGTAGTGGGTAAGACAAGCACACTAGCGGTAGGTAAGACTAGGGCCACTATCCAGTACTGTCCCTATTCTTATCGTGTAACATGCTCCTTTTATGCTTCAGTATTCCTCCCCATTCCACGTCACTGCTTTGGTGTGGTGCTCTTAAAGGGCAGTTCGTATTAACTGTTTGTTTGCAGTCATTGTCTTACAAATGTGAATGCTTGTTCATAAAGGGGTACTGAAATGTTTTGAGGGGGCACTTCTGAGGAACAATAAAATGGACTCTGTGCTAAAAATGGGTGGTGGAGGTCAAATAAGATGTGAAAATTGCAAAATGCCATATACCACCAATCCTCTATAAAGGAGTGAGAGGGCAGGAGAGGGCAGGGCAGGAAAAGATTGGAGGGGGCTGGACCACCCCTTGCCATCACATCCAATCAAGCCACCTTTTATGCTGTGTCCCCCCCCCCAACCAGGGGCTTGGTAACAAGGAAACAAAATGGTTTTAAAAATTGATTTCAGGTGGGAAACCACAGCTATCCCTCCCATGTGTCCATGCTTCATATTACCCCCCCCATCTCTTCTTTATAGGGAATTGGGTTCTGCATCATTACTATTAGCTGAAGCCAAGAAGAGAGACAGAATGAAATTTCTAAATGTGAAATTAAACGCATGGGGTGTTGTTTCATTTTTAAATCACATTAATACTGTGATAGTAATGCTTCAAGTGATGGACTGATTCCCTCCTTTATTATTTTGAGGTTTTTTTTAATATGCATACATAATTTTGTATAGCAATGAATTACATGTGAAATGCCTATATTTGTAAAAATGGCCATTGGAGATATACTCCTCAGGAATGCCTCTGATCTTATTGAATGTTTTTCTCTCTCCACATTCATATGGATGATTTGCTTAAACAGGATTCTCCATACCTGCCTCACCTTTATTTTTAAGTGGATTTCGCTGGGAATGCTACGTCCCAGAATAGCAGAAAGAATAGGATAACAAAACTACCTTGCAGTTCAGGGATGGATCATGTCCTTCCAGATGTAGTTGGACTACAGATCCCATCATCCCTGACCACTGCCCATGCTGGCTGGGCCTGGTGAGAGTTGGAGTACAATACCTGGAAGGCCACAGGGTCTCCAGCCCTGTGGTAGAGATTTGAGTGATGAATGAAACTGTGTCAACACAGAGGATGGAAACAGCTCCTAGATGAATTTTACAAAGGAAATGGAATGCTTAGCTGTCACTGTATTGTCTGATGATTTGATTTAATGCTTAGCAGCAGCATCCAAACAAAAGATTTTGTTGATATAATACTGTAAAGATGCACAATCCCTCCAAACCACCTAGAAAGCTAGAATCTGTTCTTCACTCTTGACCTTTATTTAAACTGAAGGAAATCTTATTACAGCAGCACTTAATCGTAGTCACTTGCTGAAGCGGCTTGCATCATATCATTACGCTAACCTTGGCAGAAACATATTAGGCTTTAGATTATTAAGACCTCGCTAATCATTTGGCCACATCTGTACTTTTCAAATTACTCCGAGGGGTACTATACACTGCATAACAATGACCATCTTCTTGCTGGTAAGAGCTAAGTGCTTAAAAGCGGCTCGGATCCTAAGTAGAAAAGCATACTGTTTGTAAGAAAATCTTTATGACTAAGCTGTGCTTTGCAACGAGTGAATAGTTCTAGGGCTATAGGTTTAGAGGTGCCACCATCTTTATATTTATTACCTATAACATAACTCAACACAAAAGGGGAGATTTTTCCTCAGTTAGAACATCTTAAAAATTCTGAGGGAAGACAAAAACAAGGTTCAACACGACTAACAGAATTTCCCAGTGGGCTTCTGCACATCACTAAAATTGATGGGAATTGAAGCAAATTTGGATGTTCTTCCTCAGCTTTCATATGCAATATGTCGTGAGCATGCCCATTCCCTCTGGCATTCACAGGTGCTGGCAAACTAACATGAGGTACTCATGTCAGTAAGATTTCTTTTTATTGAGGAAATCAGACAGTAAAAAGCATAATGGTTACATTCTTCAGGCAACACCATTTAAAACTGAATGATAGTTAGTAAGTAGGGATGTGCATGGCCAAAAATATCAGACCGGAATTACCGATATGAAAAATATGGATCCGATCATATCGGGGGGGGGGGTACCCAGATTTGATCGGATCCGATATCTGATAAACATCAGAAGTTCCGATCCGATTACGGACTGCCATTTCAGGTGTTTTCCCCATAGGCTTGCATTGGGGGAAAGAAAGTTTTCCCCCAATGCAAGCCTATGGGGAAAAAAATACTGGGCCGGCACTCCCTCCCTTCCCCCACTCATGCTCCCTCCCCCTACTCACGTTCCTTACCTTCCCCGCCACCACCACCCATACTACTGCTAAACAGGCTTTCCGGCTTGTTCGTCAGTACAGAGAAGCACCGAGTGATGGCTGGAAAGCCTATTTAGCAGTAGTATGGACTGGCGGGAGCGGGGGCTGAGGCAGCGGGGGTGGCGGCGGTGGTGGAGGTGGCAGAGGTGGCTGTGGAAGCAGCAGAGGCAGGTAAGGAGCACAAGTGGGGGGAGGGAGCATGAGTGGGGGAGGGAGGGAGTGCCAGCCCAGTGTTTTTCCCCATAGGCTTGAATTGGGGGAAAGCTTTCTTTCCCCCAATGCAAGCCTATGGGGAAAACACCTGAAATGGCAGTCCGAATATCCGATATGTCTGATAGTTATCAGACATATGGATATCGGATCCGATCAGATAGGGCCACCTAAGGAAATTATCATTATCGGTCATCGGATGTCCGATAACAACCTTATCGGTTCGTTTTCGGACATCGGACCGATACTATACACATCTCTATGAGAAAGCTTTAGGCTCCTTTCCTGATACAATCCTTCGGACACTCACTCGGGGTAGGGGGTAAGGTTAGCCACCATCCGATTTTAGCTTCTCCAGTTGCTGCATACACTGGCACCTCAAGGGACATGGCCAAAGCCTAAATAAATCTTAGGGAGGGGAAAGCACTTATGCTCTCAGCCACCAGAGCTGGGCAGAGACTAATCATGCACCAATCAGACTCAGCCTGCTGAATGCTGAGCTGACCCAGGGTTAGTATGATCACAGGGAAGGTAAAACCTCAGGCACAGGAGCCCCATCCTTCTGCTAAGGACTGGCAACTCCCTGCCACCTGAGTCTGGCCACAAACACACAATCCACAGCAAATGCAAGTTCAAGTCTATGAAAAGCCTCCAAGTGCTTTCCATGGCACAATCCTTAGAAATCCAGAGTCCAAATAGCAAGAGAGAGAGCATGTGCAGAGTGCTTACGAAGTCCCAAACTGAGATGGAATCCAACAGGAGGGGTTTCAGGCCTTGTGTTGAAAGATGATCTCTAGCAAAGCTCTTCAGCTATTATATACTAAGGCCTGGCCTATTCAAAGCCACTTGACAGACAGGTCCTCTGATCTGTAAATCATGCCCATGTTCCAACAAGACAGGATTGTTCCACCCACTACAATGATGCTACAATCTGAGTGACAGCTTCCAAGAGTGGCCCCCTCCATTGTACCAAATCCAGGTTCTCAGGCCAAGGCCAAGACAGGGAGTGAGAAAGCTACTCCCGTGAGAAACTCTGACAGAGATAATCTAGCAGAGACCATTTCTAATGAATCAACTTACATTCAACAAGGCCTTTGGCCTTGTTATTGAAGACCTATACCTGACATAACGGATGAATCAAGTTCCCAGGAGGATTTCATATATACCCTGGGTTGTCACTGAATTCTTCCTTAGCTGTAGTTAGGGGTGGATGAACCTTTCCATATCACTTTTCCCACATTCAATTTTCTTTTTCAATCACAAGTTTTTTCCATCCCAAATATGAAGAACTTTGTAAACATTTGGTAAATTCTTGACCAAAACAAAGGGAAACAAAATTCTCTCCCACCTGCACAGACCAAATTCAATAGGCACAATTATTCCCAGGATGGAAAGGACTGTGATGTGATGTTACATAGCTGTTAAAGATGAAGAGCCTGTCAGAAAAAAAGAGTTCACAACTCTAACTGAGCAACACAAACATGACTGGATACACAGGGATTCAAAGCCAGCCATTTCAGAACTAAGCCCTCAAAGCCCTCTGCCTGAGTGGACAAAACTGTCATTTTTGGTTTCTACCACATTCTTTTCTTTTCTTTTTAAATCCCAAGTTCTTTCCATCCAAAATATGAAAAAAAATATGAATTTTGGTAAATCCTTATCAAAAATGAACTCCAACAAAATTCTTACTCACCCCTAGCTGAAATGTTCAAGAATTTTCGAGGGAAGTGAAAAAAATATCATGCCCCTATCTTAACTGTGTGTCCAAATATAAATCTTTATATTTCCTATAGCATGTGGGGCTGAGCTCGGTTCGCCCCTCCTCCATTTCTCTACCTGTTTAAAGCCTGCAAAGTTGGGGTTGTCATCTCAGCAATGTGAAGGGAGGGGACAAAGATGGTAACATAGCTATATCTCTCTGGTGGTGACAGTATTCCCTGGAGTCTTCACAGCCAGTGGCTGACATTTTCCCATCTGGTAGTCCTAGAGTGAGAGGAGAAAGCATCACACACACACGCATCATAATTGTATTATCTGATTGGCTTTCTAATCTCATAACTGGAGATCACAGTCAGGACCATGAAACATGTAGTAGCACTCCCCTGCCCACCCAAAAAAGGGTGAGTTGAGGAAGCTGGTTTCAAGAGATCCCTGCCCTGCTAGACCTTCATGAATCATTTCAAGCTAGAAGTTCTCTTAACTTTTGCCTCAGCAGTTCTGATGTGCTCACATTCATTTATTCATGCCAGTGGGGAAAACCAAAGCATTGTACTTGGGAACACTACTGTGGAGAACACAAAATCTGCTCTCTACCCCTGATACAGTGTTTCTGGATCTTAATCAACCAAGTTTAAGTTGCAAGTTTAAAGTCAGTTTGTGTACTTGAGAGCCTACTCATTAGGCAAACCGAAGACTCTTTTGCTGTGAGAGCAGTGAAGAAACATGGGGCTACACATGGGGCAGAATCCAATGGTGTGCTTTCACTTCCACCAGTTCTGCCCTACTTTTGCCCTACTGATTACATCGTACAAGCAGCCACTGCCTCTTGCACTGTAGCAATTTAGCAGGGCAAATCAAAATGAGTAGAAATGCTTTATGGAGGGAGGCAGTTTGGCGGAGCCCTCCTAAGGGAGCTCCGTTAACCTCTCTCGTTCGAGAAACGGGTGTTTCCTCTTTTTTTCTGGGCTTCCCCTAGGAAGTGCTAAATCTCCCTTGCATAAGTGGTGGGTCTAGGGTGACCAGATAAAATCCAGGTCAGGGCTCATGTAACTTTAACAGTTGTAGAGAAAAGGGAATTTCAGCCAGTGTCATTTGTATGCAATTAGTTCCTGGTGAAATTCCCTCTTCATCACAACAGTTAAAGTTGCAGGGGCCCTGCCTTCTTTTGTATATGGTCACTCTAGTATAGTGCATGCACCTTTAACTGCTGTGATTTCACCAGGAACTAATTGCATACAAATGACTCTGGCTGAAATTCCCTTTCCTCTACAACTGTTAAAGTTACATGAGCCCCGACCTGGATTTTATCTGGTCACCCTAGGTGGGTCCCACTTGCGCAATGCAATCAGTGGGACCCAATGCTTGCGGAAGGGAATTGTTGGGGTGGAAAAGAATCAGCAGGGATGGAAGCACTCTGTTGGATTCCACCCTTAATGTTCAATGCAACTTTTCACTTGTGTGGGCATGCCTTTTAAATAACAGCCATAGGTTGGGGTTGGAATTGGAGAAGATGCATTGTAGCCCTGATTAAAATCAATCGCCACTCCACAAAGCTGATATTTGACCCAGAAAGGAAGTACAGAGAGGCACAAATGTGAAGGCACATTTAAGAACATAAGAAGAGCCATGTTGGATCATCTGATTGGAGTCCACCAGGGGAAGAGCCTTCAGTGTGGTGCCCCCCCTTATATGGAATTCCCTGCCTCTGGAGGTCAGGCAGGCACCAACTTTGTATTCCTTCTGGCGTCTCCCAAAAATGTTGTTGTTCCAGGAAGCCTTCCCTTGAGGATCAGCCACGGTCTATTTTGTTTCTATTAAAAATGTACTTTTAATTAGGGCTGTGCACCTATGTTTCTGAAATTTGGCACACATGATTACCTACATGCCATCTGCAATGTGCCCAACTTTCATGTGTGTATCTTGAAAAATAAAGAAATTATAGGCATTTTTGATAATTTTTCAAAAGTTCATAGCCACTACACGCTTGCACCTATGATTCTGAAATGTTGCACACATGAGTACCTATAGCCCATCTGCAGTGTACCCAAGTTTCATTTTTATATCTTTAAAAATAAAGAAGTTATAGCCCTTTTTTCCCCCAGTGCACATCTATGGGGAAAATGAGGCATCCGAATCTGGATTCGGAGATCCGAATCTCGTTTCGGATCCAAATTGGATCAGGAGAGGTCTGAATTGATCCGAAGTGAATTGGGCCTGTTTCAGACCTGACAGATCCAGATCTGAATCAGATCGGGGGGCATGCACAGCCCTATTTTTAATGTGTTTTTATTCTGAATGAATATTGTAAATAAATAAATAAATAAAACCAGTGGTCCATCTCATCCAGCATTCTGTTCACAGAGTGGCTAATCACCTCTTCACCAGGAACCCAAAAGGAGGACACAAATGCAACAGCATCCTTATACACATGTTCCCCATGCTTACTGCCTGTGCTAATGGAGGTGGCACATGGCTGTCAAGACCAGTAGCCATTGATAGTCTTCTCCTCCAGGAATTTATCTAGCCCTCTTTTAAAAGCCATCCAAATTGGACATCACTATAACTTGTGGTAGTGAATTCTGTAGTTTAAATATGCACTGTGTGAAGAAGTACTTCCTTTTACCTCTCCTGTATTTCCTACAAATCAGCTTCATGAGATGACCCCAGGTTCTAGTATTCTGAGAGAGGAGAAAAATGTCTCTCTATCCACATTGTCTGTATCATACATAATTTTGTACACTTCTATCATGTTTCCCCTTAGCCTCTGCTTTTGCAAGCTAAACAATCCCAGCTGTTGTAACCAGCATCTCATAGGGGAGATGCTCAATTTTAGTTGCCCTTTTGTGCACTTTTTTCCAGCTCTACAATATCTTTTTTCTTAAGGTGTGGTGACCAGAACTGTACACCATATTTAATGTAGCATGTAGTTTGACCCTAAGTTTCACAGAAACTCTGTTCACAATAAGGCTTGCCTATTGAGACTTAGGCTTAGGCTTCCAAATTAATCTTGGATTTCACTTCAGGCAACATTTGGTGAAAACTCTAGTTTCCTGAATTATTTAAAAACTTTGTTTTGTTTTTTTTCTTGTTAGGATTGGTTTTTCTCCACCCTCAGCCTCTGGGATCAACTGAGATGTAGATTATAAACAGAATAAAATAGAGCAAGCAGATTGTGGTCAATCTTCTTACTATTAAACAAACAAACCCAACAATGTTACAGTATTAAAATTCTATTCACTCTGATGTGCAATTTTGGAATACACATTCTTCTCGATGTTCAGAAATGATGACCTTATCAGATCTCTAGCATAACATATGTGACTACGCAGAGATAGTAAGAAATGGTGCCGTTTGAATTATGTACGAATAAGTTTCTTGCGTATGAAGTTGAGTTGGCTGCCATTGATTCTCCTTACCACTCCCCTCCCCCCACCTATGGCCTGACAGTCTTGCTCATAAGCCACCAGTACAATAATTATTATCTATTAAAGGGGTACTAACACAAAACTTATTAACAATCTCCTGAACAAGGGCACCTAGGGCAACAAAAACCTGTATAAAGGCTAATTACAATTTTTTAATGGACCAGTACTTAATTATTTTAGCTGCAACGCCAAGAAACTGAAACCTCCTAAGAAATCCATCAGCTTTCAGTCATTAGGGCAAACCTTTTCTCCTTGGAATTAATATCTATTACCCATTTATAAGAGAGTCATCAAGTGTCTCACCTATTTTAATAGGCCTTTTTTGATTTATGATGCAAGTACAAAAAAAAAAAAAAACCAGTGTATCAATTTGTTATGTGGATTGTACTTTAAGAGAAAGCGACGACAAGTCCTTAGCAGGAAACCTTTTGAATGTAATGAGATAATTTCTTACGCAAAATGGAGAGGTGGAGGGCCTTTTCAACCCCCTGTCCTTCTTCCTTCTTCATAGCTTCCTCCAACATCATACTTCCTTCTAGGGATGTATGAAATTTGTTTCAGTTCATTTCTGATCAGGATTTTACCCAATTTGCCTCTTCCAGACCAAACATGGACACAGATGCAATCTGCAATCTCTGAGCTTGAGATGTGATTTACAGCCCCCCCCAAAAAAGTGTTTAATAGCATGCACACATTTCAAAAATATGTACATTTCAGAATGAATTCATTTTAAAAAAATGCATACATTTCAAAATGAGTACATTTTAAAAATGCATAAATTGATGTGTACCTTTGAAACAATATGCACACACACAAAACTGAGAAAGTTCTCAGATTTCAGGAAAAAGGCAGCAGTTTGAGTCGTAAATGCAAGCTGAGCTGGAAGCTCCAGGGAAATCCGGTGAGCCCCCAAAGTACTGGATTTCCCCACAATGGCCACCCCTAGAAATAATATTGGGTTGTACCCAGTTGTGTCATTCCATCAACAGGAGGGAACCACTGGTTAGATGGGTTTCCTCTGCCTCCTGCAATCCCTTGTATGTGCCCCAAATCTGCTCAAGAGGCTGGAGGACCCACCAAAGTTGGATGTCCTCAAAACTAATAGTGGTCTTTGAGGGTGGGGATAGGTTGCTTTTGATGCTGCACAAAGTTGGAAGTATCATTTGGAGATTTTATAATAATATTGGGCTAGATCCACTTCTACATTCCCATTCCCATTAATTGGACAAGTTCTTCATTACTAATTAGTGCAACTGATTTCAATGGGACTAAAGCATAACTAACTTCGCCTGCAATCAACCCATGGTTTTGTGCATTACTTTTAAGGTTTATTCCTTTAAAATATTTGTAGGACACAATTTATAGTCAAACCCTCCCAATTCTAAAAAAAAAATGGTGTCTGTGTTCTTTCACCAATGGTAAATATAATAATAATAGCAACAACTGCACTGTTGGAATTTAATCCACTAAACAGTTATCACTGATCTCCAAGGAAGGGAGAGAGAATGGCTGTCAGATGTCCCATTAAATTTGAGGCTAGTCTGTGTACAATGTTAACATTTGTCAAATTATGTAAGTTGTTTAGTAGGCGGAAAGTGCAAAATACTTTACCTTATAAGATGCTGCAAATAACTGTGGTCTTCTATATCCATCTGCATACTTACTGGTGTGGATGGGTTTTCCAGTAAGATGACAGGATTCTGAAATGAATTTACCAGATCCATACCTCCTGGACTTTTGTTCAAATCAGAACTTAATGGATTTTGTATTTCTTCAATGTTGCGGTGCAGTTCTTGGCAGTTTAAACTAGTGCCGTGATTAAAAAAAATATACATTTTTGGGCCATTCTCATTCAAGTTGAAAGAAAAGAAATTTATTTTGATAACCAAAAACAAAATTTCAGGGAAATGCTCATGGATGGGCTGCAGAGTTCTTACACCAAATTTAGTTCATTTAGAGCTTGGTATGTGTATAGGAGTCGGGAGATCCGGCTTCTAGTCCCCACTCAGCCATGGAAGCCCACTGGGTGACTTTGGGCCATTCACAGACTCTCAGCCAAACCTACCTCACAGGGTTATTGTTGTGAGGATAAAAATGGAGAGGAGGAGGATTCCTTGGAGGAAAATAGGTGAGAAATAAATGTAATAAATTAATAAAATAAAATAAAATCTCTGGTGGTCTGCAGCATCCACCACTCCCCACATTTAATTAAAACCCAGGCCTCCCATAGGCCTTTTTCAGATCAGGAAGTGCAGGCAGCTGGAGAGGCTGGAGAGTGATAGAGAAATGTGTACTAGAAAGGAAACGTATACATAGTAGGGCTGTGCAATGCTTTGAGCCTAATCCCCAAAACCAAGGTAGGGCTGGCTGATACAGCCTGCCTCACCTCAATTCAGAGTCAGTCTGAGGTTGCTGAGGCTGAAGCTGATTGGTACTGAAGCTTTGGGGTGACACTGGACTCACCTACCTCTCCCCGTTCACCTTCCACCACTGCTGCATTGCTGCCGCCACCACCGCATCGCTGTGGTGGCCAGGAAAACACGGAGTCCTCCTGAGAGTCAGGCTGCGATTTCAAAATATCATGGGGTCTCTGGGCCACAAACTACAGGGGCCATAAAGGGAAAATGGCCCTTTGCAGCTGTAGATGTACTAAAACAGAGTCCTCATAATATCTTATAATCACAGCCTGGCTCTCAGGTGGATGCCACATTTCCTGGTCATGGTGGCGATGAGGTGATGGTGGAAGCAACAGGGCGATGCGAATGCGGTAGCGGCACAGTGGCTGCAGGTGAATGCGTAAGTCCCAGAGGTAGCAGCTCTGGGTTGGGGGGGTGAGGGGGGCAAAGGAGGGAGCACAGAGTCAGGAGTCCAATGGACTCCTCCCCAGACTTGCTCCCAGCTTTCCTGGGTGCCAGCTGCGTGTCCATCACCCAGGGACCTGCAAGGCCAAGTCGCCTTGAGGGGGCCCAAATCTCACCTCGGCTTCTGCGCCGAGGCAAAGTGGGCAACCCCTGAAGCACCCTGAGGGGAATTGGGGCTGTTTGGGGGCTCTAAACTGGCCTCCAAGGCGAATCGGGGGGACCATGCACAGCCCTAACACTGTACATAGCACCATCACTCATGCTGCAATGATCAAGTAAGTAAGCTCAAAAACATCACCAGAAGAAATTCAATAGTAGTTGTAAGGGGCCCTGAATATGAGGCAGAGAATCAGAAGCCTGTTTTACAGGTGAAGAAAACTTTCAGGAAATTAGAAGGAAGTGGTGGGGTTTTTTTTGTTGTTGTTTGTTTTTGTTTTTTTTGTTTTTTGCACAGCTATGTTTTAGCATATGGAAATACATTTTTATAATGTGTATTTTGAGAGAAAATATGATTAGAAACATGTATTTAAATGTGTGTGGTTTTGTCCAGGTTTTGTTTAATTGCATATTAATTCACAACATTAACTCTTAAAATGGCCATCTGGATGAGAAATGAATATGATATGGAATTTCATCAACACCCTACAAAGATGCCATGAAGGCCCTTAATGCCTTGGATATATATTTTTCATTTCAAGTTGTGGGGTAAAACCTTAAAAGTTCTATTAAATGTAGCTATGAAATCATTAATGAACCTATACATCTTTTTTTAAAACAATTTCTCCTTGACACTAATAAACACAGTACTAGCATACTGTGACAAAAGTAGTCCAGCAAACTGCCAACTTCTACATTCTAATGGAAACCTTGAGCATATTTGGCACAATTAACACTCCATTTCTTCTGTATTAAGCAGTACTATTGGGTTTAATGGTAGTTAAGTACATTCGTTTCTATAGATTATACCTGTTGGCAGTGATCCAGAAGGCCAAAAGTGCATTGGGTTTTCACAGTCAGCAATGCAAAAGCAAAGATCAGTGCTGTGCTACCAAGGGGTGTTTGAGGATCTTTGCTTATATAGAAGTCAGCATTGTCTATCTTTTGGATCATGGTCTTTTCAATGTACTAAGAATAAGGATGTTGTGACCATCCGAATGTGTCTGTGAGGGCAGCCCCCTCCCAAAGAGTCCAGCCCTCATGGACCCAGTTGGGTGTCTCAGCCCAAGGCCGGACCCATATCCAAGCACTCACGAGCCTGCCATGGCTTCCAGCATCACATCCAGCAGGTGCCATTAACACAGCGGGTGGAAATGTACACTTTCTGGAAGTTCTGGGAATTGTACATGGTCCTCAAAGGCCCTATTAATGCAAGGGTAAAGGTTTATGGCTGACATTGATGTGGGGGGAGGAACATGATTTCTGGAGCCTCCGGAAAGTGCACATTACCACCCCCCATTAATGATGGTCGTCATTAATGGTTGCCAAGTGCTCACAAGCTGATTTTGCCCACTCCTAACCAAGAAAGATAAAGGAGTGGAATGAACTCAGGATCTGCCTTTTATGAATGAAATGGATACTATCATGAAGGTCCCTCTACTTGTTTTGGGGGATTTCCATTTCTCCCCAGACCCTTTCCCCCATAGTACATCTCACTTCATTCAGCAGGTCCTCTTCTGTGTAATATTTTTTTTTCAAGAGGTGGTGTGTCTGTCATGGACAGGAGGGGCTGGAGAATTCCACTTCCACCAGCCCAGTTGCATGTGCCTCAAAATAAGGTTGATTACTGAGACAAATCTCTATTTAAGGAGTCGTAAGCCTTTTCTCTCTCTAAACATTAGGGCTGTTCAGAGCGGTTCTACTCCACTTCAAGATTCGAAGCAGAGCTCCGATGAGGGCTTCCTCTGCTCCGAATATCAATGCAGCTCCGTCGTCCAGCTTCATTGAAGCTCCGTCGGAGCTTTGATCCATCTTTGAATAACCGCTCCACTGTAGTCTTTGGAAATTAATAAAAATGCTTACATTTAAAGATAAAGAGATGAAACTTGGCAACATGTTAGCTCTTTAGTAGGGCTCTGTGGCTATTTTAAACCATCCCCTCTCCACTCAGAAAACTCGAAGCTTCATCGAAGCTCCATTGAAGCCTCAAATTTTCTGAGTGGAGCGCGCAGCTCTGTTAAAGTTGCATACAATTGTGCTCTAAATGTATTGTTTCTGTGCATTTCATTATTCTGCTTTACATTGTTTGTCCTCACATGCATTATTTTATAACTCTTTCCATCTCTGAGAAACTGATACTCCGTGCTCAAAATGATGGGAAATAGATATGAAAATATAAATGCAAAATCCATCCAAAGTTAAATCTGGTTTGGCTGCAAACCAATATATGCTTACCTGGAAGTAAGTTTCATTGAACTTAATGGGACTTACATCTGGAGAAACAGTGTATAAGATTGCACTGTTATTGGTTCATATTATTTTGCTTGGCATAATTAGTGGTGTGAAAAATCTCTTTTTTACTTTCAGTGTGTATATATATATATATATATATATTACTCCTCCCCTGAAAACTTCTATTGATGCAAATTATGTAGGCAATCAAAAACACACTAAACATAAGAAAAATATACAAATTGAGGCTTTGCTCCCATATAAAAAAAGAAATAATACAGAAGAAGTAATCCTAAAAACAAATTGCTGTGCTCATCATCAAATAAAGTTGATAATATAGAAAATATTTCTGTGAACATTAAAACAGAAAAAGCTTTCAGAAACTCTTTAACTTCCAATCCTATCATGCTGCTATTGGGAATCCATTAAAGGGCAAGCAATATGAAATGTAACCATTTTCAAGAGCCATTTATTTCAATGGGAGAGATTCACAGCACAACCCTCTACATATCTCTTCAGAATTAAATCCAACTGAGTTCAATGGCACTTAATCCCAGGCTAGTGCATATAGGATTGCAGCCTTAAGCACATTTTTACTCTCCCAGGGAAATCAATAGGATCTGAAGTTGCAATCTTATACAGTTATCTAGAAATAAGTCCCATTGGACTCATTTGAGTTCTGTATAGGTGTGTACATGATTGTTATATTACTTGCTTACTCTGAAAATGCTGAATTCCCTACCTGCGTACTGATAGAATGCCCGGTGCCAGACCACGGATTGTGTGGCTTCCGTCATGCCTCTCCCAGGTCCCAAAGCACATAGGGCAAAGCATCTTGGTATTGCCCAGCTATAAAGGGGGCCTACGCCTGGAGCCTGGGCATCTGGTTGCATGACAAGGCATCACCAACTCAATTATCTAGATCAAGCAGATGGCGGGCAAAAGTGAAATCAATTGAAGGCAACCAATATGGGAATAGACCTGAAATATGAGAGGCCTTTATGTCCTTAACTTTGTCCTAAACCTGATGCTCGATACAGGGATGGAGGCCTGGTTCCAGGTCAAACAGGAAGCACTGGGGCCTTCAAAAAGGGGGTTCTAAACTATGGAGGAAACTATTGAACAAATAATTAATCCTCCCTGCACAGATAATCTAGCTAAAGTGAAAGCAAACACGTTGACTTAGTTAGAATGAGGCCCTTATGATGAAGGGGCCCAGGTTGACTGGGTTATGCTCTGACTATAGGTCCCCTATCCCCCTTTAACTTAAGTGTATCCTGAGGAGGGATGGGGTGGTGGATATGAAACACACATGCTGGAATTTGCACAGATTCCAGGTGCAAACACCCCTAGAACTCAACTTCCAGCAAAGCAATTGTGAGATAACCACTTCTCCAGTGGGAACTAGGTGGGACAGGAGGATGCTGCTGCTGACACATTCTCCCCAGACTGGCCCAGTAGGCATCATGAATTGAAGCCACACTTTGGCTCCTCATGTCCCATTTTAATTCAGAAAAGCTGCCTGTGTCTAAGGGCCATGATCTAAGATAGCCTGACCAGATAAAATCCAGGTCAGGGCTCATGTCACTTTAACAGTTGTAGAGAAAAGGGAATTTCAGCCAGTGTCATTTGTACGCAATTAGTTCCTGGTGATATTCCCTCTTCATCACAACAGTTAAAGGTTCAGGAGCCTTGCCTTCTTTTGTATATGGTCACTCTAGTATAGTGCCTGCACCTTTAACTGTTGTGATGAAGAGGGAATATCACCAGGAACTAATTGCGTACAAATGACACTGGCTGAAATTCCCTTTTCTCTACAACTGTTAAAGTGACATGAGCCCTGACCTGGATTTTATCTGGTCACGCTAATCTAAGAGTAAACAAGGTGGTGAAATGTTCGCACGCGGGGTATGAGCCAGTCCCTACCCAGGAAAGCGCTACTCCTCAGAGCCCGCCAGCAAGCTCAGGGCACCCACACCCAGACATGTGAGCTGGGCAAGGTTCAGCTGCAGGGGGGAGCTCCTGGGCCACCTGCGGAGCCGTCTGTGAAGCCGGAAGCCTCACTTTTGGTGAAACAGTTGAACGAATCCCGCGTGAGAAGAGCCCCTCCAACACCAACTGTAGTTGCATTGCTGAGGCCCATCTCCCATGGATGCTGAGGTTGTTGGCCAGGCTGGAGGGGAAGCAGATGCCTCTCTTCTGCCACACAAGGAGGTGCTGGTTCGCCCACCACCCAGGGCTCAATACGTGAAAGGCATGAAGCTGAAGAAACCGCCCGTGTCCCTGCCCTTTGCCTCTCTTGCTCTCCACCAATGCCTCTCCTGCAGCAACAGGAAAGCGAGAGAGTAAACAGTCCCCAAACAGACCTATCAAGGAGCCCGATGAGACAACCCCACCCCACGCCCACAACTGGGGGGAGGCCCGAGTGCTGCACAAGCTGGCACCTAGACTAGAAGGAGCAGGGTCCTGTGCCAAACCGTGTGCTCCCAACTCTGTTGGAAGTGTGGTGTGATGGCACAAAAGGGCACAGGTCCTGCAAAGCCGGAATCCAGCCACCCATCTGAACAGATGAGGAGAGTGATAAGCAAGCCCAAAAGGTATGTGGCCACACTCTCTGCCTCTCTCGTTCCCCATTGCCGCCACCATTGCTAAAGCCAAAAAGTGAAAGAGGCCGATGCTTGGCAGGGCCAGCCTTTATAGACTTGCCCCACCCTTGCCTCATGTGGCATACATGTGGCAAGCACATGAGGTGCTTTATTCTGCACCTCCCCATCCACAAAGGCCGTTTTTCCACCAAAGCCGTCCTGGCTGGGAAGGTACCAGATTTCAGAGATTCCTTCCTTCCTTCCTTCCTTCCTTCCTTCCTTCCTTCCTTCCTTCCTTTTCTCTCTTCTCCTTCTTCTTTCTCCATTCTAACATTCTAACACCAGTCTTCAACTGGTGGTTCGTGGACCAAACTTGGCTTGCGAGATCAGTCAGCAGAAAGCTGTTGCCTCCATGTTGGGCAATTGCATAATTGTGAGCGTTGGTCCCATGTTGCAGATTGGGAGTCTGAGGTAGGTCTGGACCACTGTCTAACTAATCTTTTGAACTCTAAACTATTAACCTTTTAGCAGAAGCAAGCACATGCGCTGAGGCTGTTTCTACACCATGCTGTTTGCCTGGGATGGCCCCCGGCTGGTCCCTGTGCGCTGATGGTGTGTATTAGGTACTTCTGGGATCGGCCTCTCTCCCTCTACATCCCTATGGTGTAGAAAGGGCCACAGACACACAAGATTTAGCCCCTTAAAATGCGAAAAGCAAACTAAATACAAAAACATGGAATTTCCTATTTATTTATTTTTAATAAAGAACCAAACAAAATTCTCACTCATCTCTAAATCTGAGCCTATGTTTTCTCTGAATGTATTACTCTAACTCAGCCTTCTGATGCCCTGCAGATGTTGTGGACTACAAATCCCACCATCCATGACCACTGGCCATACTCCTGGGGGTTGTAGTCCAAAACATCTAGACAGTACTACATTTGGGAAGGCTGCTCTAGCTGCTACCTCTACTAGTTCATTTGTTAGACATTTTCATTGCTTTGCATAAAGACCAGCAGTTAAGAATTTGATGATAGCTAACCTGAAATAGCTGGTGTTTCTTTCCTCACCCCAAACACCTTCCTTACTAAATAGGAGGAAGAACATTCCCAAAAAGAAGTGGGATGTGATGATCACTGCCTTATTCTCATCCCACTTAAAAAAAGGCTGTCACTGTATCTTTCTAGAGAAGAATGCACAGCCGGCTTTGAATCATGTTAACATCTCATTCTCTGCCATCTGAGCAGGAAGTCGAGGTGCTATAGATTAATCTTCAAGTCTTCAACAGAGCATGTGCTTTGGCCCATTTATTTAACAGATGCCACCACCCCTTGCTGAAGCAAGCAAAATGAATTGATTTATTAAATGTCAGACAGAGACACAAAATATTCAGCAAAATAGTGGAAACCACGGAGACATTTTCGATGGCACTCCCTATGTAAATATTTCCAAGTGTAGCATGAATCGCGGAACTCTCGGTTGTTATTATTTAAAATGTTTTGTCTGGAGAGTTGCTATGATCTTTCAGGGTGGATGGGTGGGAGTTGTAAATAAAAATATAGACATTTATTTTGATAAATGTCCTAATGAACTGATGTAGTTTGTGTAGCAATGAATCCTCGAACATGAGAAGGGACATAGGTCAGTCGTAGATCACATACATTACACACACAAAGTCCCGAATTCCATCTCTGACATCTCATGTTCTCTGAGTATATTCTCCACCATTTTTTCTTGGCAACCACCATTTTCAAACACCAGCTCCTCTAACAATACACTGGAACAATGCTAGTTCTCCTTAACTCTTGCCTTCACTTGCATGCATTGTTAAAATCCATCACTGACAGTTCATCAACTAATGTTTAGTTCACTAACCTACTAATTACACTGATTGCAGATCGTATATGTTAATGTATCCTCAAACCATATTTTAAAACTATTTTGGTTTCCCTTTCTAGGATTAAAATGCATTTCATGCCATAGTGCCAGGGACTATTTGGGTGAAGACTAGAGAAACCCTGAGCTGTGGACTTGTCTTACCCACCAAGGTTGGCCAGTGTGCCCTTGTAGACAGGAAGCTCTATAAAAAACTTCCTGGTGGGACTGGGTCTTTGCCTGAACAACAGCAGTCATCCTGAATTATCTATTTCTTTATGTCCTTTGGCTTTGACTCCTGGTTTGGTCCTCCACCTCTGGCTCCTGGCACACCTCCTGCTTCCTGGCCCTCGCTCCCTTCTGACAGCTGCTTATAGCTCAGCCCTGACACATACAAACGAACTATATTTCCAGTGGAAGGGTCACACTAGCAGCAGTACAGATGCATTCTCCTCTTATCGTTTTTGTGTATATCTCTACCAGCTGTTTCTGGTGAGATAAGTCACAGAATGTAATGTATACTGTTGGCAGACTCTGTGCCTCATGCTGGGTCATCTCCCTGATGATGGCTCTACTTCAATGCTTTATTATGGTTCCTGAAATATTGGTCATCACAGCTGCACAGACATTATATAAGAGGCAGTAGCCAAGAACTATCCTAAAACATCCAAGGTTGGGGAAGTTTTGGGGGCCAATTGAGAGTCTCTTAATTTCTTCTCTTTGACAGCTTATATATGCTCATGCTCTGTAATAAACTACCCTTGGAACTAACCTCAGGTTCAAAATTAGTTTATCATATGGAATAGGAAGCCACTGTTTCAGAAGTGCAATCCCTAAATCCTCTTGGGTGTGCAGAATTAGACATGATAGATGTCTCTGTGGTTCAAAAATGGATGTCCGTAATGCGAGTTCTGTAGTTTTATAAATTCTGTACAAGCGCCAATGAAATTAACTGAGCTTGCACAAATGCAACGCACCATGGATTTCACCCTTTTCCTACACACTTCATGTTTGTTCTTATTTCTACCTTTGACAAGAATTGTCCTCCAATCTCTGTTTTCCTCTTCTTTATATCATTATGAGGTGCACATAGTATAGGGATGGGTGAATCTGTCAATTTCTGTTTCATTCAGTTTCTCATTTGTTTGGGAATTTGGGGGTGGGGGAGTAGGGCAGCATGAAAATTTGTTTGCATTTTCATGTGCATTTCTCCAAATATGCACATTTTCGAACACACTTTTCCTAGTGTGCAAAATAATTTGCAATGAATTCCCCATAACTTAATGCATTTTCTGTCTACTTTCCCCTAATATACTCATTTCTGTACACACTCTCCCTTAACATAGGCATCATTGTGTGGATTTTTTTTTGGAGTTGTTGTAAAGTGTATCACAATATTCTCAAAAATGCATTTAAC
This sequence comes from Anniella stebbinsi, assembly GCA_029215795.1. Taxonomy (NCBI): domain Eukaryota; kingdom Metazoa; phylum Chordata; class Lepidosauria; order Squamata; family Anniellidae; genus Anniella; species Anniella stebbinsi. The sequence goes on from JARDYH010000004.1 coordinate 146,448,882, forward strand.
ATCCAGGTGGTACAACTTGGGCACATTTTTTAAAAAAATGGACCAAACATATTTCTCCTCCATCCCTATTATGGTGCAATACAAATGCAGATATATTTTTGTATTTAGTTTTATCACACATAAATGTTAAAAGAAAGGGATATTATAGAATAATGCCTCACAGAGCAATTCAAACCTGGACTGATGGGGAGATCTACCACTAAGGCACTACCACATCTGAAGCCCTGCTGGAACACAAACAGCCAAGGCAGGAGCTGGGGCTATATTTTCATGGGGTTCCCCCCCTTTTAGAAGATCTTGGTCACCCACCCACCCCACACCCACCCCTCCAGTTGGAGGAGAAATAGCCATGCTAACCTCAGGCTTGTGCAGTTCAAGGGTTTGTTCCTAGGGTATGACTATTGAATCATGGGGTTTGGGATCCAGCAGATTCAAAGTTGCACCTGTCTTGGAACACTCTATTTTAGCAGGGCTGCTACCGGTGGGAATCCCACCGGAGTAGTCTTTCCATCTATGGAACATTATGTGGGCATAAGTGGGTCTTCAGAGCAAGCAGATCCTCTCCACCTGTAAGAGTTAGGGACCTCCAAGGCATCCTAACCTTTACTAGCATTTAAGAAAATTAGTTGACAACAGGAACATGCAATTTTTTATAGTAATATATCCAATGAAATGTAGGTTTCCCTAGAAATTATAAATAACAAGCCACTCCTATTGAAAGCCAGTAGAGATACATTCCACATCCACGCCAACTTCCATTCCTCTCACTTCAAGTTCCTTCTATAAATGAATCCTAGAGAAAGCCTATGCCTATAAATTATAACCCCCCACATCAAATGACATCAAGCCCCCCATTCAGCTGATCAACACAGGTAGCTTAGCATTTAAATCTTGTGGGACAAATTCAATTTGTGATTATTTAATGGCCCCTGTAAGCCACAAAGAGTTAAGTTCTCTATTATCAGCAACAGCACATATTGGAGGTAGCAAAAGGGTGAAAAACCAAGTCAGACTATATGCTCCAAGGGTGGCATAGCATTGTTTGGCAAATGGCACTTGCCGAGAAGCTCTGTCATCACAGGAGATGGATTAGGGAACTGACCAAGCAAGATAGTTTCATACAGATATGGTTTCCATTTTTGGTTTCTGTTAACAAAAAAGAAAACGATTTCAGACCTCCAGTTACACAGAGATCATTTTGGAGAGACTTAATGTTTTAAGCTTTGTATATGTACCTTGTGCAACTCTTTCCGTCTAGTGTAACTTTGGCATTACAAAACTGAATATGAATGTTCATCCAGTATAATAAGTTCTTGTACTATATTGTTAAAAGTTTTCTTTACCTGCTTAATGGGCAAATAATTGTTTTTTAAAAACATCAATAATTAAAATAAGCATTTAAAGGCACAATCGTATGCATGTTTTAATAGGAAAAAAATGCCCTACAATTCCTAGCATTCTCCAGTCAAGACATTTTTTTGTCTAAACATGCATAGGATTGCACCTTAAACCAAGCATGCGTGCCAATCTTTCAGAACTAATAAAGATGGTCATTTAAACCAACAGGCAGAGATCTTTCTAAATGAATCTTCCTCACCATTCTGGACCTGAAAAGTGGACGAATCTCCCTACTGGTGGACCCCTTCTTTACAAGAGTCCACCAAAAAAAGAATTACAGAGTGTTCAGGCTAATCCTTGTCTGAACACTGTAGAGCAGGGGTAAGGGAGGTCCAGGGGCTATTTTTGCCTCCATGGACCGCATTCCATTGTTTTTAATAATAATAATAATTTTAAAAATGGTGGCTTGCTGTCAAAGTTTGGCAGCAAACCACCCAGAGGCACTAAAAGTTACATTTCAGTTGTTTCTAAGCTAAATTTAACCCTTTAAGTGATGTGCGATAAACAAGCTAAATTTGACCCTTTTTCCTGTAGTGCAAAATTTACCATTTTGGAGGGTGTTTTTTCACCACCAAATTTGGTGGCATGGCAGTGGCTAATTGGGAAGGGCTGCCCTTGGGGACAGTGGAGGGGATCATATGGCCAAGAACTTTCCATTTGGGCCAGCCCCACAGAGAATAATAATAAAAAAGGAGGCATCCAAACAACACAGAACTTAGCAAACCTTTGTGGAATATCTTGACAGCAGGAGAGACAGCATTGCAACCCTGCACATTTGTGTGTGGACCACGTTTTAGTGAGAAATTCTCTTTTAAAGCAATGCAGTCAAATATCCAGATTTAAAAGAAATAAAGCATGCACCAGTTCTGTTGCAGTTTTGGTGAATGTTGAAAACTTTTTTCTATCTACCTTGGCATTGATTGATTGATGACATCTGTCTTTTCATTTTTAAGTTATGGCAGCTTATCGTATTGTATAGCTGATTGTTTTAGTTATAATGCATATTTATATTTATTTATTATTGTTGTGAACTACCTGGATATGTTACACATGACAGATGGTATAGATTTTTTTGAAAATGAATAAATAAATAGGGGAAAAGGGAAAAGAGAAAAAGAGACGGCAACAATAACACACACAGAATTCCAAATAAAACCAATAAAGTCAATCTAACTTACCCAGTTCCATATTACCTACTTGAGAAAAGTCTTGGGTTTCAGAACATATGCAAAGTTCTTGGAAGAGAGAATGGTCGAAGAGAGAGAATGGTGAGAGAGAACATTTTTAGCCTCTTTATTAGAGTTCGCTAGGAAAACAGGGATTTAAATCAAATCTCACACATTTACAGGGAAACTGAGATTAGTAAAGCCAGCTGCTTAAGAGAAATTGCCTGTTTTTCCGGTGATGTGATAGCCTCCATTTCTGATGTCAGCAAATCGGAAAATGATGTACCATCTGTACCAAACCTTCATTAACCTACAGTTTGATTATAAAAAAGCTGGCTGTTTCCAACTAGACAAAGCATTGTACAAAAAAAAAAAAAAAAGCTTATGTTCTGGATGTGTATTCCAAGTCAACATTGGGATGCATGTTATTCAGGGTGCCAACTTACCGATCACTCTAAGGGGCACTGTTGACTACACCAGAATATAGGGATTTGTCAGACATAGACCATGAAATCCAACAGGGTGCTCATGACTTATGCCCTGCCAGTTCCTGAGCTCAAGTGGGATACAGTGCTTGCAGAATAAAGTTTTAGCGCTTCTGGGAAAACAGAAGGAGCAAAAATGCTTTTTTTTCTGGAATAGGGCAGGTCAATAGGGCTTGCATAAGGGAACTCCACTGACCTGTCCCAATTGAGGGATGAGCATTGCATCTCATTTAGGGCTTCCTCTGGGAAGTGCTAAATCTCTGCTGCACAAGCGGTGGGTCCCACCATTTGCTCAACAGAATCAGTAGAGTACAAGAGAATAGGCAGAGATGTAAGTGCCCGATTGGATTCCATCATAAATCCCAACTTCAACAGAAAATGACTGGTCATATGGTCATCAAAACCTGACAGAGCCACTGAGGAAGGGAAATGGCTTTAATTTATCTTCTTAAAATGATGTATATCCTAAACAACTGGGATCTACCATTATGCACTGATAATGATCCCATCACACCGGAAGCAAAGTTTCTTTACTGCAGATTTGTAAGATCAGAATATCCTTCCTCAGGAGTTTTGTTCATCTCCATCTCTTTTCTGTTGAAGGCAGGTCAAAACTTGTTTTCATTTTGCTTGTGATAGCTGATTTGCAGAGCTCTGTTATTTCTTCTTTTTATATGCTGTCTTTATGTGTATGTGTGTGTTTAACTGTTGTTATTTCAATCTGTTGCCCATTTTGGTAATTTTTAATTTTTAAAAAAACCAGTTTATTCAGAGGATAAAAAAATATTTAGATTGCAGTCTTATGATGGGAGTAAGTTCCATTGAACCCAGTAGGATTTACATTTGAGTAGACATCCATTGGATTGTTCTGCTTGAGGTCAATTACACTGATAGAAGTGGAGTTCTTCGCCTCCTCCCCATGGCAGCCCTCCCTCAGACCCCTGAAAATGCTATATAGAGAGTAAAGAGAACCTGATGAATGGGGAGAGCTGTGATGTGCAGTGAGGGGATCCCCCAAAATTGGGCAGAAAGACCTTGTGTGAGTGGAATTTTTCATATCACAGAAGGTCCCTTCTTGTTACGGAATGCAGATATGCAAGCATTGGCTCGCTCACATTCTCTAATCAATTAGTTGAAGTAAATTATCCCTAGGAACCCAGTCTTTAAAAATTCTGATATAGATTGATCTGATCTACACTTCTTAGACCAACATGATAATCGGAACCTGACTATTTGCCAGACTTCACAAATGTTCCAAGGCAGGCCTTAGTAGTCTAAAATTAACAAAATATTATTCAGATGGATATTTTGCAAGCAAATATGTGCAGAAATGTGCATTGTGAGAGAAGACTCATTTAAATGCTTTTTTATTTTATTTTTGATGCGGTAAAAATGGCAGATTCATGCAGAAACATCATGAAATGGACCTATGGATGAACAAGTAAAATAGGCAGGATATAGTGCTACCAGAATTTTCAGCATTGAACTCAGAGGAGGTAAAACTGCATATTTGACTTCTGTTTCATACCTAACCACTCTACCTCATAGTTTTGAAAGTAAGACTTCGTAGAATATCCATTGAGCTCCAAGGCTGAACCTAGTGGAAACTACTCCAAATGATATTAGCATTTTTAATAGCTCATGATCTATTCGTAGGCACTAGGCTCACATTCTAAAATCACCAGCAGTTACTTGTATTATGAGAAGATTGCCTCATCATCACCGGGAAGGGGCTCTTTTCACACATACTTCATTTACTATTTCTACTTTCCTTGGAAGATTTCCTTGGGAGTTGTGCTGTTCCTGCTCTTTTCAATGGGGGTTTAGAAAGGAAAAATTCCTAACAGGTTGTTCCCTAAGGGATTATTTGCTTGTAAACCAAAGAATTTTCTCTGTGGGAGTTTCCCCAGTATATCTATATGATGAACATTTCTTGTAAATATTGGAAGAAAACAGGAGGAAATCTAGAAACATTGGAGAACTGTCAACAAACTATATATATACACACAAAATGCAAATGAGCATGAATTGTCTAGCTCCCTCCATAGTGATGGGCATGTCTATTAAGCAGAAAGCATGAATTTTAGGGATGTGCACTGACCCCCCGGATCGGATCGGATAGCGGATCGGAATCGGACCTGGGGGGTCGGATCGGATCGGATCGGATCGTGTGTCGGATCGGATCGGATCCGATTCCGATCCGCGGATCGGATTTTCCGATCCGGATCGGACGCCATTTTGAATGCTTTTTCCTATAGCAAATTATTGTTTTATAAAAACGCCTATAACTTTTTCATTTTTAAAGACAGAAGGATGAAACTTGGGCACATTGTACACTGGTTAGGGATAGGTATCTGTGAGAAATTTCAGAAAGATTGGTGCATGCAGTTTGTGGCAATTGATTTTTTAATAAATAACATGGAATGCCTATAACTTGGTCATTTTTAAAGTTACACACATGAAACTTTGCCACATTGTAGGTGGAACCTTGGGACCCACGTGTGTGAAATCCCAGAACCGTGGGTGCTTGCCTGGTGTGGCAATGAATTTTTGAAAAATGGGTAGTAGTGGGGTAAATGCAGTTATGCCTCCCATGTTTTTATTTTTAAAGATACAAACAGGACACTTCGGCACATTACAGGGAACACTTCCCTTGATATGTGTGTAAAATTTCAGACAGCTAGCTCCAGGCATGTGTTGGCAATGAATTGTTGAAAATTGGGTAGCAGTGGGGTAAAATACAGTTTTGCCTCCCATTTTTTTATTTTCAAAGATACAAACGGGAAACTTTGGCACATTGCAGGGAACACTTCACTTCAAATGTGTGTGAAATTTCCGGAAGCTAGGTGCAACATTTTAGTGGGAAACGAACGTTTATTCATGGCATTTCACATGGGATTTATGGGTTGGTTTGAAGAGCTACAAAGCTCTAACTCGCTCACATGGCACAGGACCTATGCCCGCTCAAACGCTGGAAATTTCACAAACTTTGGTGCAATGCTTTAGTGGGAAAACAAAGGTTTATGCATGGCATTTCACATGGGATTTATGGGTTGGTTTTAAGAGCTACAAAACTCTAACTCGCTCACATGGCACAGGACCTATGCCCGCTCAAACGCTGGAAATTTCACAAACTTTGGTGCAATGCTTTAGTGGGAAAACAAAGGTTTATGCATGGCATTTCACATGGGATTTATGGGTTGGTTTTAAGAGCTACAAAACTCTAACTCGCTCACATGGCACAGGACCTATGCCCGCTCAAACGCTGGAAATTTCACAAACTTTGGTGCAATGCTTTAGTGGGAAAACAAAGGTTAAACTTTATTATTTTAAACCTTCAGGAAGGGGACATTGCCTGCCTGGTGTGGATTGGTAATGAGGGAAGAAAGTTTCACTTATTCATTTGTAAAATGTAAAGTGATTGTAAATTGCTTTAGGGACCCATACATTTACATGACAAGACAGGTGTTGGTTGCAGGAATGCTACCAAATGCACTAGTAGCTAATCCCAGGTAATAGCTATTCAGATCCTAGCTAATAGCTATTATTCAGATCCTAGCCTGGGAAGGGATCTTGCAGGATAAGTGATTGTTCTTTTCTTGTGTAGTATGTAATTCTAAACCAGAAGGCTGCTTTGATGTAGAGCCAATCCACATGGTCTCTTGCAGCACCTAGTATTATTTATTTCTCCTTCCACAGCAGAATCTGGAAGGCGGGCAGGCAGGCTGGCATCCAGGGCAAAGTCCAACAGCGGCATTGGGGACTGGGTGACATTCTCCTTGAGGGCGAATGCCAAGTCCCATGGCTTGTGCGAGGAGGGCGGCTTGCTCTCTTTGCAGGAAGGATCTGGAAGGCGGCAGGCGGCATCAGCAGCGGGCGGGCAGGCTGGCATTTAATGGGCAAAGTCCAACAGCGGCGTTGGGGACTGGGTGACATTCTCCTTGAGGGCGAATGCCAAGTCCCATGGCTTGTGCGAGGAGGGCGGCTTGCTCTCTTTGCAGGAAGGATCTGGAAGGCGGCAGGCGGCATCAGCAGCGGGCGGGCAGGCTGGCATTTAATGGGCAAAGTCTCTCCTTTCCCGGGCACTGTGGCAGTGAGAGTGCCATAGGCTGCAAAAGAAGAAGGGGGGGAAAAAAGAATGAATATTAGTTGACCACTTCAACACAACCAGCTCCCTTCCACCCAGGATTGCCCTTCCTGAGTGCCCACGCCCCAGCAGGCACACGGGGCTGCCTGCTCACTCGGAAGTTAGCAGGCAGACAGCCAACCTTCAGTTAGGTGGAAGGTGCCCCCCCCCCCATTCACAGAACACTTACCGTAGTCCTCCTGAGGGCGTTGTTGATAAGATGCCACTTCCAGGCGGGCAGTGACGGGCAGGTGGGCAGTCTGCATTACCATCTCTCCTGGGCACTGTGGCAAAGAGTTCCATAGGCTGCAAAAGAAGAAGGGGGGGGGAAGAATATGAGAAAAATGATACTTTTCCACCACTGGCTCCCTCCCACCCAAGACTGGCATGTGCCCGGTCCTGAGTGCCCACGCCCCAGCAGGCACACGGGGCTGCCTGCTTGCTTACTCGTGGGTAAGCTCTCTGACAGGCTCTTACCAGAGTCGTGCGGGCGACGTGAATCGATGGGCCACCTCCATGCGGCCGTGGCTGGGGCAGATGGGCAGTCTGGATTCACGGGTGCGCTTTGCGCAGTGGCGAAGAGTTCCATAGGCTGCAAAAGAAGGAGGGGGGGGGGAAAGAATGAATATTAGTTGACCACTTTAACACAACCAGCTCCCTTCCACCCAGGATTGCCCTTCCTGAGTGCCCACGCCAAAGCAGGCACACGGGGCTGCCTGCTTGCTTACTCGTGGGTAAGCTCTCTGACAGGCTCTTACCAGAGTCGTGCGGGCGACGTGAATCGATGGGCCACCTCCATGCGGCCGTGGCTGGGGCAGATGGGCAGTCTGGATTCACGGGTGCGCTTTGCGCAGTGGCGAAGAGTTCCATAGGCTGCAAAAGAAGGAGGGGGGGGGGAAAAGAATGAATATTAGTTGACCACTTTAACACAACCAGCTCCCTTCCACCCAGGATTGCCCTTCCTGAGTGCCCACGCCAAAGCAGGCACACGGGGCTGCCTGCTTGCTTACTCGTGGGTAAGCTCTCTGACAGGCTCTTACCAGAGTCGTGCGGGCGACGTGAATCGATGGGCCACCTCCATGCGGCCGTGGCTGGGGCAGATGGGCAGTCTGGATTCACGGGTGCGCTTTGCGCAGTGGCGAAGAGTTCCATAGGCTGCAAAAGAAGGAGGGGGGGGGAAAAGAATGAATATTAGTTGACCACTTTAACACAACCAGCTCCCTTCCACCCAGGATTGCCCTTCCTGAGTGCCCACGCCAAAGCAGGCACACGGGGCTGCCTGCTCACTCGGAAGTTAGCAGGCAGACAGCCAACCTTTAGTGAGGTGGAAGGTGCCCCCCCCATTCACAGAACACTTACCGTAGTCCTGAGGGCGTTGAGGACTCGGTGAGATTCTCCTGGAGGACCCCTAGTCCCATGGCTTGTGCAAGGAAGGCGGCTGGCCCGCCTCGCAGGAACGATCTGGAAGGCGGCAGGCGGCATCAGCAGCGGGCGGGCAGGCTGGCATTTAATGGGCAAAGTCTCTCCTTTCCCGGGCACTGTGGCAGTGAGAGTGCCATAGGCTGCAAAAGAAGAGGAGGGGGATAATGAATATTACATAAATACTTTTATACTGCAAAAGAAGAAAGGAAAATAAATAAAGATTTGTATTAATTAATACATGCAAGTCCTAGTAACTAGTCTCCCACCGGCACACTTCTCTTGTTTGTGATGCAATCCTCTTTCTCCTGCTGCACCCCTCCCTTTCTAAATCACTCTTCTGAGCCCATTGTTAGAGGGATTGGCTATCCTTTTGTGTCTGGCAGGACACAGCTTACCGGATCATTAGGGAATCACCATTTCTTTTGTCCTTGGGTTATTCATTCACTCCTAATAGCACCCTACGTTAGGCTGACCAGATCAAATCCAGGTCAGGGTTCCTAACTTCAGCAGTTGTAGAGAAAAGGGAATTTCTGCCAGTGTCATTTGTATGGAATTAGTTCCTGCTGAGATTCCCTCTTCATCACAACAGTTAAAGGTGCAGGGGCCCTGCCTTCTTTTCTATATGGCCACTCTGCCTGCACTCTTACCTGAGTCGTAGGGGTGACGTGAATCGAGGGGCCACCTCCATGTGGCCGTGGCTGGGGCAGATGGGCAGTCTGGAATCACGGGTGCGCTTTGCGCAGTGGCGAAGAGTTCCATAGGCTGCAAAAGAAGGAGGGGGGGGGGAAAGAATTAACATGAGATAAATCATACTTTTCCACCATTGGCTCCCTCTCACCCAGGACTGGCATCTGCCCGGTCCTGAGTGCCCACGCCCCAGTAGGCACACGGGGCTGCCTGCTTGCTTACTCGGAAGTAAGATCTCAGACTGCCCCACTTCTGGACACTCTCAGGTGTCCCTGCGTTGACTGCACACACTTACCTTATTCGTGCGGCCGCTGTGGATCGGAGGACTCCAGTGGCACATAGGCTCCTCCAGGCAAAGTCACATTGGCATAGGCTCCTCCAGGCAAAGTCACAGTGGCACATAGGCTCCTCCAGGCAAAGTCACAGTGGCATAGGCTCCTCCAGGCAAAGTCACAGTTTGGCACAGCTCCCTCCAGGCAAAGTCACAGTTTGGCACAGCTCCCTCCAGGCAAAGTCACAGTTTGGCACAGCTCCCTCCAGGCAAAGTCCCAGTGGCACAGGCTCCTCCAGGCAAAGTCACATTGGCACAGGCTCCTCCAGGCAAAGTCACAGTTTGGCACAGCTCCCTCCAGGCAAAGTCCCAGTGGCACAGGCTCCTCCAGGCAAAGTCACATTGGCACAGGCTCCTCCAGGCAAAGTCACAGTGGCACATAGGCTCCTCCAGGCAAAGTCACAGTGGCATAGGCTCCTCCAGGCAAAGTCACGTTGGCATAGGCTCCTCCAGGCAAAGTCACAGTGGCACATAGGCTCCTCCAGGCAAAGTCACATTGGCACAGGCTCCTCCAGGCAAAGTCACAGTTTGGCACAGCTCCCTCCAGGCAAAGTCCCAGTGGCAGAGGCAAAGTCCCAGTGGCAGAGGCAAAGTCCCACTGGCAGAGGCAAAGTCACAGCTGCATGGGCCCCTCCAGGCAAAGTCCCAGTGGCAGAGGCAAAGTCCCAGTGGCAGAGGCAAAGTCCCACTGGCAGAGGCAAAGTCACAGCTGCATGGGCACCTCCAGGCAGGCAGGCGGGCAGAGGCAGAAGCAGAGGCGGGCATGATGCCAGGCGCTTGCGCATTGCACAAGTAAGCAATAGAACCGTGAGACCAGCCCACGCATTCCGGCTACTTCACAATGGCGGCAACCTAGCAGGCGGGCAGGCAGGCAGGCAGGCAGAGGCAGAGGCAGAGGCGGGCATGATGCCAGGCGCTTGCGCATTGCACAAGTAAGCAATAGAACCGTGAGACCAGCCCACGCATTCCGGCTACTTCACAATGGCGGCAACCTAGCAGGCGGGCAGGCGGGCAGGCAGGCAGGCAGGCAGAGGCAGAGGCAGAGGCGGGCATGATGCCAGGCGCTTGCGCATTGCACAAGTAAGCAATAGAACCGTGAGACCAGCCCACGCATTCCGGCTACTTCACAATGGCGGCAACCTAGCAGGCGGGCAGGCGGGCAGGCAGGCAGGCAGGCAGAGGCAGAGGCAGAGGCGGGCATGATGCCAGGCGCTTGCGCATTGCACAAGTAAGCAATAGAACCGTGAGACCAGCCCACGCATTCCGGCTACTTCACAATGGCGGCAACCTAGCAGGCGGGCAGGCAGGCAGGCAGGCAGAGGCAGAGGCAGAGGCGGGCATGATGCCAGGCGCTTGCGCATTGCACAAGTAAGCAATAGAACCGTGAGACCAGCCCACGCATTCCGGCTACTTCACAATGGCGGCAACCTAGCAGGCGGGCAGGCGGGCAGGCAGGCAGGCAGGCAGAGGCAGAGGCAGAGGCGGGCATGATGCCAGGCGCTTGCGCATTGCACAAGTAAGCAATAGAACCGTGAGACCAGCCCACGCATTCCGGCTACTTCACAATGGCGGCAACCTAGCAGGCGGGCAGGCGGGCAGGCAGGCAGGCAGGCAGAGGCAGAGGCAGAGGCGGGCATGATGCCAGGCGCTTGCGCATTGCACAAGTAAGCAATAGAACCGTGAGACCAGCCCACGCATTCCGGCTACTTCACAATGGCGGCAACCTAGCAGGCGGGCAGGCAGGCAGGCAGGCAGAGGCAGAGGCAGAGGCGGGCATGATGCCAGGCGCTTGCGCATTGCACAAGTAAGCAATAGAACCGTGAGACCAGCCCACGCATTCCGGCTACTTCACAATGGCGGCAACCTAGCAGGCGGGCAGGCAGGCAGGCAGGCAGAGGCAGAGGCAGAGGCGGGCATGATGCCAGGCGCTTGCGCATTGCACAAGTAAGCAATAGAACCGTGAGACCAGCCCACGCATTCCGGCTACTTCACAATGGCGGCAACCTAGCAGGCGGGCAGGCGGGCAGGCAGTTTTTTAAATCATATAGCCAAAATAAACACAACACACAGTGACAGCCCTGCAAGGCTGCCACATAAGTCCAAAAGACACAGTCAGAAACAGTGTGGGATGCTGCTTGTCATCCACTCAATGTAGGAGCCTGGAAGAGGAATCCTATCGCGTCCTTCGTTCATAGTCAGAGAGGTGCATGCGTTCCTTGGCGATAAAATTAAGCCTTCTTCTTATCCAAAGTTCTCATGAGCCTCTGACGTGGTCTTACAAGAAGAAACGCCCATGGAAGTGTGGGACCTTACAGAAGGCCTGGAGGGAGCCATCGGAGTCCAATTTCAGAGGCACACGTGCAAGCACATTGGTTCAAGTCAAACAACATAGAATGTGTGAGATGCCTGTGCATTCCCTCAATGTAAGAGGCTAGGAGAAGAAACTAGATCCCTTCGGGATCCATCGTTCAGAGTTGAGTTACTGAGCTGTAAACAACACAGCCAGTAAATTAAAGTAAAGAAAATTAATTAACCGAAAATAAGAATTAAAAAATCAAGGGCCTGCCGGTGCCTGCCCAAAGGTGTGGGATGGATGGGGGGTGCCTGCCAATTACTCCCCCGCGGGCATGAGGGTGGGGTATCCCAGCAGGGGCAGATTGACCTTGAGGAAGACCAGCTGCTCCACAATCTCAGCGTCCAAGCGAGAGCGGTGGGGTGTGACCACGTCGCCCGCCATGGAAAACACCCGCTCGCTTGGAACGCTGGACGGTGGGCAGCTGATTCTGTCCATGGCCACCCGCGCCAGATCAGGCCACATCTGGCGCCGAGATGACCAGTAGGCCAGGGGTTCGATGGAGCCGTCCTCCATCTGCTCCGCCAGGTAACGCTGCACTGCTGCTGCAGCGTCATCCTGGCGGCGGCTGGGTTGAGTGCCTCTATGCCCAACCGCAGCCTGCAAAGCCTTGTCCCAAAACCCCTGGCCTGTCCCCCTGCTGGGTGTGGTGGTGCTGGTGCCGCCGCTGCTGGTGGTGCTCAGCGGACTTAGCGCCTGGGCTTCGGTGGGCTCCTCCTCTGCCTGCCCAATCCTGGCATCCCGGGCCGCCCGAACGTCCGTCACCAGCATTTCCACCCAACCTGCCCGGGAAGTCTGCCCACATAACCCATCCTTGATGCGCGGGTCGCACATGGTGGCCAACATGTACTGCCTCTCGTTGTAGAGAGGCTGGACCCGGCGGGATAGGCTTTCCCTCAGCCTCGTCACCACTTCCCGCACCTCTGGCAGGAAGCGCCTGCCGGTGACGGCATCCCCGGCCTCCAGAAACTCGCCCATCTGATTCTGGAGATGCCTGGCCACGGGGAGCACCTGGCTGAGAAGGGCAGTGCTGCTGCTCAGGGTCTGCGTGGCCTCAAGGAACGGCTTGAGGACCACCAGAAGCTGGGACATGGCCTCCCACTGCTGCCTGGACAGTGGGGCCTGGATGCCAATGTCCCCGACCCTGAACATCTCGTGGACAACACGCTGTTGCTCCACCATACGCTCGAGCATGTGGTAGGTGGAGTTCCAACGTGTTGCCACATCCTGCACTAGCCGGTGCTGCGGAAGTCCCAGCTCCTGCTGCTTCTCCCGCAGCAACCGACTGCCCTTCACGCTGTGGTGGAAATGCCCAGCCACCTTCCTGCAGCTCTCTAGGAGATTACGGATTTGGGGAGGGAGAGGGGCCTTGCTGCCTCCAAGGCCATCCCTGACGACCAGGTTGAAGACGTGCGCGATGCAGCGGATGCCCTCAAATCCGCCATCGCGCACCGCCTTCAGCATATTGGCTCCCCCGTCCGTGACCATGTAACCGCGGGTGTGCTGGTGCCCGCCCAGCCACCCTGCCACCATGCGGTTCATGGCCTCCGTAATCTCCTCCGCCGTGTGGGACTGGTCCATGACTGCGGTATGAAGGAGGGCCCAGCGGCAGCCCTCCTTCCCAGTCCCAGAAGTCCTGGGTGCTTCCTGCCCTGAGGCTCCCCACCAGTGAGCCGTCAGGGACAGGTAAGCGTGCACTCCTCCTTCGCTGGACCAGATGTCCGAAGTGAAGTGCACCTTCTGTGCCTCTGCCTGGCACAGACGACCCAGAACTAACTCCCTGCATGCCTGGTACAGGGAGGGCACCACACGCCTGCTCAGGGTGGTGCGACACGGCGGCTTGTAGTATGGAACCACAAGAGCCATCAGCCTCTTGAAGCCTGCGTTCTCGACGAGGCTGAATGGCTGGTCATCCAACGCCACCATCTCACCGATGCAATTGGTGATCTGGTTGGGCGCTGGAAAACGCCACCTTGTGGCTCCATACTTCCCCCACCCCATCTCTTCCATGGTGGCCTGGCGAAGCCTCTTGGGGATGGGAGGTCGAGAGCTGGCAGAAGTTGCAGGAGCCTTCTGCTTGCCCTTGCCGCTAGCACCAGTCTGCTGCGAGGTGCCCGCCTCGGTCCCAAGCAAAACAGACTGGTGGTGCCTCTGCATGTGGCGGGTGAGGTTCGTGGTGGTGAAGTGGCCTGGCATTTTTCCCCTGCTCACTGACATCTTGCAGTAGCGACAGACAGCAAAGCGGGAATCCACTGCCACCTCAAAGTGGTCCCACACCTTGCTTGCCTGTCGCTTCTGGGGTGACACAGACGGCCTGCCGGCGCCTTCGCTCTGTGGTGTCACCTCAGGAGCAAGGGAATGAGTGGAAGAGAGGACGGATTGTGGAGAGTAAGTCTCTGGTGCTGCCTGCTCTTCCTCTTGCCCCACATCAGAGTCCTCCTCCTCACTCTGAACCTCGCTGACTTCCACAAGATCTGGGAAAAGATCAGTCAGCGGGTTCACAGGCTCACCCACCAAAGAAGGAGCTGGATATAGTGCTCCTTCTTCATGCCCACTGCTGCTCCCAGCACCTGCCTCATGTTGCTGAAAGAGTGCCCTGCAGGCACTACTTTGAGTTGCCTCTGCCTGCTTCTGCTGCCCCAGTGGAGAACGCCTCAGTTTAACTGGGGGTGTGGAAGTAGGCTGCCTGCTGCTGGTCCCAGCAGCAGCAGCAGCAGCGCCATGCCCAGAGCGGCCTCTCCCAAATGCTGCCTTGGGAGCACCCCCCCTTTGAGTGCCACGCTTCATTTTATTTTTATTATTATTTATTTTTGTGTAAGTGTGTGCTTTGCTGACTTTTTTTGTGTTTGTAGCAGCAGGCTACACAGCCCAGCAACACACACTCACTCACAAGCGCGCACACACACACACACACACACAGAGAAAGAGAGAGAGAGAGAGAGAGGATAGAAATATTTTTTTATTATTTTTTTGAGTTTTTTTCAGAAAGCGAAAGTAGAACAAACAAACACACTCACTGCAAAGACAAACTGAACTCACAGACAAACAAACGTGCTATCTAAGAAAGGAAAGGCAAGAGAGAAAGGAAAGCCAAGAGAGAGAACAAGAAAAGCTGAAGTAAAAGATCAGAAACTCCTCAAAACCACCTCCAAATGCAATCAAATCAATACAGTCTCTCCAACACAGCTCCAAAACACTCCCTAATCTCCTCCACGTTCAACCCACAAAGAGCCAGGAGGGCAGGGCTGAGAGAATATATACTGGTGCCCTCCTCCAGCATTGCGATTGGAGGCTGAAGAAAGTCTTCACAGGATTGGGTGATTCAGTCATGTATTCTAAAGCACAATTGGTGGATCAAGCTGTCAAACACACACACACAAACACAGCCTCCCCCTCCCTTTCCTGAAGGTTTAAAATAATAAAGTTTAACCTTTGTTTTCCCACTAAAGCATTGCACCAAAGTTTGTGAAATTTCCAGCGTTTGAGTGGGCATAGGTCCTGTGCCATGTGAGCGAGTTAGAGTTTTGTAGCTCTTAAAACCAACCCATAAATCCCATGTGAAATGCCATGCATAAACCTTTGTTTTCCCACTAAAGCATTGCACCAAAGTTTGTGAAATTTCCAGCGTTTGAGCGGGCATAGGTCCTGTGCCATGTGAGCGAGTTAGAGTTTTGTAGCTCTTAAAACCAACCCATAAATCCCATGTGAAATGCCATGCATAAACCTTTGTTTTCCCACTAAAGCATTGCACCAAAGTTTGTGAAATTTCCAGCGTTTGAGCGGGCATAGGTCCTGTGCCATGTGAGCGAGTTAGAGTTTTGTAGCTCTTAAAACCAACCCATAAATCCCATGTGAAATGCCATGCATAAACCTTTGTTTTCCCACTAAAGCATTGCACCAAAGTTTGTGAAATTTCCAGCGTTTGAGCGGGCATAGGTCCTGTGCCATGTGAGCGAGTTAGAGCTTTGTAGCTCTTCAAACCAACCCATAAATCCCATGTGAAATGCCATGAATAAACGTTCGTTTCCCACTAAAATGTTGCACCTAGCTTCCGGAAATTTCACACACATTTGAAGTGAAGTGTTCCCTGCAATGTGCCAAAGTTTCCCGTTTGTATCTTTGAAAATAAAAAAATGGGAGGCAAAACTGTATTTTACCCCACTGCTACCCAATTTTCAACAATTCATTGCCAACACATGCCTGGAGCTAGCTGTCTGAAATTTTACACACATATCAAGGGAAGTGTTCCCTGTAATGTGCCGAAGTGTCCTGTTTGTATCTTTAAAAATAAAAACATGGGAGGCATAACTGCATTTACCCCACTACTACCCATTTTTCAAAAATTCATTGCCACACCAGGCAAGCACCCACGGTTCTGGGATTTCACACACGTGGGTCCCAAGGTACCACCTACAATGTGGCAAAGTTTCATGTGTGTAACTTTAAAAATGACCGAGTTATAGGCATTCCATGTTATTTATTAAAAAATTAATTGCCACAAACTGCATGCACCAATCTTTCTGAAATTTCTCACAGATACCTATCCCTAACCACTGTACAATGTGCCCAAGTTTCATCCTTCTGTCTTTAAAAATGAAAAAGTTATAGGCGTTTTTGTAAAACAACAATACTTTGCTATGGGAAAAACGCATTTAAAATGGCGTCCGATCCGCCGATCCGATCCGATCCGGATCGGACCTCGCCGGATCGGATCGGATCGGATGGTGTATCGGATCGGATCGGATTTTCCGATTTTTGGGGCGGATCGGATTCGGATCGTGGATCGGATCCGATCCGATGCACACCCCTAATGAATTTGCAAACTTCTTCTGAATAAACAATCCAGGTTAAAAGCATCCGTCTCTTCCAATCACCATTATAAATATAGAATAAATTACATCCTACAGATCATTATATTGAGCAAATACTCTATCTGCCACCTTACATTCCTCAGCCAAAACCTTTGAGGTGTATAAATGTGGCATTAAAAGTGCTATTGTGTGAGGTGCTTTGCAAAGGTTATGTAAAGTTTATATGCATTTTACTGTTGAACTCTAGCATGTTAAGTGGCTGTGATTAATGAAGTGTTTAGATTAACTAAAACTAATTCTTGAACATTGGATGTTTCCTGTTTGGTGAAAATCACGAAGATGCTGGATGTGAGGCCCCATTGATCGCAGAATAGCTAGGATTGAATAAAAAACAAAAGAAACATTTCCATGAAAAAAAATTACTACCTGAATTTTCCAGTTCATTTCCCAACAGCCTCCCTGCCCTCCAAGCTCCTGTTTGTATCCACGGGGAATGACTTTATTCTTGAAGGTTAATAACCAGGCTTAGTGCTTCCATGCAGAATCCTGTAATAAAAGCAGATCCAGTTGTTATGTTCCAGTGATGCATTCCTAAGGATAAAAGAGGGCCAGGACACTGGGAGAGGCTATGAAGATGAAGAGACAGAGATAAGCAGATAGTGATGGGCTCTCAATGGCTCCTACTTAGTCATATGAGTCAAAGTAAGTGGGCTGCAATCTGGAACACAATGGCTGGATTCGGACGACACAATGAGCAACAGGGGCGGGGGAAACAATCGTCAGTTGTATTACTATTGGGTCGTCCGAATGCTGCCATAGTCAACTCAGTGCTGATCCTAATCCACACCATGGTTGATTATTTATTACCATGTTGTGTGGGGAGTACCCCCTAGATGAACAACTGTAAAGTTGATTATTACCCCACCATTGACTATCATGTTGTCCGAATTCAGCCAATGTTTCCTTTACTTTCTCCTATATGGGTGAGTGATGGCCATTCATTTCTACAGATAACAGAAAGTTTTGGCTATTGGGTGATATAGAAATGCAATACAAAAGTAAATAAATCAATAAATAAAGGTACACTGGGACAGTGCAACTAGGGACAAAACTTGTCCCCCCTCCATCACTGAAATGGGTGATGTTGCCTTCACTGATGGGGATACAGCGATACACAATATCCACACCTGCACCCCTGAAAGAGATCTGTTGGATAGAAACACCCCCTTGCACATCACCAGTTATTTTTCTGTTCAATACTATATGCCACAGATATAAACATTTTTGTATGCTTGGGCAGTATCCAATGGTGTCCTTCCGCAAACTCAAATACTGCTAGCAGTGTCCTCCTAATCTTTCAATTGCACTAGCGATTTCCCATGATGCTTGCACAACTGGTTGTCCAAGCAGTTGCACCATCCGTCGCACTACAGATTGCGCAAGTCTAATGCACAACCTCAAACATAACTTCTTGAGCATAGATCAGAACCTAGTTTCTGCTAGCACAAAATCATTTGCCCTAATAGGATGACACAGTTGGATACTACTCCTTGCTTTATGTTCCCTTACAATTCTATATTGCATGTGCCTTGGCCAACAATCACCTCAGCTTCTGATGATCTGTAATGCCTATCATTTGGATTTTCTGCTGCTTTGTTTTCTGATGGTTACTGGTTATGTTTTAGTATATAGCTATGTTGTATGTTTATATATTATGGGTTTAATTGTGTTCCTCACCCTGTTGTGCTTCCCATTACTGAGAGTATAGAAATATATTCTTTTAAAAATAAAATAAATAAAATAGTAAAAGTAATGTCAGGGCTTATCATTCCCTCTAGTTGATGAGGATGGGAACGCAAATAGGATCACCGAGAAACAAGAGGGAGATACCTTCATGCTCAATGAATGCTGAGTTGTTTTTTAAATTTGTTTTTTAAAAATAAACCCTACGGGACAATCTTCCCCACCTGCAGCCAAATAAGGATTGGATCATGCTCAATAGTCATGGAAAGTTGAGTGTTAGTTGAGGGTGGAGATTGAGGTGGGAATTCAATGGAGTATCCAGGAGGAGGGCATGGCTGGCTGGAACCCTGAACAGAAGCACTCCTGTTAAGAAATAATGATACACTGCAACATTTCAGACCAACAACAACTCATGTTATTAATGTGATATGCTATTTCCCCGCAAATAATCAGTGTATGCATGAACCTGTGCTGGATATGGACCATGAAGTGTGTGTGTGTGGGGGGGGATGTTTTTAACCCTTTGCAGTCTCAATCTTGATCTGTCCCTTCCCTCTACACTTGGTATTTGCTTCGGGGGGAGTGAATTGTCATTGGAGTGAATTGGAATCTCTCCCAGGGTACATCTTGATGAGGGGTTTGCTGCAGAGTGGATCCACAATGGTGGCAGGTCATTCCCCTGAAGCTCCACTTTAAAAAAGTCAGGCACTTACCCCAATTTTTTCATACCAGTGAGGCACCCTCCAACTTTGTGTCACAGACATGTCCCTAGCCAAGGGTGAACCCTGTTTGGTCACCCAGCGTGGACAGGGGGGGGCAGTTCAGCCAGCTGCTGGACTACCGCTGGACTGCCTCTGTGCCTCCACGGACCTCATGGAGCTTCACATAAATTAATTTTAAAAATGGATCATGGTACAGGTGCAGCAAGAGGAATGGCGAAACAAGCCAACTGGATGCCTCTCTGTGCCACTGAGAATTAACACAAAGCCATAAAAAAATGGAGCAAGGAGCCAACTTTCATTATTCCTTTTTTTTTTTTTTTGCCATGGGGAGAAGGGAAACAATGGGGGTGGAGGAACAGAGCACTATGGATGATTTTAAGGCTGGCGATGGTTATCTCAGCTGCTGCTGAACAAAGCTGGAACTGCCGGAGTTTTGTCTACTTCCAATTGGCGGAGGGAGAGAGGCAAAATTTTAAAAAGCCCCCGCACGAAACACCTCCTCTGAGCCGATTTCTTTCTTGCCGTCCTTCAGGCTGCCTCTACACAAGAGGTTTAAAGCTCTTTCAAGTCTCATTAAAAATTTTACCTCTACATGAGCAAAGCGCAAATCGGGAGTTGAGGCGCGTTATCTATTTGATTATGTGCATTATCGAATGCGCGTTAAATAGCAAGTTTTATTTTGCTGCGGCCCGTTAAAGCGCATTTTGACTATGTAAACAAGCGAATCTCCGCATTAACTACTTCTAAAGCGCATTTCAAACAACCAGTAAGGCCACTAGTTGTGCGCTCAATTACCTCCTGCGTACAGTCATTTACCATGAAGTGCTTCCGAGGAGATGCGCATAATCGGATAACCAGGCATCAAACCGAATTCTTGTAGAGGGGGTCTCAGTCACACTCTGCTCTGACTCTGAAGAGTTTGAACCATCCTGCCCTCATCTGTGTGAGCCCCATAAGGAGGCACACAGCACACAGCATGTAAAGTTACTCCTGCCTCTCATCTAGCAAGCAAATGCTACAACAGCCTCCGTCCCCGAACTCAAACCAGTCTGGGGAGAGAGGGCCACTGGCAAGGGCAGCCTCTCTGCTTGCATCCCAACTGTGAGGGCAGGAATACCCACTGAGCCTTGGCTTATTTTGGCAGACTGGGGCAGGGGATGCACAAGGGAAGCTATACAATATTTATGCTTCCAGCAGGTATTTTCTTTTTGAGCAAACCGGATTAGTCTAAAATGGGGTGAAAGTCTTGCCGGCAGCTGCACAAGACCGGGGGGGGGGGGGCTGTGAGGTTCAAAACCCTGCATTTACATCCCTTTCCATGGGTATTACCCTGGAGAAGCGCAAGTGCGGGATGTGAGATCACAAGGCGAAAAGGCAACCTCATACAGGCACGGCTCCACCCTCCTGCAAATAAAATGTGTTTGCCCCCGATATTGACTGGGACCAAAGGTGGGGCAAAGAGTGAAAACAATGCAAAAGCAAAACAAAAACCCATTAAAGAATTTATATTGAATATAAACAATTTCAAATAAAAATGATTTCCATAAAATACAATGTAAAAATATCCATCAGCAATGAATACTATGATTTTCTAGCCCTATTGAAATAATGGGGCTTCCTTACATGTAAAGGGTTTCATGGTAATCTAATGATCACTTTTACTTTGCAGATTTCAATGTAATGAGAATGGGTTTCTTTGTTTTTAGCTCCATTAGTCTGAATCCTATAGCATAGTTTTAACACAAGATGTCATGGTATCTGAGGCAGGCTGTGAAACAATGCAAAAGCTTTTCACCTCTCCAGACATGCCTATAAATCCTACTTCAGTTAGAAGTGAAAACTAATGTGTTGGCTTCAGCCTATACCCTGTAGAAAACACTTGTCCTTTCCTGAGAAAAGAACATGACATTCAGGGTTATTTCCTTTTTTTTTTATTATTTTTTTTTCATTGTTAGAAGACTTCGGAGCCCAGGTTAATTCTGCAGCTAAAATAAATTGTTCTGTTGAATCCACAGATTGGATCCGAATATTGCAAACTTGGTCGGTCAGTCAGTCAATCACAGGTTCCTCAAACAATATACATTCCCAGGCCCAATTGACGATTCAAAGATACCTGAAGTGGTTTAATCTCTGAGCCATTTATGACATTCCAATGAAGCAGTGAGAATCTAGCACTATTTCTGGGGCTCTTTAGAAGGGGAGAAGTGCATGTTCTCTGATGGAAAAATAGAGTATGTTTCTTCTTGTCGCATGGTGGTAGACTCACCCCTCCCTTTCTGGGACACATGGAACTGTGACACAATGAAGCACAATCACCAACTTGCAAAAACAGTGTGATTGTCTAGCAGTTTAAAAGCCACCATATATGGTTGGTGGGCTGTGTTTGGCTTGGTTGAGCTAAGGTTGAATAACAATTGTGTAGACCTGAGTCAACACTTCAGTTCATTAATCAGGGAAGGCAAAGTTTAACGGCTTCCACTGATCATTGAGCCCACACTTATTAATATCTAGAAGCAGTTATGGGTCTCATATATTACTGCAACAGGGAATGACAATGGAAACATTTCAGATCCATGTTCCCTGTACCCATTGTTCGGTGTCTTCCGCCAAATGGAGTGTATGTTATCTTACATTTCATTCAATATTCTCAGAAGGGTCTCTAAACTGAGCTTAGGGTAGGGATGTAGGAGGAATCCAGTTAGAGTGTGGAGCTCAAAGAGCTTTTGTCAGCTCAAACCTCAAGACTCCATTCTGACTTCCATCAGCTGGTCCAACATGGTCCACAGAGAGTCAGGCCAGCTGGTGGATTTTTAGCTTTTTTCAATGTATAAATAGATATTTGCACAAATTGTGACTGTAATTTGCACAAACTTTGCCAGCAATTTATGCAATTGCTGCTACAATTTGTGCAAATGTCTATTTAGGCAATTAAAAAAAATGAAAAAATTCCCAGATTTCCACAAAACCCCACAGCTCAGATCTCAAATGCAAGCTGTTGGGGCCCCTGTGGAAATCCAGTGAGCCCCTAAGGACCAGATTTCCCAGTGATGGACATCCTTAGCCTACTTGAGGAATTCAGTACTGGTGAATTCCTATGTGAAATGATACATGCCCTTGGTTTAAATTGTGGATTGGAACTTCTAGATTTTGTACTTCTCCATACAATTTTTGACAGTTTAAAAATACAAAATTATGCATTTAAATATCTATTCTAAGAGAAAAATACACATTTACATATATGATAAAATATCTAGTTAAGAATATAATTTAGAGATTTTTTTCTAAAAAAATGTTTTTACAGATCAGTGTGGAAATGGAATGGAAGTATGCCATGGTCCCTGGCCATGGTGTGAAGGCAGATGAGGCTGCCACCTATATGAAGCTAAGCAGGCCTTGGTCTAGTCAGTGGTTGGAGGGGAGAACACCTGAGAACCGCATATAGCCACCTTGAGTTCCATGATGGAAGACAGGTGGGATATAAATGTAATAAACAAATAATATAATAAATAAGAGTGAAAGTGACAGGAAGTGGACATAGACAGACTAACCCATCCCTAGGCTTTATTTACATCTAAGCCAGCCTTCCCCAGCCTGGTGGCCTCCAGATGTGTTCAGCATGGACACATCTGGCTTAGCATGCTGAGAATTATAGCCTAACACATCTGGAGAGCACCATGCTTAGAAAGGCTGCCCTAAGCTCTTTCTGTACACTGCCCTGAGTTCCTTTGCAGATGAAGGAGTGACTTAGACATTTTCAAAACAAATAATGAAACATAAACATTTATGTAATGCTAATGATTAAACTGATGATCAATCAAGTAAACATTTTGAATCAGTTGAGAGCTCTGGGAACTCACCTACTGCAATAAGCTTCAATCCATCCCTTGGATGAAGCAAAGCACAGGGAATCCCAAACATTTTATTTTTTACTTTGCAGTTCAGAGGGAACATCAAAAGGGGAAAATGGTGGTTAGCAAA
The DNA here is from genome assembly GCA_029215795.1 of Anniella stebbinsi. NCBI lineage: Eukaryota > Metazoa > Chordata > Lepidosauria > Squamata > Anniellidae > Anniella > Anniella stebbinsi. The sequence goes on from JARDYH010000004.1 coordinate 146,472,104, forward strand.
TAAGCTAAGCAGGAGCTGTTTGGCAAAAATCCAGATTTTTAGCATAATGCGAGTTACCACACTATAAAGCAGGCTTCAGAAAATAGAATAGATAGACCAGAGGAAGATGTGTTATTCCTTGGAATGGTTTGTCGAGATGATATTTTTTTATGAAGGAGAAGAAACAAAAAGAAAAATAATGTGGGGCAGAATGAGTAGAAGAATGAGCAGCCAACCCTTTCACATACGATTCAGGGGAATGTGACCGCAAGGTCACGTTGCTCCGTGAACCCATAAAATATTTAAAATTAATTTCATTTGTCAGCCTCCTTCGTCATTAATAATTAACTGGGAATCATTTCCTGGAGTTCAGCAGGTCCCTCTTGTCTCAGAAATGCTTCTCCGCAGACACATCAGCACCTGTTTTATAAGCTTCAAGTGATACTTAGAATTATTTCCGACTTCTTCCTTGCAAAACAACAACAAAAATGCACTCAGAGCAACTAACGTCAATTCAATAGCATTATAATAGGGGTGAAATTTAATCTAGGCTTGACAATGATGAACTCCCTGGCTTCCCTGCACAGCTCTAAGGAGGTTCTGCAGTCCAGCCCAGCAAGGCTCGGGGATTTAGGCCAATGAGACACTAGGTTTTGTGTGACTGCTCGCAGGAGAAGTCTCATGCTGTCTCTTTTCCTGGCCATTCTCCAATTCTCCTTCATTTTTATGACCTATTTTTGTTTGTTTGTTTAGAATGGAGCATATGCCAGCTAGGGATATTTGAGAAATTCATTCTGGTTGTTTGTTTGTTTGTTTTACCAGAATTTACCGAACTTGCACCTCACAGGCCTACACAGAATCTGCCGCCAGTGCCTATGCATTTCCAAGCTTGCAATGTAATTCATGCCACACACAAAACAATGTTTGAATAATCCATACATTTGTGGGGGGTGCACATAAAAATGGGTATGTTTCAAAATGCACATGACACACTTTAATCAATGGGAGGGAAATGTGAACATTTCAAACGTGCACAACTGATGTGTACTTTTGAAGGGAATGTGCATAAAATATCCACAAAGTTTCATGCAAAAGGAAAAAGCAAAACAACAAACAAAACTCACAAACTGATATGGACATGAGCCAGAATGAACTTTGAGGTGGAAGTCGGTGAATTGCAATGGGCAGAAGTTTTGCTGATTAACCCATCCCAAGTGCCAATGCAGCGTTGCATCCATTTGCTGAAACAACTAGAAATGATGTAAATTGTATGAATGTGACTTACTTGCTCATTTTTGGTTCAGTGTAAACAGCAAACAAGAGGAAGCTTGATCAGCCTCAGGTTGGGGAGGAGGAGTTTTTCTCTTTCTCTCCTACTACTGTCTCAGCAGAAATCACTCCTCTAAAGCAGCTATTTACATTTCAAGGGGAGGCTGCCAAGCTTCTTTTGAAATGGCATTAACCCCCTCAGACAGATTTCTGTGGTGACCCTAGCAGGAAGAGTAAGAGTTAAACTCTCCCTCTCCACCTCACATATCTACTCAACTTCCCCTCTGCTATTTACATAGGGTGACCATATGAAAAGGAGGACAGGGCTCATGTAACTTTAACAGTTGTAGAGAAAGGGAATTTCAGCTGGCATGCAATTAGTACCTGGTGAAATCCCCTCTTCATCACAACAATTAAAGTTGCAGGCACTATACTAGAGTGACCATATACAAAAGAAGGCAGGGCCCCTGCACCTTTAACTGTTGTGATGAAGAGGGAATTTCACCAGGAACTAATTGCATACAAATGACACTCCCTGAAATTCCCTTTTCTCTACAACTGTTAAAGTTACATGAGCCCTGTCCTCCTTTTCATATGGTCAGCCTAATTTACACAACAACTACAACAACAACAACAACTAGTTTGGCCTTTAGCCCCACACCAGCAGTGCTAATCAGTAAGGGTGTGCAATGGATCGGGTCCGGATCCACAATCCGGACCCGATCCAGGGGAAATCAGATACAATTATCCGATCTGATCCCCAGCACCTGGATCGGCCGATCCAATACGATCCAATCCGAAAAGGACCTGATCCAGATCGTGTTGGATTGGAGGATCAGACCCCCTCCCCCCACTTACGCCCCTCACCTGCCAGGGCCATCCACAGACTGCCCCAGCAGGTAAGGAGCGCAAATGCGGGGAGGGGGCTTACCTGCCGGGGCTGTCCACTGCGGATGGCCCTGGCATGTAAGGAGCATGAGGCGGAGGAGGGGGCTTACCTGCCAGAGCCATCCACTGCCATCCACGGGTGCCAGAAGGCGCCAGTGGATGGCAGTGGACAACCCCGCAGGTAAGGAGAAGTGCGAAGGGGGGGCTTACCAGCGTGGCAAGTAAGTAGGATTGCGAGGGGGGAGGAGGGAGGGGGGGCACTTACCTGCAGCGCCATCCGCCGCCTTCACCTGCCGTAGATCTACTGAGAACTAGTCTTCACAGCCTAGTTCTCAGTAAAGCACCAGGTGATGATGTTTTCACCTGGCGCTCTACTGAGGACTAGGCCGCGAAGCCTAGTTCTCAGTAGATCTACGGCAGGTGAAGGCAGCGGATGGCGCTGCAGGTAAGGAGGATCGCCGGGGGGGCTTACCTGCTGGGGCCTGTCCGTTGCCATCCGCTGCAGCCCAGGCGGCAGCGGATGGCAGCGGATGGCCCCTGGCAGGTAAGGAGGATCGCGAGGGGGAGGAGGGAGGGGGCTCCCACTTACCTGCCGGGGTAATCCACTGCCATCCACTGGCGCCTGCGGGAGCCAGCGGACAGCAGCGGATGGCCCCAGCAAGCAAGGAGTGTGAAAGGGAGGATGGGGCTTATCTGCCGGGGTCATCTGCTGCCGTCCGCTGGCGCCCGCAGGCACCAGTGGACAGGAGCAGAAGGTGCCTGCAGGTAAGAAGTGTGAGGGGGGAGGGACAGGGAGGGGGGAGTTAGGCCCCCACTCACCCCCTGCCGCCATTTTCCCCATGGAAAGCGTGCTTTCCCCCAATACAAGTCTATGGGGGAAAATGGCGGCCGATCCAAAAACCGGACATCCGATTTTCGGATCGGGATCGGGTCTGATCTGATCCAGGGGACCTCCAATTTTGTTCCGATCTGATCCGGAACAAAATTAGAGGTCCCAATCCGGTCTCAATCCGATCTGGGGGGTCCATGCACACCCCTACTAATCAGCTATTCAGCAAGGAGGAAGCGACATTAAACACAGTTCTCTACATCCATTTTTGGACACCAGTGTGCTGTTCAACTATGTAATGTGAGTAATGGTAGAGGTTGGTATGTATGTTTATGGTAGTGTTATGTCATTCCTATAGAGCTAATTTGGTATGTTATTTAAGGTGGGAAGGGGGAGAGAAAGTGAATCCAATGTTGGTGCACTGGTGTATGATTGGAGGAGAGCATGGGGTGAGTGAGGTTTATTTAAGGATGCACAGCTATGTGTCCTTAGTTAAGGTTCAACAGGGGGGGAAGGCATTCTATGATAATGAAAGGGTAATTGGGAGTTGGTCATTCTAACATTCATAAAATTGAGAACATTTCACCAGTCTTCCTGACACTTACATATGCCAGAAAGAAATATTGGATTTACATAACCTGAAAATTTCAAGAAGATTGGTGAAAGATTGAGGGAAGGAGGGCAGTTTAAAGTAGAAATGAGGGGGGGGGGGAGACTCCTTTAGCCACAGTGTTTATTTAGAAAATACCTTGGTGGTTTTTTTGTCCACCCTTTGTGATCATATGAGGGCTTACCTAATTAAAATCCCAATGATTTCCTTACCTTTGATCTTATATTTGATGGAAGAGCTTTTCTTTTTTAAAATATCTATTTACTTTTTAAAAAGATATATTTAGTTGCTAATGAAAGCCTATAGAAGTTCATAATGCAGCACTCAGAATGTTGAGGGGGAGGAGGGAATAGCTCCCATCTGGATTAAAAGCAGAAGCAGCAAGCAGCTATGAATTTCTGTAATGTGTGTGTACACACATGGACAAGCAATCCCCTCAGTGTGACCAGACCCTACCACAAGGAAGGTATAGAATTGAATGGGAGTGAAACTTTAGTTCATCAGGAGGCCTGGCTTTCCTTGACGGCACAGAGTTTTGCTGCCTAAAGGATGAGAAGCAGACTCAGCCTGGTTCTCGCCTCTCTTTTGAAATAAGAGCTCTCTTTTCTCTTTTGGGACATGTTTTCCTTTGGCTTTGAGACTCTTTGGGGCTATCTTTTCCCAAGCTGAGTTCCTCTGAGCAAGGCACCTGGCTCCTCAGCAGCTTGGTGTAGTTTTCACCCCCTATTTGATTTTGCTCACTGGTGAAGATTGGGCTTCACAGCACTTTTCATTCTAAAATATTCTCTACACTCTCTATCTGTATTAATTTTCCCCATTTGGACTTTGCTGTGTTCTACACCCTGGATTCTAGGGTATATTTCTTTCAACCTTTCTCTGGATCCATGATCACCTGGACCAGATCTCTCCTTGGAATAGGTGGCTATACATTCCTTTTAATCCCCCCCACTTCATACAATCACTGCTCCCTTCCATTTTTCTAAGTGTTTGGACCATACTGCTATAAAGTTGAAAGCTTCAAATAATGCATTTAACTAGTTTGGGCTGTGGTAAGTTTTAAGTACAACTCTGAAATCTTTCATAGAGCTTCTGGACCTACAACATTGTTTTTTGCCTAATTTTTCTAATAGGGCTTAGAAACAGTTAAACTGTAGTGTATTTGGCATACTATACACATGCATTTTATTTCTAATCATTGCATGTTTGACATTTCACTTCTTTAACTGATGTACTTTTGCATTTACTTTTATTTATAAACCATTCATATCTTAAGAGTTCTGTGGCATGTTTTCATTGGTTTAACAAGTTCAAATGGGTAGTCACTGGCTGAATTCGGACAACACAATTATTATTATTATTATTATTATTATTATTATTATTATTTTTAACCCGCCTCTCCCTCCGGATCGAGGTGGGGAACAACAACAATATAAAACACAAAAATCACAACAGTTTTTTTAAAAAAACAAGAAAAAATACATCATTAAAAACATCTTAAAATTCATCTGGATAGGCCTGTCGGGAGAGAGCAGTCTTCATGACTCTCTTAAATTCATGAAGACTGCTAATTTGTCTAACCTCCTCCGGCAGACCATTCCATAGTCTGGGAGCAATGGAAGAGAAGGTCCTCTGGGTAACACTCGTCAGCCTAGTTCTGGCTGTCTTGAGTAAGTTCTTCCCAGAGGACCTAAGTGTGCGGAGCGGATTGTATGGGAGAAGGCGATCCCGCAGGTAACCTGGACCCAAACCATGTAGGGCTTTAAAGGTAATAACCAACACTTTATACTTCGCCCGGAAACTGATTGGCAGCCAATGAAGCGATTTTAAAACTGGTGTGATGTGATCACCCCTAGGTGTACCGGTGACCAACCTGGCTGCCATATTTAAACAAGTTGAAGTTTCCGGACTAGGCACAAAGGTAGCCCTATGTACAGTGCATTGCAGAAGTCGTGCCTCGAAGTTACCAGCGCGTGCACTACCGTCTTTAGGTCTTCCAACTCTAGGAAGGGGCGCAGCTGGTGTATCAACCGAAGCTGACAGTAGGCACTCCTGGCCGTCGCATCTATCTGGGCTGTCATTTGGAGCGACGGATCCAGGAGTACCCCCAAGCTGCGAACACAATCTTTCGGGGGGGGGTGTAACCCCATCCAGAACTGGTTGACACACCTCCAGACCCAGGTTGGGGCCTTTGACAGCAAGCACCTCCGTCTTGTCTGGATTCAGCTTCAGTTTGTTTTTCCTCATCCAGCCCATTACCTCCTCCAAGCATTCATTCAGAGGAGACACACTATCCTTAGCTGACGATGTTGTCGAAGGCATAGAGAAACTGGGGGGGGGGGGCAGTTGTATTGACTATCGTGTCGTCCAAATGCTGCCATAGTTAACTCAGCGCTGATCCTAAGCCACACCACAGTTGATTATTTATTACCATGTTGTGTGGGCAGTACCCCTTAGATGAACAACTGTAAAGTTGATTATTACCCCACCATTGACTATCGTGTTGTCCGAATTCAGCCACTGTTTTCCTGCTTATGTTTTTAAATTTATTTTCAACAGGCCTAGTGACTTCAAGAGCTACAGAGTTAGGGGAGATCCTCAATCTCTTTGTGATCTGAGGGGCTGCGTAACGGACCCCTGGAGATAACCACATAACACTATCCCCCCTTACTGAAGAGGTCAGAACTACAGACTACTAAAGACAAACAAAATGGCAGATGATAATAACAGTTCTCATGTGCGCATTTGCTTTATGGGGCAGGTGGTCCTGCAGGCTACCAAATGGAGGTACTAACAGGCTATAAAGTTACCTGGCTGGGTCTGCCAGAAACCCGGCCTCACCTCTCCTGGCAGGTCCATGTTCTATAGCACCCGCTCTCATTTATTTATTTCTTTATTGAACTTGATGGAATCCCACCTTCCACCCCTGGGTTTAATTTACTGGCCTCCCATGGCTGGACCTTGCAGGAAACTATAGGTACAGACAGAGCAGGCATACATAGCACATAAAGTGCTGAGACTGGCAAATCTAACAGCAAGTATGGGAACATAACTTCTGGGGCACTATCCATTACAGATCTAGAACCAGAGCATGTGCCAGGCACTTTCAATTTTTGGTCAATATCCTGCACTTCAAAGAACCAAAGCTAGGAATAAATGAAGTATTATTTTCAGAGCTTTCATTGAACACACAATTAAATATTATTTACTGTCTTATGTGTAATTAATAAATTATAACTTTTTTTGTTCACAGCATACAGTGTGGCATATTTCATTGTAGGTAGTCTCTCAGTGAGACCAAAGGTATTAAATTTCATTGTAGGTAGTCTCTCAGTGAGATCAAAGTTATTAAATAAAGGCTATTTGGTGGCAGTGCTATTAAGAGAGTGGTCAAACCTAGTGGGGAAAGCAGCGTTCCTTGAACTAGGTGTGGGTGTGTATAAAGAGAAGGGTTGAAGTGTAAGGAGAGACCACTCTTTTATACAGAAGAAACTACTCGTAGCCTCAGGGAAGGGATCCCAAGGGGAGGGGTGTGCAGCATCTGGTGAAATTCCCTCTTCATCACAACAGTTAAAGCTACAGGAACTATACTAGAGTGACCAGATACATAAGAAGGCAGAGCTCCTGCAGCTTTAACTGTTGTGATGAAGAGGGAATTTCACCAGGTGCTGCACGCATACAAATGACACCTGCTGAAATTCTCTTTTCTGTACAACTGTTAGATATAGGAGTTCTGTCCTCCTTTCCTAGGGTGACCATATGAAAAGGAGGACACGGCTCCTGTATCTTTAACGGTTTTATAGAAAAGGGAATTTCAGCAGGTGTCAATTTTATGATGAAGCACCTAGTGAAATTCCCTTGTAATCACAACAGTTTAAGTTGCAGTAGCTGTATTAGAGTGACCTGATACAAAAGAGGGCAGGGTCCTTCAGCTTTAACTGTTGTGATGAAGAGGGAATTTCACCCAGGTGCTGCATGCATACAAAGGACACCTGCTGAAATTCCCTTTTCTATACAACTGTTAAAGATACAGGAGCCCTGTCCTCCTTTCCATATGGTCACCCTATCCTTTCCATATGGTCACCCTAGTCATACTAACTTTCTGTGTGCAAGGATGTTCTCTGGTGAAACGTTGGCAGGGAAGGAGGACCAAACACCAACACCCTATGCACACACATACATACCTGCAGACTGAAGTGTGGTATATAAAAAGGTTTGGCAACTAATTCTGCTGATTGTATAAATTAGACCAAATTAATTAACCAAATAAAAATGTAAGCATACCTCTTCACTCTCTGGATAATTAGAAAAAGCAAACAAAAATTTTATTCTGAATAGATTCTTCGTTCTGAATACATCCCTGAAGTTAGAAAAGCTAAAAATCATTTCAACTTCATACAACAGAGTGACAGCACTCATCATGGTTACTATGAAGAAACAATTTCATTTTAAATAGTCAATCAGCACAAAATTATGTTTCATCATTAATGGCAATCAAACAGCAGTTCAACTTCCCCCTGCCCCACACCACTCTATGATAGACATAGGAATGTAACACGGTTTTCTTTTTAAATGCAATTGTCATTTCCTTCCTCTTTCAATCACTCCTTCAGTTATACTTAAGAGCATCTGAATTGTACTTGTTGCAAAGCCTGAGCATGGGACACAGCAAATTGTACATTACAGGCATGGAGCAAAACAATAATAATGGCGCCATCAACATTAATCAACAAAACAATAATAATGGCGCCATCAAGATGAATAGTGGATAATTTCATTAGAAAAGGAAGGGGGAGACAAGATTGTGGAGATCTGTGACTTTTTATTTTTTCTTTTGGTCCCTTGGAAAGATTTCTATCCTGAACGGTCGGATATAAATAACTGTAATAACTAACAAATAACCCTTCTCGATGGTTGCTCCAGGGTTCTGGAACTTCCTTCCCAGGGAAACTAGACTGGCTCCTTTCATGATGTGCTTTCAGAGGTGGGCAAAAACTGTTTTGTTCCGACAGGCCTTTTGCGAATAGTCTGGACCTCCATCTATGCATAGGACTCTTAAAATTGTTATGTATTTTAAATGCTTTAAATGTTTTAATATTGAAGTGTCTTTAATTATATTTTAAATTATTGTATATTTCTGTTAAGATACAAAGAATCGAATGCAAGAAAAGCCCAAACACCCTCTTTAAAAGAAATGAGAAATGATTATACCAAAGAATGAGAGAAAAGCAAACAATATTACACCCCCAACTAAAGAAGGAATAACCACATTCTGGAAAAATAGCTGGTCACAATCAGTACAACACAAAGAAAGCACAAGCTGGATAAGACAATAAGAAGAAATACAGAGACAAGTACCGCAGCAAACAGAGTATACAATAACCCTGGAGGAACTGAAGGAAACAATAAAAAGGATACACAACTGGAAAGCATCCAGCCCAGACCAAATACAAAACGTCAAGTACACACAGCTCACATGAACGCACAAATACTTCGCTCAACAGATCAACACAGACATAAAACACCTGCACCTATTCCCTCTATTTCTTACCGAAGGCAAAACCTACATTAAGCCAAAAACTCCAGACTCCCCAAACCCAGCTAACTACAGACCTATAACATGCCTTCCAACACTCTACAAAATTATAACTGCCACATTAACACAGAAAATTGAAGCTTATCTCCCCCAACATAACATACTCAAAGAAGAAGAAAAAAAGATGTAAAAAGAACAGCAGAGGATGCAAAAAACAGTTAATAATAGACAGCAGCATCATGAAGCAAACAGAAAAACAGAAAAGAAACCTCCACATCTGCTACATAGACTATGAAAAGGCTTTTGACTCCATCCCACACAGTTGAGCGAGAGAAGTCATCTAATGAACCTTATGTCTGATCTTGAGTATGAATTTGGTACTGGCTTTCTCACATCAGGTCCAAACCTCTACCCACCACACCATGTTGGTGTTTTTTACTAGTTGCAAAGCAATTTTACTAAAGGCCAATTCCTATGCATGTTTAGACAGAAACAGACCCTACAACCCCCAGCATTTCCCAACCAGCCATGCAGGCTGGGGAATGCTGAGAGTTGTAGGATTTTCTTCTGTCTAAACATACATAGGATTGAACACTTAGTAACATTATTTTGCTTTGTACTGGGAGACTATAGTGAGCTGGTTACTCCAAGTTGCACCTCACTTTAAATTTTAATCAGTCCAACTTCAAGGGAGGAAAAAAAGGGCTTTAAAGCCTTCATATTAAAATAAAAATCCTGCCTTTGGGGGTTTGAGTAGTAATTTGTAGTTTTAGGATATAATTTATCATTCCGTTTCCTCTAATCCCAGGAGGTTTAGTTATGAGTTGGATTTGCCAGCAGAATGCTGACGATTTTCAGCTCTTTTTTCTCCCTCAGAAGATAAACTAAATGTAACAAGTAGAATGAAATCTTTATGGTATGAAATTAAAGGTCATCTTACAAGCGTAAAGTGACCTTTCTTCCAGGAATCCATTAGGCTAAAATTTGTAAAATGCTACTAATATATATATAAAATGAGTTTTACATTCTTAGATGAATAAATAGGAACAGTTATACTAATGTGGAAGATAAAAGTTGAAACCCCAAAAGATAAAGAAAAAGTACCTGAGGAAACAACGCATGTTAATAAAAATAATTAGACACATGCCAATCGTTGATTAGCTCCTAGCCAATTTTTTAAAAATAAAACCTTGCAAATTCTGTTTACACAAATAAAAGGCTCCTAATTATATATGTCCCAACTAAATTAACATCAAAGTAAACCAAAAAAAGTATATTAATGACAGACCAAATGGAAGAAAATGTCAAACCAGGACCAATGCATTTTAATTACAGATAGAGAAATCTAATCACTCAAACATGTGTAATCTTGTTCTAGAATACATGTTTGGCTATACTGAATATTAACAATGGGCTGTGGTTAAAGCCATGGTTTAAGCTGTCTTCTGAACATAGCCCTGCTTTCTGGCTTAACCACCATGGTTAAAGCTGTGGTTTAAGGTGTCGTCTGAATGGGGCTGCTATGCCATGGTTAGGCCACTAACCCTTTTGCAGCAAATGGTGAATGAGCAGTTTTACCATAGTTATGTAGTCAACGTGGTTAGGAATGGTTCACACAACATGTTAAGTCATGATTCACATGACACACTCAGCCATAATGTTTAGGTCAAAATACTTAACTACCATGGCTTAGTGTGACATCTGAACAGGGTCATTGGAGCTTAATAAATGTTATCCTGTCTCTTTCTCCACTCAATATTTTCATTTCATTTTATTCAATGTATAATCCATCTTTTCTGCCCTGCTAGTTTACAAGAACTAATTCAAATATATATTGAGGACCTTTTCCAATACTAGCAATCCACCAGCTCTTAAAGATTTGCAAGCGGAAATAACCACTAGAGCAACAGGAAAGTAACACTTGCTAGTGCAATCCAAGAAACTATTTGAAACTACCATTTCTGGAATTGGACTTCTGCCACCTTAGAGCATTCCGGAAGTAGTTTAAGGTAGTTTCTAGTTACACTACTAAGCACTACTTTCCTGTTGTGCTAGCAATTGTTCCTGCTGGTGCAGTGTCAGTATCGGAATACTACCAAATGACTTCTATGAAACACTGAAGTACGATAGGTGGAAAAACCACAAGGATCTGAAAATATCAATGGACTGTAATTGTACAGATATGCCAGTAAATAGTAAACTACATCATTTAAAAATAATCCAGCGATATAAACTAATAAAGTTCTATATTTTAACTAGGGGTGTGGACTGGATTGGGTCCGATACACGATCCGGAACCGATATGGCTGAAATTGGATAAAATTATCTGATTCCAATCCCCCACAGCTGGATCGTCCGATCTCAACTGATCTGATCCGAAAGGACCCGATCCGGATTGGAAAAGGTCAGAGGATCAGACCTTGGACCTCCTCCTCCTTCCCCCCACTTGTGCTCCTTACCTGCTGCCTTCTCGCTGCCGTCCACTGCCGCCCGCTGCTTCCATACTACTGAGAAACAGGCCTTGCAGCCTGTTCCACAATAGAGCGCCGGCGCGCCGGGTGACGTCATCACTTGGCACGCCTGAGTGTGTCAGACCGACAGGAATCTGGCACAATCCCATTTGGAATCATCTGTTTCAACTGTTTATTTCAAATCACACTAATGAATAACGAATCCAAGTAGGAGCAATGTCCAACTCTCAGTGAAACACTTACAATTCAATAAACCAATATGAACCTGATGAAACAATATGAACTTAATATGAACTTCTCTCAGGCATTTGGCAGCAGATAATGTCTTTTGATCTGGTCCTGGATTGTCTCTGGCTGATATTTTAAATTGTTTTAGGTGTTCGTTGTTGTGTGTGCTGTCTGTTTCATGTAGGCTGACCATATGAAAAGGAGGATAGGGCTCATATAACTTTAACAGTTGTAGCGAAAAAGGAATTTCAGCCAGTGTCATTTGTATGCAATTAGTTCCTGGTGAAATTCCCTCTTCATTACAACAGTTAAAGTTGCAGGGGCCTGCTTTCTTTTGTATCTGGTCACTCTAGTATAGCGCCTGCACCTTTAACTGTTGTGATGAAGAGGGAATTTCACCAGGAACTAATTGCATACAAATGATTCTGGCTGCAATTCCCTTTTCTCTATAACTGTTAAAGTTACATGAGCCCTGTCCTCCTTTTCATATGGTCAACCTAGTTTTATGTCTTTATATAAGGTTTTTAAATCATTTTTTAAATTGTTGTAAACCTCCCAGAGAGCTCAGGCTATGGAGTAGTGTAGGAATGTAGGAAGTGAAATGAAAATAATCAAATAGAGCACAGCAAGTAGATGCCACAAAAAATGCATTTTTTCATGTCTGATTTGGATGCCTTGGGCTATTCAAAATCCCCATACTATAGCACCTTACATTTGCACCATGTGGAACCTACTGGTTTTGTTCTGAGGTCCAAATCTCTCTTTGTACTTGGCATCTAGCTCATGAGCTTGTTTCAGCCTTTGCCTCCAGCTGGTGCTTTGCTCTTTGTCCTTGAATTCTCTACTCCTAATGAGGACTTATGGCTTAACTTCTCTGATCTGTAGACTATAAAATAGACCAGGAATGTCCAAATGGAAATCAAGGGAGAGTATTCAATCCATAAGGGATTTGATTTATGACTTTGGTACCTGCATCAACTTTGGGATATGGTATGATATGGTATGGGAGAAAGTTGCTCATGGTTTCACTCATAAGAATAGGAAATATGATGTTAAATTGAAAGTTGTTGTTTGTGAAAGAAAGCTCCATGCTTTAGGGTTTGTACATGTGGAATTTCATTATAGTTGTGATGCATTGTGAAGGGAATTTGCATTGTGAAAGGAATTTGACTATGCAGAAGTATAAATTTCTGGATCCAAATCCGCCATGTGTTGCCTGAGGATTCACAAGTTGATCCTCCTTGGAATAGGCACTAATATTTCTTTTGTGCCTTTTCAAAAGGTTGGATGGTCACAGGGGAATGATTTCCAGTGATATGGACAGGATGCTGCAAAGGAAGAGGCACTGAACCACTTTCATCTCAAGGCCCAAATAACAACTCAGAGAAGCTGAAAATGCCACTCTCCAGTGGTGGGTGGGACCAAAGGCAAAGGGGCGGGGACAACATACCAAAAATACCAGCATATTTTAGCTTAAAGCTCTTACTGTCAATAACTAATGCTTTAGAGAGACATTTCAACTTTTTCCAAAAAAAAATAAAAAAAAAATTGGGAGGAGACTGCACAAACTGGGAAACCATCAAGTGTTTGGTGGTTTGGGGGCCAGGGGATATGGCCTGGGGAAGGGGTGTGGCCATCTGGGGAATGCTGGAGGGCAACAATGGGACCCCAGAAGGGGCAAATTTGGACCCTAAACTTGAAGTTCTGCACCCCTGTCCTAAGGCAATGGATAATATTGGGCGGCAGCTGATATAAAGGCAGTATCATGCTGCCTTTATACAAATTTATGGTGTGACCACACTTGGAATACTGGTCAGCACACCTAAAAAAAAAAAAAAGATATTGTAGAGCTGGAAAGAGTGCAGAGAGGGCAACTAAAATGAGTAAGGGGCTGGAGCATCTCCCCTATGAGGGAAGGTTACAACAGCTGGGATTGCTTAGCTTGGGAAAAAAGAGGCTAAGGGGGTATAGAAGTGTACAAAATTATGCATGGGGTGGAGAATGTGGATAGGGAGACATTTTTCTCCCTCTCTCATACTACTAATACCCAGAGTCATCCCGTGAATCTGATTAGTGAGAGATTCAGGACAGATAAAAGGAAGTACTTCTTCACACAGCACGTAGTTAAACTATGGAATTCACCGCCACAAGATGTAGTGATGGCTACCAATTTGGATGGTTTTAAAAGGGGGGTGGATAAATCTCTGGAGGAGAAGGCTATCAATGGTTACTAGTCGTGATGGCTATATGCTACCTCCAGTATCAGAGGCAGTGTACCTATATACACTAGTTGCTGGGGAACATGAGAGGGAGGGTGCTGTTGCACCCATGTCCTGCTTGTAAGTTCCTGGCTGACAGTTGGTTGGACACTGTGTGGACAGAGTACTGTACTAGATGGACCCTTAGTCTGATCCAGCATGGCTTTTCTGATATTCTTGTATGGGGAGCCACTTCAAATGCCCAATGCACCTTACACTGAAAGGCAAGTTCACCTCTCTGGAGTTTAGAAAGAAAAGGAGAAACTCAGTATCTGTGTGCCTCTCTTTTCTAACCCTGGATGTTATTATTCTTCCCCATACAACTTTGCTGTCATTTTTATATGTGTGGTCTTTCTCTCATATTTTGGATTTGATCTTGGTTTATCAATTTTCTCAATATGGCCCTATTATTTTTCATACTTTTACTTTCAGTTCGGGTCCCACTCTTTGGATTCCGCTCCATTCTTCTTTAAGGCATTCCTATTTATGCTGTTTAACTCAGATTATATCCCAGGCAACGTGAGGTGGCTCTGTAATAAAGATGTCTTGTGAATTTTTCATGGCGCTGTTGGGGCCTTATTGAAAGATAACTTCTTCAAGATTCTTCTCGGATTTATTTGAATTAGATACAAGCCTCTCAAAGAACATTAAGATTGTTTTTGTCACTGTTTGGTTTTATTTTCATTAAAACAATAAGAAGGGTGAATAATATTAAATATTCCATCCCATCCCTCACCATATTTTATTTGTTTCCTTGAAACAAATACACCTTTATGTAGTTATTTATTTATTACATTTCTAATCCCCCAAATAACTAATAATCTCCTGGCAAATTGCAAAGAGTTTAAAAAAAACCTAAAAAAACCCATAGCATAGTTGAAAAAAAAACATAATGCAGTAAAATAATTTAAAGAATAAAATACAATATCATGTATGTATTCCATACATGACGTAAGCATTGTCAAAATTAATGCTACACTCATCTTCTTTGTTTTATGTTAGAGAAAATTGTACCCATTCACAGGACTACTTACTGCCAGAAGTCATCTGGGTCAGGCAAATACTAGGGCCCAGAATCCTATGAAGGGTTGGCATGTATGAATCAGCGAAACTTGAGCTCACCAATATTCTCCAAATTCCATCTTGAAACTCGTTCTGGCTCAAGTCTATATCAAATTGCAACCTTTGTGCATGTTTTTTTTTCTTTTTGCATGAAAATCCATTTGTGTTTTCATGCGTATTTTTCCAAATGTATGCCTCAGTTGTGCACATATTTGAAATGTATGCATTCTTCTCCCATTGATTAAAATGTATTTGTGTGCATTTTTCAAAACTACGCATTTTTCATGCACGTTTTTCAAATGTAAGTGTGTTGTTGAAATGATTTATTATTATTATTTTGGTCCATGAATCACATCACAATCTCAGAAATGTATGAACTTTGACTGCGGATTGCATCCAAGTCGATGTTCAATCTGGAAGGTATAATTCAGATGAAAAATGAAATGAAATGAATTTGTTATACATTCCTAATGATGGGTCTACTAAGCTAACTGAACTGCTCCTACAAGATCAGAGGCAGCATATATTTCTGTTGCTGGCACTGGAGTCCAGGATCTCTCCTACAATAAGGGCTAAGGATCATGACCATGATTAACTAAAAACATAGCTAGAGAAATAACTGGGTAAATACTATGATGGGAATGGAGACTTAAAGCACTTTGGATGCCACACCTCCATCTGTTCCTTACAGATGGGACTTACATTACAACACTCAAGAGCAATGTACAATGAAAAAACAACACTTTGACATATATAAAAATATAAAATATATTTAAATATATATATATATATATATATATATAATAAGAAAATATAAGAAAATATATATTTAAAAAACCCAGTAACATTGAAAAATCTGTTCAATTATGATTGAGTTGAAAGTTCTCACCTGCAAACATTTGGCTGAGAATAGGGATGGGTGTGAGAGGGAAGTGAAATTCTGGGTGCCCTGAAACTGGAGATTGATTTGGGGGTGAATGAAATTATTTGACAGGCCCACAGAGGTTGAGCTTACCACTGTCAGTGCGAAATATTTTTCTTCTTTTTTCTTTTTTCTTTTTTTGTACTTTTCCTTTTTTAAAGCTCTTCTTGGTGGATATTCTTCATCAGCATGCACTGGACATAGCATTGGTCAGGAACATTTCAGGGTGGGGGTGGCTGCTACAAAAAATGACAACTCTCTAGTGGTTCCTGCCATTTCCCCCACAATGTCTTAGAACCATGTTACATCTGCAATATCTTGGGAAAAATGGCTTCCACTTGGTGGCATCCAAGAAATGCTTTTTAAAAAAGTTGTTGTTGCAGTTGTTGTTGTTGTTTTTAAAAAAGGTCCTTTGACCCCCACCCCTGACCAGTGGTAAGCCACCTCACCCATGAATTTTTCAAATAATTTAATTTCTGAAAACATACTGAAATGTCCTCCCTCACCACTCACCATCTGTGAATGGGTTGAAGTGTGCTTGTGGTATGTGTGTGTGTGTGTGTATTTGCCACTCAGCCCTAGCTTCGCTCTAATAAACAGTGAATCTAATAATGTTTAATTTGCCTTATCATGCAAACTGCCACTTCAAAAAACATTTTCCAGAAGGTAGGCACAACAACTTCACAGGTCCTGCATTGTCCTTTAACAATTTTAACCTCAGTAAACTGGGGGGGGGGGGAACTGAACATGGCCTTATTTGATGATCTAATGTAATGGACAGGTATTATGGGGAGGAATAATCAAAATCATGAGTAAAAGCAAAATAAATTGTCAAAGAACATACTCTTTGGAGGAAGGAGTTGACCTCCACCACTCACAGTAGGCTGATGATTTGCATCTCTCTCTGCATGAAAGCCAGTTCTCAGTAGGCGGATTTCACAACAGTTTCCAAGAATGACAGTGAGTTATTGGGCCACACTGGCTAACCCTACCTCACCCCTCCACCAAAATACCTAGTGGCCACATCTCTTAGTGCAAATAGCTTCCATGTCCCATGGCCTCTATTTATTCGGAATGGGATGCACATGTACATTCTCTCCCCCCCCCCCTTGCATGGAGAACTTTATGCATTCTGATGCATTCTGAAAATGTGGAAAATGGGGTCAGGAGCATTGAGCTGGTGGGGACGGGGCTAGTAGACACATCATCCTCTTATGATCTTCCAATGTGTGGAGAGGGTGATGTGAACCCCACCTGCAAGAAAGATATTTGCTTCTAGAAGACAAAGGGTTTAGTTTGCCACACAGGCCTCCCCACACCTTAGGCCTAATCCACACCAAGCAGGATATTGCACTATGAAAGCAGTATACAAAAGGCAGGATCTACACTATTGCTTTAGAGTGGTATTGAAGTGCACTGACGACTGTTGGGGCCCATTGACACAGAACATATACCGCTTTCGTATCACTTTCATAGTGCTATATTTGTCCTGCTCCCTCATAAGGATTCTTGCACAAAAGTACCACCAGGCCTAGGCTTTCCTAAGGCATCCAAAACTGTGAGTCCACAATGACAATGGTCAGGTATACAAACACTCAACAGGAGCCAAGACATTGCTAGTGCAACATCTTCCTAACCTAGCTCCCTTCTTCAGACCTCACTTCTTTTGCAGAATGGCTCCCATGTTTAATGATCGTGCTTGAGAATGCTGCCCTCTGGTGACTCCTCTTTCTTGGCACTGCTGGACAGCTGCTGTATTGCACTGGCTAAGACCTAATGTTGGAACAGACATGAATGATATCTATTCTCCAAATGTTTACTTGGGCCGCTAGTGGGGAGGATAGATTTTCTAGAAAATGTCCACTATTTCAAAACATTTGCATACCATAGCTTTATTGTTGCTGATAATGGCTAACAATATAATTTAGAACATTATGGGTGGTTTGCCAACACAGTTATGCCTAATTATAATAATAATAAGGCTGAGATGCTAACACTTAAACATTTCTGGGTTTATCTTCTGTTTTTTCCTTTTATAGAGAAAGAATGCCATGGTCTGCCTTGTGCTCACAGCAACACAGGCTAAGCTAATGGGCAAACATCCATCATGCCTTTTGCCTTAAGCAGTAGTTTTCAACCTTCAGGCTATGCTGAGCAAAATAAAACATTTCTTGGGTACAGAAAACCCTGCCAGCAGTATGCAAAGTATTTATGCAAGTCTCCAGTGAATATTAATAATCTTGCTGCAAGGAGACTTTTTTTTTCAAAAAAAATAATACACACACAAACCAATATGAAAGTTTGCCAAAAACAATTAGGTATACGGCATTAAAATCTGCTCAAGGATTGTCGGTGTCCTTCTGTTCTAAATACGGAGAGCCAATGGAGCAATTCAAGGTCTGTTTAATTGCTTCAGCCTACGTGCCACTGTGCTGAAGCAGCAGGTCAGACGATTACGGGTCAGGGACTTGAACCGTTCGGCTTCCCCTGTGTCATTTTTAGTGCTGGTACCCCTCCACTAGAAGAGCAAGAGTTGCCAACTAAAGGAAAAACTGAGATGACTTTATAGTCTAAATTTGTTTAGGAATTGCCAGGGAAATAAATAATGTCACATGGCAAGCAACATGTCTTGTGGGACAAGCTGCATATATCTGAGGCCTGGTTTTTCTAATGTTAACCACTCAAGAGAGTATTTTATCTATGTTGGAATGGTGGAGAGGGGCAGACTGATTAGAGGAAGAGAAAGCCAGATTCATGTTCAAGATTGGCATAGCTTGCTCTCTATGTCCAGAATGCAAGAGGAGCCTTGTTTCTTCCACATTATAAAAAACTGAAGCTTACAGTTTTGTTTAATATCAGAGAGTCCACACAAACCCAATTCTGTGCTGAAATTGAATGTTGAGATAAACTGGCTAGTGCCACCAAGGGATATGTGAGGCACCAAAAAACGAGCTCCTCAAGGTGCTCCGAATCTCACATCAAAGCTTTTTCTGACTCATGTCCATGTCAGATTGCAAGTTTCTTCTTTTGTTTTTTCATTTTGCACAAAACTTGTGCATATTTTAGGGCATTGATTTCTCAATGCACCCATCTATTGTGCACATTTTTTTAAAATGTATACGTTAATTGTGTGTATTTTCAAAATATGGATTTTTCAAAAAATACTTGTTTAATGCACACTTAATGGTGGGGTGACTGAGACTGAGAGATAGTAGCTTGTCTAGGACCACCCAGGGCAGATCTGCACAACTCACAGACTAACAACGAGAGCCCACGAAGAGTCCAATAAACCTCATGATGTTGCTGCTAGCACAGGACTGCAAAAACAGGGGAAGTTATCCCTTCCCAGCAAACCACAATGCATAGCTGATGTTCTAGAATCGATGTGTCAAATCACACATTTTTGCAATGCCTCCTGAGGAAACGTGGCAGAAATTAAATGTGAATTGGGCATTTCTGATCTGCAGATCAGTTTCCACAAGGTCTCCGAGCATCGTTCAGATATTCCAAAATGCCTTTTTTTCATGATGTCTTCTTCTGTTACTCTACGTGCCATTATTTGGCTTTGCTTTGTGTTTGTGATTTTTTTTTCACAATGTGTATTTTCTCAGAAATGCAATTTTCTTTTTCTATCCATCCATATCTGTTGGATGTTCTTCTCCCCCCTGCTCCCATCCACCCTAGGGCTCTTTTTCCTTTCTCCCTTCTCCTTTTTACAGAATTTTGACAAGCAAAGCATTAAAACAACCAGTCCAAGGAAAGGGGGGAAAATATCTTTTTACAGTCCATTTGCTGAGCGGCTTGCACAGTCTCCTCAGGAAAAGCAAAGCAAATATAATGGAGTGTGCTGTACGATAAAAAGAAAACATGGATGTACACCCCATTCAATGAATAAAAGTTTTCTATCCAAAGGGCAGAAATACTTGACAGAAATTGTATCTGTTGCAAGGATGTGCAGAACCACCATCATTTTTCCCAGTTCCCACAAAATTCCAGATGTTTATCTCAAGTAGGAGCCTCCAAATTTGCCTTCGAGTTTACTGTTAACTCCACTACCAGTTCCAGACAGGATATCCAGTTCTTATTAGAGGCAGATGGCATTATACTTGCAACACAGCTTCATTAGCAATCTGCAGTAATGCTTTCTATAGGTACTTAGACAGACACATGGAAAATGCACTTCCAAAAATTGTTAGGAATTTGTCCTAAGCAGAAAACTCTATTTTTTTTTTACTTTAGGTGAAATTTGGCAACTATTTTAAGAACATGAGAAGAGCAACGCTAGATCAGACCAAGGATCCAATTAGTCCAGCATTCTGTTTACACATTGGCCAACCAGCTTCCCACAGGAAATTCACAAACAGGACATGAGCGCAACAGCATCCTCCTGCCCATGTTCCCCAGAAACTGGTGTACACAGGCATACTGCCTCTGATACTAGAGGTAGCATATAGCCATCAGGACTAGTAGCCATTGACTGCCTTCTCATCCTTAAATTTGTCTAATCTCCTTTTAAAGCTACCCAAATTAGTGGCCATCACTACATCTTGTAGTAGAAAATTTCATGGTTTAACTATGAGCTGTGTGAAGAAGTTATCTCTTTTATCTTGAATCTCCTCCGATTAGCTTTATGGGATGACCCTGGGTCCTAGTAATATAAGAGAGGAAGAAAAATATCTCCCTATCTACTTTCTCCATACCATGCAATTTTGAACACCTTCATCATGTTTCCCTTTACTCACCTTTTTTCTAAGCTAAACAATACCTGCTGTTGTAACCTTTCCTCATAGGGGAGTTGCTCCAGCCCCTTGATCATTTTAGTTGCCCTTTTCTGCACTTTTTCCAACTCTACAATAACCTTTGTTAGGGGTGGTGACCAAAACTGTATTCTAACTGTGCTTGTACTATAGATTTGTACAAAGGGATCTTGGCAGTTTTATTTTCTGCTCCTTTATTATTCCTCACATGAAATTTACATTTTTTGCAGCAGCCACACACCGGGTCAACATTTTTATTGAGCTGTCTACCACAACTGCAAGATCTCTTTCTTATTCAATGTTCTCTCAAATCCCATCAGGTTATACTTGAATTTTTGAATCCATTTAAACTTCATTTTAACAGATTTAACAGATATTATTAAACTCTTGTGAAACACACACAAAGACAAAGGAAACTCAGGTGCTGAGGTATGACAGCTATGTAACCACGATGAGGCTACTGAGAAGCAACAGGTAGCATGAGGTAGCAAGCTCAGGGGATTTTGAATGTTTGAAGATGAAGAAAAAAATATTCAGGAAAAAGTATGTCCTAGGGATATTCCTACCAAAAGCAGATGAATGGGAACTGAGCATGTCCAGTGTATGCTGAGTGTATGTTGGGGATGGAATGAAACAACGGGGGTAGAAGTGAAATGCAATGGATATCTTGAACAAAGGTATGGCTGCCTGGCTGGACCACTGAATGTCAGGGATAGTTTCAGCATTGCTGTGGGGTTTGTACTTTTTAGCTAAGATTTGATTAGAAGTAGTCTGCAAGGCTTTGGGCCTGTTCAGTCTCTGGAATGTCAGAATCTCCTTGAGTCGATCTCTGTCAGCATTCTCAGAACAGGGGTGAGGGAGTTGCCCGACTCCCTGCAGCCACCTGCTTACCTTGGCCTTGGCAGAGAAGCTGTCTGTGAGAACTTGATAGAGAAAGGGTGGGGGGTTGCAGAAGGGTTGCCCAGATTGAAGCATCATCTCGATGGGCTGAGCACGGGCGTTGCTGAAAGTTTTTTGGCCCCCATCTATCAAGCGGTCCAGAAGGGGCCTATGCCTCCTTTTTTAAGCTGATGAAAGGACAAGGAGGCTTTGCTAGGAACATCTCATCTGCAATGCCAGAAACCCCTCTGTTTGGATCCAGCATTGGTTGAGACTTTTGACAGCACTCCACACATGGTCGCTCTCGAATGGAATTTTGGATTACTAAGAACTTGCCATGAAAAGTGCTGTTAAGGCTTTTCATGGACTTGAACTCTTGTTTGCTGTGGTTTGTGTGTCTTTGTCATCAGCTCAGTGTACCAGCAGACTTTCTCCTCTGCCTTGACCCAAGCAGTGAGGTGTTTCTCATGCAAAAGCAGTGTCACGGAGCTCCTTGCGTCTGTCGGTTTACCCTTTCCTGGATCTTGTTTAGGCCTTGACTATGTTGCTTGGAGTCACCAACGTATGATCCAAGCTCTCTTTGGGTGCTTTGTCAGGGCTTTCAAGAATTTGCTCCTTTGATTGCCTGAGGGACCATTTCAGGAATCATTCCCCTCCCTTTTCCGGGTTTGAATCCATGCATGGCTTGACCTTTCCTTGTGTTCAGAACCATGGAGATGGTAATGGGGAAACCACATTGATGGGGACCTCATCATGGTAGTAGTGATTAGCTTTTTGACTTGTCTGGAAATTTCTTGGAGCCTATAGCTACTGACAATCAGCTATGTGATTTCTGAAGTTTGTAACCACTAAGCTTTCGTCATGAGATTTCCTGCAATGAAGAAGTGTCACTGATTTGGGTGTCCCATGTCAGTTTGCCAGAATGTGTGCTTGTTGAGGCACCAGGAAACCTAACGCTGAACATGAGCCCTCCCCCTTGCCTGCTTTTCATGAAGGTCTCACTTGTTCAGCTCTGAAGAGTTCTGTGGCTGAATTTAAACGTTGGGGAGGTTTGAATATAACTCCCCCTCACCTTAGTGCAGAAATAATTATCTTTTTTAAAGATCCATGCCAAAAACCCTTTGCATTTTGTCTCTGCTCATGGTGTGTGATGTCACAGGTATCTATGTTATGAATCTGGATTTATATATGTGTATGAATGTTATGACTCTTGTGGTTGGCTGGTAAGAAGATCTAGAGTGAGAGTGGTATTAGTGACAGGAGGTATGATGTATTCACATATGTGAGATGATTGGCTGAGTTAGTGGAAGGTGTGTGAAATGGTGTGATATAGAGCTCCATCGCACCTACTTTTTTCCTGGTATGCACCTGCAATTTTGACCTCCATTTTACTAGAACAGCAAGTGCTGGTCTCTTTCACAATCATCACTATACCGGGGGACTCTTTTCACTTGTTTGCTCTCCCATTATTGCACTTGCCCCACCCCTTCTCCTTCCTCCTCCAGTTCATTGGTTCTTGTCAGGTGATGGACATGGGAACCTCTCCCTTCCCACTCTGGCTTTGTTGTATAGAAGCGTACCGATTCAGCATTTAATCAGCTGGGCACCATTTATGCAGGCAAGGAGGGTGGGATTAGAGCAGTACAAGCCCGTTCATTTAACATGGTGTGCTGCAGGAGAACCACCCAACCCTCCTCTTTCGTCAGCAAGTACACGTTCAAAGTACATGTCCCCACCAAAGGACATAGCACAAGGGTGGAAGGGCGCTTTAATCCCACATGGAGGAAATAAACCAGACTTTCCCCACTCTAGGAATGGAGCGGAAGAGGCAGTGTAACTGCAGGACAGGCATGGTGTCATGTGAGCATTGTGCTGCAAAACAGCAAACCAGGCATGATGAGTGTGTGATAAAATGCTGGTGTGATGGAGCTCATATAAACAGGGAGCTGTCCTTGCATGGTTTTGATAGAGAACAGATAGTCAAGGATTTGGATAGGGCTTGTGAAGAAATAGATTGTGAAGGGACAGGTAGTGAGGTGATAGTGACTAGGATTTGTGCCTATAGTATTAAAGTGGTAATTAAGTGTGTGCTTGTGGATATATTTGTGTGTTTGTGTGTGTAAGCTTTTAATGTGACATTTACTGTTTAACATTTCAATGCTGTAAATAAGAAATATTTCTATGTTTTATATAATCCTATGCCTATAGTTCATGGCTACATAAAGGTAAAGTAATAAAGAGAACAATATAGGGGCAGAATAAAAGCCACTGTGTCCTTACATCTCATGAAGTAAAGGTGTTAGACCTGAGGTAAAAGTCCTAGCTGTAGCATTACTGTGGGGTGGGGTGGGGGAGGTTTTGCCTGCTATGAGAAAGAGGTTTGGGCATTCTAGTTTGCCAGGGTGTCTAGGCTCTTTGAATGGCTCTGGAAACTCTAGAAAAGTACAATTTGCAGAAATCTGGTTGGAGATTCCTCTTAATAAGGTTTTCATGCCCAATGACAGCTAGATTAAAAGCCCTCTCCTTCCCTCTATCACTATTGTTGAAAGTTATGTTTGTGGGAAAGAAGGCTTAAAAGGGGGGAAGAGGGAAAGCAGAGAAGGCTTGGAGATAGTGTAGGGTTGGCAGGAAAGTATGTTTTTCAAAGATTTGATGACCCCTGTGAAAAAGCCCATAAGAATAATCTGATTTCAAGCCATGATGGGAGAAGTTCAGCCATCTCTTGTTCTGAATGCCTTCAATTCAAAACTGTCATTTGTGGTGACAAGAATTAAAGCAAAGTCACTGGATTTGGTAAAGAATGTTTATGGAAAATGAGATTCTTTTGTATCTTAGCTAGTTATGAAAACAAACATTGCAAATTAAGCAACAAGAACAGAAAATAAAGGTTGTTGAATTTCATGAGAAACAGTTGTGGAAATGCTCCTGGGCCCAAAGAGATGGATTGGTGAGAATACTGTGGAACCCAGTCAGTGGAACCCAGTGGTTGTTGACATCACAACATCTGATGGAGTTATGGGAACTTATAAACAAAATTCCATTGGTTACCACCTCCAATAAGATGAAGCTGTCGTGGGAATTACAGCTTCATATTAATAATAATAATAATAATAATTATTATTATTATTATTATTATGTATAAATAAATGCATAAATGGGGATTATAAGAGGTTAAAGGAGAAGTAAAATAGTGCCAACAAGAAGATACACTCAGTGGAATAAGAGGGCATTGAACAGTATGTCGAAATAATATGAGAAAGCCTCCTATTCATTTGGTGATCACTTTGGAAGTTCAGAGAGTGATACTTTTGGAAGTAAATATGGAAATTCCAGCATATTCAGCACATATCTAGACCAAAGTGACTTGATCTCAACTGGATAACAGATATGGATGGAGAAATAAATTGTTTAGTTAATTGCTGACTAGAGCGGACAATATGAACAAACAGGGTGGGAGACGTATGTTGGAAACTTTATCATGAGCAAGAGGGTAGCAGCTAGAATTTGTATTTCAGAATTATATGAATTATATAGCTTGAATACTTTGTCTCATTGGATCAACCCATCAAGTATTTACTTAGAACGAAAAGGAATGGGGCAGAACAAACAAATCGCCTTAAAAAAACTGGAGTGTCAGAAAATAAAACTTCCTCTGGGGGGAAAAATGTAAAATTATTGCAGCCACATATACAATGCATGTAAGGCTTAGACGGGATCTACACTACTGCTTTGATACTGTTTATAGCAGTAGTGACAACTGTTGGGGCCTAGGACACACTTCATATACAGTTTTCAAACCATTTTTAAAGTGTGATAGCCTGCTTGGTGTAAATCTGGCCTTATTAACTGAGCTATTTCAGGTCTGTGAAAAGAGAAAAAAAGAAAGGTAGGAATAAGCATGAAGCACTTAAACAATCAAACTCCCTCCCCCCTCCTTTTAAAATCTGTATTCTGAGTATAAATATCAGTTGAGTCCAAAAGTAATATGTATGCAGCACAAAGGGATACAAATAGTTGTGGCAGAAATTGATTTCAGGTTTAAATTTTAAAGCCATATTTTAAATACCAAATTGTCCATCTGGTCTTTTAAAGATAAGTGTATTAAGTTAACAGCATGCATTTGCTTCCAAAATAGAGTATAATCTAATTTCAGGGGAGTGGCAAGGCAAGCTTATTTAAGCTTCTTTATGTTAAACAGTGAAGAATGCCCTGGTAACAAAGTTTGGAAAATGTATGTGAGTATATTAACATTGTGGGAATGGACGGCTAGAATAAAGAGACGACACGATAAATTGGATTTAAACAGGGCCACATTTATTAACATATCAAGGTAGATGGAGGCCTAAGCGGCCATCCTGTCTTTGGCCAATGTCTTGGCCATAATTGGGATTGGGCGAGCCATTCATATCCTGGTAGGTGTTGCTGGTGCGTCGACACCTCCCAGGATTCCCCATTTGGGGTAGGTAGGCCTTCCTATGTCACCTCCCCTCAGGTTGCACAACTCAGAGTGGGTATATAAGGTTGGCCTCAAAGGTAACCCTTATCCCCACACCTGGTGCTGCAGGACTCCCAGGTGAGGGCCTCAGGTGTCACCAATCACCACAACAGTACCTAAGAATGCTCACCAAAACCTGTACTTGCTCCCAATGCCCGCACACCTGCCCCCAATTAAATGTGACCAAATTCAACCAATTAGCCTATTTAGCTCTCCCCCATTGTCTTACAGTGTGAAGTAGGCGAAAAAACCCGCAAATCAAGTTTGAAGGTAAAAAATTCCTACTTGGTCCCCCAAAAGGCAGCCAGCAAGCCCACACTGTCTACAGGGAGGGAGGGAACTGCAAAGGAAGAAGGTGGGGGAAGGAGCTGCAGCAGCTCTCTAAATAGGCCCACAGCTCCTCCCCCAACCAGTGGCACCATACAGAGGCTGCCAATGGCAGGCCTCCACGTGTCGTCCTCTCCGCCACCTACAATTGCCCCCTCCTACCTGGACAAGTCGGGCGTGGTAGGAAGGGCCTATATCTAAAATTCCCTTTAAATGAGATTGATGGTGATACCTACCATGTTCCTTTGGTTTAGCGTACAAAGGGAATGTCTGCTCATAGTTTTCCTCCTTCTGATTATCTTATAGATTGTAATTCAGAAAGCCTGGTCATTTGTTTTGCTATGTTTCAATGTTATCAATGCTCTGTTTATGATAGGGCTACTGCAGATAGGATTAGTATTGCCACAAAGGGTTCTGCAGTGAAATAAACAGTCCCATGACAATAAGTGCTCTGATTTTAACAAATACCCAAGGCTTGTTCATCTGAAAATAAAATGTTATTAATTCAGATTATTTTTCATGTAACCTCACAGCAGTCAAGGCAGACATATGTTTGAACTAGTTGCCAGTTGTTGGAGAACATGAACCAGATGGTGGTATTGCATTCATGTTCTACATGTGGATTTCCAATAGTCATCTGGTTGACCACTTTGCCAATAGAATACTGAACTACATAGGCCTTTGGTCTGATCCATTAGTGTACATATTTACTTTCTTATCATTTGACCACACAAGTGGTTTGCACATATGTGTTTGTCACTTTATGACTGAAACATCGACATGTGTGAATGGACCATACCAGATCTAACCACACCCATAGAATTTCATGTAATCTCACATTACCTCAGTCACAATGATTCTCAATGGAGCCAGTTCACATGGAAGTCATCTCTAGATGTCTCAGTACTTGATGTGCAAACATGGGTGAACCAACCTTTGATCACTGGATACTTCAATCACTGGAAGTGGTGTGTTTGGGGCACCATTCATGATCCCTGGCAGGACTGTGGTGCAACTCTCCCAATCAGAGGCAAGCACTTCCAGTGAAGAAGTGTCTCAAACCCTGTGTGTGACTGCCCCAAAACATGCCCATGGGGGGCTGTAATAGTTTCCAAACAGCCATCCAAGCCATGGAAAGCAAGTACAGGAGGGAGGGAGGTGTTGGATGGGCCCAAGTCACAGGAACAGATTCACATGCTACCATTCACATGCTTGAACACAGCCCTTTCTACACAGGAGCTATATTTCATATTAATGATCCTTAAGGAAGTTCAAATGCTTATTAATAACACAAAAGCCAACCATATTTTCTGATATTTTGCTCTATTCTTGTAGCCTATGTTTCACAATCTTCCACATTTAGGGCACAATCCTCTGGCAATGCCCATAAGCATCCAGAGTCTGTTCAGACAACACATTAAGCCACGATTAGGCTGCTAACCCTTTTGCAGCAAATGGTTAGTGAGCATGTTTAAATTGTGGTTATGTAGCCACCATGATTAGGACTGGTTCACACAACATGCTACGTCATGCTTCAAATGATACACTAAGCCATAATGTTTAGCTGAGTGTGTGTCTGAAAATGGTCAGTGTATCCCGGCCTCCCCAGTCCCCTCCCCACCCACTGGCACACCCCCTTTACCCTCATTCTGAGGTCACAGATGTTCTCTCCACACTGGCTGTGGTATGAAAGCAGTATTGAAGTGCACTGACAATTGTTGGGGCCCATTGACGCATAACATATACTACTTTCATAGTGCTAGATCCTGCTTGTTGTGGATTAAGCCTCTGACCTCAGATCCAGGAATTTGAATTATCCTACCCCCCTTACCCAATTCTGCCTAAGAGCATTAAAATTGCTCCCTTCAAAGACAAGAAGTGAATATAAGTTTTAAAAAGAACTGAGCACTCATTCTACCCAACACATATTTATTTATTTATTTATTAAACACCTCATAAAATAAATGCCTCTAGGCATTTTACAGTATTATCCATCACTATTGGGTAAATGCAATACCACAAGACTATTAATATTTTTTAATTATGTACATTTAAAATGTTTTTAAATGTTTGGGATATTTTAAGGTTGTACTATGTTTCATTATATTTTTAATTTTTTGTATATCGCTATTTGTTTTAACTGTACATGTTTTAATTTGTAAGCCGCCTTGAGTCCCATTATTGGGAAGAAGGCGGGATATAAATAAATATAATAATAAGAATAAGAATTAATAAGAAATTCACCAAGATAAATCAAGGACATTTCAAAGCTCATAGCTCATGCAACCAATTTGCAAATTGGGCCATATAAGGCACATACACATTGCAAAGCAAAACTGTTTCCAGTTCTGTCATCCAGTACCATGGTATAATATCTGTCTTTCAAATGTGACCACTTAGGAAAACAAACAACTGCCTTCTAATCTATGCTTAATATGGCATTAATCTGATTTTGTTTCAGAGTAATAGCTTATATTGCTTATATTTGTCTTAGTCATTGAAATTAGAAATGTAGAAAAGTATTAAGTAGTTCTAATGATTGTCTTTATGTTCTTATTGAAAACTGAGAAAGTATCTGTTCTTTGAAACTGCAATATTTTTTATTCTTGCTCTTTTATAGCTTTTGCTTTTCTGTATAGTTTAATAGCTAGCAACATATATTTAAACATGGTTTCTGGACTCATTATTTTGAAAGATACATGGAATAGAGCCTTTGAAATGGAAGGGAATATCTTTCCATAGGAAATCATTTCCCACCACAACCAGGACAGAATGATTTCAATAAATTATTGTACTTAGTAAATCACACTGCTATAAGAAGATCCATGTATGAGTTGTTTTCTTTCTTTTCTTTCTTTTCTTTTCTGGATCATTTTAATGCTCATTAAAATTCACAAGCAGGAAAATTGGAATTGACACTCTTTCTTCTTTAATGAAGCTATCTCTTTATTTCAGCAAGGGAACTTTAAAAAGCAAATTAAGATAGAAATCTCATTTGGTTCTGATTAAAGTTAAAAATTTACAAAAATTGGGTCAGGATTGAATTATTTGCATTGGAGATGGAGCTTGGAAAGTACAAAGCATGGCCCTCTAGTGCATATCTCCTTTTGTATCTGAACAAAGCTCAATCCAGTACCAGCCCAAACAGAAAGGGTGATTTAGAGTACATCTATTAAGGATTCCTTGTGGGGGGGTTGTTTGTCTCTTTTGTTTTTAAGCATAGTTGTCCTAGATAATGCAATCAAAGATGAGTATGATCGTAAAAAACCAAAATGTACCTCATCCAAATAATTGGATACAGGTGGTAAATCTATTTATACAAGCTAAGGCTTCACAATTGCCAGAAAAGCCGGGATGACGGCCTTATACCTTCATGTAGTGCTACCCCTGTAGTTGTTAATGGAGGAAACTACATAGACAGACCTCTGAACTGCAGCAGCCAGCATTTTTTAAAAAATGTCTGACTATAATTCTTTGGATTATAAGAGATGGGTCAAATATTGTGAGTGAAGGTGGCAAGATCTGACACAACTGTATGGATTAAAAATTGGACCACATTGATTAAACTTGATCTGCAAAGGGGATCCCTGGGCGGCTACTCCACTACGATGGCACCAGCCAGTCAATGTGATTGGGCAAAACATTCTTTGCCTGCTGGATGTTGAGTATAGAATCGACACCCCCAGGATTTCCCCATTTGGGGAAAGGGGGGACAGCCCCTGTGACATCCCCCTGGGCCATGAAACACCAGGTGTACAAGGTGAAATGGCCCCACAGACAATCCTTATCCCCTGCACTGGGGCTGCAAAACCCTCAATGGGAGCCCCTCAGGCGTCACCTGTCACCACCACCAATGTCTCAAAATATTCACCATCCCTATCCAGACAAAATTAGCCTGCCCAAACCAGCCTACCTAGGGGAATGTGACCAAATGAACCAAAAGAAAAGCTGCCAAATCAACCCCACCCACTTACAGTATGAAGCAGCAAAAAGACACACAGCAAGCCAATCAGACTGTCTGCCAAAACTCTTGCTTGCTCCTCAAAAGGGTAAGCAGTTAAACCCCCACACTCCATGTTGGAAGGGAGGGAGATGTGCTTCAAAGAGGCCAGGAGGAGGGCTTTGCAGGCTAATATTGCCTGGTAAGTCCCTCCTCTGGCCAGTAACAACCCAAGGCCAGCCAATGCTGGGGCTTGCTGGCATGTCCTCATTATTCCCCCTCCACACTTGCAATCCCCTCCCCCATGGTCAGGTGAGTTGAACACTGGGTAGGGCATTTCTTCAGCTTCTGGTGTTATGTTAAAAGCAGGGTGACATAGGGTAGACATTTCCCCCAAAAAAACATTCTCTCAAAAACACTGGTTCAAGTTGGAAGACACAATAAACAACTGGTGTGGGGGAAACAATTGTCAGTTGTTTTGACTATTGTGTCATCCGAATGCTGCCATAGTCAACTCAGCGCTGATCCTCATCCACACCACAGTTGATTATCCATGTTGTGTGGGGAGTGCCCCCTAGGGTTAGGGTTAGTCAACCCATCATTGACTATTGTGTCGTCCGAATTGAGCCACTGTCTCTGTGTGAAAAGATACCCGTTTCCCCCCCCCCCCAGCTCTATACAATGCTATTGCTTCCTCTGGTTGCTTAAGCTTTGATACAACACCTACACACCCACATTACAGTGCTTACTTCCTGGATTAGTCACCTCAGTGATCCTAACCAATCAGAAATAATGTTGGATGCCATGTCATGTGGCCAATGGGACTTGGCTATGTGCAAACATTGCTGATGATATATGACGATAACTGAGAGTGGGGACAATAGGTTCTGGGTTATTCACATGGGAATTTAGACCCGACAAGGCACACAGTGAATCAGATTTGGCTGGTGATGGGAGTATAAAGGGCATGAAATCAATTTGAGAGCTAAACAGGGCAATATAAATGAGTACAAAATGAGTACTATTGTCAGGTGTGACAAACATTGTTCATAAAAGGAAGAGGTTTTATCACTGCCAAAAATATTTGCAACCCTCCTCAACTCATATGTTTTCATATTTTTAAGCTTTAACATGATAAATAAAATAGATGTAAGGGTGCATTGTTTACATCACTACACATATCTGAATAGCAGCCCACCTTATTCATTTTTTTTTTAAAAAAAGTGCTTCGTTTAGCAGTACAAATTGATTTCTCCATCCTTCCCTTTGAGGAGGACCTTGATTTTTTGATTTAACAACCAACAAGACATTCTAGCTCAAATAAGAGAGAATAACTCACGTTTAACAATCCTGTGCAAAAGGCAGAAAAATAGATTGTAACCGAAGTCTTTCATTGCTCCATTTCACTTAAACAAAGTTGGGATTCATAGTTCAATTTTCTGTAACAGCCTTGTACAACCATGTGAGGCATTGTTCTGAATGTAAAAACCATGAAGTGCTTCTTTAAACTTCAGTTAAAATTCCTTTTACATTTTATATATATATATATATGTGTGTGTGTGTGTGTGTGTGTGTGTGTTTAGAAGAGCAAAACGTAAAAATAAAATGATGAAAATGTCAAAGATTTCTAGAAAATATTGAATTTTCAGATCTTGAATTCAATTTTTAATTTGTGTTTTAGCTGTCATTAACATTTGTTGCATTCAATGGGGGAGAAATTCATGCTGTTTGAATTAAGGGTGGAGGGTGTTTGGGTTTGGGGTAACTAGGTAGAGCCCAAATTGCCCTTTCATGACTGCCAGTTTGCACAGCGTAGTTATATTAAAAGTTCAGAGCCCCAATCATTAGGGATGTGTACCATATTATTAAAATGTCCAATAACGATATGATAAGGTCGTTATCGGTCATCAAATTAACGATAATGATACGATAGAAAACCCTCCGATAAATATCCGATCCGATAATTTTCAGCCCGATTATAACGGATTATCAGACTGCCATATAAATAAACTCATAACTTCTGTATTTTAAAAGTTAGAGGCTTGAAACTTGGTCACAGTGCTTGTGGGTTATGCCTAAGTATGTGTATGAAATTTGAGATCGATCCCTCCAACCCTCGATTTTATATTAATTTATTAAAGATCGTTTAAGTTCTGACAGGTCAGAATGACAGCTCGCCACGTGTCAAAAAGTTGCAGGATCTTTAAAAAATTCATATAAAATTGAAGGTTGGAGGGATTGATCTCAAATTTCATACACATGTCTAGCACATGTCGCTACACATATGTGACAAATTTCAGATCAATCCCTCCACCCCTGTATTCTATATGAATTTTTTAAAGATCCTGCAACTTTTGACCTGTCAGAACTTCAACGTTCTTTAATAAATTCATATAAAATCGAGGGTTGGAGGGATAGATCTCAAATTTCATACACTTACTTAGGCTTACCCCATAAGCATTGTGACCATGTTTCAAGCCTGTAACTTTGAAAATCCAGAAGTTATAGGCATTTTTTCTAAAAAAAAAAAAAAAAAGCTCTATAGGGCACAATGGGGCTGCAAATTAAATATTGGATTTTCAATAATTATCATGAAGACAATACAATTAACCTACAATATTATTGGAGATGATAATTCTTTTGGTTCGAAATTCCAATAATCATAAAATACGATATTTTCGGCAGTGCACATCTCTACCAATCACGGGGAGGAATGGTTGGCTGTGGGATGTTCCCGGACCATGTGGAGCTTGATAAACGCGTGTGTGAGTGCCCCATGGCTCAATGAGTGGGGCCTGAGGTCCAGGTGTGGGGGAGTCCTGGACTCAGTCAGGTATCCACATCATCCCTACTATGAGAGGAAGAATGTAGGAACTGAAAAAGAGGGAAAGGGATAGTGGACCCTGACAGAGCAAGAGAACACAGGATTAAAGGAGATAGAAATACAGTATGTAGAGGAATCGAGCCCTTGGCAATGGGAAATAAGAGGGAAGGGATGAGCTCAGCTCAGGGAGGATAAGAAAAGAGGGGAAAAGGATGATGGCACCTGAAGGAGATGAGAAGAAGGATGGCTACATGCAGCCAGTTGGGTACATGGACAGACTTGATGGTGGCAGGATGCCAAATTGAAGCAGGTGGGCATAGAAATAAGAGAGCAGCAGTTATGAAGGGAGCAAGATACTGAGAAGCTCTAACATTAAGTTGTGCATGTTGTGAGAGGCTGGGGCTATTCAGAACTCTGAACCAACAGTTTGAAGATTTGCTCCTGACTGTGGGGTGATGCTTACCACCAGAACAGAAATTGTACCAACAGCTGAAGAAATCTCATTCTTGTGTTGCTCTAATATGAATTGTGTGGCATTGCTTGGTTTATTTTGATCAACCAATGAGGCAAATGAGGTGAAGTTATCCACACCAAGCTCTGACAATTCATTCATTCATACATACATACATATACCTCTCCACTGCTAACTGATTCCATTGGTATGTACTAAGTTCTATGAAAGTTAGTTCCAAGTAAATTTGTACAAGATTTGTAACTCCTAAGGGAGTTAAAAAGACGCTCACATATCTATGTGTGAAATGCTGGAGGTAATGCAGCGAGTGCAAATCCCCATGTTGCTACTGGGGCTGGTAGTCTGAGAATGATTGGATAAAATAGGCTTGAACATTTCCCTTGTGACTTGAAGAACTCTACAATTTTATAAACACCCTTCCCCCATGTCTCGGCACTTGGCCAGGGGAGGCAGTTGCAGGCGGGGAGGAAGGGTGAGACGTGGGCCTTATGATCATACGTGAGTCCACTGCCGGGATGCTGAGCAAGGGGTTGTGTCTTTACTATGCTCCCATTTCTTGGAATGTGCATGAACCAGTGCAGGTGCTCATTGTCAGGCACAGCATGGTATTTTGGGCCGGATGGAGGGCTTCCCAGGCAGGTTGCAGATCACAGCTCGGACTCAGCCGGTGTGCCAGCATACAGTGGCTGGGCAGATGTGGTATGAGGTGGGAGCACCTCCTTCCCACACTATTCCAGCAGGATCAGGTGCCATGCCCCCCAAATATTAGTAGTACATTGGAGGGGGGTGATTTGTGGCTCTGTAAAGGCAAGGCCTTGATGTGGCAGGCCTGGGAAGATTTCAACGTCATAAGGCAACAATGGCCAGGCATTGTTATTATGTGGTCCAACACGATGCTCAGAATTGTCTGGAGGGACTGTCTGAACCCACAGGTCCTTGATTGGAGCCACAGGAGGGTTAATAGTGAAATTACTGCAAGGTTGTTGAAGCAAGGCGATGCTGTGTAATCTCATTACACACAATGAGATTACACAGACAAGGAGGGAGCTTTATAGACAGGACAGGGTTCATTTAACCAATGTGGGCAATGACCTTTTCCTGTCCAATCTGCAAAGGGGTCTGCAAGAAATTATTCTGCACAGATGGGGGGGGGGGGAGACTAAGCTATAGGCTTATTGCTCTCCCATGGCTGTAGGGCAGGCATGCTTAGAGAAAAGGGGTGATGAGCACCATTCTGGTGACAAGTGATGCCCAAGGCATTTCACTGTGGGTCGTGCAGCTCCAGTGGAGGGATAGGGCTTACCCGTGAGGCTAACTTAATTCACTCCACCCATTGTCGTGTGGCCTGGGGGGAGAGTGACGAGGGAAGGCCAACCCTCCCCAAAAGGGGTATGGCCAGGGGGTGGCGATCGAGAGATGCCACCCATCAGACATAGAACATTTTTGCCCAATACAATGCCAAGCATAGAGGCTGGCATAGAATAGGGCCCATCCAGTCTCCCTTTGCAGATCATTAATAAATGTGGCCCATATTTTACACCATATGTACTTGTCTCATCCCATTATTTCCCCCTTTTCACCTCAATACATATTCTACAAATATACTGGCAAAGGTGGAAACAAAGAAAATATGCTTTTTTAAAAGATTGGTTACCATGGCCAGATCTTCACCAAGCAGGATATAACACTTGGACAACAGTTTGGAAACTACACATGGAATGTGCCATGAGGCCCAACAGTTGTTAATACTATTATAAACCATTTTAAAGCAGTAGTGTAGATCCTGCCCATGTCTTGAAGTTTGAATTAGAAAACATGTGATGTAAGATTTTCCTCTCTCTTCTCCCTGTGGTGTCCTTTCAACTCTTCTCAGCCTCTCTTCCTCCTCCTCCTCTAACTATCATTAACTAACTTTTCTTCAGCTCCTTTTGCAACATTCTATGCCTGTCCATTCATTGGCCCAGCACTCACAGGAGTAAGCATTATTACGCATGCATACACACACAATGTCACATGTTACATTACATGCACAGTGTGGGACATATGCATTAACCTCCCCTTTGCCTCATCCCTTTCCCTTCTCTCTTCCCAAGCTGCCCCAAGCTCGAGCTTTGAATGTTTTCAAAGTTTCAAAATTTTCTGCACATCTACATTGCTGAAGTTTCAATTTAAAACAAAAATGAGCAAAATCGGGCTGGTAGATCTTATGTAATAAGCCTTACATTGCTGAATTCTTATATAAAATTCTATCCATGGCCAACTATTCTATAGCTTCATCAGGAGAGGATGAGACATCATGGCTTCCATTCCATTGGCTTGCTGGGATGGTATGCCACCAAGAGAATCCCCTTCCAGAGCTGGAGAAATTCAGTAGACAACCACTCTACAGCTGGCAGAAAGAGAAATTCAGATATCTTCCATTTGTCATTTATACTTCTGTGTTTTTCTGATGAAAGAGGAAGGTAAGTTAAAAATGTGGGAAATAAAGTCACAAAAATAGATGATGATGATGATGATGATGATTTCTTAAACGTTCAAGCTATAGCACTCTTAAATATTTTACCCTACACATAACAATAGTGTGGAACAAAAGAAAGCTTGAATTTACACTTTCATACCTTAATATTTATGTTTTATTTATGTATTATGTTTATAATACATTAACAACAACAACAACAACAACAACAACATACCAATGATACCAATAATGGGATATGTGGATCTAGAGAGTTGTGAGCAAAGCTGGTAATAAAATAAAAATCCTCTTTCCATGCGGTTTTGGCAATTACATTATTATTACACTGAAGCAGCTAGTTGAAGGAGAAAACAGATCTTCAGCTTAGGCTGAGCTATGGACAAGGTGTCTACCTTTAGCCTGACATGTGGCTGATGATTGGAATAATCCCTTAAGTTTCTGTAATAATGATTGTGGATGAGCAGGCTGTCAATTCAAAAATGGCCAGATGGGATTTAGCTGGCCTGGTTCTGGAGGGGATAAAGTAGGATCAGATAATTGCTAGTGTTATCAAATTTTGACCTGATTCTGAGTCATTTTGCTTTTTAATGTTCTTGAGCCAAGCATTCCTAATCAAAGGTTTTCCAAGGTTATTTATGCATACAACATTTTGTCCCTAGAAAGAATTTATGAATTCATCTGCAAATGCTACAAAAATGTAGTACAGAGATCAGTAACCTGTGGCCCTATGGCCTAATTTCACATGGCAGCAAAGGACATTCCCACTCACATTGGCTCTGGACCATCCAAGGCCAGCGTGCATCCCCTTGATTGATTATCCCGAAGGAATGCAGGCAATAATAATAATAATAATAATAATAATAATAGATTCTCTTCCCCTAATGTAGTAGATAAATTATGATGCAACTTGGGCTTTGGACAACTGTTTGCCACATTGTGGATGAAAGCAAGTGGAAAGCAACAGCTGAGAAAAACAGCAGAACCTTTCCTTGTATATTCTCTGCTGGAAATCATGGGTCACGGTAATGCAGGCATGGGCATCTTGTGGCCTTCCAGATGTTTTGGCTACAATTCCCTTCAGCTCTAACCAACAGAGCCAATATTGAGGGATCGTGGAAGTTGTGAACAGGGCTATGCATTCAAGCAAAACTAATATCCACATCAGATTTCTCTTTCCCTGAAAATGTGTGTGTATGTTTGTCTTTTTTCCAAATATACGCAACCATCGTGCACACCTATGAAATGTGTGCATTCGTCTCGCATGGATTAAATAATGTGCATGCATTTTTCAAAAGTGTGAAAATGTGACGTGCTGTCAACCACATTTTCGAGGGTGGTGGCAGCTTGAAAATGTGCTGATCCACATATCAGATGTGAATTACATTGACAGCTTGAAAATGTTCTGACTTCCTCTGCAGATTGTGCTCGAGTCTGTAATCAGGGTTGTCACAAGTGCCCAATTGGGTCCACAGGGGCAGCGGGACCCCCTTGCAACTGGCCCTCGTGGACCCAGTCGGGCATCCCAGCAGCAAGCACAGGCCATGGCAAGTGCTCGGCAGCCACCTGCAGCCGCTGCTGGAAATGCCACCGTTGGCTTGAAAAGGGGAAGTGTGCAATTGCTGGAGACTCCAGAAATTGCACATTTTCCTCTTTTGCTTTAATGGCAGCCACCATTAGTGCGGAAGCAAGAAATGCACAATTCTGGAGCCTCCAGAAATTGCACATCCCCCCGTGCCAAAGGGGGACTTAAAGGTAGGGTGACCAGATAAAATCCAGGTCAGGGCTCATGTAACTTTAACAGTTGTAGAGAAAAGGGAATTTCAGCCAGTGTCATTTGTATGCAATTAGTTCCTGGTGAAATTCCCTCTTCATCACAACTGTTAAAGGTGCAGGCACTATACTAGAGTGAACATATACAAAAGAAGGCAGGCCCCCTGCAACTTTAACTGTTGTGATGAAGAGGGAATTTCACCAGGAACTAATTGCATACAAATAGTGCTTGCCAAGGCCTCCCAAGCCTCGCAAGTGCTCTGGGGCAGGCAGCAGCAATGGCAGGGTGAGTATCTGCAGGGCAAGCGGTCAGTGATTTCACCCATCCCTAGTCTGTATTTTTTTCAGAAGGTGTGAACTGAATCAATCCTGATTTTTTTTTAAAATGAAGTGAAATAAATTTCTCATGCATCCCTAGTTCTGGGCCAAAACACCTGGAGGGTCACAAGATTCCCACTCATGCCATATTGCATTGCAGCTATTCAGCAGGTCTGCCACTGAATACATATTTATGGCCCCGTTCTCTGCTGCATAGGTATAATATTCTTCCCTGATGTTGTTGAATACCGAATACTTAACAATCTTCTAGAAGTTGCATGGCCTTCTGGGAAATATTAGTTTGTAACTTATAAAGCCATGTAGTGATGTCAGGGCTTCCAGTCCTAAGTTCCTGCTGTTTTCTTTTAGTGTGAACAAAGGAGCCCCTATGGGTACATTTTCCAAGTAAATGATAGAGATATTTTCAGAATAAAAGTATGCGTATTTTCATGCTATCAGAGAAACTTGTACTTTTCCATGATCATCTATGGCTCATTTAGCACAAGGTCAAAATGTCCACTTGTCTTATGATTTTTGAAGTTTCCTGGATTTCTTTAAAGAAACCCTGATTTGAAGTCATTCCCATGACAAAAGCTACCTCTGCCAAGTATATCTCTGCCTTTCATTCCTTCACCAGTGCACACAAATATATTATCATATCAAAGAGAGTTTGAGACTAACAATAATCCATTTCTTTTGTGAGCGGAGAAGAAATCACACGAAATAAGACACAGACACCAGAACTTGGGATAAACTAGGGCCTCTTTACTTAACATGGATATTCTCCCCTCCATGGATCTGAGCGTGAACATGCAGGAATCTCTCTTATTTATCTCAGGCAACTAGCCTGCCAATCAGGGCGAGCCACTCCATTGAACCCAGGGGTTGGGTATACCCGGTCCCCTGTTCAAACAACACTTGAGTGTTTGGTGAGACCATCTGCGTCATCCACAGCCCGTGCTGCACAGCTCGGGTAGATGAGACAAGCTGGTCGCCAAAGGCAAGACATATCCTGACACGGGAGCTTCACAGCCCCCGAGGAGCAGGGCCTCTGACTTGCCCCCACCATAAAGGCGCCAGAGTGCTCACCATTCCTATTCTCATCCCCCCAAAATTCCCGCACCATCCACCAAAGAAGGGAGCCAAGCCTCGGCTTCGGCTCCCTACCCCCACCTGAACTAGAAGAATTCCAACAGGGCCACACTCAGATCCTGCAGGAAAATGTCATTCCCTGCATCAGAGAGGTGAACTCCGATTGCCCTGCATAAATCTCCTCTGGCAATTAGAATATCTGGGTGTGGGATGGCTACTCCCCGCCAGTCACGAAAGAATAACCTAAATTCCCTAGTAAAATTTTAACTGCCCTATTTACACTGTGGGCGTTCCAACCTTCACGCCATTGAAATCTAGGGAGCATATACGACCACACTATCCAAGTGTCCAGCTACTGGCTCCATATGAACTCGAAATCTTAGCTTGTATAATTAGGGCCTTCCCCTTAGAAGGCCCAAGTCATTCCCACCCAAGTGTACACCAACATCTTGGGCGCCACGGGCACACTACCAGATCTGAACAGCAGGTGGAGACCTCTCCAGCGCAAGCCGCGCCTCCCCAACCACTGGACGGAGGCTGATGGACTGAGACCCAGCTGTGTGCCGGCAGCTGCTCGCGTCACCCTACGGCTGGCCTGGAACACCAACTGTGTTCACCGACGAGGACCTTCACAGGCACTGGTCTCCTCTCATGCTTCTGCAGAGGACAAATATCTGTTTAGAATATACTCCTGAGCGCTTCTTTCCGAACATAAGCCTGGAAGGCACTGGACCGCCATCTCCCTATGGTGCGAATCTTAGCACTGCCCATCCCTATCGCAGTTGCAGTAGATGCTGCGCCAATCCTAAATGGATGGATGCAAATGGCAATTTCCCAAACCAAGTGCCTTTAATGCCTTCTTAGCCACCATCCAGAACAGATATTTAGTTATGGGGACTTGTTTAAATGACAGGATTAGAAGCCAGGCTCGCTTCTCCTGAGAGCCAAGTAGCATTTCAGGACTGCAACCGGGCAGAGCTCCATAAGTGGGGTCTCCATTAATGGAATAAATGAGCCTCTGCCTCCCTGATCAGTCTTAGATCTTCGCAACCATAGGACTACTTTGCCCCCCAACCTTTGCACATTTTCCCACTGCAGTGCTTCGCCTGCTTGATTTGACTTGGAGTTAAAGGTAAATGCACTATACTAGAGTGACCATATACAAAAGAAGGCAGGGCCCCTGCACCTTTAACTGTTGTGATGAAGAGGGAATTTCACTAGGAACTAATAGCATACAAATGACCCTGGCTGAAATTCCCTTTTCTCATCAACTGTTAAAGTTACATGAGCCCTGACCTGGATTTTATCTGGTCACCCTAATATAAATGGAATAAAATAAATAAATAAATAAAGTCGGCCCAGTTGTGGGAGGGCACCTGACTGTGGCTCACTAAGTCTAGTAGGCCACTAAAAAGGCCCAGCTGCCCAGTTCCTAAATGAAGCTTCCTTAAACTGGCTGCTGCCTACAAAAGTCTCTTTGCTCCAGTTAAAATGGCTTGTGTCCACAAAATGGCTGCTAGACCAAAACCAGGCCCAAACACCGGGGAGGGGCCTAACTGCGGCCTACCAATCCCCAGGGCTGCTAAAGTGGAAGCCTACTGAGTAGAGGCCTGGCTATGGCCCTGCACTCGAGCAGATTCTGCCTCTCAGCCCCACACTGGACTAGAAAGGATCCAGCCAGATCATGCTTCCCCAAGCTGGCGCCCGTGGGCACCCACCGCAGCTTACTTGAGGGGGGGTGGGGGAACAGCAATCCAGCCGCTGAGAGCTAAACCGTGAAAAAAGGGGGTGCAAAGAAAGTCCCCCCGAAGCCCCACCACCAACTGCCACCCAAACAGCGCTGACAGAAAGGTAGGCCACTTTCTCCTCCAACCCAACCCTCAAAAACTCCAAACCGTTGGGGCAGGGAAGCCTCCCAGACCCAGCTCTCTCGATGCGTGTGCAGCCGCACACTGTCTCTTCTCTCCACCTTCGTCTTTCTCCCGTTGCCAGTATAAGCGTGCGGTCGCAAGTTAGCGCCTCGTGGCCGCACACTTTCTCTCCACTCTACTGCTGCCTCTTCTCTCCACCAGAGCCAGAAAAGAAGAGGCTGGATGTCCACGCAGGGTGAGCCTTTATAGGCTTGGCTCTTGCATGTGTATAGTCTTCTTTCTTTTCCTCTTCCCGCCCGCAAAATCCGACCCCTCCCAAGCCGTTCCGGCTGGGTGGGGATCAGGCTTCCCTTCTTAGCCAGAGTTCTGATAGTAAAGTCGTGCTTTGTAATCAAACTTCATAGATAACTGTAGAAGAAGATCCATTCTGGAACTATTTACTCTAGGATTGTTGCATTGAAATTAATGATGCTTTTCTTCTGCCCAAGTCCTTTGAACTGTAGCATTTACACGAATATGCTCACTTAAGGTTATCAGCTGTTGATCTCAAAGATATTCTTGCTTATGTAGGCCCCAAACAGTGTAGCTCGGAAAGAAACTTAACAGATAATATATGGAGTCTGCTATGATTTGGTTAGTTATGTCCAGAGCCTGGCAAAATCTGTTTGGGGCTTTTTAGATGTCAGTACCAGCTACAAGACAGAACATAGCCTTGCTAGTTGGACCAGTGGAAGAATGGCTGTTTGGTAATACTAGCCCCAATTTTGAGAACAATTACTTATGTAACTGTGCAACGTCATTAAGGCTGTAAATTGATGAAATATTTTTAGTTGATTAAACATACCTTTAAATGTTAGATCAAATCATTAACGGTTTAACTGAAAATACTAAAAAGATACCTTTTTTGAATATGATGAAGAAAATGTAAAAGCCAACCAGTTCATGATTGACTCAGAAGCTTCAGCTAGCACAGGATGTGGTTTCCCAAATGGGGAATGTATGACAAGATGCATGCTTATGACATAGTTTTGAAAAGACTCCACAGGTTGCTTGTTTATTTTTTGACCCTATTACAAGATTCTGGTACTTAACTTTGGGACCTAAAAACCTGAAGGAATGGCTTTCCCCATATCAAGCTGCCTGTGTTGTGAGATCTTCTGCCAAAACACTCCTTTAGGTACCTCCTTTATTGGAGAGAGGGCCTTTTCAATTGGGGCATGCTGTTTATGGAACATCCTGATTCACCTAGTTCTTTCAACTCCCCTCCCCCCCAAAAAATGGTGCCAGGCAAAAATGTTTTTGCTAAACCTGACATTTTATTCTGTTGGAAGTTATGTTTATGAATTATACTTGCTGTTAAATTGTTGCATTTTTTATGATTGTATATTGTACACTGCTCTGAAATCCAAAGACAGAAATAGGAAAATATGAAATCTAAATTAAAATATATATTTTAAGATGTACATAAAATATTAACTTTACATTTAGAAGGGCAGATTAATTTAAAAAAAAATATTTTCACCTCTAATTAAAAAAAGAATCAAAACCAAATTCATTAACACAACATGACTTTTATTTGCAATTCCACCAATTAGCACTCCCTCCAGTTAAAAAACTTAACTTTCAGTTAATGAAATATTCAGTTAAACTAATTGCTATTGAACCAACATTCAGTATTTATGGTTATTCAAACTTCAATGCAATAGTAGTATTGAAGGCAGATATAAGCTTGTCAACACGATGGGGATTGGGAAATGAGTTTTCCAGTCAAGAGATAATGTACATCCATGCAGGCTACTCCATACATAAATTTGACAAATTTAGCATCCTTTACTGTTAGATAGTAAAATGAGAATCCCTGGCTGTGATAAGTTTTCAGACAGTTGCTACCCTTTGGCAATATCAAAACAGTGTTAGTGGTCAGGAATCATTCATTGCGAAGCAAAAGATGAGAAATGAAGAGTCGACACAAAAGTTGGGATTAAACATGGGCCACTTTATTTATTCAACAGTTAGCATGAAAAGGGGGAGGTGAACCTAAGCGGGCATTGCGATGGCCAGCCCGGCCATTGTGGGGATCGGGAGACGCATTCACAGCCCGGGAAGTGGCGCCTGCACTTTCGCCGCCCCCCGAGCTTCCTTAATCTGAGGTGGGAGGACTTCTGGTGTCGTCTCCCCTCGTGCCGCAGGGCTCCGAGTAGCCGAGAAGGGTCGACCTCAAAGGTAAGCCCTATCCCCCCAACTGATGCTGCAGGGCTCTCAGTGGTTGGCCTCGGACTTTTCCAGTCACCTGAACAGTGCCAGTGAATGCTCACCATTAATCAAGCGTAAAATGCCCGCTCCTACCACCACAGGGGGAGACAAGTCTTAACTTAGTCTCCCCCTCCCCCTTGACAAATTACATCACGGAGGCCAGCTTGCAGATCTGATAAAAACAAATCATTTCCTAGCTGGGACAGGTGCACCCCGTCGCGCCTATACAGCTCCCTCCGAGAGCAGCTGATGTCAAGATGTTGTATGCTAACATCCCCATGCAGAGCCAGGGCTTTAAAGATCTCTGTGTTGACCCTTTTGCGAGCCTTCTCTATAGCAAGCGGGTCACAGCTGACCCTCCAATGCAGCCGGGGCAAAATGCAGGACCAAATGATCCTAATGCTGGGCCAATGTTGGCGTAATAGCTGAAAATCTGCCGTGGCTTGCAAAATAAGAGCTTTGCCTTTTATCAGGCCCAAATTGTTTCCCCCTAAATGAATGAGCAAGATTTGCGGGGGGAGCAAAGCAGAATGCTGCTGCAGCAAGGTGAGTATGAGATTCTCCCACCGCATGCCACATTTTCCGAGCCAACGGATGGTAACGTGCTGACTCAAGCCGAGCTGGGATCCAAAGCTGGAACTGGACACCCGCTTGCTGGCCCAGAAGA
This sequence comes from Anniella stebbinsi, assembly GCA_029215795.1. NCBI lineage: Eukaryota > Metazoa > Chordata > Lepidosauria > Squamata > Anniellidae > Anniella > Anniella stebbinsi. The sequence goes on from JARDYH010000004.1 coordinate 146,516,294, forward strand.
CCATGCTGTGGCCGCATATGGAAACCCGCACGGGTGCATTAGCCACTGGCAGATCTAAAACAAACATGAACATGTTAGCATATGCCACTTATTCCTAACTAGCAATCTTCTGCACATATGACTTAAATGCTGCAGAACGCCATCTGCCCAGGGCTTGAATCTGTGAAGGGGAAAACCCTAAAGATGCTGCGGTAGAAGCTGCCCCTATGTGAAAAGAGTGTGTGCCAAACGTTGCTGCACATAAATCTAAATCATCGAGGGCCTTCCTAGTAATTGACCAAACTTGATATCTGGTGAGAGGGGTATGGTCCTGATGGCAAAACAAAAAACCCGCCGTGGCACCCCGCCAAGCCACAAAAGCTGACAACGCTCTCACCGGACATAGCTCCGGATTGGTAGAAGGGAAAAGGGTAACCCAGCGTCCCCTACCCATCTGATCCGTTTTGGACTGTCGTAGATGTAAGTGGGCCTCACGTGCTTCGAGGCGCAGGTCAGAGAACTGAAATGCCCCAGCAGAACTGTCTCCCTTAGATGAAGCCAGAACCTCGGATATGCAGAATGCCCTGAAGAAAGTTGTTAGCGCTGCAGCATGAAACAGGCCTGACTCAAATTGAGAGAGACAAAGAAGCGGCCACTGGGCCTGTAATCCAAGTAAAATATCCGGGGACAGTGGAAGTCTAGCATCAGAAGCACGTGGGGCTTCTCTAGCCCAGCCACTCAAGGACCTGCGCATGCGGAAATCCGATGTGCGATCTTCCATGCCGCGTGCCTTTGCCAAAAATGCTAAAGCGGCCAGCTTAAGCAAAATAGTGCAAGTTGACATACCCCTATTTCTGGAGCTAACGCAAAATTGCAGAATATGATCTACGGGTATGGGCCACTGCAGCTGCAAATGATTTGCTAATCGAAAAGCTTGAAATTCCCTTTCTGCCCTTTGGTAGACAGCCCTGGTGCTAGGTGCCAAGGACTGCCATATAGCCTGCTCTATCTCCTCCTTCCAATCAGCCAAAGAGTTGGAGGCATCCTCTCCGGCCCCGGCAGAGCCCAGGGAGCCAATTCCCAAAACCTCTGAACCTGGTGTCATGACAGAGCGTCCACTATTTCATTATTTAAACCCAGGATATGCCTTGCCCGAAAGTGAATATTAAACTTCAGACAATGTAAAGTGAAAACTCTAACTAAATTCATGACTCGAGGATTGCGCGAGGAAAGAGAATTAATGACCTTCACAGTGGCCTGATTATCGCACCAAAATAACACCAAGGAGTTGGCAAAGTCGTCAACCCACAGATGCGCAGCCACAACTATAGGGAACAATTCAAGGAAGGTGAGGTCCTTGCATGTGCCGTCAGAAAGCCACTCCTCGGGCCATTGCTCCGCGCACCATTTATTCCTCCAAATGATGCCAAAACCCCATGACCCGGAGGCATCCGAATGCACCTGCAGTTCAGCTTCCACCATGAGCTCGCGCCTCCAAAAGGATACGCCATTGAAGTGGTCAAGAAAGTCCAACCATACCGTAATGTCTGCTCGCATACCAGCAGTAACGTGTGTTTTATGATGTGACTTACTTAGGCCAGACATGGCCGAGCACAGGCAACGCAAAAAGGCACGCCCAGAGGCAATTACCCTGCATGCAAAATTTAAGTGGCCCATGACCTCCTGTAGTTGCTTTAGATAAACTTTTTTATTGCTCAAGATGAACTGCAATTTATTGCGTAGAGTGTGAAGCTTGTCCATTGGTAAGCGACAACGCTGCTGGGTAGAATCTAATTCAATACCCAAAAACTTAAGCACCGCGGATGGGCCTTCAGTTTTTTCGTGCACCAGTGGAACACCCAGCTCCATGCACAATGCGCAAAATTTTTCCATTAACCACTTGCAATGTGAACTTCCTGCTGGCCCAGAGAACAGGAAGTCATCAAGATAATGAATGACATCCCGTGTTCCCGCCCTAAAAATGAGGGCCCATTCCAGAAAGGAGCTGAATGTCTCAAACATCGCGCACGAAATAGAGCATCCCATTGGCAGGGCACGAGCTATGTAAAATTGCCCCTGAAAACAAAACCCTAATAAATTAAAGTCCCTAGGGTGGATGGGTAAAATGCAAAAAGCGGCCTTTATGTCACATTTTCCCATCAAGGCTCCGATCCCATTTTTTCTCACCATGCTTACAGCTGAATCAAAAGAAGCGTATTGGACTGAACTTAAGCCTTCCGGGATTGCATCGTTTACAGAAGTGCCCTTTGGAAAAGACAGGTTGTGAATCAACCTAAATTCTCCTGGTACCTTCTTGGGAACTATTCCCAAAGGTGACACCCATAAGTGAGGAATCAGGGAGGACAAAAATGGCCCTAACACCCGTCCCACCTGCACTTCCTTCTCAATTTTTTCTCGAGCAATATGTCCCATTAAACCGATAGATTTCTGGTTACTAGCCAATGAACTACGTCTAACGCCTTGATATGGGATACAAAATCCATCCCGAAATCCCAGACTAAGGTACAGAGCCTTGCGCCGCTTGGGGTAAAATGCTAAGAGCTTATTGAGGGGTTCAAGTCTGACCGAGCTGGGTCCCTTTGGAAGGAGGTTGCTGCCCTCCTTGACGTCTAGCGCCCTGTCCTTCCTTAAGGGACCATTTTCCTCCCTTATTCTTGAAACAATTTGCTGCTGGGTGATGGCCGGAACATGTTTGACACTCATGCCTATACCTGCAGGGGTTGCGATTGCAATTTCCCTTGTTAAAGTCCCAACAGAGTGGACAGTGTTGAACCGCCTGGCCCGCGTACCCCCGTGAGGTGGACGCGGGCTGTTGTTTGGCCAAAATATGTCCGCTATCTGCCCTATCTCCGAAACCCGGCCGTGCTGGTGTCATGAACTGCAACCACAGATCATGATCTTTAACATCCCAGCATAGGGTGTGGTCAAATGCCGCTCTACGACGGAATGATTCATCATAGGCCAACCAGGCCCCGCCCTCATATTCAGAATACGCTCGATAAATCATATCGAGGTATTTAGTCAAAATAACCCCTTTTCCCAGGAAGCGCTGGAGCACTACACCCATATATATGAAGAATCCGGGGAGCCAGTTGGCCCAAGTGCATACCACCTTCTTCTTCCTAATCCTCTCCACCTCCTTATCAGTGCCCTTTTCTTTCTCTGAGCTCTCTTGTTCACGAAACAACAAGGAGAATACATCTACGTACTCCCCTTTGCAAATTTTATTCCTGGTTGCAGGGAGCAAATGATAGCCGAGAGGTGCAGATGTGCTTCCAGTAGGAATAGTATCACCACTGGCACCAGCGTATGGGTCCCTAACCTCCTGAACTGAATTGGGCCCCGCTGCACCGGCAGGACCTTGTCAAACACTTGCACAGGCAGATATCACACCAGAGGTCTGGGGGGACTGCATTGGAGCCTCAGGGAGTAAATTCTTTGAAGCGTCCAGCTGCATTGGCCTGATAGGTCCTGTATTCACTAAACCGGTGCTGGAACAGAGGTAGTATTTTGAAAGACTGATGCTTGAGGCATCATAAAAGGTTGAACTGAATTCCCGGCCATGGGTATCCCCATCCTGGCTAGCCATGGTAATATTTATTTTATTTATTTATTTATTACATTTGTATACCGCCCCATAGCCGAAGCTCTCTGGGCGGTTTACATAGGATTAAAAACAATTAAAAACAATATACAAAAATTAAAACAGCAAAAACATACAACATACACACAATCTGTACATTTAAAAACCACTTCAACACTTCAAAAAAAAAAAAAAAAAAAAAAAAACTACAAAAACAAAACAAATATACCCCAATGTGCCTGCATGATGTCCACTGACTGCAATTGTGTTGCCGTGAGTGGTGTTGGTTGCTCACCTTGCACCGTGGGCCTTGGTCCTTGCACCATGATACTGGACTGAAGAGCTGGTTCTGCCGGAGCCTCCGCTCTCAGCTCGGTGTCAGCAGAAGGGGTGGCAGAGAGGGTATTCCCCGTATCCAGATCCGACACCTCCATAGCGGGTCCACCCACAGAAGACTCAACCGCCTTTAACCTGGCAGAAGGAGCATCCCATAATTCATCCTGCCTCTTTTTCCTGGTTTGCCTCCGACCTGCATAAGCATGTGGCGTGGACGTAATCCTGGGAGCCTGAATACCTTTCTCTTTCTCAAGTGTTTCCAATCTTGTTACCAAATCAGAAACGTGGGGGTCTAACTCTTCTTCGGAGGAAGAATTCCCAATAGGCCTTCCCCGTTTTGAAGCTTGAGCAGGAGCCTTTCCTTTGCCCTTCTTGCCTCCTACGCCTTTCTTTGGTGGCATGATAAACGTTGGGCAGCGCTCCCCAGACAATTCTATCCACTAATGACTAGTTAAAATATAGACTGAACCAAGCTAAGATAGCCACCGATCAGCCCGAACATTTACTTAGACAGAATAAGAGCTGCAAACTAGATGCCACTCCGCCTCCCGCGGAGACTATACCCCCAAACTATAATGCCCCTCAGGCACAAGGCAGACCGGCCAGGCAGGCACAAAACTCTATGAATTTAAAGCGGGGGAGGGGGGTATTGTGTGCCCCTGTCCTCCAAGGCTAGGGGATGAAGGGGGGTTATTGTTTACATTGTTGTATAAAGGCTATTGCCCTAAAGTTGCCCTAGCCCCGGTCCCCAAAACCCCCAGCAAAAGTCCAGAGAGACCCCAATTGCCTCCCTCTTCCCAGCAAAACCCCTGTGGCTGCGCCTGCAGATAAAGCACGGGCCTCCACCTTGCTTCAGAGACACCGCCTGTTTTTTGCCCCCTGTACGCCCCGAAAAACCTGATGGCCCATAGGCCTGGAAGAAGATGGGGCCAGCAGATGCCGCCCGTCCCCGGGTTGATCCCCTGGAAGGGCTGCGAAGGGTCTGCTGTGCACCGCCTGCACTCTCGCAAGCACAGCCGCCGCCTTGCTCCTTGGGCCGCCGCTGCTACTGCGCTCTGCCCCTTGCGCCGCACCGCCTCCTTCGGTGCGTTGGCCCACCGCCACTACAGCTCTTCTGCCGGGGCTTCTGCTCTCCGAGCTGGCCACCCGCTTGACCTCCGCCGTTTCCCGCTGCTCCGCCGCCGCCGCAGCTCCTCCACCGGGGCCTTCCGACCACATCTTCCACGCCACTCGCCCTCTGGCCGCACCTCCTCCACTGCCGCCGCGCCGCTCAGCTGCTGCCACAGGTCCGCCGCTGAAGCCTCCAGCTGCCGTCTGCCGTCTGCACCACTCGGCCTTCGCCACGATGCTCGGGCCGCTGCTGCACCATCGCACCGCCGCTCGCTCAACTGCCGCTGCTGCTCCACCACCGAGTCCCTGCCTCTTCACCACTGCTTCCTTCTCTTCACTGCCGAGCCACGCAGCAAGCTGTAGAGATGCGGAGGGGGCCTGGCCTTAAATAGCCCTAGACCCCTCCTCTCCCCGGTGGCACCACCCGGAACCCATGAATTGCGGGCCCCCACGTCGCCTCACCCCATCCCCGCTCACAACCTCCTCCCCCCGCCCCAGCAAGCAGGGCAGGAAAAGGTCTATATCTCCAAATTCTGAGTCTAAAATGATTAAGATCGCTCCATCGTTGCTACTAGTTTCATGTTAAATGTTTCTAGAGCATTTACTTTGAAAGAAGGAAGAAGATACTCCAAAATAATAAATCTCATACATCATATTCAGAATACAACATACTGAACATTGTTGTTGTTTTCTCAATGAAACGAGACATGTTTAAAATATCCTGACTCTTTTCATGATTTGTATTGAGTAGGGATGAGGGAGATACATCGTTATGCTCCAGACTGCACCTTTCTTTAAATTTTGCAAAGTGGTTCTGAGATAAGAAATTACATACAAATATTGTATATTAGGAAAAAAACCACATCCTACAAAAATGCACATATTGCATACAGAACTCATGTATTCGGGGAAAATGTTAGAGAAAAATTCATAACAAAATAAATATTTGTGCTTTTTCAAAACAAATCTACACAAACTGAAATGGGAATTGGGTGGACTGAACTTATGACTGTGAATACAAGTTAAATTTGAATGGACCAGAAATACACTGATTCATCTATCCATAGTGTTGTCTGTGTATTGCTGATACACAGGATACAATTCAGTACGGTTTAGCCATAGTTTAACTGCTACTAGTGATACAAGTGTGTTGCTTGGAGAAAAGTAATGGAAATGTTAATGATACATTTTTGTGCCAGCAGTAACTAAACAACTCTGGGACTTGTAACCCTTTAGAAAGATGGCACATAGGGATACACATATCTCTCTATCTAGAGTTTCCTGCACAATGTCTCTTACTGTTCTTGAGGAGGACCTGAGCTAGGAGCTCACTGTTTAGAATATTGCCTGTTTGTTCTAAGACAACTTTTGTTTGGCTCCAGCAAATCTCACAAAATCTGGATGCTCTAAATAGGTATAGAGATACTAGCAGAGGCTGGTGGCTCCAATTTTGTTTGGTCTGTGAATCCATTCTCGGTTTCAGTCAGAACCAGCTAGAATGCTAAAGGAGCTTTCCAGTGTGCTGAATCTTAACCCCAAAGGGTTCAGCACTTTGGATAGCTCCTTTACAGTTCTGTTTGCTCCACCAAAATTAAGTCCCCAGACTCCACTGATAGATACAGTGAACTAGATTTGCATAAACATCATCTAGCATAATCTACAATTCAGCTTCATTCCCCGTCCCCACTCCATCATGGGCTTGTAGACCAGGTTGGGCCCTGTCTATATTTTCATTTTTCTGTGGAGCCTTAAAATATCCAAATAAATGTGGTCCACCAGAGTAAACCAATTCAGAGGTGGCAGAATAATTTACTGCCTGCATTAAATTAAGCACTGAATAAGTTAATTAAAGACGAGCCAAGAGGAATAGTCTGCCTAAAAGCAAACTGTTAATTAAAAGTTTGTAAGGACAATATTTATACTTAAAGTTAGTCACACTCCAGACTCAGCTATGTTCCAACATCTTGTGTACACAGCCTCTCCTCTTGTAGGTTTGTTGGAGAGGTGGAGGGGACTCCTTGTATTGCCAACACTTGTTTACCTTTAAAAGTGGTAATACAGATTAGGCGATAGAAAAGAATGAAGTGGCTGAATAGTTAATTTATTTTCATCATCCCTCACTCTTAGGCAAACATTTGGATTTTGAGTTAAGTTACGTGTCATTTCACTCATGGGAGATCAAAGGAACACAGTTCTCAAACTATGGTCTTTTGTTTCCTATACCTAGCAATATACTGATACAGAGCTTAGGGAGACAGACCACAGTATAAAGCAGGGTTAGGATGTTTGACTGTGTAAATTCCAGTATGTCTGTGTTTCATGGATTGGCGGTTGCCTTTTGTTCTGCGTCAACTCATTCGTGGATTTGGATTTGTGCACACACCCACACCTAAAAGTGGATATACTTGCTTTAGCCTATGGGGGAAATGCACATTTTCAGCCATTTTTTTTTCTTTTTACAAATTTTTCCATGACTAAACTTGCATAAAATTACAGAAAGCTTAAAAAAAATGGTCTTCAAATCCGCAGAATTCATGCAAATTTGGAGAAACTGGTCTAATGCAGAATCCGCAAGCTGGATTCATAGAAATCTGAACTCATTTGATTCCATTTGGATTTCTCCAACACCCCAAGAACAGGGGCAAATCCAAATTCCCCCATTTAGGAGCCATGTCTCCAGTTTTCAGGAGATGAATTGCTGCCATGCCCAAAGGTCAAGGAGGGGGATCATCTTCAGCAATGGCAGATACTTTCATTCTTTTTATTCTTTTACATTTTATTTTGCTGTTGCAAGAGAAAACAGTGACAACAACAGCAAACTTCTCAGCACCCCAGTCACAATTTTCTTGACCTCAGGTTCAACATCATTCCAGGCTGTTTTTTGGGGTTGGGATGGGGGTGGGGATCAGCATGGCATGGTAGACACTACAAAAGAATGGCACCTCTCACTGGTGATATAGTATTGGGATTTTCTGTTCAAAAATAAAAGTACAAATTCCACTGCTCTTGTGCAAGCCCATAGACCAAAAGTTGTTGTTGTTTTTTACCTTCACCACTATAAAATATTTTGCTATGACATGTATGGATTTAAAAATGAGATCAGTGTCCTCTGTTCTGAGGGGAAAACTTGAGCAGTATCTTTCACTGTAAAAAGATGTGGCTAAAACTTGGCTACATGAGAATTTATGTAGCTTTATCATAGTTCTTCTACCTTTCATTACAATTCCAATGGATGTTACTTTTTTCCAAAATTGGACCCTCCAAAAGACCCCCAATTCTGATTATTTGATTTTGTTTCTGAAATAGCAATCCCATTTTATACATTTAGCCTCGAAGTGGCTTTCAAAATTTAAACAAAAAGTAAATTTAAAACACACATACTCACACCATTCAAATTGTGCCTGTTAAAATAAGAAAGTGTTTACTTTATGGATTGGATTCAGAAATAGTCACACTTAAAGTAGACCCATTGAAGTCAATAAGACAAGTAAATCATAAATAAAGTCCCATTGATTTCAATTGGTCTACTCTGAGTATGAAGCTGGATACACCCCATTGTGCCCATTGCACCAATTGATTAAAGCATGTTGCAGATTTCTGACTGCAAATTGTGCTTGGGTAGGGTTCAGTTTCAGGAGGTGAAAACTGGGTAATCTCATATTGTAAAAGGGGAATTCAGGGAATTTTTCACCCATCCCTAGATGTATCCCTGGTTGAAACAGACAAGGCAATAAACGAATTACAATGAGCATTAAAGCCATTATGGGCACAAGAGAACAACAGATACTTCATTGGTACTTTGAAGATAGTAAAGAAGGTATGAGGTGTATACATCTTGAAGGGGTGTTTAATTTGGATCCCACCACTGAGAAGGCCCTCTTCTAGCCACCCATCTAATCTCAGATGGCAAGATGCTTAGGGGAGGGCCTCTGAAATAGTTCTTATTACCTTTTTTGGGGGGGCACATAATTTTCTCTGTCTCAGGAATTCTAATTTTTCTGGGTGGGTCTACTTCCTTTTGTAAGGTGGCAAAGTCACCGTTTGCAGATGTTACCTCCTCAAGAATAACAATGAGAATTATTTTTCAGTTTCAGAAAACAATGTGACAAAATACAAAGAGTATGTAAAACGTGACCTTCACCCAATGACTCCCAATGAAAAAATGAGGTGGTAACGTTACCACACATAGACTTTATTGCTACAAAAAGAAGTAAGTGTGAATTGGCTGCTCTTTTTCTTTTTTTTTGGGGGGGGGGTAGTGGCCTAGTATGAGTAACATGAGTTGAGTTGATGGAATGCTTTCAGCCTGGACTATATTTTTCAGCACTATAGGAGAACTGGATAGCGTCGCGGTATCTTCCAAATATCCACTGTTCAATGGCTGCAAGGAGTTTGGACAAATGATGCTTTGCATGCTAATTTGTCTGTTCTCAGCATTATTTCAAAGAACTCATTGTCTGTGCAAAAAAGGAAAAGGGGAAACCAGAAGTGTAGGAGATGCTCTGGGAGTTTCTCTTCTACAATAATGCTTGGAGCTAGTATGAAACACACAATGAGAAACCAGAGGAAAACTAATACACCCCCCTAGAGGATAATAATATGACATCCTAAGAGCATTTAGCAAGGGAAGATAAGAAACATTTTTTTTAAAAAAAAGTTACTTGTACTATTTATACAGGTAACCCATTATCAGACTTCCATGTGGTGATGCTGAAAGCAGTGACAAGACCTTTCCACAGGGACCCCAGCCAGATCTATACCTGGTGTCATATCGTTATGATCCCATATATCCCTCTTGCACATTTATTTCTCATAGGACACACAATGATATTTGTTGCAGTGTTTTGGATAATCTGGAATAAAATGCAAGAAATAACACGATGAAAGTGGTATATGGAATGTCTAATGTGCCCAACAGTTATCAGTGCACTTTGATGCCGCTATAAAGCAGTAGTGTAGATCTAGCCCCCACCTTGCTGCTGATATTTTATCTGATAGTGCCTAGTATAAAATCAGCCTTGGGTGAGCCCAACATGGCAACTGCTTGAAGTTAATGGTCTGGTTTTGTACATTTCTTTAAATAGCTGTGATAAGCAGACCAACCACATCCCATTTGTAACTGATATATTTGAAATGGATTATTTAAGAGGATCTACTAGATGTCCTAAAATCAGTTACTAATTGTCAAGGCTTTTAGATCTTCTTACTCTCCCAGTGAAGTAAGTGGGAACGCAACATGGCTTACAAATCTTCCTAATGTCTCCACAGCTTCCTGCTGCTTCACTTCAGTTTTCTTTACATACCACAGCCAAGGAAGGAAGGAAGTAAAGCTTCCAAACAGGCAAGGAGGATGAACATTTCAGAAGGGCCTCAGATGTGAGAACATATGCATGACACTTCTGAGGCATCCAAGGAACCGTTGCAGACTTCAACTCCCATCAACCCAGCCAGCACAGACTGTGGTCAGAAATGCTAGGAGTTCTAGCCCAAACATCTAGAGGGTACCAGGTTGGTGAAGGTTGGTCTACACTAACTGCCAGTAGCTTTCCAGGGGTTTCAAACAGGGGTCTTCCCCATCCCTACCTGCTGGAGATGAACCAGGACTGAAACAGGGACCTCATGCATGCCAAGCATGGGCTACAGTGCTCTGTCAAAGCACCCAATATCTTCTTGCATTCTAATCATTGTAAAGAAGAATGTAAGAAATGTAGTTTTTTTCCTGTATTAGACCAAGTCCATGTAGTAAAACCATTCTGTGTCCAACACTCAGAGAAGCAAACAGGTAAGGCATGATGAAAAGGTCTTGCCACATTTTGACACCAAAATCGAATCATCGGATGTATGCCACATCTCTAATGTTCAACACAGGTGGTCCCTTCTGTTATCATGGCTAATAGCTATTGATAGGAGATATCAAGTAATTCTGTTTCAGCAGTATGTTAAATGATGGGCTGAAGTCCTTGAGAGTGGAGGTTCACAGTAGGAACTTAAATTTTCTACTGTCATTACCGTCAAGCAGATGAAAATAGGGGCACTCATACGTACTTGTAATATTCCTAAACTCACAGCAAGGATCAACGTTTGAGTGCCTGTATATGTGCGGGCATGCACATATGCACCATGCTTGCACACTGCAGAAGACAACTCATTGCCACCTGCCATCCAGGGTATGCTTTGCAAGAACAGTTTCCTTTTGTAAAACAAAAACTAAAACAAAAAAAAATTAAGCATGCTTAACAGAATGTTTCATTTCACAGTGGATCTGTTTGTACTTCTTACAGAATAGCTGCAACCCAAACGCATCCAGCAATATTTACTTTCTGTACAAATGGTTATGGGGGAGATACAAGGGAGCCAATGTGCTCACATTGTATATCAATGTGAGTGGGTACATGTGTTACAAAATGGAGCTACAATACATCTGCTTCCTATTCAGCAATTTAAGTTCTAGAGACTTTGATGACAGATCTAGGGATTTGAAACTTTATCCATTCAGATGTAAGTTAGACAAGATTTTGGATATCCATGACTGGATGCCATGTCTCTTTGTATACTTCCAGATTCAGGGGCTCTAGTGCTAACTGTCAGAAAGCATGGTGCAACTATTCTATATTTTTTTTCTTAACAGGTTTTCTGCCGTAAGGAAAAAGACAGAATAAGTTGTGGGAAAACACGGGAGGAGGTACAAGTAAATGACCTCCTATAAAATTCCATGAATGAGTCAGGGCAATTGTACATTAAAAGCCTCAAAAGGAATCAATCTTTATTTGTTTACTTTTTTTAAAAAAATGTGTGTGTGTGTGATCCAATTCAGAACCAGGAGGATGGAAGGAACTATAGCAATGTGGGATCTGCCAATTTCCATCAGGAAACTGATCACACACACACACACACACACACACACACACACACACAGAGTACTGAAGCTCCACTCTGAACTAAGAATCCCTGTGTATTGCATTTTATTCCTTTAGCTTTAGGTAATCCACCCAGATAACTTTTGTTACTAGGCAGATTACAAATTTAATAAGAAAGACAGAGAGCCAGAAAGAAAGAAATATGAGATCCAATTCCGGATCTCCAATGTTCCATCTAGTTTGGCTGTGTCACTAACAAGATGAGGGAGCCACCCCCCCAAATATCTTTCTAAAAGAGAAAATATGGACAGTTATTTAACAGGGACAGGCACCAGCAAATAGGGATTGTCCCTGGCAAATAGATACAGTTGAAGCAAACACAAATGGTTTTACATTCCAATTTCAGTTTTTAACAATAAGTACAAGAGGATGGGATTAAACAAAAGTTTCTAACAATGTGAACTGCAAAAAAACACAACAGTGAGAAGTGTAGGGTTTTGGGGGAAGTTTTTGGGGGGCATTATACTACTGAGCAGTCCTACATCACCAAAGTTCCAGTATTGTGATGATACATTGCCCTAATAAAGCATAAGTGTGATTGCAGAGGTATTTTTGTAGCACCATACATCACTACAACAGTATCACTTGAATGATTTATCAAGGCATTCTATCACTAAAGTGACGTCGCTCTGATGTTATAATGCCAACAACAATGCATCACTCAGTCCAACCAGTCTACTTTGGTTAATTATACAGAAATATTACTTTTTGTAGTAGAAATATATCTAGAAAATGGAACGGATAGGAAAATGGTAGATAAACCTAGAAAGGCATTGACTGTAGTATATTATGAGCTCCATCGCACCAGCGATTTAGTGCACTCTCGCCATGCCTGGTGTGTGGATTTGCACACATGATGCCATGCCTGTCCTGCTGACACCCTGCCTGTTCTGCAGCCTTTCCTAGAACGCTAAAAGTCTGGATTATTTTCCCTAAGCACATTTAGTGTGCCCTAAGTCTCCATGCAGTTTTAAAGGAAGTGGGGGCTTGAATGGACTGCATCAGGTCCTGGCAAGCAAAAGTGATCTCTCCCAGCAAACTAAAAAAGTCAAGCTAAATGGCCGACTTTTTTAGTTCGCTGCAAAGGGCCTTTGCCCCTAGATGCCTTTGCTCTGGCGACTGAACCATGTAACACAACTGCCACCAGGGCAAAGCCATGTCAATGGAAACTGTCTGTCTAGAGGTACCCTTAGACATCATAGAAATCTTCTCTTCTGAAGTTACAATCATGACCTCATAAGAGAAGTCAGAAAGGGAGAAAATGAGGTATGCTGGCAGGTGGGGGGGAGAGAGAGAGAGACCACAATATGCAATATCCTATGGGCTCTCCAGTGCCCTTCCCATTCATCAAAAGGTAAGTCACCTTAGATAGCCTCAGACGCCCATCTAGAGGCTTTCTGTATTTTAAATGGAGGAACAAAGGCAAAATTGCCTCCAACTTCCTCTCGCCTTGCCTGGCACTTTGGAGTACTCTGTCTATTGGGAGGGTAATTGATAGCATTGTGCCCTAATATTATTTAGACAAATTAAGGATCATATACATAGCTATGTGTGTGTGTGTGTGTGTGTGTATTTGAAAAAATGAAATAGTTTTGTGATTTTTTTAAATTTATTTTTTTTTAAAAAAAACCTAAGATGTCTTTTCTTTATATTTTATGATCACGTTTTCATATATTTTATGACTCCAAACTTTAACCATTTGGGAACCTTGGGTTTAGAATACCTTTTACTGCTATGCAATATCCAAAGTGTGATTGGTTAATTTTTTCGTGGGGTTGGAGGACACACAGGGCCTATCTAAACAGTCCCTTGGAATGTTTTAAATAGTATTTTAAAATGTTCCAAACAGGTGCATTCTAAAACGTCTTAGGCTACATTACTGAGTTACAGGAGAAAAAATCTTCACTCTTTAAAGTGGTGTGTGCAGTCACATACTCTTCTGCCCTGTCTCTTTCTGTTTCGCTTTTACAATGAGTTTAGGGCAAGGCATTGTGGGCATTGTAGTTCAGTCACCCACTTCCTCCTTAGCCCCGTTTTCTTCCCCACCAATCAACTGCTAAGCATTTGGGCACCAGTAAACAAAGCACTGCCCCCATGAATCACAAATGGTAAGGAAGGACGCTATTTCACTTAAAACGATTTATTAAAAGTGAAACTGTTGTATATAACTGAAGTGAGTTTTAAAAAACCTCAGATATACAACGTTATAGGGAGTGCGTCATGTGGCCCAAAGAGTTTTCATAACCCTTATAAAACGTTAAAAACCTAGCATGTAGATCGGCTCACAGTGTTGTTAATTAGAGTGAACTAAGTGATAGGTACAATACTGGATCTGAAAATGCATTGTCTCTGCTGGGGTGAAAAAAATGCCAATGCCACGCTTGAAATTTGTGCAATAACTATTTCTGTTATAGACCTCAAAGATGGACCCTGTTCAGATGATACACTAATCCATGTTTAGGCCACTAACCTTTTTGCAGCAAATAGTTAGTTACCATGTTTAAACCATGTTTTTGTAGTCACCATGGTTAGTAGGGGTTCACACAAAACACTAAGTCATGGCTGACATGGCACATTAAGCTGTAATGTCTAGATTAAAATGCTTAACCACTGTGGTTTATTGTGTCATCTGAACAGGGTCAATGTGATCAAGAAAATAATTGGTCTAATTGTTTGTATTCAAACAGCTGAGCATAATAAACTGTGACTCTGTATAAATACCAAGGACTATACTGCACCATTACTACCAGTATAGGACAGATCTCTATTTAAACACAGGATGAAGGTGAAGCTCTGCAGAGCCTGAAAAAAATCTAGTATCAATGGGTTGGATAAAAGCTTAAGTTTAATTAATTTCTAGTCTTGAAATGTATGGAACTGAAGTCATTACACACTTAAAATTGATTTCAACTAGGAATTTCTCAATTGAATTTCTCTCTCTCTCTCTCTCTCATATTAGTCTTATGTTCAAGTTTGTCCCATTTTTGTGCACATTTCACATTTGTATGCCATGATGCCAAATATACACACTTTTTGCAAGTAACTTTCCTGATATAGTGCATTTAAAATATTATTTTCAGTAATATGTACATTTTTTATTGGAGTCCTGAATTACAAAATCAGATGTGTGAATTTCAAAGGATCAGTTTGTGTACTTGTTT
This sequence comes from Anniella stebbinsi, assembly GCA_029215795.1. Lineage (NCBI taxonomy): Eukaryota > Metazoa > Chordata > Lepidosauria > Squamata > Anniellidae > Anniella > Anniella stebbinsi. The sequence goes on from JARDYH010000004.1 coordinate 146,531,401, forward strand.
GAAAATGTGGAATCAGGGAAGCTCACATTAAAATGCAAACTGAATGCATTGCTCTCCCATCATGATTTTCCATAAGATCCAACTAACAAAGCCTGGATACAAGCCATGGACTTTAATAAAGCAGTTTCAAACTGATTGCCACTTATTATCACATCATTCTTGAGGCTTTGGAGCTGCTTCCATGTGATCCTATCCTATAATCATAGAATCATAAAATAGTAAAGTTGGAAGGGGCCTATAAGGCCATCGAGTCCAACCCCCTGCTCAGTGCAGGAATCCACCTTAAAGCAGGTCTGACAGATGGTTGTCCTGCTGCCTCTTGAATGTCTCTAGTGTGGGAGAGCCCACCACCTCCCTAGGTAATTGGTTCCATTGTCGTATTGCTCTAACAGTCAGGAAGTTTTTCCTGATGACCAGCCTGAAACTGGCTTCTTGTAACTTGATCCCATTATTCCATGTCCTGCACTCTGGGTTGATTGAGAAGAGATCCTGGCCCTCCTCTGTGTGACTTTTCAAATATTTGAAGTATCTCCCCTCAATCTTCTTTTCTCCAGGCTAAACATGCCCAGTCCTTTCAGTCTCTCCTCATAGGGCTTTGTTTCCAGACCCCTAATCATCCTCATTGCCCTCCTCTGAACACGCTCAGCTTGTCTCCATCCTTCTTGAAGTGTAATTCCCAGAACTGCACGCAATACTCAAGATGGCGCCTCACCAGTGCCAAATAGAGGGGAACCAGTACCTCGTGCGATTTGGAGGCAATACTTCTATTAATGCAGCCCAAAATAGCATTTGCTTTTTTTGCAGCCACATCACACTATATTCAGCATTTGGTTTCTTTTTCCTAGTTGTAGAACTTGGCATTTCTCCCTATTAAATTTCATTCTGTTGTTTTCAGCCCAGTGCTCTGGCCTATCAAGATTACTTTGAAGTTTGTTTCTGTCTTCCAGGGTATTAGCGATCCCACCCAATTTTGTGTCGTCTGGAAATCTGATAAGCATTCCCTGCACCTCCTCATCCAAATCATTAATAAAAAGGTTGAAGTGCACTGGGCCCAAGACTGATCCCTGCGGTACCCCGCTTGTTACCTCCCCCCAGGAATATGGATAAGATTGGCTACGTAACTGGCTACGTTGACATGGTTGGTTTTCAAAGTCGCATCAACTTTAAAGGAAGCTGCAGCCTTAAAGGGAGGAGGGAGGTCACCATGTCATTTGTGGTATCCTGTTTACAGTGCAGCATGTGACGAGATAAATCCAGAAGCAGCTTTTCCCCCTCTATGGCCCTAAATACATTTAAGAGTGACAGACATCTGGCTACAGATTTAATGACATGACTAACCAAAGTTTAAACACACTCCAGTCCTGAGGATGTGTTTAAACCATATCCTGAAATCAGTTTGTTATTATTTCATTACTTTATTTATTGTAAGTATTTTTATATCACCCTTCAATCAGATTCCCAGGGTAGCTTATAAAAATATCACTTGTTATTTAAAAATGCTCAACTTTGGCTGATTATTATTCTGGTGTTGTTTTTAATGGCAATTATAATAGTAGATGTTTGTTTTCTAAATGTGCACTTACTGTTCAAAGGACGCTGTGCTTCTGTATAATATTCTCAATAAATAAACATAATAAATCATTTAAAAGGTTAGTATCTTGTTTCACAATGAAGGTTTTACTAGAATCCAGCACCCAAAGAATTGGCTGGTTAGTGAATATCAATGTATGAAATTCCTTTTCCTTTGTTGCCCTTTTATGGATGTTGGCCATAATGAGGAAATAACCATACATGCTGCAGTTGTCAGAATTTCACTGTCAGGGTCAAGAGTTTAGTCCTAGCAATACTAAGTCCTAGCCTTGTCTTTCCAGCCCACCTTCTCTGTCATGAGCGCAAAGCTCCAAGGTTACTTTGTCCTATTTACTCACTGGCTCCTCCTTTCTTCAACTCCACGTCTCCAGAAAACATTGCTCTCTTCCCCTCCCACAGGGCCCCACATTTTTAATCTGCTGCTCACTTTGTCCCAAAAGATAGCCTTAGCTTTTGGGCAATATTCCTAGCATTCTTCTCTTCCTCCCTTAGCTTCCCTACCTCCCAGGACTTGTAAAACGTCTTTGGTTATCCCCTGTGTGAGGTTTTAATTCAGCTAAACCGATAACGTTCCCTTCACTCACAGAGTCTGGACTGCAAACTCCTTTGTTCCCTGGCTAACTGAACATTGCAAACCAAAGACAACCCTGTAATATAGGTTTATGTAGTTGGCACCTATTGTCAAAAGGCAAAAGTATTTCCTTAGAAAAGTTGGAACTGAGCATGTGCTAGCTCTCTGATTTTGTGTGTGGTTCCAAGATGGATGCCAAACTGTAGGCTGACCAGATAAAATCCAGGTCAGGGCTCATGTAACTTTAACAGTTGTAGAGAAAAGGGAATTTCAGCCAGTGTCATTTGTATGCAATTAGTTCCTGGTGAAATTCCCTCTTCATCACAACAGTTAAAGTTGCAGGGGCCCTGCCTTCTTTTGTATATGGTCACTCTAGTATAGTGCCTGCAACTTTAACTGTTGTGATGAAGAGGGAATTTCACCAGGAACTAATTGCATACAAATGACACTGGCTGAAATTCCCTTTTCTCTACAACTGTTAAAGTTACATGAGCCCTGACCTGGATTTTATCTGGTCACCCTACCAAACTGAGAATTGCATGAAGAATCACCGTGAAATAAAACCTGTTGTTGTTTCACTTTACTGGTGCACCCTACCCATATTAAAATGCTAGCTTAGCCAATCAGTATCAGAAGCTTCATGGTAATATTTTAAAAATGTGTCACAATAATTTTATTAATGTAGCACAGAATATTATTTTGTTGTCTTCATTTACCTTACCCAGTAATCAGTTCTGGATTTGGGAGCTTTGGCGCACACTTCCCCAATCATTTGATGAAAGGAGCATATTCATTTGCATGCATTGATTTGCCCACTGTCAAGAATGAGAACCAGAATGCACAAGTATCATATGCGCTCAGACAGATATAGATATAGATATCTCCGTGTCTCACACAGAGATCCATATATGTATGATCTCTTTGTGAGTTTTTTATTTCGTTTTTGTGGAAATGGTCTGAATTGATTCTTGTTTTCCATACAAAACAGAAAGATAATGCTTTTCAGGGATAGGTCATTTTCAACAAAATTAAATCTATATCACAGGCAAAAGCCTTTTTATCCTACACCTGTCCTTGAACCTTAGATGTGCAACAAAATAATTACCTGTATGTTTTGGAGAAGAGTTAATACGATCAGACAAAAGCTGTACTGTCCAGCAGGAATTAGAATTCAGCTTGTATTAATCACACTATCTATCCTCTCAAATTTATGTCACAGAAATGAAGGACAAAAATAATATTTGAAGGCCAAAGTACAAATAAAATAGAAATATAGTGCCAATAAAATGGGGAGGAAAACATAAGCATGATTTTTCTGACTAAAATTATTTTTAACCATAGACAAGAGCATAGGCTGACCCCCATACCCCATACCCATCCTCCCAATAAGCTCAAATGAGTAATATGAATGAGGGCTTACCCTAATGCAGATCTATAGTCAGGATGAAGTGGAGTAACAGGGTAGAGATATTATTTATGCCCTTCTCTGAACTGATGGTTTACTTTTTTTTTCTTGCCTTTTTACTTACAGAGAAATTGGGGGTGGGGGATGTGCAGACAATATTCCTCCTGACTGTGTCATAAGAAGGTAACTTAGCCCTGCCTTCCCATATTCTGCCTAATGAGAGCAAAGCCACTGGGATGATGGTCAACCATTTGGAGACATATAGAAAGTCATTAGAGTTGTTGTATTTTAGGGTGACCAGATAAAATCCAGGTCAGGGCTCATGTAACTTTAACAGTTGTAGAGAAAAGGGAAATTCAGCCAGTGTCATTTGTATACAATTAGTTCCTGGTGAAATTCCGTCTTCATCACAACAGTTAAAGTTGCAGGCACTATACTAGAGTGACCATATACAAAAGAAGGCAGGGCCCCTGCAACTTTAACTGTTGTAATGAAGAGGGAATTTCATCAGGAACTAATTGCATACAAATGACACTGGCTGAAATTCCCTTTTCTCTACAACTGTTAAAGTTACATGAGTCCTGACCTGGATTTTATCTGGTCACCCTATAATGTATTTAGGCAGGTGAGGGTCCTGAGCCCACTCTGACAAAAATGGGAAAATGTAATTAAAGAGTTGAGCATGAACACATCACTGAATGAACCAGAGATTGTGTTTTCCCCACTGAAGTACTGTCCCTTTTTCAGCCTCCATAAATGATGAAAGAATACAATTGTTCTTATTGTTGCCTGGTCAGCTTTGAGTAAGAGATATTTGAAGAAAGACCTTTTCCCGTCCTGCTTGCTTGGGCGGGAGGAGGAGGTTGCGAGCGGGGATGGGGAGATGTGACGTGGGGGCCTACAACTGGCAGGCTCCGGGTGGTGCCACCAGAGAGAGGAGGGGTCTATGGCTATTTAAAGCCAGGACCCCTCCACAGCCCCACAGCTTGCTGCGCGGCTCCCTCCCGCCCTCCCCTGTTGTCAGTGTGGGTTCGCTGGTCGTCTGTTTGGAGGCCAAGTAGGAATTTTTTGCTCACAATCTAACTTAGCTGTGAGTTTTTTCGCCTACTTCACACTGCGAAAGCTGGATGGGTGATAATTAGGTTAATCTGGCTATTTGGTCACTTTAATGGTGGTAGGCGCGGGCATTTTTATGCTTGATTAATGGTGAGCATTCACTGGCACTGTTCAGGTGATTGGTAAAGCCTGAGGGCCAACCACTGAGAGCCCTGCGGCATCAGTTGGGGGGATAGGGCTTACCTTTGAGGTTAACCCTTCTCGTCTACTCGGAGCCATGCGGCACGAGGGGAGACGACACCGGAAGACCTCCCACCTCATATCGAGGAAGCTCGGGGGGCGGCGAAAGCGCAGGCGCCGCTTCTTGGGCTGTGAATGTCTCGCCCGATCCCCACAATGGCCTGGCTGGCCATGGCAATGCCCGCTTAGGTTCACCTCCCCCTTTTCTTGCTTAGCTGCTGAATAAATAAAGTGGCCCATGTTTAATCCCAACTTTGGTGTCGACTCTTCATTTCTCATCTCTCGCTTCGCAAAGAAACAGAGGCCTTGCTTTCTGTGGTCACCTTCACACTCACATAGTTCATTGTCTCTTAGCCCCTGGCTTCGAAGTGTCACCCAGTGTCTTTTACAGGGAACAGATTACTAATCTGTCCAATGAACTCACTTTGCCCATTCTACAGTAAGTCGTTTTAGGGCTACAGCATAAGTTGGTTCTTTATGAGCAAGGATGGGGGACCTGAGTATTGTAAAATGAATGAAAAGTGTGAATCAGAATGGGTCCATGGTTTTTTCACAAGGAGAACTAAAATCTATATTATATCAAACCATTAAGAAATGTTGTAATTCAGATGGCAGTTGGCTTTACTTGTTTGGTATTTAAACACAGATCTATGCACAGCTGGGAAGTTTATTTTAGGCTTCTCCCAAGAGCTGTCTCTGAATGTGGCTTGACATTGTAGTTTATAAGAATTTATTGTTCAAAGCTTATATATATATATATATTCTTTTTGGGGAAGGTAAGTAGGAACAAATTTAAACCTGGGTCATGCAAGCCATGCAGCTTTAAGTATTATGCAAACTATTATTAGAGGACAAATGGCATCAGGGATTGGATGACAGCATCAAATAAGGAGAGATGCTGGATTGAGGGTCCACACAAAATAGCACAGTATAAAGGAAGTGACCTCTTCTTGCCCTCTTCTATTCCGCTACAAGGATCAGACATTTGGGAATACAGCTGTTGAGCTGAGAACGCTTTGAAAATGTCCAGCATTATTAACACTAGGGATGTGTATCGTATTGTTCCGATGTCTGATAATGATCCAATAAGGTCGTTATCGGACATCCGGTTAACGATAACGATACTTTTCTAAGGAAGCCCTATCTGATCGGATCCGAAATCCAAATGTCCGATAACTATCAGATATATTGGATTATTGGACCGCCAGTTTAGGGCCAGCCCTCGCTTCCCTCCCCCATTCACGCTCCTTCCCTGCAGCCTTCCCTGCTGCTGTCCACTGCCCTCCACTGCTTCCAGACTACTGAGAACTAAGCTACTTAGAACGTCACCCGGAGTGTCATCGCTCTACTGAGAACTAGGCTGCAAAGCCTAGTTCTCAGTAGTCTGGAAGCAGCGGAGGGCAGCGGATGGCAGCGGGGAAAGCCGCAGGTAAGTAGGGACCCCTGGGGAACACTGGGGAACCCTCCCTCCTCCCATACTCACACTCCTTACCTGCAGCCCTCCCTGTTGCCGCCGCCCTGTACTACTGCTAAACAGGCTTTCCAGCGTGTTCGTCAGTACAGAGAAGTGTCGAGTGATGTCGTCATCACTCGGTGTGGCTCTGTAAAGAGGTACAGACCACAAAGCCTGTTTAGCAGTACTATGGGGGGCGGCAGGGAAGGCTGCAGGAAAGTGGGGACCCCTGGGGAACACTCCCTTCCTCCCTTTCCCCCCACTCACACTCCTTACCTGCGGCCTTCTCCGCTTGTCTCTCTCTCTTTTTTAATAGCATATTCATGGATGTGGACTGGTAAATGCTCATTCCATTTTTGTCCTTTTTTGTTTTTACTCTGCCAACTGCCTTTCTAACAAGAGGCAACAATACCATATAATCCCATCAGGAATTCCTGTGAATGCTGCTCCCCTCTCAGTGGCAACACTCCAATCACATATCAGAGATAACAAAAGGATTGGTTGAAGCAACAAACATCCAGCATTGGAGGAGCTCTGCAAATACTGAATGAGCGGGCATTGCTCATTCTTTAATTTTCCCTCATGGGGAAAGCAAAGGACAAGTAAAATCCAACTGATGAGCTTCATCAGTCCTGTATCCTCTCCCTTTAATGTCATTCATCCCATGAGGGCTGGGGAGGCTATCTGTCCACCACCGTTTAGTTACCCACCCCTATTTTAAGTGATTTGAAAACCTTTTATCACATCTGTTGACCATGAAAGCTGTTTAGATTTAGAATGGTACATAAATGTTGTAAATAAATAAATACATTAGTTTAAAAAAGAGAGATAACTGCATAGATAATTCTACCTCCTAAATTCATTGACTAAACTCTCTAAAACCTTTGGAGTTCTATTATTATTATTATTATTATTATTATTATTCCAAACAGAATTGAACTTATAGTTTCAAAGTTGTTTTTTTCAAGATCACTTTCTCCATATGCATTCTCCAATGTGGCCAGATCTTCAGTTCAGGGCCTTGAGGCTATAGTGCCCCAACCATCTTCTACTTCCAAAGTAGAAGACTAGCAATTAGGAGGAATAGAAGGTGTTTCTGGGTTTTTTTTCCATTTGTGGTGCTAACTCTGTAGAATTTGATACCTAGGATGGCTTGCCAGATTATTTGCTTGTGGATTTTATAAATATGGCAATCATTTTTTGTTTTAAAGGGCTTTTGGGACTTCTGTCTGATTTGTTCATTTGTATCTGTGTTTAAAAATTGTTTTGTATATTATGCTATTTGTTTGTTTGTTTTTTAAATCATAAATGACCTTTATGGCTCACTTAGGGGAGCAAACATGGGAGGCAAATTTGAAAAATGAAGAAATACATTTTATTTTCCATTGTGAGACTAACACTCTCCAGAATTCAATGTGAGTATTTGCCTGATTGTCATGATAATTCTTCACAAAGCCATCTCTTTAATAGATTGTACTGGTCAGTTGGAGAGACCTCTTTTATTGCTTTAGTGATATTTGGGGTATTGATCCGGTTAGCAGTGAACAGTTAAAGAAAGTGTCAGGTTAAAGGGTGGGTGCACAGAACCTGTGTAACTGCTACCAATTTTTTCCTATACAAAATGTTTGGAACACATCTTGAGAGTTTTGGCAAATTGAAACTTCTGTAGTTATCTTGATGGAAGCTCAAAGAATTTCAATTAGACCATTGGTATTTCTTGAGTCGAGTAGGTTAATGATGGTAAAATATAAATGCTTACAAATTTCCATGAGCTTCATAGTTTATTTGTTATTTCTTATTGTTTTCTGATTGGACTCACCTCTCTGAGGAAGGAGTTACACAGTCAGGGTGCTGCTACTGAAAAGGCCCTGTCTTTAGCTTCCCTTGGTGGTGGGACAGGTAACAGGGCCTCCAACGACGGTGAACATACATTATGGGCAGATCTATATTGAAGGAAGTGGTCCTTCAGATATCTTGGCCCCAAACCATTTGTAGGTCAAAACCATCACCTTGAATTGCTTGTTTGGGTTAGGGATGTGCACAGCCGAAATTATCGTATTGTATCATTATCGGAAATTCTGACATAAAAAAATTCTGGGTTCGATCATATCGGGGGGGCGGTACCCAGATTTTATTGGATCCGAAATCCAATAAATATCGGAAGTTCCAATATAATAACTGTGCTTTTTCCCATAGGTTTGCATTGGGGGAAAGAAAGCTTTCCCCCAGTGCAAGTCTATGGGGAAAAACACTGGGCCAGCATTCCCTCCCTTCCCCCACTCGCACTCCCTCCCCCCACTCATGCTCTTTACCCATTGTCACTGCCGCTGCCACCACCAGTGCCCCCCCTCCGCTGCCGCCACATCATAGTACTGCTAAACAGGCTTTCCAGCCTGTTCTTCAGTACAGAGAAGTGCCGAGTAATGTCATAATCACTCAGCACAGCTCTGTACTGACGAACGGGCTGGAAAGCAGTGCTACAGGGTGGCAGCAATGGGGAAGGCCCAGATAAGGAGCGCGAGAGGGGAGGGGTCCCCCTTACCTGGGCCTTCTGCGCCACCGTCCACTGCCATCCGCTGCTAGGAACTACTGAGAACTAGGCTTTGTGGCCGAGTTCTCAGTAGAGCGACGACATGCCGGGTGATATCATCACCCGGTGCGCCCTTGCTCTACTGAGAACTAGGCCACAAAGCCTAGTTCTCAGTAGTCTAGAGCAGCGGATGGCGGTGGACAAGGCCCAGGTAAGGAGCATGAGTGGGGGGGAGGGAGGGCCGGCCCTAAACTGGCGGTCCGATAATCCAAAATGTCCAATAGTTATCGGACATACGGATTTCGGATCCGATCAGATAGGGTCTCCAGGAATGTTTATCCTTATCATTAATCGGATGTCGGATATACACATCCGTAGTTTTGGTCAAGCAAGGAATGTATTTTATGTCTCAGATGGCGATCGAGTAACTTACAATCTTTTCTTCAAAAAGCAAAAATGAAATAACTGCTCTTCCTCTCTTTGCCCATAAAAATGATATGCCTCAAGAACCAAGCTGTAAAGACGAAAAAGAACTGAAATTGGATTTTTATAACGTAGTCTTCTAGCTAGCAATTGTTTCGGACTGACATATCCTGCGTATACATCCTCTGTGGACAGAGTTAAGGGAGAAAATGATAAAGGGTAGTAAAAATACAAGCACCCTCAGAGGTGCCACAAATACTGGCTAAAAAGCTACTGACGCTCTCAAATATGGGATGTGTAAACCCATATAATCTCATTTGATGTTGCTACTTGCTACCAAGGGCATAATGGCACCAATGTTGCTTTCGTTCCGGGAACAGACACCCAACTGTGTTTGTCTCCCATTTCTCAAGAGCAAATCCTTTCCATAACCCCCACTCCATATTGTTTTTAAAAAGTTGATGTGGGCCAATGATTTTAAAGAAAGGGAAGTTTGTTATGTATATGTGTCCAAAACAGACATCAAATTTGACAATATTAACATTGTTTCCAGGGGTTGGAGGGGGGTGACATGGCAAGTCAAGCAAAAATCTAAGTAGCCTCAATACCAGTTCTGTGAGATTAAGGCAGCATTGGTTTTATTCTGCTGAAACAGCAGCCTACTTACAAGTGGGTTGGATCCAATGGTGTGGTTCCACTAAGAGAAGGGAAACCACTGGTAAAATAGGTTTCTCCCCACAATCCTCCATGCATCCCCCCCAAAATAAAATCTGTTCTGGACATTGGGGGGACCCTCTGGGGCAGATTGGGTGGGCACAGGGGGCTGAAGCGGGGAGGTAAGGACAAATAAGTCCCATTGCACAAGCAGAAGTCCTGTTTACTGTTTGAACCACCCCATGGTGAAATGCTTTTGAAACTGTAGTGAATTCCATAGGCAGTTACTGATATAGGATGGGAATCAGCCGTTCAAAGAAAAAATGTGAACAATTCCACTAGGCTAATGTAGGTTCCTTGTATACATTGAAGTAGTTCTTTGAATATCATCTTGGATGCTGAAAGTGTTGTGCACTGAAGACAAACGTACAGTCGTTATGCATCAAAGAGTAGATCAGTTTTCTTGGATCTCTTGCACATTTCAGGCCTTCTGTTATGATTATAATGGGATCTGTGGTTTTGAATGAGGAACATGATGTACAAGTTAACCTTTGGGAAATAATATGTTTCTAGTGTTTTGGACCTGCATTGAAACAATGCAGAGTGTCTATTGTGATGCTTGCTAAGGAGGCAGAAACATTAACAAAAATAAAAGGGTAGATTGTGCACATCCTTGCATATTTGAGATTCAAGGAAACTAAAACAACAACATCAGAAATTTGGAACATGAAATTGAGAACGAGTAGCTTATTTAATCAAAAGTGACCTTTGCCACTTTATGTAAAAGCTAGTGATTCCTGTTTTTTGGGAAAATTGAATTAATTGGGATTTGATTTTGCATGTTTGACTCGTTTTTAATAAAACTTTTAAAACACTGTACTAAAGTTACATACTGTCTAAATAGCTTTCTAATACCCAAACTGAAAAAATGTGCTTAGAAAAAATAAATTTAATAAAGCCTTATGTTTTAATGTTATAATCAAACAAATGTAAAGCTTTTCTTGGAAGTCATTTTACTGAAATATTTCTAATTACTTTGACATGACAACTCAATTATATATCCTTTGCACTTTTATTTGAAAGATGAAGGTGCTAAAAAACCCTGTTAATATACTAATTTTAGTACATTGAAAGAGCTGTACATGATATAAATACAAAGAGACAGTCATCTGAAAAAAACAATTGCAGCTTTAAGACTGTACAAATTGATTATTTTATGTTACGAATTAAAAGTAATAAAGAATAAGATTTCTAATTGATTATAAGAACTCCAGGGTTCCAACTTACTGGGAGCCCCTGTTTCTGGCAGTCACATGAGAAGGAGTGGCCCCTTTCCTCTTTTGAGCACAATTGGTGGCTGCCTCTCCTGGACACTGATTGGCTGTGCTGTGGCTTAGAACCTGATCCAGGAGCCAATAATCTCTGTTAGCTAACTTCTGGGACTGGGGTCTTCGGAGTGGATTTGAGAGAGAAACTTTTCCTTGGTCTGTTGTAATATATATAACGCTAAGACAATGCATGGTAATGTGTGACACAATTCCGGGGAAGAACTTTGTGTTGCTAAGCAACAGGAGATATGTGAAGAACTTTGTGTCACTAAGCAACAGGATGTATAGACACAGTTGATACAACTGGCATTGAAACATATCATTGCCGAACCAGCATGGAGGCCTCAGGTAAGTCCCACAGGTCAGCAGGCGAGTGGAGGGGGAGAATGACTGGGAGGGAGCAGGGGGAGTGGCTGGGAGGGAGAGCACATAGAGGAAGCTGGGCAGCTTGCTTGCTTGCATGGAGGCCTCAAGTAAGTTCCATGGTTCGGCGTGGAGGTGAGTGGGGAAGAGCATAGTGGGGGAATGGCTGGGAGGGAGCAGGGGGAGTGCCTGGGAGGGGGGAGTCCAATGGTCTCCCTGTTGGCCTCGCACCCAGCATTTCTCGGCACCCAATGAAAATGAGGAAAAGTATGATAATATATTAACATGCAGATGCTCTGTGTGAGTCAAGTTAGTATTATTATAAATATTTCCAAGTGAATCTAAGTTCACTGTAAATAGCTATCTAATACATAAAACCCTAATTTGAGAGAGAGAAAAAAAGCCTTATTATCTTGCAGGCATACATGAATGAAGAATGTTTTTTTAAAAAAAACATATAAACAACTGATAATCACATACCTTTATTATTTTCACAAATTGTTGTCTCTCAAATATATAACTGTTTCTAAAATGCTATTTTGAGTGGTAGTGGTCATAGCTTATGAGTAATAGTATGCTTCACTTCTTGCAGGCAAAATTCTCTTTGTTGGAGCAGAGACTGTGTGTTACAAATACACCAGCAAGGATGTCAGCGTTGAGGCAATAGAGGTGCCTGATCTTGCTTGCCATCATCAAGAGGCAGACACAAGGATTATTTGGCACATCCAACATACATCACATGGTAGTAATCAGGCAAAGAATATCCTGGTTAGAGTAAATGACACTGATGTGTTGGTTCTGTTAATTTACCATCAAAAGCACTTCCTAAACTCTCGGGTTTGGTTTGATTGTGATATGTCTTCTAATAACAGTAGAAGGACGATCAATGTAACTTGTATCACAGAGGAGCTCGGACATGATCTGGTAGAGGCCTTGTCTGGCTACCATGCTTTTACAGGGTCTGATTTCACAGCTGCATTTGCAAGGCAGGGAAAAGGTAAACCATTTGAAATCATGAAAAAGAACCATGAATTCCAAGAAATTCTCAGCCAGCTAGGTGAGTCATTAACTTTAACTGAAGAAAAGATAGCTGGGTTGGAGAAATTTGTCTGTGCCATGTACGGCCACCCTAGATACTCCTCTGTGAGTGAAGTAAGATACAGTCTATTTATGAAGAAAACAACAGCTACGATCCAGTCTAAGGCATTCTCAAAAGTTAAAGGGATTGACCGAACAACATCTAAACCTGCATTGATCCAAAAGATTAAAAGAAGCAATTCAGAGTCATGGCTGTGGAAACGAGCAGACTGTAGAAAACCTGATGACGGGCTCGATCCTACTGAACATGGCTGGTACTTGGAAAATGGCAGGTACCACATAAAATGGTACAGTGGTCCGACACTCCCAGAAAATCTTGAAATGGTCACAGAAGAGGACAGTGAAAAAGAAGACGAGGAAAGTGATTTTGACAGTGATGATAGCAGTTCCAATGAAAGTGAAGAGGACATCCAATGAAATTAATTTATTAACCCTTCTCACAGAACATAGTTTTTATTTTGTAAATTTATTTTGTAGATTTTAAAAGCATTTGTTAAAAACAATTGAACCTAATAAATAGTGTTTTTTATATATCATCATACTCGTCCTGTTTGAAATTTTGTAAAGAACATTTGAACATGTTCAACTGTAAAAATCACTGTTGAACATGTTCAAAATGAGCTGTGCATCAGTTCGAGAGATATTTAGGGTGGATACTTTTGAAATGAAAGCCCTGTATGATAAAGTGTAAAATTATACAATCCTGAGAAAGTGGAAGTATAATGAGATATCACTCATAATTCCCTAAGCGTTGGGGTAAACCCCATGTTATTATACATTTTCTTAATCCTCATTCAAAAATGCAACTTTTTTGTGCTTGAATATTTTTTTCGAAAGTCATATAGCTTTTCAGTAAATCATGGTTAAACGTCACACATAACCAATGTGAACACTGATTTTATACGTTCAAATGAAATTATCTCAAAAACTAATAGAGTTAACAAAAATGTGTGATTACAAAAAGTATTTGTCATTAAATTTGAAACATTTCAGAAAAAAATCATCTCTGTAGCATAAATGGGTGAGACGTTATGCATATTTAAATGTGGCAACTACATAATAGCGTGACAGTCATATTGATGATGTCATCATGCAGCCCCCCTCCCCACCCATGGAATTTTGTAAGACTCAGTTTTCTGAGACACTTCTGTCATATATAAACAAAAAATATTCACAGAGCTTTTGCACTCGCTGGGGTAAATAAATCCTGCCTGGCTCTGGGACTATATCTTGGTTACCCTGGAGAATGATTTCCGATGGGAGAAATTTATCCCATGGTTTATTAACGACATTTGCAACATGTTTAGTTCAGATACATTTTATCATCTTGAAGTGAACAGCTGTCTTTAATCTGACTGACCTATGCATAATTTTACAAAGGTCAAGGGCTTCATGAATGAATCTGTCCACTAAGCCGAGTTATCATTCAAAAGGAAAATCTAGGAGTATAGATTCTTCTCTTACAAATATATAATTCAAGGAATTTGATATTTTCAACTAGGTTTAGGTAATGTTTTTTGCTATAGTGAGGCATAAAGGGACAGGTTGCCATAGTTTACAAAGATGTTTTCCCTGAATATGAAATGGTTTCTCTCATGGAAGTTCATAGGAGGCAGATGGTTCAGTTGTTCAGTCATCTGTGTATGAAGTACCATCGCCATGGGAATCTCATTTCAGTGGACTAGGGATGGGTAACTTGGCCTGCCAGACTGGTCCATTTGGCCCATGGGGCCTCAGGTGCGGCCTTCCACCCTCCCTGAATTCTCATCCCCTCAGAAGAGAGAGGGCATTAGAGAGTGACAGGGAAAGCAATGAAAGAATGAATTGGCTGATTTGCTTCACACCTCCACCATGTTCCCCATGCAAAGAAGGCACAAAGCCAGCATTCCTCTAGCCAGTACCTTGGTCAAGGAACCACCTTTGCTCCACCCGGGTTTTCCCCAGCTGGGAAAAAAACAACAAAAATGCAGAGTGAGGCAAGGCACCAAACCACATCATGGACAGGCCTTGCCCCCTGATATCATCTGGCATGCAGGGGGTTCCCTGCCTGTGGAATAAGCCTGCATTGAGAGCCAATGTGGTATAGTGGTTAGAGTGTTGGACTGGGACTCGGTAGATTTGGGATCTAGTCCCCACTAGGCCATGAAGCTCAGTAGGTGACTTTGGCTCAGCACTGACACTCAGCCAAACTTACCTCACAAAGTTGTTGATAGGGGTAAACTAACTCATCCTTGACTGTCCCGGCTGACACTCACCCCATCGCTGCTGCCATCCGCACCTGCTCACTGGGGCTGTGCAAGCTTCTTTGGATGCTCAGCTTGGCCTAGCAAGTGCTTGGTCACCACCAGCCCTGGTTGTCGAAATCACGCACTTCCCCCCTGCATTAATGGTGGCTGCCATTAATGCAATGGGGGGGAATACACAGTTTCAGGAGGCTCTGGAAATTGCACACTTCCTGCCTGCTATGTTAATGGCAGTCGCCATTAATGCTGGAGGGAAGTACGCAATTTTGGCACCAGGGGCTGGCCCTCGTGAGTGCGTCCACACTTGTGCCAAGTGTGCCTGATGGGGTCCAGGGGTTGGATGTGCAGGGGTCTGTTGGACTCCTGGACCCAGTTGGGTGCTTGGGACATCCCTATGAGGATAAAATGGAGAGCAGGAAAACTAAATAAGCTGCCTTGGGTTCCTTAGAGTATAAAACCATCATCCATCAGCATTGGCCATGCTGTCTGGGACAGATGTGAGTTAGCACTCCCTGATATACTGGACAATTACCCCATTTTCTTATTACATTATTTACAACCTGTAAAGCTACTGTTTACTTCTTTAAATTCCCTAATTGTATTTTTATGACAAGAACCAGATACGAGGTAACTTGAATTGAATATTTTGCTTTACTGGGTTTTGTTTTGTTTTCATTTACTGTTACTGCCAGAAGCTCTTTTCTGCCTGCTGGTTTCTGACTCTTTTTATTAAATACCACATTTTAAAAAAAACAACAACACCACAATCTTGAATCCAAAGTCTTGAGGGGTAGAAACTCTGTACTAATTATAAAAGTAGGATTGCTTCAGAGTAAGCCATTTGACTGCCACGTTCTTCATGACATTTTTTAAACGTATTTCAGTTACCTGTCTAGCATTTTAAATAACGGATTCCTTATATGGCTTAAGTAGAAAAACGGCTTCTTGTTCCGCAAGATTTTGACAATCTTTTATCTGCTTTTCTCTGTGTGCCCCCTTGCAGGCAGAAGGGTTTCCTTTCCTTCTAATGCCCTTTAACCCCACTGTTTAAGAAGGACAAAGATAACTTTTTAAAATTCTGCCACTGTTCTTAGGAGATGTCATTTTTTTTGGCAGGGCTTCCAAAGTGTTGCACAGCTTGATCTCCCTGAACATCCCTGCACACACAGCTAGCCCTGACATCCAGGAGCCCTTTTCATGAAAGGCATAAATTAAGCTGAAACTCAGTTGTAGATTTACGGATGATGCTTAAAAATGTATAGCCAGAAAGGGGGATCCTAGCAAGTTAGCTCTTCTCTAAAAACTTCTTTCCTTAAGGGAAAGATAAGGTCAAGAAGAAGTTTTCAGTACACAGAAGCTCAGAAACATTTAACCAATATATATATATATATATATATATATATATATGATTCAAGAATATTTGGCCTTGCCACTGCTGTGTGCTTAGAGTTTTAGCTTTTAGTTTTTCCCCCCTTTTTGTTTTAAAAAAATTTCATGCAAAAGCAGGGGGAAATACAGTAAAGCAAAATTATAGTAAGGTCTGGAGATGGAATGCCCATCTGCTTCGATACAAATGAAGAGGACTCCAGCGGAAAGCTGACCTCTTGTCTCCCCTGCTTGCTGCCAACCAGCTTGTTAATTGACCCAGTTTAATTAGAAAAATGCTTGAGCCAAAAAGTAGTATTTAGAGGGGTTTAAAATACTCAAATATTGGTCGGTTGATACCACAGGGGTCAGTTCCAGATGGTGGTTATTTAGGGGTATGCAAAGCTAAGCACGCCCACACACACAAAGTGGCAGGCCAAAGCAGAAAATCGTGGAAACAAATGGGTAATGAGCAGCAGAATAATCCAAAGGGATTCTTTGAGAGGCTGAAGAGAGAGATTAGGGAACCTGCCTCTCTTAGGGAAATCGTTTTTCTACAGCAGATCGATGAGCCAGTCCAGCACACATGTTTGGAATGTTTGCAATCTTGAGAAAAAAGCAGGTTGTTTCATTATTTTAGTAGCACTCTACAGTAGTTGTTCATAAGGACGAATGCTTATGGAGCTCCAGAAGTATATTTTGCCAAATCTGTCGACCTTTCTACAATCTCAACACCATTTCTCAATATGCTGTCACATTGTGGCATGACCAAGGAAATGGACATTAATGAAGATGAACAAATGGGACATTTCCAGTGGAAGCAAGCTTGATCTTAAATGACTGGGGGCATGAGGGGTAAAGAATGGGTTTTAAGCCCTGCTTAAGTAGTGTCCCTTGGTAGACCTCTTTTTTTTCTCCAATAGATGTGAATGGTTGCCATTCATACATCTGGAAAGAAAGAAAAAAGCACAGCACATTGGTAAGAGCAAATTTGCCTCCCTCCCCTGATGCTGGGCGGCTCACTAACTGCAGAATCCTACACATGTCTAGTCAGAAGTAAGCCCCATTGGCCTTGTTCAGAAGACACCTTAAAACACAGCTGTTTGCCTTATTCATTGTGGTTAAAGCCATGGTTTAAGGTGTCTTCTGAACAGGGCCACTGAGTTCAATGGGACTTATTCCCAGAAAGGTATGTATAGAATTTAGCCTAAGTGGGATGTTGCTAGTAGTTGCAATGTGCATTTCCCCTGAGAATACTCAAAAATGCACTATATCTCGAGGGATCCTTGCAAGATTTCCTTGAGCCGATCTACACTCTAGCTTTGTTATGTTTCATAAGGGTTATGAAAACTCTTTGGGCCACATGACACACTCCCTTTAACGATGTATACCCATGTTTTTTAAAAAACTCACTTCAGCTATATATAATGGTTTTTACTTTTAATAAATTGTTTTAACTAAAATAATGTGTCCCTCCTTACCATTTGTGATTCATGGGGGTGGTGCTTCGTTTTCCAGGGCTCAAATGCTTAGCCATTGGAGGAGGTGGGTGAGTGAACTACAGCGCCCACAATGCTTAGCCCTAAACTCATTGAGAAAACGAAACAGAAAGAGACGGACGGAAGAGTGTGGGACTGCACACACCGCTTTGAAGACTGTAGAAAATTTCTCCTGTAATGTGAGTACTCAGTAATGTGGCCTAAAACACGCCTGTTTACAACATTTTAAAAATACTATTTAAAATGTTCCAAGCTACAGTGTAGATCGGCTCCTTCCCACACAAACACATACCCTGCCCACAATAATGATGATTATTTTGCCACTCTGACCAATAACTCTGATGAGGAAATGTCTTCCTGTTTTGTCTTGAAAATGGACAGGTGTATCAATATTGCTATGGAATTGGAACAGCATTCAGAATACTGAATTGAAATACAGTGGTTACTAAAACTGTGCAGTGGATTTCAACCACAGGCTGATCACTTGCTAAATTCATATTTGTAATTGAAGGCCAATTCATTGCTTGGTACTCTATTTACATAAGGGGAAATGTGCAATTCCTTAGAAATGTAAATGTTTTTCTACTAATCTGTATAAGTTGTCTGAAAAGCTTGACAGATATTCACCAAATTACTTACCCCTTCCCCAAATCCTTTGTCAAAACAGATATTCAAGGCTGTACCTTACCCGCATGTGGTGCAGCATTCTGTGGTGATGCACCACAGCCTGGGTGCAACCTCTAGCACAGCTTGCCATGTACATCATCCCAAGAATATGGAGAATTTCTGCATCAGCACCAGAAGTACCTCGATGCATCAATTTCTGATGTGAAAATTATCCATGTGTTTGGGAGGACTCAGGTGTGATCAGTGTTCAATATTGCACAGAACATAGAATAGCCCAGTTCAGGAAAACATAACCGTGACTGCATTACTTTGAGGTGATATAGAAATAACAACCTAGCTTGGGCTCCTGTCCCCTAGCCTGAATAGTAGACAAGAGGGAACAATGGGATTTAAATATGCCATACACTTTATTAATGATAAGTGAAGGCTCTGCTAATAGGCTGGCCAAAGGCTGCCAGAGGACCACCCCTATGAAGTGTCCTCTCTTTGAGGCACTGCCCTGTCCAGCTCCAGTTTAAAGATAAAGAACCATAACAACTGTTGCTCATCAACACGTAGCACCTGGACAAGTAGACTCAACAGG
Source organism: Anniella stebbinsi (assembly GCA_029215795.1). Taxonomy (NCBI): domain Eukaryota; kingdom Metazoa; phylum Chordata; class Lepidosauria; order Squamata; family Anniellidae; genus Anniella; species Anniella stebbinsi. Next base: position 146,550,429 of record JARDYH010000004.1, read on the forward strand.
TAGTCACATGGATCATCTGGTCACAATCTTCCACAATATAATGAGTTGTACTATATTTCTATTTAACTCTTAATAAGTATTCCTAAATTTGCATATATACATATAAATTCACACATGCAAATGGTATGCAAATCACTGTCATCTTTTTTGTTGATGCATTTCCTCATTTGGGGAGATTCATAAGAGGTTACTTCGGCTATAGGGCGATATAAAAATTATATATATATATATATATATATATATATGCATGCCACGTTACATAAATCCTTCTCAGGCCAAGCGCCACCACTTGAAAAACCTGAGGGAGGGTTAAATAAAACCTTCCCTCAAGCTATGAGGGGAAAAGGTTTAATTCAGGATCTTCATGTAAAATAAAATAAACTGTGGATATAAGCTGGTGTGTGTGTGTGTGTGTGTGTGTGTGTTGAATAAAGGTATGGCAGGTAAATAAAGCCAAGCTGACATGTGGTATTTGGTAGCTAACAAATTAATAAGTTTATTTTCGTTGACAAAGTTTTAATTCACAATTTAATATATTAAAACCTGCCTACACTAAACTCTCCACACTCTTCCTCAGTCCCTAACGCCACTAATCTCCAACTAACTAAAAACCAACTAACTACTAACTCTCAAAACCCTCCCACATTCTCTTTTCTAGCATCACTAGCCTCATCCATTCAGTCTAACATTCCAAATTCTCTAAACCTACTCAACCAGACCTACCTAAGGGAACAGAAATGTGGGGTAACGCCACAGTTACCCTATCTGCAAAAGTGGACAGTTCCTCTGAATTAAGCTTTGCTTAGTTTGAACTGTTACATATCTTCCCAGTGGAGGGATAGTAGTCAATACTAGGGGTGTGCACGCCAAAAAATATCGTATTTTATAATTATCGTCATTTCGGACCAAAAAAAATATCGTCTCCGATAATATCATAGGTGATCCATATCGTCTTCATGATAATTATTGTGAAAAAATGATTTTTTTGGCAGACCTATTTTTAAAGAAAAAATGCCTATAACTTCTGCATTTTCAAATTTACAGGCTTGAAACTTGGTCACAGTGCATATGGCGCATGCCTAAGTATGTGTATGAAATTTGAGATCAATCTCTCCAACCCTCCATTTTATATGATTTTTTAAAAGATTGTTTCCATTCTGACAGGTCTGAATGAATGCACGTTGCAAGCTGTCATTCTGATCTGTCAAATTTCATACACATGTGCTACACATATGTGCCAAATTTGAGATTGATCCCTCCAACCTGTGATTTTATATGAATTTATTAAAGATCGTTTCAGGTCTGACAGATCATAATGACAGCTTGCCATGTGCGTTCCTGTCAGAAGGGAAAAGATCTTTTAAAAAATCATATAAAATCGAGGGTTGGAGGGATTGATCTAAAATTTCATACACGTACTTAGGCATACCCCGTAAGCACTGTGACCAAGTTTCAAGCCTCTAACTTTTAAAATACAGAAGTTATAGGTATATTTATATGGCAGTCCGATAAAACAATAAAATCGCCCCAAAATTATCGTCTCCGCTGATTATCATAGGTTTTTGGATCGTATTGTTATCGTTAAACACATGCACGATAACGACCCTATCGTATCATTATCGTACATTTTAACGATACGAGACACATCTCCTGTATCAACAATCAGAACCAGTGTGGTGGACAGAGCACTGAGATTGGATTTGCCACAACATGTACCCTGTGTGTGTCTTTCCCATTTTGAATATGCAGCCTCTGATTGACCCAATCACAGGTTGCATATATAAAGAGACAGTGGCATGCGTGTCACATATGCTGCAGCAAATCATGGGTTGATTAACATGAGAACTGGGTCACAGTGAGGTAGAAAGGGGATCACCTAATTGGACCTGATATACTTGAAATTGCCATGGTAGAATACTGTTGGCAATAGACCTATATAGCTGAAGAGCAAAAGGCTAAAGAACAAGCAGCCCTTCCCACAAAAATCCCACCCAACAACAATTTATTATTATTATTATTATTATTATTATTATTATTATTATTTACATTTATATACTGCCCCATAAGTGAAGCTCTCTGGGTGATTTACAAAGATTAAAACATTGAAAATTATGTAATTTCCTCTGCTGCATAAATGGCAGCTGTAAAGGCCCCATTTACACAAAAGGGAATTGTGCATTTTTTGGAGCCTTCACTGTGGCGCGAGCGGGGGTGAATGTTCACAGCAGTGAGGCAAAGATCCAACACATTGGATGTCGGTCAATTCGTGCATCCCAGCTTGAATAAAGGAGACATATGACAACTGAGTAAAGGAAATTATGTTTCAATTAGCAGCATGTAAATACACTGTGGATCAGTGGAAAGGGGAAGTAGCAATATCCTATCTTGATACAAAGGAATCACTCACTATAAGAAGTTCAAAACCAAGCAATCCCAAGAAACTGGAGAAACTAATGCCAGTAATTAGATCATTTGCTGCTTTTCTGAGTTAACATAGCTAATGTATGCTGCTCTCCTGACTTTGATATGAATTTATATTTCTTACAAGTTACACTTTAAACTCTCATAAGTTAATTTAACTAGGGAATTGAGTTGAAATATTAGTTTTAATGTTTGGTGATAAATATGTGGCATTACAGCAGCTAATTAAGCATTTCTCTGTTTTAGGAAGGAAGGAAGGAAGGAAGGGAAAACTTTAATCCCACAGAAAAGTAACTCACAAAAATATACAGTCAGGCTGCTTCAAAATATATTTTGACATCTCAAATACCAACCTGACTATTTACAATGGGCATTTTTAAGCAGGGATGGGTAACTCGTGGCCTTCAATGTTTGTCCTACAATTTCCATGATCTCTCGCCATAGGCTATTTCTTACCCTCTCACTAGGGACATGCCAGCATTGGTACTAACTAGACAGGCCCTGGAGTTGAAACCAGATTCAAAATAATTGTTCTCTTGATTTTGTTGGCACTGATCTTTTTTTAAAAAGGTGAGTCTCTCTTCGTTTCAATTCCTTTAAAACAAAATTCAGCACTCAAATGGGAGTTCTGGAGTCTCAGCCAGAGAGTTGGTTTATCATAGTCCCATGATCTCTGGCTGCAATGTGATACTATTGCACACCATTGTCTGTTATCCTCCCTTTCCCAAGATAAGATTTCCCCCCCCCTCCACCCCTATGAGGAAGGAGCATGAATGGCAAGGATGAAGAAGCACAGAAAATGGGGAGAAATTGGACTTAAGTGTTGAAGTTGAAGTTTTTAAATCCCATTGAAGGTTTTTGAGTGGTCAACCGGAACACATTTATTTATTTATTTATTTATTTATTTATTTATTTATAATATTTGTAATCCACCCAATAACAAATGTTTTCCAGGTGAATTGCACACAGTTAAAACAGTGAAATATAATACAAACAGTTAAAATAATAAAATGCAATAGAAAATGATAAACATCATAGGAGTAGCTAAATACGAAGATCTCTGAAGTCATCCATAAAATTTAACAACTAAGGGTGCAATCCTGTCTGGGTAGTTATAAGTGTCTGAACTCAGAGAATAATGACTATTCAATCCTCTCCAACATGCTCTGCCCACCCTGCAGTCTTGGCTAGGTGCTCGATTTCATACCAGGAGGGGGAGAGGCCATGTGGTACAGAGGAAGCTACGCGAAGGAGCTTCCATGGTCTTCTCCCCTCCCTGCCTCTGGGCATGCCCCCTTTCCATCCTCTCCACCCTCTGTTCCCAAGCAAAGAGGAGCCAGAATGAAGAGAACCATGAGAGGTCTCTGGCAACCAAGGCTAGTGCTGTAGGGCACAACAAAAAAAGCCAAATGTTAGTTCCAGGGGGCCATCTGATAATATGCATGTGCAAAGCACCATCAGTGCTCATGAGTTGAGCAAGTGAACTCATTATGAGCTAGTAGAAGAGAACACTTGAAAAATAGACAAGCTTTTTCCAAATATTCACCATTACTAGCAGCAATCCATAGTGGTAATGAATGTTTTCCACCAGTGGTACAACAGGCAGTCTTGGGAAGATTGTGTAAAATGGATTGTCTTCTTTCTTGTGATAGGATTTGTTGATTTCAAATGTAGGGATTTATGATAAATTCATTCCAGTTCATTTTTTATCTAAAATTTACCCAGTTTGCATCTCCTGAATCCAATGTGTGGTACAAAGATTGAAAAACCAAAAGAAGGAGAGCATCCACTTATGTCAAAAAAGAAGAGAGAAGCGGTTCTTAGAATGCTGAGATACTTTATTAATTCATACCCAACGCATTTCGACCTATGCGGTATTTTTAACAAGGCCTTCTTCAGGGGGTTGATAAGATAAGTCTGCAGAAAACTCTTAACAAAATGACAGTCTCTTGTGGTGATTACTGGTGACTGAGGAAAGATTGTACATTTTGGAACTTGCAACAAAATTTAAAGAATGTGTACATTCGAACAATGGGTGGTTTGTGAGATGTTCATCCTCCTGGCTAGGTGATGTTCAACCTGTTCTGGAGGGCCTTCTTAAGGATTGGGTTTGTAGTTTGGGGATGCTCTTGGATCCAGAACTGCCAGGGCTCAGTGGCAAGGAGCACCTTTTCTCAGCTTAGGTTAATGTACCAACTATGCCCTTATATGGACAGAGACAGTCGAGCTACAGTTATCCATGCTCTGATAACCTCTCGTCTGAATTACTGCAATGCGTTATACGTGGGGCTGCCTTTGTAAATGGTCCAGAAAAGTCACCTAGTCCAAATGAAAGGCAGCAAGATTGTTAATGGAGACTGGCCAATGAGATCATATTATGCCAGTACTTTCCCAGCTGTACTGGCTGCCAGTCCCCTTCTGGAACAGATTCAAAGTGCTGGTATTAACATCCGAAGCCCTAAAAGGCTTGCTGCCAGGTTAACTGAGCATCTTCTCCCACATGAACCTGCCCGACCTTAAAACCATCTTTAGGCTTCTTCAGGAACCACTGCCAAATGAGGTTTATTCAAAAGGGGCAACCGTGTTAGTGTGTGGTATGAAAAGAATAAGAGTCTATGGCACCTTAAAGACTAACAGTGCTATTGTTACGGTTACTGTTGCCAAACGAAATGAGGCAAGTGGATATTGGGAAAAGGGCCTTTTCTGCTATGGCACCCTGGTTATGGAATGAGTTCCTTGTGAGGTTCGCCTGGCACCTACATTGTGCTCTTTCTGGCACCAGGTGAAGAACTTTTTGTTTTCCCAAGCTTTTTAGCATCCCAGGTTGTAGGTCTGCTGTTTAAAATCTTCTAACACAATTTAAATATCTGCTCTGCTGCTAGGTTTTACTCTGGTTGCAGTTTAATACTGAAGTTTTAAACCGTTGTATTTCATATTGCATTTATTCTGTGGTTTGATTTTTTGTGAACGGTCCAGAGAGCTCAGCTGTTGGGCAGTATAGAAATGTAATAAATAAATAAAATAAATGTGGGAAAATGTGCACTTTTTGGAAATGTGCACAAACACATTTTAATCAATGGGAGAAAAATACTTACTTTTTTAAAAAAGGAACATGCAAAACTGGTGCATACATTTGTAAATGTGCATGAAAATACACATGGATTTTCACACAAAAAGAAAAAAACAAAGGTCACAATCTGATAGACATGAATCAGAATGAGTTTCAATGTGGAATCTGGAGAACCTTGACGAGCTTGAGTTTTGCTGCTTCGCACATCCCTATAAATGTGATAAATTCTGGTCCTTATGTGTTTCTTTGATGATCACAGCGTGATAACATAATGTATTATTAGTAGCATTAGTTATTTTCGGAGATTGCTGCATTCAACAACAGCTCTGAGAAGCTCACTCTGATCCAGGGGATGTCAAGCATGGTGTAGGTGATTCATTTAATCAGAAGAAATGATATATTATTAATCCCTTGTTCTTTATGTATTTTGCATGATGACGATTCACTGCTTTGATACTGAATGCAAGTACACTTTAAGTTAAACAAAAATGTTTATCAAGTTCCAGGTAAATAATCTCCTGTTTCATAGAATCCCTCTCCTAGCCACCATCCCTAGGGAGTTCAAACTAGGGTGGATAAAAGGGGGTGGGGGACAGTCAAGTCGGATGAGACTGAAATGAATGCAGATCCCTTTCTTGTAATAAAAAGAAGACTAAGAGGAGATAGCTTTGGGATGGGTACATGTATGTGTGCTGTGAATATCCTTGTTTTTCTGCCACCTCCCCAAACCTACATATTTGCTATTGTAGATAGATGTCCTAAATAAGTGGCTGATATCTGGAAATAATTAAGTTTGGGATGGACAAATCAGTCAATTTCAGTTTCTCTCAGTTTCTCATTGCCCACCCTAAAAACAAAATCTTGCTTTGTTCTGTCCAATTTCCATGTCCATTTATGACTTTAAAAAAATCAGCATAGATATTAATATGCATTTTGTGCACTTTTCTCCTCATATGCCTTTTCTGGGGCCTCTAGAAAGTGTGCAGTTTCCCCAGCCATGCTAATGGCATGCTGGGGGAATTGCACATTTTCCAGAAGCCCCGGAAAGTGCACTTTGCCAATGGTTTGGGAAGCTCGTGCAGCCTTCCAAGCGGTTGGCAAGCCTGGCTACCCAGAACAGGGCCAGACAAGCAGATCTCAGTGAACTCACCCCTCCCCCATGAGTCCTCTATTCCCAACCAGCTTCTTGTTTTATCAGCTGCTGCTTTCAGTCCCTCATCCCAGTCTATTAAAATCAATCATGTATCTTATTTTTGTCTTATTTGCCATCCATAGTTTCCCCATGCATTTCCTTAGTGAGTACAGCATTGGGCACTTTCATGTATGTGCATCGTTGCGCTATTTCAGCTCATGTCTCTTTTCACCTGTATTGCTACTATGCCGGCGAAATCTCCCACTCCGCCCCCTACGTTCTTCCTCCCCCTGCAGTTAATTTTTAATATTTTATATACTTTTTTTATTTCTGCGCAAATAAAATAGTACAGTAGCCTGAAACTCTGCAATTATAATAAAACAACACATTATGCCTTCCCCTAAGATCATATTAAACAATATAAGTTAAGAGAAAGTATTGCAATTAGGTTTTGGAGAAGTTTGTGGTCAATGTTGGCATGGCAAGCCGACACTGTTCTGGTAAGGAAAACTAGACATGCCTATTCAGGAGTAAGAACCATAGAGTTGAATGGGACCGAGTCCCGGGCATGGGCGGGGGCGGCTTCATTTGCTTTCTCTACGGCCTCCCCCTTTACGGTTGAGCAGTTGAACAAAGAACTGACCTGTCCTCCTCTTTTGTCAGTGAGACTGCCCTTCGACGCACACGCCCCCAACAAAAATGGGATGGTTTGATATAGTGCAAGGACAGCAATACATGGGAGGGAGGAGTGGCTTTATTGTGCATGGAGAGGGGGCGGGAACCAGACTTTCCCCACTCCAGAATAAGATGGAAAATGGAGGGGAAGAGGCCAGATGAGCGCAGGACAGGGACAACATCATGCGAGTACAGCGCTGCAAAAACACATACCAGGAATGATGGGAGTGTGATAAATCGCTGGTGTGATGGAACCCTGAGTCAAAGCTAGCTGGGATGCTAAAGGAGCTATCCAGGGTGCTGAACCCTATCCCTAAAATAGCCTCCACTGATTCCTAGTCAGCCTGAGAGATGAAAAACCAGCTAATCTTGTGCTGCATTTTAGGAGGGCAAGCATTGGAAATCAGAAGAGGGCGAGTGGGAGGAAGAGGAGGACTACCCAGCACATCATGCAGATGCGCAAACAACAGCATTTCTCCACTTCTGCATTTATTTCAGGATTTCCAATTTGCTTTTTGAGTTTAAATGAGTTATTATGAGAAGAATATTTAAATGTTAAATAAAACTCCAAACACTCAAACCTCCAAGAAAAATAGACCGTAAATCAACAGCAGGAGTCCCGTTCAGGCATTCAGGCTTATAGTCTGTACTGAGATGGGGTTCTGCATACAGGTGTCATCCCCTGCATTTCAAGGTGCATACTCTCCTGTACAGTTTAAACCTTCCTGTGATGAACTGGCAAAGTACGCTGGAATTCCATTCACGTTCGCGTTGCCTTGAACGTAGTGGAGACTGGTGGCTCTGACGCCAGTGGAGATGTGAATCTGCTCTGAGTTTCAGTCAGAACTAGTCAGAACTCCAAAGGGTCTATCCAAGGTGCTGAATGTATTTTTGAGGGGGATTGGGGTCAGCTCCTTGGATAGCTCCTTTAGAGTTCTGACTAGTTCTGAACCCTGAATGAATACTCAGCCACACTTATATTAGAGCCACCAGCCTCCACTGTTTGAATGGGAGTTGAATTCTCTGCGCATTCAGGAATCCTGATGAGGACAGCTAAATTTGTTCTCAATTTAAATTTCCACTTTTTACAACGGTTGTGTCCAAAATTTCTCCCACATTTTTCTGACCATTCTCATTCAGTTTGGTTGAAAAGAAACCGCTTTCAAAAAGATATCCAACGGCGAAGATAATTTCCGAGAAATTCTCACGGGTTGGGTTTGTATGTAAGTGTTATACAGTCACCCCTTGAGCGGCCTGAAGCCTCCTTGGTTTCTCATGCTTCAATTAAAGTCCAGGGGAAGACATCATGAGGCAATTCCTCCCATAGGGCTTTTTCAGACCAGGAAGTGCAGCAGCTTGAGAGGTGGAAGAGCAATGGAGAGAAAGGAAGCAATGTGCTCAGTGTGGAGGATGGAAAATGGGAAGCCAAGCTACCAACACAGTTAATGCTGTTGTCACCGGCAGTGACAGCCCTGGGGTGGGGGGGGGGGAAGTATACTATAACTCCTCACATGGGTGAACTACACCTATGAAAAACTGTGGCTGAATTTCTCCTCCCTCTCGAGAAATTTGGTGAAAGTGTCCCCCCCCCCCAGTTTCTCTGCCCACAAATAGGGTGGGGAATTTCAGGAGGCCATTTGCTCTCAGCTCTACTTTTTACTGCTCCATAAGGCTTGCTGTTGACATGGGAGGGGAGTGGGTGGCAGGTGGCATGGGTCACATCAGGGGTGCTGGGAGCTGCATGTCGCCCACAGGTGGCATGTTTCCCACCCCTGCATGTGTATGTGTGTGTGTGTGTGTGTGTGCACAAAAACTATGATACATGTCTCCAGTGTGTACCAGACTTTTCATGTAATCAGCTAATCACATGGATGTGTCTTTTCCCCCCTTCTTTTTGTGTAATTTCTTCTGCTAAATAAGAAGGGGTGGAATTATTATAAAATCTTGGCCTGTGCATGACCATATGTGAATCACAATTCACGCTCAAGCCCAGTGCTGCTGCTACATCATGCTATTACAGTGGCATTATGGCTGGATGTATGAACTGAAGCTGCAAAGTATGACTGGGTATCTGGGTGAGAGTTGTAGGTGGAAGGTATCTATAAATACTGTGAACAGGTGGATGTGCAGGATAAGAAGTGGTACATGGATGGAGCATGTGAGGAGAGTGAATATGGGTATGTGTGTGAAAGCGTAAAACGGTATAGTGGCAGAAAAGGTATGGCATTTTTTTAAAAGAAAACAACTTTTCACAAGTCTCTACTTATATAACATTACTAGCAACTCTCAAGAACATAAAATGAACAATGTCAGGTACTTAGTGCTATCAGTAATTCAAAGCATCTATTCAAAGAATAAAATGTTATCGTTATCTGTAACCCCTTTTTTGAGCCATCAAAACAAAAATGAAGCTCATTTGTTGTAAACACAAAGAATTTGAATAATAAACTGAGGCAAGATAACACCTTTTTAAAACTGCAAATTGAAGTTAACAGATCAAAATGAATTAGACCTGCTAATCTGTTCACAAAGGTGTAAGTTCTTAATCAGGCTCCATTAACAAGTTGACAATATCATTTAATAGCATTACTTAAATTTTGAGCATGCCATCGTATAATTAAACGTAACCCTGGTCTTCGTACATTTTGTTAATGTTGCTAAATTATCGTTATATATACTTGTGATAATCTGAGCGTAAAGCTCAGTGCATTGACAAATGGTTGTCTTATTGCCCTGTACTGTTAGAAAAAAAAAGTTGTCTAGTATTATTAGATTCTTCACAAAGGACAGCACACCTGAATAAATGAATGCATGTTTCCTAAGAATTTTGCCAATTTAATGTTCAGCACCATTTAACTTATCTTGTAGGAGCAGTGGAACTATGTTTCATGGATAGTACAAACTTTTATTTGCTTGTCATATATAAGCAGGAAATGATTGTGAGTATATATTTTTCCATACCATAACTAATTTGGGACACAACTTAGTCAAAGATAAGTATATTCAAGGTTTTTAACATCCGTTTTATGTTTCTTTCCTGCCTTTTGACTCACAAAAGGCTTTTAATAATAATAATAATAATAATAATGCTCCATCCCAACTTATGCATTGAAAAGATAACAATCAGCAGGAAAGAAGGAAGAACAGGTCTGATGGACATCAACACAATTCATGCTATACAGATAGAATCACCCAGAGCATTCTTCCACACTAAGAACACCCCATTCATAAAGCCATAGTAAAAGCAGATGTAAATTACACCCCACTCAGCCTAGCACTACAGAACAAAGACTAAGCACGACCACTCACACTCACAGAGTGGACAAGCTCCTGCTCTCTGCCTCTCCTGCATTCAGGCTGCCCTGCACAGCCACATGTTTCATTGTTGGGACAATGACTTGCTTGGCAGCTCCCTTCCTTGCCAAGTGACCCGGCCGATGGGGACTGCCTCCACCTCTGCCTGCCATCAAGCCTGGCAACCATATGGCACCGTGTGGAGGGACACTATTCAGGGTGCCCTTCAGCCTGAGGCTGTCTTCCTCATGATGCACCTAAGCTAGAGTGAACTACAGGAAGCGACTGTGACCGTGTGCCCAGCATGCACACTCAGCATTAGCCCGGAAGTTACAGGGCTTTCAGGACAGAGAAATAAGGCAAGAGTTCTTGCCAACAGGCAGAGCAGGCTCACTGGGATTGCAAAATCATCATCATCATCATCATCATCATCATCATCATCATAGAATTCTTCCATACTAAAAACACCCCCATTCATAAAGCCATAGCAGAAGCAGAAAAAAATTGCACCCCGATCAACCTAGCACTACAAAACAAAGACCAAACACGACCACTCACACTCGCAGAGAAAAAAGAAAAACGGGCACAAAAAAACACTCCATGGGAAGCACTACAACATAATACAGAACCGACGAAAAAACAAAGAACAATCATACAAATGGCTCAGGAAGGATGAGCTATTTCCAGAAACAGAAGGATTCCTAATAACTTTACAGGATCAAGTTATAGCAACCAAGAACTACCAAAAATACATCATAAAAGACAACAGTGTAACAACAGACTTAGGTATGAAATGCCATCAATTCCAATAAAGAATTGACCATATAAAAGGAGGATGTAAAATTCTGGCAGGAATGGATTATACAGACAAGACACAATACAGTTGCAAAAATAATTCACCAATAACTGTCCATAAAATTCAACCTCATCAAACAACCTACCCCATACTATTCATATTCACCCAAAACAATCTTGGAAAATGTACATCATAAAATATACTGGGACAGAACAATTCATACTGACAAGACAATACGTTGCAACCGACCAGACATAATGGTCATAGGCAAAAAAGAAAAGCACACGTACCTCATTGACATAGCAATACCTAATGACAAAAATGTTCTAGAAAAAGGAAAAGGAAAAGAGAAAAAAATATATTTACTACTGGCCATGGAAGTCAAAGAACTATGGCAACAGGAAAAAGGTTACAATTATTCTGTTAGTTACATCAGTCACTGGCATCACATCACAAAACTATACAGAAAACCTGCAGAAACTGGGCCTACCAAAATACATCCACACCAACATCCAGAAAGCAGTCATAATTACAACATGTTCAATTATCAGGAAATTCCTGAATATGTAAAAGACAGCATGACTTGGCAAAGCCCATCACGTCCATCTAGAAAAACCACAAGCAAGGAAGAGATATAATAATAATAACAATAATAATAACATAATAAAATGCACACATTGAAGCTATCCAAAACCAAAGTGAACATCTGTTCTTGAAGGCTGATACCATTATTAACAGCCCAATTTTAAGAATAGTAAAGAAACCGTAGTAACTCTTTGTTGTCATAGGGCACGTGCAGCACATTTCATTAGGCGGTGCCCCCAGGGATTATATTTTTTAAAAGTGAACATTTATTGAATACTCAATCATAAAGGACCTTATATTTATTTATTTAACGCTGTAGAATTGATGCTCTACTCCACAGTTGGGTTGCCTGACCACAGGAGGACCATTGCAGGTGAGCGGCGGGATGAGGAGATGCTCCTCAAGCCCTAGCATTGGTGGGGTTTGTGATGACACTAGGTTGAGGAAGGGCTTACAAGGCAATATTAGTGATTCCTTTTTGCTCCTGCTGCTGGGAGCAATGGTCCTTCCTGGAGGCAGCGGTTCTTCGGTGTGGCAGTGGAGCAGCCAGAGGGTCATTCCCCACTATGTTTTGATCCCCCTCTGGTTCCCTACTCAATGCCCCTCTCAATTTGGTGCTTATTGCTTGAGACATTAGGGTGTGCGTGAGCACACCTGGCACACCCCTTGTGCATGCCTATGTTTGTTATCTGACTCAGCATGCCCCCAATACCTGTCAGAACAACACTGTTAGGAAAGTTCAGGCATTTTGTCTGAACAGATTAGGCCTGCCAGGCCTCATTTTAGAGGAGCTTACATCTCACTTAGCGATGGTGGAGGAATTCGTTCAAGTTGCTTTTTAATGCAAACTTATCATATTCAGAAACTCACACTTCTCCACATTTTTCAATGGAGTTCTCAAACAAATTCATACAAAAATATGTAAATAAGGGGAATGCACAAAAAAATTTCTAAAATGCATTGTATTATGAAAACTGCTTGAAAAATGTGTATATTAGGTAGGGTGACCATATGGAAGAGGATGTAGCTGAAGAGGATGTAGGCCCCTTGGGAGTGCCCAGTGAAGGCCATCCTCTCCCACCTCCTCCAGTTTCCAATGGTGCAGATTCTGAGCCAGAAGCAAGGCATCCACCCTGCCCTCGGGAAAGAGGGTGATTGTAGTGCAGCAAGCAAATCCAGCCTGTAAGGAAAAGCCCTCAGCTGCAGGCCAGAAACTCAGCTCTGTGAACACCTAGGCTGACCATATGAAAAGGAGGACAGGGCTCATGTCACTTTAACAGTTGTAAAGAAAAGGGGATTTCAGCCAGTGTCATTTGTATGCAATTAGTTCCTGGTGCAATTCCCTCTTCAGCACAGCAGTTAAAGTTGCAGGCACTACACTAGAGTGACCAGATACAAAAGAAGGCAGGGCCCCTGCAACTTTAACTGTTGTGATGAAGAGGGAATTTCACCAGGAACTAATTACATACAAATGACACTGGCTGAAATTCCCTTTTCTCTACAACTGTTAAAGTGACATGAGCCCTGTCCTCCTTTTCAGATGGTCAGCCTATGAACACCGCCCTTATATAGCTAGCTTGGACAAGTGAACCACAACTGGAGATGGGTGAGTCCAGGCTAAGGTTTTGTGTAAAACAGAGTGACCATATGGAAAGGAGGACGGGGCTCTTGTATCTTTAACAGTTGCATAGAAAAGGGAATTTCAGCAGGTGCTATTTCTATGCATACAGCACCTGGTGAAGTTCCCTCTTCATCACAACAGTTAAAGCTGCAGGAGCTATACTAGAGCAGCCAGAAACAAACTTTATTTAAAGTTTGAGTAAACATTTTAAGTTCTAAGTGTAATCTGAGTGAATGTCAACATTTTATCTCGAATCCTCAAGCATACCTGCATGCATGACGCTTGGGCCAAACTGAGGCTATTGAGATAGGTGTGCCTGAGTTTTTAATACTGGGGACACTGGAATTTTAGCCTTCAGTTTTTCCTCTACACTTTATATTTACAAGATGGGTACCTGTAAAAGGCACAACTCTCTTAAATTGTGCAAATTCCTCAAAAGGCACACATTTTGCTTTAGTCTGTGGGGGAAATTGGCACAATTTAGGGAATGGTTTGCACAACTTTCATGTTTGATAAGTGTCATTTTGCGCAATTTTCCCAGTTCATGCAAAACCAGCAGTGATCACAAATGCAAGCACACCAAGAGGAGAGCTGAATAGTGAGCTGTTAACTGGAGGCTCTTGGAGAGCTCAAACATCACTTGTTTGCCCATGCTTAAATCCTAGATACATTTATCTGGGAATGACTCCCATTGGACTCAATGGAGCTTCCTTCTGAATAGACAGGTATAGAATTGCACTGCACATCTGGATCTGACTTAATATTTTCTAGGGAAGGTAGCTCATACCTTTGACTGTGAGTCATTAAATGTGGTGTCATCTTATGATGAGAAATAAATTAATGCACATCCTTGTTGAAACAACCCTTAGATTTTGTACTCCAAAATGTTCTTCGGTTTCAAGATGAATAAAAGTTACTTTACTTGAAGGTGACAGAACCATGTTCCCAAAGCAATGACAGAACCTGAGGCCAATTTCTGATTTTGCATTATTAGCAGGGACAATTGCTGCTTACTTATGTCCATCCACAGTAGGAATGTAATGTTTGAAATGCTGATATACCACAGATCTCATCCAAAATCATATCTACATCCAAGAACTTGTATGATCTCTGTCTGGAGCACTGGATCACAAGTAATTTTCGCATTCAGTTGAGGCAACTGTAGGCTGACCATCTGAAAAGGAGGACAGGGGCTCATGTAACTTTAACAGTTGTAGAGAAAAGGGGATTTTAGCCAGTGTCATTTGTATGCAATTAGTTCCTAGTGAAATTCCCTCTTCCTCACAACAGTTAAAGTTACAGGCACTATACTAGAGTGACCATATACAAAAGAAGGCAGGGCCCCTGCAACTTTAACTGTTGTGATGAAGAGAGAATTTCACCAGGAACTAATTGCATATAAATGACACTGGCTGAAATTCCCTTTTCTCTACAACTGTTGAAGTTACATGAGCCCTGTCCTCCTTTTCAGATGGTCAGCCTAGGCAACTGGCCTCTAAAAGCTGAGACAGCACTGCCCAACAATGCAGGGTTGTTGTCTTTGTTTCATGTTAGGACTTATTTGTGTTTTTTAGTCATGGCATATTTGAGCATACTCAGATATAATCCCCTTTTATACACCACCAAAATCTGTAAAGACAGGATATAAAACCTAGGGGTGGCAGGAGAGTCAGAAATAAGGATCCTTTCTGGAGTCAGTTGAATTCTCAGGAAGTACAATGTTCATAAGCATTCTGTGACTCTATCATAGTTCAGCCAATTGTTGAGGAGGGGTGCTCAGTGGATTGAAGCCTTCTGTGACATCACTGCAACTCAATGAGCAATTCAGAAGATTTAAAAGATTTTTGTCTGTACCTCAGGTTTTTGCCTCTCTCTCTCTCTCTCTCTCTCCCCCTATGTGTGGGTGTGGGTGTGGGTGTGTGGGTGTGTGTATGAATGAACTAGTCACCAAAATTGTTATATATCTCACAAATGTGAACATACCTCATAATGAAATCTTTTTATTATTATTATTCGAAGGGACTTAACTGTCTCAATCAATTCACTACACCAATAACTTGGACACCAACCTTCAACAGGAATCTGGCTTTAGAAACATTTCTATTATCTGTTAATAGAAACATAAACAGCCATATCCCATCCCTATGACAACTTTCAAAGGAAGAAAGAGTAGCCTTAAGAAATCTACAGATGAGATTTCTTTGATGAGAATGAGAAACCTGCTGACAAAGGTGGGGTTAGCTGTTTTGCTAAACAATGCATCTCTGAAGGCCTGAGGCAATTTAGCGATATGAAGTCTTATAAGCCTCTTAACAAAAACATCATAACAGAACTTAGTACCTGTACTGAGGGGGGGAGGGGGGGGAGATTCAAGAACCAGAAATTACTTAACAGTACATTAACTGTTCTTGTGATAAACCCAAATACAATTCCAGGTGGATTTTACTTGTTAACTAAAATCTATAAACTCAGCATCCAGGATGTCAAATTGCTTCTAATGACAACACAACCACAGAAAGGATCTCATTTTATATCAATTTACAGCTACAAAATCTGGTGTTGTTTTTTTTAAAGTACCATCATATATTAAATATACTAATGACTTTTTTGTTTGTTTGTTTACAGAAAAGAGGCCCTAACAAAGAATACAAGTTCAATACCAACATCATCCTTGTTACATTTGATGTTGCATCACTGTATGCTGATGCACCTCATAATGATGCTATTCACACTTCCTGAACTGGAGAACTTTCAAAATACCTCACACAAAAGTTATCACCACTTTTGCAAAGCTTGTCCTTACATACAGTAATGTTACTTTTAACAACCGACAGCAACAGTTACACTCTTGGCTCCATCATTTATTTATAGGTCAACTGGAACAACCCGTCCTCACTGAACTCTAACACAATCCACTTGTATGGCAGAGATACATTGATGATATATTTGCCATGTGGACCAGAAAGGTTGGAGCTATACAAAGACTACATCAAACTATTAAACTCACCTGCAGTAGTGCCATAGAGATGACACACAACCCTTTTCTAGATGTTCTTCTAACTATCCAGGAGGACAAGATTGTTATGTATCTTTATAGCAAGATTACAGGTGCCTATATCTGCTTGCTATATTCTTGATCTATCTATCTATCTATCTATCTATCTATCTACTATCTATCTATCTATCTATCTATCTATCTATCTATCATCTATCTAATCAATACACAGACACACATGCATGCAAGCACACACATGTACACACATTCTTTGCTTCAATTTAGTATCTCATTCATATCCCTGCAAGCACAGTATGTCCCTACACAAAATATCAAGCAGAAGTCAACTGTGACTTTTAAATCACTATTATGACACATTATCTTTTTTTCTTATTATTTTACAGAAGTAGTATCATAATAGTACTGGATTTCAGATTGAGATTTCATAGAAATTTACTGATTTTATAAGTATGAGTAGCGTGGAGTTTAATTCTCATTAGCTGCAATTTTTATTTGCAGTAGCTGTCTCCTGTGCAAATATTACCTCACCTACACCAATGGCTATGGAGTTCAGGTCCTTCCTCTGCTTGTACTCAAGCAGCCATTATGTAACATGATCCAGATGGGGACTTTTCCTTGCTTCTATCAATGGCAGCCTCCTAATGATTGATTTAGAATTGAGAGTGTCCTACTTTTCTACCTTCAGGGAACATGTTCAAAATCAACTTGTCTGCTTGGAGCCACTGAGCATTGCAGAGGATTGTGCCCAAACCCAGGACCTCCTAAGATGCTGTTGAGGGTGGCATCATAGCCACTACCAGGAGCCTCCACAGCATTGATGTCTCTCTGGCCCCCTTTATATGCAGATGACTTGAGGGTCATGTTCTATGGAGCACACTTAGTTCATGAGAATGCTGACCACCTTCTTGGGCTTCACCATCATCTTGTGTGAACTGAGAGTGGCTCCAAGGTCATTGTCCCTGCCTTGAACATGCAGATTGCAGAAGAAGATCAGTACATGAGGAAAAGACGAACAAGCTCAGTAGATGAGGAAGATAAGCAAATTGTCTTTCAGGGAAGCTTTAGGTCATTGCTGATTATCTAAATGAGGAGCACATGACTTGACATGCATTCAGGGAACCTGAGAGTTGTCCAAATCACAATTTGCCATCACTGTCTTAAATTAGTGGTGTGCAAAAAAAATTCTTATACAACTTTTTCTACCATTCTCATTTAATTTGACAGGAAAAATGTTTTTTTTTGGGGGGGGGGGTAATCAAAGGTGAAGAAAATTCCAGAGAAATTTTCATGGCTTGGGTTTAGGATTCTTCTGCTTATTTTACTTATAAAGTGGTCAAGGTATGTGTGTAAGTGTAGTGTCAATTTCTCCAGGAGCTTGTAGCCTCCATCATTCTTCCCAGATGACTTTTTCATATCAGGACACACAGGGAGCCTGGGAGGCTTCAGAGCAATGGAGAGCTGTGCAATGGAGAGAAAAGCACTAAGCATACCATTGGCCACCTCACAAAGATAAATGAATCTCAAGAACACCACCACAATAAATTCAGAACAAATTGTAAGACACCCTGAGAAATGAGGCAACCAAACGGAAACTTCTTTCATCAGCAAAGAAAATGTTCAGGGAATTGGAGGGCAAATTTTGCACAGCCCTAGCTTCACTTCTTACTGGGAGCTGGACACAACACTGCCCCCCCCCCATTCCACATGCACACCTCCCAGAGGGTTTTCAGGGAAGCAGAGGTATGATAAGTGCCTGCAATGGCAGGAGAAAGTCCTCACAAACCAGTAGGGAAAACAAGTGTGCTACAAACTCTGCTGATTATGCAATAAATGTTGAGTCTTACCTTTTGGAAACTGTTCAACAATTTCTCCTCCCCGGGAAGAAATTTGGTGAAATTGTGTCCCTCCCCATTTCTCTGCCCACAAACAGGATGGAGAACGCATGAGGTCACTTTTGCATAGCTCTACCTTCAATTGCTTTTGTATGTACCCTTGGCCCTCAAGCAAAGGTTGCTGCTATGTCTTTCTGAGCTGCTCCTCGTGAGTTTAAATTAATGACCCAAGACAAGTTGGACTCCCATGCCTATGCAAATCAGTAAGCCAGTGGGGTTACTGATAAGTAGGAAACATTTTTTTTTAATTTTAAATTACTGCTATTGCTTCATGAAGTGTTGGAAGAGACATCTGTTTTCTGTTGTGCTGACTGAATTTGCAGACTCTGAAAGCAACCATATGTTGAAAAGCACACTGTAGCTGCACTTTTTCAAAAGGATATGTTTTCTCTGTTTTGCTAAGGACATATCGTAAAAATCTATCTCCTATAGTTCTTAGCTGAAATGGTCCACCTCAGAGTTACTGAGGCCAGGCTCCTTGCAATGTGAACAAAGAAATACAAGGAGCGGCTGTGTGTCATGTCTGACTCTGACATCAGCTAGGATAGGGTGACCATATGAAAAGGAGGACAGGGCTCCTGTATCTTTAACAGTTGCATTGAAAGGATTTTAGCGTGTGCCATTTGTATGTGTGCAGCACCTGGTGAAATTCCCTCTTCATCAGAACAGTTAAAGTTGCAAGAGTCCTGCTCTCTTTGTATCTGGACAATAGGGCAGAGCTCCTGCAGCATTAACTGTTGTGATGAAGAGGGAATTTCACCAGGTGCATAAATACAAATGACACCTGCTGAAATTGCCTTTTCTAAACAACTGGTAAAGATACTGGAGCCCTGTCCTCCTTTCCATTTGGCTAGAATGACTCATGAAGGGTTTGAACCTGCAGAACGCACATTTCCTTTGAGGCTCCCTGATACTAGTGAGACCCCAGTAGTACCTCTTCCATCAGTAGCAGAATCTGAGGGACCCTCAGATGCTTTGGCTCCTCCTGCAGAAGCAGACTCTGGGGACAAAGTAGCAGAAGAGAAAACCAAGTTCCTACTCAGCTCTCTAGTGTGTTGGCTCTAGACTGTGGATACATAGTTTGCCATGTGGAGACAAAGTGTTCACCTCAAGAACTGTAGTAGCTGGACTCCTCAGGAGCTAGGCCCTCATAAGTAGGTCATTTGCCAGAATACCTGTGATGAATTGCAGGTCAGGTCTGGGCAGGGACTGACCACAGGCCACAAATGCCTTCAGTTGAGACCTACTGGGTGGTGGAAACAATGTTTTTCTACCAGCTCCAGGGCCTTGTATTCTTGTTGTCCTGTCCTTGCTTCGTGACTGATCCTTTGTGCTGCGATCTCTGGACACCCCCTGCCTGACTCTACTCTTTGGACTATGCTTGTATCAGACTTCTTTCCTGTGCTTTGACCTTAGCCATGCCTCAGATCCTTCTCTGGTGATCTTGACTTTTCCTGTTTATTGACTTGCCTTTGGGTTAGCCTTAGTTTGGCCTAATACTGATCCTGATCTAGCCAGAGCAGGACACTGAGTCCAAGAGCAGGCCAAACCAGTGTGCAGCCGGGGCGGGGGTGGGGAATAGTGACTGCATAGCCAGGTGGAATGATCCCCTGGGATCAGAAGAACTGTCAGTCACAAATTCGCCAGGCAGGAAATATGAAATGGGCATTTTGGGCTGCATTAATAGAAGTGTAGCTTCCAAATTGCGCTATTCAGCACTGGTTAGGCCTCGTCTTGAGTACTGCGTCCACTTCTGGGTACCACATGCCAAGAAGGATGCAGACAAGCTTGAGGGGGTTCAGAGGAGGGCAACGAGGATAATCAGGGAACTAGAAGAAAGCCCTATGAGGAGAGACTGAAAGAACTGGGCATGTTTAGCCTGGAAAAGAGATGATTGAGGAGAGACATGATAGCACTTCAAATACTTGAAAGTTGTCACACAGAGGAGGGCCAGGATCTCTTCTCGATCAACCCAGAGTGCAGGACACGGAATAATGGGCTCAAGTTGCAGGAAGCCAGTTTCCAGATGTACATCAGGAAAAAATCCTGACTGTTAGAGCAGCATGATAACCAATTACCTAGGTAGGTCATGGGCTCTCCCACCCTAGAGGCATTCAAGATGCAGCTGGACAGCCATCTGTCAGGGATGCTTTAATGTGGATTCTTGCATTGAGCAGGGGTTGGACTTAATGGCCTTATAGGCCCCTTCCAACTCTACTGTTCTATCATTCTCTGATTGGGACTGTTTCTACACCAGGTTATTTGCCTGGGATGACCCCTGGCTGGTTCCTATGCACCAATGGTGTGTATTAGGTACTTCCGGGATCACCTTCCCTCCCTCCCTTCCTCTACAACCCTATGTTGTAGAAAGGGCCTTAAGGGCAGAACAGATGAAAATAGGGACATCCCACAGAGAACCCTATTCCCATGCCAAAAGTAACTTCCCGAACCTCATCCTTCCGCTGTTACCCATGCTGAAGTCTCCAATCATGTCTTCTCCAGATGAAGTCCTCAGGATCAAAAATATTGTGCACCCCTTGGTTAGAGTGTCAAAATAGCAATGGAGAGAGGCAAGTTCATATCCCCATTCAGCAATGAAGCTCATATTATGACCTTATGTCAGCCACAATCTCTCAGCCTAACCAACCTCACAGGGTTGTTGTGGGGATAAAATGGGGGGAAGAGAGAATCAGAAAAGGTGGGTTATAGTTTTTTATCAAAGGCTCAAAAACACTCTGATTCTATATATGCATTTATAGTACGCTGCTTATGCATACTTAGAAGACACCCCCAACCTCCATTTGCAATGAAACATGTTCCTTAGTATGTATCTGTTGGATTACAGAGTAAAGTCATCAATTTTCCCCCCAATCCTGCGCCGTCCAGAAATTGCAAACTTCACCTTGCATCGGACACAGTGAAGAATGGTCAGGAATCCTGGGAGTTGTAGTCCAAAGCACCTGGAGGGCACCAGGTTGGAGAGAGCTGCAAGTCAATGCCAGTTCCAATGAAACACGTTGTGATGGAATGGGATCATCACTAAGCTATTTATTGAGCAAAGATATTGCTTAGCATGGACTTTTAGGAAGTAAAATGTGACAGATGTTCTGAAGCAGGAACAAACTCTCTGTAAATGATTTGGATAACTGGTGAAGCAAGTCCTAGCAGGCAATGCCAGAAGATGTCTAGGGATGTGATCAGGGACGCAAGAAAGCCCTGTGGCTATATAGCAGAATCGCTGTTCTTTTCTTTTCGTTTACTCTTAAGCGGCTAATTATTTACATACATAGGCACATTTATACTCTTTCTCAAGCTTCAGAATTATCCAGTTGCAAATACAGTAAATGACCTTTTGGATGGTCTATAGGAATATATTATCAAATGCATAAATCTTAATCCGATTCCCCATTTTATTGCTCATTATAATTTCAGAATAAATAGAAGCAAGCCATATGACAGGTTGCTGTTTTGTTTTTCATGCCGGTGTTCTGACACATTTTTTTTTTAAGATCAATTTATACTGAACCATTTAGCATCCTCCCTATAAAGCTGTACAAATTGCCTACTTAAATGGTAATGTCACTTGACACCTGATTAGTATTCTCAGTTTTTAACTGATTGTCCTTTCTGTATGTTGTGTTTTGAACAACTAAGAAGGAAAAGCAGAAACTGTATGGCAAGGAGGGGTATACACAGAGAACAGAACTTATTTATTGTATGTCTTTCCAGTTCCAGAAAGCTCCCAGCACATGTTTGCCTTGTGTTTTGGATAGAGAAATGATTGGGTACGTCTTCCTCTACCTGCATAACTCAATGGCTGGGCTTATGGGGGGGGGGGGGGAGTCTTCATTTTAAAAATAAAATAAAACGAAAACTACATTCAAAATCGATCAGTCCAGATCAATTTGCCTTGTTTGCATGCTTCGGCTTATCAACTTTTCTTCTATATCTATGAGGGTTTTACCAGCCAGCAATAGACATTGGTCCTGAAAATTTAGCTGTCAGTAGGCAGGGGTCAAGGACATGATTCTTCTGGTGCTTTATTGGTAATGATTTGGGTCTTTGGTACTGGGCAAGCCAAGCTGCTGCACATCTGAAGCTAGCAGATACATAGGAGGACCTCATCTAGACCCATGTTCGGTCTCATGATTTACACCCGTTCTTGTTCCTGTGTCTTCTGCTGTATTGTTACCCCTACTCTTATCTTTCATACTTCATCACCTATAATGGGTGCTGAACACAGATCCATCACATTTGTCTGTCCACTTCTGCCTCACTACACAATACATTAATTGTGTGATGTGTATAAAGCCTTCTCTTTTTTATTTCTTATAGAGAAATTGTGCATGGGCCCAATTCAGATCAGGGCCAGTGTGCATCAAGAGGGGAGGGGGACTAAATCTTCCCCGACCCATTTGCTTCTAGAAATTCCCCTCCCCACCAACACAGGGATTTAAAAATAGAAAAAAGATCCATTGATTTCAATGGAGACTTTACTTTTTTTTCTCCCTACAAGTGGGGATGGGGGAGCAGGTGAAGATTCAGGAAGCAAATGGGAGGTTTTAATTAGGGGTGTGCACGGACCCCCCGGATCGGATCGGGACCCGGATCGGGACCTCCAATTTTGTCCCGGACCGGTTCGGACAAAATCGGAGGCCCCCCGGACCGGATCGAGTCCGATCCCGACCCAAAAATCGTACATTTTTGGATCGGCCGCCATTTTTTTCCCCATAGACTTGCATTGCAATGCAAGTCTATGAGGAAAAAATGGCGGCGGGTGGGTAAGGGGGGGCCTAACTCCCTCCCCCCCCGGGGCCGTCCGCTGTGGACGGCCCCGGCAGGTAAACCCCCTCCCCCGCGCTCCCTACCCCCCCTGGGGCCGCCTGCTTCCATCCGCTGGCGCCCGCGGGCGCCAGCGGATAGAAGCGGACGGCTCCGGGGGGGGGTAAGCCCCCTTCCCCGCCACTTACCTTCTCGGCACGTCCGGCGCCGGCGGCTACTACCAGCGGGCTCCGCGGCCTACTCTCGAGTAGCGCGCCGGGTGATGACATCACCCGGCGCGCCACCCTGGAGCAGGCCGCGGAGCCTGCTGGTAGTAGTAGGCGCCGGCGCCGGACGGGAGCCGCCGGGCCGGGCAGGTAAGGGCCCCCCTCCCCCCTCCCCCCTCCGCGCGCCCCCTCCTCCCCTCCACGCACCCCCTCCTTACCTTTCCGGCCCGGCGGCTCCCGTCCGGCGCCGGCGCCTACTACTTCCAGCAGGCTCCGCGGCCTGCTCTAGAGTAGCGCGCCGGGTGATGACATCACCCGGCGCGCCATCCTAGAGCAGGCCGCGGAGCCTGCTGGGAGTAGTAGGCGCCGGCGCCGGACGGGAGCCGCCGGGCCGGGCAGGTAAGGGCCCCCCTCCCCCCTCCGCACGCCCCCTCCTCCCCTCCACGCACCCCCTCCTTACCTTTCCGGCCCGGCGGCTCCCGTCCGGCGCCGGCGCCTACTACTTCCAGCAGGCTCCGCGGCCTGCTCTAGAGTAGCGCGCCGGGTGATGACATCACCCGGCGCGCCATCCTAGAGCAGGCCGCGGAGCCTGCTGGGAGTAGTAGGCGCCGGCGCCGGACGGGAGCCGCCGGGCCGGAAAGGTAAGGGCCCCCCTCCCCCCTCCGCGCGCCCCCTCCTCCCCTCCACGCACCCCCTCCTTACCTTTCCGGCCCGGCGGCTCCCGTCCGGCGCCGGCGCCTACTACTTCCAGCAGGCTCCGCGGCCTGCTCTAGAGTAGCGCGCCGGGTGATGACATCACCCGGCGCGCCATCCTAGAGCAGGCCGCGGAGCCTGCTGGGAATAGTAGGTGCCGGCGCCGGACGGGAGCCGCCGGGCCGGAAAGGTAAGGGCCCCCCTCCCCCCTCCGCGCGCCCCCTCCTCCCCTCCACGCACCCCCTCCTTACCTTCCTGGCCCGGTGGCTCCCGTCCGGCGCCGGCGCCTACTACTACCAGCAGGCTCCGCGGCCTGCTCTAGAGTAGCGCGCCGGGTGATGACATCACCCGGCGCGCCACCCTAGAGCAGGCCGCGGAGCCTGCTAGTAGTAGTAGGCGCCGGCGCCGGACGGGAGCCACCGGGCCGAGAAGGTAAGTGCCCCCCTCCTCCCCCCCCCCCCGCTGTCCACTTTCATCAGCGGGCGCCCGCTGGCGCCCGCCAATGGAAGCGGCGGTGGGCGCCAGTGGGCGCCCGCCGATCCGCCGATCCGCCGAACCGGTTCGGAGCTTTTTCGGACCGGTTCGGATTGGATCGGCCGATCCAGCTGCGGGATCGGAAATCGGATAATTTATCCGATTTCCCACTGGACCGGACTCGGATCGTGGATCGGGTCCGATCCAGTGCACATCCCTAGTTTTAATCCTCCCTTTCTGGTGTACAATGGTCCTGAATGGAAATGCAGGTACATGCAGTTATTATCAAGTAAAGGGAAAATGTAAGACTCAGCTACATCCTATGCAATTACATCCTCAGCTCTCGTTTGTCCTCACCCACCCCTTCAACCAAGCAGCCAAGCAGTACTCTTTCAGATTTCTGTAGCAGATATTTTTTAAAGCTGTTAACAGAGTACTCACATTCACGCATCATTCTTAAATCACCCTGAAACTCAGCAATAGTATATAGACATGTCAGGCAGGAAGGACTTAAATGTTCCATGCATATTATGCCAGGAGCCAGCATAGTGTTGTGGTAAAATAAATAAATAAATAAAGGAGGTTTAAGCTGCAGATAGTTAAACAGTGGAATCTGCTACAGCAAGGGATGCCGGTGACCATTAACCTAGATGGGTTTAAAAGGAGATTAGATGAATTTATGAGGCATGAGCTGTTACTAGCCATTATGGGCTATATATGACATCCTGGATCAGAGGCTGCTTCTCAATGCCAGTTGCTAAGGAACAACAGCAGGAAAGAACTATTGCCCTCATGTCTTGCTTGTGGGCTTCCCAGGGGCATCTGATTGGCTACTGTGAGTGACATGATGCTGGACTAGTCTAATTAGGCCTTCCATTTTTTAAAAGACAAAGCTCAAAACTCCATTTGGACAGCCAGAAAAACAGTCAGCCTAAAGCTTACAATCATTTTTTGCCTGTTCTCTTCAAACTAAGGATGTAGCTATTGACTACCAAGTCAGGAAATGGCTGCCAGGTGGAGAGGGGCAAGAAGAAATTTTGAAAAGAGCTGTGCTGGATCAGACGAAAGGCCTATCTAGTCCAGCTTTCTCTTCACGCAGTGGCCAACCTTATGCCCATGGGAAGCCCACAAGCAGAACATGACCCCAAATGCCATCCTTCTCCTCATGTTCTCTAGCAATTGGTATTGAGAGGCACAGTGCTGCTCATACTGGAGGCATAATAAAGCCATCTAACTCCACGTCAGTTATGAACAAGTTAGAAAGCACCAATCTTAATATAGATTCTTGCGAAACTCTAGTGTTTACATCCCTCCATTGCAAGAAATTACCATATATTCCCACTCTTTGCTTTCTGTTTATTATACTCTTCCTAGTAATTTGATTCAGTTTTTTATTAGCATAGTCAGGATAAATCTCAGATTAGCATACCTTTCTCCTAATCACCTTTTCATAGCCAATCTCTGATTTGTGAGTCATTGATCAGTTCACTTTAAAAGAGGTGGCTGGACTCTCTTTGCCCAATCCTGATGAGTTCACTAAAATGCTTCAGAATTTTAACTCTCTGCACCTAGTCCCTGTTGTGACAAGTTTTACTAGGTGTTTTGATTTTAGATGAGAAATTGAGGCACTGCCAAGTATCCAAAAGGTAGAAAAGAAAACATTAATTAATGAGTATTACTTCTTAAGTGCCCATTTGCAGTGGTGGCAAGAAGTCGGAACATTGTTGTGATGTTTAAAATAGTATTCAGAGGCATGTATAAGGGTGCAAGTCTTGGAGGTTAGTAAAACTGCTGCTCGGTGCCTTGTTTTCCACCCAGGATCTTCTACTTGGCAACATTTGGTGGCAAGTCCAGCTGTTGTGAGCTGTGATGATTCTCTTCAGACTCCATCAGATGAGTGTTTTATTACACACTAATTACTGGGCACTCACGGATTTTCGTGGGTCCCTCTCATGGTGTCGTCTGCCTCCCATGTGCCTCCCGCCCCTTCTAGCCTTTACATGACAAAACAGCATAGTAAGTCCAACTTATTTTTAAAGACAGAAGTCGCCACTATCTCCTACTATGTGCAGGAGAAGTAGTGCGATAAAAACAGCCCACTGAATGGGCCACGTGCACATTGATTACTTCCTTTTTCAAAAGAGGAAGTAATGAGGGACAAACGTGCGGGCAGAAAAGCGACAGCAAGCAAACACGATTTTCCCTTGTGTGATGACGCTCTTGGACAAAGTTGCAGCTAGGGATGTGCAAGAATTTCATTCAACTCATTTAGCATCAGATCTTTCCCTGCTCACATCCCCAAATGAAAACTCGAGCACATTTCTGGGATACGTCTCGCAGATTCCCCAGTGCAAAATACATCCGTAAGAAAAGTGCACACTTTTAAAATGCACATTTTGAAAAGCAATGCATTTTTATGCTTTAGCAAATGGGGGAAATATGCAGTTGCATGTGCACTTTAAAAACGTGTACACCTAAATGCATTTTTTGTTTTTGTTTGAATAAAGACAACAAAAAGCACGCATTCAGGATGGGAGCAAGGTGTACCAAGATTTGAGGTGGAACTATAAGGACAATGATAAGTTCAAACTTACTGATTCTCCAATCTCTTTATGCCACTCTTGCTTCTACTAACACTATTTCTCCTCCTCCAAGTTCTGCTACTGATAGATATAATGATCAATATCATTATCATCCTGATCTATGCAGATTTACACACAGAAACAGGTTTATATCCCCCTACAGAGGATATAGATGCAGATGCGCATGAACATGACAGTGTTCATGCGCAGCCAGTCACATAAATACACTGGCTGAATTCGGATGACACAGTAAGCAACTGGGGGGGGGAACAATCCTCAGTTGTATTGACTATCGTGTCATCTGAATGCTGCCATAGTCAACTCAGTGCTGATCCTAATCCACACCACAGTTGATTATTTATTACCATGTTGTGTGGGGAGTACCCCCTAGATGAACAACTGTAAAGTTGATTATTACCCCACCATTGACTATCGTGTTGTCCAAATTCAGCCACTGTGTTGCAAAAATGGCAATATTCCCAATAAACGCTCCCTGCATTCCACTCCCACCCCATCTTTATAGTTTTCACAATGTTGCGGCAGAGCAGGGCAGAGACAGCTTGCAACCTCTGATCAGTCAATCTCCAATTGAAAGATGTGGACTGTTGGCAGACAAAATGAATTCCAATTCATTAGTTGCTTGATAAGTGTTCAATTTTCCTCAGCTTGTATCTAAATAGGATGCCGGTCATGGCGTAGTGTCTCTCCTCTTTCTCATTAGTATTTCCATTTGCAATTTACCTTCTGTGCGACGCCGTATGTTTTATACATCGCTGTGTTAGCCTCGACGATCCAGCCCCTGGAGTGTGCTAATAATGTCGCCTGGAGGTGCTGGGTCTAGTAGTGGCTTGATTAGTAAATATGATCATGTGAAAAGGCTGCATGGGGAAAAAAAACACCTGATAGCAGCTTTTGAAGGTAATAGTTGCACTTGGTGCGCTATGATTGATCTCACACTTCCTGCATGTCTATTGGGGTGTAAGAGTGAAGTATTTGATGTTCAAAATGTGCCCGTCCAGCAATTTCCAAGCAAGCCTCTTGATATTTGCTGTGGGTAATGATGTACTTGTTCTCCAGTAATTCCATTTTCCCTGCTTGATAAAATGTTTGAAGTTTCCAATAGTCCATGTCATTATTGTTGTTTTGCTGTTGCTGGGAACGGTGACCTTGATCATTGCTTTTCTTTGTGCAGTTCCCCCCATAAAAAATGGGTTCACAGACTTCTGAATATTTCAACAGCGGTCACATCTCCTTTTTAAAATAGATCTGACATCGTCATTAGTCACACTGAGATGTCTTAGATGTTTACCTACTTCAGTGTTACAAGGGATATAAAGAGCTTTACAGAGTTTTCACACAGAGATCACCTTTGGATAGGTTGTTTTGTGGTGGTGTCATTTGAAATTTTTACCCAAAGTGAAATTCAAAGCATGGGGGGGGGGGGACTTTGAGAAATTCTGACCAGAACCAAATATATATTGTGAAGACTAGTGACATTTCTCAGAACCCACACAAGCCTGTTGTCACTAGATCTCACCTGGAGTGAAATTTGAAGCAGATATGGAGCTTTTTCACCAGGTGAAATGTCAGAGGAACCTATGAGGGAAGCCAAATAATTGCCATATGCCTAGTGAAATTTCTCATGGGTTTGTCATTCCTCTAGGTGGTTAATGCGTAGTGCATTCAATGGTGCCTCTCTCAATCCTGTCATTCTGAAACTGCCAAGTAGATCTGCTGAGATCAGTGAGAATGGGACTTCTACTTCCAGAAAGCTTTGAAACTCTGTAACTATGGCCATGATCCAGCTGCTTCATTTGCATAAGTGACAGTTGGTTCCATGAGTAAAGGATTGGAAGCTGGCAAGAGACAGAAGACTCACAAACAAGTACGGATACTTAAGAAATTCAACAGAGTCCACATTCCAGAGCAAATGCACCAGAAGTGTAGCTGCCAAATTGATATACTTCTTTGAAATCCATACTCCTCCATAATTCTATGAAGTGATCTCAGGGTTGCCTTTTTTTTAACAGGTTCTAGCATGGATGTAGGCAACCTGATACCCTCTAGATGTTTTGGAGTACAACTCTCATAAACCCCAGCCAGCATGGCCAATGGTCAAGAATTATGGAGTTGTAGTCCAATAATCTGAAGGGCACCAGGTTACCTACCCCTATTTTAGTCATCTGGAACAGTTGGAAAGTGGCATGGCTCCTACTGCACAGGTTGAAAACTGGTTCAGAAATTCCCCAGGGAGCAATGATGTGCTGTCCCACTCAGAGACATTTCTGGCATGGCAGGAGCCACACTTTCTAGCAACTCCAGCTGGCTAGTACTGGTTAAAAGGACAGAAAAGAGTGGAAATGCCACTCTTCAACCACCTCCTGAATACTATTTTAAAATACTAAATCCACATAGATCTTTTTCAGAAACAAATCTGCATGGAAACAGGATATAAAAGATGTATGAATGAATACATGTGAATGGGACATGAACTGGATCCCAGCTGGTCCTTCCATCCCTGCAAATAAGGGGGCGGTATGAGAAAGATTAGGACAGCATGGCCTGGCTTCTCCCTGCTTCTTCCAATTTCCATTTCTTCCTGTTGCTACTCAATAACCCTACTCCACAAACCATGTCTTCCTGATACAAGCTGCTCACACTATGAACAGAAGTATCTTCATGTGTAGGCTAGGGCTATACTGAATCTCACCCAGCCGACCGCATTCACAGGATGAGAATCTGGGGAAGGGACATTTCTCCAAGTTTAAGAGGAAGACCAACCTTACCTTTAGCAGTAGTGGCAGGGGTGGTTTCTTGTTTAAAGCATTATTCTTTTGCTGACTGCCGTGCTGAAATAGTGGCAGCAATACAACTCTGCTCTCAAAAGCCTAGCTTCCATTTTCTTAAAACCAACATGACCCATATAGAGTGGTGTTCCAAGGCATTTGAGTGACAGGGAGACATGGTGGCCACCAGGGGACTGTGTGAGAGTAAGCAGAGATTATCACCATATGTCTGGGGTCTCCAATTGCTGAATGGTTAGTGAGCTTAATGGCTTAATGTGTCATCTGAT
This sequence comes from Anniella stebbinsi, assembly GCA_029215795.1. NCBI lineage: Eukaryota > Metazoa > Chordata > Lepidosauria > Squamata > Anniellidae > Anniella > Anniella stebbinsi. The sequence goes on from JARDYH010000004.1 coordinate 146,580,741, forward strand.
CAGGCCCAATGTTGCATTTCTTCAGTTAGTGGATTTTGTGTATGTGTGTGTGTTATGTATGTTCACTGTGTTTTCCTGATGATTGTTTATTTGTTTGTTTGTTTGTTTGTTTGTTTTTTGATCAACACAGGAAGAATCAATGGAAGCTGATCTGCCATTCCTTGAAGTTCAGGCAGGACTCCAGTCCAGAAATGCTTAAGTCATCTGTTTGTCAGTTTTTAATGTGCCAGAAGACTCTTTGCTGTTTCTGACCCAAAGGGAGTCCCTGTACTCTATAAATACTGCAAGATAGACAGAAGGTCAATTTGCAAACACCCTCATGACACCAAAGAAAGGGATGAAATTTCACCTGACAAACTTCTGTACAATGCAACCCTAAATAAGTTTTCTTCAAAAGAAGGTTTCACTGCATTTAGTAAGGCTTTCTCCCAGGTACTTGTGAAGAGGATTGCAGCCTAAGGCACTGTTCAGCTCAAGTGCAAATAACCTTAGCAAACCTTCGTTTGAGGGTCCAACTATAAAACAAAACTCTGGGCATGAAATTGCTGCTTGTTTACACCCAGCCTTCAGGTAAAGAAATTGTTGGATAAGAACATTCTCGTTCAGGGGAAAAAAATGATAGGGCAAATTCTCTGCTTAGGGTGTTGTGGTGTGTACCATTTCCTATGACTTGCGGTAGTCTCCAATGTAAATAATTAATATGCACAATGTCTACTGAGGTAGTATCAACACCACCATTCCTTGTTTTCCATAGTTCCCTGGCTAGTCCAGGATGCACCCTAATCTTCATATGGCCAGACACGGTAAGCAGGGTGGAGGATGGCAGAGATCTGTGAGGAAGGAAGTTCTAAAATCATATCACTGTGGCCCTTTCTACACCTATGGGTGTAGAGGGCCAGAGAGGCAGTGCCTACTTCTGGGTTTGTCACCCTAATGCACACTATTTGTGCAATGACCCGGGCTCCTCCCAGGTTGTCGCACGTTGTGGGGGCCATTTGTTTTTAAGCAAGAAAAGCACACGAGCACTCCAGTGAGAAACCGTAAGTTTTTTTAAAAAACCCAAAAAACCATGTGCAATCTGGCCCCTCTCCCTCCCCCCGCCATCCTGGGGATGGCGATTTTGCTTCCCCCCTTTCCTGATGTGGTGTGGCTCCGTGGCCATCGGTGCAACTGCGCTTACTCATGAGTAAGCGCGGCTGCACTGGGGCTGGCGGCCATATTCTTCCGTGGTCCCAGAAACTTCCCAGGACCGTGAAAGAATCAGGATTCTTCTGGTTCCAGGGAACCAGGAAAAATCTCATGCCCGCCCACCCCACCCCCGGTACTCCCTGTATGTCATGTGGCCTCACAGGGAGCAGCCGGGGTCCATCGCAGGCAAACTGCCTGGTGTGGAAAGGGCCTGTATCTGCTGAATGTCCAAATTTCCCTAATTCATTTCCAGCCTAAAAGATAGCCTAAGGCTTTTTGGAAAATGTGGCTTAACACACCGAACATCTATTGAGGAACAAAAGGAACATGTTCGCTACAATCTCTCGCTACAATAACTCTAACCCTGGGAGCATTTAGGGTGGACAAAAAATAGAACTCCCAGAAATCCCTGCCAGAATAGTCCAGAATGCTGGGAGCTGAAGTTCAAAACATCTGGAGTTCTGTTTACTGCCCACCCCTGATTTAAAGGGTATTACGACCATATATGTGTGTGATTAAGAAGATTGAATCCATGGCCTCCTATCCCTCAGGTTAACTGCCTACTCGCAACTGACAAGTCCCAGCTGTCAGTCCCAAGTGAGAGGGTGGTCCTTCCCTCCCCCACCCCCGATTCTCTCATGGAGGAGGGGCATCCCTCAAGACAGACAGCTCCTTAGGCCCATAACTCAAGCCTGCTAGATCACTTTGTTACAGCAGCTATTTCAGATTTCAGTGTGTGTGTGTGTGTGTGTGTGTGTGTGTGTGTGTATTTGGAGATATTTCTGTGAGGGGGAGAGGAAAAAATTAGCGGGTTCAAAAGGCCCATTTGTAGGTACATTCAAGGTTACATTGCAAAACCATAACCATGATATTTAATCCTTTGATGCCTAATTTATCCTTGATATCCCTTTTGTGATGGTGTCTATGTTTACAGTTATTCCAAGTAATTGTCCCTTCTGCTCATTATAGGACAATGTATCATTAGGTACAATTGTTGTATAAAAGAAACATTCTTTAAATAAAGAGTATTTAAAATGAAAATAATATGTTAGGCATATTTGTACGAATTGTTATCCCTCTCAAGAGGGACCTGCAATGAAATTTATCTATTTATTAAAATATTTATATCCCGCCCTATATCACAAGGATCTCAGAGCGGTGTACAGATAAAACCATGCATATAAAATAGAATAAATATACAATTCTAAAACAAATTAAACCATTAATATATTTAAACCAATACAACATTTTAAAACAGTAAAATCCAATTAAAACAAGACAGTGTGCAGACTGGTGGATTTAGCCATTAAAGGCTCTATTAAAAAGCCATGTGTTAACCTGGCGCCAAAATGAAGCCAGTGCCGGTGCCAGTTGGGCCTCCAGGGTGACGGTCGGGGTGTCACAACAGAGAAAGCCTTCACCCATGTACTACCATAGTGTATATCTCACATTGATGGGGCATGAAGAAGGGCTACTGCAATGGATCCCAGGTCTCAGACAGGCAGATATAGGCAGAGGTGCTCCCTCGAATATCGAGGTCCCAAGCTGTTTAGGGCTTTAAACATCATTACCAACACCTTGAATTCCGACCAGAAACGTATTGGCAGCCCGTACAATTCCTTTAAGGTCGGTGTTATATGGTCTCTATGATAGGGTGACCAGATAAAATCCAGGTCAGGGCTCATGTAACTTTAACAGTTGTAGAGACAAGGGAATTTCAGCCCATGTCATTTGTATGCAATTAGTTCCTGGTGAAATTCCCTCGTCATCACAACAGTTAAAGTTGCAGGGGCCCTGCCTTCTTTTGTACATGGTCACTCTAGTATAGTGCCTGCACCTTTAACTGTTGTGATGAAGAGGAAATATCACCAGGAACTAATTGCATACAAATGACTCTGGCTGAAATTCCCTTTTCTCTACAACTGTTAAAGTTACATGAGCCCTGACCTGGATTTTATCTGGTCACCCTACTCTATGAGATGTTCCAATCAGCAGTCTAGCTGCTGAATTTTGCACTAGCTGCAGCTTTCAAGTCGTCTTCAAGGGCAGCCCCACATAGAGTGCATGCAGTAGTCTAATCGGGAAGTTACCAGTGCATGTATTACTGTGGCTAGGTTATTTCTGTTCAGGAAAGGTTGTAGCTGGTGGATCAGCCGAAGCTGACCCCAAATACTCCAGGCCACGGAGTCCACCTGGACCTCCAGTGACAAGGATGGATCTAGGAATACTCCCAAGTTATGCACCTGCTCCTTCAGAGGGAGTGTAACCCTATCCAGAACAGGTCGCTTACCCAATTCCCAGACTTGGGAACCACTAACCAACAGAGCTTCCATCTTATCAGGATTCAGCTTCAGTTTATTAGCCCTCATCCAGCCCATTACAGCTCCAGGCATTGGTCCAGCACTTTCACCACCACAACTGACTCCAATGACAAAGAGAAATAGAGCTGAGTATCATCATCATACTGATGACACCCAACCCCAAAACCCCTAATGACCTCTCCCAGTGGCTTCATATAGATATTAAATAGCATGGGAATACAATAGAGCTCTGTGGCATGCCACAGCTCAATAGCCATGGGGTGGAACAAGAATTCCCCAATACCACTCTCTGGAATAGCCCTGCAAGTAGAAGAGGAGTCACTATAACATGGTGCCTCCTACTCCAATCTCACAGAGCTGATCCAGTAAGATACCATTATCAATGGTATCAAAAGCCACTGAGAGATCCCAGAAGATCAACAGGGTAGCTAGCACTCCCCCTGTTTGTCATATTTCGCTTGGTTCTTTTCTGGGAAACCAGCCAATACACTTATCTTAGGAACGTACAGGAATAAAGCCAGCAGACACACTGAAGGTATTATTATTATTATTATTAACCCTGGTAGTAAGTGAGGTGCTGGAATCTTTAACACACAGAGCCCAAATGCAAGTTCCAAAATCCCCAGTTCAGTGTTTAATGCGAAAGTCCACAGTCAAGGGCCAGCCAGAGAGACCACAAGTCCAAGTCCAGAATCCAGGGTCAAGTCAAGTAGTCAGAAAGTCCAAAAGCCAAAGTCCAGAGTTAAGGTTCAAGCCAGATAGTCAGGAAGTCCAATTGCCAAAATCTAGAGTCAAGGTTCAAGCTAGGTAGTCAGTCCACGATCTATGAGCTGGAAGCAGGCAGGAATGCTAGAAGCCATCTACGTCAGTTGTTTCCAGCAAAAGCACTGCCTCCCCCCCCCCTTTGGGCCTTTTATGCCTCGCCTGAGCCTGTACTCACCCTTCCTCAGCTGTCCCATATTACTGAAGCAATCTCATTTAAGGCTCACGTCTGCTGTGTTGTGTTTCTGTAATCTCAAACTCCGTCTTGTTGGTTGAATCTGCTCTGCACGCTTCAGACGCCGCCTCTGCTGAGGAGTCAAAGGATGAACTTCTTTGGGCCCAGAATCTTCCTTGTTGAAGACAGGGGGTGGAAGAGGGTGGCTTTCCTGAGTCTTTTCTGAGGAACCGCCCTGTCCCTCCTACTCCTCTGGTAAGTCCTGGGGAACAGGCGAAGCTGCAGTCTCTGAAACTTCTTCTTCCTCCTCAGAGGAAGATTCCTCAGATGGAGCCATGACACTGTTGTTCACCTGGAATAGGTCATTGGTCAGAGCAACCAAGGCTGTTTCTGTGTCGTGCCGTGGCCTGAAACCAGACTGAAATAGGTCCAGATAATCCGTTTCTTCCAAGAGCTTCTGAAGCTGCCCAGCAATCACATGCCTAAGCATCTGGCCCCAAAAGGGGATATTAGCAATGAGGTGGTAGTTCTCACATACCTCTGGGTCCAGGGAGGTCCTCTTCAGGAGAGGGTGCACTACAGACTCTTTCAAGGCAGCAGGCACCATGCCCTGACAGAGTGAGGCATTTACCACCCCCTGGACCCACCCAATCAATCCACCTCTGCTAGATTGTATTAGCCAAGATGGGCAAGGGTCAAGCTTAGAAGTGGTGGGACAGACTGATTCAAGTGTCTTGTCCACATCATCAGGCCGCAACAACTGGAACTGATCCCAGGAAACATGACCAGATGGAGCACTGGACGTCTCGCCAGGCTCTGCAAGAACTGTGGCAGCAAGTTCTGAGCGAATACGAGAAACTTCCTCCTCGAAGTGACTAGCAAATTTATTACAGCAGATGACCGCGGGTTCCAATCCTGGTTTCTCTAAACCTGAGCTTGGGCCCAGGAACAGAACAGGAGGCTCTTAATGTTGCAGAGTGGGATGTCCCTTTTCAGGATACTCTAGTCCATTCCCCATTCCATTATCTTTTTATTTCTCCCTTCTCAGAATAGTCAAACAGTATTCTGCAGCCATTGATCATGCTCAGTCTTCATCGGGCTTGGTTTATTGGGGAGGGGGTTCCTCAAGCCTGCTGATACCTGCTTCTTTCCACAGATGATGCCATTTCAGCTATATGAGGACCAACACTGGAAGAACTGAGTTCGCTATTTGTATATTAATAACCAAAAATAGGTAGCATTATCATCTACGCAGGGGAAACGGTTGCCTTTTCGGGAATGAAAGTGGATTTACACCTTTGGCAACCAGAGCTATGATGGTAATGTGTGATCTAAGACACACAAGTTATTGAAAGCAGGGCTGTGCACAGCCCACCCCACCCCCACCCCCACCCCCCGATTAAATGCAGAGGCCAATTCAGGGCTTCCCAATCAGTCCCAATTCAACATACCTCAGTCCTGGGCTGCCTTGTTTCGGATTTGGGCTGAGGCAGGCCAGATTGGACTGCTTCGACTCAGATCCGGACTTCGGGACTGAGGCAAAGCACAGCCCTAATTGAAAGCAATACAGTGTGAGTGGACAGTACTGATACTCAGATACACATTCCAATTCCCCTGTAGTGCTTGATCCATGCCTGGAAATTTTGCTTATATGTGTGAGGGATAGTAGCTCTTAGGGACTGTAGCTCAGTGGTACCTGGGATCTTTGCATGCAGAAGGTCCCAGGTTCAATCCCCGGCATCTCCAGGTAGGACAGGGTGGGGGGTAACAAACTCCAGTTTGAAGCCCTGGAGAACTGTTGTCAGGCAGGTTTGACAAGACTGGGCTAGATGGCTGACTCAGTACAAGGCAGCTTCCTATGTTTGTGTGTGTAAGTGTCTTTAGTTGGATTGGAGCAGCAGTGTGCAAAATCAGTGCATTAGTCAAAAATATAGGTGCTCCGGGGGTGGAATAATCACATTTGTCTTAAGTACAGGGGAAAGAGGAAACTGACCCCTCCCTCAATGGCACCTGTCTCTCTGATGCAGGAGCTTTGTAAAGGAGAGATTTTGCTGCCTTCAGGTTTTAATTTCAACAAGCACGTCCCTAAATATGAAGTACAAAAGAAAGAAACAGCCAATTTAAATAAAATGTCATTTCAAGGCTGGCAGTTTTCTATTGGCACATGCAGAAATTAAGCAAAAGAAGGATCCTGAAAGTGAACAGAAACAAGCCGTAAGCCACTTCCTATATTTGATGTTGAGCCACAAAATGGGGAAATTGGGGGGGGGGGTATATTCTGTCTCTCTTTTACATGTTGCTAGCAACCTTTAAAGTTTCACTGTTCTTTATTCATTATGAAAGAGCCAACATGAAAGAGTCAAAATTTCCCTAGGAGGAAGCACAGTATTTGTTTTGCCATTACGAAAGAGAATATAGATGCTGTGCCAGCTGCAGCAATAGCTTCATGTAGACAGGCGTGAATGAAAGCAAGACTTGAACAGGCAAGGCTAGAGCTGTTGTTGTGATATTCCACTCCAAGCAATGGATGCTCAAAATCTCCCTGAACAACGGAGAGTCACATTTGGGACCTACTATCTTATCTCTTTGGAACATGACTCTGAAAAAAGCAAATATGTGATTTTTGATGTGATACATTTTTGGTGGTTGTTCCGATTGTCCATCATTGTGACATAGTCCCATGTATAATTGGTCTACTTGTGCATCATTCCCTATTCAGAAGCACAAAACTCAGGTCAGTCTGAAACATTTGTATAAAATGTTCAAAACTGCATGCATCATGATTCTGTAATAGATTTAATCATGCAAAATCATGCACATTGTCACTGGCCAGATTTACACGTCGTCCTCGATGCACCCTCCCTGTGCCACAAGCCGCTTTGGAGCACTGCACTTCGTCTAGTGTGGCTCAAGCCTCGGAGGCTCTGCCCGCGCTCTCGCCGCCGCTGCCCTTTCATCCCGGCCGGTCCCAGGGAGGGAGGAGGGAGGAGGGAGGAGGGAGGGTTGTAAACAAAAGCTAGCAATTGGAAATCCTTCTCCCAATCACTGGCTTTTGTTTACAACCCTCCCCCCTCCCTGGGACACAGCAGCGCGGGTGCAAGCAGAGCCTTCGAGGCTTGAGCCACACTAGATGAAGTGCAGAGCTCCAAAGCGGCTTGTGGCGCAGGGAGGGCGCATCAAGGACAACGTGTAGATCCTGCCACTGTGTGTTTTGTTAATGTGCACCCCCAAAAAATCAATTCACAAACCTGTTTTGATGTTTGATTCAAAGGTGGAAAATCTCAGATAGCTATAGTATCCCTATTCTCTATTCCAGGCAAATTTCAAGCAGCAAAGCTGCATTCTACCATGGATGTATAAGCTGATGTGCAGTTAAAGCAACTCTGTACATCACACACTGCAGTAAGTCACATCTGCTTAGAAAGGTGTCTGCACTTTGGAACTGGGAACACAAAATGCCATTAAAATTGCAGGTAACAATATACATGGAGTGTTCATCAGTAAGCTGGATTCTACATAGAAAAAAAGCCCACAACCTCTGACCTTCTGTTGTTAAGGAATGTCCAAAACATTCAGTGTGTGTGTGTAGGACAGGGGAGCTATTTAGGGAAATAAAGGTACAGGCTTCATACATTCTTACATTTGTTTTATGTTAACTTTGGTGTTAGGTTTTTCTTAATGTGGTTGTCCTCCTGATCAACACAAGCAGCCTCTCCACTTTTAGCAACATACTATTTTAAATATGTCTCACAAGTAGAGTCATCAGGTACTTCCAGATGGAGGACTCTTAGCATTGCCAAGTAGAAGGCATTGTGCTTGTATTCCATCTTTTTCTATTTGATGGATTTTTCTGCAAGAAAAAAAGATTGAAGAAGGGGTGGGAAAACACAGGGTGAGTGGAAGACAATGGCCAGATCTACACTCAGCAGGATGTAACACTATGAAAGTTATTTGAAAGCAGTATATGGAATGTGTTATGGACCCCAACAGTTGTCAGTGCACTTCAACACTGTTATGAAACAGTAGTGTAGATCCTGCCTATGTCATCTGTGGAAAAACACACACACCCCGGGTAAAATTCTGCAAAAGAGGGATGGTGATGGTGCAATAAAATCCTCAAAAGGAAACACCAATATTTTTAATTTAAAATTAGTAGTAGTACTAATAAAGGGGAAAACACCGAAATGATATTTTTAAAAAACCACCCAAAAGTATCAAAAACATCTGTTTATAGCTATTATTAACACATTCCAGCCTCATACTAGTGCTGTGATGAAAATTTCAACCATTCCATTTTTGGCATTTTATGGGGGTGGGGGAACGAACACTCAGGCAAGAGAGGCTTGGAGAGGTGAGAATTTTGGAGAATCTTCTCCTTGTGGAGGGGAACAGGTTTCCTATATACCTTTTTAAAATGTAGCCAGTTGTTGAGGGGGTCTTCTTTCTTTCTTTCTTTCTTTCTTTCTTTCTTTCATTTTTTTTAAAAAAAACACCTCCGCATTTTCAGGAGCCCAAGATTGCTTATTGGATGCCTATTGTAGAGGGGAGGTCACATGGTCCCCAATAGGCAGTCACTTAGAACTGCTGGGCTCCTCCAAATGCTGGAGGAAGGGGATGTTGTTATTTTGAAAAACTAAAAAATAGGAAGAAGGGCCTTGAGCAATCAGCTACACTTAAAAAAAGCATGTGGAAACCCTGTCCCTCTCCCCAAGGAGATAACTCTGCAGATTCCCCCCCCCCCCCGCCTCCAAAGAGGCAGAAAAAACAATGTCCCTTCCACAGGAAGAAAGTTCCTGAAAACAGAGGCCACGTTTCAGCTCATACAATAAATTCCTAGAGAACCAACATACAATATCACCTCCTAACCATAATTCGTACTAGGGATGCGCACGCCCGAAAATATCGTATTTTATCGTTATCGGAATTTCAGACCAAAAAAATTGTCTCTGATTATATCGTAGGTTAATCATATCACATTCACGATAATGATCGGAAATCCGATATTTTAATTTGCAGCCCCATTGGGTCCTATAAAGTTGGATTGTTTTAGAAAAAATGCCTATAACGTCTGTATTTTCAAAGTTACAGACTTGAAACTTGGTCACAATGTATATGGGGTATGCCTAAGTATGTGTATGAAGTTTGAGATCAATCCCTCCATCCCTTGATTTTATATTAATTTATTAAAGAACGTTTAAGGTCTGACAGGTCAGAATGACAGCTCGCCACGTGCGTTCACTCAGACCTGTCAAAAAGTTACACGATCTTTCAAAAATTCATATAAAATCGAGGGTTGGAGAGATTGATCTCAAATTTCATACACATACTTAGGCATACCACATAAGCACTGTGACCAAATTTCAAGCTTCCAACTTTTAAAATTCGAAAGTTATAGGTTTATTTATATGGCAGTCCGATAATCCGATATAATCGGGTTGAACATTTTCGGATCAGATATTTATCGGAGGTTTTTCTATCGTATCATTATCATTATTTGGATGTCCGATAATGACCTTATCATATCATTATCAGACATTTTAACAATACAATACACATCCCTAATTCGTACCATTCTTGGGTTCTTCAATAAAATGGTGTTGCCATTTAATAATCCAAGATTACGAACCAGCAGGACAAAAATATCCATTGCTGACAAATCCTTTAGAAACAGTGCAATATTCAATTGTGTTGGAATATTCCAGTACTGTTTAACTGCATGAAAGTACCTGAAGTCCTGCATTTTCAGCTGAGATTCACATACTACTTTCAATTTGAATGAATGCGTATATACTCTTCATGAATGTGAAACAGCCAATTTGTTTCATTTATCTTGCCTCCTCACCTACCTCCATTTTCTCTGACTAAGGGGAAAAACAGAACAGCATTGAAAGGTTGTCTGCTGCTATGCCACCTCACCCGCATCAAGGTGGTGGACTATTTTAAAAACCATGATGTCAAATGAATGTCTGCTGATATATCCATGTGCCTAGCAGGAGGGCAATCTATGGAAACCAGAAACTTCTGCACAAGTCTGTACCTGACAATGCATTCTAAATTAATTCTGTAAAGGAAGGTCAAGTACTAAAGCTTTGCTATAGCGTTGAGGATCATGAAAACATGCTGAAGCTTCATTCCTTTCTTTGTCCTTTGCCAAATATCTGACATCTTTAGTACAAGCCAGCTCATAAAAGGAGGGATGAGTGGTTTTCCATGGTTATCTAATTCAAATGCAAATAGTTCCTAAAAGCACAAAAGGCTTTATTTATTTATTTATTTATCAGAATCATCTTCTGGGTTAAAAACACACACACTCAAAACAAGCAAATTATAAGGTGAATTTGGAGGGTTGCATTTCTGTAAAAGGACTATAGGATTTCAAGAGGTCAAAAGAGATTAGTGGAATTTTCCAGTACCAGAAACAGTGCTATGTTGCTATCAAGGGCTTTCTGAAAATAAATTTTAAGGCCCTTTCTGAGGGCTCTTCTTAGGTCAAATATTTGTAAATATTCCCATTATTATTGTTGTTGTTATTATTATTGTATGTTTTGGGAAAGGAGGCATCTCCACAATGTAATGTATATTTAAATGTATCTTTCCAAATCCAGAGATCATTGGTATTCTGATAAATCCACCTGTTATAATTGATGTTCAAATGTTGTCCATGTGAGAAAACCTTGCCACACAAGATGTTTTATAAATAATAATAATAATAATAATAATAATAATAATTTTTTACCCGCCTCTCCCTCCAGATCGAGGCAGGGAACAACATCAAGCATAAAATACACAAACTGATTAAAAGCACATAAAACCAATACATCAGTAAAATACCAATAAAACACCAATAAAACATTTAAAATTCATCTGGGTAGGCCTGCCGGAAGAGATCAGTTTTTATAGCTCTTTTAAATTCTTGAAGACTGGTGAGTTGGCGGATCTCTCCTGGCAGGTCATTCCACAATCTGGGAGCGGCAGAAGAGAAGGTCCTTTTAAAAAACATATTCCTTCTTTGTTTAGTCGGGTTACCACCTGTCTTGTGATTTAATCTGGAGGATCCTAATGAAGCTGCAAACGAAAACGGAAAAAGGTAAAGTGGAGTAGGTGTGCGCTAGAGCACCAGAGGAATGTTTCTTCAATTGCAGCCTTATTGAATCCCTTCATTGGGTGTCTAAAAATGGAAATAAACAGCCCACAAAATGAAAATCGCAGATGATACTAAATTTGAAGTAATTAAGAACACTAATGAGGTTAGGAGCAGAGAAAATAAGAACTTGGGGAAATCTTTGTAACAAACACAGTTAAGGTGTGATAACCTAAAGCAAACACTTCTGGGAACATTCTCTTTTCCCAACCCTAGAAATTACAGAATTGTCAAAGCTCAGTCATATTTGCTTTCCACAGAACTATTCACAATGATCAAGTTCAAGAATTTACCCCATTGATAGCCTGCCATTTTCCAAGAAGATCAAAGCAGTCTATGTGAAACCAACTCATTCATTTCCCAAACACGCTTATGGTATTTTCCCCAGCTAGATCCCTTTAAATAGAGCATACAGAATGTCCCAGGTCTGATCCTTAGCATCTCCAAGTAGGGCAGGAAAAGCTCCTGCCTGAAACCTGCTCCCAGTCAGTGTTGACAATACTGGGCTAAATGGACCAAGTATCTGACTCAGTATAAGGCAGCTTCCTCTGTTCCTAAATTTCCTATTGCAATTGGACTGAACACAACTCCCTCCTCAATGCATTCCTTCTTCATTCCTGCTTAGTAATGGATAAAGTCCTCTCAGCTCAATTTGCAAATGGGCTCAAAGGTGCCCTCTACAATCAATCCCTTCCACCAAAGCTTACTTGTGGCAAAAGCTGTGATCACAGGTAGGGAGGCCCTCTCTGCATGGAATCCATTCTTCCCTGGCAAACATCTGGGACAGTGAAAGAACAGAAATCCAGAACCAGGGACATTAAAATATGTAGACCTCCAGGTTGCCTGTTGCCAGGCTGTCGGAGTTCCTTCTCTGACCTGGATCCCCAGAGCAACTCTTTAAGGATCTCTGCCTCCTTAAGAGTTCCACCTTCCTTCTTTTGCCTTTCCACATGGGGTTTAGGCTGAAGTGAACACAACCATTTACTACTGAATTAAAACAAGCACATTACAATTAAAGTTATTTAGTCAATAGAGCTGAGTGATACAAAAGGCATTAAATTACTTCTCTCAAGGATACCTTCTCTCTCAACAGAAAACTCCAGTTCTCTAAGGCCTGACTTTATTACCTTCCCTCTGATAAGCATTGCTGGGCACTCCTTTGAAAGCCCCAAAGCCTTTAAGACAGGGGTGCATAATCTTGGGCCTACGGGCCAAATTCAGCCAGCTAGGGGTCTCAATACATCCCTGCAGGGTTTATTGAATGGCTGTTTTGGGGAGAGCCCATATTGCTTGGCCTGTGCCCCAGAATAAGGTAATCAAATGTAAATGACAGTTATATTCAGCCGGGACATATGTGGCCTCACCCTTGCTTCTTCTCCACAGTAGAAAAAGGCCCATGCTTCCCCCCCCCCTCTTTTTTTTTATGAACACCTCCAACTCTGTCTGTAATGTTGTTGAGAAGCACAGCTTTTCCTGGCAGGACAGATTGCCCTCTGCAACACAATCCTTTCCTGTTCGATGCAACCCAAGCCTGACTACATTCTTAAAGTAGTTTGATTTTTCTTCTTGTCCCAATCTCAGTGCCGTGCTATCGGACACAGATCTAGCTCCCGTGGGATTCAATCCATGCTGAAACTGCACAGAGAACTGATTGAACTGCTGAATCAGACTGTAATCAATCTTACATCCTACTGATATCCTTTTGTATTTTCTCTTTGATCACAGCCTAATGGGAAACATAGCACTTTAAGGAATAATGAAGTTTCCTCTAATTGCATCCATGCTGAAAGGCCTCCAGGACTACTTTTTGTTGCTTCTGATGAAATAGTTGGAAGTAAGCTCAGGCTCACATGCTGAATATTACTGCACCATTGTTGCTAGTACATAATTGGGCTGCAAATTTAATCGAGTAATCAGTAACATCAGCTGATTAAACCCCCTTGTAATCAACTAAAATATGTCCCTTGTAAAGCAGAAGATATATATATATATATATATATATATATATATTATATACACACACACACACACACACTTTTGCAAGAAGGTGGTAAGTACTACCTTAAAATACACATTCCCCTTCTCTTTCACACAGTTTAAACCTGCTTCTCTAAATGAGCTATTTATAGTACTCTCATGGCTGGCCACTCACAGAAGTTTGTGTATCTGTTTAACAACATTAGTATCAGCCAGGACATTTCCCGCCATCCCCCACCCCACTTATTCCATTTTAAAATAGATCTAACAAAAGCTGGAATAAACCCTAATGGTGTGAAATTGGAAGTGTGTAAAGTTGAGGTTGCACTATGAACTTGCCGAGGGAGAAGTTTCCTGTGTCTGCTATTGAGGCGGAAGAGGGTAAAATGCCTCCCTGCAACAAAGGGAGGCACTCTGATACCCCACCCCACCAAGAGCATCCCTTTCAGTTCAATGTGGCTTCCTCCCAAGTAAGTTACAGACTTACAATGCAATCTTATGTCTTCTCAGAAGTAAGTTCCATTTTGTTCAATGGGACTTACTCCCAATTAAGTGTGCCTAGAGTTGCAGACTTAAAGCACAGTTTTATGTCTACTCAGAAGTAAGTCCTGCGAAGAAACAGTACAGCACAAGGGGTTCGTCAGCCGAGCGTTTTATCTCATGTTCGCTACTGGCCACTTCTGGATGTGCGTGCATCCTTTAGACAATGGCGTCCACCTCCCATTCCTTCTGCTCTTGTTTCTGTAGGAAAAATAGACCCCTTTTAATGACTTCTTTTAAACTGGAATGTGCCACGATCTCCTGCTTTGTGCAGGAAAAGTGGCATTATAGAAACAACCTCTGAATGTGCCACATGTTCTTTGTTTACTTCCTCTTTGCCGGCTGGAAACAATGAGGAAGTAATGAGGGACAAAAGCAGGGGAAGCAATAGGAAGGAAATGTGATTCCTCCCCCCCCCACCCGTGTGATGATACTCCAAGTTAACCTAGAAAAATAAGCTTTCCCTTCCTCACTGTTGCATATACCAGGGAAGGAGGGAGGCACTTCCTTGATTCAAACCTTTAAAGGAGCCCTGGGGAAACAGCAGGATCTTCAGCCTTGTTGCCCCTCCCCTCCCATGTAATCAGCTCATATCAATTGCACCAAAGAACCAGGAAGCAAAACAGCCCCTGGTAAATAATGGAATTTCCCTTAATGGAGGGACGCTCAATGTCTCTTTGAAGGTGATGCCAGCAACAACATATGTGAGCATTATCTCATATCAACGAGAATATAGTTCTTGATTCTTGATGAAACAAAAGACATCTGTCCATCTGTGAAACATGGATGGAATAGATTCATTTGTCCCTGCTTTTAGCTGTGAGCTAGATAAAGTGATATTGGCTTCATGAGCAACTCCAGGGCCAGATCTACACCAAGCAGGATATAACACTTTAGAAATGCTTTGAAAACAGTATATGGAATCTGTCCTGGGTGCCAACAGCTGTCAATACCATTATAAACATTTTAAAGCACTAGTGTAGATCCTGCCCTGGTCTATTTCACCCATTATCCCTGTGCAATATCAATCCCAACACATGACATGAAGCAGCTGCTCCCGTCCTTGGCCTTGGAAAATAACATGTCCTGCATCTGAATCCTTCTAATCCCAAACCCAAGAGCAAGATGTAATGGGAAAAAGGTAGGGGTGTGAAATGGATCAGGTCCGATCCACAATCCGGACCCGATCTGGCCGGGATCGGAAAAATTAAACAATTCTGATCACCTACACCTGGATAGGCCGATCCAATCCAATCCGATCTGAAAAGGACCCGATCTGGATTGGATTGGATCGGAGGATCGGACCCCCTCCCCCACTCGCGCTCGCGGATGGCCCTGGCAGGTAAGGAGCACGAATGTGGGGAGGGGGCTTACCTGTCGGGGCCGTCTGCTTCCATCCGTTTCCACCCGCGGGTGGAAGCAGATAGAAGCGGACAGCCCTGGCAGGTAAGGAGGAGTGCGAGGGGGGCTTACTTGCCAGGCCCATCCGCTGGATGGCCCCAGCAGGTCAGGTGGAGTGCGAGGGGGGCTTACCTGTCAGGGCCGTCTGCTTCCATCTGCTGCCGCCCACGGGTAGCAGCAGATGGAAGCGGACTGCCCCAGCAGGTAAGGAGGATCGTGAGGAAGGAGGGAGCTTACCTGCTGGGGCCATCCGCTGCCATCCGCGGGCGCCCATGGGCGCCTGCGGACAACAGCGGACAGCCCCGGCAAATAAGGAGTGCGAGGGAGAGGAGGGTGCTTAACTGCTGGGGCCATCCGCTGCGGACGGCCCTGGCAGGTAAGAAGAGCGAGGGGGAGGGACAGGGAGGGGGGAGTTAGGCCCCCACTCAACCCCCTCTGCCATTTTCCCCATAGACTTGCATTGAGGGAAAGCTTTCTTCCCCCCAATACAAGCCTATGCGAAAATGGCTGCCGATCCTAAAATCGGACATCTGATTTTTGGATCGGGATCGGGTCCAATCCAATTCAGGGGACCTCCAATTTTGTTCCGATCCGGAACAAAATTGGCGGTCCCGATCTGGGTCCCGATCCGATCCGGGGGGTCCGTGCATATCCCTAGAAAAAAGCTCATCTCTTGTAGCTCAGTGTTAAAGCACCTCCTTTGCATGTAGAAAGTCCCAAGGTCAAACTTCGCATCTCCAGGAAGGGCTATGAAGAAATGTTGCCTGAAATCCTGGGGAGCAGCTGCCAGTCAATGTTGACAATACTGGGCTAGATAATCCAATGGTTCAACTCAGTATACAGCAGCTTCCTATGTTCCACTATGTTCCTCCTTATCTCTCTCTCTAGAGTCGCCTAAGTAACTTTGTCTCTGAAATTAATAATACTGATGCATTTATGTCAATGGAGAATTTTTCTTCTTTTAACACATGAGTGGGGAGGAGGGATTTCAGGAAGCTAATGTGTGTGCGAAGGGGGGCAGTTTACTCTTCCTCTCCTGTTGTGCAGGACCCAATCCAAATGGAGACTCTGTGCACTTAGTCTAGAGCAAAAAAAGAGAAAAAAAGATTATCCTTACTTGCATGCTGAGCAATTAACGGAACATGTAGTTTGACACTTGAACAAAGGCATTTGTTCCATGCAAAATTGCTGAAGTACAATTCATCAAGAGATTCAACACTATTTCCTATGGTTTTAATAACAAAGGTGTGTGTATTTTAATCACACTATGTATGTTAATTGGCTTACCATGGCAATGATGATCATTTTATCACCCAACAATGTTTTGTGAATGGCAGCTCTTTGGGTAATTATCACTGTCTTCACTTTCAGCATTTCAATTACTTCTGGCAACACAGTTTACACCCATTCCTCAGGACATGCATGCAAATTGGCCAATTGGAGGTTAACACTTTATGTATTTGATGTCATGAACAGCGTCCACAAAAGCTTTTTCCAAAATAAATGTGTAAATCATTAAGGTGCTACAAGACTCTTTATCGGTTGGTGCAGTGGAACAAAAGGGCTATCTCTCTGGAAATTCTATCCATAATAGTCTCCAATGCTTTAGGACAGGGGTGGGCAACTTGTGGCCAGGCAGATGTTTTGACCTACAGCTCCCATCAGCCTTATACAGCATAACCAGTTGCAAGAGAAGATGGGAGTGGTGGGCCAAAACATCTGGAAGGCCCCAAATTGCAATAGGGGACAATGTTCCAGAAGCAAAGATCTATAAGGGTGATTATGGGATTGCTTCCTATCAAATAAGGAAACTTGTATAATCATTGTCATTGGGGAAAATTGATCTTGGTAAATTCAATTACAAACTGATCTGCTCTGCAGATCTAAGACAAATGTGCAAATTGGCACTTCGTTATCTACCAGCCTTTCACACTTACTGGATGTTCTGACATAATTCTTTGAAGCTTTGACATAATTCTTTGAATATTTTATAAATATATATATATATATATATATATCAAAAATTGTTTAAAAATGCACATTTTGAGGGGGTGGGAATCTGCACACACATACTTTTCCATTCATTTTTGCTCAGGGTTTACCCTGTTCTCAACTTCTGGATCAAACACATTGTCAGACGCAACCTGTGGTCAAAGGGATCCATCACCCCTACATTTTCCCCCTGGTTTGCATCCGTGGTTTCCCCCTCCATTTCCTTAGTGAGTCAAACACTGGGCACTTTCACTTCTGTATGTTCTTGCGCCCATGTATCTTTTCACTTGTCTCATTACTATTCCGGCGAAATCTCCCACCCCGCCTCCTATGTTCTCCTTCCCCCTGCAAACATATATATATATATATATATATATATATATATATATTAGGGTGACCAGATCGCCCTGGGTTTCCCGGTCCTAACCGGAAAAACTGGGGTGAACTGGGCTGACAGGGGGGCAGCGGGGGCAAACCGGGGAAAGGGTTAGCTCTCCTCCCACCCTAAAATGCCCACGCAGCTCCACATTTACCAGCCTCAGCAGGAAACAAGTGCTCAGCGTTAGGGAGCATCAACAAATTCCTTGTCGGGTGGCTAACTGCTTTAGCCACCAGACAAGGAATTTGTTGACGCTCCCTAACGCTGAGCACTTGTTTCCTGCCGAGGCCGGGGAGCAGCACGGGCATTTTAAAGCAGGCTCTTCCTCCTCCTGCTGCTGCTGCTGCTGCTGCTGCTGTTCCTGTTCCTCAGTCACCTCCAGGGAGCCCAGGAGCAGGGCAAGAAGGGTGAGGGGGCTGCAGGGGATCACATTGCAGTGGATGAGATCGGCAGTGGCAGCGGAGGACCTGGTAGGTCCGGGCTGGGTTTTTTGGGGGGTGGGTGGCTTGGTGGGGGGAGGTTGTTTCAGGTGGTGTGTGTGTGTGTGCTTGTTGGCCGCATGGCGGGCAGCCTTTTTAATTTTTTTATTTTATATTGGGGGGGCTGCTTTGGTGGGGTGGCCATTTTGGACCGGGATTTTGCTTTCCAAAATCTGGTCACCCTAATATATTGTGCAAATACAACAGTAGGGCAGCCAGAAACTGTGCAATTATGGTAAAACAACACACTACGCTTTCCCCTAATGTCATATTAAACAAGATAAGTGAAGAAAAAGTATTACAGTTTTTGGAGAAGTTTGTGGTCAATGGTGACATGGCAAGGGGAAGCCAACATTGTTCTGGTCAGGAAATATAGACATGCCGACTCAGGGCTAAGAACGATAGAGTTGAATGGAACTGAGTCCCAGGCATGGGTGGTGGCAGCCTCGCTCGCATTCTCTGTGGGAAGTTCACGTCCCCTCCTCCCCACTTCATGCTCCAGCAATTGAGCAGAGAACCACCCCACCCTCCTCTTTTGTCAGCAAGACCACCCTTCGACACACACACACTCAACAAAAAAAATGTGACGGTCTGATATAGCGCAAAAACAGCAATACACAGGAGGGAGGATCGGCTTTATTGCGCATGGAGGGGGGAACTGGACTTTCCCTGCTGCAAAATAAGATGGAATATGGAGGGGAAGAGGTGAGATGAGTACAGGAAAGGGATGATGTCATGTGAGTACCGCACTGCAAAAACACATGCCAGGCATGGTGAGAGCGTGATAAATCGCTGGTGTGATGGAGCTCAAAGTCTGTACATTTCCGAGCTTGCAATGTCATTCGCGGATGGAAAACAAAAATTAAACACCATGTGTATATTTGAAAAAAATGTGCATGAAAAATGTGCGCTTTTGAAAAAACCTGCACCAATACACTTTAATCAAAGGGAGAAGGATGCGTTCACTTCAAAATACATACAGCTAAGGTGAACGTTTGGGAAAATATGCATGAAAGTATGCCCAGATTTTCACGCGAAAAGGGGAGAGAAAAAACAAACAAACAAAGCTTGCAATCATATGGACTCGGGTCAGAACGAGCTTCAAGATAGAATTTAAAGAAGTTTGGCAAGCTCAAGTATTGCTGATTCATACAATATTTTGTTTGTTTATTTTTAGTTAAATATGCAGATAGCTGCGGAAAGGGAACAGAACAAACAACACACATAAAAGTGATATAGTCTTGAAATAGATTGATTTGTCCATTCCTAGTCACTGTTATCATTACTATCTGAAGCTGTGTGCCTGTAATGTAGGCTGACCATATGAAAAGGAGGACAGGGCTCATGTAACTTTAACTGTTGTAGAGAAAAGGGAATTTCAGCCAGTGTCATTTGTATGAAATTAGTTCCTGGTGAAATTGCCTCTTTATCACAACAGTTAAAGTTGCAGGGGCCCTGCCTTCTTTTGTATATGGTCACTCTAGTATAGCGCCTGCACCTTTAACTGTTGTGATGAAGAGGGAATTTCACCAGGGACTAATTGCATACAAATAACACTGGCTGAAATTCCCTTTTCTCTACAACTGTTAAAGTTACATGATCCCTGTCCTCCTTTTCATATGGTCAGGCTATGTAATGAATCTGAGTCACTCTCATATATATATATATATATATATATATATGTGTGTGTGTGTGTGTTCAGAACAGTGGAACAAGAAAGAATCTTGGTCTTCGAGTATCATTACCACTCGTACGGACCCTATCAGGTAGGTCAGTGTTATTCTCCCAGTACTGCAGAAGATGAGGGCGTGAAGCAGAGACTGAGTGTTTTGCCGAAGTCCAGGTAGTGAGTCGCCTAAGTCTGCATACCTCCTGGTTCACAGCTCAGTCACTTAGACTGTATTCATTTATTTATTTAGAATATTTTTACCCTGCTCTTCAGCAAAAAAAGTGGCTACCAAAATGGCTTATAAAGATTAACAGTCCCTGATCTCAGGCCTACAATCTAAAAGACACGACACAAAAGGAAAAGGGATCGGAGCAAGGAGAGAAAAAACAAAAAGGCAGGCACCATTTTTAAGGTGCTCTTTCTGGCAGGGACGGGTGAAATGAGTTCCTTGAAGCCGTTCCTTTGCTAGCCAATGTATGGGGCTAGATTGTACTCCCCCTTGCAATGATGGTTTTCATGGGAGGCGTGGCCGGGGAGTAGTTTCCCTGAGGACCTTGGTCCTCACCCCAATGGATAGATTGCAGCAGATTGAGCCTGGTTGTGTAATTAATGAAAACAAAAGAAAGGTGATTGGCTTTTCGTTTGGAGTAATGAAGAGGCTCACTTGGGAGAACGGGTTCCTTTCCTTGTTCAAGACTCAACAGGCATGTCTATTACTTTCAAAAATATTTTGAAATATCTATACTCTTGCCTTTTCTTTCTTGCTGACCTGTTCAACATATAAGCTCGGGGATATTGCTTCCATGTAAGTCATCCTTCCCATCAGGTGCATTTTATTGTGCTCTTGCTGATACTTTTGACTTTTAATATCTTTTCCACCCTCCCCCTTTATCTCCTCTGCCATTGATTAATGAGTGGCAATCACGTAATCCCTTGTGTGGGAGTAATTTTTCTCTAGTGTTGAATAGTACTCCTCCTCAGCTGTATACCCTTTCCTATGGGCAGTTTTCATGTCCCTCTTTAATTCCTTGAAATGGGTAAGTAAAAAATACTTGTGGAATAATAATATAAGGAAAGGGGGGAAAATGACTTAGGCTGTTACCTGATACCACAATTTAATCGAGAACTTCCAATTATATACAGACACCCTAAGAGAAAACCTTGAGGAGTCTTTCAGAGCTATTCAGAACCTAAATTGGATTTTGCAGCTTGAACTGCATTGTATGGATTTAGTTTAAGCTCTAAAATACATGGGATTCTCAGGTATTAGAGAGCTGCTGTGAATCACATTGGATCCACTAATTAAAAATAATTCCTGATCGTTTGTGGCAGCAGGATTGTATTTCTTTTTTTCTGGCAACATCCATAGCCAAGTTATTGAGTGGTGGTTGGAGTGTGCACACACCACCTTCCAGCTCTGGATAATCAAGCATCTGAGAAGCAAGAATTCCCACCGTTAGCGATTAAATATACATGCTGGCAATTACTCATCATTATGATGGATGTGCTTGGATAGTTCAGCAATCACAGCTATGTTTTGCATCTTTTCACAATGGGGCCTGTTGATGGGAGCTGGACTGGTGCTGGACAGTTTTTGCTTTCTCCAAAATATCACAAGTAGTGTGTGGGTTGGCTGTTAGATTTAGGGTTAATAGCCCCCCACCCTGGTTAAAGACCACAAAGTTTCAAATAACAAGGTTTAAATTTTACAGGAAAAGTGTCAGTGAAAGAAAGTTTTGAAATCCGAATTGCTCAAAGTTGTTTTTAGATGTATGTTGTCTTTGTGAATGAAGGAGGCAAGACAATAAAGAGATAACACAACTGTATGGATTGAAAATTGGGCCACATTTATTAAATCTGATTGGCAAAGGGGACCCCTAGGTAGCTATTCCACTATGCTGGCACAAGCCGGTCTGTGTAATCAGGCGGAACATTCTTTGCCTGCTGAATGTAGATTATAGGATCAACATCCTCCAGGATTTCCTCATTTGGGGAAAGGAGAAACATCACCTGTCACATCCCCCCCCAGGCCACGAAACACCGAACGTGTGGGGAGAAATGGCTACAAAGGCAATCCTTGTCCCTCCACTGGGGCTGCAAAGCCCTCAGCAGGAACCCTCAGACATCACCTGTGACCACTGATGATGCCTCATAACGATCATCATCTCTATCCAGACAAACATAACCTGCCCAAACTAGGGAAATGTGACCAACTGGACTAAAAGAAATCCCACAAAATCAACCTAAAACACTCCCACCCCACTTACAGTGTGAAGCAGGCAACAAGCCAGTCATACTGTGTGCCAAAAATTCCAGCTTGTTTATTAATGGGCAATTGGTCTCTCCACCTGTATGTGATCAGTCAGAGACTCTTACATTTAATTGTTTGAGATGCATTGAGTTATTCCTTAGACTGAAACAGTGTTATTAAATGCTACAAGTGATTGCTCTCAGCAGTACGGCCACTCCACTTCCCATAGTTCATACATCAGAGCTCCTGTAATCTATCATTCACCTCATCTCCTGGTTTCTCAAACCCACCTTTTCTTTTTTGCTTGTGCAGAGAAAATCATGAGGTAGAGGAACAAATCAAGATATCAGCAATTCCTGGGCAGCAGGGAAGTCAGCTGTAACTTCTTACTGAAGAGGAACGGCTCTTTGACAAAGCAAAATGCAATTCTTCACTACAATGAGACCCGTTTCATCCCTTGAACTTGCTGATGCACAACCCTTAACAACGTTGCTTCTCTCTCCGGAACCAGATATTGACATTAGTTTTGCCCACTTTCTTTCATCCATGGCTTGCTCAGACAGTTTTTCTGAGATCAATCCATCCTCATCACAGCCTCTATGGCAGTAAGTAGTTAATATAAGGAAAATCCAGCAAAGACACTGGAAATACATCTGTTAGGATTTATTTTGAGACAAAGGGAGAGCAGCGTAGGGGAGGGCATTTTGGTGCTATGGTTTAAAAGGCTTAAAATAGGCTGACCAGATAAAATCCAGGTCAGGGCTCATGTAACTTTAACAGTTGTAGAGAAAAGGGAATTTCAGCCAGTGTCATTTGTATGCAATTAGTTCCTGGTGAAATGCCCTCCTCATCACAACAGTTAAAGTTGCAGAGGCCCTGCCTTCTTTTGTATATGGTCATTCTAGTATAGTGCCTGCACCTTTAACTGTTGTGATGAAGAGGGAATTTCACCAGGTACTAATTGCACACAAATGATGCCGGCTGAAATTCCCTTTTGTCTGCAACTGTTAAAGTTACATGAGTCCTGTCCTCCTTTTCATATGGTCAGCCTAGACTCTAATTACTACTTGGAAATAATTTTACAAACAATCCCAGTCATGGCTATCCCTTGGAGCTAGATGGGCCAGTGCTGTAAGCTGTTTATAAAGAACACATACCCTGATATTGTGTATTTGTGTCAGGAAATCCCAATAAAAGGAATTCCCTTTACATTCAGGAGTGTAGGTTTCATCCAAGTTAACTCCTTAATTGACTTTTTCCAAACCTGTCTTTGAAATGTCTTAGTTGGAATTGTAGTCAATCTACCCTTCCAATAAAATGAGTATGGCAAGTTGATTCAAGGTTATTCCCAATAATAATTTAATATGTGTAACCCTGTAACTGTGGTTTCATGGAGAATTATTTTAATCATATGGCAGTGGCTGCAGGAAACTGAGGAGAAATTTTCACAGAACTGGCCCAATTCAGATGAGTAAAGCATTTCCTTCTAAAATGTCAAGGCTGCTCTTGCATAACCCCCTGCATCTATCATTCTGAAATTTGAAAGGCTTGATTGCAGGAAGCACCCTATACCTCTTGCTCTGACACTTGACAGACTTAATTCCTTCCTAAGATGCTACTAGGCCTGCAGATATTATCGACTTCTGACCAAGATAAAGAAAGTTATGGCCATTTTTTTAAAAATTCCCATGATAGTCAGTGGGATACAAGAAGCCTCAGATTTCCAAACCTCAGCTCAGGATTAGTACTGAACAAAGCAGACAGATCCAAATCAGTCCAAGCAGAATCAGACCCTTTTACAGAATGCAAAATCAGAGACTGAGCTGAATCCAGTGCATACTACTCATTAGGAAACATGCCTAGAAAACGGATTTGAAAAACACAAACTGGACGGCTTCTGTGGGATAATTCTTTTTTGTATACATTGTCAAACAAAGCCTAATTTACTTCCATGTGTGAACACAGTGAGTTAACTGACATTTAGCATGTTCATTTGTTGAAGATAAAGTGTCACAGTCAAGGAATACCTGGTGAACTTGAATGCTACTTTATGGGAAGCAAACTAGTTCCACACTGAATTTCCTGGATGTTCATCTGCTCAAACCTGCACTGTTAATCAGTGATTGTTCTCTAAGAGCCAACCAGGGCAGTCCCACCCAGAAGGTAACATGGTTTATTTTTATTTTGTTCTTGCATACCCAGAAAGAAGAAATTAACTCTCTCCTTTTAACTCAGCTCTCTGTTGAGCTGAGCAGAAACCTCCAGCAAAGTTCAGGCCAGAGTCATACATTTAAGCTGTGATCAGTGTCCATTGAAAAACAGTGTCAACATCTTACTGTGTTAACAGCATAGTGTAGGTAGATATGTGTGTACAAGTAAAAGTCAAGCTCATGGAAGTTCTCCAAATTTTGCCTCAAAGCTTATTCCGACTCAAATCCATGTCAGATTGTGAGCTCATGGTTTTCTTTTTGCATGAAAATCCCTGCGTATTGTTGTGTATATATTTCCAAATGTATGCATCAGTTGTGCATATCTTTGAAATGTACACATTCTTTCCCTATTGATGGAAGCATTATTCAAAAATACACTTCTTTTTTTAATCCACAAATCACACGGCAAGCTTGGAAATGTACGGACTTCAACCAGAGAGTGTTGCCAAATCTGTGGGTGCAAACTGGGTAAATGCTGATAAAAAGTGAACTGAAACTATTTTCTCCTGCATCCCTAGGGGTAGGTATGTCAGAGTTTGTGATGCACTGCACTCTCTGAGCATGTACAGAGTGCAAGCACACAGCAGCAGAATAACAGCAGAGCTCACTGGTAGCAGACAGATGTCCTGGTAGTCAGTAAACATTCAGACACAGCAGTGTTTTAAACTACTATACTAAGTTTTACTTTACAAGTATTTACAGAAAACAAAACATTCCTCTAATCTCTTTACACAGAATTAACCAGCACCAACCACAACTTCTACAACGTCTCATCTAGCATCACCCACATCATCACCCACACTGTTTCTCCACATGCTGTACATTTATAGCACTGTGGACCTATCACAGCGTTGGCTGCATATCTCCCCATGTGTTGCTATGCCTTCCAGCACACAGGGAAGAAACCAAATGACCTTGGTCTTTAGGTGCTTACCAGCTGCACTTGATTTGGCAACTGTACAGAGTACTTGAGATATCAAGTCATCTCATGTCTCTTACTTTTCTTCTTAGTAACAGAAAAAATACATTTGCTTTTACATTTAAACAAATAAAATCTTAACACCCCTCCTTTTTTCTGTAACTAACAAACATTTTCATTCTGTCTGACATTCTAGCATTCCAAGCTGTTTTGACAATTGTTCATGTCTTTGTACATTCAAAGGTTTTGTGTTACTTTCATTACATTGAAAACCAGCCACCATGGGCGTTTTAACACTTTTACATTCCTCCATATGGAATTTTGCAAGCAGATTTTTGATTTTCTGTTTTTGACTTAACACATAAGCCCCTTCTTGCTTTGTGACTTCCACTCCTAGGTAGTCATGGATTGGACCCAAATCCTTTAATTCAAAATGTCTACTCAGTTGCTCTGCAAATTCTTTAACCTGAGTTTTTGTTTTTGAAATGAAACATATATCATCCACAAAAGATAACAACCACATTTGTTCACTGTTGGCACCTTTTGTATATAAACATGGGTCAGCCATTCCATTTTTGAATCCCATTGACTCCAGTGCTTCATGCAAGCACTGGTTCCAGTTCCTTGCTGACTGTTTCAAACCATAAATAGCTCTGTTTAATTTGTACACAGAGCCTGGCACATTTGACTCATAACCAGGAATTTGAGCCATGTAAATCTCTTCTTGTAATGGTGCATTTAAATATGCTGTCTTTATATCAAAATGATTCACCTGACAATCATATTTTGCAGCTAGAGTTAGCATTACTCTCATTGACTCAGCTTTCACAGTAGGTGCAAAGGTTTCATCATAGTGCACATTCTTTTCCTGTGAGAACCCTTTTGCCACAAGTCTAGCTTTATACATTGTTTCTCCTGACATAAGCACTTTCTTTTTGAACACCCACCTACAACCAACCACTTTTTCACCTTTTGGTAGCATTGTAGGGGTAAACACATTGTATTTTGCCATGGCTTTCATTTCCTCATTCATTGCCTCACACCATAGATCTTTCTCTGGATTTGGCAATCTTTGAACATCTGCATAGTTCTCTGGTTCATAAGATATGTGGCACACTCGTACTTCACTGGCCATATATCTCTCAGGAGGTATTCCCTTTGTACTTCTTTCTGACCGTCTGGGAATAAAAACATTTCTGTTCTCTCCCTCCTCCTCCTCTTCCTCCTCCTTCTTAGGACTTGAAAGAGTTGTGGAACTGCTTGTTTGTCTCTCTACTGGCTGTGGTGCTCTGCCTATGTTTTCCTGTATAGGCAAATACACTTCACTGCCGTGCAAACGTTCCCAGTCACCTTGCTCCTGAAAACTTGCTGATCTAGAAATAACTATATTTCCATTGCCAGCATAAAACCTGTATGCTTTTGAACCAGGTGCATAGCCTAGGAATTTCATTTTCCTGGCTTTTGGCTGCCCTTTCCTCCTAGCTACCTTGGGGATGTTCACCCAGGCATCACTCCCAAAAACTCTGAGATGAGCCAGGGATGGCTTCTTCCCAAACATGAGGAAATATGGAGTGTTATCTATTGCTGAGCTCCAAAGCCTATTAGCAATGTAATTAGCTGTTAGCATTGCTTCTCCCCAAAAATGAGCATGCAACCCAGAGTCTGTCAACATGGCATCTTTCATTGTTTGCAGAACCCCATTCCTTCTTTCTGCAACACCATTTTGCCATGGTGAATGTGGAGCAGTTCGTCTCGCTGAAATTCCTTTCTGCCTAAGCCATTTTTGGAATGTTTCAGCCATAAACTCCCCCCCTCTGTCTGTTTGCAATTGTTTTACTTTGGTAGAGAATTTCCGCTCCACCCAACTCAGCCAATCTTTGAAAACAGTAAACGTTTCACTTTTGTTTTTCATCACATAACAAAAACCATATCTAGTGTAGTCATCCACCAGAATTAAAGCATACTTTGCCCCTCCTAATGTTGCAGTCATAGGACCAATTAAATCTGCATGTATTATCTCAAATGCTGCCGTGGCAACTCTGTTACTCTTCTTACAGATTGGAGCAACCTTGGATTTAGCCACTTTACATGCAGTACAGTCTAGATATTTGTCACAGGCTTTTACATTCAGTCCTACACACATTTCAGGCATTTTTTTCAGTATTTGGAACCCTACATGCGCAAGTCTCCTATGCAGCAAATGAACACAATTATTATGCAAAGGTGTGTTATTCATCACAGAATTTACATTTCTAGATGTTTCTAGACCTTTAGGCAACATTTCATAAAGATTGTTCCTAAGTACACCTAAAGCTACAACATTGTTTTGTTTGCTCACTTCACACTTGCTGTTTGAGAATGATATACAATATCCCTCCTTATCCAAACAAGATACACTTAACAAATTGTGTTCCAAACTTGGCACACACAGAACCTTGCTTACAGTTTTATCAATACATGGCACATATACACAACCTTCTGCAGTCACGGCTGAAGATTTGCCATCTGCTAATGTAACATGGTCCCGGCTAGCAGAATGTAGACTTGTAAACAAACTCTGGTTGTTCACAATATGCTGACTGGAACCACTGTCCATCAACCAGGTACATTCTGGGTTATTCTCTGCAGCTTTAACTACGGAGACCTTCGGTCTAGCAGATTTTTTCTTGTTTGTTGCTGCTTTCTCCTTCGTTTGGTTTGGACAATCTCTCCGCAGATGCCCGGGCAAACCACAATGAAAACAGCGCCGAACTGCAAACACTTTCTCCTTATCTTCGCAAGCTGCTTGTTTAACGTGGGTGTCTTTAGGCTTGGCAGTCTGCCTCTCTTGCCTCTTCTTTTCTTCTTCCAGCAGTCGGCCGGTCAGAAAACGAAGCGTGAGCTCGGATTCTTGCATTGCTTCCAGGCTCAAAACAAGATTGTCCCACGAATCATCCAGGGAGCTGAGAACGACGTACACTTTGTGGGACTCAGTGAAAGACATGCCGTGCTCCTCCAGATCCGCAAACAGTTGCCTCATCATGCCCAGATGTGCAGATATGCTGGCTCCTGGTTCAAGTTGTGCTCTGTACAATTTTCTTGTTAGCATAACTTTGCTGGCTGCCGTTTCTCTCACATAAATCTCTCTGAGAGTTTTCCAGCATTCCTGCGCGGACACCAGCCTCCTTACATAAACAAGTTGGTTATCTTCTAAACACAAGATAATGCTGGCTAAAGCTTTTTCTATGTTTCTTTGTTCTTCTTCATCTGGCTGAGCTGGAGGGTCACTGACAACCGTCCATAAATCTTCCCTCCTTAGATATTGTTCCATCTTAATGCTCCAAGCCAGATAATTGTTTTCATTTAGACGATTGAGTGGTAACGCACTCATCGACATACTTGCTGCCATCTCAAATTACTGCACACAGATGTCTTGCTTGCTTTTCAGCTTTCAGCCCCTCCAAGGCACTCAGCAACGACACTCACCAGACTGCAGATTTGAGAAGTCACTCTTCACTTCCAGGATTCTCACAACGCTCTGCCACCACGCAGGGAGTCCTCTAGGCTGTCTGGACACTCTGGACACCTTGGGTAGCCTTGCAGCCCTAGCAGCCCTAGCAGCCCTAGCAGCCCTAGCAGGCTGGGCCCATAACCTGTCAGAGTTTGTGATGCACTGCACTCTCTGAGCATGTACAGAGTGCAAGCACACAGCAGCAGAATAACAGCAGAGCTCACTGGTAGCAGACAGATGTCCTGGTAGTCAGTAAACATTCAGACACAGCAGTGTTTTAAACTACTATACTAAGTTTTACTTTACAAGTATTTACAGAAAACAAAACATTCCTCTAATCTCTTTACACAGAATTAACCAGCACCAACCACAACTTCTACAACGTCTCATCTAGCATCACCCACATCATCACCCACACTGTTTCTCCACATGCTGTACATTTATAGCACTGTGGACCTATCACAGCGTTGGCTGCATATCTCCCCATGTGTTGCTATGCCTTCCAGCACACAGGGAAGAAACCAAATGACCTTGGTCTTTAGGTGCTTACCAGCTGCACTTGATTTGGCAACTGTACAGAGTACTTGAGATATCAAGTCATCTCATGTCTCTTACTTTTCTTCTTAGTAACAGAAAAAATACATTTGCTTTTACATTTAAACAAATAAAATCTTAACAAGGTAGTGGGGTAGGTGTTCAAACCCTTTAAGTATGGACTCCACTGAACATTCAGTTAACCAGAGTTAATAGCAGACGGAAGCTTGGATCAAGAATTAGTCATACTTAGACTAGACCCATTGAAATCAATGGAGCTTAAGTTAGTCATTCAAATACAGTCATTTCAGTGGGTCTTCTTTAAGTGTGATTACTGCATCCAATCCAAAGGGTTTATCAGAGGAAGAATGGAAAGAAACTCACAGTAAACTAAAGTCTGGGGTGAATACAATTAGAGGTAGTATTTATCGATTGATTTCATTACATTTGTTTCCCACCTTTTTTGCCTCTTGCAAGGAACCCAATGCAGCTTGCACAATCCTCCTCTTCTCCATTTTATCCTCACAACAACCCTGTGAGGTAGGTTAGGCTGAGAAGTAGTGACTGGCCCAAAGTCATCCAGTTGTTTCATGCCAGAATGAGGACTAGAACCTGGATCTCCCAAGTCCCAGCCCAATACTCTAACTACTACACCACACTGGCTCTAATGATCTCCTAAACACATTCACACCCAGCTCATCTCCTGTTTCCTCTCCATCTTTCAACTGCCTACTGACAACATTCTTGCTATCACAGCCATCCAATTGTCATCCCATGTCCCTCCAACTCTGCCCTCTCACTACCCTTACTCCAAGCACTCTTCTCCCCTCTCCTTCTCAAACACAGACCCCAAACATGGTTCATTACAGCAGGGCTCCTCATCTGAAAATGAGAGCTTTAGGGACGATACCACTCCAATGCCTTCTGCTCCACAGTTACATTGTAAAGCTGTATTTCAGAAGCGGGCAACTCTATTGGCTATGCTGGCTAGGACTGTTGGGAGTTGTAGGCCAAAACATCTGGAGGGCCACAGGTTGCTTTGTTTTATCTGTGAGTGTTTGTGAGCAATGTCTCAACCTCCAAAGGAAACCAGCCAGTGATTTATATGTTATCTTTCACTAAATAATCCATAAACAGATGCAATGTAAACTCGTTGATCCTTGCTAAGATATCATAGCAATAATATATTGTAGGTGTCTGACCTTTATGTGCTACTATATATCTTTGGGTGCCAATAAACATCTGCCTTTGCGAGACTCTCCTTATTGTTATCAAGTTGTACATGCTGCAGTAGGATGAATCACTGTTTTGTTTTAAAGAAAAAGCTCTCTCTCTCTCTCTCTTTTAAAGGACATAAGAGTACATCCACAGGGACACCCACATAGCCTCAAGAAGGATGTAGGAATATGTCCATGTGCGCTCAAGTGATTAACTGTTACCTTGGGAAGCAAACGATATGTCATTTCAAGAAATAATCTTTTCTGAAACATCATGTTCTTCTGAAGAGCAAACAAGCCGCATATTTTCTCGAGATCTTATGATTTATGGATGTTTGCGTTCATGCATTTCAGGATGGTGTAACTCTAAGAGGGACAGAGGCAATATATTGTCAAGCCATGTGAAAGGTTTCTAGTGTCTCAGGCCTCATAGAAGAGCTACCTTGCTAGATCAGGCCATGGTCCCTTAAAGCTAAGGATGCTTCAGGAAGTTGATATTTCCAGATTCTGATAGAAACTAACCTATTCTGCACCTCCCTGATGAATGTACAGATCAGAACCTAGCTGACCACTGGTGTTCACACTTCCTGACTATACCAATGCAGTTTCTGGCTCAAAAAACCATATCAAAATTCATGTCAAAATGCATATTTTGAGAAAAAAAACATATTGCAGATTAATGCAGATTGGGGTTCTGATCACATAGAAGCTTCTACTCACATCCAAGGTATCATGAGTAGAAGCACTTTCAGATCTTCCCCTCAGTACAGAAAGGGTGAGGTCTGATTGGATGCAGTTGGAGATGCAATTGTCCACATCTACAAACCCATACACACACACACTTCTAGCCTTCATCTAAGCAGGCTGAAAGCCTCCATAGGTGTTGCATCATCCAGACAGAGGCAGAGTTAAAATATAAATCCTTTATTTAGAAGTATACACTACAAGGCTAGCAGCACTACCAGTATGCCTGACTAAACCTCCCAATTACTACTCCCAATTTCCTTTTATAGGCTGCCGCCCTTCAGCTGGGAATAATCCCAACTCTCTTAAAGATACAATGCCTATACAATCACCACAATAGGTGTGTAGTTTTGCCAGGGATATAACTATTGTGTTTCATGAATGAGTGTGATACTCCCAGTAGTAAGGGAATAACTGCCAAATACTATAGCTATTACAGCATTTTAGATATTGACTCACAAACAAAATGAGTGTCTTGCTCTTTCAGATGAAGGTTGACCCAATCCAGGATTCTGTTTCTTAGGGTGCCCATATGGAAAGGAGGATGGGGCTCCTGTATCAACAGTTGTATAGAAAAGGGGATTTCAGCAGGTGTCATTTATTATTTTATTTTATTTCTAACCTGCCTCTCCATCCAGATCGAGGCAGGAAACAATAATAAATATAAATATAAAAATCATAAAATAGATAAACCATTAAAACAGATAAAAACAAATACATCACAACAGTTGAAACTGCAGGAGTCCTGCCCCCTTGACCAGATACAAGCATGACAAAGTCTGGATTCAACCCTAAAGTTGGACATCTAAGATTGTTGCACTGTTCATCTAAAAATACAAAACATGGAAGGGACATTATGTTAATCATAACTAACTCAAGTTCCATTGATTTCAAGGGTTCAGCTCTAAGTTTGAATTCAGCCGATTGTATGTGATGGTTGTTTCCCATCCAATTCTAAATCATTCCCTTGTTCCAAGTCTGTTTTCAGGAGAGGAGTTGCATTTCCAAACATCTATTATTTCTAAAAACAAAAAACAAAAAACATAATAATATGGAAATGCATGGTACTATCAGTTTGCGTACACCAACATTATGAGCTGAGAAAGTCTCAGTTTTGAAATAACAGACCAGCCATTTACCCCTGAAAGAGCGCTGAGAAACTTTATGAATACTAAACAGAGGCCAAACAGGGCCAAGGGTGAGGTGAGTTTGCTGAACAACTCCAGGCATTCTTGGGTGATATTGAGTTTTAGTTCCATTTAAATTAGACTTTAGGTCTTGGTTTGGTCCTAAAACTGCCTTGTTCAACATCAGAAGAGGAAGAGGCAATGAAGTGCCCCTGTTCGCCTGCTGAGAGTAGACTACTTATATTCCTTACTTCTTCTGTATTTATTTATTTATTTAAAAAGGAAAGAGGATATAATCAAATAAATAAAAATATTCTCCCTGTAATGCTAGATTTCCTTGTGCAGGATTTTTTTTTTTAAATAAGGACAGCAATGACATTTAAACTTGATCCTTCCCCTTGCAGTTCAAAGTTGTATGATCAAGGAGGTTTGCATCACTTGCTATTTGTATATGCTGGAATGAAATGTCAATCTCTTCATTTCTGGGTCTGAATACTCAAGGGTAGACATTCATTAAAAGAAAGACAGAAATCTGTTGAGCTTACAATAAAAAATATCAATAAAGCTGTTGTGTTCCCTACTCAGAGGAGATTCTTTTTTCCCCTCCCATGTGTCTCACGCATGACATTTTATTGTTTACGGAGCTTTATTTGTATGATTTACTGTTTTTTGAATGTGTCACATCAACTTTGTATTGAAAATTCTCTTTGGGGAAGCACCACCAACTATTCTTTATGGTGTGCATTTGTGCTGATATTCAGTTTTGATTGAGCTTTCGACTTATGGAATGTCCTTGCGAGGTGTAGGGTGTAAATAAAGAGTCGAGACAAGGAAATTGGGTATAAAATGGGCCACTTTTATTCAAGATCTGCAGAAGGGGGTAAAACCTATACGGGCATCCCGCTCTTGGCCTCTTCAGGCCAAATCTTAGGATTGGGTAGGCTGACCATATGAAAAGGAGGACAGGGTTCCTGTATCTTTAACAGTTGTAGAGAAAAGGGAATTTCAGCCAGTGTCATTTGTATGCAGTTAGTTCCTGGTGATATTCCCTCTTCATCACAACAGTTAAAGTTGCAAGGGCCCTGCCTTCTTTTGTATATGGTCACTCTAGTATAGTGCCTGCACTTTTAACTGTTGTGATGAAGAGGGAATTTCACCAGGAACTAATTGCATACAAATAACACTGGCTGAAATTCCCTTTTCTCTACAACTGTTAAAGTTACATGAGCCCTGTCCTCCTTTTCATATGGTCAGCCTAGGATTGGGTGAACCGTTCTCTGACCTCAAGGTGGCGGCCAACATTCGCCACCCAGTGGTCTTCCCCCATATGGGGTTGGGAGGCCTTCCTTTGTCACAACTCCCGTGCCGCAGGGCTCCAAGAGTGTGAGTAGAGTTGGCCTCGAAGGTAAACCTTATTCCCATGATCTGGTGCCTCAGGACTCCCAGATGTGGGCCTCAGGTATTACCAATCACCTCAACGGTTCCTGAGAATGTTCGCCGATTGAAAACGCCCCTAAGGATGTCCGTACCTACCGCCAAATTTAAGTGACCGAATTAAAACAGATTCACCTAATTAATACGCCCCATCTGTCTTACAGTATGAAGTAGGCGAAAAAACTCTTATCCAAATTAGAGTAAGAGTAAAAAATTCCTACTTGGCCTCCTAATGACAACTGGCTAACCCATACTGTCTACAGGGACAGGAGGGAGGGAGCTGCGCACGAACACGAAGAGGGCGGGCAGACCTGTTAGGCAGCTACTTAAACCGCCCGGGCCTTGCCCCGCCCTGTGGCGCCATTCGGATGCTCCAATCAGGAGCATCCATATCGCCTCTTATCCCCCCCACCCACAAATATCATCTCCCGCCCAACTGGGCTAGGGATTTTACTTCTTGGGTGTCATTTTGACCTTTCCAAGCCGTTTTAAAGGTCTAGATTTGAAAACTGGGATTACCTTAATCTGAGTTAAGGCTGTTGATTGAGGTGTATAATTTACAGTCCCCCCTTTTTTAAAATTGAAAACATTCTGAACCTATCAGGTTTGGGCTTTGACTTATAATTCCAAATAAGAAGTATTTAAGCTTTGGTGTCTTTCAAATGTGAAAAAGTGCATACTTTTTTAATAAGAAAAATGCATATATTTAATCCCTCCCTATTTTGGTTGATTTGCAAGAATCTAGTAAATCTATAATCATTTGGCTTTACCTAAGATTGATCTAATTAATTGCAATAGAGTGGTTCTTGGACTGTGGCCTGAGGTAGAGAAATGTAAATCAACGAAAATCAAGTTTTTTGAAATTCTCCAAATTCTATCTCCACGCTTACTCCAAACCAATTCCACATCCCATTGTGAGCTTTGTTTTTTCCTTCTATTCACGTGAAAATCCATGCATAAGTGTGTGTGTGTATTTTTCCAAAGGTATGCATCCATTGTGCACATCTTTGAAATGTACACATTTTCCCCCACTGATCAAAGTGTATTTATGTGCATTTTTTCAAAAGTATGCATGTTTTCATGCACATTTTTCAAACGTACACACACTGTTGCATGCATTCTTTGGAGGCTCCACAGATCACAGAAAAGCGCAGAAAAGTACAGATTTCAACTGCAGGCTGAATCTGAGTCCATGTTTGGTTCAGAAGGTGTGAACTCGATAAATCCTGAACACAAATGAATTGAATTCATACCTCACATATCCCTAGTCTGGGGCAACCTGTGGTAACTTGGAATCTTATCAGAAATTATTTCATGGTATCAGTAATTATGAATCAATTTCCATGTAAGGAAGCTGCCCACTATAGCTATAGAGCTTCATCACATCTACTTTTTTTTCTGGATATGCACCTGCGATTTTGACCTCCATTTCATTAGTGCAGCAAACGCTGGTCACTTTCAAATGTGTGTGTTGTTGCACTAGTTCACCTCGTGGCTTGTTCACTCTCCCACTCCACTCCACCCTGCCCCACCCCACCCCTTCTCCTTCCCCCTCGAGTTCATTGGTTCTTGTCCTTGCTGGACATTGTGATGGACGTGGCTGATTCTGTTCTGTTTTCAGCTAACCATTTTGGAATTAACCAAAATGCTTACGGCTCTCTCACTTTTAAAGATAAGGAGATGAAACTTGGCATCATGGTAGCTCTTAAGTAGGGCTTTAGGCATGCCAAGCTTGAAGCAGATCCCATCATCCCTTGATGTTTTAAGATTTTTTTAAATCCCTCTCTGATTCTGCATGCTGATGCAGAGCTGTGTGGGATGATAAAATGGTTTTATTTCTTTTCTTTTTGGGGTGTGTGTGTGAAAGTGCAGGAATACGCAACACAGATGCTTACCAAATTGGCTTTAATGAGAGCCTTTTGTTTTTATTTTCATTCTATCCCGAGTAAAAGCAGGCTACCTGAGAATTGTTCTGTGTCTTTGGTTCTGGAACTGAAAAGATTGTTTGATTCCCTTCTTGTTCCTTTCTCTCAACAACACAAGGATGAATCCCTGACCATTTCTACACTGGCCTTTTGACTCAGGGTTGTCCCTGGGTGCTCCCTGTCCAGGACAGGGAGTCCTGGGGGCAGGAGGGATGGGCACGGGTATTCCCAGGGATGAAGAAAGCCTGGGAAAACCCAATTCTTCCAGCAATAAGCAGGCACCAGAAATGGGCACAGAGCCGAGCCTCACTGCTCTGTGCCCATCAGAGAAAAGGGGGCCTACATTTTCACTATCCATGGGATGGTGGGGGGAATTGATACAATTTCGGG
Source organism: Anniella stebbinsi (assembly GCA_029215795.1). Taxonomy (NCBI): domain Eukaryota; kingdom Metazoa; phylum Chordata; class Lepidosauria; order Squamata; family Anniellidae; genus Anniella; species Anniella stebbinsi. The sequence goes on from JARDYH010000004.1 coordinate 146,617,006, forward strand.
GGGACTGTTAAAAAAAGCCATACCTTTTGCTATTGAGCGAGGCCTTGCTCTTGCGTGACAGGCCCTGCGACTTTTTTAAAAAAGAGACTATGACGTCCTGGCTACACATATGTGCCAAATTGGAGATTGATCCCTCCAACCCTCGATTTTATATGAATTTATTAAAGATCATTTCAGTTCTGACAGATCAGAATGACAGTTTGCTATGTGCGTTCATTCAGACCTGTCAGAACAGAAACGATCTTTAAAAAATTCATATAAAATCAACGGTTGGAGGTATCGATTTCAAATTTCATACACATACTTAGGCATACCCCATAAGCACTGTGATGAAGTTTCAAGCCTCTAACTTTTAAAATACAGGTGTTATGGGTATATTTATATGGCAGTCCAATAAAATGATAAAATTGCCCGAAAATTATCATCTCCGATGATTATCGTAGGTTTTTCTATCGACCTTATCGCATCGTTATCGTACATTTTAACGATACGATACACATCCCTATTGAAAACACATTATTTTACTCTGGCCTTGTCCCGATCTGATTGTGGTTTTCATTGCTGGCTTTGTCGCCATTTTAATTGCTGGTTTTGTTGTTGCTTGTATTCCTGGTTTTATTTTTGTTTGTATTGCTGGTTTTATTGTATTCTTAATAATGTTTTTATTGCTTTTAATATCATGCAAGTTGTATGTGCTTTATTGCTGTATGCTGCCTTGGAAGGGCGTCTTCTGCCCTAAAAGGTGGCAAGGATTTATTTAAAATAAATGAATGATAAATGGCAGGAGCTGATATAGACAGGCTTATTTGAATGTAAAATCTTTGAAAACTTCAGGCATAATTATTTGCTATTTGGATACAGACGATATTTAACTGTTAATGTTTTTGTAGTTTAGACTGAGAGTCAATGACTGGCCCAAAGTCACCCAGTGAGCTTCCTGAGTGAATGGAGACTAGAACCCAGATCACCCAAGTCCTGGCCCAACCACACCACGCTGGCTCTTAAATTCACTCACTCCTTATTGCAGTCATATGACCAGTTCAAGTTTTTTAAAAAATGAAACACAACTAGCAGAATAATAACAGTGACAACTACTACAATTTATCCATTTGAATTAATACAGGCAACTTAAGATAATTTCCACTGATTTCAATGGAAACTAAGTGTAACTAACAATTCTTGTAAGAGGTCAGTATTTATTGAAATGGGATGAGTTATTCTTTATTTTGTATTATTATAATGATTTATATGCAACATCTTGAATTGGGAGAGGAGATAACAGCGTCTTCTTAAGGAAGGTTTTGTTGTTGTTATTATTGTTGTTTGCTTTATAATGCTGATTAATTCAGCCTGAAGGTATTGGCAACATGGAATTCCCTAGAAATGGCTTAGATATTTATTCATGAAAAACATCTACTGAGCACTACTTATGCTCAAAACAATACTGTAGTGTTCAGACAGATTTCCTTTGAAGAGCTCCATTTATCATGCCTGTTAAGGAAAACTGGCTAAATGAGGATTATAGAGCTGGGTTTGTTTGTTTGTTTGTTTAAAAAAACTATATTGCCTGATCTTAGGCTATTCTCTGCTGTGTAAAGTCATCCGACAACACAGGGATGTTGCACAAGAGGATTTTTGGAAACAGAAAAGTTGGGGCAGCTGGCAGAGCATTACAGCTAGCAATATTTAAATTGTATTTTGGGGGCACTAATCACATGCTTTCTTTGTGAACAATATTTTTAAAAATCCATTTTATTTTTTTTAGACTTGTAAATGGGTTTGCAATGTTTTGGTGCATCTCACAATACTGCTTCCAGCATGGAGTGTGGATATCGACAGTCAGCACTACAGGGCCTAAGCAACTGAATAATGCTCCTGTGGGCCCCAGTGACCTGGGCTTAGGCTGGTTGCTAGAAAATGGTGCATGAGGCCATCAGTAAATCTGGCAGTGTTGCCATAGAGGCAACTTTGCTCATCAGACAACAGGCAGCCGCTACCCTAGATAATGCACCTCAGTAGTGCACATATTCTACTTTGCCCCCTTGCACAAGGGACAAACAGCCCAATGACAGCATGGGTTCCCAGTAGAAGTGAAATCACAAGGACAAGTGGAAGGTTTTGGATTGGAATGGGGAAGCCACCTCTCCCCCTCACAGTGATGGGGCTACTATGACTGAAATAAATGCAGCTTTCCGGATGGAAGGACAGTTTCTAATTTGATCTAATGTAGGGGTGGGGAACCTCAGGTCCTTTGGCCAAATCCATCCCTCCTGGAGTCTGAATCTGGCCTTACTTTAACAATAATAATAATAATAATATATTTATTTATTTATTACCCGCCTCTCCCTCCAGATCGAGGAGGGAAACAACATCAAGCATTAAATACACAAACTAATTAAAAGCACATAAAACCAATACATCATTGAAATACCAATAAAACACCAATAAAACACTTAAAATTCATCTGGGTAGGCCTGCCGGAAGAGATCAGTCTTTGTTCCCCTGATGGCCGTGACCCCCCCTTTTCATGGCTACTCCCTTTTGCGCTTTTTCCCAGATATTGCACAGGATTATTTCCCTCATTCTAAAAGGTTGAAATGCTCCTAAAGTGTAGGTACTGGCAGTAAGGGCTTTAAGCTACGATTGGCTGGGGTTTTGGTATTTTTGGCCCTGCCCCTATTTCCTTCAGCTCCACCCACCACTGGATTTTGGCCCCTGAGAGATTCTTCAAAATGGAATTCCTCTCTTGGGCTAAAGAAGTTCCCCATCCCTGGGGTAATGCATACTAATCATACAGATGCAAAAGTGGGCCATTATCTCATAGCATGTCTTATTAATTACAAATGGGCACTTTTCTATAGTAAGGAAGGAACAATCATATTTTTTCACTGTTTTCTGTAGGGATGCAATGCCCATTTGAAGGGGAGCACTTTTAAAAGTGAATGCCCCCATTTTACTACTCATGAATAGGTGTGGTATAAGCAGGGCCCTGCCTGTAGTCTATAAGCAGTGGCTAGGTTTGCATCTTCAACCCCCACTGCACCCTCTTCCTTACCTAGTCCCCCATGGCCCATTCAACTTACTTGGGACAGAAGACGCAGAAAACGGAGATAGAAGCAACTGTGGAAGTTGCTCCAGTTCCTTGGGAAAGCATCCTTTCCCTTGAAGGAAGGCACCGGAAAGAGGAGGTAAAGGTTGTGGAGCAGGCAGTCGGCGTTTTGAGCACTCACAAATGCTTTGCACATAGGAACATGAAAAGAGCCATGCTGGATCAGATCAAGGGTCCATGTAGTCCAGCATTCTGTTCACACAATGGCCAACCAGCTGTTGACCAGGAACCCACAGCAGGACATAGTGCGACAGCACCCTCCCACCCATGTTTCCCAGCAACTGGTGTATATGGGCTTACTGCCTCTGATACTTGAGGTAGCACGTAGCTATCAGGACTAGTAGCCATTGATAGCCTTCTCCAGGAATTTATCTAACCCCCTTTTAAAGCCATCCAAATTGGTGGCCATCATTACATTTTGTGGTCGTAAATTCCACAGATTAACTATCCACTGTGTGATGAAGTACTTCCTTTTATCTTTCCTGAATCTCTGCTCTGAGCAAGTGCAAAGGATCGTGCCTCTTGGTGTGAACTGGGGAATGCTCGTACCACCCAAATTTCACCAATGTTGCAGAAATCTTGCATGTCTGGATGCATCCAGAATGAGCAACAAAACCTGCAATGTTATTTCACCCCCCACCCCCCTAAACAGGGGAAGCAATGAGACTTCCCATCCAGGATGTTAGGTTATCTGTTTGACATCCCACTGCCAGATCCCATTTGTAACTTTGGACTTACTGTGAACTGTGATCAGATGGATGGTATCATGAGCCCATGTAATGGAGACACTTCACAGTATGTTGTGCACTGGAAATAACCTGAGCCATTAACTATGAACTAATGGTATATTTTCTTGAACTACAAAAGGTGGCTGACATTTTTAAAATTGGTTTTAAAAGTTAAAATTTTCAAAGGAAAAAGAGATCTACAAAAACAAAATTAATCTTCACAACCAACGTATACCAATATTTGCAATACCTTATACCAACAAAAATGGGTTACCAGGCATTATGATTCACTGACTGTTCTAGAATTATTTAAATCATTTCCAGTGTTGCTCAGACTTCCACAAGAACCTACCTCCTTTACTAGGTCTAATAAACCAAGTAAGGGCACAATCTTATGCAAGTTTAGTCATTAAAAAAAGTCCTACAATCCCAGCATTCTTCATTCAGCCATACTGACTGGGGAATGTTGAGAGTAATAAGGCTTTTTAATATCTAATCATGCATAGGATTGTGTCTGTAATTTATTAGAGCTGAAAAAATCCCATTTTAATATGCCACTATGTAATTCTTGGGATTTGATAGCTTTCCAATGTTTTGCATATACTACCTTAGCAGCAATAATCGTGTGCTAAAGGAGTATTTTCTTATCCTTCTCTATCAGCCCTTTAAACTGTGTTACTTAAAACATCTTAGGGTCAAATACTAATTCCACACAAAACATCCAAGGATGGGTTAAATACAAAATAAACTAAACAGAATAGATAGTACATGAGATCAAGTTTCACATATCTTCCAAAGTCAATAATTTATTAAGTAGCAAAACAAGAATATATGTTAATTTCTCTATCATGATTATTTTTCCAGTATTTTCCCCAGTATCTTTGCAATCTTTACCAGTCACTGCACCCATATTGTCACACAGTTCTCTAGACTAGTTGGCAATTTTACATTTGCACCTCTCTGTAAGAGTTGCTCTTGAATTCATAAATCTGAAGAACCCAGACTATTGTTCCTGAGATCTAAGAAGGGGAAGGACCAAAAGAAATAACACTTGGGAAGCATGACTTTCCCAAAGCGCACCTACTGGATCCATATCTCCTTTATATTACGGGCATTGTGCTTTAAATGTGCCATGGCTGGGGAAAGCTCCAGTGAACCTTCCTGATCCTTCAATATGATGCTCCATTTTCCTTGGCAGAAACTACACTACTGCGTTAAAATGTTTTATAACAGTAATGACGACTGTTGAGGCCCAAGACACACTCCATATACAGTTTTCAAAACGTTTTCAAAATGTCATATCCTGCTTGGTGTAGATCTGGCCCCTGTTAGACTAGAGACTTCTAATAGCCTCTCACCTATAGAATATAGGAATTATTGCCAGAAAAGCACATAGGGGGGGTCTGTATGGCTTACACTGATATGTGTGCAGGTAGGGTAGTGTGTGTGCGTTTGTGAAAGATATAAAGTCTAACAACAAAGGAGAGAGAGAGAGAGAGAGAGAGAGAGAGAGAGAGAGAGAGAGAGATGTTTTGGCTTCCATCCTTGTCAGTAGCTATGCTGTCAAAAGGATACCAGGAATGGCAGTTTGGAATGCCTGGAGATAAAAAAACAGAGGTATGACTGGTATGATGCTTATGAATTGTCCTCCAGTTTCAGGCCATTTGAACTTCAGGGTTCTGAGTCTACAGAACCAGAAGTTTTCCCTTTCGTCAAGAAAGTCAGTGGCTGAATTCAGACGACACGATAGTCAATGGTGGGGTAATAAACAACTTTACAGTTGTTCATCTAGGGGGTACTCCCCACACAACATGGTAATAAATAATCAACTGTGGTGTGGATTAGGATCAGCGCTGAGTTGACTATGGCAGCATTCGGATGACACGATAGTCAATACAACTGACGATTATTTTCCCCACCCCAGTTGCTTAATGTGTCGTCCGAATTCAGCCAGTGTTTTTTGTTTGTTCTATTAGAAGCAACTGTAGATCAGAGATACTGTGTGCGGGTGAGTTGAAATGTCTTGCAACAGGCTGCTCCAGTTTTTGGTAAGATTTGTAGTTAGAGAATCTGGTTTTACAGGCGGTCTGTTGCAGTTTTCCCTATATACTGCATATGACTTTTTTTGTTTGTTTTTTACATTCAGTTAAAAAAAACCCACATGTTACCGATTGTCTAATATAATAAGTTTTGTGCAAATACACACACACACACACACACACACACAGAGACTTTTTGGCTTCCACCCTCATCAGTAGCTGTGCTGTACATATATATTTTGCAAGGCTGGGAGATCATGCAAGCCCTATTCTGGTCTATAACTTGGGCAATGAAAATCTGTAGCGACTGAGTTATAAACAAGAAAAGGTAGTCCGAGAAAGATAAAAGACAATCAAACACAGGTTGGCAGTATGTGTATAGTGGTAGTTTATACAGACATCTATGCTACGAGGGACGTCAGAGATGCTCGCAGGACATGTGAGAATGCCCTGTTCAAAGCTGCAGACGCTAGCTCGAGCATGTGTCCGCTGAAAATACTCATAAATTGTCAAACATGTGCTTGTGTTTGTCTCTTTCCCAATTCCTAGCTCGATTTGCATAAATTTCCTCCACAGGCTGAATTGGCCCCACTTCAGCCAATGGAGGAAAGTTTTGCAAATTTGGCAGTTTGCAGAAATTTTGGGAAATGGGCGCAAATCTTCCACTGCTGCTCAATTTGTGCAAGTGTCCTATTTATGCAGATTGAGCAGCAATCCCAAACGTGAATGGGAATCAGGCATGAGATGAGTGGTGAGTCGGTGTTCGGAGGATCCTGGTGATCTTGAACAGTGTTTGCTTGCCCATCTCTGTAAGTTATGACTCAAGCATGTACTCCAAACTGCAGACCTTACTAATCCCAAATGTGTGGGATTTACTTGTGGTTCAGTGAGAAAGGAATGTACAATGCATATGATACGAGCTGTTCTCTGCCTTCACTGCAGAAGGTGTAGGGTTGATATTCATCCCTGAACTAGGGTTGGTGCAGGTGCCTGACTAGGTCTTAAAGTATGGCGGACTCCCTTGTCTCTAAATCCTGTTTGCTGAGTCATAGGGCACTTGCATGTGTGATCAAGCCCTGGGCAGTCCAGGAACACCACACCACCACCCATTCCTAGATGCAGTTTTTATGGACAATTAGGGCTCTCCTTTTTTGTGTTTTATGTTGCACAACATGGCAGCCAAAAAAAAGGCAATTCCTACAATATTAGAAGTGTAGTGGGCACCACGGACTCACATGGCCTGGCAGTCATAGATGAACAGTGAAAGCTCGTTTGGCACATGATGAAACTGGACAGAGGTAGGTCCATCCATCTCTACCCTGAACTGATATTTGCATGAAGGGAGTCAGAGGCAAATAGTGGTGACAATAGATATATTCTAGGCCTCATTGACAAACTAAAAATTAAGAAATTGCCAGGTACAGGAGGTATCCACCCAAGTGGTTCTTCAAGAACTCAGATGTGAAATTGCTGATCTCCTGGAGAAAACAAACAAGCAAAAAAATTTTTTAATGTCTCCCTAATATTGGTCTCTGTACGTAAGAACTGGACATGGACTACATAATGCAAGTTTATAAGAAGGAGCTGGGAGAAACCCAGTAAACTGCAGAATACTTAGCTGAACATCTGTTCTCGGTAAACTGGTGGAAGGCATTGTTAAAGATAAAATTACCAAGCTTATGAGAGAACAAGTCTTGCTGAAGAAATATGGCTTCTGAAAATTATGTTCTGTCTCATTAACCCATTAAAGTTCTTTCAGCTTGTCAACAAGCATGTGAGTGGGGTGATCCAGTAGACACTGAGTACTTGGACATCCGAAAAGCTTTTCACAAAGTCTTTAACCAAAGGCTCTTGAGCAAATTCAACACAATGAGATCTTTCAAGAACACATAATAGCAGTATACCTGAAGTGAATTCCAGCCACCTTTATGAAGCTGACTTACTACTATGCCTCCTTGTCTCAGGCTGAGCCTCTGTACATCTAGCAACTCTTGTCCTGGATCTTTGGCAAGTATATATTTGCTACAGAGGCATCCACAACTATTATATCTGTACTTTATCTAGAAGTATGAAAAGTAAAAGTATGAGTCACTTGTACAATCTACTTCTGCTGCTTTTTGGAATGTGCAAAGTAACTCTGATTATGTCTCATATTATTGTGATCTGCTCCTTTGTAGCAAGGGGGTGGATTTGTTCCTGTCCCAGGAGATTCGGTGTATCAGTATGCCAATTGGATGACTTTGAATCATGTGTCTCAATCTTTAATTCGGACTCAAAAGCTCTGCATTCATTAGGCACTGGAATCCCAACCTTCTCTGTTGCGGGTGGAAGGAGAGGGGAAATAAAGAGATGAGACAAATATGTATGGTATGAAATTTGGGGCACATTTATTGAAGAACTGCAAAGGGAAACTGTGTGGGTCCTAATCCATGCCAGCTACTAGCTAGGCATTTTGTATCGGGTGAAGCATTCTATGTCTGGAGAGTGGCGTCTGAGTGATCACCATCCTCAGGTTTACCTCTTTTGGGGAGGGGAGGCCTTCCTGTGTCACTCCCCCCTGGGCTAGAAAACACCGGGTGGAGTTTCATGAGTAACCTTTATTCTCCCACTGGGACCACAAAACCTTCAGCGGAAGACCTCAGGCATCGCCTGTCACGAAACAACAGTGCCACAGAATGATCACCATCCCTTTCCTCTAAGCATGCCCGCCCCTACCAAACACAGGAGGACAACAAGCCTATTGCTTAGTCATTCATCCTCCACCTAAGTTGAATCATTTCTCACAGGCCCCTTTGCAGATCAGACAGGAATGGGTCATTGCCCAAATTGGTCAAATGGACACCATTCTGTCTATAAAGCTCTCTCCTTGTCTGTGATATCTCTGAGCCTATTTAATTTCTTGCGGGCCTGATCCATGGCTCGCAGATTCCAGATGTCCATCCAGACCATTCTGGGAACCAGGTAGGACCACAGTATTACCATTCTTGGCTGATGCCATAAGGAGCTTTGCCTTTGTGTCACCAGATTGTTCCCCGTAGGCATAACACCATTACCTACTGGGGGCAACACACCAGACCTTGCTGGAATAACATAGGCAGGAGGCACTCAACTACATGCCGCATCTGCCAAACTACTGGGTGTTGGAACTGGCAGAGTCCTAGCTGTGTTCCGGGGAGCCTTCCATCCAGCCCAACCAATCATGCCGTGCCCACAAATGAGCAGCTGCACTGGTTTCCATCTAAGAAAATAAGAAAACATGAGTTCCAGAACAAAGAACTCACTGCACTCCTAATGTCCGAGAAACTGCTGGACATCTGATCAGAATGCCTTTGTGAAACCTCCTGCCCATTGACCAAACTTCATGGCTGCAAGCACATAGAGGCTTCTGTAGAAGCACCTTGATACCGAAGGCATGTTTATCAAAGCAGGAGGCTCCCAGGCCTAACACTAGCAAAGCCAAGTTCATGACAGCCAAGAATTAATCTTTAGTTACATTTTGCTTGGTGGGTGATAAGTTGTTCAGCCCTGCACTTATGTATCTTGGTTTAGGTGTAAATATTATTTACTCTCTTTCACCTTTGTGAAATCTAACTAGAGCAGGGGTAGGCAACACCTGGCCAAAGGCACACCTGGCAATTTGAGAAACTGCCCAATAGGGATGTGCACTGACCCCCCGGATCGGATCGGATAGCGGATCGGAATCGGACCTGGGGGGTCGGATCGGATCGGATCGGATCGGAGGCTGGTCGGATCGGATCGGACCAGATGTCCGATCCGGATCGGACGCCATTTTGAATGCTTTTTCCCATAGCCAAGTATTGTTTTACAAAAACGCCTATAACTTTCCTACTTTCACTTATCAAGCAGAACGGCTGAGCCTAGCTGAGTTTTGCAGCCATGCGTGCAAGGAAGGATCACTCTGGTCTCGATCCCTTTGATCCTTGGTAGTATCCATTACAGGGCTCGTGTCTGCTTGAGTACAAAGTTAAAAGTGAAAGTAGGAAAGGAAACACGAGCCCTGTAATGGATACTACTAGCAAGGATCAAAAGGGATCGAGATGAGAGAGTGTTTCCTTTTCTTCGCGGGAAGCGGGAGGGGAAGACCTGGCCTCTGTAGAAATTTTTTTGAAACATGTAATTTAAAAATTCCATAGCCATCAAATGCCTGGACCTATAATTCTGAAATTTCTGACACATATCTACCCCTAACCCATCTACAAAGTGAGCAATGTTCAGACTTCTAACTTTTAAAATAAAAAAGTTATAGGCGTTTCTTTCCTCATTGTTTCAAAAATACCTTGCCACCACATGCCTGGACCCAGCTGTCTGAAATTTTACACACATATCAAGCCAAGTGGTACCTGTAATGTGCCCATGTTTCCTGTTTGTATCTTCAAAAATAAAAAAGTGGGAGGCGTAACTGTATTTACCCCACCACTACCCATTTTTCTAAAATTAATTGCCACACAAGGCAAGCACCTACGTTTCCGAAATTTCACACACATAGGTCCCAAGGTACCGCCTACAATGTGGCAAAGTTTCATGTGTGTAACTTTAAAAATGACAAAGTTATAGGCATTCCTGGGTATTTATTAAAAAATTAATTGCCACACAAGGCAAGCACCTACGTTTCCGAAATTTCACACACATGGGTCCCAAGGTAGCACCTACAATGTGGCAAAGTTTCATGTGTGTAACTTTAAAAATGACAAAGTTATAGGTGTTTCTTTCCTCATTGTTTCAAAAATTAATTGCCACACAAGGAAAGCTCCAATGTTTCTGAAATTTCACACACATATCAAGGCAAGTGGTACCTGTAATGTGCCCAAGTTTCCTGTTTGTATCTTCAAAAATAAAAAAATGGGAGGCGTAACTGTATTTACCCCACTACTACCCATTTTTCTAAAAATTAATTGCCACACAAGACAAGCACCTACGTTTCTGAAATTTCACACACATAGGTCCCAAGGTACCCCCTACAATGTGGCAAAGTTTCATGTGTGTAACTTTAAAAATGACAAAGTTATAGGCATTCCTGGGTATTTATTAAAAAATTAATTGCCACAAAATGCATGCACCAATCTTTCTGAAATTTCTCACAGATAACTACCCCTAACCAGTCTACAATGTGCCCAAGTTTCATCCTTCTATCTTTAAAAATGAAAAAGTTATAGGCGTTTTTGTAAAACAATACTTGGCTATGGGAAAAAGCATTCAAAATGGCGTCCGATCCGGATCGGACCTCATCGGATCGGATCGGATCGGATCGGAGGTTGTCCGGATCGGATCGGATCGGATCGGATTTTCCCGATTTTGGGTCGGATCGGATTCGGATCGTGGATCGGATCCGATCCGATGCACACCCCTACTGCCCAAGGCACTACCCAAAAATGGCTGCCATAGGAGGCATGACGAAAGACAAGCAACCTGCCCAACAGGTTGCTTGTTCAAGTCAGAGTAGGAGTCTGAACCATAACATACTGAACAACTCCTTTGAACACACAGTTTTCAGCACCAGCATAAGCCTATTTTACAGCAATCCCAGCTGCTGGTTCAGAAAATGTGTCATTTATGTTAAGTGGGAGGGGTAGGGCACATTGCTGAGCACCAAGAAAGGTGTCTGGGGGTATATTGGTGCCCATGGGCATCACACTGCCTACCCTTGAACTAGAAATCCATCATGTATTAAGCCTCATCTCTACTACTGCATGCGGGGGGAAAGGAAATTGTTGCTGAATGCAAGCAAAAAAAAAGCACACCTTTCAGAAGTACTTGCTCATGCAAGACATGATAGTAATGATTCAAGCCAAATAACATATCTAAGTGAAAACCATAATTCATTGTGACAGAGTGTTTTCAATGTTTGTGAAGATAATTGAGTATCTGAAACAATTGCAAAGGCACCAGTTTATTACACGGCAGTTTTAGCACATTGTCTGAACTGTAATTTTGAGCATTTAAGATAATTTAATCTAGAAAGAAATCTACATCGGTGAACATTTCTATCCACTTCACGCTAACTAGAATGACTTGCCTTTTCTTTCGCGTTCACCACCTTTCATAATCTATATCTCACCTGTCAAGATTTCATGACTTTTTTAATATTAGGTCTGCAAGCATTTTAATTGTTAGATCATTACTTAATTGATGATACCTTTTTGTTCTTGATTACGTGATGGGGACTGATTTGTTAGTCCCAGTTTTAATTGTTAGGCCCAGAAGTTAATGGCATACTTGCTTATTTTCAAAGACTATTTTGGTTCCATGTGTGACTATAATAGGAATATAAAATATTACAGGCAATTTTTCCTTACAATGATGAGCAGTAGCTTTTCTTTATTACATTGTAAGCTTTCTCACATTACCTTATACTGCAAAATTGCACCTTTATTGAGACTTGCCTGTCATTCAATTCTCAATAAAGGTGCAATTTATTTGCATTTAACCAATCAGACTATGATTAGTCACCTAAATTCTTTAGAGCACAGTCCTATGCATGTTTAGACAGAAAAAGTGCATGGTTGGCTGAAGAATGCTAGGAGTTGCAGGACTTTTTTTTCTTTCTAAATATGAGAAGGATTGTGCCCATAATCAGTTAAAGGCGATCCAGCTGATCACTAGGGATGTGTATCGTATCATTAAAATGTACGATAACGATACGATAAGGTCGTTATCATGCATGTGTTTAACGATGACGATACGATAGAAAAACCTACGATAATCATAATTTTTGGGCAATTTTATCATTTTATCGGACTGTCATATAAATATACCTATCACTTCTGTATTTTAAAAGTTAGAGGCACATGGCAAGCTGTCATTCTGATCTGTCAGAACTGAAATGATCTTTAATAAATTCATATAAAATCGAGGGTTGGAGGGATCGATCTCAAATTTCATACACATACTTAGGCATACCCCATAAGCACTGCGACCAAGTTTCAAGCCTCTAACTTTTAAAATACAGAAGTTATAGGCATTTTTTTCTTTAAAAATAGGGCTGCAAAAAAATCATTTTTTTTCACGATAATTATCGTGAAGACGATAAGGTTCACCTATGATATGAATGAAGACGATAATTTTTTTGGTCCGAAATGACAATAACGATAAATGATTATATTTTTGGGCGTGCACACCCCTACTGATCACCCATGCTGTGTCCTTCCGGAAGACCTCAGTTCAAAGGGGAGGGTTTAGCTCACTCTAGTCTTACATCAGGTGCTGGATGCCCCGCCCAGGAACTCATCCTTTGCTTCCCTGAATCTTATGAGACACCTCAGGTGAGACATGATGGATAGTCAAAGTCTCCTGTTGACTATAATGTTGTATGGCTTTGAATTTGATGTTTTACTGGTTATTCTGCTTTTACTGTGACACTCCTTTCACTGTATTTTTTTTTCTGCTGCCTTCATGTATTTTAATTTTGCCATTACATATTGCCAGGTTGTATTTTGTTTGATCTGTTTTATTCTCTCCTATCGTAAGCTTTTGGAGTCCTTCCAGATTGAAAGTAAAGGATATGTTGCGGAACAAATAAATAAATAAAGTTGCCCCAACTCCTTCTGAACCCCAGACAGTATATCCCGCACATAATTATTAAAAAATACTGACACTTCCCCCCCACATTTTTTTCACACTGAACTCAATGGGATTCAGACCTAATTTACACAGCCATGTTGGATTGCTATCACCCGCCCCTGCAGGGGTGGCGGACCTATTAAGATGGTCTGCTTTCGAAGGCTGATGGATCGTCTTGGATTCCAGAAAGCCTTAGAGGGTTCTATGGCTGGTATCGTTGACTATCCTGTAGAAGCCCTGGTCAATAGATGGAATCAACACCTAACTAGGGCTATCAACACAATCACCCCCAAATGTCCTGCTTCTACCTGGTCACCCTGGTATACAGAAGATCTCAGGGAGTTGAACCAGGAAGGACGACAACTGGAGTGCCAATAGTGGAAAACTCGACTTATATCCGACAAGACAAAACATAGAGAACATCTTTATTCCTATGGGGTGGCAATACATGCAGTGAATATATCTTTCTTCTCTGCACACATTGAGTCTGCAAATTCTTGTCCAGTGGAAATGTTCAGGGTGGTGAGGGGTCTAACCCAGACACCTTCCCTGAACCTGATCTTAGAGCCTTCGGTAGTTCGCTGTGATGCCTTTAACGATCATTTCACAGATAAAAACTCTCGGATAAGAGCTGACTTAGTTGCCATCATTCTAAGAGAGGCTGACAATGGAGTGTCCAACAACTCCATGAGTAGAATTACACTGGATCAGTTTCAGTTGGTGAGTACCAAGGACATGGACAAGCTGCTTGGACAAGTGAGGAGGACAACTTGCCTTCTTGATCCCTGTCCTTCTTGGATGGTCACCCAGGGAGGAGATGCAACTAGATTACAACTACAATATATTATTAATGCATCTCTCAGGGAGGGGAGTTTTCCATCATTTTTAAAAGAAGCGGTGGTACGGCCACTTCTAAAAAAGCCCTCCCTGGCCCCCTGGACCTTAATAACTATAGACCGGTATCAAATCTTCAATTTCTGTGCAAGGTGATCAAGAAGGCAGTTGCTTTCCAACTCCAAGCAGTTCTGGATGATACAGATTTTCTAGACCCTTTTCAAACTGGCTTCAGGGCAGGATACAGAGTTGAGACCGCTATGGTCGCAATAGTGGATGATCTATGCTTGAGTATTGACAGGGGGAGTGTGTCCCTGCTGGTACTTCTGGATCTCTCAGTGGCTTTCGATACCATCGACCATGGTATCCTTCTGGAATGCCTGAGGGGATAGGGAATCAGTGCTTCCGATCCTACCTCTCGGGCAGGTTCCAGATGGTGATGCTTGGGGATAGTTGCTCTTCCAAAAAGAAGCTGTTGTATGGCGTATCACAAGGTGCCATCCTATCCCCAATGCTGTTCAACATCTACATGAAACCACTGGAAGATATCATCTGAAGGCATGAGGTGGGGTGCTATCTGTATGCTGATGACACCCAAATATATTTCTCTATGCATTTGACAACAGTGTCAGCTAAGGCTAGTGTGTCTCCTCTGAATGAGTGCTTGGAGGCAGTAATGGGCTGGATGAGGAAAAACAAACTGAAGCTGAATCCAGACAAAAATGGAGGTGCCTGCTGTCAAAGGCCCCAACCTGGGTTTGGAGGTGTGTCAACGAGTTCTGGATGGTGTTACACTCCCCCTGAAAGGCTGTGTTCACAGCTTGGGGGTGCTCCTGGATCTGTCGCTCCAAATAACAGCCCAGATAGATGTGACAGCCAGGAGTGCCTATTATCAGCTTCAGCAGATACGCCAGCTGCACCCCTTCCTAGAATTGAAAGACCTAAAAATGGTAGTGCACATGCTGGTAACTTTGAGGCTCGACTTCTGCAATGCACTGTACATAGGGCTACCATTGTACCTAGTCCAGAAGGTTCAACTAGTTCAAAATATGGCAGCCAGATTGGTCACTGGTACACCTAGATGTGACCATATTACACCAACTTTAAAATCACTTCACTAGCTGCCAATTAGTTTCCAGCCGAATTGCAAAGTGTTGGTCATTACCTTTAAATCCCTACATTTTTTGCATCCTGGTTACCTGTGGGATCACCTTCCCCCATACAATCTGCCCCACACACTCAGTTCCTCCGGGAAGAATTTACTACAGTCAGCCAAAACTAGGCTGACAACCGTAACCCAGAGGACCTTTTCTTCTGCCGCTCCCAGACTGTGGAATGACCTGCCAGAAGAGATTCGTCAACTTAACAATCTTTTTGACTTTAAGAAAACCATAATGACTTATCTCTTCTGGCAGGCCTACCTAGCTGAATTTTAAGAGTTTTATTATTTTTATAATAATGTATTAGTTTTATATGTTTTAATCAGTTTTCTGTATTGGTACTTGATGTTGTTCCCAGCTCGATCCAGAAGGAGAGGCGGGTCAGAAATTATTATTATTATTATTATTATTATTATTATTATTATTATGGCTTATGTAGTTAGAGAGGCCAAAGCAGGACACAATTTTGGGGCAGAACAAGTCATGGATCTCATTCAACAGAATGGGCATGAGGGCCCCCACCAAGACCATTAAATCTAGGGAGGGCATAAGAGCATTAGATCCAGCGTCTAAATGTACTTAAATGCTCAGTTGTGTAGCTGTTGATTTACAGGTTGATTTGAATGCCATCACATGGTGGTTGCATCACTGTGTGCCCATCTTGGTTCACATTGATTGAATCCATCAGATTTTAGAACGGGGTGTTTTTGGTACTAACTAGCCTGATATTTTGAGAATACCTCATTCCTCATGGGGTCCTTGCACTAAATAAAACCAATGTGGTGAATGTGCAGCGCTAAGGAGTTTTGTTTAGCTCTGAAACTTAATTTGATCCTCAGACTGAAAGAGGTTCAATGACCCTGTTTTATGCACTTTAAAATGATGTGATTAAAAAGTAGGTTGAGTCACAAACAAGACCCAGCAGCAGAAATCTCACATACTGCTGGTAGAATATATTATGCAAATCGAAGGAATTATGTGCTTATTATTCCTATTTCTACCTACAGAACTGGTCAAATTAGATTAGTTTTCTGTTTCGATAATGTAGTAGGAGTACCTTGTTTCATTTCAATTGCACCTTCTGTCATTTCATGTACAAAATGTTTCAGAAGTTTGAGTAGTTTCAGCTCAGGTCTCATAACTTTTCTACTGTCAAATGTTTTGTTTACAAGGCTCTGACATGTTCTTGAACACCCAACGGAACTCATCTTAGGCCTCTTCTTCCTTTTTTTGTCTAAGCCCAATGGCATGCATGGAGCGAATATGAAGGTAACTCCAAACCATCTGTATTCTTTAGCTTTATTGAAGCTGTCTTACATAACTAATTAACAATAGAAATATGTAATTGCATTAAGTATAAAGTAGCACAGTGACAGATTTCCTACAGTAGTACTGCCAGAATTTTTAAGGATAAATCATTTTGCTTGTAAAGACCTGGAGCTAACTCAGAGTTATTTTGTATGCTAAGTACGAATGTGTTTTCCTCAAGCAAATAAAATGAATTTTCATACGAAGTTTAGATGTGCATAAACCATAGAAAACCTCACAGAATTAAAATGAACCAAATCTTATTCTTCTAAAATATTCATTTTAAAAGACTGTTATTCTCTTTGGTTTAAGAAGTCCAGGACCAACGAATGTTTCTAATGCTGCAAAACCTAGGGGCGCACGTACAGGCATGAGTCCCATTTAAATCACAGGGGCTTTATTCTGAATAAACAACCATATGAAAAGGCTGCAGATATGTAAGCATTCTCTTCTTCATACATAGTGATAAAATAGTTATATAGAGAGATACAACATATCACATCCATTTATTTAATTGAAGTGTTTAATAGACTTGAAAGGGAATGACATTGTTCCAGGGTTGTGTGTTTTCCTATTAAACAATTATTTCACCATATACTACATTTATCATTTAAAGAAGTTCCCTTCAGAGAAAATTCTATATTGTGTGAGGAACCAGTAATCTTTTCTCATCACTAAAAAAAAAAGTGATACTGTCTATTTGGGAAGTGCAAATATTGCGTGATTAGATCTTCTGAATGTTGGTTTGCATATTAGTTTGCATCCTGTATCAGATCTCGATGTGCAATAGACTTCCTTTCCATTGCACTTAGCACCTGGCTCTTGTTTTTTTCCTCAATTCCCCATTCAAATAGCTCATCATCATGCTATTGAGCATGGGGCACCATTTCCCATTCAAAACAATCCCTGCTTCCTTTCCTTTCTCTAGTATAACTGTCTGGGAACCTCTTCCAATATTTGGTGTATTTATGTACAATTGCAAGTATACATAACTTCTTCTTTTTTTAAAAAAAGTATTATTGCATTCTTACAAAACAAGAAGTTTTTTTGAGGTGGGGTGCTGGTTGAAG
This sequence comes from Anniella stebbinsi, assembly GCA_029215795.1. NCBI lineage: Eukaryota > Metazoa > Chordata > Lepidosauria > Squamata > Anniellidae > Anniella > Anniella stebbinsi. The sequence continues at coordinate 146,634,832 of JARDYH010000004.1, forward strand.
AATCAGAGGACAATGTTGTACTTGCATATAAGTAGCTGAATCATAAGTCATCACATGGAAGACTTCAGCATTCTCGCATCTTTAAAATCTGATTGATCACGCTGCGTAAAAATTGAGTGATGTCTTCATTTCATCTTGTATTCTAGACATGTCTTGGAGCTGATGAAAAGCACCTTTGCTGCACGGCCTGAAAATATTTCTGCTTCCAGAATTAAGACATCTTCCCATTTTGCAGAACTTCCGCATATGTCCGGCTTTCATTCTGGATGCGGTCCTATATCCATTTAATCTACAGTATATCCACTGATTTCATCCAACTATGCCACAACATGTTATTTTGGGATCCATCTCTTTCACTTTGATTCAGGATAATAGATAGATTTCAGAGATTGTGTTGTTTTCCATAGTACCTATATATTTGTACTGGCCAGAACCGTCCAGTCCAGCAAATATCATAATTTTGGGGGTGGGGTGGTTCAGATAATTGTTTCTATATTTTTGGGGTGGGTGGCATAGAATGTTAGATGAGGCAGAAGAGATTTCCACAACCTTTTGCTAAAAAAAGAAAAAAGTTTGCCACTGCTTCAAACAACAGGAGAGCTGTAATAAGCATCAGCCTAGCACTGTTCCTCACTGGTAACAGAATAGCCCAGTAGGAATGTACTACATCATGATGCAGCAACATTCCCAGGGGCATAGTTAGTAAAAAAGAAGAAAAAGAAGAAGAAATATGGCTAACCACTCTAGTCAGAATAAGAAGCAATAACCAAAGCCTCTTTCACATTTCCCTGTTATGCCATAAAAGTGAAACAACACTCCCCTAAACAAGCAATTTATTGCCTCTCAAAAAATTGTGGGTCCATTACATGATGTGGTCAATGTCCAGGACATCTCCCATGCTATCCCCCTGTACCCTCACTTCTTAAAAGATTGGAGATAATGTGGTATTTAAAGCTATCACTTGTATATCATGGGATCTCCTCAGTTTGTAAAGTTTGCATTGCACTTTAATTCCGCCATTAGATGGCACTATCTCATTAAACAAAATGGAGCCTTTCTGAAAAGGGAAGTTTTCAATTCAAAATCACATGGTCATGCATAAAAAAGGTGTGTTGTGAAGGTGGAAAGACTGCAGAGGATGAAAGCCCTGGTAAGGCTGCAGGATTTTTCCTATGTGTAGAGAAGCTCACATGAAGGCTTTATCATCACCATGCAACCAACCCAATGTAGGATTTTACACTGTCATAATGGTTTTTTTAAAATATATATATATATATATATATGTATTTATTTTGCTATAACACCTTCTTCTGAGTGTTGATCTAAGAGATATAATTAGAAAATGTTGAACTAGCCTGGTATTTATGCTTCATTGTTCATAGCAGATGTTTGCTAGGTTTATGTGTAATCCCGTGTCTTGCGTCCTTCCCTTGCCTCGCTCTGTGTTGGTTGCTTTTCTTCAGGTTTGTGAGGATAAAAAGCACCACTTTCCTCTTTTCAAGTCCAAATTATGTTACTTCAACTGCATTCTGCACCATGTGGGGCTCAGATGTTCCCTGTCATCAGTCTCCGATCACCTATTAGAACCTTTGTTTTGGATGCCTGTTGGCAACCTGGTGCCCCTCATTGTTGATGGGACTGGGTTGATTGTCCCATTTGGAACTCATGACCAGAAGCCTGCAGAAGCCAGGGTAGCCTTTGACCTCAGTGATTGTGATTTCCTAGCAACTGGTGCCAACCCTGCGGTGAAGTCCTTTGCTTTCCCGCTGGAGCAAATAAATATACTCAATCTTATTTTATTTGTCCTCTTCCTGATATCACTCTAAATCTATCCATTCTGCACCCACAACCAAATGGCCAACCCAGAGATCCACCCAGAGAGGGTGCAATAAATAAATAAATAAACTCTGTGCCACTGAAACTTAATTTTCCCTTAATTTTCCCTCAGACATCTTTCCCAGACTCCTGCACCAACTTGCATAAAAAGCTACCATGCAAATATTTATCCAAAAATAAGATTGTTAATCTTCTACATTTCTCTCATAAATTTATCTCTCATATAAGTCTATAACATTCATACAGACACAAATATAATATTAAGATATATTCCTCATTAAGTTTGAAATGATTTAATTTTAACAGAGGCATTCTAACAAAAACATTTGTGATGACATCCTGTAACGTTTCACTGACCACTGAGCCTGCTTGTGGAAAAACAAAACTTCCCCATCTAACGTCAGGTGCTTCAGATGAGGAGTCTAGAAAAAGAATATCTGCATATCTGTAGTAATGTCAGTATGTTTTGCGTATGATGCAAAGGTGACATGAAATATCGCGAGAAGTAAACAGAACTGAAAAAACACTTTGAATTTAAAATAGCAAAACAATAAGAGAAGAAGAGAAACAGGTGGTGCCCTGTTTGGGGAACTTAAGGAAATGTGTTGCTCAGCAGAGCTGACAAGAATACGTAGTAAAATACATACTTTGACAAGAATACATGCTTCGTAGGCAAAAGGCCACAGGTTCAATTCCTAGCACCTTGAACCAGGGCTAGGGAAGAATCCTGCCTTAAAATCTGGATAGCTACTGCCAGTCAGTGTTGACAATACTGGATTAGATGGACCAATGGTCTGACTCTGTATCAAGCAAGTTCCTATGTTCCTAATCCTGGTGACTGAAACTAGTTGACTTCGGAGTTCTCTGGGATATTTCACCTAAATTACCATTAGCTTTGGAAGACAGATGCGACTTGAATCATTTTCTTCCTTACCTTATTCCCACAAAACAACTTCTGCTCATTTGATTTAGTGACCTTTGTAGTTTCAGGCTTGAATGATTTTCTTTCATTTCAAAATCTTAAAACAGACTCCACATTGATAGGCTTATTCATAGCATAACGGCAGCTCTAGCAGAAAGGTTGTTCTCCATGATGAATCTGATGGCTAAGATAAAATGTGCTTTTAAACATCCGTGCCTCTTCACAAATTAAAACTGTCTGTTAATACAAATGGGGTGGGGGACTGAATGCATGCAGCAGCCTTTCAAGCCATACAGGCAGAGGTACTGACTGCCTGGCTTCTTTCATGAAATACCCTGGAAATAATGATGGAAAAGCAATATAAGAAATCATTTAAATACATAACCAATTCACTACACTCTAACTGACCCTATTTAGTAGGAACTGTTATGCTTTTTTTTACCATGCCCTCTAGTCAATATTTGTCTCTGTTTTGTCCATTTTTTCTTTTCTTTTCAGGGAGATATTGGGAACGCCTTTTGAAAATAAATATTGTGAGATTGGACACGCATATACTTGAAGTCTTCCAGTCTTTCCCTGTCTCTGTTAACTGCTATATCTGCCTGCCCGAGATCTGAGATCTGTTGGAGGAGCCCTTCTCCGTGCCACACCAACACATGATATACGCTACGGTGGGACATGGGAGAGGGCCTTCTCTGTTGTGGCACCCCGGCTATGGAATGCCCTCCCCCTGGAGGCCCGACTGGGGCTGGCACTGGCTTTATTTCAGCACCAGGTTAAGACATAGCTTTTTAATGATGCCTTTGATGGCTAAATCCACCTGCCTGCACACTGTCTTGTTTTAACTGGATTTTATTGTTTTCAAATTTTGTTTTGATTTTAATATATTGATGGTTTAATTTGTTTTAGAATTGTGTATTTATTCTATTTTATATGTATGATTTTATCTGTACGCCATCCTGAGATCCCCGTGATATAGGGTGGGATATAAATGTTTTAATAAATAAAATAAAATAAAATAAAAATCTACTTTTCAACTGGCAATCCCTGCCTGTCATTCAGTGTACTAGAACCAAATTCCATCTTACTCTTCTGTTGTCACTCATTCTTCCATTACAGATGGTTTTAGGAAATGTTTGGAGTTCAGGTTTATGGGCATCGTGGGGAAAAAAAGCAATGCAATTAAAAGCTAGGCAGTAAATATGTGTAGCATTACTATCATCTTTCTTCACATATGCTAATTTCAGATACTGTCTCTCAAAGCTAAGTACACAAAGTTGTTCATTGAGGAACTCATCCAGGGCTCTATGATTCACCACACGTAGGGGAAACGCTAAAAATGAAGTCTTCAGACTTCGTGGCTCGTGAAATCATGCCAAAAAACTTTCCAAAATGAGAATGGCAGTGGATAATGAGAGCAGCTGGCCTTGTCAAGACAAGATAAAGCCCAACAAATACGTGAATGCTACATGTGGTGTATTCAGAGGCTTATTAGAAGGCTGCGCGTTAAGACAAGAAGTCTCAATAGGCTGCTTATTTGTGAGTCCCTGCAGCATGTCTCATAATGCTAGCAAGCTCTTCACCTTTTCAGGACACTGATGTGTTGGCATTACAGTATGGATCCCCTCCTTGCCATCCAACACTCATATATAAGGCTGTAGCTGTTCCCCTGCCATCCCATACTAATAAATTAATACAATTAATAAAAGACAGACTTTGTTCAGTGTTTCCTAAACTTCTGAAATCATGGTTACATCCCCCATCCTGCCAATCTCTGGTTAACAATGGAGGCACATCCCAGTGTTCCAGTAAATAAATTAGGGGTGTGCACGCCAAGAAATATTGTTGTTCATCATTATTGTCATTTTGGACCAAAAAAATTATTGTCTTCGTTCATATCGTAGGTGAACCGTATCATCGTCACGATAATTATCGTGAAAAAATGATATTTTTGCAGCCCTATTTTTAAAGAAAAAATGACTATAACTTCTGTATTTTAAAAGTTAGAGGCTTGAAACTTGGTCACAGTGCTTATGGGGTATGCCTAAGTATGTGTATGAAATTTGAGATCGATCCCTCCAACCCTCAATTTTATATGAATTTTTTAAAGATCATTTCTATTCTGACAGGTCTGAATGGACGTACGTGGCGAGCTGTCATTCTGATCTGTCAGAACTGAAACGATCTTTAAAAAAATCATATAAAGTCAAGGGTTGGCGGGATCGATCTCAAATTTCATACACATACTTAGGCATACCCCATAAGCACTGTGACCAAGTTTCAAGCCTCTAACTTTTAAAATACAGAAGTTATAGGTATATTTATATGGCAGTCCGATAAAACGATAAAATCGCCCGAAAATTATCGTCTCCGATGTTTACCGTAGGTTTTTGTATCGTATCATCATCGTTAAACACATGCACGATAACGACCTTATCGTATCGTTATCGTACATTTTAACGATATGATACACATCCCTAAAATAAATCATTCTGCATTTTCTGAACCATGGGCAGACATCCACCTTGTAACTGCAGGGAGTCTAGTTATTGCATAGAATCCAACCGTATCCCAGCTCTAGCACCAATGATACTGTAAACCAATGCTTTCACAGTGTAACTAGCCCTTGCTAGCACAGTGGGGGGAAATGGTGATTCAGCAGTGAATTGTGCTTTCTCCATTGCACAAGCAAAAGTTAATTCTGTTGTGAAAGCATTACTTTAAGCTTGCACGACATTATTAGCACTAGTGCTGGGTTATCAATGAATACTACCCAATGCTTTCTGATGCCACATCTGAGCTTTCTGAACCATGGATCCTAGGATTTTCAGGTGATATGTGGGCTGTAACAGGGAATCTTGGTGCCTTCTAACGCTCTCCCTTAAAAAGATGCCAATGTCTCCATATATTGGCAGAGTCCATGGGAGGGGGCCTCCCTACTCCAGGAGATATAGAGCATCATCAGATGAGTGTTATATCACACACTCGTTACTGGCCACTCACAGTTTTCCGTGAGTCCTTTTGAGATGTCATCTGCCTCTTGCATGTCTCCTGCTCCTTCTAGTCCCTTTTCCAACATAAAAAAGACAGAAAAATCAGATTTTGGGTGCTGTGGCAAATCTTGCTACCATTTCCTGCTGTGCGCAGGAGAAGTGGCAAGATAAAAATGCCCATTAAATAGGCCATGTGGTCTTTCCTGGCTTCCTCTTTCTTCCCCACATGAAGAAAGAGGAAGCTGTTCATTGCTATTGTGGGACAGCAGCAGGAGGCTAAAGCGACAGTAGGGAAACACGATTTTGCCCTGTCTCATGATGCTCATAGAATAGTAAGCATATCTAATGTTTTAGCTTAGTGATGCTAAAGCTGCTGTTTAGCACATCTCCTGATTGGCAGCTTTAGAATCACTGGATGTCATATAGGAACATAGGAACATAGGAAACTGAAACAGGCCCTTGATCTATCTAGGAGCTCAATATTATCTATCTGGCAGCATTTCACCAGGGATTCAGACAGGCATCTTTCCCAGCACTAGCTGACCAGGGATTGAACCTGGAGACCTCTGCATGCCAAGCATGTGCTCTGACACTGAGCTAAAAAATAACAGCCTTTGCCTCTGTCACAGTCTGGAATTATTCCATGCTTTCTAAAGCAACCAGAACCCTTTGATGCTTGAAAAGCTGTAAATTGTCCAATTAGGGACAATTAGGTGTTCCCTTTTCCTTGCCTCTGCATAACCCAAACTAGATGTAAACGATAGTTATTGAATCCATTACAACACACAAAGGTGGTGAAAGCCACCAACATGTTTCCGAAGAAACAAGAATAATCTTATCCATGCCATTGCTTACATTTTGTCTTTCATTTAATTAAAGTATCTTCTTCTCATCCTATTGAGTGACTATACCAAATGGATATACGTGGTCACACAATGCTAGAGAAACTCAACCTGGGACTATGTTTAGCAGGTGTTTAAAGAATTTCACTTTCAGATGTAAGACAATATACTTATTTTCTGCCAATCATTACTGCTTTTTTATTTTATTTTTTGGAGGTTATTGTTTTTAATCAGTCAGTTATACAAACATATTTCTGGTTGTAGTTAAATACAGAGACCATGCAAGCAACCAAGCAACCTCATAATACGCTCTCTCATCCTATAACAGTAGTGTCACTAGAGTGGAGGCAGTGGCTCAATTCGGACGACACGATAGTCAATGGTGGGTTGACAAACCCTAACCCTAACCCTAACCCTAACCCTAGGGGGCACTCCCCACACAAGATGGTAATAAATAATCAACTGTGGTGTGGATGAGGATCAGCGTTAAGTTGACTATGGCAGCATTCGGATGACACAGTAGTCAAAACAACTGACGATTGTTTCCCCCACCCCAGTTGTTTATTGTGTCGTCCGAATTGAGCCATAGAGTCTATGGGAAAATGGACAGAAACACTTTGCTTTTCTGCCTATTTCTTTTCAGAAGTGGATCCCAGTAAGACATTTCACAGTGCTAGCTACCTCTTCCCAGGTTTCAGTGTCGCCACATCACTTTTGAAAATCACCTGAAACATGAATTTCGGAGCGGTGGACGAATAGAATCAAAGGAATAAAAACAAAACAAAAACACAATAAAAGTACATTTTTTAAAAGAAACAAAGTGCAAATAAAACTGTGGCTGTTTATTGAAGGAAGGGCTTCCTGGAAAAGGCCCGAAGGAATACAAAGTTGGTGCCTGCCTGACCTCTAGAGCCAGGGAATTCCATAGGATGGAGATGACCACACTGAAGGCTCTTCCCCTGGTGGACGCCAATCAGACCATAGGTCTATGTGAGACCAACCGGAGCATGTCCTCGGATGACCTCAGTCACCAGGCAGGTTGATAGGGGAGAAGGTGCTCTCTCAGGTATCCTGGTCCCAAGTTGTTTAAGGCTTTGCACACTAGCACAAGAACTTTAAACCTGGCCCAGTGCAGTTTCCTCAGCAAAGGGTTTAAAAAAAAAAAAAAAAAAGTGCACACAAAAATGCATATTATTTGATTGGAAAAATAATTTGCAAAAAAGCATTCAAAGTGCATGTACATTTTGAAAATATATACACGAATACCTACAGATGTTCATGGGGATCAAAATAATAATAATTTGCAATCCAATGTGGAAATGGTACAGAATATTAAAAGTGGAAAATTGAGAATTTGAGCAAAATCAAGCTTGACAATTCACATATCCCTACTCTTTAGTAGGCAATTATGAAATGTGAGAGGTTAAGGTACTTGAATAGAAAGATTCCCCCACCCCACCCTTAAGGACAAAAACACAAACAACAACAACATTCAAATGCAAAACACTATATCAGCGAAATAAGTATTGGGATTAAACCAGCTAGTTAAAAGTTATTTCATTTTTTCTGTCCCAAAACTATTCAATTGTCTTGAATAAGGGTGGGTGAAAATTGTGTTCAATCTGTATTTTGAAAGAAGTTGACCTGATCTACACCTTTAAAAGATACCCAAAGTTCATTTTGTCACAGAGGCACCTGCCCTTGAATCAAAATGGTCAAGGGTATAAAACTGCTGAGAAATGTCCTGTTATTAAGATAATGCTAGTTATTGGGGGGGGGGGGGGGGTTATCCAATGCGGAAAAAAAATATTCATGTTTTTCAAATAGTTCCTGTAAAGCCAGCTTGCTCAATAAGGACAGCAAGCTGAACAGAATTACACTGTTGTAGCTTCTCATTAGCACTGAGCCTACACAGCCTTACACAGTAAAGCACATTCAGCCATTGAATACTGTTGTTAAGGAAGGAGACTATCAGAGACATGTGAGAGTAGCCAACAGATTGTTTGCACAACAACTGAGCATGAACAGTCTTTCTGAGCAATGAGAACCCTTTAAGATCTTCAAACGTTATTAATTCAGCCTGGTGTTAGTTCTTGAGTGGAGGACGTAGAATAATGAGGCTGCTCTGGTTATCAATCGGTGAACAGAATTTTCTCGATGTCGGATACAAACATGGTAAATTACAATAGGTGACATTTTGTCACCACCCATAAATGGCGAAAGATTAGGGACATGTAGCCTTGCAGTTCATCTCATGTTTGAGTGTGTGCTTTCTTGTGGTGGTTCTAATGTATGCAATCCTCTAATTGGAGCTTATCTTGCAAATAAGTGTGAGGTCCTTGAGTTGAAGTGGATATGTTTTGTAGTAATGCATCTATGCTGGGATAACTGCATAACATAATAATCATATAACCATTCTTGACTACAAGTGATTCAGGGTCTTCCTTGTGGAATTCCAGTGGTTCTAATTAAAGCTGGTCACTTCAGCAGCATGACGTTTATTTACTATTTACTAGACAACTTTACTAAGGGTAACTAGTCATAATGCCAGCCCCTTTTGAGTCTTTCATTTTCAGTTATATCTAGAAAACACAGTTATTTCAATTATTGTCTAGAAATGTTTGAAAGCATATTGGCTGGTGTTTTCCAGGATCATATGTTTCCTTTCTTTGGACTTGTTCAAACCTGCTTGATGAATGTAGCATGAAGAACTGATTTGCATGTGGGAATAAGCCATCATCAATTAATGAGGAATCAAGGGATATGTTTGTCTGTGAACACATCCTTTGTAGGATGATAACAAAACTAGGAATGGGTGAATCGGTAAGTTTCACTTTCTCCTGGATTAGATTTTTTAAAAAAATCCCAAATTTATTCTCTCCTGAATGTGAACTTTGTGAATTTTGGTAAATTCTTATCAAAGACAAACTGAAACTAAATTCTCACCCATCTACACCAGCCAAATTGAATAGGTACAGCTATTCCAAGCATGGAGAGGACTATGGATGCACCTACCTGCCACATAACAGTTAAGGAATAGGAGCCTGTCAGATAAAAGAGGTTGCAACTCAAATTCAGCGCTAACATGGTAGATTACACAGGGGCTGCATTCAGACAACACATTAAGCAACTGAGGGGAGGAGAAACAATCATCAGTTGTGTTGCTTATTGTGTTGTGTGGAGGGTAACACGCAGCTCACAAACTCCTGATGGTATGCTATTCCACCCAAATAAGCAACTGAAAGAAACAACTGGCTTGCAAGTTGTTTAGCTCGAAGCCAGTTGTTTAAAGTGTTGTGTAGAAGGGTGAGTGTGTTAATGGTGTGTGGTGAGTGGGTTAAAACACATGCCCATAGAGGCAGGCAGCAAGAGTGACCAAAGTGGTGGCTGCCACTCTCCTACAACTGGTGCAAATTGCAGAGGCTGCTGGGATAGACCTGGGAGGACTGAGGGAGGAGGGAGGGTGGGGAGAGGGGCGGGGGCTGTGACAGTCAAATGCTGGTTTGACTATTAGTCCACTCAACGCCAGCCCCAACCACCCACAGTTGTGTAGGAATATGTTGTGTGGGAAGTTCCCACAAAATAACCAACTGTGAGCCGATTACTCAACCCACCATTGACTAATGTGTTGTCCGAATGCAACCACTCTGTCAGTTTTGCTTTCTTCTGCATTAGAGGTGTTGTGTGTTTTTTAATCTCAAATTCATTTTGTCCTGAATATGGAGAACTTTGTGAATTTTGGTAAATTCTTATCAAAATGAAATTTTCACCCATCCCTAACTGGAACATCAAGAGTAGCTCAAATAATTAATGCTTCAATCTTGGGCCACCGAATGCACAGGTGAGAAAAATTGTGCACCCAGCAAAAGGTGTTTTGAAAAGTGTCATTATTATTATTATTATTATTATTGTTGTTGTTGTTGTTGTTGTTATTATTATTATTATTATTATTATAATTTTAAAAAGCAGCCTTACACCTGTTAGAATAGCTGAGCTGCTTCTTTGTTTAAAATTGTCTTGCCTGTTCAGCCACGGTATCAACTACAGGTAAAACTTTCAGAATAGTTCCAGATATGCACCTATCTTTCTCCTATGCTTTGGGTTACCAGGTGTTTTTTTTTCTTTTTTTCTTTTTAACAATTCTGGTATCGGGCAGGATCTACACTACTGCCTTAAAGCAGTTTAAAACAGTTTATAACAGTAGTGACAACTGTTGGGGCCCAGGACACACTCCATATAGGCTGAATTCGGATGACACAATAAGCAACTGGGGGGGGGGGGGGAGAAACAATTGTCAGTTGTATTGACTATCGTGTCGTCCGAATGCTGCCATGCTGATCCTAATCCACACCACAGTTGATTATTTATTACCATGTTGTGTGGAGAGTACCCCCTAGATGAACAACTGTCAAGTTGATTATTACCCCACCATTGACTATCGGTTGTCCATACAGTTTTCAAAACATTTTCAAAGTGTTGTATCCTGCTTGATGTAGATCGGTCCCAGGAGAGGGGATGGAGTCTGGCAGATTAGGAAACAGCTGTTAGGTCAGAGCAAAAAAACCCTTTTCACTCACTCCTGTGGCTGTTGCTGACCGGCAAGGCGGTCTGACATTGTGCTTGTGTGCTGGCAAGCAGAGAAGGATTGTATTGCTGTGCAGGTAAGTGGGTGTGATGACAATTCCCACAGCTGCTGTTGCCATGCCAACAAGTGGCTTTGCAGACACCTCTTCCATTTTTTCCTGGATTTTGGCTCCCCTGCCTCTCTTGGCTCAGCAGCAGGGCCAGCAACCATGGGGAAGCCATATACATGAATGTGTTAATCTTATAGGCAGGACCAGTAGCTCAGCTCAATGTTATACTGTTTTGACTCATGTGCATGGGCTGCATTGTTCAATCATGCCTTCCATGTGAAAATGCCATGGCTGAATGTTATTCAAAAATATATGGTAATTGTCTGAGTTTTAAACACACACACATACACACAACCTCCAGTGTCTAGATCAAGGGTGGCGATCCTCTTTTAAGGATGTTGATGGAATCCAGTGTGGGGGGTGAAACTTGGTGGGGGGTTTGCCAGCTCAGCCTCTCGGATGCCAACTCACAGCTTTCTGAGCTGACTCAATCTGATTTGCTCAAACCCGTAGCCATAAGTAGTGCAATTTGCACAAAAGTGTAGGTGTAGCCATCCTTTTCACCTTCATTTTTATGCAAATTGTGCTGTTTATGGCTGCAATTTTACACAACTCATGACTAAACGAAAAATTGGAACTGTTCCTATTATTTAGACTTAGCAAAAAAAATTGCTGGATAAAAAGCTCTCTACAGTTAATTGCACAATGATCCTGAAATTTACTTAAAAGATAACACCTGACAAAAAAGAAGAAAAAGTTTGCAAGGATATAATACATGGCTCTGCATATCACTCTTTTCAATTGTTATTATTTATCAGAGAAATAAATTCTGTTGAGAAGAAGATCTTTGCAAATACCTTCCTACAAGTAAGATTTCACAGATATTCTTTTGATTAGAAATGTATTGCATGTATGTAATGGAATACCAGTCTATAAAGCAATCTGTCCTCACGTAATAATTTAAAATGTTGTAAAAACAGTTTACATATGCACATAGGCCCTTGTGGCAATATGTCAACTTGATTTTATAATGCGAATATATTTTAGCACATGTTGTCCCTACCATGTTTTTTACAATATGTATTTTAGATGCATACAGCCCCCTGAAGAAGGCCGTATAAAGATATAGGCTGAAACACGTCGGGCTCTTCAACTTTGAAAAAATAAATAAAAAACCAGCATCTTGAGAACCTGTTTCTCCCTTTGTTTCACCGGATTTGGATGCTTTTCTCCCCGTTTTTCGCTTGTAATTATTTCCAGACATGAATTTGTGCACATTGCAGTTCAGGGGGGCAGGGGAGATGCAGACCCTTGCCGGTGCCTGCAGGCCATCTGATGGCTTGCCTCACATGCACGCTGAGGTCAGGTATCCGAGGGGAGTCCAGTGAGCAGAGCACAAACAGGACTTGACTGTGCACCCATTTCAGCCCAAGGACCAAGGACCATTTTGGAAAGGCTCCCGAGGGCACTTTTCTGTAGTGGGCATTGCCAAAGGCAAAAGGGGTGGGGTGACTAATAAAAAACACCTATTGTTTAAAAATGTTAAAGCTCTTACTGCCCATAACTAAGCCTTAGAAGAGACATTTCATCCTTAGGAGAGCCCCCTTTTTCAATGGAGGGGGAAACAACTGCACAAAAACCAGGAGACCACCAAATAATCAGTGGCTCCCTCCCTCCCTCCCTCCTTCTACTAAAATCTTCAAGATTCTATCAACAAGTTATGTTAAGTTACCATGTCCCTGTTTGGGCTAGTATAACAATTTCCTGCAGTTTGAAAAAGTCTGATTATATTAATATACTTTTCCGTGTCTGATTTAATCCCCATTATATATTTTCTTCATTGGTTGAACATATTTTCTTTCCCAATGAGTTCCAGTTAACCTTTGCAGCTAAAAAAGAAAAAAGAAAAAAACACACAGAAAAACCTCCACTGAATTGTATCCACAGATACAATTAACGGGTGAGCTGCTTCCAGCAAGTGAAATGCCATCAATGCTAAGCAATTAGCTTATGGAACATATCCAGAAAAGGCACACACTCTTCTGTCGGTAGCAACTAACTTTGCTCTGTGACTTAAATTCTTCTCTATGTGAATGGTAATATTCAGTTACTACAGTAGTGCATTCTGGGAAATTGTCACTGTCATGATTAATAGCCCTCATGAAAAACAATTAAGTTGGCATGCTATTAAAGGGTAATTTTTTGTGAGGAAAGAAATATATTTATCAGCATATACTCTTTGATGTTTTGATTGGAGCTTTTAAGAGTTGTATTCATTTTTTTAATAAAAAAAGTCCATCTAAGTATTAATGAAAGGAATCTTTCGATTGCATGAAAATATATTCACAATGTATTTTTTTCATAATTTCAAGAATGAAATAGTGTATGGGAAGACATCAGGGAGCTTAAACCAGGGACTGTGGTATCAGAGCCGAGGTACAATGCTTTCTGAATCATTTGGGTAGCACTCAGAGCAAAAGGGGTCAACTGAAATAATCTCTGATGTGCTGTAGCATCACTAATGCCCATAGATAGTACTGCTGTTCTTCATCGCATTTGGACCAGCTGATCTGAGGAACCAATAGAGGCTTAGCTGACCCTATACAACTGTAACTCCAGGCTTTGTTTCTCAATCTGAACAACTTATCTCATTAAGTAACTTTACAGACATTTCTCTCCTCTCTGGTCTGGTCTGAAATGTGACTATGGGCCTGTCTTCAACCATGTTATTTGCCTATGGCCATCTGAAGCCTTCTTGTTTCCTGCTTTGGAACCTGACTACTGGCTTGCGTTAAACCATGCCATTGCCTCTGACATCACTGGGCCCTGAGAATGACTCTAGAAAGATGACATCATTCTTAAAGAAAATAAATATAATCATATTGGAGAGTTCTGGTCCTTATTCTGCTGTGCATGAAAACTATATAAAGGATTCTGAATCACAGTCCTGCAGAGTTACTGAAGAAATGTCCACTGTTTTCAGATCACTGGTATTAAATAAGGCAACATTATCATGCACCATTGGAACACACCAGTCTATAAGAACAGAGTGGTAGAAAGTTTCCTCCATAGGTACGCAGGGGAAAGAATGGGGCTTAATATTCTACCGTGGTCCCAGAGGGAAAATGAGGATATTCATTTGTTCTCATCTCACAAGAGATGGGCCCTATTTTATTTCTATTTTGAGCTACTTTCTTTCTCAAGTTTATTTTATATTCCCTCTTGGTGGCAGAGAGCCTTGCTATTATTCCATTCCCTGGAGATTATCCTGAAACAGTTCCCTTTGTTGCCGTATTGTAGAAAGTCAAATATGTGTCTTGTCCTGGTCTCTTGGTTAACCTTTCCCTGCTATATCCTATGTGGCTTCCCTGAAAGAACTAAGAATTCTGAAAAGGCAGGTTAAGATAGATCTAGACAGAGTGGGTGAAGGTAAAGATATATAAGGTAAGAAACTTAACATAGGATCCTATGTGGTATGTTGTGGTTAAAGGTGGATCCTGGTTTTGGGAAGGTTGACCTTGAAGAAGGTTGGTGTACACTACTTGATTTCTCATCATTTTGGTTCTAGTATTGAGTAAGGCCATTAGATTCCATTCTGGAAAGCTCTGATAGAAGGCAGAATGAATGCTTGCAATATCGACAGTGGTTTTAACAATCCACTAGATAGAGTACTAGCATTGCCTGAGGGAGGAGAGTCTCCAGACCATGCTAGGCTTCCTCTTGTCTGCTTCACTGGTGATATCATCACTCTTTTAGCACATCAGACACCTTGGAGCAGAGAAAGCAACTCAGCCTGGCCTCCATGGTTTGATTTTTTTTTTTCATGGTACAGGCCTGTATTCTGGTTGGGATGGACCACATTGCAAGTGTGGCATAGTGGCTAAAGTGTTGGACTGAGAGTCAGGAGATCTGTGTTCTAGTCCCCACTCAACCAGTCACAGACTCTCAGCCCAACCTACTTCATAGGGTTGTTGCTGTGAAGACAAAATGGAGAGGAGGAGGATTATGTATGCCACCTGGGGTTCTTTGGAGGGAAAAAGGCAGGATATAAATGTAATAAATAAATCCCCTGTACTCAACACCCAACATCTCTTTGTCAATTGTGTGAACAGTCTTCATTGAAAAGTATTTTAATTCAGTTGACATCAGATAATATTGAAGTTCTACCTCTAGTGATTAATCGGAGATGGTTCATTCGTTCATGCATGCCATCACTATTATTGTCAACATGGCTCATTCACTCATGTCAGCTAAACATGTAGTAAACTGGCTACCTACATTCATTCTCCCTACCATCCTATGAGGGAAGTTACTATTTTCCCCATTTGATTTTTTTACTTCATGATTGAATAAGGCTCCAGTTTGCTCAGAGACACCTGGTTGTGGGTCAGAAGCAAACAACTTGGGAAAGCCCACAAAGCACTCTCTTCTTGTCTATAGGCTCTCCCCAGTTTTGATCCATAGCAGGAGAACTAGGGTGCCTTTCAGTGGCATGCTTCACTGAGACCTGGTTGGGAGATGATAGTGGACCGACATGGGCGCAGGCCCTCCCAGCTGGGTACTGTGTTAGTGAGCAGGTGAGGGAAAGTGGGCGGGGGGGCGGAGTAGCTGTGGTCTACAGGGATAATCTTAACCTGACCAGACTTCCTGTTCGTGAACTGAATTACATCGAGTGTGTGTACCTGAGTCTGAAGACCAGGGATAGACTAGGGATTCTGTTGGTGTACCGGCCACCCCGCTGCCTATCAGACTCCCTGGCCGAGCTCACAGAACTGGTCTCGGAGCTGGTGTTGGATTCGCCCAGGCTTTTGGTCCTGGGCGATTTCAACATCCCATTCGAGACTGGTTTGTCAGGTGGAGCTCGGGAGTTCGTGGCATCCATGACAACCATGGGCCTATCCCAATTGGTCTCTGGACCCACACATTCAGCGGGTCATACCCTCAATGCTGTTTTCAGTTCCGAACAGACGGATCTGTGGGCGGAGGTAACGAATACCTCCGTGTTGTCATGGAGAGACCATTTTCTGGTCAGGGTTAGTATCACGGCTACCACCCACCCCTGCAGGGGTGGTGGACCTATTAAGATGGTCCGCCCTCGAAGGCTGATGGATCCTGCTGGATTCCAGAAAGCCTTGGAGGGTTTTATGGCTGGTATCGTCAACGATCCTGTAGAAGCCCTGGTTGATAGATGGAATCAAGACCTAACTAGGGCTATCGACACGATCGCCCCCAAACGTCCTCTCCGACCCGCTTCTAACAGGGCGCCCTGGTATACGGAAGACCTCAGGGAGTTGAAGCGGAAAGGACGACGACTGGAGCACCAATGGCGGAAAACTCGACTTCTATCCAACAAGACACGGCATAGAGAACATCTTCATTCCTATGGGGTGGCAATACGTGCAGCGAAGAAAGCTTTCTTCTCTGCGCACATTGCGTCTGCGAATTCGCGTCCAGCGGAACTGTTCAGGGTGGTGAGGGGTCTAACCCGGGGACCTTCCCCCCTGAATCCGATTTTAGAGCCTTCGGCGGTTCGCTGCGATGCCTTTAATGATCATTTCACAGATAAAATCTCTCGGATAAGAGCCGACTTAGATGCCGTCGTTATAGCAGAGGCTGACGATGGAGTGTCCAGTAACTCCACGAGTAGAATTATACTGGATCGGTTTCAGTTGGTGAGTACCGAGGACGTGGACAAGCTGCTTGGACGAGTGAGGGGGACGACTTGCCCTCTCGATCCCTGTCCTTCATGGCTGGTCATCCAGGGAGGAGATGTGGTTAGATCGCAATTACAATATATTATTAATGCATCTCTCAGGGAGGGGAGTTTTCCATCATGTTTAAAAGAAGCGGTGGTACGGCTGCTTCTAAAGAAGCCCTCCCTGGATCCCCTGGACTTTAATAATTACAGACCGGTATCAAACCTTCCATTCTTGGGCAAGGTGATCGAGAGGGCGGTTGCCTTTCAACTCCAGGTAGTCTTGGATGACACTGATTTTCCAGACCCATTTCAAACTGGCTTCAGGGCGGAATACGGAGTTGAGACTGCTATGGTCGCCTTAGCGGATGATCTACGCCTGGGTATTGACAGGGGGAGTGTGTCCCTGTTGGTACTTTTGGACCTCTCAGCGGCATTCGATACCATCGACCATGGTATCCTTCTGGAACGCCTGAGGGGATTGGGAATCGGGGGCACTGTGCTTCAATGGTTCCGGTCCTACCTCTCGGGCAGGTTCCAGATGGTGATGCTTGGGGATAGCTGCTCTGCAAAGAAGGAGCTGCTGTGTGGCGTACCGCAAGGTGCCATCCTTACCCCAATGCTGTTTAACATTTATATGAAACCGTTGGGAGACATCATCCGGAGGCATGGGGCGGGGTGCTATCAGTATGCTGATGACACCCAAATATATTTCTCTATGCCTTCGACAACATCGTCAGCTAAGGATAGTGTGTCTCCTCTGAATGAATGCTTGGAGGCGGTAATGGGCTGGATGAGGAAAAACAAACTGAAGCTGAATCCAGACAAGACGGAGGTGCTTGCTGTCAAAGGCCGCAACCTGGGTTTGGAGGTGTGTCAACTGGTTCTGGATGGGGTTACACTCCCCCTGAAAGACTGTGTTCGCAGCTTGGGGGTGCTCCTGGATCCGTCGCTCCAAATGACGGCCCAGATAGATGCGACGGCCAGGAGTGCCTACTATCAGCTTCGGCTGATACGCCAGCTGCGCCCCTTCCTAGAGTTGGAAGACCTAAAGATGGTGGTGCACGCGCTGGTAACTTCGAGGCTCGACTTCTGCAATGTGCTGTACATAGGGCTACCTTTGTGCCTAGTCCGGAAACTTCAACTAGTTCAAAATATGGCAGCCAGGTTGGTCACCGGTACATCTAGGAGTGACCATATTACGCCAGCTTTAAAATCGCTCCACTGGCTGCCAATTAGTTTCCGGGCGAAGTATAAAGTGTTGGTCATTACCTTTAAAGCCCTACATGGTTTGGGTCCAGGTTACCTGCGGGATCGCCTTCTCCCGTACAATCCGCCCCGCACGCTCAGGTCCTCTGGGAAGAACTTACTGCGGTCAGCCAAGACTAGGCTGACAACTGTTACCCAGAGGACCTTCTCTTCTGCCGCTCCCAGACTGTGGAATGACCTGCCAGAGGAGACTCGTCAACTTAACAGTCTTTTAGAATTTAAGAAAGCTATAAAGACTGTTCTCTTCTGGCAGGCATATCCAGTGTAATTTTTAGAATGTTTTTAGGATGTTTTAGGATGTTTTAATGCAGTTTTAATAATATTTGTCATGTTTTGATTAGTTTTATGTATTTTATCATGTTGTTGTTCCCCGCCTCAATCTAGACGGAGAGGCGGGTAAGAAATAAATCGTTATTATTATTATTATTATTATTATTATTATTATTATTAATATGGCTTCAGTTAGACTGTTTGGAGGGAACAATTGGGACCAGTTGGTCCTAATTCTGTCAGATAATTTTCCTGGGGAAGACGAGAGGTCCTATTTCATTCATTTAATGTTTCGACTATTTCTTAGACAAGCTCCCAAACAAGCAAACAACTGTGTGTATGCATGCAAAGACACATTGAAATTAAAATTGCAGACATTTTGCAAGACAAAAATAAATAAATAAGCTACATACCTAGTCTATAAGAACAAGAGCAGCATCAAATGGAAGCTAATTTTACATCAGATTGGATTCCAAGATTCCAAACATATTCCAGAAAAGAAGTTGTTTGAATAAAGTTATGAAGTTGGGCAGCCCGGTCTTCTTCATCCCAAGTTCCATAGGTGGGGCACTGAGAAGGCAATAGATCTGATAGCTATAGACACTTGGCTTCCTGTCAGAACTCTTAAGCCGGATGCTCAGCTAGGAAGTTCCCTGTCTCCCAGTTGAAAGGTAGCTACTTTATTATCCCCTGGATCGAGGCGGGGAACAACAAAATGATAAAATACATAAAACTGATTAAAACATAACATATATTATTAAAACTGGCTAAGAGGGAGGAACTTTGAAATCTCAAGGCTACTTCTAAAGAAGTTTTAAAACATCAGAACTGAGACCAGGGAAGAATAACAGGAACAATTTCACAATTGTGATTTGTCTCCATCAAAAGCTAATTTGGAGCATTAGTCTTTTTTTATGACAAGTGTGGCTAGCCAGAGCATGACTCCACAAGTTATTGTGTTCTACAGTCTTAGCATTCAAAAAATCACCACTAATTTTTAATTGAGTTGGGATGCCATCTGCATACTTGTGTATTATAAGATTGCACAGAGCATGCTTCCAGACTGCAGACTTTTATCATTGTAAATTTTCTACCTTTTCCCCTGGCTAGCAAACTAGTAAGGATAAAATTGTAATTTTCTTTGAATCCAAATTTCTGAAAATGTGGAGCACAGTAACTGAAAAATGACATTGTAGCAGTTGTATCAGTATTTTATTTAAATCACATAAAAAACCCTGTGAGTTTCAGGTAAGAAAACCTATCCCACTAGAGAGAACAATGAAAATGTGGCATAGACTCTAATTGCTAAACCAATCACATGAAGATACTCAAAAGGAAAATAACGAACTTATCCTGTGTATTTGAAACCATTTTCACTAACCTTGTTTGCAGAAGACAAATACAACAGCATTAGGCAGAAGGTTCTTCACTTAATCCTGCTACAATTCCTAATTTAAATTATGCTGCAACTGGTTCATTGGCATAGGTTTCACAATGTTTTGTATGCTAAAAGAAGCCTGAATTATTGAATACCAGTAGAAACTCTCATAGAGCCAAGGTTTTGCTAAGTGATCATCAACGTCGGTGCTGAGCAGGTATGTTTATGACTGGCTGTATTTCTATAACTAGAGCTCAAGTTTAATTTGGCAGATGGGCTATTGTACTCAATTGTCTACTAGTGAGTTTAAAAATGAGAGAATAGCATCCAATCAATGCAGAGTACAAAAACAGAGAGCAGGATTAAAAGTGGAATGAATAAAAATAGGCCAGTTTAAATGTAATTCTTACACTTGGGTTATTGATAAGCTATGAGAACATTTTATATTGCCTGTCCATCAATTTAAGGAAGTTCACACCCTCGGTTAGAAAGTCACATATTCAATTAAGAAAAGATGGTCTTGCATCTTTTGTTGAGGTCTTTCCATTTTCCCTCAAGCTCCAAAATGCTGGGTACTTGTAAAAGTGGAATGGCAGCTTTATTTACATGATAGTATCAGTTGCATAGACTCCATGCATCTAGTCTAGTGAACAGACAAAACTGGGACTTAGGTCTTCCACTCTGCCACTGACAGCCATCAGCTCCAAGGTAGTGGTGAAGCTGGAATTAACCACAGCACAAGCCCTATTCGGACATTCGAAAAAGGGATGAAATGAAATGGTGCTGTGCCGAATCCTTCCCTCTATTTTCAGGAACCTTTTCTCTCCCTGCAAAAGAAACATTGTGTTTTCTGCCTCTTTTGCAGGGAGGGGGAGGGTTTCAAAGAATTTTCCCTTGGGAAGGGGGACAGTGTAGCCAATTGCTGAGGCAGCTTCTTTCTAGATTATATATATATATACCTGCTCAGAAGTTCTTAGTGAATCCTATTGGAGATCATGTGACCTCGCACTCTCCAATAGATATTCAGGAAGAACTCCTGGGCTCTTGCAAGTGTAGGGGGTGTTTGAGAGAGAGAGAGAGAGAGGGGGGGGGCCCTGAACAACTCCCTATACTTAAAAAGGTATTTGGAAACTCTGTCCCCCTCCCCAAGGAGAAAACTCTCTGATATTATCACCTCCCCATCCTCTTTCCAGTAGAATTTTTGTTTCCCCCACCACACCCCATGAAATGCCAAAAATGGAGTCATCAAAATTTTCGGCACAGCATTCAAATCAATATGTGAGGAGATGGACCATTCTAGCCCTGCCCCTCTCCTCTGTCATGATGCCCTCTACTTGTGGTGGGTGACTGTGTGAAGAGGAGAATTTATGTAGGCACTCCACCTGATTGAGAATGCTAGAAAATCAGAGTGACACTGCCCTCATTACACATAAGGTTAGTATTTGGAGCAGAGTCACTGGCTGAATTCAGACAACACAATAGTCAATGGTGGGGTAATAATCAACTTTATAGTTATTCATTTAGGGGGCACTCCCCACACAACATGGTAATAAATAATCAACTGTGGTGTGGATTAGGATCAGCGCTGAGTTGACTATGGCAGCATTCGGATGACACAATAGTCAATACAACTGACGATTGTTTCCCCACACCAGTTGTTTATTGTGTCATCTGAATTCAACCATTGAGTGGAGGAATTGATGCTATTTCAAGACTAGTACTGCCTATCTAGGATCCTGCCTACTTGCAAAGGATCCTCACATACTTGCAAGTAAATAGCCATCAGCAAATCTCTACTCCTTTCCCCTCTGACTGAAATTGACCATATAAAAAGCTGTCTTACAACTTCCTACTGCTTACAGGAATCACACAATATTTGTTGCTTGTTATGTTCATCGGGATGGACTTTCTTCTGTTTGTTTATTGCTGCATCCACAACCCCCCTCTTTTGGGTGGGTGATTTAGCATGTACAGACAGTAGTCCTCACACAATACTCTTCAGGAATGCGTGAAGTTACCAGCAGGGTCATTGTGCCACAGTGAAGACCACATCAAAGCATTTATTGTATGAACTGAGGCTCTATACACCCAGCTGCAGCTATTTACACAATTCATCCCTCTGTATAACATTCTAAATAGTTTTTTGGGGAAGGTTGTCTCGTGTTCTGATGAAACATATGTGCAAAATGTTGTTTGATTGTTTGGTCTTTCGTCATTCTGACAGTGCAGGTATTGATGCACCCATCCATCCAGCCCATTTAAAATGTTATATTTCTTTCTTTATGCAGGACCAACTCAATGACAAAACCATCTTGATGGCAATTGCTAAGTGTAGTTGACTGACAATATAGATTTGCTACTTCTGCGTAGTTTCTTCTACTACTTCTATTATCATGCATTACAACAGAAATAATCTTGCAAACTGCCTAGCTATCACTCATGGAGAAATTTCATCTTCATGAAGACTCAGTTTTGTACTTGAGTTTGGGGTGAACCAATTTTCTCTCTATTATCTATGCATCATTGCTCATTTAAGGTATTGTAGAAAATGGCAAAACTTTCAAATGCCTCCCAGACACTTTCTGTTTTAGAAATAGCTTTTTTCCCAATGCAAATTGTTTGACATGCAAAGTTTCTCAACT
The DNA here is from genome assembly GCA_029215795.1 of Anniella stebbinsi. Classification (NCBI taxonomy): domain Eukaryota; kingdom Metazoa; phylum Chordata; class Lepidosauria; order Squamata; family Anniellidae; genus Anniella; species Anniella stebbinsi. The sequence goes on from JARDYH010000004.1 coordinate 146,657,313, forward strand.
TCTTAGTTTTGTTTCTCAGTTTGAAAGCTGCTGAGTAGGCTAGATATTAAAGACCTCATTAGTAACTCTCTCCTTTGAGGAAGCATGGCTTTCTAAAAGGAGCATTTACAATGTTCACTGCAATAGCATGGGAAATAATGAAACCAATTTTGACCTATGGTTCCTTATTTTAAAACTAAAATGTCAAGTGGTGAACAAAACAGGGTTTTTGCAAATAAAAAGTATTTGGTCCTCACACATTGGAACCATACTCCTGCAATGACAAAGGTGTCATGCTCTCTTGCCTCCATCCCCTGTCTACCTCAGTGGGGAGGAGCCAACACCCAGAGAGATAGTGCCTTCCCACTTCGGGACCTTTAATGCCAGAGGATATGCCTTTATCAGATTCCTCAGAGTCAGAGGGCAACTCCCTTCCCCCATGCAGTCCTCACTGCTCCCATGCCATATGATCCAATGACTGCAGAATTAGGTAATGGGCCTTTAAGAAATACACACAGCCCTCAGAGGGCCCTTGGTTAACAGGGCCACACCAGCCAACCTTTATAAGGCCTCAGCATGTTGCTGGGACAACAGTTTTCTTTGGATGACTTCCAGCCAGCACCTGCCACAGCGATCTCTCCAAAGTGCTGCACTGCCTGGTGTAATTCTGCTCTAATGGATGTGACCTAGCACTTGCAGTACTTGCCACTGCTTCGATTCAGCCTCCCTTGTGCCCCTTAAGCTGAGCTAGGACATGGTAAAATGCATTTGAACCTTACCAAATCACATCAACTCTAACATGAATGCACATACAGGTACTTTTCTCCCTCATTGACTTTCTGGAGTAATTCCAAAGTGCCAGATCCATAAAGTTATCCATGTTGTGAATAACTCTAGATAGTGTTGGATTGTGTCAGTTTTGCACAATATTGACTGCTCAACGTTGCTGGCCTGTGATGAGGGATGTGTGGAACTATTTCATTTCAAGTTATATCCTCCCACCCATGCAGTAGCATCATTTATTCAGGACAATTTTAATCAAAAACAGATGCATGGCTTACATCTCACAAATATTTCCAGATGAATTCCCATATAAAGCCTAGCCCTAGCTATTTCTTATCATTCTCTAATCAAAAGTACATTACACCAGGTCATTGTATGTAGTTCTGAGCCATATCATCATTCAAACCAGAACAAACCAGACTATTGTTATCTACTTCTAGGCTTGTATCCCATCTAAAAGCACAGTCCAAGCGATTGTGCAAAAGAACAAGACATTCTCTGAATCACAAGTCATGCAGTTAGCCTAATCGTCCAACATTTCCATACTTGTTAAAAAGGTGATGGTTAATAAGTAAATAAACAAATGTATTGGGCTGGATCCAGAGTCAAGACCAACTTATGTCCCATTTATTTTAATGGGTCTACTCTAACTATGACTGACTCTGGATCTACCCAACTATGTAATGAGGTACTCATTTTCGCCCCACCATCAAAACAAACAAACAAACAAAAACCTATTTGCAAACTTAAAACATTTGGGGGGTATTTGTCCATAGTAGCAAATATATAATTTTCATTTCAGCCTCAGAAAACCATAAATATTGTCAGCATCTTTTATCTGTTATCAGTTCGTGCATTAGGCCCCTTCATAGGTCTTTGACACTTAACTTCAAAACACACTTCATAGAATGGATTTGCACTACCATTTTTTCTCTCTCTTTCAACAACGGCATGCCCAGATGACGGCCTCCTATGAGCATAGTTTGGCACTGTGAAGGACAACTGGGAGTATTGAAAATCCATGGCAAAGGACACTTAGAGCCTATCTACACTACTGCTTTAAAACGGTTTAAAACAGTTTAAAATGGTTTATAACAGTAGTGACAACTGTTGGGGCCCAGGACACACTCCAGATACAGTTTTCAAAACATTTTCAAAGTGTTGTATCCTGCTTGTGTAGATAGGCTCTTATTTTTCTTCAAAGCATGACCATAATAATCCTATGAACTTGCAGGCTACATACCAGCACTATACAGGTGCGTGGAGGTTGATTGGAAAGTTACCCTGATGTGGGTTGGTGACATCAGCAGAGTCCATGATCCAATACTAGGTCACTAGTGGCAAACGTTCCCCCACCCAGGAACCTCAAACTTGCATGCTGCTAGCTGCATCACCATCCCTGCATTGTGGCACCTAAAGGTTTGGCTGGGACGTGGCTGCCAACAATTACACCTGGTCAACTGTCTCAGTGTTGCAAGCTGAAAAACAGCAAGCCTAATTCTTCAACCTAATGCCATCTGCACCTGCCCAAGTGTATTTAGAATAGGGATGGATACAATGGAACACTACAAAACTACTCTCATAATTAAATGCAGATGATTCCCAAATACATCAAAAACATTGCAACAAAATGTCACATGTTAACCTTTCTACCCATTAGGAGAAAAGGGGGGGGAGTGAGTAATGAGTAATGTAATAAATTAAGCTAAAAGTGTAGAACTGTTAGTAACTGTAACCATTCTATTATTATTCATGCATGCCGTATGGTTAATCAGAAACTACAAAGGGTTGTATGTTTTGAACCCTTAAGCAAAATTTATGAGGTCAACTTTTTGGGAAATATTCCTCTGGGCTGTAATTAGTATTTTGCAGCTTATACAACCTGGTATTTCTCTGCTAGGCAATTTGAACATCTGTCCAGATTAACTGAAGGCAGATTTTTATCATGAAAAAATGTTCATACTATATTTTAAGCAGTAAAAAGAAGAAATCGAAACAGAAGAGTCATTCCAAAAGCAAGCAAAGAAATGGAGAAATATATTGGAACTCTCTCTCTCTTTCTCTGTGTGTGTGTGTGTGTGTGTTTGTGTGTGTGTGTGTGTGTGTGTGTGTTTATGATACCTTACACTACACTGATCCATTGACTCAAATGAGTGATCGACATGGAGCAAAAAGATCACTACAGGAGTCAAATCTGAATTTAATTCAACTCTTGGGACAAATATTATTTTCAAACTGTTTTTTTTTAATGACTAATCTTTTCATCATTTAGAACAGGGACAGATGGCATCAAGTAGTCCTGGGGCCAATACTGCCCCCTGGACATATATAAGCCACTCTCCCCTTGCTGCCACAAAAAGTGGGGAGAAAAGGGGGGAAGCAAGGTAAATGACTCCATTCTAAGCTTCTTTTGAAGCTAAATGTATCTGTTCTAAGAGCGTCATCAGACAAGCATTTTATTGCATGCTCACTACTGCCCAGTTACGGATGCGCACGTGTCCTTTAGACAACGATGTCCACCTCCCACACACCTTCTGCTACTTCCACTAATTTTTCATCACAAAATAGACCCCCCCAAAAAAATCCAACTTTTTTTTAAAAAATGGAATTTGCCGTGATCTCCTGCTGTATGCAGGAAAAGCAGCACGGCAAAAACGGCCCCTGAGTAGGCCACGTGGTCTTTGTTTACTTCTTCTTCCCTGGCCGGGAAGAATGAGGAAGTAATGAGGGACAGAAGTGGGGGCAGAGAAGCGATGATATGGAAATGTGACCTCCCCCCTCCTGTGTGATGATGCTTTACGCCTCTGTAGCAGCTTGCCACCAAATTTTAGCAGCAAGCTATGACTTTTTCTCCCCCTTTTTAAAAAGAAAAAATGGGGTGGCAGGGGGCATTGGGGGGGCAGTTGGGGCTACACTGGTGGTGGCGGCAGGGGAGCACATATGGCCTGGAGGCTGTGTGTTGCCCACCCCTTCTTTGGAAGTACTTAGATGATTGTGGAGGCCTAGAATGGTAACAGCCTGAGAATGGGAACCTCAACCTGAAGTCTGTTGGTGGCGTCCAGCTGCGTTGCTTCCTCTGCAATATGGCATTTTTCAAGTCAAAGAAAGTGCTGGCCTGATCTTTGCTCCATTGCACCACTATCACCACTAGACTGTAATAGGGATGGCATCTTCCATCCCAGAAAGGGTCAGGTGGCACAAGCGGGCATCTGGCTCTATAAAGCTGCTACCTCTGGCCTAGTTCATCAGTCTAATATTCTAATACTGGCATTCTACTCAATGCCAGTATTGATTGATTGATTTCATACAATCCATTCATTTCATACTTCTTTCTTCCCTTCCAAAACAGGTTCCTGAATCAGTTTTAAAAAAGAATCTCCTCCACAAGATTAAGAGATTGTGTGTGTGTGTGTGTGTGTGTGAGAGAGAGAGAGAGAGAGAGAGAGAGGATGAAAGAAGGAAGGAAGGAAGGAAGGAAGGAAGGAAGGAAGGAAGGAAGAGTCAACTGAAGTGCTTCCTTCTGGTCCTGACTGACTGGGTTTGCTGTTCTGCTTTCTGCCCAGGCATGGCTACCACACACCACACAAAAACAGATCAAGTCAGGCTGAGGTCTTGGTAGCTGCTCTTCTGAGCTATCTCTGGTCACTGCTCTCACAATCCAATGCACTAGGGACAGGTAAGGGATGCAGCACTCTGGTCTGGCTGAGAACAGCCAGTAAAGGAGTCAGGGCACACTGAGAAGGTGCATAAATTTGGACTGTACCAGCAAGCATACAGATTGATTGGGATGAGGGGGGGACTGTTCAAGAATGCCTCACTAGGACACAAAAGGGGCACCAAATGCAGAACAGCAAAGGAAAATAGTGAGCATTCATCCCTGACACATGCTCTGAGGCAATAACTTTTTAAACAACCTTTTTTTTTTAGTTGATTGGCTGGCTGAGGGGAAGAGGGAAGAGATAAGTCACATGAAAACACATGACTTGTCTCCCGTCTGACAGTCATGTGCAACAGCAGCCAAAATGGACTTCTGATACTGCCAGTGCAGCGAAGCAACTTTAAGAAATGTCTTGGCAAGTGGGACGAGGGAGACAGAGAGCCTATCCACATTGCCCTTAAAACGACTTATATTCTGTTTAAAAACGTGGTTTTTTAAGTCGTTTCATTACGTGGTAGGACACACTGAGCAGTACTTACGTTTCATAGTGACTGCTTCCTCCGTCCTCAAAGTGTTCACTGGTGTTTTACAGGGTTAATTCCTTGTGTCTTCTTCTTTAGTTTCTGTTTTGCAGGCTGCTTGAGTTACGAAAACAGAAGTGGGCAGGTCAAGCAGCCTGCAAAACAAAAACGAAACAAGAAGAGTCAAGGAATGAAATGTAAGTACTGCTCAGTGTGTCCTACCACATAATGAAACGACTTAAAAACCATGTTTTTAAACAGAACATTTTAAGGGCAATGTGGATAGGCTCAGAGTGTGGGTTCTGGCTATGGGCAGCTTGGGGGGTAGGGGCAGGAGGTAACCACCCTGCCCTTAATAACGGGGGGGGGGCTCCACTGCTTATCACTCACAATGAAAGCTGCTCATCTCACAATACTACCATGGTTATACCATGAAAATCAACAAATGTATATTATTATTATTATTATTATTATTATTATTTTATTTATTTATTTATTTATTTATATAGCACCATCAATGTACATGGTGCTGTTCATAGTAAAACAAAAAAACAGCAACACCCTGCCACATAGGCTTACATTCTGATAATTGTTTGTTTTTAGAAAATGCCATATCACCTCAAGTTCTAGACCAATTTGGCCATTTAAAAAAAATGTTCAGGCTCATGTGGATGTACGGCCCAACTGGAGTCCAGTAGGAGAAGAGTGTGGTGGCCCCTTTTCTTTGGAATTCCCTGCCCCTAGAGGTCAGGCAGGCACCAATACTGTACTGCTTCCAGCACCTCCTGAAAAGAACTCTTTTCCAGGAAGCATTCCTTAATTGACCAGTCATATTACGTTTATATACCACCCCATAGCTGAAGCTCTCTGGGTGGTTTACAAAAATTAAAAGATTGAACATTATGTTCTCTAGAATCTATTTTAGATATGGAGCAAGGGCAACTGAAAAGTGTCTGCATATGAACAATCTCTTCCAAATAAGTACTTCTTTGCAAAATCAATCCTATGTTCAGTTGTTGGAATTAAACCAGATTAAAAGCAATGGGAGTTACTAGAGGTTTGAATTCATTTTATACCAAATGAAAAAGCAAAATGAATGGAACCTATTTGGAATTCAAGAAATGACTGACAGAGTTATGAGTAGTTGAATGTTATATATTAATGCATTGCTTGTTTTTACCAAAACTGTCACACATTCTGATACTTTGCATACAAAATGCTGCAATTATGGTGTAATGGGGGTAGACTTATAGATATATACGTATAGAGGTGGATGTAAATGTTCATTATTATTATTTTTTGCCTTTGTAATTGTGATTTTAATGAATGGAATAACTAATTGAATGAGGTTTTAAACATGCAAATAGGAGGACAAACATAACAAAAAACTTCATAAAACATACTGTATTAAATATACCAACTGCAATCACATCACATCCCCATTTGGAAATGGGAACTCTGTTCCTGTAGAAGGAGAGCAAAGTCTGAAAGGTTTTGCCAGAGGTGCCACCAAAACCTTGATTGGGTTCCACAATCCACTCTCGGCATGCACAAAGAGGCCTAGCATAACCTGTGACCACCACCTTGCATACCTGAGGCCTCTGACATGTGGGGGGGGGGGGAATAGAGAAACACAGACCTGTGGAGTGCAGTCTCCTGGTTGTTTTTCAAAGAGAATCTGAGGCTCTGAGTTGGAAAGAAAGCGCCACGTACATAGATGGTGCTATGTAAACAAATAAATAAATAATTTGGCAACATCCTTAGAGAAAAATTGCTTGAGAGGAACAGCTGTAGGCTCCCTTTGAGTCATGCTTGAGCAAGAAAATACAGGGATAGACAGCTGTGAATGTGGACCATGAGTTGAAATAAATACATCACCGGTTGTCTAGCATTCTAAAACCATTTCATAATTAAGTAGCCTTGATGTGACAGGGCATGCTTTGTGGAGTCATTAATCCAGAAGTCCAATGTATCATCCTGTACCCTGCAGAGCCTAATGGTTATTATTATAATATCAATCTCCCACTTTTTAATTTCTGAGAAGCCCGTATTGGCCCTGTTCCTTTTATAGCATTTTAAAAATAGGACAGGACAGTGATGGAGATGAAAATTGCCTTCTTGACCAGAAATGCCTGTTGCTATTGTATATTCGCCTCCTCCACTGAACTTTCATGAATGTTATTTATGCTGACTCCAATTTACAGTCTTAGCACCATAGTGGCCAGACGTAACTACTTGGCCGTCACCCCATATTGCTTTATAATCTCTGTCTGCATTACTTGCTCCTAGAATGGAAAGAAAAATAATAACAATATTTTCTAAACTCTAAATACACCAGATGTTGATAGACACAACTTTATATGGCCTTTAAAGAAAGATCTAGTTCTGATGATAAAACTGGAGTAACTAAATCTCATTTTAATCTCATTTACTACTGTCCCCCATCAGAATTTCTGACTTCTGTAGATTTAACAATGCAGCAGCAAAATGACACCCTCACCTCAAATTATACCACTGGAATGAAGCAATCTTGGGGTATCCAAGAATGGATTTTTGTGTAAAAACAATTGTGAGTTCTGCTCAGTTTTGGTACTCAAAACAAATTCCTGTGCTCATTATTCTTTAAATTTAAGGGTATGTATTTTGCACCTGCGGTATCATCAAAAAAAGATTGTATTTGAGCCAAAAGAAACTAAAACCTCTTACTTGGGTATTTCCATGAGTGAATTTAGTAGCAAGGGGGGCCCTCTGCCAATCCAATATGTGTTATTAGAAGACTGTTACCATGTGTCCTTGGGTGCCTCCACAAGAGCAATTTAAAGCTCTTTCAAGGTGCATTAAAATTTTTACCTCTACAAGAGCGGAGTGCAAATCGGGAGTTGAGGCGCTTGTTCTGTCCAATTATGCACATTATCGAATGCGCGTTAAATAGCTATTTTTAATTTACCGCGGCAGTTAAAGCACCTTATGACCATGTAAACAAGTGATTCTCTGCATTAAACACCTCTAAAGAATGTTTTGTACAACCGGTAAGGTAACCAGTTATGCACTTAACTGCCTCCCGCGTATAGTGATTTGCTGTAAAAGCGATTCCGGGAAAGATGCGCATAATCGGACAACCAGGCATCAAACCAAATTCTTGTAGAGGGGACCCTTATTTCCATGTGAAGAGTGCTACACTTCACCTGGAATTTCCATGACAGAAATGATGCGTGCAGAATTAAGAGCAAGCCCGGATCTATAGCACTCAAATACACAATTTAAGAATGTAAGAAGATCCATGCTGAATCAGACCAAAGGTTTGTCTACTCCAGCATTCTGTCCACACACTGGCCAACTAGCTGCCTGTGGGAAGCCCACAAGCAGGGCATGAATGCAATAGCACCTTCCCACTTGTGTTCCCCAGCAACCGATATACAGAGGCATACTGCCTCCGATATTGGCGATAAAATATAGCCATCGTGATTAAACAAGCAATAGAGGAAATCAGATTGGTTGGATAAGAATCATAGAATCAGATATTAAATTTTCCAAGGGAGATGGTGTGTGTATGTTTTCCCTCAGAGCCCTACTATACATAAGCCAGAATGACTCAAGGCAGACAATAAGCGGTCTTGTCCCTTAATGCAGGAGTGAACAGAAGGTATAGCTGGATCACTGGGTGATTTGCAGTAGGTAAGACAAGGATTTCTGACTTCTGTATGTTTAACCATAGCATCAGCACCTCGAACTATACCACAAATACATCTTACAAGCCTGAGGACTATCCACCTTTGCCTTGATCTGTTAACGATTATCAGCTGTATCCTTTCTTCCAGCACCTTACCTGTCTAGGGACCATGATGGGATAGCAGGCATCCAGCCAGATTTTGTGACTCTTTCTGAACCCCACACATTTGGGTACAAAAAGAGAACAGGCAGAAAAGGACAAAAAAGTGGGATTCCTTCTTGAAGTCTTATTATTATTATTATCCTTATTATTATTATTATTATTATTATTATCCTTATTTTAGGGAAGGTAAGCACAAGAACCTTGAACCCAGTCTCTACCCTGAATATTTCTCTGAAATATTCTTCACCCTTGAATTTCTTTTGGAAGGTGTTTTCTTTCCTATCAAATTGAAAGAGAATGGTTGCAATAAATGTGGAGGAATGTTTGGCATAGAACTACTTGGAACTCAGCCTCCACCCCACCCTAAGCCTGGAATCAGCACTGTGCTTCTCTTTAGAATCTGACTTTTTAAATCTCTTTGCAGAGAAGCATATTATTATTATTATTATTATTATTATTATTATTGTTTTTAAATCCCCTGCCCATATTTTACACCACCAACTATGTTGCCAAATACCTATTTCTACACAGTGTCAGTTTTATTGTGCTAACTGCCTCCCCTTCCTATTTTCTGCCACATCTCCCGAAACCTTATTTATATTGAATCTATGTGTTCAAAGTAATATTTTTGAAGGCTAATCGTAACAAAGGGGGCACCATGCTGTTTTTCTCAGTAGTAATCTGGTTCTGTCATTGTGATATATACTACTTGGCCTTCGGTCTCCTGGTTTCTCTGCTCTTGGGGTGGGTTGGGGAAGGGAAGGAAAAGATCATTGCCTCATAAAACAGCTCAGCACTTCTAGGTAGTGTTATGGGATGTTGTGTAATGATGCACAGATTAAATACTCCCTCAAAAAGCATTGACATGATCGACTGTAATAGCTCTGGAAGTGATACTCTGGTTTCTCATGTTGACTAGCTCCAGACAATGGAACTGGGCTCGCAGGGATCCATTGTGTTGCTCCAGGAACATAACGGAGACTAGGCTGACCATATGAAAAGGAGGTCAGGGATCATGTAACTTTAACAGTTGTTGTAGAGAAAAGAAAATTTCAGCCAGTGTCGTTTGTATGCAATTAATTCCTGGTGAAATTCCCTCTTCATCACAACAGTTAAAGTTGCAGGGGCTCTGCCTTCTTTTGTATATGGTCACTCTAGTATAGTGCCTGCAACTTTAACTGTTGTGATGAAGAGGGAATTTCACCAGGAACTAATTGCAAACAAATGATACTGGCTGAAATTCCCTTTTCTCTACAACTGTTAAAGTTACATGAGCCCTGTCCTCCTTTTCAGAGGGTCAGCCTAACGGAGACTGTATAATGCAAATGACAGAAACTTGGCTATCTGTGGAGAGAACTGTAGGCCTGATCTCGACAATCATCCAGTCACACAGATAACAAGTTAAGGTCCCATGTTTCAAAAAATCACAGCTTTACGGAACTCTAAAGGGAAACATCCAGTCATTACAGGGTCAAAGCAGACATTATTTTAAAGATATGAATCTCTGCCATGCCAGCCGGGAAAAGTGCCTACGGGAAACAGGTGGGGGGATAGCAAGCAGATGAAGGGCTGAGCCCCTCCCTTCTTCCCTGCCACCTCAACAGCAAAATGCGTCACCAGTCTTCTGGTGAGGCTGTAATCTGCCTTGGGAGGGCTTCTGCCCTGAAAGGTGGCTAAGAGATGTTTCAAATAAATAAACAAACAAATAAATTCTGCAGAAGAAAAGTGGCAATCAAATTCCTGGGTTTGCGATCATGAGTATTGTTCTACTCTAGATACTAAGGGCTGAAGAAAACATTACATTCACCTTCCCATTTTTACTCTAAGGTAACCCTAGGCTGACCATATGAAAAGGAGGACAGGGCTCCTGTAACTTTAAAAGTTGTAGAGAAAAGGGCATTTCAGCCGGTTTCATTTGTATACAATTAGTACCTAGTGAAATCCTTTCTTCATCACAACAGTTAAAGTTGCAGGCACCATACTAGAGTGCCCAGATACAAAAGAAGGCAGGGCCCCTGCAGCTTTAACTGTTGTGATGAAGAGGGAATTTCACCAGATATGAATTGCATACAAATGATGCTGGCTGAAATTCCCTTATCTCTACAACTGTTAAAGTGGCATGAGCCCTGTCCTCCTTTTCATATGGTCAGCCTAGGTAACCCAATCTGAATCAGGGCCCTAGCATGGAAGGTAGAAGACTTTCACCCTTTCTCCCCTGGTGTGGGCCCAATATGGATCTCCCCTCTCTCTCTCTCTCTCTCTCTCTCACACACACACACACACACACACACACCAAACACACCTCCAATTAATATTGCAAAGTAGTGATCTATTTACTGTAATGGACCACTGTTTTGCAATATTTATATAACATATAACAGCAATTCTGGCCCACTTGCACTGGCTACCTATATGTTTCCGAGCCTGATTCAAGATGCTGCATTTGGCCTATACGTTTTACATGGCTCAGGACTGCAGTACCTGATGGAACACCTCTCCTGGCATGAATCTACCCATACATTATGTTCATTGTCTAAGGTCCCCCACCAGAGAGGCTTGGAGGGTTGGCAGCAAGGGAGAGGCCCTTCTCAGTGGTGGCACCTCACCCGCCTTTCTGATGATTATTTGCCCCCCAATTATGGAATGATCTCCGCAACAAAGGTGCCAACATTGTTATCTTTTCGATACCAGGTGAAGACCTTCCTCTACACCCAGGCATTTGGCAGCATACGATATGGGATCATGGGATATTGGTAGGATGTGTTTGCGTATGTGTGTCTGCTCTGTTTATACACCTGTAGCTAAACTGTTTTTATATTATGCATAATACTTTATTTCTAAGGTTTTTGATCTGTGTAAACTGCCCAGAGAGCTTTGGCTATCGGGCAGTACAGAAATGAAATAAATGTAATGAAATGAAATATAGGCATGCCCCCACCCTGATCCAGATCAGGCTCATAGATTGGGGGGGGTGTTAATGCTCCCCCCTGCCCCATGTTAGGCTCCAAATCCTGATAGCTCCCCACCCTCCGTTCTTACAATAGAGTTAAAAAAATGTAAACAAGTAATGTCAGCTGTGACCCAGTGTCTCAAGATGGAACGTTGGGAGGGGGGATTTTCCAGGAGGCAATCAGCAGGTGAAGGAAACAAAGCACCTCCCCCTCCTCACCTGCTCACCATTTGGTTCCGATCAACCCACCCTGCAGATTTGCTGTGGAGAAGTGGCAGCTGGGGGGTTTACAGGCGCCTGTTTGCTGACACCCCTGCACTTCCAATCCTTAGCTCCCTTCCAAGTTTGATTTGGCAGTGGTAGAAAGAAACTCCTCTGCCAGGGCTATGTCTTGTGAAAAGCAGATGCTCGCTGTCCTTGTTAAATGGATTTTGCATTTGCTGAACACTTAGTGGAGAGATTCCTTGTCTTAATAAACTAGGCTATAGGATACATTCTATTTGAAGTGGTCTGTGTTCCCTAGTAAAGTCAAGTGTCTTCTATTAAAGTGACAACTAGGCTGAAGTTATATATGCAAGAAACAGGAGTTTTCCTGGAGGCATCTAATGTGGCATTTATGCTATGGTGTTCCATAAGTTCTGTCTTGTCCCTCATGCTATTTAATATCAATATGAAACTGCCAGAGGATGTCATCTGGGGACTGGGAGTGAGGTGTCATCAATATGCAAATGATCCACAACTCTATTTCTCATTCTCATCTAATCCAAATGCTGCCCTGGATGTTCTGAACAGGTGCAGTCATAGGAATGGGGGAGAATTATGTCCAGCTCACATTTCGATAAGAACTTGCCCGTTTAACACTTCCCGACCTGAATCAATATGTGAACTGGAACACAGTTATCCTTTGATATTCACGCTCTTCAGATACTTGTGCTGACATTTTCCAAACAAAAATTGGTACCAAAATGTGCATATTAGGGAGATGTGCATACAAACATGCATGTGTATTGGTAGTGGTGCTGGGAAATACAGAAAAGCATTATATAAGGGGAAACGGCTTGCAAAAACCATGTATATTAGGGGAAGCTGCATACAAAAATGTGCATTTTAAGAGAAATGTACAAAATGCATATGAATTTTCATGCAGCGTTGTGGTGTGTGTGTTTTAAAGTCGCAAACTGATGCAGAAACAAGACGGAATGGACTGGATGTTGGGGGTGGGGGTGGGGATGAGAAACTGAGATAAACTGAAATTGGTATGTTTCTCCATTCCTGGTCAGAAATGGGCTGGAAACTGAACCTCTATTCAGTTTTTGTTGACTAATGGCTTATTGACTAAGGAAGTGGTATTTGACTTGTTCGGGATGAAATTGCACTCCTTCTCAAAGATCAGGTTCACAGCACTGTGTGCTTCCATATCCGCCATGGTTGACAGAGCCAGAAATAGCATTTGTAACTTGTAGTGCCTTCCACTAACTTCAGTTGAAGTACAGCTTCACTTCTGGAAAGAGAGTATCCGGCCACAGTTATTCATGCTCTGGCCACATCTGTGCTACATTTCAAAAGTGCTTGGAATCTTCCGCTGGTGCAGAATATGGCAACTAGTTGTTAACTAGAACTGAGCATCATGAGCACATGATGCTGGTATTGAAAGTGCTTCAGGGCACAATTTAGAGAGCCCTTTTTCATGGTTAAAGGCCTAAACCAGGGATGGGGAACCATTTCAGGTTCAGGGGCCCAGATTGCTCCTGGACACATACAGACACATACACACACACACACACACCATGGGCTGGATGGTGCATTCACTCTGCCTAGGCTTGCCCTAGCTAATGAAAGCCTAAGTATTCTAAAACCCACCAAGACCCTGGCTTCACTCACATTCCCATTCAAGCATCTTGAAGCACCGACTGAATCCACAGCAGCTTCAATCCCCCTCCTTTCTCCAGATGGGAAAGGTAAAGGAAGAGAGAAATGGACTCAGTTGGCATCTTGAAGCAGCAGCTGAGTGTGTATCCGGCTCTCTTGCCCTTCTGAGGGGGAAGACTGAGGGGGAGGGATATCACCCAAGGATCCATGGGCCAAATGGGCTGGCTTGGAGGGCTAAATTTGGCCCGTGGACCAGAGGTTACCCATCCCTGGCCTAAATGATCTGAGACCATTTAGGCCAGGGAATACATTCTGCTTGTAAAATTAGAACTTCTGAGATCTTTCTTCATGTACCATCACTTTTGAAAGTTTAGGCAGGTAGCTATGGGAGAAAGACTCTTTTCTCTGGCACCCCAGTTGTGGAATGGTCTCCGTAAATCTTGCTATCATTCAGGCACAAAGCAAAACTCATAATGTTTGCCTGTTGCCTTTTACTAGTGTTTCAGCTACTTCTTGTTGATGTTTTCTCCCTAGATGTTGTATCTTTTAGGCCCAATGTACAACACATAGTGTTTGCCTGGGCTTCTACTAGTGTTAAGATAGTTGTTGCTGCTGTGTTGCTGTTATGCTTTAAAAGGAATGAGGATAGTCCCTACTCAGAGACTCTGTAGAAAAGGTGAGTTTGAGGAGGGACTTAAAGGGAATAGGAGTTCATCTCATGGTGGCATTCTGGGAGGCAGTCCCAGACATAAGGGGCAGCCAGGGTAGAGTTGTTTGTTTTCTCTTTGTCCCAAGTGTTGTGATAGTCTTATATTGTTTGCATAACTTTTGTGAGCTGCCTTAAGGGCTTGTTAGTAAAAAGCCAGGGTAGAAATATTTTAAGTCAACAGGTAAATAATCTGATGATGATGATGATGAAGAAGAAGAAGAAGAAGAAGAAGAAGAAGAAGAAGACACCCCATATTTGCAAAACAGTGTAATATACAGTAAGCTCTGGGGTGATCTACCTTGCCTAGCTTTAGCCATGGATTCAACCTGTATTGCCTTTAATGATTTCACTGAGCTCTCTGAAAGGTTGAGCCATACCATCTGGAGTCTAGTAGAAAGATAAAGTGGGCCCTAGCAAGCAAAGAGGGCCCTAGCAAGCATTGCCACCAGCTGGTTTTGGAGAGAGTATTTTCCCTTATGGATTGAAAAATGGCACTTCTGGGTTTTGAAGTAAGAAGAGCAGTCACTACATAATTCTTAGAGTTAGCCTTAAAGTGATCTCATCTACCCTGAAATCAAAGCGCACAAGAAAACAATTGGCTGCCAATTTGCTTACAGCACTATTATTTATTTATATATAGTGTATATATATATATATATATATATATATATATAATGTTGCTTTCATGTTCACTGTGAAACCCTTCTATGGGTCCCTACCCCTGTTCTCCATGTTTCTTTTATTGGAGTTGCTGTGTTCAATTACCAGCAGCCTTGCATTTGGAACCCAAGATGGGCCTAAGCTAATATTGAAGTGCCTACAAACTTCAGGCAATTGAGTAATGAAATAATGGCTGGGAATGGTTTTCTGAATTTCACCATGCTTTCCTAGGACCAGCAATCTATGCTTGTGTGAACTGACAAATAGTCATGCCTTGGTAGGATTTGTATCCCGAGAGGATTCATATAAATAATTGTTGTAAATAAATAAATAGGCTCACTCTATCAAGTTCCATTACATTTATCAGAACAACCATCTAATGAATTGGAAAGATAAGCAGGAAAAAACTATCCTTTCGGTTTTGTTTTTTGTTTTTTAAAAAGTCTAATCCTTGATATTCAGCATGCAAAAAATCTGTCTGTGATGCTATGAAGAATTCTTTGGAATATAGGATTAATTATGAGATACGTAACATGTAGTTCTGTAAAATGTCACTGTACAGTCAACAATGACAAAATAAAGTGTTTTGTCATTGATGATTGTATGCATTTCTGGATAATGCATTTCTGCATAATATGCTACAAATGCATGTGGGTGGCTTTGTTGAAATTAATATTTAAAAAATCCTAAAATAATTATATTAATTAAAAAGATTAGAGAGCCATCCTATAGTTTCATGGACCATAGGAAGGCTCAGATTAACACCTCTGAGATCAAAGACAGGGCTCTGATCTCACGAGGCAGAATTGGAAATCCACCCCCATCCCTACCCCTGCCCCCACACATCAGGCATGGAGTCAACCACAGCAGCTGCCTCTCCAAGGTAAAAACAGCAACTTTGGAGAGGGGGGAAAGGGGCATTTCAGTGGGGAGTGGAAGACTGGAGAGGCTTGGATATGATTTATCCTGAGCCTCCTCCAGCCTTCCCACTCTGAAGCACCCTTGCTAGATGGGCTAAAAAGCCCATCTAGCAAATTGCAAATTAAAGATTGGAGGATGGGGAGGCAAAGATTGCCTCTGCTCCTCCTCTTGCTCTGCTAGCTGCAGCCCAGCAGGGCATAGGAACCTCAAAAGCTTCCTTGTTTGGGGCTTCCAAGTAGCAAGGGATTGTACCCTCAGAGATAAACCTTTGGCTCAATGGCTACTAGTTCTAACGGCTATGTGCTACCTCCAGGATCAGAGGCAGTACACCGGTTGCTGGGGAACATGGGTGGGAAGGTGCTGTTGCACCTGTGTTCTTCTTGTGGGTCCCTGGTCGACAGCTGGTTGACTGCTATGTCAACAGAATGCTGGACTAGATGGACCCTTGGTCTGATCCAGCAGGGCTCTTCTAATGTTATAATCAGTTCTTTATAAAACATGACTGTTTTGTAATTATCACATAGGTATGTAGAATATCCACAGTCACTTGAACCCAGGAACTGTAGTGAACACATGTCATTACAATAACTCCTGGTAGAGACCATGCTTTGCATACGGAAGGTCTCTGCCTTGGTCAATCCAGCTAAATCAGGACCTCAGATAGCAGAGCATCAAAATACTCTGCTTGAGGCCTTGCAAACCCATTGCCAATCAGAGTAGATGGTACTGGGATAAATGGAGCAGTGGTGTGAATTCAACATATCCATGTTTTTATTAGAACAGTTGATAACAATTGTTACTACTTCCCTCTTCTGGGGGGTGGGTGGAATTCTACACATGTTATCTACTGGAAATAATCTAAAACTTTAACAAAAAATACAATTGAAATGGCCCAGGTTCTAATACGCAGTCTCCGATGAGAACTTGAAAATGTGCCCCCTCTCAAAAGTGCATACCCTTTTGAGCTGATAAATACCCTGATAAGGCAGTATCATTTTTAATAATGTGAAAAATAATAGGAAACTCTCCCTGCAATGGTGTCCATTCATGGGGGACATTTTGGACAAAGGGAGATACAAGAAAAGGTCCATAGCTGAGTGATAGAATATAGGGGTGGCTGAACTCGATGAATGCTTTCTGCTACTTGAGCCCACCCCCATGAAATAAGACTTGCAAGCCCCCACTGAGTGCTCGGCGCCTGCCCTTTCCCCCTGCTGTGTTAATGGCAGCTGCCATTAGCATGGAAGGGGGAAATGTGCACTTTTTGGAAGCTCTGGAAAGCACCCACTTCCTTGCTCCAATGGAGGCCATAAAGGACCTCTTAATGCTAAGTATCAATGTATTAAGAAGGCCTTTAAGGCCCCCATTGGAAAAGGGGGATTCAAAGTGTGCTTTCTGGAGCCTCCAGAAAGTGTTCCTTTTCCCCTTGCCCCGTTAATGGTGGCCACCATTAACACAGGGGGTAAAGGGCATGATCCTGGAAACCAGGGCGGACCCACACCTGAGCGCTTGCAGGGGGCTCATGAACACTCAGGCGCAACTCCTCACTCACACCCGGATGCATCCGACTGGGTCCATGAGGGGTGGACCCAGGGGGTCTGCTGTCCTTGCAGAACCAGTCAGATGCTCTGCCGTCCCTAGTAGAACAAATGTTTTGCCATGAAAAAGCCCCAGGTGCAATCCCTGGCAAACGCAGTTGGGCTGAGAAAAAACTTCTGTTCTGGAAAGTGCTGCCAGTCAAGAATATTGAACTAGATGGTCCAATATTCTCATTTGGTATTGGAGGACATTTGACTGCATCCTGAATGGATCCAGCATCTACATCTTAGTATTTTGTTGTTGTTGTTGTTTACATGTAATTTGGGTGTTCGAATTGGAATATTTGAGAGACAGTGAGAGACCCCCTCTACAAGAATTCGGTTTGACACCTGGTTCTCCGATTATGCGCATGTTCTCGGAAGCGCTTTATGGTAAATGACTGTACACAGGAGGTAATTGAGCACACAACTGGTGGCCTTACCAGTTGTTTGAAATGCGCTTTAGAAGTAGTTAATGCGGAGAATCGCTTGTTCACATAGTCAAAATGCGCTTTAATGGCCCGCAGCAAAATAAAACTCGCTATTTAACGCGCATTCGATAATGCGCATAATCAGATAGATAACGCGCCTCAACTCCCGATTTGTGCTCCGCTCATGTAGAGGTAAACATTTTAATGAGACCTGAAAGAGCTTTAAACCTCTCGTGTAGGGGCAACCATAGTTGTGAAGTGTGTGTGTGTGTGTGTGTGTGTTGGAATATATAAAGTACTTAGCAACATGTTTCTTCAAGTCTTGAGTACATCAGAAGAGGCTCTAATGGGATACAGAGAGATTTTGTTTTTAAACCCAGCATGTTCTATTCCATCAAATAATTTCTCTTCATTCCTCGCATCTCCCAAATAACACACCAAAGGAAAAGAATGCATTTGGCTTCTAGCGGGAATGTTCTGGAAGAGATTTGCAAGCAACCCATGTGCTAATTCATTAACTCTCATTCTCTGCTCATGATAGAATGGAGAATATCAGAAATGTCAGTTTTTAAAGAGACTGATCCCCTTTAATGGTTCTTTAGCTGGCCACATGGTGCTAGATAGCAGTATGAGGCTGTCTAGGGAAATGAACAAAAGCAAATGGCAAAAAAGAAACTTCAGGGAAAGGGAAAATCAAAAGTGAAAACAAATTATGCGAAAAGTGATAGGCATAGACCTGATAATGCACATCCCTTGTGGAAACCAATCTAAAAAAGCTCTGTAACTAAGAGGTATGCCCAGTACCACACTGGAACTGCTTCCAGGAAAGTGTTAGAGAATTTTTTTAAAAAATGTTCCGTAAATGATGGCAGATTTGAAAGTGGAACAAGGCACATTTGGGGGACTCCAAATGTCATTTCATTAATGCACATGATTACTTCTATTTTTGCAAGTAGTTTTCACTTACAGACTGATCTCAGCACCCAGTGCAATAGTTGCAGCCCTAGGGGTCCCAAAGCTTTAAGATAGCTATTCACTTCTGCCCCATTCTCACTTTAAAAGAGCCCACAGGCAACTTGGAGGGAAGCAATAGGAGCTCTTGTCCTGGGTGAAACCAGGGTACAAATTGAGCATTGCATGTAATCAGGCCCCAAGCATCATTTTTGGGCTCAGTACAGATTTGTAATAACAACCCCCCCCCCCCAGAAATACCACAAACCCTTACCATACATACTATGATTCATGAATCATACTCTATTTTAATTTTGAAATTACATTTTCTACATTTCTGAAATGATGCCATAGCCCACATATCTTTTCTAAAATGTCCTAAAACACTTCCTTTTCAGGGTGGGGGGGATTTTTGTTTTACATAAAATCCAGCCTGAAGAAGTGTCCTACAAAGCTTGCTGAATATTTTGTAACTTTTGATTGGTCCCTAGCGAAGGAATTCTGCTGATGTTTTGAGGAGATGATTAGGCTGACCAGATAAAATCCAGGTCAGGGCTCATATAACTTTAACAGTTGTAGAGAAAAGGGAATTTCAGCCAGTGTCATTTGTATGCAATTAGTTCCTGGTGAAATTCTCTCTTCATCACAACAGTTAAAGGTGCAGGCACTATACTAGAGTGACCATATGCAAAAGAAGGCAGGGCTCTGCACCTTTAACTGTTGTGATGAAGAGGGAATTTCACCAGGAACTAATTGCATACAAATGACACTGGCTGAAATTCCCTTTTCTCTACAGCTGTTAAAGTTACATGAGCCCTGACCTGGATTTTATCTGGTCACCCTAGAGATGATGATGATGATGATGATGATGATTGATGATAAGCGAACACTGCTGCAAGCATTTTATAAATAGATGAATTCACTTTAAAGCTTTGTGTTTTGTTGGCCCTTTTCATTGCAAAACCTCCCTCAAGTCAATTTGTCTTGCAAGATAAACTAGCTTGATAGCATAACCATTCCTGCCCATAGTAGAACACCTGCAGTTTTAAATGAGTGCTGTGTTGCTGAAACTTCTTTCAGTTTCTGCCACAGTTACTGGCAGTGGGCAAAGGAAATCCATAGTGGCAGGTTTTGCTTTTGCGTTAAATCTCATTGAATAAGATGGGACAGCCTTGGGCAAATCATGCGTTACTCCTCTCCTCCTCCCTGCTTGATGGAGGAAATATGCAGCCTTTGGGAAACTACGAGTTTCTTCCCTCTCCCCAATGGGGGCCTTCATGCGTTAATAGGGCCTTTAAGGCCCCATCAGTAGGGGGACGTCGTATGATTTCCACAAGGCTGGGGAAATTGTGCATCCTCCCTGCTGTGTTAATGGCAGCCACCATTACTGCAGTGAGGGAAATTGAGCACTTTCCGGAAGTTCTGGAAAGCAGACTTCCCCCCCCCCTTGCACCAATGGGGGCCGTAAAGGCCACATTAACGCAAGGGTGCCCTTGTGTTAATGGGGCTGCTAAGGCCACCATCAGCATGGTGTGGAGCATGCTTCCCAGAGCCTCCAGAAAGTACACAATTTCCCCTGCAGCGGGTGACTCCCGAGTGCTCATGAACCTCGTGAGCACTCTGCAGGGGCTCGCAGGGCCCGACTTGTGGAGGGCAGGCCAAGGAGGTGGGCGGCATGAGTGTTCGCAGGGTGAGTGCTCCCTGGCTCACCAAGCCCTAGCCACAAACTGTTCACCTGCCAAAGTGTGTGCATGTAAGTGATTGGAAACCCTGATAAGGCAGGGCTCACAGTCACAGGAACTCTGTAACAGAGCCCTCTTGAGACCACTTCATGTTCAACATGTGAAGGTCTAACTGGGTTTGTGGGGACACTGGGAGTAGAGCTTTCATGCAGACCCATGCCGACACACTTTAGCCCTACACAGGACCAGGTAAATGCCTGAATAAGGCAAATCTCTTATTTCCATCTAAATCCAAAGAAGCTGTTCAAGTTCTAAATCGTTGTCTATTATCGTTATTGGACTGGATGGGGGTAAATACATTGAAGCTTAATCCGGATAAGACAGAGGTTCTCTTGATCAGTTGAAAGGCAAATCAGGGAATAAAAATTCAACCTCCCTTGGATGGGTTTACACTCTTCTTGAAGACTCATGTCCACAGTTTGGGTGTATTCCTGAATTAAGCTGTAAACCTGGATGCCCAGGTTTTGGCAGTGGTTAGGAGTACATTTTTGCAGTGGCCAGAAGTGCATTCGTGCACCAACTGCAACCATTCCTGGAGATAATCACCATTTGGAGAAACGTTCAGGGTTCTTCCTTTGATGAAACTTCTGAAGAATCTTAAGAGATATCCAAAGAGTAGTAATAAGACTAGCAAAATTTATTGAGGGTGGTTGTAGTGGGAAATCCATACAGACTTATTCTGTGTATAAACCCAGAACTACATCATGCCAATCATCACTATAAGTTATAATGGAGAGAGAATGAGAAACAGAGATGTTAGAATAAAATATACAAAGAATATCACTAATGCTGTATTTTATCCTATTTTGTATGATTTGTGTCCTCAGCCAGCCAGCTTAAGTATCCCTCCCAGGAAGGGAGGAGGACAGGTGGAGTTGTCCACAGCAGCTGGCTTAGTACCTGGGGGGCTGGTCCTGCAGGGAGTGGCAGTCTGTTAGGCAGCAGTCCACAGGGAAGAGCAGCTGTGGTGGTGGTGATGGTGGCAGCAGCAGCAGCAGACTGGCAAGGCAGCACTTCCTCCTCCCTGGGCAGCAGGCCTCCCTCTCCTGCAGGCAATGGCTTTTCCAGGCCTCCTCAGCCAGCCAGCTTAAATATCCCTCCCAGAAAGGGAGCAATTTCAGTAGACGTACAATTTCATATTGTGGAAGACTATGAGCTCCATCACACCAGCAATTTCGTGCACTTTCGCCATGCCTGGTGTGTGGATTTGCAGCATAGTATTCACATGACGACGTGCCTGTCCTACTGACACCCCGCCTCTTCCCCAGTCTTTCCTAGAATGCTAAAAGTCTGGATGATTTTCCCTAAGTGCATTTAATGCACCCTAAGCCTCCATGTAGTTTTATAGGCACTGGGGGCTTGAATGGATTGAATCAGGTCCTGGCAGGGAAAAGCGATCTCTCCCAGCAGCCGGCTCCAAGCTTCAATATAAAATCCAAACCTTGCATTCCAGGCTTGAAAGTGTTTATTAAAATCATACGATGCCTGAATCTCTGCAGAAACAGGATTGTACTCCCTCGATGCCCCCAAAGAGTCAGACTAAAGGGTCATTCCATTTTTGCCCAGCAGAAAGGTGGTCTGGTTGAAGTACTCATCTGCCAGGACCTGACTGGAGGGAAAAAGAGAAGGGGAGGGGAGGAGTGGAAGATCAAAGGACTGAAGGACCAAAGGAGTGAAAGAACAGCTATTCAGGTGAAAGTGATCATAAGCTTGACGCACTGGTAAAAGACACGGAGGCAAACCAGGGGGGAAAATTAGGTGTGATGGAGGTCTATGACCATCTGACCTCAGCACTTCCCTGTTCAGTTTGCTGTTCAGGTGTTGTGCTATCTTTAATCCAGAGTTGGACTGGACAAATAGAGGACACCTTCAAATAGATGGCATTGCTGTGGCAATATCCCCTTCAAGTAGAGGACTTCCTTTTGTAAAAGAGGACACATGGCCACCTTAGTATAGGACTATGTTATAACCTTTCTTCTTCCTATTGTCTTGTGTGGAGAGGTGGAATTCCAACTCAAGAAAGTAGGCCCGCACAGATGATATGAGGCTACCACTATCAATCTACCATAATCCAGGTTAGTACAATGTGAGAGAAGCACAAAACAAGTGCTAGAAATAAGTGCAGAGCCCATGACCAAAGCCCATGATCTCATCCACAGGCATGTTAAATGTATATATGTTCTATAAGATCAAGGAATTAACCATTTCTAAAATGGGTAATTTTTTTCTCTAGCAGGCAGGCTAGAGAAAATATCCATTTTATAGATAGATAACCCTAGTGAGGCTATGATGAGTCATTTTTTTTGCTAGAGAACCGGCTAAAAATATATACAGAGCAGATCTGTCAAGAAACATAATCAAAGAAGCTGCAAGCTACAAAACCTTGCCCACAACTATTTGGCCAAGGAATTAAGCCTATAAACTTAGTGGCAGGATTGTTAAGGTCTCATGAATCTGCCCAAACTTTTCATTTCATTGCCTGAACCTTTTAACGGAGGCCTCTTCATCTGGTAACTTTGTCCCTTACTGCGGAAATTATGTTACTTCCTGGAACAATAATGCAGCCAAACATTTAGAGCCTGATGGATGCTTGACATTTTCCCCATTTTACAATCTCAGGTAGGCAGTACAAGCAGAAGGCTGATCAACTCCCTGGTAAGTTGCCGTACATAGTTTGTGAGCGGCACTCAGCTCAGTTGGTCACCACTTATGCAAACATAGTGTAAAAGCCATAGATGTCCTGCTACTGGCAACTAATTTTTCTTCAGCTGCCGATGGGGCACAGCTCACCTTAATGGATGACCTGCCCTTGCATTGACCTATTCTTCTTCTTATTGTTTTCAGTCCTTTTCCTTCTTGTCAATACTAATTGTGTTAATGATGTAGTCACAATGAACCTTTTAGTAAAGGATGATGATCTGAAGCAGAAAGACATTAATAATTCCTATGCCTTTGGATTTTCATTAAGTAATGGGGCTTCCATAATAGCATTGACCTTTCATTTGTTGCCTTCCCTGAACAGAAGCCATCGTTGCTTGATTTTCTCTATTTCTCCAGTCTATTTTAATGTTGTTTCCATCATCAACCAGAGTAATAGCATAGTCTTTTATGCTTTTTTGTTGTTGTTTGATTTACTTCTGATCACAGCTGCCACCAAATTTTCAACTAAAGCTACATTTGAAACAAAGTTGGGTCTCCTCCTTAGGCAAAAGCATCTTGGGAAGTTCAAGGAAAACCAAAAGGAGTTCTGAAGGGGACTTTCACATGATTCTAGGCTACCAACACATTTTGCCTCAACTAAAATTTGAAGCTAATTTGGAGGCTCCCTCACAAGAAATATGTGTGGAATTATGAGGAAAGCCAAAAGACATGACAGATTTCTCAGTGTTTATCTGAAGATCTATGTCCCCAAAAATTATGAGCCCACATAAAGTTACAAGTCTGTCTGCTAACACATGCATGAATTTAAAACTCATGAAAAAGGAAGAAGAATTCTCAAGTCCTCAACATTAGGAAATATAGGTTGAAAATATTAGCTGTTCTGGGATCACAACATTTTGAAAAAGAAGAAAACCCAAAACCTGAAGAAAAAAACAAATTTGTATGTGTTCTAATTGATTTCTAGATGTAACTTCAAAGGAACCTATAGAAAAATCATGGCTATGGTTGAACTGAGCCCTAAGGACCCTTGTCCTGTACTGATGATACACTAGCTGAGAAGCTATAGCATTTGACAGAAGTCCTACTATGCTGGTAGAATGCAAGATACACCGGCAGTACACAGTAACACACACACACACTTCATAGATAAAGCAGGGCAGAGACATGGGCATGATATTGGGAAAGCAGGGGAGGCATAGACCAACACAATATTTTATACCCTTTCAATTCATTAGTATGACCCCATCGATGGCACAACTTCACACCAACCTCAGTCTTATAACAAAAACAAAAACAACCATTCCACTGACTTCAATGGGAGCAAAAAAAAAAAAACCAAACCCTCCCCCACATTTAAGATAGCCATCCCTGGTCAAAGATTACCC
Source organism: Anniella stebbinsi (assembly GCA_029215795.1). Classification (NCBI taxonomy): domain Eukaryota; kingdom Metazoa; phylum Chordata; class Lepidosauria; order Squamata; family Anniellidae; genus Anniella; species Anniella stebbinsi. The sequence continues at coordinate 146,681,942 of JARDYH010000004.1, forward strand.
TCCCATGTCACAATCGCAGAGCATAGGACATAGTATAACTCAACACCCAATCACAGCACACCACCTGCAGTATATAAAGCCCACACACAGAGACCACAACTGAGCTATATCTCTCTGGCCTCATGCCATGCACACTTAGAGGTCACAAGTGGAAACTCCAGTGAAGGAAACCTATAGAGTAAGAAAAGAAAGGTGGTACTTTGCACAGAAGAGTCTGGATTCATAACACACATTGGGACCTAAGCACTTTGTGAACCTTTCTCTGCCTAGAATCAGTCAATCAACCAATCACTTTAATTGCAGAACCCTAACCGGTACCCTCAGACACAGATGCCTAACAGCAACTTCCATTTCACATTATAAAGTGCCCATTTTGTTTAACTTACTGAAGACCAAAAATGGTCTTCAACACTCTTCAAATATAAGAACATAAGATCATAAGAAGAGCCATGCTGGATCAGAACAAGGGCCCATCTAGTTCATACAGTGGCCAACCAGCTGTCAGCCAGGGACCCACAAGCAGGACATGGTGAAACAGCCCCCTCCCACACATGTTCCCCAGCATGATGAAGCCAGTATAAATTTACTTTTGCTCCATGTACTTTACTCTTGTCAAAATGCACTTGATTCTTCATGAAAGACACCGATAGCTGCACCTCAAATACTTTCCCTTTTGGGAATGCCCAGTTTTCCTGGACAGTTTTTATCTGTATAAGAGTTACTGCTATGGAGTTTGCTTGTTTCGAATGTGTGTACCTGAGTCTGAAGGCCAGGGATAGACTAGGGATTCTGTTAGTGTACCGCCCCCCCCCCCCCCCCGCTGCCTATCAGACTCCCTGGCCGAGCTCACGGAACTGGTCTCGGAGCTGGTGTTGGATTCGCCCAGGCTTTTGGTCCTGGGTGACTTCAACATCCCATTCGAGGCCGGTTTGTCAGGTGCAGCTCGGGAGTTCGTGGCATCCATGACAACCATGGGCCTATCCCAATTGGTCTCTGGATCCACACATTCAGCAGGTCACACCCTCGATGCTGTTTTCAGTTCCAAACAGACGGATCTGTGGGCGGAGGTATTGAATACCTCCGAATTGTCATGGACAGACCATTTTCTGGTCAGGGTTAGTATCACGGCTACCACCCACCCCTGCAGGGGTGGCGGACCTATTAAGATGGTCCACCCTCAAAGGCTGATGGATCCGTCTGGATTTCAGAAAGCCTTGGAGGGTTCTATGGCTGGTATCATAGACGATCCTGTAGAAGCCCTGGTCAATAGATGGAATCAAGACCTAACTAGGGCTATCGACACGATAGCCCCCAAACGTCCTCTCCGGCCCGCTTCTAATAGGGCTCCCTGGTATACAGAACACCTCAGGGAGTTGAAGTGGAAAGGACGACGACTGGAGCACCGACGATGGAAAACTCGACTTATATCCGTCAAGACATGACATAGAGAACATCTTCATTCCTATGGGGTGGCAATACATGCAGTGAAGAAAGCTTGTCTGCGAATTCACATCCAGCAGAACTGTTCAGGGTGGTGAGGGGTCTAACCCAGGCACCTTCTCCCCTGAATCTGATTTTAGAGCCTTCAGTAGTTCGCTGTGATGCCTTTAACGGTCATTTCACAGATAAAATCTCTTGGATAAGAGCTGACTTAGATGCCATTGTTATAGCAGAGGCTGACAGTGGAGTGTCCAGCGACTCCGCGAGTAGGATTACACTTGATCAGTTTCAGTTGATGAGTACCGAGGATGTGGACAAGGTACTTGGATGTGTGAGGAAGACGACTTGCCCTCTTGATCCCTGTCCTTCTTGGCTGGTCGTCCAGGGAGGAGATGCAGTTAGATCACATCTACAACATATCATTAATGCATCTCTCAGGGAGGGGAGTTTTCCATCATGTTTAAAAGAGGCGGTGGTACGGCTGCTTCTAAAAAAAACCTCCCTGGATCCCCTGGACCTTAATAACTACAGGCCAGTATCAAACCTTCCATTTTTGGGCAAGGTGATCGAGAGGGCGGTTGCCTTCCAACTCCAGGCAGTCTTGGGTGACACTGATTTTCTAGACCCATTTCAAACTGGCTTCAGGTTAGGATACGGAGTTGAGACCGCTTTGGTCGCCTTAGTGGATGATCTATGCCTCAGTATTGACAGGGGGAGTGTGTCCCTGCTGGTACTCCTGGACCTCTCAGCGGCTTTCGATACCATTGACCATGGTATCCTTCCGGAGTGCCTGGGGGAATTGAGAATCGGGGGCACTGTGCTTCAGTGGTTCCAATCCTATGTCTCGGGCAGATGGTGATGCTTGGGGATAGCTGCTCTTCAAAAAAGGAGTTGCTATGTGGTGTACCACAAGGTGCCATCCTTTCCCCAATGCTGTTTAACATTTACATGAAACCGCTGGGAGAGATCATCCGGAGGTATGGGGTGGGGTGCTATCAATACGCTGATGACACCCAAATATATTTCTCTATGCCTTCGACAACATCGTCAGCTAAGGATAGTGTGTCTCCTCTGAATGAATGCTTGGAGGAGGTAATGGGCTGGATGAGGAAAAACAAACTGAAGCTGAATCCAGACAAGACGGAGGTGCTCGCTGTGAAAGGCCCCAACCTGGGTTTGGAGGTGTGTCAACCAGTTCTGGATGGGGTTACACCCCCCCTGAACGATTGTGTTCGCAGCTTGGGGGTACTCCTGGATCCATCGCTCCAAATGACAGCTCAGATGGATGCGACGGCCAGGAGTGCCTACTATCAGCTTCGGCTGATATGCCAGCTGCGCCCCTTCCTAGAGTTGGAAGACCAAAAAATGGTAGTACACACGCTGGTAACTTCAAGGCTTGACTTCTGCAATGCGCTGTACATAGGGCTACCTTTGTGCCTAGTCCGGAAACTTCAAGTAGTTCAAAATATGGCAGCCAGGTTGGTCACCGGTACACCTAGGGATGACCACATTACACCAGTTTTAAAATCGCTTCATTGGCTGCCAATCAGTTTCCGGGTGAAGTATAAAGTGTTGGTTATTACCTTTAAAGCCCTACATGGTTTGGGTCCAGGTTACCTGCGGGATCGCCTTCTCCCATACAATCCGCCCCGCACACTTAGGTCCCCTGGTAAGAACTTACTCAAATCAGCCAGAACTAGGCTGACGAGTGTTACCCAGAGGGCCTTCTCTTCCATCACTCCCAGATTGAGGAGATTAGACAAATTAGCAGTCTTCATGAATTTAAGAGAGTCATGAAGACTGCTCTCTTCTGGCAGGCCTATCCAGATGAATTTTAAGATGTTTTTAATGATGTATTTTTTTCTTGTTTTTAAAATGTTAACTGTTTTGTGATTCTTGTGTTTTATATTGTTGTTGTTCCGTGCCTCAATCCGGAGGGAGAGGCGGGTTATAAATAAATATTATTATTGTTGTTGTTGTTGTTGTTGTTGTTGTTGTTTTCCATCTTATAATCACCATTTGGAGAAACGTTCAGGGTTCTTCCTTTGATGAAACTTCTGAAGGATCTTAAGAGATATCCCAAGAGTAGTGATAAGACTAGCAAAATTTATTGAGGGTGGTTGTAGTGGGGAATCCATACAGCCTTATTCTGTGTATAAACCCGAAACTAGATTGTGCCAATCAATATAAGTTCTAATGGAGAGAGAACGAGAAACAGAGACGTTAGAATAAAATATACTTATTCTTTGTGATTTGACATATCACTCATCTACTGCTGCATTTTATCCTATTTTGTATGATTCATGTCATTATTTCTTCCTTTCACTCTCTTTTCATTAAACATCATTATTCAGATCCTGTGGATCTGAGCACAAGATTAGTGTGGTCAGCAGAATAAAAGATTTCTGTGGCTTTTAGAGAGTAAACTGATCATAGCTGTCAGGTTACTTAGAGGTGATCACCAGGGTTTCAAACAGATTTGACATTTAATGTGACAGTAATTTTCATTTCTTCTTCTGCTGACTGAGTCATGTCAGATGATGAACAATTTACTTTACTATATTCTTTGGTCCTGTTGAATGGGGGAATGGGGACAATTTATCTTTTAAAAACATTCCTGCACACTAGTTGCTTAAGGCTGGCATCTATAAATACTTCCATTTCATATTCATGAAAATTAAAGCAACCATGTGATTGAGGCTCATGTTGCTTTAAAAATATAGGACATGCTCCAGCTAAAATGGAGAATTAAAATCTCATTAAATCCATTGATAGAGTTGACACTTGCTTAAATCATTCCCGCTGAAATCTTGTGATACTTAACATCTGCTCACTTTGTCTGAATTATGCCTTCTATTTTTGGAGGACCATAGTGTTTATTGACTTCCAATTGGGACATGATCCATCCCAGCATGGGTGCAGCATTCACATGTACATGGATCGACACAAGATTTCATAGAGTGCTGCCTCCCTGTTCACACAAAGCATGCCAGGCTCTTACATTAAGCTCAGTGGGTCTTATACTTGAGAAGATTATATAATATATAATTCTGCTGTAAGCCTTAGTACATCTATTGGCTGATGTCCGTCGCTAGGTACAGTTTCCATTTCCCATTGTCAAATTGCAGAATTTAAACTTCTTGGGGCAAGGACCCATCTTTCTGTGTGTTTGGATTACTGCTACAATTGCAATTACTACTTGTCTACATTATTTATTTCACTGGAATCTTGACAATGAGAGATGGACCAACTCTTCGTAATTGTAACAGTAATGGTTTCACTCAACCGTAACTCTTAAGCTCTATTGTAGTTGTATATTTTAGTTTCCAAAGAGCCGTTCAATTGTCAATAACCAAGTTACCGTTACAGAAATAGAGCACTTGCTACAACTTTGCCCAGGAGGAAGAACATTACAACACTTTTTTCTTTCTTTACTTAATTCAATTGCAGCTGAATAAATTCCTCTATACACCTCTATAGATAGCCAGTTTCAACAGCTTGGAAACTTCCTGCAAAATATAATAAAGTAAAACACACACAGAGAGAGGAGGGGCTATAAAACAGAGAATTGTTATTGTACTCAAAGATTCTCCCCTTTATTTCTGAAAGCTGTTTTACTTTTTTACTTTTACCTTTTTAAAAAAGTAAATTGCTTGGTTTGCCACAGTTTGTTAGACAATGTCTGAAGAAAGCATTTGCTAAATCCCTTTACTGTAATATAGACCTCTGTTGATCCTTAGCTCAGCAGATGAAATCTGCAACCCTAAAATGCTTTGCTTCCTAAGGGAAGAACAAATCTGCTTTGAGAATAGGGACAGACCTGCCAGGAAAAAAGCAAACTTTGTAGAAACTGCATGGACTGATTTCAAGGGTGGACATACCAAAGTGCTGGCTGTTGTAGTTCTAAACCACAGAGATTTAAAATAGGAGTGCAAAAATGGCCACTTATACGGATAAATTAATTTCTCACCTAACATATAACTTGGTCCTACTGACCCTGAACTGACAGTCATAGGGCAGTATCCTATGTTATATCCTCCTCCTCCTCCTCCTCCTCCTCCTCCTCCTCCTCCTCCTCCTCCTCCTCATCTCTAGGCAAGCAGGATCTGCTGCTAGCACAAAAGGAAAGAGTGGTTCCTAAAACAACCGAAACAAGTGGAAACGCTCACTTTCAGAGTGGGGCAGGTCATGGAAGGGAGATCTACTGACCTATCTCAATTCAGAGACAGGTCTTTCTACTCCATTCCAGTGTTGTTTTAGTAATCACTATTTCCTGTAGCACTAGTGGTGAGTCCTGTTGGCATAACAGAATTAGCAATGGTAGCACAGGATACTCCCCATTCTGTGTCTTCTGTCACATTATACAGTCATATCACCCAGTGTCACCTCCACACAATCATGTTCAACAGAGACAGTTTGCACATTCAACCATCAACTGAGAAATTATCAGGTGATGAACATATATGTATAAAAATTCTAATCTTATGAGACACTGAGTACCAGAAAGGTAAGTATCCCAATGCTGGCATGAACACATAACTGCTTCCCTTGAAGTGGCTCTTTCGGGGGCCAGACTGCAACGTTATCAACATCACAACAGCTTTTAGTGCTGCCAGTGGAGGCTGATGGCTCTAATTAGGTGGGGCTGTGATTCCTTTCTGGCCTAAGAACCTACATACAAGCCAGACATGAGATCTGAGTTTCACAAATGGACCAGGTTACTTGAAAGACCACCTTCTATAGGAGCCTGTCTAGTTCCTAAGATCTTCTGAGGAGACCTATCTTTTGGGACTGCCACCTTCAGAAGCTCATTTGGTGATGACCTGAGAGAGATCCTTTTTATTGGCCACTCTCTAGCTATGGAACTCCCTCCCAAAAGAGGCTAGGTTCACTCCCTCTTTCCTCTATTTCCACCAGCCAGCAAATATGCTTCATTCAAGAAAGCCTTTAGCCTGTAAGTGGTTCTTCTGGGTTGGGTGCAGGGTAGGGTGACCAGATAAAATCCAGGTCAGGGCTCATGTAACTTTAACAGTTGTAGAGAAAAGGGAATTTCAGCCAGTGTCATTTGTATGCAATTAGTTCCTAGTGATATTCCCTGCTCATCACAACAGTTAAAGGTGCAGGCACTATACTAGAGTGACCATATACCAAAGAAGGCAGGCCCCCTGCAACTTTAACTGTTGTGATGAAGAGGGAATTTCACCAGGAACTAATTGCATACAAATGACACTGGCTGAAATTCCCTTTTCTCTACAACTGTTAAAGTTACATGAGCCCTGACCTGGATTTTATCTGGTCAGCCTAGTGCAGGGTGGTTTTTTTTTTAAAAAAAAATCTGTAATTGTTATGTTTTTATTGTATTTTAATGTATTGTTTTAATCAATTTTAATTGTGCCTGTAAGTAGGGATGTAGGATGAATTCCAAATGGACTAACATGAGTTCAAATTTCTGAGAAACTGATCTGCGGCATATGTTGTGGACTGTCCTCTTCAGGCCATGCAAAGTCTGAGGATTCATATATATATTAGAGAGAGAGAGAGATGATAGATAGATAGAGATATATTTCCTAAAATTCACAAAAATTCATTCGCAGGGAAATACACAAGTTTCTCCTAAGACATATGTCATGCTGTAAAATAATATGTGGGGGGAAGTCAAATTGAATAGAGGACAATATGCTACACGTGACATAATAACATAAATTATGTAAATTGTTGTGAACTTCCTTACATAATTAGTTGCATATTTTTCCACATAAGGGGAAAAAATTGAATCTGGCTGTGAATAGATGCCAGAATGAACAATACTACACAATACATGTGGGTGGATTAAACAAAATCTGAACATCCCTACTTGTAAACTGCCTTGTGTGCCATTTTTGCTTAGAAAGGTGAGGTACAAACCAAATAAATTAACAATAACTAAAATAGAGCTCTTCCAACTAAAACAGGTCCAAGAAGGGAATCCGTGCTAAGCAGGATCCTCCGTCATGTGGAAGCACTCTAAGTGTATATTACTTAGGAGCCCCCTTCTCACACTTGCTGAATGCATTGTCAGCATGTGGGTTACCAGTGTGTGTTGCTATACCGCTATGTTCCTGAGGGATGCTGGTTTTAAGACTGCTACAGAAACACAAGGAGGTGGTTCTGTCTGCTCTTTGTGCATTCTCATATCTTTTGGAATGCCAGGATGGTGTGTCTCCACTTTCTATTTTAAAAGTGTCCCTATCAGAACTTTTGTGGTACTGTGCTAGGGATGTTTCGCTGTGCTCCTGAGTAAACTAGGGATGGCTACATAAGCCTATTTTTGGTTTGTGTTCATTCTTAAGTCTGTTCCATCCAGTTTCCAGATTAACATTAATAATAATCATCATCATCATCATCATCATCACATCACAGTATTTATTAATGTATTACATTTATATCCCACCTTTTCGCCCTCCTTATGGAACCTGAGGCTACATACATAATCCTCCTCCTCCCCATTTTATCCCCATAACAACAACCCTGTGAGGTAGCATGGACCAAGAGTCTGTGACTAGCCCAACGTCACCCAGTGAGCTTCCTTGGGGACTAGAACCCAGACCCACCAACTCCAACACACTAAGCATTACACCAGACTGGCTCTCAGTTGTAGAATAAATCATTTTCTAACCGATTTTCTCACAAAATACACAGGTATAAACTTGTTTCATCTCAATGTACACATTTCTAAACATACTTTATGCTAAAATGCACATCTGAAAAATGCATGTTGATTCAATTTTTGAGCCAAGACCTGCATTGCAAAATGCAGAGAAGTGAGAAATCTTAAAGCTAATGATGTTCCAATCTTCACATTAGACTGGGAGGTGAAGACCAGACTAATGTGCAAATAACAAATTCCTCAAGCATCCCTAGAATAAATACACTTTGGCTCAACTCTACATCTGCTTACCTGGGAGTAAGCCCCACTGAATTCAGTTATGAGTAAAACATGTACAGGGTTGCACTGTTAGATTCACTTTATATTCCTCTCAATATTAAAATGAATGGGTCTTCAAGGCAGTTAAATGTGAATGGATAGTGTCTGCTCTTTTCCCACTTCTGTAATGAATTTAAACTTTTGCTATTGGATGTAGATTGTACATATGATATATTTCACAGTCAGGGCCGCAGAACCAACCCAAAATAATTTACCCACCCCAAGTGGATCTATTGTTTGTCTAGCTAGGCTGGCTTTGCAAGACAGGCAAAGTCTGGGACAGACATTAGGGCTGGATCTACACCAAGCAGGATATAACACTTTGAAAGCAGTTTGAAAAGAGTATATGGATGTGTCCTGGGCCCCAACAGTTGTTAATACCATTATAAACCATCATAAAGCAGTAGTGTAGATCCTGCCTAGGTTGGGATTTTTTAAGTTTTTTACTCAAAAGTAGTACTATGGGCCTGTTCCCTGAATACATTAGGAATGGCAGTTTTGGTGTCTCTGGCAGTTCGCAATGAGGGAATGAGCTGAAATAGAAATGACCTGTCAACCTGTCAAAATTGAATTAAATTATTGTTGTTGTTGTTGTTGTTGCTGTTGTTGTCTCTGCAAGTGATAAAAAAGGTAACAGAATAATAGGTCAACACAATCCAGAGAGCTTTAGATAACAAAGAGGACAAGAGGACAGAACCCATAGAACTAAAGCTCACTTTGACTATTATACACAAAAGGGCAAAATATAGACAATAAAGAGCTCTTAATATAGATAAAAAATGGAAGACAGAAAATGATGTACTTTTTTAAAAAAAATGGCTAGAGAGACAGAGGCATGTCAAAAACTATTGTAAAATGCATCAGCAATCCATATTAAACACACACACACACTATATTAAACAATGTAATAATTCAAACAAAATCACCTAAAACATCAAAAACATCCATCCATAATGAATTAGCAGAAACAACAATGGTTGGATGGTAAGTGATGGCAAATGAGGACAGTTGTGGTCATGGTGGTGATGCAGTAGAAGCACAGTGAGCTCTTTTTGAGAGCTATAGATGCAGCTGCCATTATAGCCCTCTTTGATTCGAGTTATTTGTGCATTTAATTGTAAGTTAAGTCAGTAGTGGCAGCAGGATATTCCCCTCGCAGCCTGCGTAGTAAAATGCACATCCTCCTGTGTGCATGTGTATGTATGTATGCAGAGTTCCATACAATTGGGAACCCTGCTTTCCAGACTCAGTAGAGCCTTGTTCATGTGCTTCTACGTGCAGATATGTGCTGTAGACATGATTTCCCATGTGTGAACTGTGCAGGGCTAATCCTGCTGCCACTATTGACTTAAATGCTGTAGTAAATGCTGTAGTAAATGCTCAGAGCCTTCACCTCAGAAGTTGACTTTAGCACTGACTCTAAGATATTTCTGACAGAAATGTTTTTTGGGGGGGATTTTATATGCATGTTTGGTTTATCTGTTTATTCAGGGAGAAGTGATGCCTGCAATACTTTATCTTGAAAAAAGTACGCAATATTGTTGCTTGAGCTGAAAATTGATTTAAATCCCTAGCATTTACTAAACATATGAAAACGTAAAAGATATACATCCCTGAATGAATTTCAGTCAGTACGCAACATAATTTAAACGTCTTACTCGCCAGGAATTCATTTTGTAGCGTGACGTCAATGGGGAATTAGACTTTCTCTCAGGTTCATTTTGGAAGATAAAAAAGTAATGTGTCACTTTACAAGATTTAGTAACTGAGAGGAACAATAACCGTCTCCCTTAACCAGTATACACTTACAGATGCTGTTCTTTTTTACAGGAGCTACAGTTACAGTAAGAGCAGGAGTGTTAAATTTCTTTCAGCCCAAAGGCTGAATTCAGTTCTGGAGACGTTCTTGGGGAGGGTACATTCCAGAGGAGGACAGGGACAAAATTGGAGTGAAGCAAAGCAGGGAGGGCTGAAACATCAAAAATACCACAGAGACACACAACCCCCCACCCCACACTTGTACTGCCAATAGCTAAACCTTAGGAGAGGCATTTCAAGCTTTTAAAATGGGGAAGAACTGCTCAAAACTTGGAAAACCACCAAACAATCGATGGTTGGGGGAAAGGGGGTGGACCAGGGGAAGGGGGTGACCATCTAGGGGACTCAGGTGGGCAACATATGGCCCTCAGGCCAAATTCTACAGCCCTGACACAGAGGCTATCTCCCAACCAGATTGGAGTTTTGGCTAGAATACTGGATCAACAAGCTGTACTTCAGCCAAGAAGCTCATTGGGTGGGCTTGGGCAACATACTACCTTTCAGCCTGTTACTCCATATAATTGTCCTGAGCATAATATAGAGTCATCTCAGGTATAAATGAGGAAAGGAGGAGAAATTTGTTTGGTTTCCATTTTAACGAAAACTGACATAATTTGCACACCGTGGACAGCACGCTGAATGCAGTTGTAGGCCAAAACACACATTTTTTCCCCCAAATCCTGCAGTGCCATTTTCCAATCAAAAATAAGTTATCTTAGAGGAAATGATGTACAAAAAAGCCGCGAGGACTCCCCTATATTAACAAAAAGTGCAAATTGCAAAAATGTACATACTAGGAAAGTGTACAAAAATGGCTACGTTAGAAGAAATGCACATGACAATGCACGGACATTTTTATGTGGCCTTTAATTAATTAATTTTAAAAAATCAAACTGATGCAGAAATGGGACTAAATGAGTAGATGGTAATAGATAGACCTGTGGGGAAGAGGAATAGAAAGACCAGAAAACAATGACTATTGCCTATAAATTAGGAAGGATCAGTGATAGGAAATAACATCACATATAATTATACTCTTAGCTAGCAATTAGCCAACTGGCACCACTACGCAAGGGAAATCTTCATTTCCCCACAATAACCCTAGGCCCAAAGTCATTCTAAAGAGAGAAAGAAATGGCAGGTGGCTGCAAGCCAGAGCTTTGCTGTGAAACACACCCAACCATCCAAGAAAGTAGGGGGAAAGAAAGATGGTCCCCCATTACATCGTACATTGGGAGAATCCAATAGGGTAGATTAGATAGGGTATGCATGCAGGGGTGGGGAAGGGAAGTGGATAGGGAGGCCGAGAATCCTGGGTGAGGGTTGAGGACAGTGCATGTGGGCTGGGGAACTAAGTGGGGGGAGAACAAATTCCATAGACAAGTCAGGGGGGAAGAGGGAAAGGTGTGGAAGCCAGAGGTCAGGGAAAGAAAATCTACAAGCAAGAATGAGAGAGTCCCTTTCTACATCAGGTGTTTTGCCTGGAATGGCCCCCAGCTGGTCCCTGTGAGTCCAAATGATGCACAGGGACTCCTGGGAGTGGGGGGGAGCGGTATGGGATTTTTCCGGGATACCAGACACCTGAAAAATCCTGATTCTTCCACGGTCCCAGGAACTTCCCAGGACCACAGAAGATGTGCCCACCTGTCCTGGGTGCAGCCACACTTACCTGTGAGTAAGTGCGGCTGCAAAATGGGCACAGAGCCACACCACACAGCTCCATGCCCATCAGGGGCAGGGGAAAGGAAGTCCACCATCCACATTTTTCCCACTTTATGTTGGAGCGCAAGTGCACTCTTCTCCATTTAAAAAACAAAACAATAGCTGTGGCTGCAAACCAGAGCTTTGCCGTGCGACACACCCAACCATCCAAGAAAGTGGGGGGAAAGAAAGATGGTCCCCCATTATCTGGTACATTGGGGGAATCCAGTAGGGTAGATTGGACTGTGACTGTTGTGACGGCCCGGGAGGAGCCCGGGTCGTTGCGCTTGTGATGTGGATTGATGTGATGATCCCGGAAGTGGCTACTTCCGGGATCACCAGCCCTCCAGCGTGCTACACCCATCTGGTGTAGAAAGAGCCAGACAGAAGCCAAATACCAGAGAGTGACAGCCAGACTGGAATATAGAAGCCAGGTAATGCAGTCAGACAGAGAGAGAGAGAGAGAGAGAGAGAGACCAACACACACCCACACACACACTGAGCTCTCTCTCACATACACATATGCCTACACATACAGAAAAAGACCCCCCATTTCAACAATTAGTGGCTTGTCTCCTTGCAGTTCCATCTATTGGCTGGAGGTCAGTCATGATACATTGGATAAATCTTCAATACTCACTTGCATAGCCCAAATTTTAGGATCAACTACAGACATCAGTTCACGCACTTCCATATATTCCCCCCCCTTTTTCCCCTCATCTCTCCCTGTAGCTTCCTTTCTGTTCAGTGTCTAGTGTTTCCTCTTCTGCCCTTTCCTTCAGATACTTTCCCCTTTCCACTCACTACCTACTGTTGTTTCCTTTCCTTCAGATATTCTTTATTTCAAGTCCTCTGACATCTTGCTTTCCCATGTCTAGGGGACTGATCTATCCCAGCCTTTCAGGCTGCCCTCACTGCCCATACGTGCTACTGTACAAATACCAGCCTCTGTGTAGAACAGACAAGAAACTCGACATATGTCAGGGCAACATGGCTACTACAATGTCAATGGTCTTCAACAGGTGGGTCACGACCCAAAAGTGGCTCACGAGATCAATCCAGATGGGTCGAGACAAAGCTCCTGCCACCATGTTGGGCAATTGTGAACTTCTGAAAGTGGGTCCCACATTGCAGGTGGAAGTCCAAGGTGGGTCTCAGGTCTGGACCAGTTGAACGCACTGTACAATGTGGAGCTACTTTCACATGGTGGTTGTAATACATGAAGAAGCTCTCAAGGTGCCCCATAGCACCACAGAAGCTCAGACAATGAATGGCAACAAAATGTGTGTGGTGGTGGTGCTGGGAGCAGTCGGGCAGCATCACAATAGCTCAGAAAATAACTGGGGTTGGGTTTGCGGCACAAGACTTAAGAGAGTGTTTCAAGTCCATTGATATATACTATATATTGAAACTGATGTAGTGTAGTTCTCAAGGTTCTTCATTTAAGTCAGACTTCTGCATTTCATTCTAAATCCGCACCTCATCAGCAAAGTTGTCACTAATGGATTTTTTCTACAGGAACCCTTAAAAATAGTACAAAGGGAGAGCTTTTCCCCTTTGAAAATGTACAGCTTACTTCCAAACGGCTGGGAACAAGAGCTTCTCTAACTCCAGGGGAAGTCAGAAAATATGCAAATCACCTCTTTAAATTCCTCTCTTGTAAGGGAGGTTGTTCATGTCAGGATGACCTTGTACCTTGAAAGAAATTATACAGGAAGAAGGTGTTAAGTTTCAGATAATTTCAATTGCAAACATCTCAGGGTGCATAAAAGTACTGTAAATGTTCAGTTATTAATTTTATGCAAAGGTCATAGGGAAGGGAGAAGCAGGATCAAATAGATTATAACAGAAATTAAAATGCTTTTAGTTATCCTTATTTTGAAAAGATTTATAGCCAACAGCTTAATTTATATAAGCACCAAGAGATTATTTTATTTTATTTTTTTGAAAAGTGTGCATATCCAGTTTATGACATGGAATTCTTTAAAATCCCATCGACATTTAAGCAGGTATAGTGCAGTGGTTGGGAGCAGGAGCCATGAGTTGGAACTCTCAAGTTAAAATTACAGTTCAGCCATGAGTTCATCACTGAGCTTCGGTCCCTGTCTGCAATCCTGGCCTATCTCACAGGGATATTGCAAGGGTTTGATAGGAGTGTGAACTGGGGTTGTGTTTTTTTTGCTTTTTTTTAAAAAAAATTAAAAATGTGTTCAGTATTATTATTATTATTATTATTATTATTATTATTGTTACATTTATATACCGCCCCATAGCCGAAGCTCTCTGGGCAGTTTACACAAATTAAAAGATTGAACACTAAAAAGACAATATACAAAATTTAAAACCATAAACATAAAACAACTGACATTTAAAACATTTTAAACTGTTAAGCCTGGCCACACACTGTCAATCAAAACCTCAACTTGAGCTGTTAAAATGCCTGGAATTTCTTTTGCACAACGTTCTTTCATGATTCCTTTCTTTTGGAAAACTTAGATTTTCATTTCCCCATTGACTTTAATTGGGGCAGGAGAAGTGGATGTAGAAAAACCACTAGTTGAGAGGAAAATCCCACCCCAGTCAAAGAACCTTGGGATAACAGGGTACTTAAAACAGGGTGGGATTTCCCTTCCCCACCAGCCATTTTCCTGCATGTGCCCCCACTTTCCTCATTCAAGTCAATGGAAGTTACGCCTCCATTGACTTGACTAAGGAGGGAGGTGGTGGAAGTGCGATTCCCTCAAATTTTTTTTTGGGGGGTGGCCTTTTCTCCCACTCACACATATCAATGGAGGCAGCTCAATAATTCTAAATGAAGAAAAAGAAAAGACAATCCTGAAATAACATATTTTTAATTTGGAATTGTTTGATTAACATTAATTATAATTCATATTTAATAAATCCAAATTAAAAACAAATGGGGCCCTTTCATATTTTTCTCTCTTTCAAAATAAACTAAAGCATGTACATAATTTTAGAGAGTCAGTTAACTCATTAATTATGAACTTCTTCTCTTAGGAGGCATTGATATTCATAACCTAGTTTCTTTGTAGGCTGTTCTCATGGTCAGATATTAGACAGGCAAATGAAAGAAGACAACTAGCTTAATTGTCTGAAATAAAACTAACTATAAAATGGTTGTCTATGTAAGATCGCAAAAGATAGCTGAAAAAATTAGCTGGATAAACACAGTAGTACTGGATTGAGGGTTGTGGGTTCCCTCAGCAAGCACCTAAACTCTTATTAAGCACTTAACACCACCTTAGTTTCAACAAAATATGCCTCAGAAGTTCCATCATTCTGTGGTATTGTGGGTCAACCTCCTCCTCCATGGTTGCTGTCACAAAAACATGGCCACTGCCAATTTTGTTTCCCCCACATTGCCACAGAACGATGGAACCACTGAAGCATTGCATTTTGGGAAATCTAAAACAGCAGTCATAACCACAGCTATTACTGGCCTAGAATGGAGGCCTTGACAGGAATTACCATTAGTAGTGGATCCAAGCAGGCATCACCGTTGGCAGTAGACTCCAACAGCTGCCTGATATCAGGCCTGTGCACAATTACGTCACATACTCCCAAATTATAGGCACAATAATTTGTGAGCATTCAGAAAAAGTGTTATCCATATAGCAAAGCACAAAGAAATGCACATAGGACATTCGTGTGATCCATTGTATGTCCAGGATATATCAGGATGATTTGGCTGCTTGGAAGATTACTTTAAACACCCACCCACCTGCCCACACACACACACACACTGCATGTTTGTATATTTATGTGTTTGTCTGAAAGTTTAGGCTATTTCCATCCTGAACCCTGTAAATGTCATAAAGCACTTCCTTGGAAAGGTCAAGATGTCATGACATTTCTTTATGTATGGTTGTCTGGATTTAATCTCTTTGCAGCACCAGGACACACACATCTTAAAGACCTAAAATCTGCAGGGAGGGCCCTGATCAAAGTGCTCACTGTCCAAAAGTTTCAATCAGTATTTTGAGGGAAAGCAAGAACTTTGCCCATCTCCTGAGGGTGTAGAGAGAACTCCAGGAGGAGGTTAAGCAATGTATTTCTCTTTTAACTTTCCAAAGACTATTTAATGCCAACATTTGTTAGAAAATACTTTTGACTGCCTTTGGGTTTGTTTAAACTTTTTATTCTTCTACTGAAATGATTTGTTTTGTGTGTGTGTGTGTGGGGGGGAGGTATTATTATTTAATGTTGTTTTAATGTGTGGAAATAACAATGCTACTTTTAGCTGGATTTCATAGTTACTGTATTTGAATGATTTGCTAGTCCATGCAGGAGAGGTAAGCTATAAAAATACAATAAAATAAATAAACAAATAAATAATAACTTTGTGGGGGAGGGGACGGCTTGCCTGAGATTTTGGCAGACAGCCAAGTTCACTTTGAATTTTGTTTTGTTCCTGGCAAATTGCTGGGAAGCATGATTAAAGACAGAATGATCAAACACAGAGAAGAATGAGTCTTGCTGGATTCTGCAAAAGTAAGTCCTGTCTCACTAATCTTTTAGAGCATTTTGAGAGTATCAACAAACCTGTAGATGGGGGCTGCCCAGCAGTCATGGTGTACTTGAACTTTCAAAAAGTGTTTGACAAATTCCCTCACCATAGGCTCCTGAGCAAACTCAGCAGTCACGGAAGAAAAGAGAGGTCGTCTTATGGAGCAGTAACTTGTTAAAGAACATAAAGCAGACATTAGGGAAAAATAGACAGTTCCCACAATGCAAGGACATACGAATCTGTATTGAAACTGATGCTTTTTAACTTGTTCATAAATGATCTGGAGTTATGGGTGAGCAGTGAAGCAGCCAAGGTTGCTGATGATATCAAATTATTCAGCTGGCAAAAAAAGTGGATGTGTCAGGTTTGGATGAACCCCACATCAAAAGCCAAACCGGGCAGATCTGGATAGATTCGTCCAAATCTGCCCAAAGAATCATCATCCAAAGGAAAGCAAAATTAGTCTGAATTGTCAATGGTCCTCCTGAAGCTCCTTGAGGGATTTATTAGTTTCTATCTACAAATTAATACATTTCCCCTTCAGCTCTCCAGAGAAGGAAAATGCCAAGATCACTACTGTAGTTTTGTGACTAACAGCTAGGGATGCTGTCAGCGCCCAAATGGGTCCAGGAGGCCGGCAGACACCTCTGTGTCTGATCCCCTGTACCCAGTCGGGTACTCCCGACATGAGCGCAGCCCCCTGCCTGAATGCTCATGAGACCCCGGCAAGTGCTCAGGAGCCGCCTGCCCACCCACTGAAACTGCCATTGATGCAATGGGATATGTGGCATTTGTTCAATACATTCCATCTTGGTTTTATAGATTATCAGGCATCTTTGGTTCCGTTGTCGACTCAGTGATGGAATCCTTTTTCTTTTTTTCTTCTTTTTTTAATTAAGGAGGTATGTATGATTGGATTCTGTTTGCAAATGTGCATTTGCATAAATCCCCCCCAAAATGTTTTTTTTAAAAAAAAAGTCTGCAAGTCCACAGAATCCACATGACTCAGAAAAAGTTGGTCCTTTTCTGAGCAGGCCAGATTCATGAAAATCCAAACTCATTTGAATCCATTGCAGATTTCTCCAACATCCCTACTGACAGCTTCCTGTTTGCAACCTTGCTTAACTGTCTTGCATGTTTATAAAAAGTATGAACTATTCTGAATAGAGCAGGCTGCTCACTACTTACATTTTGATAAAATGCATGAGCTATTCTTCTGAATAGGACAGGTTGTAGGCAACATTTTCCATTATTTTTTATCTTTTCAGTGTAGGGGGCAGCTGAGGGGGTCCCATGAGACCACATGACCTCACCCTCTCTCATAGGCATTTAGGAAGTGCTCTGGGGCTATAGAAGCCTCTCTGCAAAGCAAGAAAAAATGGCTTTTTAGAGCTTTGGAAAAACTCTGTTCTTGCTTACAGCAGCATAGAGTTCTTTTTAAAGAGGCTTTCAGTAAAGACACATTCAGGAACACCTGCTGGCTGCAAGCCTCTCTGCAAAGAGTTCTGGCCTGCTGCAAGCAAGATGAAAGTTTTTCTAAAGCATTAAAAGTCCTGATTTTTCTTACTTGCAACAAACCAACTAATTACGGAGAAGCTTCTGATTAGGAATGTTGCAGGCACCCAACTGGGTCTGGGAGTCTGACAGACTCCCCCATATCTGCCCCTCCAGACCCAGTCAGCCCGCGCTTCAAATGCCCATGCAGCTTACCAAGCACACAGCAGCCATCCGCCTTTAGTCAGAGCCTTCATTGTGCACAACAATGGAGGCTCCAGAAATTATGTATTATGTATTTTCCCCATTGTGTAGGCTGACCATATGAAAAGGAGGACAGGGCTCATGTAACTTTAACAGTTGCAGAGAAAAGGGAATTTCAGCCAGCATCATTTGTATGCAATTGGTACCTGATGAAATCACCTCTTCATCAAAGCAATTAAAGTTGTATGCACTATACTAGAGTGATCAGATGCAAAAGAGGGCAGGGCCCCTGCAGCTTTAATTGTTGTGATGAAGAGGGAATTTCACCAGGAATTAATTGCATACAAATTGCACTGGCTGAAATTCCCTTTAAAGTTACATGAGCTCTGTCCTCCTTTTCATATGGTCAGCCTACCGTTGTATAAATGGTGGCCTTAAAGGCCCAATTTATGCAATGGGGAAAATATGTATTTTCCAGAGGCTCCATTGTTTCACACAATGGAGGCTCCAGACGAAGACGGGCAAGCTCACTACATCATCGTACGCACGGCGAGCCTCAAAAGAAACTAGTGCGGTATGAGCAGAGGCAGAGAGCAGCGGTGTGAGTTTCCAACGAATCAGACATCCCTACTTCTGATGTCCAGGAGCTCTTCCTGAATGTGTATGAGAGAGGGTAATATCCTGTGGTCTCATGAGAGTTCAAGAAGTGCTGCTATGTTGGAGAAGCCTCTCTGTAAAGTGTCTCATGCTGATGCAAGCACATTTTTACTGTTGGTGTTTTTTTTTAAAAAAAAAAAATTGAAAGAAGATTTTTCAGCCATCACTTTAACAGTTATGTGGGAACTCTGCCCTGCCCCCTGCAAGGAGAAAGTTATTTGAAAACAATCCCTCTTTCACAAGGAGAGAGGAAATTCCTGAAAATACAAGGCAGGGTTCAGCACAACACTATTAAATAGCCTTCCAGTAGAAGAATGGCAAAAAATGTTGACCAACTCCAATTAAAAGCTGGACAGAAAATGGTATTGTTCAATTTAATCAGTTCCTCTGATAGAATCAGTGGAAATTATGGGTGTGGGTTGGGAGAGAGATAAGGAGAATCTATATTCTTGAGAAACAGCTGTTATTAGACACAAGGTGATATCAAAAAAGGAGTAATATACTCCCTCACCTCATCTAATGTTGAAATTCATAACAGAAAACTACAGCAATCTGAAAAGCTCTTGAGATAAAGTTTACCGATGCCAGATAAAATTTAAACCCTAACACAGCAGTAATCACTCTATTGTATTCCAGAATGTTCTGTACAGAATCATTTTGTGTCCATATGGAATGACCTCATTAAAGCACTTGACTTTGCTTCTTCTTTGTTCCATCAATATATTGAATTCTTTGGTGACTATTAGAGAGATGGGAGAAAATGCTGGAACAGAGAAGGGATAGAACCAATTAATGAAGAACGATGAGCTAAAAAAGAAAGATTTTTGTTGTTGTGCAGCATTCCTTGTCTGAAAAAGAAGTTCATAGAAATATTATTTATAAACTTTGCCATATGAAGTTAGCGGTACTTACAAGTGTTGTGCTGAAAATTTTGACCATTTCATTTTTGGCATTTTGTGGGGGGTGGGGAGAAACTAAAACTTAGGTGAAAGAGGCTGGAAGTGGTGAGAATTTTGTCCTTGGGGAGGGGTTTCCACATACCTTTTTAAATGTAGCCAGTTGTTGAGAGGTTTTCTTCCTTTCTTTTTTCTTTAAACACCCCCGGCATTTTCAGGAGCCCAGGAGTTCTTCCTCAATGCTTATTGGAGGAGGCGAGGTCACATGGACTTCAGTAGACATTCACTATTAAAGGCTGGACTCCTCCAAATGTTGGGGGAAGGGGTAGTTTGTTTGTTTTGTTGTTGTTGAAAAACTTCCCCTCCCCAAGGGGAAAATTCTCCAAATTCCCCCTCCCTATGAAAGAGGCAGAAAAAAACAATGCCTTTTTCACAGGGAGAAAGTTCCCAAAAATAGAGGCAGGAATAGACCCAACGCTAGTAATTACAGCACAGTCCTATACTTAAATGGCTGAAGTGATGGAGAATGCAGATCAGGTCCTATTGCTCTGGTGCTGATACATTGGTATTGAACGTTTGTGATGGTAAAGAGCAGGGCTTAATCTGCAGCCAATCATAGTTCATAGGATCCACACTACTGCTTTAAAACAGTTTATAATGATTTTGAGAACTGTTGGGGCCAGGACACACTCCAGATACAGTTTTCAAACCATTTTCAAAGTGTTTTATCCTGCTTGTTGTATATCTGGCCCAAAACAGGATACTCATAGCACAGGGCATGACTACATGTTAGGAGCTAGCAGCTGCATGTTCTAGGGATGTCAGAGAATTTCTTTCCTGTTTGCAAATCACGCAAACATGTCCTGTTTACAACCCTAAGCACAAACATGAGCAGGAATGCAAATTTCAGGAAACTTGCATTCGTATTTGAAAGTGTGTGCTTGCACATGCACAAATTCCCCATCTGCATTTCCACATTTTAGCCTATGGGAAGATCATGAAAAAAATTACATTTTTCCTGAATAAAAAAGAAAGAAAGAAAAGATGCTTATGTTTGGGAACACAAATGAGTTGAAATGAGCTTCAGGAGAGAATCTGCAGAACCTTAATGAGCTTGAACGTCACATGCTTACCCATCCTTACATGAAGTTTGACGCTCAGGTATCTATTTCAGGGGAGGCTATATTTTAATAGAAGTGTGCAGGCTTTGCACCCAGAAAATTTCAGAATCAGTCTCCGGCATCTCCAGGTAGCATTTGGAAAAATTCTTGCTTGAAAACGTGGAAATCTACCAGTAGTCATGAAAGCCTATATCACACCTACCCATTTTGCTTATGCTGGTTCCTCCTCCATTTCCTATGCGGGTGTAGCCCTTTGATCACACGTGGTCAGTTTTGCTCCGATTCCTCAGCTAAGCCTGCGGAGGAGGAGGGGAGAAAATGGACGATCCCCGTTCAGGGACACTTCGAAAGAGGAAGGAAAAAGGAGCACTCAGGGCGCAAGAGCAGCGTGAGGGGGACGACGTC
This sequence comes from Anniella stebbinsi, assembly GCA_029215795.1. Classification (NCBI taxonomy): domain Eukaryota; kingdom Metazoa; phylum Chordata; class Lepidosauria; order Squamata; family Anniellidae; genus Anniella; species Anniella stebbinsi. Next base: position 146,703,170 of record JARDYH010000004.1, read on the forward strand.
ATCTGAAAGAATTGGATCAAAGTCGTGGCGGGTGTGGATCAAACCGCCCATGTGATAAAGGTCATAGTGTCGTGTGCCTTACTTTTTATTCTTATGCTAATCTGCATATCCCCAATTCAGACTGAGACCATAATGCTACAAGAAGGAAGGGTTGAATCTTCTCTATAGTCCTTTTTCCTGAAATCCCTCCTGTGTGTGTGTATGTGTGGGGGGGCAATTAAAAAAAAAGACCTCCATTAACTCTGATGGAGCGTCTCCCCTTTTTTCTTTCCATTGTCCATTGGGAAAATTTGGAAGAAATATAGGAGAAGAGGATTAACCCTACCCTCCCAAACATCACGATCCCAATCTGAATTAGGATCATGTACTCTCAGACAAGAGTAAAAAGTCAGACAAGCTTCAGCTACATGCAACATGATTAGTGTAATGTGTAATTTGTTCCCCAGTATACACAGTAAGCAATTAGATAGAGCACTGGTGCAACTGGTATAAGGCATTTTTTATAGTTGGATGATAGACCATGGAGCTCCATCACTTGGCCCTAATCTTTATAGATCATTAGCAATTAACTGCTTGGTACCGTACCACTGTGACAATGGCTCAGAATTCTCTTAGGTTTGCCTGTAGAGCTGCTTCCAGATTGTACCCAAAGTTTGAAGCAGGAACTGCACACATACTGTGCTTGAGATGTCCTCAAAGGCTAGTTCCATATCCACCACTATCCCAAACTGAGCTCTTGGAAGTTTTATTGAAAGGAAGGGTATTGAGTTCAAAGAACTCAAACGGCATGTATATATGGTCTATGAAGGCTGTCAGGGACAGCCCAGCAATTCTGTTTCCCCCTTCTCAGTCATCCAAAAGAGAATGTGCAAATAAATAGGACACAGACGGAGGTGTAACAGCAACTGAGCTTGATTCCCAGTTCAGACAGTAAACCTTCCAAGATAGTGTCATCATCTATAACTAATACCACAATGGGGGCAATGTGATAAATGCCCCAAGAGTCTCCAGTCTGAAATTTGTACAATGTGTATCCCAACCCTGAATTCTTCAAATCCCAAAGGATCAAGGTAAATAAATGGTTGGGTGGGGCAAGGCACACCCGTCCCACCTAATACACATTTTGCTCAAACTTCTTTCTTCCCTTGAAATCTCTCAGAGGCTTTGATTTTTGAAAGCAGAAATGCTCAAACTTGCCTTGTTACCTCACATTTGATGGCAACTCTATGAAAGGGGCAATGGATGTTTCTCTGATACACCTCACAAAAAGTCTTTCTGTCCCCTCTGTGAGGTCAGCTTGGTCATGTTACTCAGCTTTATCGAGCATTTTCTTGACTTTGCCCTATGAAAATGAACACAGTCATCCTGCTGATATAGAGCTGATCCAGGGAGCATTGAGGCTAACCACATTTGTCCAATTTAGTGGAAGCTGTTACATTTAACTAGCAGTTGTTACCTTCCTGTCCTAGCTCTAGACAGATTTAGAGCCCTATAAACTCTACACAGGCAGGCTGCTGCTGTCACACTGACTGGAACTGAGCACATTCACTCTATGCAAAGCCCTCTGTTAAATGTACAATTTACAGTAATTTGGAGATAAAGCTATCAGCTATCTGTGCAACACACAAGAATGTACAATTTGGAAGTTGGCTACTAAAATGCTGCAACACTTTCATTTTAACAAGCATTCACAGTACTTTATTGCTAATTAATCTTACTGAACTTTGCTGAACATCTCTCCTCTCCCCCACTAAATGGATGCTTATTGAGTCAGTCCTAGATGCAGAGGCATCCCCTTCCTATTTCCATGCCCCACCACATCACTCATCCTAGCATTTCCCATCACAAATCTGATTTGGGAACATATACACAAGCTATAAATGTGTTTCAGACAGTAATGATTCAAAATTTGGTGAGTGTTGACAATTCTTGACCAGCGTTGTGAATGTCTGAAAATAAATATATATTCCTCCACTTGTTAGACATATAACTTTTTTTTAAAAATCCTCAATACTTCATTTTTGAATTTAGTTTGGTTGTGATACTATGGGGTTATATCTTGCATGTGTCTATGTATTAGTCCAATTCAGTCAAAGCCTGGAGCTTTGAGTCATAGCCTGGAGCTCAAAAATTTGCATAGAAGGTTTGGAATATTTGCTCAGGAGGCCAAGAGATTATAAAGTACAACAGAAGTTTGGAGGAAGATAAGGGGAAAAGTTTCAACTCAGGAAATAGACACCTAGGGCTCATCTACACCTAGAGCTCTTTCAAGAGGGGGGAGGGGTGATTGCGAAGTTTCCAGCTTCTGCGATCGTCGCTCATTGGCACACCCAAGGGAAGTTTCCCACAAGTAAAGGAGAGCCGTTGCGGGAGGATTCATGCCCCATGATGATGGTTCTGCTTGTGGATCAGGAGAAGTGGGTGGGACTAGGCAGATGACGTGGCTATGGGGCTTTTTTTACGAATTGGCAGGGATGTGCACAAATGCAAAGTCGGAGCTACACTTGGGGGGGAAATGAAGTCCAGCAATTTTGCAATGCTGCACAAAGATATGGTTGTGTTTTTAAAAAATCACTCTCTCAGCATCAAAACACACCAATAACCAATCAAAAAATGTGCTGAAAATGGTGGACGCCCACATACTCCCGAAACTGTGGGTTGGCTGTTTGGCAAGCCAGGAGCTCACGCTGAACAGCAACATCTTCAGGAAGGGGTGGGGCACACCAGCTGTGGATGTCGGGATTGTAGCGAGAGAGCGGGAAAAGCGGGAAAATCCAGTCAGCGATATTCCTGAGTAACTGAAGGGTCGTCCCGAGATCACCGTGGGAGTAGGTGAATGTCATGTGGCCCGGTAGGGGCAACTTCAATATTATTCAGGAATAAATGGCTGGTGTAGATTAAGCCCTAGTTTGCAGAAATGAGCAAACTAGGTTGTTTTTATTACCCTATGGTTTTGTGTGTGTGTGTGTGTGTGTGTGTACATCCATTCAGATTTTAAAACCTTTTCCTATTAACGTTTTTCTTCAATAACATTTTGAACTGGGTGATGTGAAGTTCTGAGGTCTCTTTTTTTTCTTTGTTTCCCACCCCACATCTAATAGTAGGGTGACCATATGAAAAGGAGGACAGGGCTCCTGTATCTTTAACAGTTGCAGAGAAAAGGGAATTTCAGCAGGCATCATTTGTATGCAATTAGTACCTGGTGAAATCCTCTCCTCATCACAACAGTTAAAGGTGCAGGCACTATACTAGAGTGACCAGATACAAAAGAAGGCAGGGGCCCTGCAACTTTAACTGTTGTGATGAAGAGGGAATTTCACCAGGAACTAATTGCATACAAATGACATTGGCTGAAATTCCCTTTTCTCTACAACTGTTAAAGTTACATGAGCCCTGTCCTCCTTTTCATCTGGTCAGCCTATCTAATAGCTAACCAACCAACCCCCCCCCCCCCCCCATCTAAAACAGATACCTAAAATGCAGAGAGCTTTAAGACTGGTTTGGTGGAGGCAGCCAGAAGTATAGCAGGAAGAGAAGGGCGAAAAGGAGTGTGGACACACTATTTTGCCTGTTTTCCCTTCCCTTCATGGAACAGGGTGCTGCTGGTCCACTGCAGGTATATCTCTGAATTTTAAGAGAGCCACAAATATAGGTTCTGGAGGTTGTATGTCACAACCGAGTATCACACTAACAGAATCCAGGATGGATATACACAGATAAAGGAATGAGGCTATGTAGGTCAGAGGATATGGTTCAAGTCTTAATGGGTGTCAGTGCCAAACTACACATTAATGATACAGCCGGCAGCTATGTGTGTGTATTTTTACCTTAAAATAAGTACAGGGGACCCAAGAGGGTCCAGACGATAGCATGGGGAATAGGGGGGGCTTTAAAATTGCCCCTTGAACACACACACTGGTTCTGATCCAGTTCAGCTTCCCACATATGCATTTTTTATTGCCCAAAGCTGATCAATTTGTTTTAATTTATGTTTGCACAGGTGTTTGGGCCCTCATTGGGACCACGGTGCAGCAAAAGATTAAAGCTCCGTAGTCCCACCAATGCTAAGGTCCCTATCTCGATCAGGACTCTTGCACTTACTTTAAAGTAAAGAGGTACTTTATAGTACTCATCAGCTGAAGTTAGTTGTCTGTCACTTACGAGAATGATGAGATTTCTTTCTCTCCATCTCCCTTGCCCTCTCTCTATTTCTCTCTGTGTGCTTGTGTGCCACTTATCTAGTTATTTACAGAAATATAGAGTACTTGCCTCATTTCTCCAGAAGGTGCTGTCTTGTGCAACAGTAAACAATATTGTGAAATTATTAAATTGGGTCAGGTTAATTTAATTTGCGTTAGGCTCAACAGTTTCAGATTATCCGATGGGTTTACAAATAAATCACAGATCAGCTATATGTGATGTTATCTGGCCTTATTTTAAATGAACCAGTTTGGGTGGATTAAAAGGACACACTAATGAAAATGACTGCAGATTAAACAGAAAGAGCTGGGATAGGCCTTATAGGTAAAGCAGGCTTGCATTCAAAAATGACTTATCTTTATGGAGCCTAGAAAGAATTTAATTAAATCTCTGTGCCAACCTATCTGATATTCAAGAGAGAATTAGTGCTCTAAAAAGTACTGTACTGTGCTCGTCTTGACAATTTCTTTCTCCTCTTTTCCCTGAAGCTTCAGAGAAAAATAATATTATATGGGAAATCATATATAAATTCCCTCATATTTCTCTCTACTTCCTTGTATTTAATAAGAATCTTTATGTGAGACCATGGAACCCCTTTCATCCAGGGGTCATAGGCAACTTGTGGTCCTCCAGACATGTTGGCTTTGGCTTCTTCAACATTAGAAATGAGTCTAGAGCTGATGGGAGTTGTTTATTTATTTATTTTGCTTCTATACTGCCCAATAGCCGAAGCGTTCTGGATCACAACATCTGAAGGGCCAAATTTCTTTAGTCAAACAACGGAAATGTGCATAGCCACAAATCCCACAAGTCTGACATAACAATGATCAACTATGGGTGCACCTTGTCTCTATGCTCTATGTGTTTGTGTGAGATGCTTTAATTTTGTATGATAGTTGCATACCATATTGCAGACGTTGTGAGAAATAAACTCACAAAGAACTACGTTGGGGGTTCCCAAAGGCTAGGACATGTCACTTGGGAGTTTTGTTTACTTTTCTCACTTGGAAAAATGGACACAAAACAACATTCTTGCAATTTTTTTTAAAAAAAAATAATTGTCAATTTCAAACAGATCATAAAAGAGAAAAATAATAAAGAAGAAAAGAAATATTTAGAATAACTGTATGCATTAAAATATCAATTTCAATTGCCTGCAACATTCTAGAAAAAGTGGATTATACATTAACTTCAACAGAAGTAGACCAAATAGCCATATATGTGTCCATTTCCAAATGGTGCCTATATATTACTGTTTAAAATGTTGATAGTGTTGTTAGGTCCTCAACTCATTGCATTATAGGAGGTGTTGTAGTGTCCAGTGTTGTAGTTCAGTCTTTTGATTGTTAAAAAGTCTAAGGGGGTATTATATGATGCTGCTTTGGAAGGGGACCAGCTCAAAAACCCACAGCATCGCTGCTGTGAGGCTAAAGCTATAAAGCTAGATGGGGTAGGAGGGAGCGTGGCCATCTGGTTGGGAAAGCCTGCCCCCTGCCCTGCATTGCTATGCTTACCCACTACCAACAAAAAAAGACTCAGTCCCACCTTCAATAGCCAATTGGAGATTTTGTGCAACACCCACTGGATAAAGGTAAAAGTCATTGTAAATTGGCACTTTGAAAATGCACATTTTCTGGGAGGAGTGAAATCCCAGTGTGGCTGTGAGCTGGCAGTTGAGCCATTTAAACAACGCAGCACCACTGCACAGCCAGTACAGGGTTAACAGAGTGTATAGAAACCCCTTAAGTCTTGTGGCTGTCAAACAATTGATGCTTGCAATTTAACACTTCTGCACCTAACCTAGCTGTGAAGACTATAGAACCCATGACACAGGAAAAGCTAGTGTGAATAAAATGTACACAAAACAGAAGTCGTATTCTCCTCCTCATGTGCTAGGGGGAGAGTGGAGACGTTCCAACTAGCTTTGTCCCCTCTGACACATCCTCATCACTGGCCCTGCTGCCTTCCACATCCTCTGGAACATTGTTCGGGATTCGAACCGGGGCAAGAGGAACACTACACAAGCGAAATAAGCTCCACATTGCAAAGGTTTGCCCTCTACTGTTTAGAGGGAGGTTGAGCCAACAATTGGGATGTGATCGTAAGAGGTGGAGCTAGATAGCAGTTCAATGTTCTCCCCTCACATGATTGCCTGCATAGCATAGGGCCTCCACATTTATTTTGACTCGTGACTACAAACAGTCACAACATATTTTCACTGTGAGTGAAAAGACGTACACAAAACGGCCTCCTTACTCTTGCTCTCCTCAGGCTGGTAAACTGCGAATGAGCTGTTGGTTTACTGGTCGAAGCAATGAAAAAATATTGACAAGCCTAGGATCAGTCAATTTTTAAACAGGCACATGGATTTTCCCACAAAAGCTACTGCTTGGGGCTGAAACAAAGGAGCTGGACATGAAAAGCCTCCTGCGTATTTTACACATTAGTAAAATCCTTTCCAGTCTTGCTGTGCTTTACATAATATATTTATATGAATATACATCCTTATGATTGTTAAGGCCATGATCCAGTGCATCAATTCTGTCTTTTAAATTGCTGTTTTCATTGTCTTATTACTGTTTTATTGTGTTTTTATCGTTCTTAATATTGTGTTGGTTTTACGTGTTTTATTGTCATATGCCAACTTAGGAGGGATTCTGCCTGAAAGGCAGCAAAGAAATATTTTAAATTAATAAAAATGATAAAATTTTAAACTTTACTGAAATCGAAGTGATTTATATAACCCTGTCAATTTGACTTGGCATATGTGGCTGATCTCTGAAGTCTGGAGCTGAGGCAGATTTTTATTTCCAGTGGTGGATCAGATGCCTTTCCAAACTTGAGGAATATGTGGGTGTCATCAGTATGCTGATGATACTCAGCTCTATTTCTCCTTGTCGTCGGAGTCAGCTGGGATGGGGGAAGTGCTGGACCAGTGCATGGGGGCTGTAATGGGCTAGATGAGGGCTAATAAACTGAAGCTGAATCCTGATAAGATGGAAGCTCTGTTAGTTGGTGGTTCTCGAGTCCATGAATTGGGTAAGCGACCTGTTCTGGATGAGGTTGCACACCCTCTGAAGGAGCAGGTGCATAGCTTGGGAGAACTCCTAAATCCATCCTTGTCACTGGAGGCCCAGGTGGACTCCGTGGCCCGGAGTATTTGGGGTCAGCTTCGGCTGATCTGCCAGCCACGGTCTTTCCTGGACAGGGATAAATTACCCACAGTAATAAATTCACTGGTAACTTCCAGATTAGACTACTGCAATGCACTCTATGTGGGGCTGCCCTTGAAGATGACTTGGAAGATGCAACTAGTGCAACAGCTAGACTACTGACTGGAACATCTCATAGAGATCATGCAACACCAGTCTTAAAGGAATTGCACTGGCTGACAATATGTTTCCAGACAGAAATCAAAGTATTGGTAATGATATTTAAAGCCCTAAACGGCTTGGGGACCTCGATACTTGAGGGAGCACCTCTCCCTATATCTGCCTGCCCGAGACCTGAGATCTGTCAGACGACCCCTTCTCCATGCCCCACCAAAGTGAGATATATGCTATGGTGGGACATGAGGGCTTTCTCTGTCGTGGCACCCCAGCTGTTGAATGCCCTCACCCTGGAGGCCTGAATGGTGCTGACACTGGCTTCATTTCGGCACCTGGTTAAGACATGGCTTTTTTTACAAAGCCTTTGATGGCTAAATCCACAGCCTGCACACTATCTTGTTTTAATTGGATTTTACTGTTTTAAAATTTCATATTGGTTTTTAACATATTAATGGTTTAATTTGTTTTAGAATTGTATATTTATTGTTCTATTTTATATGTTTGATTTCATCTCCATGCCACCCTGAGATCCTTGTGATATAGGGCGGGACATAAATGTTTAAATAAAATAAATAAATAAATAAATAAATAAAATAATGTAAATCAGACCAGTCAATTTTGGGGGGAGATGGCAAATTAATATCCTGCTTAGGCAAAGCATCTGTAGGAATGTCAAGGAAAATTAAATTACATTTCTCAAAGGGGTGTTTGCACATCTGTAGTGAACTCATTAGGAATATGTGAATACACAGAGACCTGTTTGCACGTAGCAAGAACCCATGGCTTAATTAACCTATTGCTTGTTGAATCATGGGTTGCCATTATATCCAAATCCAGGACTATGAGTTAGCTATGGATTGTTAACCACACAAAAAACATGAAGAGAACCAATGGGTTACTGTTGGGTTGTGAACTATGCTGTGTTCAAACCATGGACTGTTGTTATGTCTGAACCCAGAATTGTGGGTTGTATGTGAGTTGTTTTGTCAGGTTTCAGAAGCAGCTCTTTCGATCATTTGGTGGCCAATTTGTGGATTAGCTCAACAAACCATGGGTTAATTAAGCCATGGGTTGTGGTTACATGTAAACAGGGTCAGAGAGATATACAGTCAGGATTGTGCACACAAAATTGCATGTATTGGTGAAAATAACATCCAATGCATTCTATTAGGATAATAGCTTGCAAAAAATGTATATTTTAAGCAAAACTGCATAGAAAAATGCATGCATTAGAAGAAATAAGCACAAAAATACATATGGATGTTCATGCAAACTCAGACTCTCTCTCTCACACACACACACAAATAAATAAGGAATTTAACTTAAGAGTGGGGAAAATATCTCAAAGTCTGGGACAAACTGAACTTATAACTTGAAAAATTAGAAACTGAGAGAAACCAAAGTAGACAGATTTTTCCATCCCTAATAATGAGATCAACTCATGCATATTCTTTCACTAGATTTTGCTGTGCAGACATGGTGGAATCCACACATCTCTTTGTAATATAAAGTTTGGGCTCAAGATAAAAGCACAACTGTCAAACAAGCATAAGTTTTACAATGGCATATATATATATATATATATATATATATATATCAGATAAAAGAAACCTTTAACATGCAATCCCTGTTATATGAATCTCAATTAGATTTTCTGCTACACATAGTGTTTTCATTTCAGAATTCTAAGCAGAAACTTGCTTTGCCATGCAAATAAATAAATAAATAAATCAAATCTGTAATTAGCGATGCAGTAGTCCCCCCCCCCCCCCCGCTACTGTTGCAAAACATAAATTCCTCCAGGAATATTTTTGCTATAATAATAATAATAATAATAATAATAATAATATTTTTTGCTGTGTTGTAAAATGAAAGGCAGTGATTTAGAGCTGCACCCAGACTGTGCTGCTGAAGAAATGCAGCATCTGCAATTTTTGCTGGGTTATGGCATGTAGGAACAATAGGCTTGTCGGTGATTATATGCTGGCATGCCAGCAGCATTATTCTCCACGAGCAATCAGCATTGGAATTGTCTTTCAAAAGACATTGTTAGTCCGTGCTGCATGGAGGTCTTTTGGGAGGTGAGGGAATGGCCCAGTTTGCTTACGGCAGTGTTTCCCTGGTATTCCCTGATAGCACCGATATCTCCTCATAGTAGTGACACATTTTTCTTCCAAATTAAAACTAGAGCACACTTTACTCTTATGCCCCTGAAGCAGATTATACTGCCACTTTCAATTAACAATTAGAAATTGTTTTTGAATTCTGAAGACTTGTGCTGCCCAATTTTGTGGGAGGTGAGAAATTTTAGGACCCACAGTTGCCCAGGTTTGGTTTCATTGGAGATTTATTTATTTATTTATGCATTTATATCCCACCTTTTTTTTCTCCAAGGAACCCAAGGTGGCATACTTAATCCTCCTCTTCTCCATTTTATCCTCACAACAACAAACCTAGTACGGCAGGCTGGGCTGAGAGTCTATGACTGGCCCAAAGTCATCCAGTGGGTTTCCATGCCTGAGTGGGGACTAGAACCCGGATCTTCCAACTCCCAGTCCAACACTTAGCCATTACACCACACTGGCTTATAGCTTTGGTAACACTTGGGTTACTTTATTTACACACTAGCAAACAGGCCTGGCTTTGCATGGGTTGGAATAGCCCTTAGTTGATACAATGAAACCCTTATACAATGTTAACCAGTTGTCGTAGCTGGAAACATTGTGCCTACCTCATCCGAATGAAGCACAGACCCTGCCATAATGTATCCCTACAGCTCTCTGAGGGAGGACTCTTCCCACTAGGGATGTGCAGGGACCTCCCGGATCAGATCGGGACTGGGCACTCTCCTGTAAACTAGGCTGCGAGACCTAGTTCGTAATAGTTTAGAGCCAGCAATGGAAGGAGGAAGATGCCAAGCCAGGTAAGCCCATCCCCCGCTGTCCGCTTCCATTGGCAGGCACCCACCAATCCTCCGATTTTTCCGAACCGGATCAGATCCTTCCAGACTGGTTTGGGAAAGATCGGATGATCCAGAGGGGTGATTGGAGATTGGATAATTGTATCCGATTTCCCCTGGATCGGCTCCGGATCGTGGATCAGACCCAATCCAGTGCACACCCCTACTTCCCACTCCATTCCCCTGAGAGGGACAGCTGCCTCACAGCAGGAGGGAGTGGAAAGTCATATCCCTTGCACTACTCCCCCGGCTTCAAATTGTCTCAACTCAAAGCTATGGGCTGGTTATGGAAGTTGGCCACCTAATGATAGAAGATGGTATCACAGGTTTCAAAAACACATACATATTTAAGTTAATTAAAATTAGGGATAGGCGAATAAGTAATTTTTGAAATCACCATGATTCATAGAATCATAGAAGAGTAGAGTTGGAAGGGTCCTAAAAGTCCATCTAGTCCCCCCCCCCCGCTCGATGCAAGAACCCAGCTACATCTTGAATGTCTCTAGTGTGCGGAGCCCACAACCTCCCAAGGTAATTGGTTCCATTGTCATACTGCTCTAACAGTCAGGAAGTTTTTCCTGATGTCCAGCCGGAATCTGGATTCCTGTAACTTGAGCACATTATTCTGTGCCCTGCACTCTGGGATAATTGAGAAGAGCTCCTGGCCCTCCTCTGTGTGACAACCTTTCAAGTATTTGAAGAGTGCTTTTGTGTCTCCCCTCAGATTCTCTTCTCCAGGCTAAACATGGCCAGTTCTTTCAGTTCCTCCTCTTAGGGCTTTGTTTCCAGACTCCTGATCATCCTCCTTGCCCTCCTCTGAACCCCCTCCAGCTTGTCTGCATCCTTCTTGAAGTGTGGTGCCCAGAAGTCGATGGAGTACTCAAGATGAAGCCTAACCAGTGCTGGATAGAGGGGAACTAGTGCCTCTTGTGATTTGGAAGTTATACTTCTATTCATTCAGCCCAAAATTGCAGCCCAAAATTCTCTGAGCATCATCTCATGTCTGATTCCTGTTCACATTTGTGATCACTTCTCACTTTTCATAAAAGGGGAATTATGCAAATGGAGCAGCAATCAAATAGATTCTTCTGTAGGCTAAAGTGGGCACAAATTAGGAAATTTGTGCAAATCGAAATGGGAATCAGGAGTGAGGTGAATGTGAGAATGTGCTTGACAATTTGTGAACATTTTTGGGACAGGCATGTGCTCTCGCTCATGTTTGGAGTTTTGTGTTTGCATGTTCACACTCTTATGCCCCTGGATGGTCGAACCCTACTGGCAGATGTGCGGGAAAAGTAACCAGACAGTCCACAGCATCCAGCAAAAGCTCACAATTACCACTTTTTTGCCAGCCAACATTTTGTGCAAAATCACAGCTATAGCTTTTACAAAAAATCATGATTTACACCCAAAATAGACCCCTTAAATAGCACAAGTTGTACAAAATTGCAGGTGTAAATGGATTTAATTAGGACAGGACATTCTCAGTGTTGGCCCCTGTCTTATGAAACTCCTTCCCAAGCAATGTGCTGTGCTCTCCTTCCATTATGGTATTTCAAATAGCTTTGAAAGCCACCACTTATTTGAACAACTTTTAACTGATGTGCTATATTGGTCTCACCTCTCTATTATTGATATTTTATTGTTGTGGCTTTGGAAAATACGGTTTTTAAAACAGCAACAGTTACTGACTGAATTGTATTTTAAAAGATTGTTGCTGCTGTTCGTCTTTTTGAATTGCAAAGGTTTCCTGTAATATATTATTGTATTTTTATACATGTACTTTTTGTTTGCTGCCTTGGATGGATTTGGTTCAAAGAGGTGGCTTAGGAATATTTAAATTTTAAAAAGAATAAAAAATAAAACTCCAAAATCTGGGGAGAAACTTGGATAAGCACAATTTTGGAAACAACCCTATCCCCCTATACAAAGACACAGAAGGATTACTTGTCTTCAGAGAATACTGACTGGAAGGAATCTGGTCCAATGCTTCACAGGGTCCTTTTATGGAATTATTTCATGTGGCAAAATAGGAACTCTCTCAAGGCACATTTGTATGTGACAGCAGATGATTTGGGGATGACTAGCTTATGGGTTTGCTGCTGTGCAAATGGATAACAAAAGCACCAATTGAATTGGGATGCAACAGCTTAAAACGTATTAGTCGCTTGCCTGCTTAGTTGTTTGTAGAGATATATTTAGATTAAACCATTGATAACCCTATTGATGTCATTTAAACGCTCGCTCGGTGTCTCTAAAAGTACTGCATTCATAGCTACAGCACTCTGTTGAAATACAGTGCATTATCTTCTACACTGTTATTAGCTTGTTAGAGTTTTATGACGATTTGCAGACCATCTTCAAGCAGGCACTGCTGTACCTATCCCAGCAAGAGATTTATAGGTTCTGTGTAGCTGTTGGATTGTGCATTCAAATTCATGTTTTAGAGCAGTAGAGGCTTGACTTGTAGAAAGCAAGAAGTAAAACAATAGCAATAACAGTACTAATAACAATGATGATGATGATGATGATGATGATGATGATGATGATGATCAACTCTCACATCTGTGTTGCTTAAAATAAAATTGCGATGACAGCAATAATATTTTGGATCCTCAACCAATGTCAGCTAGGATTTGTTTACATGGTGAAACAAGACCATGTGATTGGAAATTACTTCTGCCTGCAGTGTGCACAGGCAGATGCAAGCTTGCTGCAAATTAACTACACAGGATCATCTTTGCTGAGCTCCATCCCTGGATCTAACCTCAGGTCAGTGTAAATTGCTGAAGTTTAGTTAAGTAGGTCATGCTTAAACACAGGCAGGATCTACACTACTGCTTTTAAATGGTTTATAACATTAGTGACAACTGTTGGGGCCCAGGACACACTCCACATACAGTTTTCAAACCATTTTCAAAGTAGATCTGGCCACTATCCCAATAAAGTACTTCAGTTTGCGCAATTCAGTGGATGGGAAAAACAACCTAGAATCCCATGTGATTCTATCTATCTATCTATCTATCTATCTATCTATCATCTATTTATTACATTTCTATACAGTCCGTTAGTCAAAGCTCTCTGGGCGATTCATAAAACAAACTTAAAACCATAAAATACAATGACATGACATCCCTCCCTGGCTCACCCCCCCCCCTGACCTTGCGGGGATTGAAGCCAGGGGATGGGAGAACCTTCCCCCCAGCAAAAAGGAGCATCTTCTCCCCATGGAGGCAGTGCAGGGGCATTCCAGTGGCCATTCGCCTTGCTGGCTCACCCCCTCCCCCCTGCCCAGGCAGACAGCAACCAATCGGGGTCGCCATCCACCCAGCCACACTTCCAATGTGACCCCGGAGCAGCGGCGACAGATGGCAATGCTCCATTCTTGCTGCACTCCAGACAAAAAAGTCAGGGTAAATCCCCCACTTTTTTGCTTCGAAGCTTCAGGGGAAAGCCCTGGGTTTCCTGTGTGGTGGCTTCTGCATCATATAATTGACTCCGTGCTACCACAAACCCACCCCAAGGTTTTCATCATAGGGTGACCAGACATCCTCTTTCCTCCGGACAAGTCCGGAAACGGGGTGCCAAAATGGCGTCCGGGGGGAAATCAGCTGATTTCCTGGAAAGTCCGAGAATTAGACAGATCTGGGGCCTGTTCTTTGATAGTGTAGGCCAAGAACAGCCCCTGATTGGTGCTGGGAAGGGGCTAGAATGACACGTGCCCATACTTCCGGGTATGCGTTATACAGCTCCTCCCACCATCCAGGGCTTGTTTTTGGCCGGCGTGATCACGCAGGCCAAGGAAAGCACTGGTGCGGGAAAAAGGCTGGATGACATGTACCTGGAAGTGCAGGCACGCGTCGTTCTAAAGGGCTGTATCGCGGAGGGTGGGGTGGCAAAAGTGCTCTCTTTCTCCCCCCCATCTCCGCGATCCGGCCCTTTATTTTGATAAAGATCTGGATCACGGAGAAGGAGAGCTGGGGGGGGGGCGAACGAGCTCTCTTTCTCCCCCCCCACCCTCCCTCTCCGCGATTCTGCCCTTTATTTTGCTAAAGGTCTGGATCATGGAGAAGGAGGACTGGGAGGGGTGAAAGAGCTTTCTTTCTCCCCCCCACCCTCCCTCTCCGCGATTCTGCCCTTTATTTTGCAAAAGGTTGGATCATGGAGAAGGAGGACTGGGAGGGGTGAAAGAGCTTTCTTTCTCCCCCCCACCCTCCCTCTCTGCGATTCTGCCCTTTATTTTGCTAAAGGTCTGGATCATGGAGAAGGAGGACTGGGAGGGGTGAAAGAGCTTTGTTTCTCCCCCCCCCCACCCTCCCTCTCCGCGATTCTGCCCTTTATTTTGCTAAAGGTCTGGATCACGGAGAAGGAGGGCTGGGGGGGTGAAAGAGCTCTCTTTCTCCCCCCCCTCTCTCGGCGATCCGGCTCTTTAATTTGGACATTATACCTCCCAACTCTCTCCCTGTCTTGTCCTGGTCTCGGGAGACTTGTGGGAGAACAACCAGATGGTGAAGGCAGTAGTAGCAGTGCAGGCCATGATGAAGGGGTAAGTGTGGGTGGGGCACATGGTGATGGGCGGGTGTGGGTGGCGCGGCATGGGCTGCAAGTGGTGCAAAAGGTGCGGAGCGCTTGTGGTGGGTGGCGAGGTGCTGGGCGTGGGGCACGTGGTGCTGGGTGGGTGGGCGCGGCATGGGCGTCAAGCGGTGCGAATGATGGGGTGCAGGCAGCAGGGCGCATGGCATGGGCGGGCGGGGGGAGAGCAGTACACGATGCAGGCAGGTGGAGGTCCCGCAGGGTTGGCGGGGGTGCAGAGCGGGTGTGCAGTGGGCGGGAGGCAGGCAGCGGACTGTCCTTGGTTGAGTGTGTATAGGTATTTGGTTGGTTTTGCCCATTTGAGTGTGTGGATTTGTATTCTTGTTATTTTTATTGTTGTTATTATGCCTTGGGTGAGTATGTGGGTAGATGTTGTATTGTTTATATGATTGTATTTTTTGCCTTGGGGTGTGTGTGCATGTCTGTGTGTAGATTTATTATGTTGATGAATGTTATTGGGTAGCTGGCTATGGATTATTATTATTATTATTATTATTATTATTATTATTTTGCCTTTGGTGTATGGGGGGAGGTTTTTTAAAATTGTCTTGGAGAGGGTGTGGGTTTTTTCCACTTTGGGTGAGTGTGCAGGGGGTGAGGATTTAATTATTATTATTATTATTATTATTATTATTATTATTTTGCCTGTGGTAAGCATGTGTGAGGTATGTGTGGATTATTATTACTATTATTAATTATTATTAATATTTTACCTTGGGTGTGTATGTGTGTGAATGATTTTTTTTTATTATTTTTGCCTTAGGTAGGTGGATTCCTCACCATCAACAGCACCATTGGTTTTTAAGCATAGTCCACAGTGAACTATGATATCTCAGCTACAAAGGGAGGTGGGATGTTTGGAAGAATTGCGTTGTCAATTGTGTGATGCGTGGATTGGGAAACTGGCATGGTGATTCTCTGATGTTAGTTATTTTTTTAGCTGAGAAATCCTAGTTCACTGTGGACTATGCTTAAAAGTTACATTCTTCGTCATCCATAACTTACATCAGAGAATCTCCATATGCCACTTTTGTTTTTAAGAGATGTGTTTGTAAGATAAACATGGAAAGTGGTGATGTACTCCTGCCCCTTCTTTTCCCTTTTTTCCCAACTGACTGCATTTCACAACAGTAAGGTGGTTTAACTGCGGCGTGGGGGGGCAGCGTAGGTGGGTGGGGTGGCGCGGCGCAAGTGGGGGGGTGGCGCGGGGCGGGTGGGGGGCCGGCACGGGTGGGGGGCAGCACGGGGCGGGCAGCGCGGGCGCGTGGTGGTGGGTTTGTTTTGGGTGAGTGGGGTGGCGGGGGGGGGTCCGGGATTTTGATCCTCAAAATCTGGTCACCCTATGGGAAGGGGCTGTTTCATGTTGAATATGATCATAACAGCCAGTCCTGATTAATCTCTCTCTCACACACTGATCAAGACAAGGCAGTTATTCTAGGGTTGGTTACCAAAGTAAAGAAAATAAATAGAATGGCACGTGCAATGTGGCTTAAAGGGGGAAAAATAGAGAACCATTTGGTGAGCACTCTGAAGCATATTTAGGTGAAAGGGTGCTTCTTCAGGCCTTCTCTTCGATTCTAGGAAGCATGAAAGGATAGGGACGATAGGGACAGGAACTCCTCTTGGGGCCTACCTGGTTCACCCACTCAAAGCCACAAGGTCTGAGAGTGATGACAACAGTGAGCCCCCTCTCAGCACATTATGAAATGTGAAGGCCATAAAGAGAGGAATACAACAATTTAGGGGCCTTTAGCCAGTTGAGGGGGTTGCCCAAGAGCAAGGATTGAGGTAGAAAGAGAAATGCTCATTTACCTCAAGTCAATAGAGGACCTGCACTGCAGGAAAAGAACTTAGACCCTTTAAGGTGATTCAAAGTTGTTTAAAGGTCAAGCTTTGATGTCACAGCACTTTGTTTTAGAAGTCTTGGTGCAAGTATAGTGATCAGTTTGGGCTATTTAGAGTTGCTCTCTTCATCAGGGATTATAGGTTCAGAGTCTCCCTGTGCCTAATCTACTCTTCAGCTTCAAATGCCAGGACAGGTATCCATGACAAGTAATTCTGTTCCATTCTATACCTAATCCTGTGCTCTTGGGAAACTATGGCTCAATTCGGACAACATATTAACCAACTTGGGGGGGGGGGGAACAATCGTCAGTTGTATTGACTATTGTGTCGTCCGAATGCTGCCATAGTCAACTCAGCGCTGATCCTAATCCACACCATGGTTTATTATTTCTTACCATGTTGTGTGGGGAGTACCCCCTAGATGAACAACTGTAAAGTTGATTATTACCCCACCATTGACTATCCTGTTGTCCGAATTCAGCCTATGAGTCACTCCCATCCAATCATCCTTGAACCATTCCCAACTTTGCCTTCACAGAAAACAAGGAAATCACTGCTGCTCTGTTTTGTGTTTTTGGTCTCGGATGTTCACTCTCTGCAACTCGGAGTAGAGGGGGAAGAGTAGGCTAAAGCAGCGGTTTCCAGAGATAACGCTGAGTACAGCCAATGCAGCGATCCACTTGTTCTCGCCAATAATGAAAAGCTGGGGCTGTTTCAAAGACGAGTGGCTAGTGGCGGCAGCAGCCACCTCAGCTTGCTTGAAGGAGAGCAGGACACAGCTGGAAGGTCATTCTAGAGCCCAGATACTTGCACTGGCACCGAGGACTGGAAGCTAGGACAGGTGCAGAGAGTCTTCTTTGCATATGGTGCCCCATTGAGAATCTAGCATGTTCACAAGTCCTTGTACTGCTGTAATCCCAGTGGCTTCGTTAGGAGCTTGCCACCATTCATGGTCTTCGACTCATCTCCTCGTTGTATTGCAGCAGGGAAGTTTAACTTGCCCTGTTCTCTCCTAATGAAGCTAAGGCTGCACCTGAAACAGCTTTTCCTTGCAATGTTTAATGAGACTTTGTCGAAAATCCCAAGGCAGCCATGCCGTTTGGATGGGACATATTGCCCCAATAACTTTGGAATATAGGAATGCAACCGCTGCACCACTTGAATACCCTGATATTGAAGTGCCACATACTGTGCTGTTGTGGGCCAAGCTCTTGGAATATAATGCATCTTATTTATGAATCCAGCTTGTGTGATTTTTCTTGTTGTTAGCCAAAGAATCCTTAACTCCAGTGTTGCAGCCTATAATTGATCTGCCTTTGGTTAAGCTTCTGGAAGTGGTACAAGTCGAAACCCAAGAGTGCTTTTGCTTCAATGAAAGATTTCTTTTTTCCTTTTTTTTTTTTGGTTCCCCATAGTATGTTAGTAGAGAGTGTTTCCATTATTCTTTCCAAATGAAAATACAGTTCTGAAGTCCAATTTTCATTTCTTCCCTTTCTTCTTCTTGTATTTATTTATTTGGCTACTGGTCTGGATTAAAATATATGGAGCTTCCTTGAGCTCAAAAGAGTTTTCAGGCACATTAGCATTGTATTTGTGTGCTTCCTTAATTATACCTCTGTCTAGTGGGAGCAAAAAGTTCATTACTTTGTATTGATTAGTAAATAAAAAAAAAAAAAGCTGCTCTAAACTCTGGTTACTCAGCCAAAGAAAAAACACACACAGAAGTAGTCTCTCTCTCCCCTCGCCCCACCCCATAAGACCCAAGAGTGAATGCTTCTAAAGAGATTTTCTTTGTTTTCATATTAGGTCCCAGGCAAAGGCATTTGTCTCATTCTTCTTTCTCTCAGGTGATCTGTGCAAGCTAATGTGGTGTCGCACAAACAAGTGCAGCATACAGCCTTAAAGGCGACTTCACACATTACATTTTTAAAGGTGTACAGCTAAATGTCTTAAGAGTGCCCATAAAAATGTCAACATGTGAATGGGACAAGCATGTCTTTGCAACACAAAGACCATGCATACACCATATTTGTCAGAGAGCCAGAAATGGCTGCAGCCCCCCATTGAGGGCAAATTTGGCCTTGCAAATACCCCAACTTCAAGCTGGTCCAAGCAACTGGTCCAAGCAACTGCCCCTATTCAATACACTTGATTCTGCTTGCACCTAGGTATGTTTGTAAGTGTTCATTGAAGTTCTCCAAATTCCACCTGGAAGCCTGTTCCATCTCATCTCCATCTCAGATTTCAATCTAATTTCCCGTTTTTGCATGAAAATGCAGGCATATTTTTTGTACCTTTTTCCAAAGGGTGCACATCAATTGTGCACATTTTTTGAAATGTATGCATTCTTCTCTCATTGATTAAAGTGCATTTGTGCACTTTTTCCCCAGGAGTTCACATTTTTCATGTACATTTTTCAAATGCATGTATGCTCTGGAATGCATTTGTTTGGTCCATGAAACACATTGAAAATGTATGGACTTTGAATGCAGATTGAATCTGTGTTTGGACTGGGAGGTGCAAAGTAGGTAAATCCAGATTTTAAAAAATGATGATATTCCTATGTATGCAATGTTTCTTTGTTCTTTTTCAAGATTTATTTTTGTTCTGTTTTGTTAAATTCACAGAAAAAAAAAAGAGGGGGGAAATGAACTGAAACAAATTTCTCATACATCCCAAGTTACATTTGATTCTCTCTCACCTAAAGGGCTTTCCTTATGTCATCTGGAAAGGAAGAGAGAAGTGAACCTTCCATCACCTGCTACTTCAACCCCATTCCCCCAAGGTGAAAGACTCAGCATTCCTTCCGAATGCTTAAAGGTGCAGTCAGGCATATCAATAGGTATGCTTAAACGGACGAATTCTTTTTCAGGGTGAACAGTAGGCTGCTAATATATAGGGAAATGCAAATCAGCAAAACCTGGGCTCAGCGAGGGTCTCCGAATTCTACTTTGAAGCTCATTCTGACATGTGAAATGTTCCCCAAAATAACACATTTTTCATGCGTATTTCTGAAATGTACACACTTCTGTTTCATTCTGCATATTACATCACGTTTGAAAAAGTATAGATTTTTGAGTGCAGATTGCATTTGTGTTTGGCTCTGGAAGGTATGAACTGGGCAAATTCTGGTCAACATTAGAATCAGAAGTCTGTTGTTAATGTATATAATGAGCTCACAAACTGGCTTTCTCTTTCTTTCACTCAGCCTCCCCCCACCCCATCTTCAATATGAAAGCAATAGCAGCCTAATAGTTACAGCTCAGTCCCAGATGCTTTGCCTGCATGCTGGCTTCCCCAATCGGGAAGGCGCCATATGGGCAAGACCCTGGCTGCCCAAATGCCCCACTGCAATCTCCAGTCCCCGATCTAATCATACGCCCCACATCTTGGAGGAACCTTGGAAGGCTTGATGGGCCAAATGGGCAATCTCTGGAGGCCAGATTGGGCCCACAGACAGGAGGTTGCCTTCCCGTGGCAAAATCCCACATGAGTCTCTCACATTCCCTGGCAGTAAAAATGCAACAACAACAACAACAGCACATTGAATAACTAACCATTTGCTTTTAAAACACCCAACATGAGAAAGCTGAGGCTTAGCTGAAGACAAGGAAGAAGAGGAATCAGGAAAGGAAAACACAAATAAATGATAAAGAGAGAAAGCAATTCAGCCAGAACAGCAGTACACAAACTAAAGAGATGTCAAGGATTTCCACAATTCTCCCAGAGGGTTCAACCATAGATCGCAATCCTATTCATGACAATTGAGCAACAGACAGTGCCTGCTCACAAATACTGTGGATCGGCTGAACAGGAACAGTAGGGTCTTCAAACAAGATCTACCGCTTTGGATATTATTGGGTGATGACAATGTGAGGTGAGTGAGCCTGCACAGATGTAGATGCATGTGGAAAGCAAGACAAGGGTTCTTTAAAGGAGAGAAGAACTCTCAAAGTAGTCTAACAAACAGCACATTAGAAACGCTTTTCTGCTCATCTTGAAGATCAGTTTTGTATCAGCTGCTCATTTCATCTGTTGCTAGCTCACTTCCTTGCCTTGGTATTGTTAGTAGTATCTCGTGGAAGCTGTTCTTGAATAAGTGAATTTAATGTTGCTAATTAATTCTAATAAGTAAATAGCTACCTTTCCTTCCAACTGGACCCTCCAGGGCTGATAAAACAAATAAATAATTTAAGCATATCTGATCATTGTTGCCTGTCTTTTTCCTGCGCAAAATTCAGTTATCTACCTGAATATCCTCTGGGGAATCTTTATAAGTGAAGCCTCTTGAAGTGCCATGTAGATGTTAAGTATTCCTGATCCATGGAGGGCAATGACCTTTTCTCCATTTTGTGATACAAAATAAATATATTTTCCCATGTGCCCCTTCCACTCTCTTAACAGCTGTTTTACCACATATTTACCTAAAGGAGCCCACTCTGATGAGTGAGTCAGTGCCATTTTTAAAGCCGTATGAAATGACTGCTGGAAGATCTGCCAGTCCTTAGGTGAAAAGCAAGTTTGTTGATAATTACCGATTCCACACCCACCCAACCCTCTGGATACATTGAAACGTTGGAGGAATCCGCTTGGGGGGTCGAGCCCAAACAGCTTTTGTTGGCTTGGCCCCCTGGACTCTATTCCAACCTCTGCCAGCTACCTGACTCGGTCCACACTGACTCAGGCCACCTGGCAGATTTTCCATCATGTATATATATATATATATATATATATATATATATATATGCATAAATAGACATTTGTGCAAATTTCAGCTGCAATTCGCACAAATGTAATTTACACAAATAATTCCCCCACCAAAATTCTCAGATTTCCAGGAATATCTGTGGCTTGGATTATGAATGCAAGTCTAGTCGTGGGCACTGAGGAAATCCAGCAAGCCCCAAAAGGGCCGGATTTCCTGGTGATGAAAATCCCTAGTCATATATAGGTCTCCTAATGAAAACTGGTGGCTAGCTTGGGCATTGATTCGGCCCCACGAGGCAATGTAGTAATACAACGATTCTTTTAAAAAATGTTTAAAATTTCAAAAGTTATTAGCCATGATAGGTAAATGGAACTTCCATGTGTAGAGGCAATAAAGCTGTGTATACAGATGCTGGAAGGCCATTACCACAATGCATTCCTTGTAAACATGCAGTGGTTACTGGCTGTCTGATGTTGGAAACAAGATGGTGGATCAAGCAAAGTAGTTCTTACTTCAGGAGCATCATTTATGAAGTAGAATCTCACAGTTACAAAATCAATGACGCTATTGATCAACCAGTAGTCCATTGAACCTCGGGGCCAGTCTCAAATAGCTCAGACAACAGAGAAGGTGGGAAAGCTATTTCCAGACTTCACCAGAAATGTTTTGCAACTTTGCTCTTCTGTAGCTGTATAACAGGGGTGGAGAACCCAGTTATCCTGGTATCTCAATTTCACCCTCCTTGGGCTCTCCAGATGACCATGCCTCCTTCCCTTGGCCCCACATCATTCCTCCCAGCGACCCCACATTTTGTGGTTTTCCAGCTTTTGAGTAGTTTTCCTCCTATTCCAAAAGTTTGAAATGCTAATCCTTAGGCTTAGTTGCTGGCAGCAAGAGCTTGAAGCTAAAACGTGTTGGTATTTTGTTTTTGGTATTTTGGCCACACACCCTTTCCCTTCAGACCTACCCCTTTTGCCTTTGGCCCTGCCCACCACTGAAATGTGGCCTCTGAGAATTTCTCCAAAATGGGATTCGGCCTTTAGGCTGAAAGAGGTTTGGCACCCCTGCTGCATAACTTGAGTCTCTGATGTTCATAGTGAACGTTCCACTACATGTACTCATCTTCCTCTCTTGAAACATACTACTTGCAGGGTACAGAGTACATTAGTGGTGGTGAGGTGATTATGTTGTTGCATCAGAAAGTTTGCCTGCAGCTTCCTTCTCTGGCAAGGTAACCATAGTGGTGCAGAGAATGTGGTATCTTGGTCCTACTATTAGATTCCCCCTTTTTTAGACCTCCGGCACTTTACAGAAGCAGAGGAGTTGGGAGTGGCATTCAATCTCTTGTTACCATTGGTCATCTTTATTAGGGATAAAGTGGGGGGGAGGAAGGGGTCCCCACTTACCTGCTGCCATCCCCTGCTGCCCTCCACTGTCCTCCGCTGCTTCCAGACTACTGAGAACTAGGCTTTGCGGCCTAGTATTGAGTAGAGCAACAACAGGCTAGGTGACAGCATCACCTGGTGTGTCGTCGCTCTACTGAGAACTAGGCCGCAAAGCTTAGTTCTCAGTAGTCCGGAAGCAGCGGAGGGCAACGGACAGCAGTGGGGAAGGCCACAGGTAAGGAGCGTGGGGGGGAGGGAGGGCCAGCCCTAAACTGGTGGTCCGAAAATCTGATATATCCGATAGTTATCGGACATATGGATTTCGGATCCAATCAGATAGGGCCTCCTTAGAAAATTATTGTTATCGTTAATTGGATGTCCGATAACGTCCTTATCGGATCGAGACTGGAATGATGCAATACACATCCCTAATCTTTATTACATTTTCTATACCTTTTCCCATCATTTGGTGAGCATCTCAGTAGTGAGGAGGGGCAGAGGAGAAAAAAACCTGGATGTTGTCCAGGTAACGTGAAGATCAAGGAGTCTTGAACATACATTTAAAAAGGGGGCGGTCATGCTTTAGCCTTATAGGATCTATTTTGCTTTTCACTAGAATCCTGAGGTTCACCAGGTAGAGCCAGGTGCAAAAGAGTGGCTCAAGAAGGCAGACATCAAATTATAGGTATAGATACCTTTGAGCTGGTGTTTGCATACCATATTTTATTTATTTATTTCATTTCTATATCGCCCAATAGCTGGGCGATATAGAATGCATACAATAAAGCATGCAATATAAGAATACTACATAAAATATAGCATACAATTTGCATATGCAAAGTTTAAAAGAATTTACACAGCTAAAAACAGTTTCAATAAAATACCCGTCAAAGCTTTCTTTTATTTCAGCAGCCTATTTTTGGGGTGGGAGGAAACTTTTTGTTGTTACCATTGTTAAAGAATCGGAAGTCACGGAATCCTGGCTGATCTATTGTAAATGAGTTAGAAATGTACCAGTAGATCCTCATCTGCCAGTTCAGGCATCACAAATTTAAATCTCATTGATTCTAAGGAGACTTCATACTATAGGATGGTGGTCCTGCATGACAGTCTGATAGGACTATGTCAAGCGATGAGCACCTGATGTACTGCACCAGCATGTTCCCCAACACTAAGAAAAATGTCACTGGAGAAAGTTGATCTCAGTAAGACAAAGCTTCCATTTTCACATTACATTACCTTGAAATAAATTGGCTTGGAATCTGGAATTACTGAGACACAGGCCTGAGCTACTGAAATATGGGTCCTATCGTATTCTCCTGCACTCTTTCCCCCAGCTCAGACGTGATGCAGCATTAATTTCCTTCTATTTGTATCCCCCCACCTCCAATTCCAAATACAAGCACTGTTTGTTTAGCTTCCCTGCAAATTCATCCTCCTGTTATGGTATTTCAGGTAAACAGACCACAAAGTCAAATTGTCCTTTAGCATTTTCTCCCTTAGCAGAACTGATTGCAAAGGTGGAGAAATGCTAGGAACCCCCCACGGCGTTTTTGCTAACATTATTCTCACCTAATGTTGTAGCATTTGCAGCATGCATGCTGTAAGACAAAGGGGGGTGGCTTTTGCTTTTACCTTTCTTGGCATAAATGCAGGCTTAAGCTAATGACACTTTACTTATTCACCTGCACTGCTCTGGACTTAGAATGTGAGCCTCTCTGACTGAGAACACAATCACTTGTTTTGGTGGGTGACCTTGATAACAAATTCCTGCAAACGTGCCTGCTTTCCATCTCCTGAAGAAGAAAACCCCGTAAGTTCTTTAGCATTCACTTTGTCTTATGAAAAAAAGGAGAAGAACGTACTCACACATAGTTTAACCTGGAACAATATTTTAGAACAATTCAGTATGTCATTGTGGGCAAGGTGAAGGGCTTTTGTGCTAGCGTCCTGCGCCTCAGGAGCAAGAGAGATTTTTGAACAGCCTGCTGTCAACCGAGCCATCCGAAGATGGTTGATGTTGAGAATTTTGCAGCTTCCCATCAGATGTTTTAGTGCAGCTCTATGACTTTGCCCTCTCTCCACTCGGATCAGGATTCCTGGCTCCATTGGTTTTCAACGGCGTTGGCAATGTAAATAGTAAAAGCAGTTCTACACTTCTGTAACATCACAGAGGCCTCCTTGGCCTCCCCCACCCCCCAACTCAACTGGTTTCTAACCATGTGTCATTGTTGGTTTGTGTGTGTGTGTGTGTGTTGTGTTTTCGTTTTGTGCTTATTTTATATTGTTGTAAACTCTGATGGAATCAATAACCAAATCGATGTGCAACCCTGGAAAGGCTGCATAAAAATATCTGAACCAAACACATCTGTTTGAAGGCACTATGTAATTTCAAACACTTTATTAAAACTCCATTGTTACAGCACAGAGGCCTTCCTGGGCTTTGCTCTGCTCAACAGCTCAGTGGTGCGGCGAGGTCATTTTACAGCCTGGAATTGATGGTCTTACAGAGGCAGGGGGCTTTAGATTGCCATGTGTCTTGAATCGGTGGGGAAGCACAAAACCGACATCTCTCTCCCTCGCTCCTCCCCACATTCCTTGCTTTACAACTATTTCACCATTCATGATACTTTACAGCAAAATCAAGCAAAAAAAAAAACTTTGCCAAACATATTTTTTTTAAAAAAGTAAAACAAAAAACAATAAACAATAAACAATAAAATGAATCTTTCTTCTGATTCCCTTATGTTAAAGGCATTTATTCAGAATGAATATCTTTTTGTTTAGAAAAGGATAACATTTTTAAAAAAGTAAAAATAATAAAATGAGCATTGGTAACCATGTCTGGGGCCACCCTGCCCAGCATCCCCCAACTATAAAATGCCTTAAAAAGAAATAAAAAGAAAAGATACTGCAGTGATCAGCCTGAGCAGTTGTGGGTCCCATCACGTCTATGCCAGTATAGATGCTGCTGCCCAGCCTGCTTGCTTTGCTCCTATCACCTACTGCTCTCTGAGCGGTCATTCGCCCCCACTTAGGTTGTGGGGTCTTAGCTGACAGCCCCCATGGTCAAGCTCTAACTGCAGCAGAGCAACTGCTGTTTCTCTAACCATACACTTGTGGTCACCAAAATGGCACCATCCACCAATCAGGCTTGCTAAGGGCCAACTTGAATGGTCCCACCTTTCCTTGATCGTGTCCGCACCACAGCCAGGATAGAAGTGGTTGGGCACCTTTCAAGGGCCCACTCCCCAGCAGGCCCCACTTATAAGAGCCCCATAGTCTTTCTCTTCTTCATCATTGCAACCTGCTTGTTCACCTGCCTCTTGCTCTGGCCCAAGCAACAGTGGTGGTGAGAAGGAGGAGCAGTAGATGCCACGGCCTGTTTGCTACATGACTCTCTAGTAGGGCTGTGTACACACACACCCCGATTCGCCTCAAGGGGCATTTCAGAGCCCACAAAACAGCCCCAATTCGACTCTGGATGCTTCAGGGGTAGCCCACTTCACCTCGGGGCTGAGGTGAGATTCGGGGTCCTCGAGGTGACTTGGCCTTGCAGGTCCTGGGTGCCGGTTGTGCAGCTGGCACCCAGGAAACCTGGTAGCAAAGCCAGCGGTGAGTCCATTGGACTCATCTCCCTCTCCTGGCTCTCCCCACTCACCTGCTGCCACATCGCTGGCTACCATCATCACCGTCACCCACCATCGTTGCTGTTACCTACCATCATCGCCGTTGCCCGCCGTCATCACCCATGGCCTGGTTCTTATTGGAGCACCACATTTCCTGGTTGCAGCAGGTGATGCAGTGGCCAACAGTAGGGTGACCATATTTTGGAAACCAAAAAGGAGGACAACATGGCCGCCCCAAGGGGGCGTGCCCACCAACATGGCCAGCCTCCAAGGGGGCGTGCCCACCAACATGGCCGGCCTCCAAGGGGGCGTGACCACCAACATGGCCAGCCCCCAAAGGGACGTGCCCACCCAAAGATGGCCTTCGTCACATGTCTGATTTCACAGCACACAATTAAGACAAACCTGTTCTGCATAACATCTTCATGTTAAAATCACTGAGACATTCAGTGTATCTGAAATTAACTTCACTCCTACTTTTGTAGCTTTTGCTGTACTTTAAAGCTTTTGCTATACTTTGTGTGATACAGTCTCCTTTTCTCTCACATATCTTTTCTGACTGCAAATCCTTCACTGGATGACCGTAGTCTCACCTTTCCTAACATTTAACACTCTTTCCTCATCACCTTTCTCATATCCATACTCACAGATTCAGCACTAAACAAATGAAGCAGTTGACAAGTGCAGAAAAATCTAGTACAGGAAATCTAGTACAATAAATGAGTAATGTAGCATTCAGAAAGAGTATAAAATACTATTACCCTACAAACAGTCATGGAACAAAATGGACTAAAGGCTTGTAGCAGTTATTTCTCACTAGCATCTCTTAACTTGTTTCAACTTCTGGTTTATCAGTGAGAAACTAATCTAAAAATGTGTCATTATATCTCTGGTTCATTAGCCATGTAAACAAGCCCATGGTCAGTAGAGGTACAAAGAAAGGCCAGAACAGATGCCCATTATCACAATGCTAGACAAAGATCTTTCCCTCCTTTTATCCAAATGTCTCCTGAATTTACACTGCCTCAGTGTGCAGAGAACAGAAATCCCAATCAGAGAGTTTAATACTTTACCCAAAGAAAACTGAGTAGCAGATAACTCAGAAGCTATCATCTCCCTATGTCCTATCATACAATGCTATCCTATGACAACTCAGGAATAAGTCCTGTTGACTTCAATAAACCGTACTCCCAGATACATATGGGATTGCAGCTTCTTCACATTTGTTCACCTTAATATAGCAAGTGCAAGCCCCTCCTGTCAAGGAAAACTGTGCACTCACCAGAACCCGGCCTCGTGGGTCATGCAACCAGCAGATGCTCTCAGAACGATGCTTTCAGAGCCTAGGAGTCCCAGACACAGTCAAACAAGACAAGACAAGCCACACTATGCACTCATATATTATCTTGCTGGGACAGAACAATTCTGGGACAAGGCAACACTTTGCTATCAACCAGACATAACAGTCATAAACAAAAATGAAAAACACACTACTTCATTGACATAGCACTACATAATGACACAAACGTTGCATTAAAGGAAGAGGGAAAGAGAAAACTATACACCACTGGCTATGTAAGTTAAAGAACTATGGTAACAGGAAAAAAGTTACAATTATTCCATTAGTTAGAGTGATTATGGAAAGGAGGACAGGGATCCTGTATCTTTAATAGCTGTATTGAAAAGGGAATTTCAGCAAGTATCATTTGTATGCATGCAGCATCTGGTGATATTCCCTCTACATTACAACAGTTAAAGCTGCAGGAGCCCATCCTAGCATGACCAGATACTAAAGAAGGCAGACATACACACCCCAGGAAAGATCAGCAGTAGCAGCATCCACGCACACTTCATGCTCACTAAAGGCAATAAAAATTAAAATTTACATACCCCTGCACACTTGCCCAAAGTGGGGGAAAACTCCACATCCTCCTGAAAGCAATTTAAACAACAACAACCTCCACACACACACTTAACTGGAAGAGGGGATAAAAATCCACCCCCACACTCTCCAAAGGCAAAATAATAATGACAATATTAATAATAAACCACCCACACAATGCAAAATAAAACAAAAACATGCACACACCCATTGCAATAAAATAATATTAAAAATACAACACTCACCCACATACCCACCCAAGGAAAAATAATAAAAATCCAGACAAGCACCAAGGCAAAAAACAACCAACAGAACAAATACACACACTCACCAAGACTGAAAATACAATAAATATCCACACACACCAGCATACTCACCCATGGCAAACCTAATAATAATTTTAAAACACACACACATGCACCACCCCAATTAATTCATCAAAATATATCAAAAATATTAAAGAAAAGTTCACTAAACAGTAGCAGCACCCAACGATAAATGAAATCACATCCAGGCAGCCCCAGCCCCGAGTGCCAGGCCAGGCTAAGACGCCTGCACTCCCGACTGGGCCAGGCCACCCCATGGGCTTGAAGTCCAGCGTGTCATACTCCAGGCCAGGCCAGACTGCCCCACACCCGGCCAGGAATGCCCCAGGACACCGGGTGAGGATGCTCCCCCACTGCGCCACCCCATGGGTCACACTGGGTCAGGCTGCACTGGGTCAGGCTGCACTGTGCCAAGCTGTGCTGCCCGCACGCCATGCCAACTTGCGCGCCGTGCCAGGCCGTGCCACCCTGCACTGGCCCAGCACCCGTCCACCCCGCTTCCGCCTCGTCAACCCCACGCCCGCCCATCTCGCATGACCTGCACACTTGCCCGCCGCACCCTATGCCCGCCCCACCCACCCCGCAACCAGCAGCTGTGCACCCCACAACCACTCCACCTGCCTCACCTGCAGTTTGCCTGCCCACCCCGCACTCCACCCCCGCGCACCCGCTAGCCTCGCCCCACGCCCACCCCACAACTGCACACCCCACAACCGCCTCATCCCACCCCACAACCCACTTGCCCCACCTGCACTGTACTCACCCCGCGCCCACCTACCTAGGGTAGGCTGACCATCTGAAAAGGAGGACAGGGCTCCTGTAACTTTAACAGTTGTAGAGAAAAGGGAATTTCAGCCAGTGTCATTTGTATGCAATTAGTTCCTGGTGAAATTCCCTCTTCATCACAAAGTTGCAGGGGGCCTGCCTTCTTTTGTATATGGTAGGGTGACCATATGAAAAGGAAGACAGGGCTCTTGTATCTTTAACAGTTGCGTAGAGAAGGGAATTTCAGCTGGTGTCCTTTGTATGCATGCAGCACCTGGTGAAATTCCCTCTTCATCACTGTAGTTAAAGCTGCAGGAGCCCTGCCCGCTTTTGTACCTGGTCACTCTAGTATAGCTCCTGCAGCTTTAACTACAGTGATGAAGAGGGAATTTCACCAGGTGCTGCATGCATACAAAGGACACCAGCTGAAATTCCCTTCTCTACGCAACTGTTAAAAGTTACAGGAGCCCTGTCCTCCTTGGTCACCCTAAGGAAGCCCCAGCAGGTGCCCCGCGCCCCTGCGCCGCCCCCCCGCCGTGCGCCTCCGTGCCGCCCACCGCCCCGCGCCCCCGCATGGCACCCCCACCCGCCCCGCGCCCCCGCGCCTCCTCCACACCCGCCGTGCGCACCCGCGCCGCCCCCCCGCCGCACGCACCCGCGTGGCCCCCCCACCCGCCGCGAGCACCTGCACCACCTGCACCGCCCGCCCCGCCGCGAGCCCCCGCACGGCACCCCCACCCGCCCCGCACCCCCGCGCCTCCCCCCCCCCGCCGCGAGCACCCGCGCCGCCCCCCCCGCCGCGAGCACCCGCGCCGCCCCCCCGCCGCGAGCACCCGCCCCGCCCCCCCGCCGCGAGCACCCGCCCCGCCCCCCCCACCCACCGCGAGCACCCGCGCCGCCCCCCCACCCCCCACGCGCTCCCTACCTGCTGCTGCTGGGGCATCCGTTTCCCTCCGTGCTTGGAATCTACTGAGAAAGAGGCTTCTTGGCCTGTCTCTCAGCAGTGCGCCGAGTGATGACGTCATCACCCGGCGCGCTACTGAGGGATAGGCCGCGAAGCCTGTTTCTCAGTAGATTCCGAGCACCGGTGGGAAGCCCCAGCAGGTAAGTGCCCCGCGCCCCCGCGCCGCCCCCCCCACCGTGCACCCCCGCGCCGCCCCCCGCTCCGCGCCCCCGTGCCTCCCCCACACCCGCCATGCGCACCCGCGCGGACCCCCCACCCGCCGCGAGCACCCGCACGGCCCCCCCGCCGCGAGCACCGGCACCGCCCCCCCCCGCCGCGAGCACCCGCGCCGCCCCCCGCCGCGAGCACCGGCACCGCCCCCCCACCGTGAGCACCCGCACCACCGCCCCCCACCCACCGCGAGCACCCGCGCCGCCCCCCTACCCCCCACGCGCTCCTTACCTGCTGCTGCTGGGGCGTCCGTTTCCCTCCATGCTTGGAATCTACTGAGAAACAGGCTTCTTGGCCTGTCTCTCAGCAGTGCGCCGAGTGATGACGTCATCACCCGGCGCGCTACTGAGGGATAGGCCAAGAAGCCTGTTTCTCAGTAGATTCCGAGCATCGGAGGGAAACGGACGCCCCAGCCGGTAGGTGCCTCGCGCCGCCAGCCTCCCGCCACCGCCGCGTGACCCCCCGCTGCCCCGGTTTGCCCCCGCCGCCCCGCGGTTGGCCCAGCTCGCCCCAGGGCCATCTGGTCACCGTTTTGGGGGGCTAAATTTCCGGATTTGGCCCCCCAAAACGGTTTTTTCCGCCCGGATGCGGATTTGCACCCCATTTCCCGGATATGTCCGGACAAATCCGGGCGTCTGGTCACCCTAGCCAACAGAGATGTGGCAGCTGCTGGCGATGCTGGCGGGTGATGGCGATGATGGTGGGCGATGGCAGGCCGGCAATGATGGTAAGTGATGGTGCTGATGGTGGCCGGCGATGTGGCAGCAGGTGAGTGGGGAGAGCCGGGAGAGGGAGGTGAGTCCAATGGACTCACCACCATCTTTCCCAGGACAATGGGAATGAGGGCCCAGTGTCTCTCTGAAGTGGCCTGAGGCCCCCAAAGCCTCGGTACTGATCTGCTTTGGCTTCAAGAGCTTCGGGCAGTCCCAGAGCCAACTCGGAATTGGCGCAAGGTGAGCCAAATCAGCCCTCCTTGCCTTGGTTTTGGGGTTTCGGCCTGAGGTGGTGCACAGCACTACTCTCTAGGCCTGTCAAGCAAGCGATAGTAATGATGAGAAAAAAGGATGAGGTGTAATTACATCAGATGACAATGGCAATGAAAAGGTAGACTCACTGAAGGAAGGGGGGCTTTGAAGGTGTCTTGCCCAAGGGACTCCCCCGAAACTGCAGCTGGCACTGACCACAGTAACAGCTGCTTTTGACTGATAGAGTGAAATGTTTGTCACAAAAGAGAAGATACCCGGCACTGAAAAGAAGACATTCTGCTACAATTCAGAAGATTGGTTTATTCATTTGAAAGGGAGATGAAGCTGCAGAAGCTATGATGAAAGACCCTTGCTAAACACATAGTGATCTTAAGCATGTATAGAAGGCTCCTATGGATTATGACCATAGTCTGCAACCCTGTACTATGGGTGTTTAGCCTTGGAACCAAAGGCCAAATCTGGCATGCCTGGGTCCCAATCTAGCCCTCTGGGTTTCCCCTTCCTATCAAATATTGGTCATTTGGTGATTTCCCTGATTTTTCATGAGTTATTCCTCACCCACCAACACAATTCTAAAATGTTCAGATGGCTCTCCTAAGGCTTGGGATACTGGCAGTAAGAGGTTTAAACAAAAATATGGTCGGATTTGTTGTATTTTGGCTTTACCCTTTTGCCTTCGGCCTCAGCCACTACAGGAATGCAGCCCATAAGGGATTCTCCACAACTGAATTCTAGGGATGTGCGAACATGCAGTGTTCATAAGAACTTAAAACCAAAACAAGAGCCATGCTGGGCCAGACCAAGGGTCAGTCTAGTCCAGCACTCTAGCCCTTCCACCCATGTGCCCCAGCAACTGATGGATATAGGCTTGCTGCCTCTGCTACTGGAGGTAGCACATAGCTATCAGGACTATTAGCCATTGAAAGCCTTTTCCTCCAGGAATTTACCTAACTCCGTTTTAAAGCCATCTAAATCCAAGCCTTCAAGTTTGTTGAAGTTCTCCAAATTCTTTTGTGAGGCTCATTTCAGCTCATTTGTGTTCCAGAAAGTGAGCATCTTCCCCCCCCCCCCACTATGCGGAAAATGTGCATTTTTTTAATCAGGAAAAAATTGCATTTAAAGAGGGCATACTTTCGCCCAGTTTTTTAAAAACACACATTTTGCCTATATAAAAAAATGCATTTGTTCCCATAGTCTATATTGTGACAATGTGAAGGGGGGGGGGGGGGTGTAAGTTCACAAAACTGTAAAAATTTCCCAAGAATTGTATTCCTGCTTGCATTTGAATTCAGGATTGCAAATAGGGAGTATTTGCATGAATTGTGAACAAGAACAAAATTCTCTTACGTCCCTAAAGTCAGCACTTGGCCTTAGACATCCTGTGTACACAATAAAGATTTTGTGGTATTGTATATGCTTTTTTCCAATATCATAACAAGGTATAAAGCTTCCAGGAGTAGATCCTCCTTTTTGTTATTTCTAACGTGCTTACCAATGGTATCTTCGCAAACTGGGGGAGGTAACGAGCGGGGTACTGCAGGACTCAGTCCTCAGCCCAGTGCTCTTCAACATTTTTATTAATGATTTGGATGAGGAGGTGCAGGGAATGCATATCAAATTTGCAGATGACACAAAATTGGGTGGGATCGCTAATACCCTAGAAGACAGAAACAACCTCCAAAGTGATCCTGATAGGCTGGAGCGCTGGGCTGAAAACAACAAAATGAAATTTAATAGGGAGAAATGCCAAGTTCTACACCTCGGAAAAATAAATGAATTTCACTGTTACAAGATGGGGGATACTTAGCTCAGCAATACTACCAGTGAGAAGGATCTTGGAATTATTGTAGATCACAAGCTGAATACGAGCCAACAGTGCTATGTGGCTGCAAAAAAAGCAAATGACATTTTAGGATGCCTTAATAGATGTATAGCTTCCAAATCACGTGAAGTACTGGTTCCCCTCTATTTGGCGCTGGTTAGGCCTCGTTTTGAGTACTGCATCCAGTTCTGGGCACCACACTTCAATAAGGATGCAAACAAGCTGGACCATGTTCAGAGAAGGGCAACAAGGGTGATTAGGGGTCTGGAAACAAAGCCCTATGTGGTGAGACTGAAAGAACTGGGCATATTTAGCCTGGAGAAGAGAAGACTGAGGGGAGACATGATAGCACTCCTCAAATGCTTGAAAGGGCCAGGATCTTTCCTCGATCATCCCAGAGTGCAGGGCATGGAATAACGGGCTCAGGTTACACGAAGCCAGATTCCAGCTGGACATCAGGAAAATATCCTGACTGTTAGTGCAGTATGAATGGAACAAAGTACCTAGGGAAGTAGTGGGCTCTCCCACACTAGAGTCATTCAAGTTACAGCTGGACAATTATCTGTCAGGGATGCTTTAATGTGGATTCCTGCATTGAGCAGGGAGTTAGACTCAATGGCCTTATAGGCCCCTTCCAACTCTACTATTCTATGGTTTGATGATTCTATAAAGAATTTCTTAATTGTTGTGTCTAGAACTGCTCCCCTTGGGCAGGGAGAAGGAATGTCAGACGATAATTCAGAGTCAGATTCTTAGGCCGAAGAGATGGCGCAAGAGACGTCCCAGTCTGTACCAGGAGTGGGAGAGTTGCTTCCCATGGGTTCTTCCCCAGCTGAGAAGGAACTTTTGCCAGATCTTATCTTTGATGGATTAAATAACAGCCAAGCTGAGAATCAGGCTTCCTCCAAGGAGGTGGGTGTGGAAAGCCTGGTAGATGTGAGATTCCATAGGAGAGAAAGGCAGGCTGAGTTAAGGGAAGGGAGGAGAAGGTCGGCCAGGGTAATTGCTTGGAAATGGCTTGGTCAGAACCAGTTTCCCTGAAGGCATACTGAAAGAAATGGGCTTTCCCTTTCCTTGAAAGAACAACTAGTTCACTTACTTTGCATAATCTTGCCTAGAGGACAAGTCCCCTAGAACTTTTAGACTCCCTTCAGCTGGGAGAATATGTTTATTGCCCAAATAAAGCTTTGTGGATTCCATGGCAGACCTCTTGATTGTCTTCAAATAAAGCAAGGGGCAAGAAGGACATGACAATTGTGGAATGAGCCACCCCATTGGTATAACAAGTTAGGATGTTGGAAGAGACCATGTTCATAATCCCTCCCCTCCTCAGGTCCTCAAGATAGACTAAGGGTGAACCAAATCACTTGCAATCACCTCGGTGGATGCTTAGCCTTCACTACCACTGTCTGCCCCCCCCCCATTCTTCTGAGGCTTGGCTTAGCCCAGCAAGTGCAAAGCAGCCGCCCGCCCTGGCTGCCAACAACGTACACTTCCTCCTGCTGCATTAATGATGGCTGCCATTAACACAACGGGGAAAAATGCGCAATTTCAGGAGCCTTTACTCTTGTTTTACCCTTGCATTTAGGGGCTTTTACATCCACCATTGACACAGCAGGGTGAAGTGTGTGATTTCTGGAGGCTCCAGAAATTGTGCAATTCCCTTCATTGCATTAATGGTGGTCGTCATTAATGCAGGGGAGGGGGGAGTGCATGATGTTGGTAGCCAGGGCGAGCATTGCGAGTGTTCAGGTGAGAGTATGCCTGACTGAGTCCAGGGGCCTAGTCACAAGGGGGTCCAGTTGGACACTCGTGACAACCCTAAGGAAGACCAACACCTGTAATTAAAGCTATATGGTTTATTTTTCTTTCCACTGAATAATATGATGAGTATTCACCATGCCTTGAACTTTTATTTGGAGTCTCATGCAGTTATAGAAATTTTATGGGACATGCAATTGCCTTGTGCAACATAAAGAGAGTGGTGCCTCGTTATGGTTTTGTATAGTTTTAGTTGATAAAGATGTTTGATTAATAAGCTATAGGATCTCTTGATGGTCCCAGTATATGAATTTCTGGGATTGCTTTACCTGGGGGTAGAGGATCCAGACCAAGCCTCATAACCAGCCTTATTGTCCTCCATGTGTCTGGACCTAGAACTCTCATGCTCCCTTACTATTGGCTATGCTTACTAGGGCTGTTGTGAGTTGCTGGCAAGACACCTAGAGGGACCAAGGTGTTCACCCCTACTCCTAGCTATCCATACAGTGACCATGCCCACTTCTCCTTTACAAGTTGTAAAGTCGGCTGTAAGAACTCCCACTGTGTGCAAGTTCCCATATAAAAATCTACAT
Organism: Anniella stebbinsi; assembly: GCA_029215795.1. Taxonomy (NCBI): domain Eukaryota; kingdom Metazoa; phylum Chordata; class Lepidosauria; order Squamata; family Anniellidae; genus Anniella; species Anniella stebbinsi. The sequence continues at coordinate 146,739,127 of JARDYH010000004.1, forward strand.
GTTTCTTGACTCCAGTGCAAATCAAAGATAGCAATAATTTCACCTGAAGAATGGTATCATTACTCAAACTGTTCTGAGAAAAAGGGATTCCCAAGAGAATGCTGGAGAAAAAGGTATAATATGCATAGCTAAGTTGTCCACACTTCAGCAGGCACATAAAAATTTCAGACACTTTATCCCCTCCCCCCCCCCCCATGAATAACACAAAGATTCTAACTCATGTTTAAAATATAGCCAGCCTTTCCCCAGGTTTTATCCAAGGAAGTAATTTAAATATCAAGCCACAATGCATAAATTAGCCTGATAAGAATGAATTTGGAGTGGTGGTTCAAGTCATAATGTGAATCCAAGGATATTATTATTATTATTATTATTATTATTATTATTATTATTATTATTGGTGTATAGTGCCAGTAAAAACTTGTGTTTTACAGCACTTACAGAAAAAGCAGATACCTGTCCCAAAGAATTTTTTTGGTAGACATTCATTTCAATGGTTTAATTTCATGGTCCATTTTACAAGGCAAAAAGGGGATAGAATTATGTGCAATGGCCACTAGTATAGTTTTAATCTGGGATTGAGCAAACTCTTTCCACCCCCTCCTTCAAGCTGGAAGATCTCGGAGCAATCTTTTAACTCCAAAACAAGAAAGGTCTATTCTCACCTCAGCTACCTCTCCCTATACCTTCAAGTCTTCCTTGTAAGTCCCAACTAACAACTTCACTTGGCTGACCATATGAAAAGGAGGACAGGGCTCATGTAACTTTAACAGTTGTAGAGAAAAGGGAACTTCAGCCAGTGTCATTTGTATGCAATTAGTTCCTGGTAAAATTCCCTCTTCATCACAACAGTTAAAGGTGCAGGGGCCCTGCCTTCTTTTGTATATGGTCTCTCTAGTATCATGTCTGCACCTTTAACATTTGTGATGAAGAGGGAATTTCACCAGGAACTAATTGCATACCAATGACACTGGCTGAAATTCCCTTTTCTCTACAACTGTTAAAGTTACATGAGTCCTGACCTGGATTTTATCTGGTCACCCTAGTGGGACTCTTACGGAGGCAAGAGATCTTTAAGGAGTCATTCAGGGTGTCCAGTAGGGGTGTGCACGGACCCCCCAGATCGGATCGGGACCCAGATCGGGACCTCCAATTTTGTCATGGATCGGTTCGGACAAAATCGGAGGCCCCCCGGACCGGATCGAGTCCGATCCCGATCCAAAAATCGTAAATTTTTGGATCGGCCGTCATTTTTTTCCCCATAGACTTGCATTGCAATGCAAGTCTATGAGGAAAAAATGGCGGCGGGTGGGTGAGGGGGGGCCTAACTCCCTCCCCCCCGGGGCCGTCCGCTGTGGACGGCCCCGGCAGGTAAGCCCCCTCCCCCGCGCTCCCTCCCCCCCCGGGGCCGTCCGCTTTCATCCGCAGGCGCCCGCGGGCGCCCGCGGATAGAAGCGGACAGCTCCGGGGGGGGTAAGCCCCCTTCCCCGCCACTGCTTACCTTCCCGGCCCGTCCGCTCCCGTCCGGCGCCGGCGGCTACTACCAGCGGGCTCTGCGGCCTGCTCTAGAGTAGCACGCCGGGTGATGACATCACCCGGCGCGCCACCCTGGAGCAGGCCGTGGAGCCCGCTGGTAGTAGCCGCCGGCGCCGGACGGGAGCGGACGGGCCGGGAAGGTAAGGGCCCCCCCTCCTCCCCTCCGCGCGCCCCCTGCTTACCTTCCTGGCCCGTCCGCTCCCGTCCGGCGCCGGTGGCTACTACCAGCAGGCTCCACGGCCTGCTCTAGAGTAGTGCACCGGGTGATGACATCACCCGGCGCGCCACCCTGGAGCAGGCTGCGGAGCCCGCTGGTAGTAGCCGCCGGCGCCGGACGGGAGCGGACGGGCCGGAAAGGTAAGGGCCCCCCTCCTCCCGCCCCCTCCTCCCCCCCCCCCGCTGTCCAGTTTCATCGGTGGGCACCCGCTGGCGCCCACCAATGGAAGCGGCGGTGGGCGCCAGTGGGCGCCCGCCGATCCGCCGATCCGCCGAACCGGTTCGGAGCCTTTTCGGATCGGTTCGGATTGGATCGGCCGATCCAGCTGTCGGAACGGAAATCGGATAATTTATCCGATTTCCCACTGGACCGGACTCGGATCGTGGATCGGGTCTGATCCAGTGCACATCCCTAGTGTCCAGGTCATAGAAGAAGCCCTGATGGCCCTACTCTCCATCACCTCAACATGTTTATAAACACCACATTGGGACTCAAAGCCAGTGGCCATGGAAGAGGTCGTTCAATTGTAGCAGGCCTTGGGAGAACCACATTCTCCAATAAGCCCTTGGGCATTACATTTCAGTAGGGTGGTACACCCCCTCGGGCTGAATTCCCGAAACTGAGGCGGGCTGATTCGGCCCGCCTTGTCTGATCCTGAGTTGGTTCTGGGTCGCCCGAAGCAACCCAAAGCTGAAGCAGATTGGTACCGAAGCTTCGGGATGCCTCGGGCCACTTTGGAGTGGTGCTGGGCCCTCCCTCCTGCCATCCCAGGAAAGCTGGTGCAATGCCGGCTGTGAGTCCATTGGACTCACCTCCATCTCCCCACTCTCCCTGCTTACCTGCTGCCACCATCGCCGCCCGCTGCCATCGTCGCCCACCACATCATCACCTGCTGCAGTGCTACTGCCACCACCATCACTGCCTGCCACTGCATCTCCCGCGCTCTTCAGAACCAGGCTGTGATATCACTTGGCCTCTGTAGTACATCTATGGCCACAAACTATGGCAGCCATAAAGGGAAAATGGCCATTTATGGCCGCCGTAGTTTGTGGGTATAGATGTATTACAAAGGCCATGTGATATTGCAGCCTGGTTCTAAGGAGCGTGGGCAATGTGGCAGCAGGTGGCAATGGTGGCAGGTGGCGGTGGCGGCTGGCGGTGGCGATGCAGTGGTGGCAGGCAGTGATGCAGTGGTGGTGGAAGGCAGTGATGGTGGTGGCAATGTGGTAGTGGGTGGTGGCGATGGTGGTGGGTAAGTCCCAGTGGCAGTAGCTGTTGGTTGGGGGGGCAAGGGAGGGACTCTGGCACAGCCAACCTCCAGGAACCCACAAGGCTGAGTCGCCTCAAGTGGCCTGAATCTCACCTCTGCTTTGGCACCAAGGTGAGGCGGACAATCCCCAAAGCACCCCTAGGTGAATCAGGGCTGTTTTGGGGATACGAGGCAAATTTGGGGGCGTGCACAACTCTACATTTCAGTGTGCCCCAATGGGGTGATGGAGAGGGAGAGAGGAAAGGCAAGGCAAGGCAAGAACATATCTTTTCTGCATATGTACCTGGTACTTCCACCACTACTTGCCAGAAAGGGAAGGGAAAACATGTTTTGGAGACTGGCAGAGACTGGCTGGAAATCTTCTGCATCTCATATTTTAAGACCATATTTTCTGTAAGAACCCTGCACATGCTCTAAAACTCAAGACACTGCTCCAGGAGGTAAAATGTAAGTAGCTAACAGATGGACATTGTTGTGTGTTTATTTAAAAATGTGTGGGATTTCGTTGCGTTTTCCCACTGAGCCAAAAATCAACTAACCTTGATTTATGTACATTGATATTTAGCTTCATTGGTCTGAAAAGAGTATTTATCTGGAATTACTTGCTAAAATCCTCCCTCATATGCTAGAATGTATGAGTTTTGAGACCCCCTACACCTTGTAATCTAAGGGTATTTCACAAGGTTACGTTAAGTGGGGCCAAAATCCAGGAACCTGTAACTCACTCCCCCCCCACACACATACACACACAAATGATCATCCAGAGAACAGCAGGTGATGAAAGCAGCAGTGGAGCAGAAGCAGAGTGTATTTTATTCCTGTCATCACGATGTTGCCAGGATTGAAGTGTGTCCAAAATGCAAAACAACACATGCCCAGAGTATTTTTAAAATCAGAGTTGGCAAATATTTTTACCATATAAGTAACACAGAAGCAGTTGTAAATCCATGGAATGGCGGTTGAGGAGGTGGGGGGGGGGGAAGGAAATTTCTGTTGTGTGCTTCACAACTGAAGTAACACATAAAGCATTCTAAAGGCAGCAGAGCAGGACCAGTTGGGGTGGGGAGGGATGGGGGTGGAGGAATACCATGGAGTCCAGGGTCTAAAATTATCTAGCTGCACCACTGTTTCTGTTTCCTCAGGGCTTGTCGAAACTAATTCTAAAGCTCCTTTCTTTTCACTATTTCTAAAGCTGGGCTGGAAAGGGAGAGCATTATCAGTAGATCTTAGAGACCCACCCCCAATGCAAGCACACACACACACACACATACACACATACTAACCTGGGTGGTGGCAGCCTACACAAATGGGAATACACTGGAAAGAAAACACTTCCATCCCATTAGTCTGTTCCATCTGCATTTTGTGGATCATCACGTGTATTTCATTCCATAATTTTTCATTGACAGAACTGGATTCCCCACCCCCCGTTTCCCCAAATTTGGGCAAATTCACATTTGTGCAAATTCAAACTCACAAAAATGTGTAATTCCCTCCATAAAGTGCAAATCTCCCCCAGAATGCAAAAATCCCACCCATATTTATATTTTAGCCTATGGGGGAAATGCTGAATTTCGGCTGATTTTGATTTTACATAGTTTTCTATGACTAAATGTATGTAAAATTGCAGAAAGTAAAATAAAACCAGCTCGCAAGTCCACAGAATTCATGCAATTTGGGAAAAGCCAGTCTGCTGTGGAATCCCCAAGCTGGATTCATAGAAATCCAAACTCATTTGATTCCATGGCGGATTTCCCCTATGTCCTTCACATTTCATCACAAATAGGATGAAGAATTCTGTGACTTCTAAGACTTACATCTCTGTGGCAGGTGGGTTTTATGAGCACACCATATTCTTTTCTAAGCTCTAGCTTCAAGATATTCACTGACACCGTAAGCCAGTACACCAGTTCAGTCACCCAAATTTTGGTTCTACAATGCCTTAATATTAAGGAATTGGTTTTCCTGCTTTTTTTTGGGGGGGGGGGTTGTTTTGCAATTGGCTAATGGGAAAAAAACCCTGAAAGTCTTCCTTTAAGAATAGAAAGTAAAGATTAGACTTCTTGTGACATGCATAATCCCATAACAGAAAAAAACAACTAAAAAACCAAACATACACACAAAAAAAAGAAGTTTTAAACATTCAGTATGTTCTCCAAGGAGCAAGTAAATTAGGGATTGCAGTTTTCATGTCCTTTGCTCCCCTTTACACTTTCCCCTGATGTCAGTTTATAGCTCTTCACCCTCTGGGGGAATCTGGTGTATTCTGCCAATGAAGCTCATTAATCTTCCATCTCCAGGATCTCCTGCTGTCCAATTAGACTTGCTGGCGGGGTGTTAGCTGCCCAAACCCCAGGGGTCGTTTCCACTCTGCAGTCCTAACATTGTACCTGCAAGAGCATTGATTCCCCTTGTTAACTGATTATTAGGAGTGCAAAGGAAGTGTACTTGAGACATGTACCGGCATTTAGATGCCCCCTGGGCCTTCTTAACTATCCCTTTATTTGCACTATTTTATTTTCAGTGCTATTAATGGAAAAGTAAATTGTTATTTCCATGGGGAGGGGACATGATATCAATTAATATATATATAATTTACATGCTCCAGCCACATTACTTGAAAATACAATGTACTGATAACATGAATTTGAATGGCATCTTCGCTGCTTTGCTTGACTTCTCAAGTTCTTTGTAGCAGGGATCATTAAAGTTTCGAGTAGGCAGAATTATGTGTGTAAGCTTCTTCTTTTTTTAATAACCAGAATAAATTGCTCTCCCCTAGTGGAATAGTGTCCATTTGTACAGCGGCCTTTTCTTAGTATTAAGGTGGCTACATTCACTAGGTGAACCAGCATTTACCTTGGTAGTGAGCAGTGCTTCAGCTTTGTAAATTCATCATTTCAACAATCGTTAACAAGTGCAGTTAACTAGGAATGTGCATGCCAAAAAATGATTTTTTTGCAGCCCTATTTTTTTTTAAAAAAAAACAAATGCCTATAACTTCTGTATTTTAAAAGTTAGAGGCTTGAAACTTGGTCACAGTGCTTCTGGGGTATGCCTAAGTATGTGTATGAAATTTGAGATCGATACCTCCAACCCTCAATTTTATATGAAGTTTTTAAAGATCATTTCCGTTCTGACAGGTCTGAATGAACGCATGTCGCGAGCTGTCATTCTGATCTGTCAGAACTGAAACGATCTTTAATGCCATGCCTTCTCCAGAGTCCTCATCATCAGAAGATGAAGGGGAAGGGGAAGTTCCAGCAGATCCTGGGGAAGGGACTCGCAGCAAAGAAGGACAAGTCCCTTTCTTTGGCTGAAGCCCCTTTAACACAGTCGGAAAGTGATGAAGGGGATCATGAGGCTCCTCCAACACCAGCTGAGCACAGGCTCATGAGAGTCAGGGATCAGTGTCAGCAGGCCAGAGCTTAGAAGCTATGAGGCTATTTGCCAGCACATGGTGTCAGTTGTTAAAAGGTTCAGAACAGTCCAAGGAAGACACTGGAAACAATGTAAAAAAACCCTTGAGTTTGGCCCATCCAGCTCTCCATGTGTTTAGACCCTCTGGTGAACCTTGACTCCTTGAACTGCAACTCCAATTTTGCTGTACTCCTAAGGCTTAGTTACTGGTCATCAGAGGCTTTAGCTAAAAGATGGTGGTATTTTTTAAAATCTATTTTGGGCCCACCCTTTCTCCCTTCAACCCTTCCCCTTTTTCCTTCAGCCCCACACACCACTGGAGTGTTCCCCACCCCCCACCCTGAGTTTCCCCAAACTGGAATTGGGCCCTCAGTCTAAAAGAGGTTCAACATCCCCAATTCAAAACATTTATATCTGGAGATGACAAGTAGCTAACAATAAGACAAAACAATAAGCTATCTATGTAAAACAGCTTTTATATGATAACAATATCACATCAAGCGGAAGAAATTAAGAGAATGCAGTGGTTAAATTATTTCAGAACCATGAACAGTTTAAAACCATATTCAGTAAGGCAAAAATGCTCAACCCAGATGCCTTCTTTAAAAGGGAGGCTTCTTTCTTTCTTTCTTTCTTTCTTTCTTTCTTTCTTTCTTTCTTTCTTTTAACCAGCATGTGGAAAGCCATTAGAGAGAAGGGAAAATAGACTTCCCTCAGTTTCCAGTATGCACAATCACTGAAATGTTCCCTTTGCCTTGTCTGAAATAAAGATATTTCTGGAGATGTTGAAACATATAAGAGGGCCCAAAGATATTGCAATAGGTAGGGTCATATGGCAACAAGTAGTCCTTCAAATATCTCAATCCCAAACCATTCAGGGTTTTGAAGGTCATCAATTAAATTGGTGCCCAGAAACAAATAGGAAGCCAGTGCAGATGTTTCAGCAAGGGAATGGCATGCTTCCCTATATGTGTTCCTTTCAGCAGCCTGGCCGCCAAATTCTGGACCAACTGTAGCTTCTGGGTACTCTTCAAAGGCATGTGTAACACAATTTGTGTAATCCAGGAATGATATAACTGAGGCATATGTGACCATGGCCAGATATGCATTCTCTGGGAATACATGTAAGTCACACACCAATCTTAGCTGGGCAAAGCCAGCCCTGTCCACAGCTGAAACAATGCAAGGAATCCAGAGTTAAAGCTGGGTCCAGAATAACCCCCAGTCTATGAACCTCTGTTTTCAAGGGGAGAAATGTGCAATCCACTACTGACTGAACCTCAGTTCCTGGGTCAGGTGTACAGACCATGAGTAACTCTGTCTAGATTAAGCCCACATCTAGTCCATTACCATCACCAGGCAACATTTCAGGATCTCCGCAGTCATCCCCTGTTGTTTGGTCCCCAACATCTGTTCCTCAAAATTATATTGCTTTTGAATTGGAGATTCCATTTGGCAGCAATGGCTAAAAAAACTTTGATAGCCCTATTCATCATGACTTTGTCTAAGCCTTAAAAGAAAAAGCCATCTAAACTAGTGGTTGTTAAGTCTGCACTGTGTAAAGAAGTAGTAATCTCCCCTGACCTGCCCATTGGCTCTGAAAGAGCTGTCAGTTGACTTCAGTGGGGTGTCTTCAGTGCTGGTATTTTGAGAGGGAGGAATTCTACATGCCTGTGTGATATATCCACTTATAATTGTATAAGCTGCCCCCACCCCCAGGAAATAAAGTGGCGAGACACAGGTCAAGCCACATTTAGTAAGTTTACAACATGATATTCTAGAGTTGCTGTCTCTGAAACAAACCTGTGGATAAGTACACCATGCTACTCACCAGCAAATTATTTGAGTGAGCCTTCCTTTCCTCAGGAGAGGGGTCACTATCGTAATGCTCTGCCTACAGCACACCTTCCCTAATGAGTGGGAATCCTGTTGAGAGTATTGCCACCTTGTTTGCAAGTGATAGGAAGGCGGCAGTTGGTGCATGGGAATTTTGGGCATAGTTAGCCAGAAGATCTCTATAGCCTATAGGTGGTCTCCAGCTTCTCCCTTTCCTTCCTCTCACTATAACTTCCTCCATTTCTGGGAGCATGTGGTTTGCTCTCTTCCTCTTGGCTGTGTCAAGGAACACAAAATGAACTGAACAAACTCCTTTTGACACCCTATGCTGTACCTGCATTTGATGTGCAAGAATACTTGTGAGTCAGACTGTTTTCCTTTCTTCACTAAAGAAAAGTGTGATCTCCTGCTTCTCCTTTTTATTCTTGTGAGTGCACGTGGGACTGGTGTTCTGCTTTTTGTTTTTCTCTGCTAACTGCCTTTTTAACAGGAGGCAACCATAACAAATAAATCCCATCAAATCTTTCATGAGTTACTCCCTCCGAGGCACCACAACCCTGGGAAGGTAAGATAGGTTGGCCCCAGAGGGAATCTGTATTCTGCCTTAGGAATTGCCAATCACTACAGAGGTGTCTCAGGGTGCACACAAGCTAGGGGTGCATGGATTGGGCAAATCTGTTCTGTCCGTGTTTTGCAGATTATCAGAAACCTTTCATCCCATCATCTGCCCATCAATGTAATCAGATTTTTTTTCCAGTTTCCAGATTCATGCAAGTGTGAATTCGTGCAAGTGTGAATTTGTGCAAATTCCCTCAAATTATCAAATTTCCCCCAAAATATGCAATTTTCCCCCAAAATGTGCATTTTATGCTTTAGCCAATGGGGGAAATGCATATTCTTGGCATATTATTGTTATTTATTACTATTATTATTATTGCATATTTTTCTGTGATGAAATTTGCACAAAATTTGTGAAGGTTAGGGAAATGGTCTGCAAGTTTCCAGAGACCACCCAACAGGGGAAAAGCCGGTCTGTTGCAGAATCCACAGGTCAGATGCATGAAAATCTAAACTCGGTTCCATTGTAGGTTGCGCCAACATCCTTATCACCAATAGTGTCTCTACCTAACATTTCCTGCACATTCCTATCAATGTGAACAATTTCACTTAATCACCTTGTCACCATCAGCAGTTTTACATATCCCTACTCCCATAGTTATCAGTGCAGAGTAGGTGAATAAATAAATAAATAAATAAATAAATGGCAGCCAGGCTAATCAGTTGACAGGTTTTAAAAGAATCCTTATTTGAAGACAACCAGCTAAACCTGTACTGGAACCAGTGGAGGACAGGTGGATGCTGGAATTGGAAAGAGTCTGGAGACTGAGTGAAGTGGGCTCAGCTCCCCCTAGGATCAACTTTAGTGTAATTCTTTCACCTATGCTGTACATATCCTGCTTTTTCCTGACCTGTCTGTAGAAACATCCCTACCAAGAATGCTTTGGATTTGGGTGGGAGAATGGCCTTGTCTTTTACTTCTCAAGGAAATAAGCTTCAAATGCTTTAGACTTTTCTCATAGATCTGGGTCATTAATAATTTTAGGCTACAGTCCTCTGAACACTTGCTTGCATATCAGTCCTATTGAATGAAGTGAGACTCACTTCTGAGTAAACATGCCAAGAATCCCCCCCACCCCCCGCCACCCCGCAAGTTGCCTTTCTGTACATTTTGGAACTCTAGGATACCCTTTTTGAAAGGAGATAAACAGAACTGGATGCAGTATTCTAAATGTAGCATTACCACATGTAATGGTATTTATAGAAAGTATTCCCTCCTGCTTGGAGACACAAAAATAGTAAAACCAGAAATGAGCTAAAACTTTTGTTCCTGGTTTGCTATTCAGCATACAAAGAATCAACAGTCCTGGAGGATGTGGCATGTTTGCATGTTTAGAAAGCTACGTTTTGGTCAGGTTAATTATTTATCGTGTATCCATTTTATTACACTGCAATGTAAAAGCTTTTACAATGATCATTTCAGTATAAAAATGTATCCAGACCTGATGCTGGACCATTGTGGGGATAGGGTTCAGCACCTTGGATAGGTCCTTTACACATCTGGCTGTTTGTGAATGGAATCTCATAGAAATTGGAGCACCAACCTCTCCTGATGTAACCAATGTGTGAGTGGGGAATGGATGGTGTGGCTCCCACACTGATTAGGCCCACCCCCAATGTCATGCATGCTTGCTGGCTTGCCCTGTCCCCTGGCATTTTCATGTCTGCAGCAGGAAAGCTTGCATATAAAATACGTATTGTTCTATTCTGAAGTGTCTGAATTCTCTAACCAAAAGCCATAAAGTATTTTCCCCCACAATTTATCAGTGGCATCCTAGGATGCTTACTAGGATTCTCAAGTAGTGGAATGTGGAAGGTTAGTCTGTAGCAGCAAAACCAAAGAGAGACTTGTGGCACCTTGAAGTCTTACCCATTATTTCTGGCATAAGCCTTCATGGACACTGCCTAATTCATTAGATGATGAAGTGGACAGTGTCCATGAAAGCTTATGTCAGAATAAATTTTAAGGTGTAATAAGAAAATAAATTGTTGTGAGTGACTGTGTCTAAAAACAGTGCTTTAAAAATGGAAAGTTGTTTTTAAAGCATCACTCATGGAGTTGGTCTTCTCGATCTGACAGACTGTTGTAACATTTCCAATTTCTGTTGAACATGAGGAAACTAGAGACCTATTCTTGCAACCATTTAATGAGTGGCCATGGGAAAATTCAGATCATGCCAAAACTGGCTTTTTCTTGAAGCGGTATGGGAGTAAACACAGGGGAGGCAGGTCCACACTATTAAAGAGGTGGCCTGAAAAGCTGGTAGCAGATGTTACCACTCAAAAAGTTGGTTTCCCCCAGCATGATCCTAATGGGAAAAAGGCATGTATCTATCACACTTCTTATCAAGTGGATGCTGTTATATGAAAACTGTTTAGCACCTATGCTCTTCCAAAACTATTGCAAAATCTGCAGCATACTTTACCGTTAATACGGTAAAGTATGCAGGAATTCTGTGGCAGATTCCAGCATATTTTTTTATCTACCAAATTCCCATTGTTATGCTAACCAAGGGATGTTGGAAGAGAGAGTCTATACATTGCAAGGATCCTTGGGGAGTGGATGTATCTCTGTACACAAATTGCATACAAGGGGATACTAGTGAGTGGAAGCTGACTCACTCAGTGCAAGTGAAGCAGACTTTATTGACTGCATCCTGGTATTGTCTTCAAATGTAGTTGTGAGGCATCAGTGGGGATTGCCATGTCTTACACAGCACCTATGAGCCCCATCATTGCATTGCCAGGGGCCCCCATGCCCTCGTTGAGTTTGGCTGGGCCAGGACAGTTGCGAGCAGCAGCAGCACAACTGAATACCAATTCTGATCAACACAGTTAGAGGATCATGTTAATCACTTTGGGGAGAGTCATCAGGGCCAGATCTACACCAAGCAAAATATGACATTTTGAAAATGGTTTGAAAACTGTATATGGAAGCTCAGTTCGGACGACACGATAATCAACGGAGGGGGTGAGGAATCAATCATCCATTGAGTTGCTTATTGTGTCTTGTGGAGGGCAACACATAACGCACACTCAACGGATGGTACGCTATCATGGCTAATTAACCAACGGAGAAAAACAACAGGCTTGCATGTTGCTTATCCAGAGGCGCATTGATTAATGTGTCATGTGGAGGGAACCCCCCTCTCTCCGTGTACTATTCCATTTGGTCATAGAGTTTGCTGGCCGGAGCAGCTGAAAAAACACTGGCTGCTCCGATACAGCCAGCAGAATTTGCAGTGCATGCTGGGATATGGCCAGAGGACTAAGGGAGGTGGGAGGGAGGAGACGCAGCAGTCCAGATGGCTGCCGGGACTTTCAGCCACACAACAGGGGGAAGGGCAACATGTCATGTGGAGGGTACGGTGAGTGTGTTATTAACTCCTCCGTTGCCTAAAGTTTTGACCAAACACACCCGGAGTGTGTCCTGGGCCCCAACAGTTGCCACTACTGTTATAAACCATTTTAAAGCAGTAGGGTAGATCCTACCCTGGGGAAGAGAGAGGGTGAAAGCATTGTTAGGAGGAAAGGCCAGCCAGTACTGGATAAAAGAGGACGAAAGGAGGTAAATGGGGAGGAGGTGGAGAAGCGAGAGAGAGAGAGAGAGAGAGAGGTAAGATAAGAGATTTGAACAGCTTTTTCCAGGGGAACGCCAACCTCCGCTCCTCTATACTCCTGTCAGGAGCCATCCAACTTACTGGGGAGAGAAGAGACCTTCTGCTCTTCCTATGTTGCTCCTTTAAGAAAAAGCTCCCAAAAGGCCTCAATTAACTATACTGCAGATGACTGAAGGAGTTGGCATCTCTTGGCAAGTTACTGGGAGGAAACAGCAACAAAAGATTTGGCAGTTGTGGGCACTGTTTCTTCTGGGGCAGCTGGTCGAGACAAACTGTGGGGGGATTTACCTAACCAATGGTTTCTATATAACCACAGTTTAACCTAGGGTGACCAGATAAAATCCAGGTCAGGGCTCATGTAACTTTAACAGTTGTACAGAAAAGGGAATTTCAGCCAGTGTCATTGGTATACAATTAGTTCCTGGTGAAATTCCCTCTTCATCACAACAGTTAAAGTTGCAGGGGCCCTGCCTTCTTTTGGATATGGTCACTCTAGTATAGTGCCTGCACCTTTAACTGTTGGGATGAAGAGGGAATTTTACCAGGAACTAATTGCATACAAATGACACTGGCTGAAATTCCCTTTTCTCTACAACTGTTAAAGTTACATGAGCCCTGACCTGGATTTATCTGGTCACCCTAGATTTACCTGCCTAGTGTCAGTCCATGCCATGAGGTGAGAGGGGAGAATATTCTCCTAATGAATGAGTTATTCCTCAATTGTGTATGTTATGTTTGAAGATTACCAGTGTTGTAACTAAGAGAGTCTCTCTTATTAAACCTGTGAGTTAAAGTTTACCTCTAGCTGCTGTGTCTCTGATAGAATCAATGGACCAAGGAGGTTTGATGTGCCTTCGACCCAAGACCCACTCACAGCTGTGCTTTATTTTTTTCCTGCAGGAGAGAAAGGTAGTCACATAGGTGAACACTGCAACAGTGGTGGCTAAAGGTGCACTTCATGACCTCAAGGACAGCCTCCCACCAGCCTGGTCATTTTTGTACCAGACTGCAACCCACTCACCTTTCTCCTACAAGAACCTAATGGGAGCCTGTGACCTGGCCTCATCTGCACAATCCTCCTCCCCTTTCATCGGATTGACCTTACCGTAGGCTCCATTTCTTGGTCATTCTGTTATGTGATGTGACAAAGAGATGGAACCCAGGAACTGGTTTATGTGTATATGAAGTTTGTACTGCTATGGAATATAGAAGGTTATGTGAAAGTAGCTGATATGGATACGGTGCTGTCATCTTAACATGAGAAATTGCACAAAGGCAATGTATCTTAAAGCACAGATTTTTGTTCACTTCAAAAGAAAGGTGTCGCAAGAATATATTTGAGTATGCACAGGAATAACAAATATGAATTGCTGAGATCGGGAAGATCTTTATCATATGCTGAAAAATGCATTGGACTGTGGATTTGATATAGTTCATACATACATCATTTCTTGAAAGGTGGTCATAAATTAGCCATTACAAGCTACATCCTTCCTCTTGAATTGGATGTGTTTGAAGTTGAATCACTTAATATTTCTCAGTGAAACGTATTTGCTGACTCTATGAAAATTTATTATGTATGTATCACCCTATTCCCCCTCTCATATGTCCACTTTCCTGTTATTCTGGAAACTCAATTGGGGAAACAGATATTGTGTGAAATATGTAATTTCTTGTCAAACCTTTTAATGACAAGAGTGTATGATACCCAGGTAAAATTGCATTTACATTTACAAGAAATACCTTTATAATTATCAGAAGAGGTGTGGTGCCAGAGGAACATATTTACATATTTGGTGGTGCCTAAACACAGCTCAATACTGGACAAGTCTCCTTAGCTATATATTCCCATTACAGGCTATATCGGGGATACGGATCCTGGTTCTCTCCAGATGTTTTGGACTACAATGCCCATATTCCTTACCCATTAGCCATTCTTTCTGTGGCCAATGAAATTTATAGTCCAAAACATCTGAAGGGCATCATGTTGATTATACTTGGGGTATACAATCATCTTAAATCTACTTAAACTTTTCTGTTGGGTTACTTGGTCAAAGAGAATATTCCAAATGCACAATGTGAATTAATGTGTATTTTGTTAACAGCAGCTCTATTTCCCCTTTCAGAAATGCACGTTTTTAACCATGTTGTGGCTTCCCCCCCTGAAAGTGCGATATCACACCCGCATAAAGTACAGGCCATGCAGGGATCTCGGCTGGTAAAGCTGTGCATGTGCAGACTGCCAGCCTCACATGCCCCTATAGGATACTACCCTTAAACTCCAAGCGTAATTCTTAAACCTAAACCATAAATGCATTTAATTTTGAGTCTAAGATCCTAAATTCTAATTTCAAAAACAAATGTAAATAAACCAAGTCCTGCTAAAGAGGTTCATAGTTAGTTACCCAGATCCCTGGGACCAACTGTCCAGTGGAAATCAGAAGGAAAGAAGAGCAGGCGAAGCTGAGTGGAAGAATGAGACAAGATATTAAAGGTGCCTGTCAAATCAAGTGTCTGTCGTCCTCACTGCATGTACATTTATACTCTTGTTTTGGTCAGAGGTGGAGGCTAACAAGAGTGATAGCACCAATCAGATATCAGTTGTCTCCCTTGTCCCACATTTTACCCACTAATTTGTTCCAGGAATGTCTCTGCATGCTCATCAAAGTTTCTTTATATGGGCATCTTCTCTTACCTAGAAGGTACAGTACCTTTCCCATGATCGAGTTGGCACATTTCCCACTGGTACATCTTAAAGTCATTTCACTGTCATACTGACCATTGTTCCTGTTATTGTTGTGACGTCCCATGAGCCCGGAGGCATCAAATAAAAACATTCTGGGTCTTATTAGTGCATGTGCCAACCATGAGCTACCAGACACAGTCATTTTCCCTAGTTAGTGTCCTAACATGCAGCGAAGCTCTGTTTTTCCCCATTCTTCTACTTAGCAGCAGCTGTGAAATCTTGATCCAAACAACCGTTGTTATTCTTTCTCTGACCTTGCAGAAAGCATGATTAAAATATAACAAGCACCATACTTTTCCACTGCTTGCTCTTGTGAATGGCAACTGTTAAGGTTATTATCACTGTCTGGATTTTATTTTATTTTATTGTTTTGCATTTCAGTTCCCTCTGACAGCAGTGTTCACATCTCCCCACCACCACCACCGCCGCATGTGTCTATAGATCAGCCAATTTGAGGTTGGTACTTCATGCATCTAATGCAGCTGACAGTATCCACAAAAGCTTATGCTAGGAAAAAATCAGTGTGTTAGTCTTGAAGGGGCCCCAAGACCCTTCGTTGTTTTTGCAGCTACAGACTAATGCGGTACCCCCCCCCCCCTCTGGCAAGTGTTACAATGGCTCCCAGAAGAGCTTAGAGGCTGCTGGCTCTGAGAGCAGTGAAACTGTGGATCCACTCTGGCTTTCAGTCAGAACCAGTTAGAACTCTATAGGAGCTATCCAAGGTGCTGAGCCCAATCCTCAAAATAGGTTCGGCACCATAGATAACTTTTTTAGAGTGTTGACTGAAACCCAGAGTGGAGTCACCACCCAACTGACATTGGATCCACCAGGCTCCACTGCTTATGGTCCCTGGAGAGCATCTGAGGGACCATAGGATTCTTCAGAGTCCCACTCTGAGACCATAGACACAGCCTTCTCCAAAGAAGGGAGACTCTGGTATCTGACACCTCCTCCTACTCAGCCCTCTCTCAGCTGCTGTAGAAAGAACTGGGGCACCTGTATTCCAAGTTCACAGAAGTGGACTTGGAGGACCTCAGAGAGGTCTGAAAGGCACAGATGTGGTGGGTGGGGAGGGAATGAGAGAGGAGAGGAAACAAACAGGGTAACACAGAGGGCACAAATCACCTCTGTGGCTCCAGCAGTAGCCCAGCAGGGTATTGGATACTCAGAAGCCTCTGAGATCAGAGCCCTTGATCCAATGAGGGCGCCAGTCCCTGTCCACAGGCATACTGTCTAAAAGACATGACACAAAAGGAAAGAGAATTGGGAGGGAGGAGGGGGAAAAGCCAATTCAAGTGTGACAGTCTTAGTTGCAAAGTTCAGCAGGCCATGGAGTTGGTTCTAAACTCAGTGGGAGAGCTGCAGCTTCGTCTTCCTTTCAAGACCTCAGCAGTGACAGTTGGTAGCAGGAGGAAGGGAGACTCAAGCTGGAGATGTGTCTATTCATGATGGAGAACTACATATTTTGAGAGAGAAGACATTTAACACATATTTAAAAGTAAGTTTTGCGTGGATGAAAAAATACAAACATAAAAATATATAGACAGAGCGGTCTTGGGAGTGAACACATTCTAATGTGACATCTACTAGAAATAGACCAATCTCCCCCTCCCTATTCAAAGCTGGGCAGCAAAATCACTGATCAGTTTTGAGATTTAGGGCAAAAGTTTAAATAAAATATGAAGCTTAAAAAACAAGAACTGCTAAATAGATGTGCTTGCACCAATTAAAATGTGGTGAGGCAGAAATCGTATTCTGTCTGAGACTAGTGAACCATACGTATGATAAGCTCCAGCATGTGTTATTTCCACCCACATTCATCCTTTTAAAACTCCATTATAAGTCATATGTTTTTTTTATTATTTTTGGGGGTACCTTTAAATAGATACATACATTGAATTCCAAATGAAGATGGGTAACAATACTTCATGTTTAAATAATCTGTAGGGTTTCTTTAGTTTTATCCTGTAAAGTCGCACTCTGTGCATTATTCCCACTCTTAGTACTTCTTTTCAAATATTTTTCTGGATACATAGACTACCTTAGCTTACCTTCATTCCTACAAGAATAATTAAGGCTTAGTGTAAGATGACATCTTCAGCTCTTGCTCTTTGCTCATAAGCATTCATCCCACCTTTATTTAATCAGGGAAATGAGGCCCTTGAATAATGGCAAAGGCAACGAGGACCCCCAAGTGTAAGCTAAATAACATGATAATTAGGGATGTATATCGTATCGTTAGAATTTACGATAACAATATAATATGCTTTCTATCGTGCCTGAAAGTTGTGATGATGATACGACAGAAAAACCTACGATAATAATTGGAGACAATAATTTTCAGGCAATTTTATCGCTTTATCGGACTGCCATATAAAAATGCCTATAACTTCTGTTTTTTAAAAGTTAGAGGCTTGAAACTTGGTCACAGTGCTTATGGGGTATGCCTAAGTATGTGTATGAAATTTGAGATCGATCCCTCCAACTCTCAATTTTATATGAATTTTTTAAAGATCATTTCCGTTCTGACAGATCAGAATGACAGCCTGCCATGTGCGTTCATTCAGACCTGTTGGAACGGAAACGATCTTTAAAAAATTCATATAAAATCGGGGGTTGGAGGGATCGATCTCAAATTTCATACACATACGTAGGCATACCCCATAAGCACTGTGACCAAATCTCAAGCCTCTAGCTTTTAAAAGACAGAAGTTATAGGCATTTTTCTTTCTGCCAAAAATATCATTTTTAACGATAATTATCATGAAGACGATACGAATCATCTACGATATGAATGAAGACAATATTTTTTTTGGTCTGAAATGACGATAACGATAAAAGACAATATTTTTGGTGTGCACACCCCTAATGATAATTGCCTTGCTCAATTGGATCTAGGTCCATTTAGTCCTGTATTCTATGTCCTTCAGGAAGAAGCCAAGTGCATATTGTAGGATAAAAATGAAGCTTCTAAGGCTTTAGAACTGGTAGCCATTCAGGTGTTGGACTGAGTCTCTCATCTGCCTAGCCAACATAGCCAATGGTGAAGGATTATGGAAATTGCAGTCCCAAAATATCCAGAGGGCCACAAATTCCCCACCCTTTCCCAAGCTTGGGCCCACAGATGTTGCTGGGCTACAACCTGCATCATCATCACTAACCATTGGCCATGTCGGCTAGGGATGTTAGGAGTTGTATTCCCAGAACATCTGTAGACCTAAGGTCTGCAAAGGCTGCATCTACATTTTGATGTTGCAGGAAAATCATTTTCACACACAGCAAATGGTATTTCAAGTAGAAGTTGTCTACTGGCATCAGAAAAGTTACATTAAGAACCTAAGAACACAAGAATAGCTATGCTGGATCAGACTAAAGAGTAAAGACCTACCTAGTTCTGCATTCTGTTCACATAGTAGCAAACCAGCTTAATGTAGGACATGAGTTTGATAGCATCTTCCCACTCACGTTTCCCCTGAAACCAGTATACAGAGGCATACTGCTCTAATACTGGAGGAAATATTATGGCACTATAATGACTAGTAGCCATTAATAGCCTTATCTTTCATGACTTTGTTTGGCAAGCAGTACATCTAGGCTCCAATTTGGAATCAACGTTTACTGCTGTGAATTCACCTATGAGACAGAATTCCAGTCCCTGTTCAGGATAGAAAATTAATACCAGTGACAAAATCATCATTGCATCAACTGAGGAAATGTTTCATATCATTTTCTGTCATGGTAACTATGCAACAATCAAAGATGGATGCTGCAAATATATAGTTCTATTGATTATAAGATATCCAAAGGTTTACAAAATTGGTGCATCAGCCCTGTTCTCGAATGCCAAATCGTGTTGGTTTAGGCTTGCTAATATATTACGCAACTAAGAGCGCCATCAGACAACCATTTCATTGCATGTACATTACTAGGCACTCATGGAGTTTTGCGGGTCCCTCTCACGTCGTCGTCTGCCTCCTGCCCCTTCTAGCCTTCTTCGCGCGACAAAAGAATACACCAGAATGTCTGACTTATTTTTCAAGTTGGAAGTTGCCTCTATCTCCTGCTGCCTGCAGGAGAAGCATCAGGATCAAAACGGCCCATTGAATGGGCCATGTGCACATTGTTTACTTCCTCTTTCAAAAGGGAAAGTAATGAGGGACAAACACATGGGCCAAGAAGCAATGGTAAGCGAACACAATTTCCCTCTGAGTGATCACACTCTAAATCTAACAAGCTGGTCCAAAGCTTACTCATGCTGCCACAGTTGATCACATCAATAATAATAATACTGCCGACAAAATCTTAAAGAGATGTCAAAAGAATGGACATGTTGCTCCAAAGAATCTTGTCCTTGATTATTTTGTTCAGTTTTCATCAGACAACATCCAACTTCTTGGAGGAGACACTGCATGGAAAGCAAATATTTCAGATTGTAACATTTCAAAGAGGACCATAAACATTAATTGAGATTGAAAGGAGCACTGAGAAAATAAGTATGAAAAGAGCCTAGAAAGAAGCACCACAAAGTCATGTGATGATGATGACCAGTATTTATAATATGCAGTAGGGATGTGCACTGGATCGGACCCGATCCACGATCCGAGTCCGGTCCAGTGGGAAATCGGATAAATTATCCGATTTCCGATCCCGCAGCTGGATCGGCCGATCCAATCCGAACCGGTCCGAAAAAGCTCCGAACCGGTTCGGCGGATCGGCGGATCGGCGGGCGTCCACTGGCGCTCACTGCCGCTTCCATTGGCGGGCGCCAGCGGGCGCCCGCCGATGAAAGTGGACAGCGGGGGGGGGAGGAGGGGGGCGCTTACCTTCTCGGCCTGGTGGCTCCCGTCCGGCGCCGGCGCCTACTACTACTAGCAGGCTCCGCGGCCTGCTCTAGGGTGGCGCGCCGGGTGATGTCATCACCCGGCGCGCTACTGTAGAGCAGGCCGCGGAGCCTGCTGGTAGTAGTAGGCGCCGGCGCCGGCCGGGAGCTGCCGGACCGGGAAGGTAAGGAGGGGGTGCGTGGAGGGGAGGAGGGGGCGCGCGGAGGGGGGAGGGGGGCCCTTACCTTCCCAGCCCGGTGGCTCCCATCCGGCGCCGGCGCCTACTACTCCCAGCAGGCTCCGCGGCCTGCTCTAGGGTGGCGCGCCGGGTGATGTCATCACCCGGCGCGCTACTCTAGAGCAGGCCGCGGAGCCTGCTGGAAGTAGTAGGCGCCGGCGCCGGCCGGGAGCCGCCGGGCAGGGAAGGTAAGGAGGGGGTGCGTGGAGGGGAGGAGGGGGCGCGCGGAGGGGGGAGGGGGGCCCTTACCTGCCCGGCCCGGCGGCTCCCGTCCGGCGCCGGCGCCTACTACTCCCAGCAGGCTCCGCGGCCTGCTCTAGGGTGGCGCGCCGGGTGATGTCATCACCCGGCGCGCTACTCTAGAGCAGGCCGCGGAGCCTGCTGGGAGTAGTAGGCGCCGGCGCCGGACGGGAGCCGCCGGGCCGGGAAGGTAAGGAGGGGGTGCGTGGAGGGGAGGAGGGGGCGCGCGGAGGGGGGAGGGGGGCCCTTACCTGCCCGGCCCGGCGGCTCCCGTCCGGCGCCGGCGCCTACTACTACCAGCAGGCTCCGCGGCCTGCTCCAGGGTGGCGCGCCGGGTGATGTCATCACCCGGCGCGCTACTCGAGAGTAGGCCGCGGAGCCCGCTGGTAGTAGCCGCCGGCGCCGGACGGGAGCGGACGGGCCGAGAAGGTAAGCAGTGGCGGGGAAGGGGGCTTACCCCCCCCGGAGCCGTCCGCTTCTATCCGCTGGCGCCCGCGGGCGCCAGCGGATGGAAGCGGGCGGCCCCAGGGGGGGTAGGGAGCGCGGGGGAGGGGGCTTACCTGCCGGGGCCGTCCACAGCGGACGGCCCCGGGGGGGGAGGGAGTTAGGCCCCCCCTTACCCACCCGCCGCCATTTTTTCCTCATAGACTTGCATTGCAATGCAAGTCTATGGGGAAAAAAATGGCGGCCGATCCAAAAATGTACGATTTTTGGGTCGGGATCGGACTCGATCCGGTCCGGGGGGCCTCCGATTTTGTCCGAACCGGTCCGGGACAAAATTGGAGGTCCCGATCCGGGTCCCGATCCGATCCGGGGGGTCCGTGCACACCCCTAATATGCAGAGTAACTTGAATGACAGATGCCATGACAATAAAAGCTTGTTCAACAGATGTCATCAATGCTAGTATGCAGATACTGTGTAAAATATCAGCTGATATCCATCAGTACATTGCTGTACCAGGATGGATATCATTTAAGTTGTTTTGTACAGATGACTATGATCAGTTGTTGGATTTTGTACCATAATGGCTGTGGGAGCATCTGAATATGGCATAATTTAAATCAGGGGTAGGCAGGAAGTAGATCTCCAGGTATTTTGGACTTCAACTCCCAGCATTCCTGATCATTGGCCATGCTGGCAGTAGCTTGAAGTACTTGAATTTCAAAACATCTGGAGATCTACCTTCAGCCCATCCCTGATTTATACTGTCATCATGTGATCTAAACCCATTGAAGGATACCTTGGATAAGAGCACAGTGTTACAACTTTTGATCAGGCACTGAACTGACATGTGAATAAAATGATATGTGCTCAGCCAGAAGGAAACATCTCTGGAGATGAGAGTATTAATCTCATTCCATCTGGTGATCGTTTTACTCTGCCTTAGGGTCGGACAAATTTGGCAGTTTTGCTTCCTCCCACATAGGCCCATCCTACCTCACCTGGTGTGCCTGGGGGGGTAATTGTGGGTGGAGGAGAAGACGACACATGGAGGCTCGCCATTGGCGGCCTCCATATGGCACCACTGGTCAGGGGTGGAGCCACGGGCCTATTTATAGGGTCGCCGCAGCTCCTTCCTCCTCTTTCCTTGCTTTGTGGCTCCCTCCTTCCTTCCCTCCCTCCCTCCCTGTAGACAGTGTGGACTTGCTGGCTGCCTTTTTGGGGACCAAGTGGGATTTTTTTACCTTCAAACTTGATTTGGGTTCTTTTTCGCCTACTTCACACTGTAAGACAGCAGGGGAGACCTAAATAGGTTAATAGTTAAATTTGGTCACATTTTAATTGGGGACAGGTGTGTGGGCATCAGAAGCAAGTCCAGGTTTGGTGAGCATTCTTAGGCACTGTTGTTGGTGATTGGTGACATCTGAGGCCCTCACCTGGGAGTCCTGCAGCACCAGGTGTAGGGATAAGAGTTACCTCTGAGGTCAACCTTACAAACATACTCTGAGTTTTGCAACCTGAGGGGAAGTGAACTAGGGAAGGCCTACCTACCCAAATGGGGAATCCTGGGAGGTGTCGACGCACCAGTGACACCTTCC
Organism: Anniella stebbinsi; assembly: GCA_029215795.1. Classification (NCBI taxonomy): domain Eukaryota; kingdom Metazoa; phylum Chordata; class Lepidosauria; order Squamata; family Anniellidae; genus Anniella; species Anniella stebbinsi. Next base: position 146,761,728 of record JARDYH010000004.1, read on the forward strand.
AGGTTATGAATGGCTCGCCCGATCCCAATTACAGCCAAGATGTTGGCCAAAGATAGGATGCCAGCCTAGGCCTCCATCTATCTTTGAATATTAATAAATATGGCCCTGATTAAAATCCAGTTATTGTGTCATCTCTTTATTCTTGCTGTCCATTCCCACAATTGATTTTTTAAATAAATCCCAAGATCTTTTTCTCCCAAATATGAAGATCTTTCCAAATTTTGGTAACTTCTTATCAAAAACACACTAAAACATTTTTCACTCATCTGCACTGGTCAAACTCAATGAGTACAGTTATTCCCATCATGAAGAGGGCCATGATGAACCTGCCTGTTAAAGATGACGAGCCTGCCAGAAAAAAGAGGTGGCAACCCTAATTAAGCAATAACAGGGATGAATACAGAGGGATTTAAAACCAGACTTTTACTAGCAAAGCACTCAAAGTCCTGGACCTAGATGGCTGAATCTGTCAATTTTGGTTCCTCCCACAGTTAATTTTTTTTAAAAAAAATCTTAAGTTCTTTTTGTCTTGAAAATGGAGAAATTTGCAAATTTTGGTAAATTCTTATTAAAAATGAAGCCTAACAAAATTATCACCCATCCCACCTCTGAACTGCATTCCACTTTGTAGGTTGGGGTGCTTCAGCTCCATCTATGGTGTAGGCTCCATCTATGGCATAGGCTCCATCTATGGCAGTGAAACTGATGTTGGTGGCTGGTCGTGGCAGCTATGACCCTATCTAGAGAGATGAATCTTGCCTCAGTTATCCATGCACTGGTCATATCCAAGTTGGGCACTCTATGTAGGTCTGCCAATTTAACATCCTGCTTCCCCCCTCCCACCAAATGATACTCAAAGCAAGTCTCTGGCAGTTGCACTAGTTGCTGGTGCATCTCCAAAACTAAATCAGAGTGCTAGTTTTGGCCTATAAAGCCCTAAATGGAATGGAAAGGGACATGGAAGGGAACTCTGCTAACCTGTCCCAATCTAGGACCTAGCTTTTCTGCTTGCTTCCAGGATTATTTATTAGATGGACAAAAGTCCAGTTGCACAAGCAGCTGCTCCTGCAAGTGCAATGCAACCAGCAGAGGCGGAGTGGCCCTGCTGGATACTGCCCCTTGTTCACAAAAAAAGTGAACCCAACATTGCTCAGTTTAAAATAAATAAATAAATTATTGGAAGAGTTGATGGCCATTGGCCTTATGGCTGGGAATGATTTAAAAACATTTAGGGCTTTATAGGCCAAAATCAACACTTTGAATTGGCCCTGGAAATGCACCAGTAAGCGTGAGTTCCAACTTTCCCTGAAAATGAATGTGAAAGGAGAGAGGGGAGTTTCCTAGCTTCCTGTTGTAGGCAGCTGTGATGTTTCGCTGTTGTATGCTACATGTCCGTTATGTAAATGCTGTTTAGACTTCATATGATAAGGTTGGTAAGTAGTTAATTGTGTTGGGAGGGGGAGTGAGTGAATGGAATGTTGGAGTGAATGCTGATTGGCTGTGGGATTTGAGTGTGTGAAGGGGAATGACAGTTAAAGTCAGTCAGTAGCTGGAGAGAGTTGGGTTCAGTCTGCTGAAGAGAACAGATTAGTGTAGGGTCTGTGGTTTATAGTTTTGGGAATAAGAGGGAGCAGGAGGAGTTAGATAGGACTTTAGAGGGTAGGGTAGGCAAGGATACATTACATCTTTATTGTAACAACTAAGTACTGAAACAAATGAAACCACAAGCTTCATAAAATGTGTGAACTTCCTTCTTGTTAAATAAAAGTTATTTTGTTTCTCACTAGATTGGATTCTTTAAGTACCAGAGGTAAGGTACTGGTTTATATGGTGGCAGAAGTGAAGTAAAAAGTGATTTAAAAAGTACACAAAGTGCCAAGCTGGTTGCTGTGGGACCAAAATAGGGTCAGAGAATCACAGACCCAGTGGGAGAGTAAAAGGAGATGCCCAGAGGTGGGAACAGAAAGGCAGATTGATCCACAGAGTGGGCAGTCGTATAGCAACTGCATTCATGGTTGGAATACTTTAAAGAAAAAAGAAAAAAGGAGTCCCAAGGTGAGCGGATCATGACAGCATAGGCTGACCATATGAAAAGGAGGACAGGGCTCATGTAACTTTAACAGTTGCAGAGAAAAGGGAATTTCAGCTGGCTTCATTTGTATGCAATTAGTACCTGATGAAATCACCTCTTCATCAAAGCAATTAAAGTTGCATGCACTATACTAGAGTGACCAGATACAAAAGAGGGCAGGGCCCCTGCAGCTTTAAGTGTTGTAATGAAGAGGGAATTTCACCAGGTACAAATTGCATACAAATGACGCTGGCTGAAATTCCCTTTTCTCTACAACTGTTAAAGTTATATGAGCCCTGTCCTCCTTTTCATATGGTCAGCCTATGACAGCAGCCACAAACAAATACCAAACTAGGCTGCACCACTCCATACATCCATTTCAGCCTGAACCAGGAGATTCTCTTGAGGCTGATGAAATAGGGATACAAACCACCAGACCCTATTTTTAAGCCCCAAGCCAGAAAAGTTAAACAGTAGAAATTAGCCAAGCAGACGGTTCTGGATTCAGTACCGAAGATTATTAATAAGGAAGCACCCACACTTGGGGTACAGATTAAGTTCATTTACAAAGGGGAAAGGAATAAAGGGGAATGGAATAAAAAGGTATACAATAATCAGAGGAACATTTGGGACAATGCCGCAGGCAAAACTAACAAAGCAATACCTAACTCTATCCTATGCATTATCCAAGTATAGGTCTCCCAGTAGGACAGGGCCCAATCTGGGATGTATGAAGACCAAAAAGCAAAATACAAAACCACTACCACTACTATAACAACAATAACACAGCAACTCCAAGCTCTGTCTTTTTATGCTCAAAGCCCTGAAAAACTCAAGGAAGATACTAATTAGCCAATCACAGGCTGACCGCAGCAGTGTTGTCAAATCCAACAGGGGAGGTGCAAGTTCCCATAGGAACGCAGCTCTGATCAGTCAGTCGAATTAGCAGAGTCTTATTCTGGCCCTGAAAGCAAGAGGCACCTGAAGATAACAGACTCACAGGTGCTGTACCACTACATGCCACTTCCACCTGGCCAAATGGACCTGTTACATAGAACTCAAAAAGGAAATGGAATTGTCACTGAATTTGTCCCTGGGGTTGAAAGAGGTTTGACACTCTCTGGGATGTTTTACTGTGCATTGCCAGTTATTTATATGATGCAAGTATTTGTGATGTTTTGATGATGTTTACCTTTAAGATGCATGTGCTGTGTGATTTCCAATACAAGTTTGGTCAGTATGTAAATCTAGTGAGAAAGTGGAGAGATTGTAAAGTGAATGCTGCTTGGCTGGTGGTTCAAAGGTCTGGATTGGTGGATAATAGTAAGGGGAGGAGTTAAGGGAAGTGGGAGAGATTGTATGTGTGTGTGTGTGTGAGAGAGAGTTAGTTGAGGTCTGGGGTTTGTCTGTGGAGGGTCTAGATTTAGTGTAGGAACAATGTGTTTTGTTATTTTGAAACAGAGTGAAGGGAGAAGAAATAGTGTAGCCTAGAGGGTAGAGTAGGAAGGGTTGTATATGGAACTGTACTGAAACAAATACGCTTGAACCTGATGAAACCATTACATTCTTTAACTGCATAACCTTACTTGCTGTTAATAAACATTCTTTGTGTTTTACTGGAGTGTTTTGTGAGGTACTTGAGGTAGGGTACAGGATTCAATGGCGGCAGCAGAAAGGAAGCTGTGAGTATAGAGTGCTGAGTTGGGCTGCTTTGAGGCCAGACAAGGGTGATGAGTCACAGAGTTGGTGGGCAGCATCCTGATAGCAATACCCCTTGGTTAGGAGTCTGTGATTTAATAAGAGAAATCAAGGAAGTTCAGGGAGGTGGCATCACACTCACAATTTAGCTTAGCATTTTTTACTAATAGCCAGAAGATCTCCAGAAGATCTGCAGAAGTTGTACACAAAGCCTACTTGCTGCTACCTTTAACTGGGGAACTGTGCATTTGTCATTATCTAGCCTCCATGTTTACACCTGAATGAAATCAATCTTCAGATTTTAAGATATTTTGTCCCACTATCTTCTTTCCTGGTCAGTTTCAATGTATAATCAAATACTTCATGATAATACAGTACAGGGGGCTTAAGTGGTTCCATGTTACCGAGTTAGAGAAACAAATCTATTTGCAAAGTAAGTATTAATCTTTCAGTCAGTACAGAATTATTATTATTTTTCCCCAGGGTACTAATACATTATGTTTCACAGCTTCTAGAGAGGGGAAATCTAACACACTGAATGAAGCTGTTAGATTGATTCATGCTTAGCACAGCAGATACTGTCAGCAAGTCACTTTGAATCTTTTGAGAGTTCTTCAGGATAGAGTTTGGTGTCTGCTGTCCCCCCTTTACGCATCAAACCCTTCCCCGGTTATTTGGTGTCACAGCATATCATTGCAAGCTGGATATTTGGAGTGCAAGTCAGCAATAAATAAATAAAAAATAAAACCTATCATATAGTGCACATTACCCCCTTTGTCAGTTTGGATTTGTTGTCATCATGGTTATGTTCCAAGCATCAGCAACTTTTGCCATTGCTGCTTTGTATATGGATACATTTGAATAGCATGTGCTTAATATGTCCTGATATTTATGACGTATAATTATGTGCTTTAACTGAAACTCAGGCTTGGGTTTAGGTTTGCAGAGATCCATATCACTTTACAAATCATGCTCCTCAATGACCACACCCTGGCCGCTACATAGTGAAGTATGAGCCAAAGCAAGAAGAAGAAGAAGAAGAAGAAGAAGAAGAGAAAAAAGAAGCATAAATCGAAAACATGGATTTGTACACATCTGTACTTGGCAAAGCAGCTACAAGAGGTTTTGTTTTATTTTATTTTTAAAAACATATTCACCAGCAAGGACTTCTAATGGTAGTAGTTTTTGTTGTTGATGTAAACATTTAATTGTGCTGGGACTGAACTTGTAAAGTTTTATACTTCACAAAGCAGTTAAAAGAGGTGTTTTTATCCCCTTTTACAAAAAGTCAAATAAAAAGAAAACCCCATTCACCAGCAAGGGTGTCTTCTGTTTTTAATTGTTGTTGTCTCCACCTATAAAGTGGAATGTATGTGTGTGTGATGTATGTCCGGAAATGTTTACCCACTTCCAGATGAGTTAGAAACTTGAAATTTGGCATGCTGGTAGGTCTGGTTATGCGATTTACCAGAAAAATCTAAAAACATGGAATTTAAAGTTTTAAGTATTTTTTCAAAGAAGGTAATAAAAACCAAGGTGTATGCCTACAACTCCCAGCATGCTTAGGCAGAAACCCCAGCATGCATTGGGCAGGAGGCCAGACCTACTGGTCTTTGTTGCCATTGTGCGTGCATGGGTGGGTGGCCGCTGCATGTTTTTCACAACCCCAAATCCTAAGGTTGATCTCAAGTAGTCAACCAAATTTCACATAAAAGGAAACAACCCACATAAATGCCTACAACTCCCAGCATGCCTGGGACAGGAGGGAAGACTTATCAAGCTTTGGCAGCCATCATCTGGTAATGGCTCACCCTCCTGGGCCTGCACCATCAAGAGCAGGAGGGAAGGAGGGTGCAGCTCTGGGCCTGTTGCCAATGACAACCAAGCTAACTGTCAGTCAGTCAGCAGGCTGGCTCCCTCACAGCCTACCTACTGACACCGATTGAACAATGCAGTTTTGACTAGCTCAGCCAGACTTCATTTCTCATGAGTTTCAGCGGAAGGACTCTGATTGGGCAAGTCAGGCACCATGGTGAAAGGCATGCTGGGCAATGCCAGGTAAATCAGCTAGTTTATTTATAAAAGAGATACTTTACTGAGCTTGTGCAGAAGGCCTATTTTTCTTCCAAACCTCTAAAAATGAACCCCTAGATACGTGACTTGTCTGCGTATCAATAAATCTAATTTTGCATAAACTTGATGACATCAAGGGTGATTTCATTAAAATTACCTATCACATGGGGCCTATTCACACCCTCACCAGCTGTTCACACCCTTGCCATTTGTCTTCCCAAACATATGTATGTGAACTCTATGTGTTCAGCCACTTACATATAGGTATTGTTCATAATTCATGCAGGTCCTTTTTTTTTTTTTTTTTTTAAGGAGAAGATTGCATTTACGAACCTATGAGTACAAAGCCCATAGTCTGGGATTTACTTACTGAGATGTGAGCCTAGTTTTACAGATTACATGCCCAAAAGAGGACCCCTCTTTAGCATCTATGTGGGAGAAGAGGACAGATTGGGTTTAGGAGTCCTAAAGCATTTTGTGGGTGTGTTTTTTTTAATTTGTTCCTCTGGTTGGTTCCACATACATCCTTTCTATTTCTGTAGTGTACACTCTTGGAAGGGTAGGAAGCTGGAATTGTTCTGTTGCTTAATATATGTTACAAGTTATTTTGCTTTACAAATTGGTGAATATTTGATCTGTCTTATTCTTCCTCCCCCCCCCCCTGCCCTGCCAAAGCAACTTGTGACTCTACAGCCATACAGGGTAACATATTTGAACTAATCTGTGACCTGTGTTACCCAGTTTGCAAGTTTACATGTGCATAAATAGTTACCTTATACTAAGTCAGCCTGTTGGTCCATCTAGCAGAGTATTGTCACTACAAACTGACAGTGGCTCTCCAGAGTTTCTGGCAGGAGTTTTTCCTGTCCCAGCTGGAGATGCTTGGATCAAACCTGGGACCTTCTGCATACAAAGCATGTGCTCTACTACTGAGCTGCAGCCCCTCCAGCGAATGCTGCCACTGCCCCCTTCATTTCACAACTTGCCATCAAACAGAGTTTGAAAGGGAGGCAGCATTTGGATGACATTTTAGACAACGGAGGGGGGAAGAGGCAATGGACAGTAAGTTATTGGCAGCATTTGGACGACATGATAATCAACACAACTGACTATTGCTCCCCTCCCCCATTGATTATTGTGTCGTCCGAATGCTGCCGGAGAGTCTATAGGGAGTTCTACTCACATACCCTTGAATATGAGTGGAACTGTCAGTGTAGTCAGGAAGCCTGATAAGGCAGGGTGGCACAACAGCTAGGAAACAACCAAACAAGCAGTGCTTAGGAGAAAGGGGATGGGCCATGGAAAAGCCCAGAGAGTCAGCATGAAACACGAAGAGACGAGATTTGGCACCCAGGCCTAAGGTTCCCGTGGGCAAATTATTCTTGCTCATTGCTAGACACCAAAAGGTGGCCTGAGTGAAAACATCTCAGATTCCTCCTAGATTCAGCTTTAGCAAGTCTCTAGTCAAAGAGAATTCACATTTTCCAAGATGGCGCTAAGAATGCCTTTCTACATGCCCTTACAATTTTGAGTTTCTGCAAAGGTAGTGTGCTGAAGATTCCCGGTGGCTATGGGAGATTACAGTAGAACATTGGGGTGGAAGTGTTTTCTTGGGTGCCCAGCACTCAGATTTAATCTCAAGGCCATAGGGAATCTCATGGTGCAATGTGCTCCATGATATACTACCATTGGGAAGTAGGATAGATTTTGCACCAGCTCTAGCTTCTGAACCAATATACATTCCCAGGGCAATCACACATTGATTTCTTATTGCAGGGAGATGGCATGGGCTATTAAATAACTTTCAACTTTCTGATTCCTTCAATATACACTTCAATTTGGAGGAATAATCTCTATCTAGCTCCCAACCTGATTTTGAGATTTGTTTAACTCCCCCCTCCCACTGACCGCCTTTCTATGATGTACTAACACTATCATTGTTACCCAAAATTATGTCCCAAAGTCTTTTGGTTTTCAACAAACTAGGTTTTTGTTGAGCTACATAAAAATAAAAGTGCAACAAAATAGCATACTTTAATGAACTCTAGCTTTAATGACTGCCTTCAGCAAAAAAAGCAATTTAAGTACAAAGAATAAATGGAACCTTAATACGTGTCACTAATCAAGAATGTACAAATGGATCCTGTTCTCTGATCACAGCAGGAACAAAACCATTTGTTGCCTCAGGAGTAGAGAGTACTCTATAGCCTAAATGATTTAACTCCAGTGCCATCCGCATTTTTGTTCTGTATCATAAGCATTTTCCCTCTGAACTCAGCAGGTTTAGTTCACTGAAGGGTTACTGACTGAAGCATTCTGTATTTGTTCTTCCACAGACTACACAAAGAACAAAATGTTGAGCCCTTTAATGTTCCAGTATTTTTGTTCACACGCATGTCATATTCCATATACCCTTTATGTATCTAGCAGATTTAAATTCCGCTTTTCCATTGGTATGTGAAGCAAATCAAAATGGCACAGGGTAATTCTGCAAAAATGATACCAAATGATAACAAGAAAGAGAAACATCTTAGTCTAACCAGCAAAGGGTGGTTCTCTATCTCCTGCTGGCAATACATGCCAACTGGCTGCAGGAGTGATGAATATCAGAAGGCTACACCATCATGCCTCTCCCTCCACCACTGGTAGTGAGTTTGGTCAAGTGGTTATTCATGAGGAAGGCAAGTGGAGGACAAACCTTTCCCTGCCTCACCCTCCATTGCCTTTGATGTGGCAATGGCAAATTTATTTATTTATTTATTTATTGCATTTTTATACTGCCCTATAGCCGAAGCTCTCTGGGCGGTTCACAACAATTAAAACCATGAAACCATTTTAAGAAATATTAAACAAACCACAATCTAAAACCACAAAATAACATGCAATATAAAAACACACAACCAGAATACAACCAAGCAGCAGAGATTAATACAGATTAAAATACAAATTTAAAACAGCAAGGGTTAAAATGGAGTTAATTTAGCTGTTAAAATGCTGGGAAAATGAAAATGGGCCACTTATATAATCGTCCTGACAGTATCACTTCCATGTGGGCGATGTGTGTGCAGGCAGACGTAGGGAAGCGTGAATGAGCCATGTCTGAGATCGCTAGGCTTCTCCAGAGATTGTCTTGCAGCTCACCTCATGCCTGATTCTGATTCATATTTGCGATAGCTGCTCACTATGTGCGAGTGGGAAAGGTGTGCAAATTGAGCAGGGATCGAACGGGAGATTTGTGCAAATTTCCCCAAATTTGTGCAACTTTTTCTAATTTGCACAACTTTCTTCCATAGGCTAAAGTGGGGCTGATTCACTCTACTGAGGAAATTTGTGCAAATTAGGACATTTACACAAATCAAGCTAGGAATCTGGAACGAGACAAACTCGAACACATGTTTGACAATTTGCAAATATTTTGGACTAACTGATGTTCTCCAAGATTTCAGACAGCCCATTCTGGAGATGCCAGGGGTTGAACCTGAGACCTTCTGCATGTGGACAGATTTCACCCTCACTCTTACCCTGCTACACAATGGGCCTGTTCAGGCTCTGTGGTTAGCAAATCTGTGGTTCTCTGGGGTTAGCACTAACCACAAGCCGTGCTGTCGCACACAACACTATAAGCCATGGTTAGAGCCACTAACCCTGCTGTAGACAGTCTGACTGTGATTAGTGAGTGAGCATGGTTTAGCAAAATGCAAGACACCTTAAACACTGCTGCTTAACCAAAAGCCTTAACCAGCAAGGTTTAAGGTATCTTCTGAACAGACAGTATGAGCTGGATGAAAAGCAGCTGCTCCAACATGATGCCTTTGTGTCTTCCTCTGGGCCTTAAATGCTGAAATGCCAGTCTGAGCACACAACGCAGATCTAAACTTACAAAGATAGAACAGTGAATTATTATTATTATTATTATTATTATTATTATTATTATTATTACTATCCTCCTCCTCTTCCTCCTCCTCCTTCTTCTAAACAACAACATAATGAATAACGGTTTGGGACCAAGTTACTTGAAGGACCTCCTTCACCCATATCAGCCTGCCTGCACGTTAAGATCAGAAAGAGGGACCCTTCTCATTTGCCCACCTGTAAGGGCAGTTAGGTGGGTGTCCATGAGAGAGCGGACCTTCTCTGTGGTGGCCCCAAACCTCTGGAACAAACTTCTGTCAGAGGTCTGGCATGCACCTTCCTTACAGGCTTTTAAGAAGGTCTTAAAAAATGATGAGTATTGTTATTGTTATTATTGCTACTGTTGCTGATTCTTCTGTTTTTATTGTTGGTTTTAGTGTTTTAATTGATGTTTTATTGTTTTTAATACTTTTAATATTTTATTACTTTTAATGTTTTATGTATTTTATTGTTGTAAGTCACCTTGTGAGGGCTTCTGCTCTGAAAGGTGGCCAATAAATTTTTAAAATAAATAAATAAATAAAAATTAAGAAATTGCTTGCACTCCCGTACTCAAAGAAAAGTTGAAATAGGCATATGTCAACTCACAAGAGGTTGCCTCTAACGATCAGTAAGGTTCAAAGGTTTCATAAGGTAACGCAGGATTCGTGGCACATATTTGCTGGTTCCAGGCATTTCATGCTCCCCAATTGGATTTGGGCCTGAAAGACCAAGGAAAAGTGTGGATGCATGGAGAGTTAATTGCAAGTAAGCATAACTTGTGACGTTGTACAACCTGTCTCCTTCCAGAAACAAACATTTCCGCTCATTTTGAGATGCTCCTGAAAGTGCTAAATCACTGTTGTAGAAATGGTGGGGGGCTGCTTGTGATACCGAATTGGTGGGTCACAGGAGAATCAGAACAGGAGTAAGTGCTCCATTGGGTACTAGCCTTAGACGAGTGAGTATTGTGTATGTGAATACACAGTGAGGCCAAAATGGGGTGGGGTGGGAACAAAGGATTGACCAGGAGTGTATTTCCTTACCCCTCTAAGAAATACTTGGTTGGAATGAGCCCCTGCATATTTTCCCAACCCAGCAACCTGGCAGGGGGCTGTGGATACAGGCTGTCCCAATTCTGCCAGGGGACACTGGCAGCAGCTAGCAGTGTACGGGCATAAGGGGTCAGCCATTCAGACCCCCTATCTGTGGGTGTTAACAACAAAAAAAGCAGTTGGGTCTGTGCAGCAGGCCATCACCACCTGAACATGCAGAGGATCCTTTCATCTCTTATGTGGCAACACCTTCACAACTGAAAGCATTGCACAATCCATGCACAATCCATGCACAATCTCCCCCATCCCGTGGTAGGATTCTGTAATCTGTGAGATAAACTGCCATTTTATAACCTGAAGGACTGTAGGACTGGGGAAAGGAAATGAATCGGCCTCAGATAATTCACTTCCTCTGAGGCCCACTTCGTAAAATTTGGAATTAGAAGAACAATACAGATTGAAATTTTTGGAAGCACGTTCCACTGAGGAGAGTTTTCTTGGACATCTTCTTCCCTCATTTGTTTTAGCTTTCCTTGATAATGACCAAACCTGCTTCCTGTCTTGACTTCTTGATAATATGTAAGATAATTGAGATTTGACATTTCTTCTAGGCTGAGTAGCAGCTCCTAGGGAGCACAGCTAAGTCATTGTTATAACAAACAATTGAAAGCTTTATTGAATTTATGCAGAGCTTAGTGTGTGTGCTTGTGCATGTATTTTAAGGAAATTTATTGGGGGAAAACATAATAAAATGACACTTCACACACAATTGTAATAAGTATCTCCTTTAAAAAACTAGAGATAACACAATGCTGAAGCACATTAAGCCCTTAAGAAGATTACCTGAAATATATAATTTACATTTCAAATCAGCACAGGTAAAATGGCCCTAATAAATGTGAGTTGCAGGGTAAATCTTTACTAACTTTGCAGAGATTTTTCAAGAAAATAAACTGTAAGATATATGTGATGGGTCCAAACTATTCTGGTGTGAACTGGAGTAGCCACATAGCATTGTTAAATAGTTGGCAATCATATTGATCAGCTAGTTGGTAGTGAGATGGGGAGGGGGAAATCAAATCCAGTGCTATCCTCCAACCTGCCTCACACTGCTATGGACAATTTTCTAACAGGGCTTTACACAGTCTGGCAAGAAGAAAAACTGCACATGCATTTATTTGTACAAATGATTCATCACCAAGTGTTCCTTTGCTGAATTGGAGAACAAATGTCCACCATACTTCCTTGTTTTCATTGGATAAGACAGGTTTGTAAATATACATGTGGCTAGTCACCTGAGGTGAGTAAGGATCAGTTCCAAAAGAACAGGTGGGGAAACATTATCCATTTCCTTTGGAGGGGGTGGTACTTTAGGTTACAAATGATTTAACATAGAATATGTGGACAGGAGGACTGGTAAAATGTCTTGTGGACTAGTAACATTTGTGGACTTAGGCCCTTTCTACCCTGGAGGGGTGTAGAGGGCTCAGGGTGGGGGATTCCGGAAGTAGCTACTTCCGGGATCAGGGCGCCCAATGCACATCAGGAAGTGCAACTGCCCGGGCTTCTCTCAGGCCGTCGCGCATTGCGGGCACCATTTTTTTTCCTCGATGGAGAGAGCGCAAGCACTCCTCCGAAAATGTAAGTTTTTTTTTAAAAAAATGCACGCATGGCCCCCCCATTCTCCTCCTTGCCCTCCTGGGGGTGGCAAAACTGGTTCCACCCCCTCGCCTGCTGGGCACGGAGCCGTGCAGTGCGGCTCCATGCCCAGTTTGCAGCTGTACTTACTCATGAGTAAGCACGGCTGCGCTCGGGATAGGCAGGGTGTTCCCAGAAAAATCCCGTGGCCTGTCCCCCCCACCCCCGAGACTCCCTGTGCATCATTTGGATTCACAGGGAGCAGCCTGGGTCCATCCCAGGTGTTTTGCCTGGTGTGGAAAGGGCCTTATTTGTGAAGCCTGGATGACATAAAATAGGTGGGTAAGGACAGCTTATTTCTTTGAATTCCTGTAGGGAATGATATCAATACTAAAGCAGAACCAAAATGGAGAGTGTTTATTTTTAAATGCACCCTTCACTGATCGTAGGATAGGCTTTTGATGTTTTGTTTGTTGTTGTTTTTCCCCCCATAAGGGGCATTGCAGGGGAAAGGTGATCTTCAGTTAATCGCTTATCCATTAAAGAATGGTTGCAGCACCACTTTGCCAAGCTAGATTTAGATGCAATTAAAGTATCTAGATTCTCCTCTAGCTTTCCATCTTTAAAGTCCACTCATGAGGAAGAAAAGTATTTGTCAGAAATTTATAGACCTGCGTTTTCAGACAGTGAAAACTAAATTCATAGAGGAGAGATATAAAAATATTCCTAGAGAACAGCGCCTGTGTATTTGTGGTAGCCAGGTAGTGGAGGATACCATACACTACGTGCTATATTGTAAACTATACAAAATTCCTAGAGATAAACATCTGACGAGATTTTTAGCGCCGAGGGCAAACCTCTCAGATATGGATAAAATAATATATTTACTCTCAAATACAGCCAAACCTATCATGCTAAATGTGGCCAGGTTTGCTGCGAAAGCAGCACGAATTAGGGAAGCCCTAGAAGACCTTGACGCTACCTAAGAAAGGGGGTCTATAACTGTGGTTTTTTAGCAATTATTTTGTACTCATATATATTTATATATATTTCTACTCCATTTTATTCTGTAATGTGTGTATTGTAGCATGCTGATTGTGAGATCGGGCTAAAACTTTTTTAGGTTGCCTTAACAATAAAGAGCAAAGGTGATCTTCAGCATACATAACTGCCTCCCACCTTGACATATTCAGGGCAGCTTGCATTCTACCATACATTGTGAGTTTCTTTGCAACCCTGTACAGCTGTAGCATTAGCAACCACTTTTCTTTAAACCAAGTGTGGCCAACCTGTAGATCAGAATATCTTAGGCTGACCAGATAAAATCCAGGTCAGGGCTCATGTAACTTTAACAGGTGTAGAGAAAAGGGAATTTCAGCCAGTGTCATTTGTATGCCATTAGTTCCTGGTGATATTCCCTCTTCATCACAACAGTTAAAGGTGCATGCACTATACTAGAGTGACCATATACAAAAGAAGGCAGGGCCCCTGCAACTTTAACATTTGTGATGAAGAGGGAATTTCACCAGGGACTAATTGCATACAAATGACACTGGCTGAAATTCCCTTTTCTCTACAACTGTTAAAGTTACATGAGCCCTGACCTGGATTTTATCTGGTCACCCTAGAATATCTGGAAGGCCACAATTTACACAATCCTTCACCATTGGTCACACTGGCTAGGGCTGGTCGGAGTTGCAGGGAGTGTCACAAGTTACCCAGACCTGCTTTAAAACAGCCTTTTTCATCTTATTAACTCCAACATCATCACACAGCCAATCAGATCTGAGTATGTGACAACATCACATTGAGAAAATGAAGCTAATTCAGAGCGAGGGCATTGCATCTTGCTCTGGCACTAAATTCAATCTGAATTAGTGTAGCATGCCCTCAGAGATGTTGCTACATAACCAAATTTGACAAAGTCACTAATACTAGAAAGGCAGTCAATTGTATATTTGTTTATGGTAAGCAATAAAGCTTCTTATTAGGAAATACTTCAGCAGTCAACTGAGATGGCAAACAGAAGTGAAAAGGGTAAGGTTTGGGGGACCATTTTTACATCAAAAAAATTCCCTGTAGAATGATTCAGCTCAGCCCTTACAAAAACACATACTAACACACAGAGACACTGTAATGTGTGTGTATATATATATATATATATATATGGCATAATTAGCAGTTCTTGGAGGGTAGTAATAAGAAGACTGTGTTTAGCTAACTCTTCATCTGTTTTAAATGAGATAATGTTGAAATTTTACCAGGCAAGATCACATGGAGAGGATCAATTTCCCTAGTGGTCTAAATAAATTCATTCCTAATCTAGCCATAATTGACATTCAATGGGTAGAATTTTGCACTAATGCTTACTTAAAGAGGCCATTTTTAATGAAGGCAAAAGGTCATTTTTAGTAATCTTTGAATTAAAAGACTAAATGAAACAATGAATGGATGATTCAAGTTTTTCATGCTCCACCAGATAGCCATGTTATGCTTTGAAAGGTTACTTTGGAATGGCAAGAAGCCAAAGTCATTCTCAAATCACTGGCTGACTTGGAGGGTGGGGGCAGAGGAGGAGGGAGGGATCATAATTAACAGGCTACAGCAGAGTGTATTTTTTTTTGTCCCATTTCACTACCTACCACTCTGCTAGAAAGCTTTTCTTGTCAAAACAATCCAGTATTTATAGATCTACTAACAAAATGCCAGTCATTATGAAGGATGGTATGCAGAGAAAGGGTCCTTTGGGTGGTAAGAGACCGTGTACTCTGATTACAGAAACACATTCAAATCACCCTGCAGGCCATTTAGGGCCAAGCCACCTGGTTTCAGAACACACCCAACACTTATTATTATTATTATTATTATTATTATGTCATTGAGTCCTACATGGAAGCCATTTGCTCACATGAGAAAAACTCATTATGGATGCAGGACAAATCTGCAATGGAATCAAATGTGTTCAGATTTTTATGATTCTGACCCAGGGATTCTGAAATGAATTTCTTTTCCTCAGTCAGGTGGATTCCACAGGCATTTTTTTTGTTTAAATAGATTTCTCTCATAGGTTAAAGTGTGAACATGGCATTGGGGGGAGGGGGTGTTGCTCATTTTGAGGGATTTAAATTTGCACAAAGGTGAATTTGCATAGATTCAAAAACCAAATAAATAATAAATCCTATTTCATCAATGAGTGGATGAAGGGACAAACGACACCTGACAACCCCCAAAATGCAGGCCAAATGGATTTTACACAATCGATATAGCCCCAGCAATTGAGAGTCTGTATTTGCATAATGCCATCCTGGATTCTGTTGGTTACAATGGAATGGAATGTTGAGAACTGGTCTATCTATCTATCTATCTATCTATCTAGAGAAGGGGAGGAAGGAGAAGGCCATGTTCTAAATATACTTGACCTTTTTCTGTTTTATCATATTCTCTGCAATAGTCATGACCTATGGCATTATATACTGTTGACTGAAATAGGCCGGAATGTGTAGGACTTTTTCCCATCATCCTGAGATTTTTTCTGTCCGTTTGAGTATCTACTTTGGATGCTCACCCACTTTTGTACCCCCGATAACCAAGGAGGACAGATAGCTGGGGCTATTCAGTGTTAATGCTGGAATGCTGCTGCACCGTAGCATCTCCACGGTCAATTCCAGTGTCCACTACAAGGGATGGTGCTCAGCCATGAGATGTCTCCATCCCTCCAACTGCTGCAACCAGGATCTACGCACAATTTCTTTCAGGCCCAACACTGCCAGTTTTACCCGCACATACCATGATCCCCTTCCATGGTTACTCTTTCATGAGTCATGAAAGAAAAAATAAAGTTTCGATTTGAATTCTGAAATTATATTTTCTACATTTCTGAAGTTGCATCATGAGATGCATGTAGCTTTCCTATCCTACCAGCACCTCCCCCTTTTGTCATTTTTGTTTTAACTTTTCACCCAGCCTGAAGAGGAGTTCTACAAAGCTTGCGAACTATTGTTTGACGTTTTTCATGGTCCTAATAAAAACATGTTGTTGTTGTGTTCTGTTTTTCATTCTAGTCAACTGAGGGGCCACAAATGTTTCATAAATAGTTACTCCAGGACTAAAGAGCAGAAGGGAAGCAAACTCTGGCTTCTGCCATCAGCCACAGGACCAACCAACGGCCACTGAGAGGCTGCATCCCCAGCTTCCCAGGAATGACACCAAGCCAAGGGGCCACGGGACCAACCTGGCCCCTCGGCCAGAGAAGGGGCACTTGCAGGGAGAGTGCTTCCCCAACCCTGCCAGAGAGTGCTGGCTCCAATGGCCAGTTGCCCTGGGAGTGCAGAAGGAAGGGGAAAGAACATGTTGGTCCCATTCATTGGCCAAAGGAAGAAGAGCCTCGTTCAAGCAAGCCTCTAGCCTTGAAAAACTGATCTCCCCTCACTTTCTTTTCCCTCTGCTCCCCCTCTTTCTGTCTTGTTTTTTGGTAATAAGCCTGATGGCAGGGCTTCTCTCTCCCCCTTTCTGTTGATGTGAGCCCCTTTGAGAGACAATAATTGCCTGAAAAATAGGATAAAAATGCAGCAAATAAATAAATAAATAGCCCAATTCATTTTAAAGCTGACTTTTCCTGGCTTTTTAATTCCAAAATCATTTGTTATCTCCTCTTACAGCCAGACATCACAACATGGTGTGTGTGTGTGTGTGTGCATGTGTTTATTTCTGAGAAAACTAGACATTTACTCAGATATATTTGAAGCCTGTAAACCCCACCAGCAGTACTGCCTTCCACTATCCCTAGGACTAATGTCCCTAATTGCTATGGTATTTTGTTCCTTGCGCTATCTGTTCCTCTTTCCTGCCTATGCACAAGGAACTCTGGAACTGCTAGTTCTTGAGACAACATGTCCCACAGGGAAGCACAAATCACTCTGTTTTTCAGTTGGCAAGTGCTACTTTAACTGCACAAGTGGACTCTGTCTGCTCAAGAGAAGCGCCTGGGCCAGCAATTCACTGTTCAGAATGCTGCTTGTTCTGCTGTAACACTGCTGGTGATTGCCTCCAGGAAATCTCAAAAGATTTGGACAAGAGGTACAGGGAAAAAAGTTTCCACAAATATTCTCAAGTATTCTCAAGTCTAGCCTCATTTTTTCTGCTCACGGTAATGGGGTTGCAGCTTCCCCCTAACTTGCCAGCTCTCTGGGCTGCAGTAAAGTGTATCCTACCCTCCCCTGGCTACAAGGGCCCAGAGCAATCCTTTCATTTTAAAGTTGGTAGTACGAAGCAATATAGTTTGACCTATTATCACCTCTGTGAGTGCCATTGGGCTCATGACCTGTTCAAAACTGTGTGTATTATCCATGATTCAATGGGGCAGGGGGTATGTAAAACCAAAACAACAAAAACTCTTCCACATGTTGTAATCATCTTTACTTAAACATGGCATATGCCTTCATCTAGTCCTGAAGTTATTCTTGTAATAGCATCTTCCAGATTATATTATGAGGATAGCCAGCATCAAAGAGCTTAAATGTTGTGCTTTTAATGCAGTCTCAAGAAATATAGTCTTTTTAATTAGATAATAAAAAGTTAACTATGTAGTATCTCTTTTATGGCTTAATGTGGGGTTTTCATTGTAGGATCATTACCCAACAATATCTAAGTTTAGTTTTACTATTAACATTTGGAAATAGTCCAGAACAATTATATTCCTTGATAGAATGTATACCAAGGTAGACAGGAGCTAATTTGTACAAATTATGTTTCTCGTATTCATTTGTGAAGCTAGTGTCATCACAAAGCCAATTTGAATGAGGACAATGTTTCTTGCCCTCATTCTAAGGACTTTTGGTAGAACAATGGCAGCCACCAGCTACTGGGATTCTCAGCAGCAGCACTGCCAGGTTAATGAAACACACAATGGTGTTGAAAAAAGATTAACAAAGGAAATGGGTTCATGAATCCTTTCTGTCATTCCAACCTCTCTGTTTTAGCCGAAAACTTTCCACTGTGAATTTCTCATTCAGGCCTATTTGAAAACTAGGGCTGTGAACCGCCCCCTCCGATCCGGACAATCCAGATCGGGCCCAATCTGATCCAGACCGAATCGGACCTCCCCCGATCTGGTCCACAACTGGATCTGGATCCGGATTTGGATCCAGATCTGGACTGAGATCCGGAGACCCTCCTTTTCCCCATAGGCTTGCAAGTCTATGGGGAAAAGGACTCACCACTCTCCCCCACTCTCCCTACTTACCTGCTGTGTCGTCATCATCGCCCGCCACCCACCACCCACCGCCCACCTCTGCTTCTACTCTACTGAGAACCAGGCCTTGAGGCCTGGTTCTCAGTAGAGCAGAAGCAGCAGCGGTCAGTGGACGGCAGCAGTGGATGGCGGTGGCGGTGGCAGCAGGTAAGTAGGGAGAGTGGTGGGAGAGAGGTGAGTCCGATGGACTCACTGCCAACCTGGCATCCCTGGGTGCCGGCTGTGCAGCCAGTACCCAGGGATCTGGAAGGCCAATGGGCCCCGGTTCTCCAGATCAATCCGGAATGATCTGGAACAATTCAATCTGGTACAGAACAATCCAGACCTCCTCGATCTGGTTCGGATCCTGATTCTGGATCACCCTGATCCGGTCCAGATTCAGGATCCAGATCTGTTCACAGCCCTAGTGAAAACCTCTTAAGAAATTTCTCTAGCCTTATCAATATTCTTTTAGCTTCTTTTGAATTTCCTCAGATGTCTTATCTGAGGAGGAACCACCTGATTCACATCAAATTTTTCATGATGCAAAAGCTGGCAATACCTAGGGAACTGTGGACAGCATCTTCCTTGAATGAAATTCACTGCTATTAATGGAAAGTCTTTCAGCTTCCCCCTGCCCTGGCTTCTACTAAAAAATCCTCAGGCATTTCACTAGATTTAATTTAATTTTGCTTTAGGCAGAATTCCAATAGGAATCACCTAGGACAGTGATAAACTCATCTATAGTTCCGACAGGGAGGATATCTGACATCTATATAAAGATTATCCAAGACAAAGGGCAGCCATCACATGGAGGCAAATTATAATAGTGAAACATGTTCAAAAATTATAATTTGTCACATCTAATATGACATCCTTAACATGGACCTTATTGGGATAAAGCAACATGAAACATGCATGTCTGAAAATATCCACACAGCAGCCAGTCTTGTCCCAAAGGAAAACGGTATCTTTGAAATTATTCAAAGATTCCACCAAATAAAATAAGACAAAACGTCTGAGCTTCAAGAAAAAAGAAATCTAGCAATGGAGAAATCTGTCAAGTTCAATTCTGCTCAGTTTCTCATTTGTTCCTATATTATGTTCATTCTGTCAATTACGGCATCAGATTACATTTTTTTTCTAAAGTCTGTATGAAAATTCTTACCTATTTCCGTGTGTGTATTTCTCAAAATATAGGCATTTTGTATGCATTTTTTCCAAATTATATGCATTTTGACAGCCTATTTCTGCTAAGCTAAGGAGTTCTTGTGTGCACATCTCTGCAATATACACATTTTTGCACACATTTTGTGAACTTTGATCACAAATTTCAGGAGAGCAGGATATCAATGTTTCACTCTCTGCAGTTAGTTTACTAGTTTGGTTGGTCATATTTGTTATGTTCACATAAAAATGTGTGAACTTAATGGATTTCTTCCCATTCCCAGAGGAATAATCTTTCTAGATTGATCATTATAATGAAAAATCACCCACATATTCACCTCAAGGAGACACTTGGGAAATATCAGCACTTGAGAAATTCTCAGCTCTACCAAGATTTCTCTTCATTCTCCATGGAAACATGCACTTCATCTTCTTACATATGATGTCAAAAGTTCAGAGTCAGGGAAAAGTTAGATATCCAGATGTTTTGGACTTCAATTCCCAGAATCCATTGCCAGTATGCCCAATGGATAAGAATGTTGGAAGTCCAAAACTTCTGGAGATCTACTTTTTGCTCACTCTGCCCTAGACCACACACACACACCCCTCCTTTTCTCCCCTTCAATCAACAGAACAGCTCAGTCAGTCTTGGTAGTCATACCAAAAGCTTCCATAGAGGTTCTATTATCTGGTACCTCTCAAGTTGAGAAATGGACTCTCTAATTTCAGGAGGAAAAGAAGCACATTTTACCATCTTTCACAATTGTCTGACTTCTCCAGCTCAGTTTCATGTGGCCTATCAGAAGCAGGAAGATACAAGTTAAATCAGACAGCAATGAGTAAAGCTCTCCAAATGTTTCAGACACTGCTACTTTCTTCTCATTGTGGTGCATGGAATATGTATTAGGAGGATTACTGTTTCTTTAAGAGCTGCTTCCATGATTATTCTAGGATCTTATGTAGTCCTCTGTATACTAAGAAGGGTCTGAGCTGAGGTCTGCAATCCTGCTGTATGATACTTGTGCATTTGTTTCCTCCACACCTACTTGTTCTAAGGTTTGTTTGTTTTAATATCCCTCCATCCAAATAAGGTTCTGCTGGAGCTCATGAATCTTGAAACAATACCCTTCTGCATTAGTGCAGTCAAATTCCTTGTTCTGAGGATCTCCTGTCAGTCTGTGTCGGCTTCTAAATGCCATATAATGGGACTCTAAGCTGCAAAATATGTACAAACAGGCAAGGAAAATGCACAGGCATATTGTAGTGGTGTGTGCTATGTTTGCATGTCCAAACTTTTCTTGAAAACAGCCCTCAGTCCATCTAATCTGACATCCTAATTCTCTCACAGTGGACAGTCCAATGTCTCTGGGAAACCCACAATCAGGGTGTGAAGGAAATAGCTTTCTTACTCTGTTGCTTCCCAACAAATGGGATTTCAATGCATAATTTTCTTTGAACATGGAGATTTGATATAGCCATCATGGCTAGCAGCCATTGATAAGTTATGGTGAAGTCTACTGGGGAATTTATTATGGGGAATTTCTACACAGCTTCATTCTCTACGATTCTGAAATCTTTTTACCTCCCCTTTTTCTACCAATGTATTTTGTTATGGGGAATGAGTACCTGCCCACACATGGGGTTCTCTTCTAGTTGAGGCCTTCTAAGATTTATTCCACAGAGGTAGCAAAATGAGAAGGCATTTATCCTGAAATGTGTAATATTTGTTCAAACTTCATTATGTTTGGCACACACACACACTTCTAATATGGAAGATCGCCTACTCATCACAAAATGTTTCAGCATATATATATATATGAGCAGTTTTGCTAACTTTGTAATTATAGTCCTACTGTGTATGTGTGCTGTTAAGCAAAGCAAATGATCTGACTCTTTATTCAATTAGAAGATTATTAACTCTTCCCTTAAGACCAAGAATAATACGTTGAAAAGGAACATCTGGGGAGTTATTCTTATGAATTTTATGTGGCTTTAATTTTAATTTTAAAATCTATGCAATTTGTTCTCACTGCTCTTCTAGGAGATACTGAGACAGACTTATGAACTTACAATATTTACTTTAAGTGTTCCCCCTGAAAGAAGTGTGTGTGTGTGTGTGTGTGTGTGTGTTTGTAAGGAGTAGGAGGAGGTGTTTTTGTGTTTGTTTAATGCATGAAAGTTAGATTATATTGTTGTTCTTTTTTATTACATAATAGAGTAAGGTAAGTGTCCAAAGGCTAGAGCAGTCTGCCACTCCAAGCCATCTTACTGTTACCTCTTTCTGACACCCCAGGCTGCCCTACACATCCTGTAGCTATTGTGACATGTTGCCCAAAATTGAGCTTCTGATCTTGATTTTATCAGAGTAGTGGCTGTTCCACATGCCCAAATTACCAGATCAGGGCCAGGCATCAGACATATATTGTGCATATTGATGGGAAGATGGGAAACTCCAGACTTGTTACTAAATTGTAACTTAAGTGAAAGTGCAATATGATTTTAGACAAGAGTCGGCTTCACATTTCCTTTCTTAATAGCAAGTTGTTGTTACGGTTTTGTAATTTCTCGAGAGCCCAAAACTTTAAATCTGTAAGGAAACAGAATGGATGCTAAAGTTAAAAACTCTAAATCCAAGTGGCTTAAACTTAGATCTGAAATTTCTGCCACTACTATGACTTAGTAATTACCATCAGTGACTCCCACATAACTAGGGTGACCAGCGGCCGCGCGGAAGAGGCAGGGGAGGGCCGGATCCGGAAGTGACGAAATTGGCCCTCCCCCACCTCTACCGCGCAGGCGTCCGGGCTCCTCGGGGTTCGTCGCCATCGCGACTTGCCCCGACGAGGCCAGAGGCCGCGCGGAAGAGGCGGGGGAGGGCCGATTACGCCAATTCCGGATCCGGCCCTCTCCCGTCCCTTCCGCACGGCCTCTGGCCTCACGAGCCCGGCAGTGGCGGTGGAGGACCCAGCGGCGGCGGACCCGCCCACCCCAGCAGGTAAGTGCCCCACGCCCCGCGCCTCACACTCCTTACCCGCAGGGTCGTCCGCTTCCCTCCGGTGCTTGAATCTACTGAGAAACAGGCTTCGCGGCCTGTCTCACTACTGAGGGACAGGCCGCGAAGCCTGTTTCTCAGTAGATTCGAGCACTGGAGGGAAGCGGACACCCCTGCGGATAAGGAGCGCGAGGCGCGAGGGAGGGCACTTACCTTCTGGGGCGGCCGCTTCCCGGGCTCCTCCGCCGCCACTGCCACCGGGTCTACCGCCGCTCCTCGCTTGCTGCCACCGCCGCGTGACCCCACCACCACCCCGGTTTGCCCCCACCGCCCCCGGTTGGGCCGGTTGGCCCCAGGTTTCCCAGTTAGGACCGGGAAACCCCGAGCCATCTGGACACCCTACACATAACAAAAATAACGATAGCAATAATGAGGTAATCGGAGACCTTGCACTTATCCTCTCCACGTGGAAACACCTGCCAAAGCTCAAACACCTGCCAAAAAAATGATGTAACAAAGAGAAAAGAAATATGAGCATAAAAAGAGGACACTGGAGTGATTATATTTCCTCAGTCGCCGGTGAACACCACAAGAGACTCATTTTGTTAAGAGTTTTCTGCAGACTTCTCTTAACAAGTAAAAATTCTATGTATTAAACTTTTGATAATAGTGTTTTTATATTCTGAGATGTTTTATATGTATTTAAAAATTATGATGTATAATATTAGGGGTGTGCATCGGATCGGATCCGATCCACGATCCGAATCCGATCCGACCCAAAATCGGGAAAATCCGATCCGATCCGATCCGATCCGGACAACCTCCGATCCGATCCGATCCGATCCGATGAGGTCCGATCCGGATCGGACGCCATTTTGAATGCTTTTTCCCATAGCCAAGTATTGTTTTACAAAAACGCCTATAACTTTTTCATTTTTAAAGATAGAAGGATGAAACTTGGGCACATTGTAGACTGGTTAGGGGTAGTTATCTGTGAGAAATTTCAGAAAGATTGGTGCATGCATTTTGTGGCAATTAATTTTTTAATAAATACCCAGGAATGCCTATAACTTTGTCATTTTTAAAGTTACACACATGAAACTTTGCCACATTGTAGGGGGTACCTTGGGACCTATGTGTGTGAAATTTCAGAAACGGAGGTGCTTGTCTTGTGTGGCAATTAATTTTTAGAAAAATGGGTAGTAGTGGGGTAAATACAGTTACGCCTCCCATTTTTTTATTTTTGAAGATACAAACAGGAAACTTGGGCACATTACAGGTACCACTTGCCTTGATATGTGTGTGAAATTTCAGAAACATTGGAGCTTTCCTTGTGTGGCAATTAATTTTTGAAACAATGAGGAAAGAAACACCTATAACTTTGTCATTTTTAAAGTTACACACATGAAACTTTGCCACATTGTAGGTGGTACCTTGGGACCCATGTGTGTGAAATTTCGGAAACGTAGGTGCTTGCCTTGTGTGGCAATTAATTTTTTAATAAATACCCAGGAATGCCTATAACTTTGTCATTTTTAAAGTTACACACATGAAACTTTGCCACATTGTAGGCGGTACCTTGGGACCTATGTGTGTGAAATTTCGGAAACGTAGGTGCTTGCCTTGTGTGGCAATTAATTTTAGAAAAATGGGTAGTGGTGGGGTAAATACAGTTACGCCTCCCACTTTTTTATTTTTGAAGATACAAACAGGAAACATGGGCACATTACAGGTACCACTTGGCTTGATATGTGTGTAAAATTTCAGACAGCTGGGTCCAGGCATGTGGTGGCAAGGTATTTTTGAAACAATGAGGAAAGAAACGCCTATAACTTTTTTATTTTAAAAGTTAGAAGTCTGAACATTGCTCACTTTGTAGATGGGTTAGGGGTAGATATGTGTCAGAAATTTCAGAATGATAGGTCCAGGCATTTGATGGCTATGGAATTTTTAAATTACATGTTTCAAAAAAATTTCTACAGAGGCCAGGTCTTCCCCTCCCGCTTCCCGCGAAGAAAAGGAAACACTCTCTCGTCTCGATCCCTTTGAAGTTGCTAGTAGTATCCATTACAGGGCTCGTGTTTCCTTTCCTCCTTTCACTTTTCAAGCAGAACGGCTGAGCCTAGCTGAGTTTTGCAGCCATGCGTGCAAGGAAGGATCACTCTGGTCTCGATCCCTTTGATCCTTGGTAGTATCCATTACAGGGCTCGTGTCTGCTTTCACTTTGTACTCAAGCAGACACGAGCCCTGTAATGGATACTACCAAGGATCAAAGGGATCGAGACGAGAGAGTGTTTCCTTTTCTTCGCGGGAAGCGGGAGGGGAAGACCTGGCCTCTGTAGAAATTTTTTTGAAACATGTAATTTAAAAATTCCATAGCCATCAAATGCCTGGACCTATCATTCTGAAATTTCTGACACATATCTACCCCTAACCCATCTACAAAGTGAGCAATGTTCAGACTTCTAACTTTTAAAATAAAAAAGTTATAGGCGTTTCTTTCCTCATTGTTTCAAAAATACCTTGCCACCACATGCCTGGACCCAGCTGTCTGAAATTTTACACACATATCAAGCCAAGTGGTACCTGTAATGTGCCCATGTTTCCTGTTTGTATCTTCAAAAATAAAAAAGTGGGAGGCGTAACTGTATTTACCCCACCACTACCCATTTTTCTAAAATTAATTGCCACACAAGGCAAGCACCTACGTTTCCGAAATTTCACACACATAGGTCCCAAGGTACCGCCTACAATGTGGCAAAGTTTCATGTGTGTAACTTTAAAAATGACAAAGTTATAGGCATTCCTGGGTATTTATTAAAAAATTAATTGCCACACAAGGCAAGCACCTACGTTTCCGAAATTTCACACACATGGGTCCCAAGGTACCACCTACAATGTGGCAAAGTTTCATGTGTGTAACTTTAAAAATGACAAAGTTATAGGTGTTTCTTTCCTCATTGTTTCAAAAATTAATTGCCACACAAGGAAAGCTCCAATGTTTCTGAAATTTCACACACATATCAAGGCAAGTGGTACCTGTAATGTGCCCAAGTTTCCTGTTTGTATCTTCAAAAATAAAAAAATGGGAGGCGTAACTGTATTTACCCCACTACTACCCATTTTTCTAAAAATTAATTGCCACACAAGACAAGCACCTACGTTTCTGAAATTTCACACACATAGGTCCCAAGGTACCCCCTACAATGTGGCAAAGTTTCATGTGTGTAACTTTAAAAATGACAAAGTTATAGGCATTCCTGGGTATTTATTAAAAAATTAATTGCCACAAAATGCATGCACCAATCTTTCTGAAATTTCTCACAGATAACTACCCCTAACCAGTCTACAATGTGCCCAAGTTTCATCCTTCTATCTTTAAAAATGAAAAAGTTATAGGCGTTTTTGTAAAACAATACTTGGCTATGGGAAAAAGCATTCAAAATGGCGTCCGATCCGGATCGGACATCTGGTCCGATCCGATCCGACCAGCCTCCGATCCGATCCGATCCGATCCGACCCCCCAGGTCCGATTCCGATCCGCTATCCGATCCGATCCGGGGGGTCAGTGCACATCCCTATATAATATGGGTAGGCCCAAGGGCCTTTAAAATGTACTATTTAAACAATTTTTAAAAACTTACATATGGGCATGGGCCTTTTAAGGCAATATTCCCAATTAACTCCTGTACAGTTGTATTGCTATGTGTTATCCCTACACAGTTATATTAATATAATAGAATGTATATTTGATGTTGCAGCCCCATGAAGAAGGCCTTTTAAAAATACCACATAGGCCGAAACACGTTGGGTGTGAAATAATAAAGTATCTCAGCATTCTGAGAACTGCTTCTCTCTTCTTTTTTTTACCTAAGTGGATGCTCTCCTCCTTTTGGTTTTTCCTGCCTTGGCAAGCCTGCAGTCAGCCTTTTGATGACAGCCTTTTTTAGCCTTGAAAGGGCTAAAAATCATCTGTGCTGAATAATTTGGCCAAGCACTAAAATAAAGTCAGGAATGTACTGGGGGGGGGGGGAGCAGCTGCCATCCAAATGCCTAAAGGGTACCACCACCATTATCTGTAGCCGTACTGCCCAAAGAACACTATTCTTCCTCTCTCCCCAATCTCCAGGGCTACTCACACAAGCTCACAGCCTTGTATTCTGCATAAATTCAGAACGAGACCGTGGATCTATAATCACAATCTCTGAGATTAAAATCGCCAGACGAGATTAAACTCACAAAACTGCATGCAACAACATGGGGGGGGGAATCCCATTCTTGTTTCATCCCCCCAATTGTGAATACAACAAGATGGTTAATAAGAGCAAGCTTAATGAAGACTCGGGGAAAGAAGAGACAATGTGGTGACTTTGTTCATGTTAAAGTATGGTCCAGGTTCCTCAATGGGCCCCATATTATTCTGAGGGCCTTGGCATTTTCCCTAGTTTAGCTTGCCACACTCTGAACCCAGCCATGCTTTCAGAATATTTCTACCTCAGGTGAAGCACTGGACATATTTCAAGCCAGGTAAAATAAGACAAATGATTTTTTTCAGGAGCATTCCATACATCACAAGGAAACTCTGAGACTACAACACTATGAAAATGGTGGACTTGATTTATATCTCTGCCTGAGCACATTGATTGTCAACTATGGGACCACATGGCGATAGGCACCCTCATCCACATCAACAGAGATATACATGAAATTCAGTGAGCCCCAAATTCATACTATAGTGCAGATCTCAGTCTGTATCTGGATGCGCATGCGCACGGATTACAAGCGCAATGTTTTCTTGCTAGGGGTGATTATGTTTGGTAGTCTCATATAACAAGGTAAGAATGATTGTCAATTGCCTTTCAATTAACAAAAGTCCACTGATGATCTGAAATTCATGTGTGTGTAGGTGTTACGGATAGGTGGGTGGATTTAGCCCACCAAATGTAACTAATTTATTTTAGCTACAAAACAGTGACAAATAGAATGTACAAACAAAGCAGGCAAGGAGTATGAACCATATAGCTTTAACACATGGAAATGTAAAGTGTCTAAAAAGTGTTCGGTTTGCATGCAGCTAACCGCAGTTTGGTTTGTGGACACGATCTGAATTACTGCAAGCATTAGAACACCTTGCTTAGTCTTATTGAATCTGCTTTCCTTACAAGTGGAACATTTAGACACAGGGAAATAAATGTGGCCAATGGAAGGGACCCTTATATATATATCGATTGAATGTTCACAGGCTAGCAATGGATCAATTATGCAGTTATGCCTGGACTACTTCACCCCCATGCGCTCATTTGTGTTCATAGCCTTCCACTGTGCCATGGAGAAACTTCATTCAAAACTGCATTCTGTTTTATTGAAAATGGAAATCCTCTGTTTTATTTGATGATGCTGACAGCTAGTAGCAAAGGTCACAAGGTGGTAGAGAAAAGAGCCACTGCAGGATCATTAATCATCACCCTGCAGGAAGTCTTGGCTTCATTAGACTAACATACTGCATGCAAGTGGCAGGAAGGAAATGGATAAATACGCTGTTGGGAAAAAAATGGTCTGCAAAAATTCTTTTTTCATGGGA
Organism: Anniella stebbinsi; assembly: GCA_029215795.1. Lineage (NCBI taxonomy): Eukaryota > Metazoa > Chordata > Lepidosauria > Squamata > Anniellidae > Anniella > Anniella stebbinsi. The sequence continues at coordinate 146,790,123 of JARDYH010000004.1, forward strand.
ACAGCAGGAATATGAAACCAAAAGCTATACCATTCTCCCCATCCCGTTTGGTATGTCCTTTGGCCTCCATATAGCAAAGGTTTTGCCCTGACTTTGCAAAGTGTCCATCTAGCCCTTGATATTTTCTGAAAACTTTTGGGAAGCTCCAATGCCTAGGCCATTGCTTGACTTTCCTTCTGGATTGTCAGCTGTTATTCTGATTAAAGTAGCTAGACAGTTATACTGTCAGTAAATTGGTTAAGATGTTGCCTCTCAGCACGGTTACCCTAGATGTACCATTGGCAGCCTACAATTTACATCTCTCAGGATTAAGATACCAACCAAGTGCAGCAGGGGTAATAATGAAACTCTCTTAAAATCTTGCAAGCTGCTGCTTTGGGATGTAGTCTTTGGTGGAACATTTGATTGGTGTCAGTTTGATACTAATCATTTGCATTGCCAGTAAAAACAAACGCATCTAAGGGTCAAGATGCTCACTTTCCTATTGGCAGGGCTGCGTATATATTTGCACTTTAAAAAGCAGTCAGAATTCTGAGGCATGTTGTTAATTTGATTCTGGAACGAGGAAAACTGAATCCTGTGCCTTGCATAAAATAAGCACTTTTCCATTATTTGACTTTATTTTACATAAATTACTCTGCTTTTTTGTTTTTTTCCAGTTCTATACGCTCCACATTTACATTTACTCTGCTTCTACTCATCATGGGAAAGAAAGGGAAGGAAAGTGAGTGAAGGAAGATGTTTCTAATATACAGGCCACTGAAAGTCCACACTACCAGAAATTTTGTTTAGTAGCTTCTTTGGCTTCTGAGATTTTAAAAAAAAACACTGCACCCATATTTTCAACAACAGGGGACTAGAAACATAATAATGATGATGAAGATGATAAAATTTTCTCATATTTAAAGTCAGGAAAATAAATATATGTCTAAATGATGTTCTGTGCGTTATATTCAAGGAGAACCATGTAACTAGCAGAGCCTATAGACATAACTCTATTTGGAGAATGTTTACTGCACCTACCTATGATTGCCATATTCACCAAAATCATATCCTAAAACCTGCTCAAAGAAGCATTATCTGAGCATATTTTCCTTATATATCCGAGACCCACCTGTGCCAAATTGATTGAATCTTTAAAGGATCCGTAAGTCTTGGAATATTATTATAGGCTGACCATCTGAAAAGGAGGACAGGGCTCATGTAACTTTAACAGTTGTAGAGAAAAGGGAATTTCAGCCAGTGTCATTTGTATGCAATTAGTTCCTGGTGAAATTCCCTCTTCATCACAACAGTTAAAGTTGCAGGCACTATACTAAAGAGACCATATACAAAAGAAGGCAGGGCCCCTGCAACTTTAACTGTTGTGATGAAGAGGGAATTTCACCAGGAACTAATTGCATACAAATAACACTGGCTGAAATTCCCTTTTCTCTACAATTGTTAAAGTTACATGAGCCCTGTCCTCCTTTTCATATGGTCAGCCTATATTATTATGAACCGTGACCGAAAATAGCATGAAACCTTTGGATGCTTACAGTGCAATCCTATACATGTCTAACTCAAAATATGCCCCATTGAGCATACTTACTCCTAGGCAAGGATGCATAGGATTGCAAAGGTTTATTTAAAACAAACAAACACAAAAACACAGACCAAACTTTGAAAGTCAGAAGACGAAGAACTTTCCTGCCGATTTTCCAGTTCTAAACTAAGTTAAGGTGATTTTTCTTGGCTTTTCTCAGAGTTATCAAATATTTATTGAATTTCCTTTACATAATAGATCCCCCCTTTTTTCTGGAAGCAGGATTGAAGCACTATGTACACTATATATTTTATCCTGCTGTTTGGGAGTAAGACCAAATCCTCCATGTGCTCTAAATTGCTTGTTACTGCGCTATTCCTTTGCGGAGTTGGGATTTAAACAAGGGCCACTTTATTTATTCAACAGATAAGCAAAAGGGGGAGGTAAACCTAAGCACGCATTTTGCCATGGCCAGCCAGGCCATTGAAGGGATCGGGAGAGGCATTCACAGCCTGGGAGGTGGCGCCTGCATTTTCGCCGCCCCCTGAGCTTCCTCGATCTGAGGTGGGAGGCCTTCCGGTGTCGTCTCCCCTTGTGCCGCAGGGCTCTGAGTAGACGAGAAAGGGTTGGCCTCAAAGGTAAGCCCTATCCCCCCAACTGATGCCGCAGGGCTTTCAGTGGTTTGCCTTAGGCGTAACCAATCACCCAAACAGTGCCTGTGAATGCTCACCATTAACAAAGCATAAAAATGCCCACTCCTACCATCACAGGGGGAGGCAGGCCTCAGCTTAGTCTCCCCCTCCCCCTCCCCCTTGAAGGAGTACTTTGCGGAGGCCTTCCTGTAGATCAGCTAAAAACAAATCATTGCCAGGCGATGACAGGTGTACCCCGTCACGCCTATACAGCTCCCTCCGAGAGCAGCAGATATTAGGGTGTCGAATGCTAACGTCGCCATATGGCGCCAGGGCTTTAAAGATCTCAGTGTTGACTCATTTATGAGCCTTCTCAATAGCGAGGGGATCGCAGCTGACCCTCCAGTGCAGCCGGAGCAAAATGCAGGACCAAATGATCTTAATGCAGGGCCAACGCTGGTGTATTTGCTGGAAATCTGCCATAGCTTGCAGAATAAGGGCCTTGCCCTTCATCAAGCCTAGATCATTTCCCCCTAAATGAATAAGCAGGATCTGCGGGGGGAGCCAAGAGGAATGATGATGCAGCAAGATGGGTATGAGATTCGCCCACCGCATACCACGTTTCCCGAGCCAACGAATGGTAGCGTGTTGACTCAAGCCGAGCTGCGATCCAAAGCTGGAACTGGACGCCCGCTTGAAGGCCCAAAAAAACATGCTGTGGCCGCATATGGAAACCCGCACGGGTGCTGTAGCCACTGGCAGATCTAGAACAAACATGAAAACGTTAGCACATGCCGCTTATTCGTTATCTAGCCATATGCCTCACATACGTCTTAAACGCTGCAGAACGCCATATGCCCAAAGCCTGAAGTTGTGAAGGGGAAAACCCCAAAGATGCTGCTGTAAAGGCCGCCCTGATGCAAAAAGAGTGTGTGCCAAACATTGCTACACGCAGACCTAAATCGTCAAGTGCCCTCCTTGCGACAGCCCAAAACTGGTACTTAGTGAGTAGGGTGTCATCCTGGTGGCAAAACAAGAAACCAGTAGAGGTCCCTCGCAAGGCCAAAAAGGTTGCCAAAGCCTTTAACGGGCATAACTCAGCATTGGTGGAAGGGAATAGGGTAACCCAAAGTCCCTTGCCCTTCTGATCTGTTTTAGAGTGTCGTAAATGTAAATGAACCTGCCGTTCCTCCAAACATATGTCAGAGAATTGCAATGCCCTTGTGGAACTGTCTTTCTTAGAAGAAGCCAGGACCTCAGATATGCGAAATGCCCCGAAAAAAGTTGTTAGGATTTTTATGCAGTTTTAATAATATGTGTCATGTTTTAATCAGTTTTATGTATTTTATCATGTTGTTGTTCCCCGCCTCGATCCAGACGGAGAGGCGGGTAAGAAATAAATTGTTATTAAATTGTTATTATTAGCGTGAAACAAGCCGGACTCGTATTGCAAGCGGCAGAGAAGCGGCCACCGAGCCTGTAACCCTAGTAAAATATCTGGGGACAATGGAAGTCTTGCATCGGTGGCACGAGGGGATGCCCTCGCCCAGCTGCTTAAAGACCTCCAGACACGGAAGTCCGATGTACTATCCTCCATGCTGTGTGCTTTTGCCATGAATGCTAAAGCTGCCAACTTGAGTGAGATGGTGCGAATAGACAGATCTTTATTCTTGGAACTTACGCAAAATTGTAGCACATGTTCCACGGGAATGGGCCACAAAAGCTGAAGATGATTGGTCAGTCGAAAAGCTTGAAATTCCCTACCTGCAGTTTGATAGGCGGCCCTGGTGCTAGGCGCCAAGGATTGCCATATAGCCATATCTATCTCCTCTTTCCAATCAGCCAAAGAGTTGGAGGCATAATCTCCGGCCTTGGAAGGGCCCAGGGAGCCAATTCCCGAAACCTCTGAACCTGGTGTCGTGACAAAGCATCCGCTATATCGTTATTTAGACCCGGAATATGCCTTGCCCGAAAGAGAATATTAAACTTCAGACAATGCAGAGTAAAAGCTCTAACTAGGTTCATGACGCGAGGGTTACGAGAGGAAAGAGAGTTAATTACCTGCACCGTGGCCTGGTTGTCACACCAGAATAACACAGTGGAGTTAGCCAAGTCGGTAGCCCACAAATGTGCTGCCACAACTATCGAAAACAGCTCCAAAAAGGTAAGGTCCTTGCATGTGCCATCGGAAAGCCATTCCTCTGGCCAATGCTCCGCACACTATTTATTTCCCCAAATAATGCCAAAACCCCAAGAACCGGAGGCATCTGAATGAACCTGCAGATCCACTTTTAGCAGGAGCTCGCGCCTCCAAAATGAGACGCCATTGAAATGTTCCAAAAATTTCAACCAAACTGCAATATCTGCTCGCATAGCCCTAGTGACACGTGTTCTGTGGTGTGGCTTACTCAAGCCCGACATTGCTGAGCACAGGTGACGCAGGAAGGCATGTCCAGGTGCTATGACCCTACATGCAAAATTTAAATGACCTGCAACTTCTTGTAATTGCCTCAGCGATACTTTTTTATCGCTCAGGATGCTCTGTAATTTAGTGTGCAGTGTGTTTAGCTTATCCATTGGTAAGCGGCAGCACTGTTGAGTGGAATCTAACTCAATGCCCCAAAACTTAATGACCGTGGATGGGCCTTCCGTTTTTTCGTGCACCAGAGGAACGCCCAGCTCCTCGCATAAATGCGCCAAATTTTTCCATCATGCGCCCGCAGTGTGGACTTCCTGCTGGCCCCGAGAACAGGAAGTCATCAAGATGATGAATGACATCACATGCTCCCGCCCTATCAATGAGAGCCCACTCCAAAAAAGAGCTAAATGCCTCGAACATAGCACATGAAATGGAACATCCCATTGGCAGGGTCTGATCTATATAGAATTGCCCTTGAAAGCAGAAACCTAACAAATTAAAGTCCCTGGGGTGAATGGGCAAAATGTGACAAGCAGCCTTTATATCGCATTTTCCCATTAAGGCCCCTGCCCCATTTTTTCGCACCATGCTCACTGCTGAATCGAAAGAGGCATACCTGACTGAACTCAAGTTTTCAGGAATTGCGTCATTTATGGAGGCACCCTTTGGGAAAGAAAGGTTGTGTATCAACCTAAATTCCCCTGGTACCTTCTTGGGGACAATTCCCAATGGTGAAACCCACAAATGAGGAATTGGGGACAATTCTTGGGGACAATTCCCAATGGTGAAACCCGTAAATGAGGAATTAGGAGGGGGTCAAAAATGGCCCCAGCACTCTTCCTGCCCGAACTTCCTTATCTATTTTTTCCCAAGCAATCTCCTCCATTAAACTAATCGATTTTTGGTTCCTAGCCTATGAGCTGCATCTGACGCCTTGGAATGGAATACAAAATCCATCCCGAAAACCCGCCCCGAGATACGACACCTCACGCCTCTTCGGATACAACGCTCAAGTTTGTCCGGACTGGGCCCCTTCGGAAGGAGATTGTTGTCCCCTGGGGCGCCTAGCACCCTGTCCGTCCTTGCCGGGCCATTTCCCGCTCTTATTTTTGAAACAATTTGTTGCGGCGTGATGGCCGGAACATGTTTGACACTCATGTCTGTATTTACAGGAAATACACGAGCAGATTCTCTTGTTGAAGTCCCAACAGAGTGGGCGGTGTTGAACCGCCTGACCCGCGTACCCCCAAGAGGGGGACGTGGGGTGTTGCTTGGCCAGAATATGGCCGCTATCCACCCTATCGCCAAAGCCCGGCCGTGCTGGCGTCATGAACTGCAACCACAGATCATGATCTTTGACATCCCAGCGAAGGGTATGGTCAAAGGCCGCTCTACGACGAAATGATTCGTCATAAGCCAACCAGGCCCCGCCCTCATATATTCGGATATATCATATCGAGGTATTTGGTCAAAATAACCCCTTTTGCTGGGAAGCGCTGGAGCACTACTCCCATATAAATAAGGAATCCCGGAAGCCAATTGGCCCATGTACCAGGGTCAGGGAATTGGGTCAGGGAAAGGTCCTTGCCTTTGTAGCCTTATGAAAATGATTTTAAGATGTGCAATCAACACACAGGGATGCAGGATTGCACTGTCAAGATCCTGCTCTGACTTTCGTAGGATGCTTGAACTTTGTGGACAGACATGAAGGGATGGGGGCTGCTGCCATTATCCTGTTTCCAATTCTTGACTTGAATACTCTCCCATAGGGGGGAAAATCCTGCATATACAGCACAACAGGAAGAAGGCTAGGTTAGAATGCTTTTCATTGAAATGTAGATACCCATGAACCAGGATTTTCTATATATGGGAGTCATTCAGGCATGTGAACCCACAGCCTGCAGTGTGAAATAGGGATGTGCAAATCAGCAAAACTCAAGCTTGCCGAAGTTCTTTTTGCATGAATATCCATCTATCTTTCCATGCATATTTTTTCCCAAATGTACGGATCAACTGTGCACCGTTTTGAAATGTATGCTTTCTTCTCTCATGGATTAAAGTATATTTCTGCACATTTTTCAAAAGTATGCATTTTTTCATGTGCATTTTTCCAAATGGACAAATGCTGTCAGACGTGCATTTGCAAGCTCAGAAATGTATGGCCTTTGATTGCAGATTGCTTCCGAGTCCGTGTTCGGTCTGAAAGGTGCGAAATTGGTTAAAAAAATGAACTGAAACTATTTTCTCACACATTCCTAATGAAGAGGAACAGCCCAGTTTACAAGGTGGTGGGCCCGGTGATTAAGTCCATCTGCCCAGTGCAGCTGGATAAATCAAGAAGAAGAAAAAGAAGAAGGAGGAGGAGGAGGAGGAGGACACCTTGCTAGGATACCTGTGATTTGATTATTTTTCCTGCTTAAGATCAGAGCTGATCTCTGCCTGCTTGCTTCAGACCAAGATCCACTGAGCATTTGGTTCTCAAGAGTTGTGAGCCAGATGCCGCTGAATGCTCACATCCATGACACAATGGTGAGGGCTTCCCCCTGTTGTTTGACTACAGCACCCAATATTCAAAGTCATACTGCTTCTGGACATGGAAGTTCCAATTTACCTATCACAGAAGCTAATGGCCACTGATGCCTTTGTTCTCATGATGTGCGAAGAAAGCATTCATGTGTCTCCCCAACAAGGACTCGTGTGTGTGGTCTCTGCATCACAAGCACACACACACACACACACACACGGTCCTGCAGTACAATCCCCCCCACTTCACACATCACCTGGAAGCACACCTCAGTCACACCTCCTCTTTTGTCATTTCTCGGTGATGCGCAAAGCCACCCCTGTAATATTGACACAATAGGCAGAAGGTAGTGTTTCTTTCTGATGGTAAGCTTTGCGATGTTAAGTGCACTTAAGATATTCCTAAAGGCTGTGTCTGCACTTGACTATGCTTTAACCCTCATTTCTGCTCGGCATATAAAAGCTGCAAGTGCTGCCTTTCAATTCGATGACTCAATATGCTATTCAAGAATGCTGGCTTTTATCATGTCTTATTTATACTGTTAAACACTGTGCAAAGGTGATGGATAAGCATCACACTGCAGTATTATTTAGCTGTTAAAAAAAATAAAATAATTTCACTTCAAGCACTATGTGTGTGTTTTTTCCCCCAGGCAGACACAAAAAAATAATAATCAATAACTTTTCAACGGGAGTGGAGAGGATAAATGGGAGGATGTGGGCAAAATAAAATTGATAAAAATGTGTCCTTTCAACTTCGGGGGAAAGCATCTTGCTTTTTTTATGTCCAGAACAATCTGAAATACTTTTCTTATCCTATGGCACCCCCAGGACTCTTATCTCTAAGCACCAGTGCTGATAATGTTTCTGGCAGCCAAGCACCTCCTAATCTTGTTAATACTCACTGCTTTGCCAACTTAGCACTAAGTTTATTAATAGGTCCTTGAGTCTTGAGGAAAAGAGGGTCTCTGGAGCTTAGGGAATGCCATCATTTGTTGTCTTTTTAAGTCTTATTGCTCTGCAGAAAAATCTGACCTGTAGAAAACATGGCATTAAGAAACCATTAGTATAAAGTGAGCAGGGTGGGCTGATGGCAAAGGATATTCCCTTGACTTATTGCTGTTCTTTTGTCATCAGTTTCTCTACAAACACGGTATGGGGCAGTGCTTTGCTAGCAGGGGAGAATCATTGCCTCAACACATTGCTGCTATGCAAAAGGAGAAGAAAAACAAGGCCATAAAGAGTATAACTCGAGCAAGGCAGATTTCTGCCCTGTATGGAGCCTCAAACTCCGCAAACTCATTTTACCTTATATGTTGGGGCTGTTGCTTCAGAGTTCCTGAATACAGAGGTGCTAGGCCTCTACAAGAGCGGAGCGCAAATCGGGAGTTGAGGCGCTTTTTCTGTCCGATTGTGCGCATTATCGAATGTGCGTTAAATAGCAGGTTTTAATTTACTGGGGGAGTTAAAGTGCCTTATGACCATGTAAACATGCGATTCTCCGCATGTAAACAACTTAAAAGTGTGTTTCATGCAGGCGGTAATGCGCTTCACCGCCTATCGTGTGTAGTTATTAGATGTACATGTGCTTCTGCGAAGATGTGCATAATCGGGCATTCAGGCGCCAAACCGAATTCTTCTAGAGGGGACCTAGGACAGAAAAGCAGTTATGCATGACTGAAGGAGAGGCACTCATAGGGGCACTAATAATTACCTTACTTATTATAGTCCTTAAATATGGGTAAACATCTCATAGAATTCTACTATTTCATTTCTGCAATGCCTTCCTCTTGCATTTTCTCCATACGCCCTTCTTTTTCAGGCTGCACTCTATGCCCATTTTCCTCAGAGTACGTCCTATTGATCTCAGTGGGGCTTACTTCTGAGTAGGCCTACAGAAGATTGCTCTGTCCATCCCTCTGGGTCTCCTCATGCGAAGGCATCACAAACACTCTTTGCAAGCTAAGGAATGCAAGAGATTAGGCCCAAAAGGAAGGAGCTGTTGCCCTCCCTCCCTCCCTCCCTTCTTTCTAAAGTAGCTTTGCCCATAGGGGTGGGTCGGGTCTGGAAAGAGCAGGGATCCAGCACGGAGGACACTTACTGCAGCCAGAGCATCTCACAAACAGGGGGCAAAGAGATGCCCAGGAAAGCGAGGCCCAGCTGCTCACCGCCAGAGCTTCAACCAGAAAAAGGAACAGACCCTTATGTTGAAGGCTGCTGCTGTGCCCAATTGGGCTTGGCTGGGATTGAATTCGCTCCTGGGGAAGTGGAGCAGGCAAAGGACAGCAAGTGCTAAAAGGGCAGCTTGAAGATGTGTCAGCAACGGCATGCCCCGGTTCTCTTCCCCCGTCGCTCTGCCCTTCCTCTCCAGCCCTCCCAGCCCAGGCCTGGAATCCTTGAGAGGCAGCACGTAACTTTTTCTTCCCTCCTCTTTTCAGGCGACAATTCCATCCCACATGATTAGGTTAGCTAGGCTGACCATATGAAAAGGAGGACAGGGCTCATGTAACTTTAACAGTTTTAGAGAAAAGGGAATTTCAGCCAGTGTCGTTTGTATGCAATAAGTTCCTGGTGAAATTCCCTCTTCATCACAACAGTTAAAGTTGCAGGGGTCCTGCCTTCTTTTGTATATGGTCACTCTAGTATAGCGCCTGCAACTTTAACTGTTGTGATGAAGAGGGAATATCACCAGGGACTAATTGCATACAAATGACACTGGCTGAAATTCCCTTTGCTCTACAACTGTTAAAGTTGCATGAGCCCTGTCCTCCTTTTCATATGGTCAGCCTAGGTTAGCCGGCTAACCTGCCTCTTTCTGGGCTCCTCTGTCCCTGCCCAGAGGAGGAACTGGGCTCCACTGGCTTGCAGAAGCTGAGTGAGAGGGGACAGGCTCTGTGAGGCTGAAGCTGCCTGGAAAGCTGAGCTCCAGCATCTCCCCAAAGCAGCTGAGTTTCCAGGAGGCAGCCACCAAGCCTGGCCCGTGTGGCTCTTTCTCGACAGCATCAGCGCTGGCCCACATGCTACTTCCTCCAGCTTGGAGGGAGAGAACGGCAAGGCTGACAGTAACCCTTGCTGTGCCAAGGTGCCCTCTCTCCTTGCCAAGCCGAGGCTGCCTTGTCAGGCAGTCATTCCTGTCCTGGGGGCGTGAGGGGGGAGCGGCACAATTCACCACTCTTCCCACTCCACCGCCTCATGCGAGAGCTTCTTCTGGTGTCACGATAAAGCCCACTCTGGGGGTGCAGGTGCTCTGCCAGCAACTGGGGTGGCAAGCTCCTTCTTGGGGAGGGCGTTTGCCCCCCTGGCACCACCACTGCTATGAGACAGAGAGAGATACATTCTTAGACCCCCTCTAGATGGATTCCGTTTGACGCCTTTTCCTCCAATTATGTGCATCTTCCCGGAAGCGCTTTATCGTAAATGCTTGTATGCAGGTGGTAATTAAGCACTCAACAGGTGACCTTACCGGTTGTTTCAAATGCGCTTTACAAGTAGTTAATGCGGAGAATCGCTTGTTCGCATAGTCAAAATGCGCTTTAACGGCCGGAGCAAAATAAAACTCGCTATTTAACGCGCATTCGATAATGTGCAGAATCGGAGAGAAAACACGCCTCTACGCCCGATTTGCACTCCGTTCTTGTAGAGATATTTTTTTTTAATGTGCCTTGAAAGAGCTTTGAATGCATCTTGTAGAGGCAGCCTTAGTAAGGGCTGCTCAGTTAGCCTTGCTCCTAATCGATCAAAGTGTACATACAAAGTGCCTGCTCCCAAAAATATAACATGATCTCCTTCCCCTTCCTGAGCCCATGTAGATACACCGCCAGTAGGATCATTGCCGTGGTGTGGCAGATACGGAAAGCTGCTTGCACAGCATCCCTGCACCCTATCCAATACACACCATATGCCAGCTGATTTCTTATAAGGTGAAAAGGAACAAGCCCACTGAGCAAGTGACAAGATGTTTCATTGTTTTCTTGTATTTCCATTCCATTTCCAGCTCGGATATCACAGCTGCTACAGATGTGACAAACAATTAATATAGTGCCCAGCTGTTAAATATTTACTACCTATTTGATACACTGTACAAGAATCATTTTGGCAGATATAATTATATAATTATGGCTGAATGAGGAAAGGGAAGCGCAGATGGATTCCCGAGGCTGCCACTGCCTCTTCCTTTAATTTTCAATCTTCTTCCTAAAGCGGCTATTTCAATAGGTTAAGATTAACAACTCTCTCTCTCTCTCTCTCTCTCTCTCTCTCTCCCACACACACACACACACACACATACACAAACACACAGCAGATTCACCTGCATATCATGCTATTGTATTTAATGGCACCTGGGAAATTGTCTACTAGATTTTATTTGGTGGACTATTGAGCTTCTTATTGATTTGCAAAGTAATAAATGTTGTCATATATTTGTACTGGTAAATATGACTTGCATTTTGGAAACATATGAATTCATAGCTGGCATGGAAAGTTCCACTATATCAGTCCAAGGAAGGTTCAAGAGAGGGTGGCCAGGTGTCCTCTTTTATAAAAGGCAATCTTCTATTTGAAGAGCTGCCAAAGGATTTTTTTTAATTGAAGGTGTCCACTATTGGAATAGCCACCCCATCCAATTCCACTTTAAAGACAACTAGCCATAAGAACTGTTACCCATCAACACATTGCATCTAGACAGCAGGCTGAACAGGTAGGCACACAGGTCACCTGGTCACACTCTTCCACAGTATGGCGAGATAGACTGCATATCTATCGAGATTATCATAATTATTTCTAAAGTTGCAGTTATGCATATCAAGAGGCACATGCATATTTTATACAGATCAATATCCTCTCCTTTTGGTGATGCATTTCTTTCTTTCTTTTTGGCCACCCTATTCGAGGCTGTGAAGGGCATTGACATGCCAATGTAGGTATGGCTTCCCTTGCTCTTTTCTGAAGCACTGGTTGCTGTTTTGAGATTTATTTATTTTTATTTATTTATTTATTGCATTTTTATACTGCCCCATAGCCGAAGCTCTCTGGGCGGTTCACAAAAATTAAAACCATGAAATCATTTTAAAATATATAAAACAAGGCACAATCTAAAAACACAGAATAACATGCAATATAAAAACACAACCAGAATAAAACCAAGCAGCAGGAATTGTGGTACAAACTGCAGATGCAGTTTGTACCACAACTTTTCATTCCTAGATATGGCATGTCTCATTTTCAGACCTTCCTAGGTCTCATTTACACCAAGCAGCATATTGCCGTATGAAAGTGGTATGAAACGGTATATAAAAGGCAGTAGCCACACTACTGCTTTATAGAGGTATTGACACATACCATATACCGCTTTCATAGTGCTATATCCTGCTTGTTGTGGCTGCCTTTTATATACCACTTTCATAGTGAAATATCCTGCTTGGTGTAGGCATCAAAGTAGATCAAAGTGTTTACAGTAGTAATCATGGTAAGTGTACCAAATATCAACGTTTCATATCCTGTGGAAGTAACCTCATACTGTGTGTGTGTATTTGTGTGAAAGGATAAGCCAGGCTGGCAAATCACTCATATATAAGAACACAAATAGCTCCACATAGGTATACGTGGATTTTGCAAAATCTATTCCATCTGCATTCATGGAATGTCAGGTACCTTTTGTTCTGTCATCTACTCACTGACAGAATCAATTCCCCCCCCCCCAAATTTTTCAAATTCACAAAAATGAACAAATCCCCTCCCCCACAAATGTGCACCTTCACGCTTTAGCCAATGGAGGTAATGTGCATTTTGGGCCAGTGTTTTTAGTTTATTTTACGTATTGTTCTATGACTAAATTTGCATAAAATGCTGGAAAGTAAAAAAAGAAAAGATAAACTGGTCCGCAAGTCTATGGAACCCATGCAACTCAAGAAAACCCAGTCCACTGCAGAATCTGCAGGTTGGAGTCATAGAAATCCAACCATATTTGATTCCATAGTGAATTTCTCCAACATTCCTTGTTCCACACACGGTCCTGAGTCACCAGGTGTTCTGTCTGTCACTCTCCCTGTAGTAAGGTAGGCTATGTCAAAGAATAATTGTAAAAACCTCCATATGATTACAGGATCAGTAGCCTTGATCAGTGGCTGATCTTCCTGTAGAACCTGTTTAAAAAGTGAAAGAGCGATGCAGTCTCTCCACCTCCAGTAAGGCTGCTTGTTTACATTCCATTGTTGTTCCTTCAGCCTCGAGGTTGGCAACAGGGACTGGAGAGGGGGGTGGCTTTCTTCAGGTCCAGATTTGGCCCAGCTGCTGAACCTGAACCTATAGGCTCCTTTAGAAGGCTCCTCAGCCCAAAATAACATCAGCAAAACCCAGAGATCCATTATTTATATTTATTTATTTATTTATTACATTTGTATACCGCCCCATAGCCGAAGCTCTCTGGGCGGTTTACATAGGATTAAAAACAATTAAAAACAATATACAAAAATTAAAACAGCAAAAACATACAACATACACACAATCTGTAAAGTCTGTTTGGCACATCTAGCATCAAAATGCTACACAATTACCATTATGATAATGCTGTTAATCACAAAGTGAGGTATCAGTAAGTACAGATGGAATAAACTTGATTGCAAAAAAAAATATCCCCCTTCCCCCTGCTGTGGTTGATCAAAAACCCACTAACCAAACATATTAGTATTAACAGAGGAATATGGCATACTGTGAACTTCATGAGCGTCATGGTGTGCTGAAGATTTGTTTTTCCTGTAATTTAATGGTCCTATTTACTAAATATTTGCATATTTTGCTGGCCTCCTGGATGCTCCAAAATTGGACAATTTGTAAGCTACAAATGCATGAAGCAGCCATTTATGTGTCTCCCATCCCTCTTTTGCACATCCCCCCCCTAAAATATTATTTGCCTTAATGGAACATTCAGCTTGCACCATGAAACCATCCAAAGAAAAGAAATGACAGAATTCAGATTATTCAGCCAAGCAAGCCTGTTTGCCATTTTGTGCACGAGAGCAGTCCATAATATGCCATTATTACTTTCCAAGTAATATATAATGTATAATTGCTTGGGTTATATCTTGACCCCACTATATTCAAGCCCCCCCATTTGATTTGATTTTAAAAAATGGGGGGAACAGAAACAGTCTCCCTGTTGAATATTCTAAAGAAGCACATCACTAGTTTTGTGAATCCAAGGGTGCTCTGGAGAGAAATAGTCACTGGCACCTAAAAAAAGAGTATTGTTGTTGTTGTTGTTTTTTAGCAACTGGCAACTGGGTTTCTGCTGAAAAGGTCAGGGAGCATAATTTGCATTCTGCTTATCTCCTAGAAAATCATATTGGTTTCCAAGTCTAGATCTACACTACTGCTTTATAGCAGTATTGAAGTGCACTGTTAACTGTCGGGCACACATCACATTCCAGATACTGCTTTCATTGTGTTATTTCCTGCTTTTTAGTCCACATTCATAATGATTTGACACAAGGCGTAAATCTGGCCTGAGTTACATACAAATATTTGTGCCCCCTGGGTTTTGATTTGTGTTACTTGAACAGCGTCACTTTGAGACACATGGTAAATGAGATGAAAACACATGATAACCAAAAGCAGTTGGTTATGATTTGGCATGTGGGCCTGTGGTTCAGAGAAGCAATACATGCAACATCTTATTGGCCATGCCCAAGTCATCATAGAATCGTAGAATAGTTGAAGGGGCTATAAGGCCATTGAGTCCAACCCCCTGCTCAATGCAGGAATCCACATGACCAGACCTTGTAGCCAGAGATTCCAAAGCTGAGTAGCTGTTTGCCAATGTATGATGGAAGTGTGCCATTCCCAGTTTCACCCTGCCCCAATCACACATGAGCCCAAGGAGGCACAAAGTTCTCTCCTGAGCATAGAGGTCCTATAACCAGTTATGCAGCAGGTTGAAGACCTCTAATATCATTGGCCTGTCAATTACTCAAAATTACTCTCTGCCCAACAGAGCAAGAAGCTGCTAAATCCCAAATCACTGTCCCATTCAAAACAACCAAACTGCACAGTAATGGAATATCTTTAACCTCCCAGATATCAAAAGATCCCTTTACCAGGGTTGCTGGACCAAGTAAAGTGATAACATTCTCAAATGACTGGTTTAGAAACTCAAACCTTCCCAGGAATAACTGCTGCCTAATCCCAGGTCTTTGGCTGGATGTGATTACTCAGGGCATTTCTACCCATGGGACTTTAAAGTAGGCTGAATAGATAAAATCTAGGTCAGGGCTCATGTAACTTTAACAGTTGTAGAGAAAAAGGAATTTCAGCCAGTGTCATTTGTATGCAATGATATTCCCTCTTCATCGCAACAGTTAAAGTTGCAGGGGCCCTGCCTTCTTTTGTATATGGTCACTCTAGTATAGTGCATGCACCTTTAACTGTTGTAATGAAGAGGGAATTTCACCAGGAACTAATTGCATACAAATGACACTGGCTGAAATTCCCTTTGCTCTACAACTGTTAAATTTACATGAGCCCTGACTGGATTTTATCTGGTCACCCTACTTTAAAGCAGATCTTATTTCAATTGGGATTGTAATAAAACATATTATTTATTCATTATTGACATTTATATCATCTTCTAAAAAGTCATCCAGGTGGTGTACAACGAAATATTGAGACAGATATCCTTACACCACAATATATATGACTCCATTTACAATTTTGTATTGTACGCATCTCTATCAGGCTGTTAAACTTAGCTACATGTATCCTGAGTCTGTAAAAATGTAATACGAGACGCAACATCCTCAGAATGAATCGATGACCATTTGCTTTAGGCTTTTCGTCTGTAATCAAGCAAGGGTGAAAAGTGTTCACCTTCATCTAAACTGGTTTCCAAAGGATTACCTAAAACCTACTTATCTCTTGGTACTTCTGTTGCCATTTTACCCTAACTTTAATTTAAGAGGAGTTCAAAAAGAAAGCAGAAGGAGAACGGAACGTTTTCATTTCTGCTGTAGAATATAGATCATGAATCTGGGAAACTCAATTGCATTTCAGATCTACTGCAGTCTTTCTTGCAGTCCTTGGGAGTTCTGCATAATTATCTTTAATCCTTACCACTGCTGACTCAATACTTTGAAAGTGGAGAGAGAGAGGCAGAGAGGGATTTACCACTCCCCACCTAGTTTGTTCGCCAATCCCTGCTTTTTAAAAAATAATATAGGTGAATAATCTGTATTTCAAAGAAAGATGACCTTTACTTTATTTAAATGGAATCTTTCTTTCAATATCTGAAATGAGAAAGTGATTAAAGCTAGCGTTGATAGGCAAGCTGTATTTTAGAAATAGATAAGCTTAAAGGTCAGACAATGTGACAAGGAGGACTCTGGCTTTTTAAATATTTAAGTATTTCATAAGAAACTGGGTTTATGCATGTTTGGCACTTTAAAAAAAGTTCTAGAATAAAAGTGTTTGGCATTTTCATAAGTTTTTCCTTTCTTTGTTAACGAGAACTCTAGGAAACTGGTGCATTTGGGCTTTGAGCATGCCTCCTATATGCATTGACTGCAAAATCAGAGGGGCCCCTCATAGGATTGCAGCATCTCAATCTCTCTCACGCACACACACACACACCCCTACAGAAACCTGCAATGCTACTTCAATGTTGGCTGCGGCTGTGCTTTGCATGCTAACTGACCAGGCCTTTGCCAGCTAGCCAAGGCCTTTCACACATCAACTTCATGCAAAAAAGTGGCTAACAGTAGCCATTAACTGTAGGCTGACCATATGAAAAGGAGGACAGGGCTCCTGTAACTTTAACGGTTATAGAGAAAAGGGAATTTCAGCCAGTGTCATTTGTATGCAATTAGTTCTTGGTGAAATTCCCTCTTCATCACAACAGTTAAAGGTGCAGGGGTCCTGCCTTCTTTTGTACAGGGTCACTCTAGTATAGTGCATGCACCTTTAACTGTTGTGATGAAGAGGGAATTTCACCAGGAACTAAATGCATACAAATGACACTGGATGAAGTTCCCTTTTCTCTACAACTGTTAAAGTTACATGAGCCCTGTCCTCCTTTTCATATGGTCAGCCTAATTAACTGACTTTCCCCGTGTGCCAGGAATGGTAGGGTGACCAGATTTTAAAAATCAAAATCCCAGTCCCCCCCCGCCCCCCCAAAACAACCCCCCACCAAGCCACCCCCCCAAAAAAAAACCAGCCTGGACCTACCGCTGGGTTCCTCCGCCGCCCGCGCGGCCGCGCCGGGTCCTCCGCCGCCCGCGCGGCCACGCTGGGTCCTCCGCCGCCCGCGTAGAAGAGGCGGGAGAGGGGCCGGATCCGGAAGTGATGTAACCGGCCCTCTCCCGTCTCTTCCACGCGGCCTCTGGCCTTACGAGCCCGGCAACGGCGGTGAAGGCAGTGGAGGAGCCCGGGAAGCGGCCGCCCCAGCAGGTAAGTGCCCCCCTTCGTGCTTACCTGCTGGGGCGGCCGCTTCCCGGGCTCCTCCGCCGCCGGGTCTACCGCCGCTCCTTGCTTGCTGCCACCACCGCGTGACCCCCCGCCACCCCGGTTTGCCCCCCCGCCCCCCGGTTGGGCCGGTTTGCCCCTGGATTCCCGGTTAGGACCGGGAAATCCCGAGCCACCTGGTCAGCCTAAGGAATGGTTCCTGTAATGTAAACTGTTCTCAGGTGACTGTCAAGTCAACCACTGCCTCTATTTTATCTTTTTAAAGATGCCTTTTTTATTAACCTGGAAAAATTATGAACATTAAGATTATAATCCAGGGCGGGCCCTACCATTTGCTATTATACTTGTACAGCCAAGAGGGAGAAAGATGTTTGCAGAATATTAAGCCACAGGTGCCAAAATAACTTTCCCGGTCTCAGATACTGGGTGTCTTGATTGGGGAGGGGCCATTTGCTGCTCTGCCTCAGGTACAAGTTGCCTTGGGCTGATCCTTTTACAGCCTGAACTATGGCCAGATCTACACCAAGCAGGATATGACACTTTGAAAATGATTTGGAAACTACCTGGAGTGTGTCCTGGGCCCCAACAGTTGACACTAATGTTATAATCAACTTTTAATCAGTTTATGTATTGTATATTGTCTTTCATATTGTTGATATTGATGTTGTTCCCCACCTCGATCTGGAGGGAGAGGCGGGTAAATAATAATAATAACACTTATTATTATTATTAACCGTTTTAAAGCAGTAGTGTAGATCCTGCCTTTGACAGTGTGGGAAACTGTGTTGGTGGGAGGGGAAGACTGGAAAAAAGGAGAGGCTGGAGTAATAAGGGAAAAAATTAAGCAAATGTGCATTTTGAGGAAGGATCTGAAGGTAAACAGAATGCTCTGAGCACATAAACAAAATGTACCCTTGTGGGGATCCACACAGTTGTTATCATGCCTACACCCCCATTCCAGCATGCTGCACTTTTGGGCCACTGATTCTTAGTGTGCTAATGCAGCACATGTAGTACTCATGATCCTGCTTGGATGTGATGCAGTTCACAAGAATTCACACAGGGATGACTTCCTATATATATATATATATATATGCTCTGTGTTAGGCTGGCCATATGAAATGGAGAACAGGGCTCCTGTATTGTTAACAGTTGCATAGAAGAGGGAATTTCAGCAGGTGTCATTTGTATATATATATATGCAGCACTTGGTGAAATCCCGTCTTCATCACAACAGTTAAAACTGCAGGAGCCCTGCCCTCTTTTGTATCTAGTCAAGGGGGCACAGCTCCTGCAACTTTAACTGTTGTGTTGAAAAGGGAATTTCACCACGTGCTGCATGCATACCACTGCTAAAGATACAGGAGCCCTGTTCTCCTTTTCATTTAGTCACCCTGTGTTGTTTTTAAATAAATAACTCAGGCTGACCATATGAAAAGGAGGACAGGGCTCATGTAACTTTAACAGTTGCAGAGAAAAGGGAATTTCAGCCGGCATCATTTGTATGCAGTTAGTACCTGGTGAAATCCCCTCTTCATCACAGCAATTAAAGTTGCATGCACTATACTAGAGTGACCATATACAAGAGGGCAGGGCCCCTGCAGCTTTAACTGTTGTAATGAAGAGGGAATTTCACCAGGTATGAATTGTATATAAATGACACCAGCTGAAATTCCCTTTTCTCTACAACTGTTAAAGTTACATGAGCTCTGTCCTCCTTTTCATATGGTCAGCCTAAATAACTACACTGAGAGATTTCAGAGCTAAGTGCTGACACACCCTGTCAAGTTAAGCCTTGCTGTTACTGATAAGGAATACATGCATACATCCTCCCACCCCCCACCCCCCAAAAAAACACATAAGTCATTCAGAGACCCCACTTCAGAAACATTACATGCCAATGAGGACATTTGGAGGTTTTATTAATTTCCTCATCACTGCCTTAGTGTTTTTCCCCAATAATAATTATATAACAGCCAAATTGCTCCAACTCTTGAAGTGTGATTATGAAGTACATAGCTAATTATTTAGTTTAACTATGGGCAATTTAATCCTTTTGATTTCATCTCAGTGGTTGTCTTTCTGATGCACACGGTTATTTTTAATGTGTCTTATTGCTTTAGTTAAAGACTGGATTTAGACTTAAGAGAGAGAAGAACCCAGTGAAGGTGTTGGATCAGTCACAAGCTTGGAGTCAACACATTTGGGTAGCAATAGCACTCTAGAGCTGAATAAACGATATAGGACAGTTTGCCCAAACTCTTCTAATAAAAGAAATCGTTTCCATTTGCTTGTAAAACTATTACCATTCCAGGAAAGGGGATAAAAAAAAAAACCCAATTCCTTGTAAAGATCAGAGGTCAAGATTGCAAATTGTTCCTATTTATTTTCTATGTCACTTTCTATAATGCTAAGAATTTTATGAGTCCTGACAACTCTAGATTGGCTTCAATGGGTTGCAGAAATAAGTAAATACAATGGGGGAGTTTAGAAGAGCGAAGGCACAAAGATCAATGTTTAGACTGAGTGGAAATGTTATTTGCTTGCAAATAATTTTGGCTGGGAGAGGAAGGAATAGCTTACTCCTTTCGTTTGGTGCAAACTGATCTTTGGGGCAGAAATTGCAACCTGAAAAATTATGTCCACACTTGAGCGTTAATATAAACAGTCCAGTCAAGTAAACGGCCTCATCTGTTTTTATCTACTGTGGGAAAAGGTACCAGGGAGCACACAACCTGCACTTTTTGCTGTTTCCCAGCTATCTCAGAATGATTATGTATGTTTCAAGCCCAGTTGTAAGCAGTCTCTCTAACACCACAGGATAAGATGAAAGGAGTGTTGCACAGTTTGAAAGAGTAGGAGAGAAAGATCCAAAGAACAAGTTAATAATTCACCTTTGGAAAGTGGTGGCTACCAAGCCTGTACTATTTAAATCACTAGGAAGGTTGTCTCTCTGCTCTTTGGTTGCTTGAATTGAACTGAAGTTCTGGTGTTACTGTTTATTTATTTAAATATCTGTGGCACATGCAATTTCACGAACTTGAGGATGATGAAATAATAAAAAACAGGATTCCCACCCATTCACAATGTTTATAGATTGATTTTATCTGGGCAGCTTTCTTCACTATTTGGGGTCATAATTATTGTAGGCCTAAATAGCCACAAGTTTTTAATGGTTGTGTCAAAACTCGAAACTAACAAACTTGATGAGCCAGACATTTTCCAGAAAATCACTTTGAAAATCACAGTTTGGATTGCTATGAATTCAACCTGTGAATTGACTGGCTTTTCCTGAGCAGACCATTTTTTATTTAACTTTCTGGAATTTTGCACAAATTTAGTCATAGAAAAATACATAAAATTAAAAAAGCCAAAAATGTGCATTCCTCTTCTAGGGTAAAGCATGAAAATGCACATTTTGGGGAGATTCTTGCATGCTGGGGGGGAATTTGTACATTTTGGGGGGAGGTGCACATTTTTGCCAGTGCAAAATTCAGGAAATTGGGGGGGAAATCCAGTTGTACCAACGAGTCAATGATGGAACAAAAGGCACCTGATAGTCCACAAAATGCAGATAGAACAGTCATCTAATTTAACCCCCTGCTCAGGTCAGCATCTGCAGTGTAGGATGTAGTAGTTATAGCATCCCTGGCAGATGGCCATCCAGCCTCTGTTTAAATCACATGGGTATTTCCATACCTTTGGTATTGTGTAGTGATTTTCTCTAATTTTTAGACATGGCGATAATTCTGGACCTGTGGCAATTTTATGAAAGGCCCATCAACGTCACCATGTCTACATTTTAGAGAAAATCATGAAAAGGTGTTATACCAATGATATTTAACACCAGCACCCTTGAACAAAAATAACCAAGAATGGACTGGGACAATGCTGCAGATACGCACATGAGAATGCTAACTTTTGTTTGAATTGACTTAGTTAAGACAATTAGTATCTTAGTTTAAGATACCCATGATCATAGTCTGGTTATAATAACCCCCCTGTTACCTTACTTGTTTTGTCCTACTAAGGCAGTGAATGCCTGAATTGTTCTTCATTGCCAGCTAAGTGGCAGCTATAATGTTCCATGTTCAGTTGTAGATGCTCTAGTTATGCACGGGGATTCCCCATTGTGCAAAAGGATTGTTATGCTGCTCATAGAAGGGAACGACGAAGCCATGCCCAAGCATCCGAAATCCTGGAACATGACCACTGAATGTAAGGGGCAACGGGTGAAGAAGAATGTCTGAAAATGGGGGTTGGAATAAGCTCCCCCCCCCGTAAATTCCTCTTCATCAACCCAGTCCCCAGCTGCAACTTATATATATATATATATATATATATGTGTGTGTGTGTGTGTGTGTGTGTGTGTGTGTGTATTTATATCTATATCTATATATTCATTAAACAAAAAACCTACTGTTTACAAAACCAACATTAAGACTCTACAGTTTCCAACCAAGCACCAAAAAGCAGGGAAATTGGGAGTTAAGGCTCACAATCCTTAACGCCACTTCATCCCTAAGAAGGCAGACCATTAATATAACCACAGACACACCCCATGTGCTCCAGTGGCTTGGAAGCAATTCCTGGGCGAAGGGCTGGGTGATTGAAGGCAGGAGATGTCTTCTCTAGGCAAGCTGGGGGAGTAGAGGAAGTCCCAGGGCCGGTCCAAGACATTTTGCTGCCTGAAGCAATCCAGAACAAACACACAATCAACCAGTGCAAGCAACCAATGCCAGCCATTCTTCCTCCTCTACATCTGCCTTCCCAACCTGGTGCCCTCCCAATTGCCAGTTAAACATGTTGGGACTTACTTTTCAGTAAACATGCTGAGTCTCTCCTCTTCAGCTGAATATCTTGAGTCTATTCTAGGCTGTTAGCACTGTTTAAAGAAAATCCACTAGGAGGCAGTCACTGGAAAGGAGGGAGGGGGGTTAAGTCACTCAAAATGGCTGCCAAATTTATTTAAATAGGCACAGTTTAAATTTAAAATGTAAATAAAGAAATTTTAAAAAAAGAAAAGCAGTTTCACCAACTACAGTGAAGGAGGAAGTAGACCCTGCCACTGGATTAATTAATAAGGCTGTCCTAAGGTAATGAGAGCTGTATACAAATAGTCGCAAGTTCTCAGTTCAATTTTCGGTTTCGGTTTCAGGGGATTCTTTAATCTGTTTACTTTAAACTGCTCTCCTTCCATCAATCTTTCACCAATCTTCTTGAAATTTTCCAGTAATGTAAAACCAACTTTTCTTTCTGGCACATGTTAATTTCATGAAGATTGGTGAAACATTGTCAATTTTATGGCTGTTGGAATGCCCCCCCCCAATTATCACTTTAACATGGTGGAACGTGTTTTTTACTGTTGGAGTATTAACAAGGGAATCACTACTGTGATTCCCTTAATAGTAAACAAAAAACCTACAGTTTACAAAACAACGTTAAGGCTCTACAGTTTTCAACCAAGCACCAAAAAGCAGGGAAATTGGGAGTTAAGGCTCACAATCCTTAATGCCACATCATCCCTAAGGAGGCAGAAAGTGCAAGTGAAATTCTCATTCTCCCAAAGCAGATAAACCATGAGCACAGTATGGAGAAAAAGATATGCAGAGGTGACTGTGGGGTTGTGGAAAACTGATGATGAGCAACTTAGGGCCACTTACTTCTCTTTTTTTGTTTTTGTTTAGAGCAGCCCTTCCCCAACTTGGTGCCCGCCAAAGGTGTTGGACTACAACTCCCATCATTGCAAGTCAATATGTCCCATGGTCAGGAATGCTGGGACTTGTAATTTCAAACATCTATCCAAGGTATAGACAGAAGTCTAGATTATTTGCCAAAGGCCTGCTGAAACTAGGGTGACCAGATTTTGGAAACCAAAATTCTGGTCCCCCCTGCCACCCCCCCCACCCAAAACAACCCCCCAACAAGCCACTCACCTCCCAAAAAACCTAGCCCGGACCTACTGGGCCCTCTGCCACTGCCAGGCTTGCGCCGCTGCTGCCAGGCTCGCACCGCCGCTGCTGCTGCCGCCGGGCTCATGCCATTGCTGCTGTTGCCGCCAGGCTTGCACCGCTGCTGCCGGACTTGTGCCGCCGCCACCACCACTGGGCTTGCGCCGCCACCGCCAGGCTTGCGCCACCACCAGCAGCACTGCAGGGCTCGTGCCAGAGGCTGCAAGTAAGAGGGCCGATTCCGGAAGTGATGTAATCGCCCCCCCGCCTCTTCTGTGTGGGCATCCAGGCTCCTCGGGGCTCCTCGCCATCGCAACAAACCCTGAGGAGGCCAGAGGCCACACAGAAGAGGCAGGGGAGGCCGATTACATCACTTCCAGAATCGGCCCTCTTCCTCGCAGTCTCTGGGACGAGCCCTGACACGCCGCCGGTGGCGGTGCGAGTGTGGCAGTGGCAGCAGCGCGAGCCTGGCAATGGAGGTGCGAGCCCGCTGGCGGCGGCTTCATGAGTGCAGCGGCAGCGCAAGCCTGGCGGCGGCGGTGCAACCCAAGCAGCGGTGGCTCCACGAGCCCGGTGGCGACATGGCAGTGGCATGAGTCCGGCGGTGGAGGCAGCGGCACGAGCCCATAATCGGCCCTCTCCCGCCTCTTCCGCGCGGCCATCGTTTCCCCTGTTGGTCCCCGCTGCCCCCCGGTCGGCCCAGATCACCCCAGTTTTCCCGGTTAGGACCGGGAAACCCCGGGCGATCTGGTCACCCTAGCTGGAACAAAAATGTTTCTGCCTGCCTCCAAAAACACATCCAGGAGGAAGCCTGTGTAGACTGCAAGGATTAGAAAGAAAATACATGTGTACACTATTCAAAATACATGACAGTTTAACTGTTTCTAAACCTTATTAGAAAAGTGTGACTAGGCCGAAACCAATGTTGTAGGCCCAGAAGCACTTTGAAAGGTTTTAAAATTGTACTTAAAACTTACACCGGCCCAAACTAATTAAATGAAGTGTTTGAAGCTTTCAACTTTATAACAGTATGGACCAAACTCTTAGAAAAGAGAGACAACGCGAGGTTTTTTTTAAAAAGCATACACACATTCCAAGGGTTATCATGGATCTAGAGAAATGATAGCCCAAAATACTCTCAAAGCCAAAGGAAAGCATGTTCCGAAAGAGAAAAGAGAACTCTTCATCTCTGAAAAGGGAGGCAAGAAGCAGGCTGAGTCTGCTTCTCAGAAAGCTAGGCCTTCTTGTGAACTAAAGTTTCAGTCCCATTCAATTCCATAGCTTCCTTGTGGTAGGGTCTGAAACCAGGCTGCTTAGTTGTTAAACTAAAACCCAACAGTCATAAGGAATAATAACTAAGAGAATTCCACTAAGACTAGAGAAGGCAGGCAGCCATTTTATTTTCAACATTCTAATCTGACTGAGGCAGGAGGGAGGGGGAGAATGACACTACTGAGCATGTCTCATGCTATCCCTGAAGAGAAGGCCTCTGCATTAACTTGAATGAGATGAATGTATACTCATTAAAAATCAACCGAAGGAAATTTTTAAAAAAGAAAAGCTATTCCACAAACTGCAAAGAAGGAAGAAGAAGACACCACCACTGGATTACTTAGTAAGGGCTTATTCTTTTCAAAAATCCATGACATATATAATCGCCTGTCATAATTATAAGAACAACAACATGGAGTTTTGACAGATAAAAGAGGGAGGGGGAGGCGGGGGAGGGGGTGCAATTGACAGCCCAAGCCTCTGTGGAAAAACTTTTGTAACTTTTAATCTAAAAAATGCGTAGCCACCAAATGCCTGGACCTAACTTTCTGAAATTTCTGAAAGACAACTACCCCTAACCCATCTACAAAGTGAGCAACTTTCAGACTTCTAACTTTTAAAATAAAAAAGTTATAGGTGTTTCTTTCCTCATTGTTTCAAAAATACCTTGCCACCACATGCCTGGACCTAGCTTTCTGAAATTTCACACACACATCAAGCAAAGTGTTACCTGCAATGTGCCCAAGTTTCCTGTTTGTATCTTTAAAAATAAAAAAGTTGGAGGCATAACTGAATTTACCCCACTACTACCCATTTTTCTAAAATTAATTGCCACACATTCAAGCACCTACGTTTCTGAAATTTCACACACATAGGTCGCAATGTACCACCTACAATCTGGCAAAGTTTCATGTGTGGAACTTTAAAAATGAAAACGTTACAGGCATTTCTGGTTTTTTATTTAAAAATTAATTGCCACAAAATTCATGCATCAATCTTTCTGAAATTTCTTACAGATAACCACCTCAACCCATCTACAAATTGATCAAGTTTCATCCTTCTATCTTTAAAAATGAAAAGTTATAGGCGTTTTTGTAACACAATGCTAGGCTATGGGGAAATGCATTCAAAATAGCATCCGATCCACGGATCAGACATCCGATCCGCGGATCGGGATCTGGTCCAATCCGGTCCGCCCAACCTCTGATCTGATCTGATCCGATCCGACGCCCCAGGTACGATTCCGATCCGTTATCCGATCCAATCCAGGGGGTCAGTGCACATCCCTAATGCTTAACAAAAGAGGCACTTCTGTACCTTCTATAAAAATATATATCATACCAAAGGGGGTGGAAGGGAAACTGGCTAGTAATGGTGGAAGGAGCCCCTCTAGGCTGGATTTTTTCTGAGCTTTGGGGAATTATTAAGGGATACTCCTGATTTCCTAAGAATTCTCTAAAAAGGCTGTGGAAGATCCATTTCATTCCAAATTGAGTTGGGTGGATTTTTCCTGAGAGTTAAGGGAAGTACAGAAAAAACATAGTAATCTTGCCCAATATATCCCACCCATTACAACAATAATCAGAGCATATTTGCTAATAATAATAATAATAATAATAATAATAATAATAATTCTATACTTTCCAATAGACAAAACACTCTGGATGGTGTACAACGATTCACATGACAATAAAATACAGCACTAAAAATTAGGGATGTGCACGGTCCAAAAAATCGGATCGGGATTGGAACCGGACCCGAGGCCTCAGATCGGATCAGATCGGAGGCCTCCCCGGTTCGGTTCGGACTGGATCGGACCCGATCCAGTGCACACCCCTACTAAAAATACTGCATTAAAATTAAATATCCAAAATTTAAAACAATTTAGACAGCTAAAAACAATTTTGATGAACTACTAGACCTGTTTAGATGACTGGCATAAATTCCCCATTATATTCCATCTAATATGTGGCAGTAGAAGGCAGACTGAACTAGGCACAGAAAGGATGACAGTGTTGGTGTCAGGCGGGCCTCAGAGAGGAGCTCATTCCACATGTTCCACAGTCCTCACACCTAACGATCTCAGAGTAGCTTATTTTCACCATGTTCCTAGGCTGTCTACTGTCTAGTCACTGTTCTGGGCAGGATTCTCTCCTATCCTGAGTTTCAGCATGGAACGAGAGGGCAATATCCAATTGGACATTAGTGCTAATGTAAATTATGTTGTGCTAGCATAAGGGACATCCAGCATTAGCTGGTGTGACAAGATTCATTGGAAACTCAATTGTGCCATCTATGCTACTGGTATTGCATTAGGTGCCCCCTACTCTAGCACAACACAATTTATGTTAGTCTCAGTCTCTGATTGGAGACTGTTCATATTGGGCGAAATCAGAAGAATCTGATTCTTGGATGAGACTGATTATCTGGATCCATTTCAGTCGGGTTTCAGGCCTGGTTTTGGTACGGAAACAGCCTTGGTCGCCCTGTATGATGACCTATGTCGGGAGAAAGACAGGGGGAGTGTGACTCTGTTGATTCTCCTTGATCTCTCAGCGGCTTTCGATACCATCGACCATGGTATCCTTCTGGGACGACTGGCTGAGTTGGGAGTGGGAGGCACTGCATTGCAGTGGTTCCGCTCCTACTTGGTGGGTCGGCTCCAGAAGGTGGTGCTTGGGGAACATTGCTCAGCCCCGTGGATTCTCCAGTATGGGGTTCCGCAGGGGTCAGTTTTGTCCCCCATGCTGTTCAATATCTACATGAAACCGTTGAGTGCAGTCATCCGGAGTTTTGGAGTGCGTTGTCATCAGTACGCTGATGACACGCAGCTCTATTTCTCCTTTTCATCTTCATCAGGTGAGGCTGTGGATGTGCTGAACCAGTGCCTGGCTGCGACAATGGACTGGATGAGGGCTAATAAACTGAAACTCAATCCAGACAAGACTGAGACGCTGTTGGTGGGTGGTTCCGCTGACCGGATGGAGGGTGTTCAACCTGTTCTGGATGGGGTTGCACTCCCCTTGAAGGAGCGGGTTCGTAGCTTGGGGGTTCTCCTAGAACCATCTCTGTCACTTGAGGCGCAGGTGGCCTCAGTGGCACGGAGTGCCTTCTACCAACTTCGGTTGGTGGCCCAGCTACGTCCCTATCTGGACAGGGATAACCTGGCTTCAGTTGTCCATGCTCTGGTAACCTCCAAGTTAGATTACTGCAATGCACTCTACGTGGGGCTGCCTTTGAAGGTGGTCCGGAAGCTGCAGCTTGTGCAAAATGCAGCGGCCAGATTGATAACTGGAACCAGTAGGTTCGAACATATAAGACCTACTCTGGCCCGCTTGCATTGGCTGCCTGTATGTTTCTGAGCCCGGTTCAAGGTGCTGGTTTTAGCCTATAAAGCCTTACACGGCTTGGGACCACAATACCTGATGGAACGCCTTTCCCGACATGAACCTACCCGAACACTACGTTCAACATCTAAGGCCCTCCTCCGAGTGCCTCCTCCGAGGGAAGCTCGGAGGTCGGCAACAAGAGAGAGGGCCTTCTCTGTGGTGGCTCCCCAATTGTGGAACGATCTCCCCGACGAGGCCTGCCTGGCGCCAACATTGTTATCTTTTCGGCGCCAGGTCAAGACTTTCCTCTTCTCTCAGGCATTTGGCAATATCTGAGGAGCCTGGGTTTGTTTTGTTTTGTTTTTATAGTTTTTTTGAAGTGTTGAAGTGGTTTTTAAATGTACAGATTGTGTGTATGTTGTATGTTTTTGCTGTTTTAATTTTTGTATATTGTTTTTAATTGTTTTTAATCCTATGTAAACCGCCCAGAGAGCTTCGGCTATGGGGCGGTATACAAATGTAATAAATAAATAAATAAATAAATAAATAAATCTCTATACCATCTGTTTCATATATTTTGGAGTCACTGTGCAAGATTTCAGTTGGAATATTCCGGAGTAGAACTTGTGAGAATGGTATCCTAAAGGTCAAGCATATTTTCTGCCCTCTATGGAGTGATATTTTAAGAGAAAGAAAAGAAAGCAGACATTCCATGTCACTTTGAGATTATGTATTCCATTGTATCACTCACATATGTTTAATTTGCAACAGTACACTGTGAATTGACAATTTGAGGGACTTATGTTGTGGCCACAGCATTTCCGGAAAGAGTTTCAGCTCGCTTTTTTTTTGCTAATATATAACAATTTGCAGTTGCCATGCTGGAGACTTTAGTGATCCATCACTGGCATATATTTAATCTCTCTAAATTGACAGCAAAAGCCATATTAACTCAGCTTGTCATCCATTCTGTTACACAAAGGAGTTATGCCACCTGAGAACAGAGAGGGACAAATATGTCTTCCAACAGACCACAATAGGCAGTAATATACCATGTAGCATTTAAAAATAATTTAATTGCTAATTGTTTCCTGAGCAGAGCATATAATTGGATGCAAACAGGAAATATACCATGCAGTCTTTCTAGCATAATCACTAATATTGGTGTGTATTGCAGGCAGTTCAGATCTTACTTTAATGAATAAATGTTAGATTAACCTTGGGATGAAGAATTCAATAATTTTCCTTTGGTTGACACAATGGATAAACGAACAAAGAGAAGCACAAATCTCTCTTGTTGGGCCAAGGATATTTCTCTGCTTTTATGTATACAAAGCTAAACCTGTAACCATTACCAATGTTGTCACTGTTTATAAATATGAAAGATGTGATCCCATCTTCAACTGTGTGAAACAAAACCTACTATTGCAGCTCATCTCTAGCCCTAAACTACAGGTTTAAAGGCAGTAAGATAATTTATACTATTATGACATTCTCTTAATAAATAGACAGTGGTTTATTTCAACATCTGTGGGCGAATTTTGTGAACCGCCCAGAGAGCTTCAGCTATAGGGTGGTATAAAAATGCAATAAATAAATAAATGTAATGAAACCTCAGATTATATGGCTACAGTGTGGCCCTGTGCTAATTAGGGTGAGTTGGGCGAATCACATATTCTGCTATTCTAACCAGAAATCAGGTTTTCTGGCTTGTACTTAGAAAATGGTTCAGTGGATTGATCCAAAATCTGGAAGAGGTAGTTTGAGGATGGTCTGGGCTGAATTTGATGTAGAAAGCCATTCCTCAAGAAGGAAACATCTCCCAGGCTGATGCACCTTAAAAGAGTAGTGTAAACATAACTTCCCTTCTATGAATGCATTGAGTATTGGAGTAGTTGGGAACATCATCAGACCTTGGGGGGGGGTCCCTTTTCCCTACCATCGCTTTGCCTCCTGCTGCTGTCTAACAATACAGACTAACAGCTTCCTCTTTCTTCACTTGGGGAAGAAAGAGGAAGCAAACAGCAATCATGTAGCCCATTCAGTGGGTTTTTTTAAAAATTTATCATGCTGCGTCTCCTGCACACAGCAGGAAATGGCAGCAAGTTCCATTTCAGCAACAAAAGACAAAACGAAACAGATTTTCCAGGCCTTTTTTGGGAAAGGAGCTGAAGGAGTGGGAGACACACGGGAGGCGGACGAGGTTGTGAAAAGGACCCATGAAAAACTGTGAGTGGTCAGTAAGGACCGTGCTATAACACACTCATCTGAGGAGCCCCTGGGAATTAATTAACACTGAGAGTTATATCCCAAATGCCACCCCAATATAGTTGCAGTCCTATACTATAAACAAGAATTCTTAATGGATTTCATTCCTTAATGGATTTCATTTTTAAAAAAAACCATGCCAGGGAAGGAGAAGAAACATCTATCTCTTTATTTGGAATTTTTTTGAACCCACTATCAGATTAGTAAAATGATTTTATACACATAGAAGAGTTAATTCATGTAACTCTTGTAGAACCCTGAGGGTCAAACTACATGTTGGTTACATTTTTTTCTTTTTGAAAATGTGGGGGGGGGGGAGCTTAAATCCCCCTTCTCCTAGAGCTGCATAGTTCCAATCCAGATCAAGACATTAGCTGGTTTCAGACAACACATTAAGCAATGGGGGGGGGGACAATCATCAGTTGTGTTGCTTATTGTGTTGTGTGGAGGGTAACACACCACTCACAAACTACTGATGGTATGCTATTTTGCCCTAATAAGTAACTGAGAGAAACAACTGGCTTGCAAGTTGTTCAGCTCGAAGCCAGTTGTATAAAGTGTTGTGTGGAGGGGTGAGTGGGTTAATAGTGTATGGCTAGTGGGTTAAAACACAAGCCCATAGAGGGAGGTGGCAAGAGTGACCAAAGCGGCAGCTGCCACTCTGCTACAACTGGTGCAACTTGCAGAGGCTGCTGGGATAGAACTGGGAGGACTGAGAGAGGAGGGAGGGTGGGGAGAGGGGTGGGGGCTGTGTCAGTCAAATGCTGGGTTGACTATTAGTCCACTCAATGCCAGCCCCAACCACCCATGGTTGTGTAGGAATATGTTGTGTGGGGAGTACCCACAAAATAATCAACTGTGAGTTGGCGACTCAACCCACCATTGACTAATGTGTTGTCTGAATGCATCCAATGTGTGCTTACACTGCACACCGAGATAAGTGATTCAATCACACATAGCTCTGCTAAGCATTATTTGAAGAACCTGTCGTGTAGCTCTAACAATGTTCTTATGAGACCCTTAGTAGGCCCCAGCTTGTGGTTTTGTGTTCAGTATGGTTGTTAGCCTCTCCTCGGCCAAACTAGGTAGGGGTGGAGCACCAAGACAGGTGCCTCAGTGGTGATGTAATTCCAATCCTCTCTCACTTAACCTTTTTAAGCTCCATTTGCAGAACTTCCCTGAAACAAGTTTTCATCAGAAGAACAATAATATCTCCAGTTTGTCACATGAGCATTAAGTTCTCTTGTTTTTTTTTTATTAGAGTCTTGGTAAATGGTGTGTATATGGTTTTTATCCTACAGCAATTAGAGCTAAGGTCACTATAACTTTGTTAAAACCTGTCATTGATGTTAATTGGTGGTGACATTTTATCAATGTTTAAAAATGTTCTTCTTCCGAAGCCATATTTCTAATTTTGATTCTGCTTTCTTTATTGATTTTAATCTGTGTGTCTGAAAATACCTCCCAAGTGATAATCACTAAAATGCCATTTAGAAACATTTAAAGCCCAAGAGAGGGGTTTCCTTCAGAATCTATCGACACCAGCCATCTTGTTTCTAGTCACTCATGGCCTCATCCTGCCATCACTTTTCAAGAAAAAATATGCCTCTATCATGGCAGAGTGCACAGCCTTGTCTTGCCCTTGAATGTGTAGAGGACAGAGAGAGTTCTGACCTTCAATGTGTAGCGGGAGCAAGGATGCCAACTTTTAAGGAAAAATGTTATTTATATATTATTTATATTTATCAGTTTCCTCATAAAACAGTGTAGCCATTTTAACCTGTAAAACAGGGTAAAATGTAAGCAATTGTATGTTCCAAACTACTATTAAAACCCTAAACTACACTTAAAATTGGACACAAGAGTATATATTAAAACGCCTACAAGTCATTTTACACCCATCAAAGAACTATCAATACAAACTAGGGGTGTGCATGGACCCCAAAAATTGGATCAGAATCAGAACCAGAACCGGAACCGGTGCCTCAGAACGGAGGCTTCCCGGTTCGGTTCAGAGCCCATTCCAATCCAAAAATCGGACGTCTGATTTTCGGATCAGACACCATTTTAGGTGTTTTCGCCATAGGATTATATTGGGGAAATGAAAGCTTTTCCCCAATGCAAGCCTATGGCGAAAACATGGGGGGGCAGGTGAGTGGGGACCTAATTCCCCCTCCCTCCATCCCTATCCCTCCCCCGCTTGTGCTCCTTACCTGCCGAGGCGCCCGCTTCCATCCACTGGTCCCTTCTACTGAGAAATAGGCTTCGCGGCCTGCCTCTCAGTAGAGTGCCTGGTGATAAACCCCCACCCTCATACACACACACTTTTCCCTTCCTTTTTTTCTAAGAGTTTGGTCCATACTGCTATAAAGTTGAAAGCTTCAAACACTTTATTTAACTATTTTGAGCCATTGTAAGTTTTAAGTACAGCTTTGAAATCTTTCAAAGTTCTTCTGGACCCACAACATTGATTTCAGGCTAGTCACATTGTTTTTTCTAATAGAAACAGTTAAATTGTAGTGTATTTTGCATAATGTACATGTGTATTTTCTTTCTAATCACTGAATGTTTCACATTTAACTTCTAGATCTAATGTTCTTTTGCATTTACATTTCTTTATAAACCATTCATATCTTAAGACTTCTTGTGTGGCATGTTTTATTGATTTAACAAGTTAAAAGGGCTATTCAGTGTTTTTCTGCTTCTGTTTTAAAATCTATTTTCAACAGGCCTACTAACTTTGCGATCAGAGGCACTGAGTAGGGGATTCCTGGAGATAATTTAGAC
This sequence comes from Anniella stebbinsi, assembly GCA_029215795.1. Classification (NCBI taxonomy): domain Eukaryota; kingdom Metazoa; phylum Chordata; class Lepidosauria; order Squamata; family Anniellidae; genus Anniella; species Anniella stebbinsi. The sequence continues at coordinate 146,823,284 of JARDYH010000004.1, forward strand.
TGACCCCAACCACATAACACTATTCCCCCTTCTGAAGAAGTCTGGATGACTACTGAAGACAAACAAAGTGGCAAACCATAATAACGGTTCTCATGTGTCCATTTTCTTTATGAGGTAGGTGTTCCTGCAGGCTATCAAATGGAGGGACTAACAGACCATAAAGTTGCCTAGCTGGGTCTGCCAGAAATCCACCCTCAACACTCCTGGAAGGTCCATGTTCTACAGCAACTGCTCTCAGCTGAACTTGATGGAATCCCTCTGGTTGGGCCTTGCAGGAAACTATAGGGACAGACAGAGCAGGCATTCATAGCACACATAGAATGCTGAGAATGGCAAATCTAAAAGCAAGGATGTTGCTTTTCAAGAACCAAGGACATTCAATGGGTCTCACTTTTGAGTAAATATCTAGGGATGGAAATGCAGCCTGTGCAGGCTTTAAACTTGACTACAAACTTGATCACAATCTTCTACTTTGAGATCCAAACAGGAAGCAAAAGCATGTAGCATAAAATGAGCTATAATAATTAACATAGTAAACTGAAACTTATTCTAATACAGAATATTTTCCTGTATCATCTTGTGTGCTTCCAGAGTTAATCAAGTCGGGAAAAAATTTCAGGTTGTCTCCAAATACAGACACAGAACATGAAATGCTTCCTTTTCATGAGGCAGTGATAAAAAAAGCTTTTATCTCTGGACACTGGCTATTGAAAAGTTCAAATGAGTATCATCAGAGCATAACTTCTGGGGCTCATTTATTAATTTGAAAAGTGGGTTCAACACATAACACTAGCTTTGATTTTATATTGGATCTCAACATGGTGTAATATCCTGGCTGACACTGGCTTGGTTGGCAACTGTATTATATCCGGTCATCCATTACACAAAGCCATGAAATGTATTAAACACAAAAAACATGGTTTAAAAAACAACGTTAAGACTCTAGCACTTTCACCCAAGCACCAAAAAGCAGGGAAACTGGGTGTTAAGGCTCCCAAGCCTTAACGCCACATCCTCCCTAAGGAGGCAGAAAGTGCAAGTGAAATTCTCATTCTCCCAAAGCAGATAAACCATGAAGACAGGATGGAGAATATGACATGCAGAGGTGACTGTGGGGTTGTGGAAAACTGATGACAAACAACTTAGGGCCACCTACTTCTCTTTTTAAAAAGCATCTCATGTTGAGAGTTGCTACCCAACACTGCATAGAAAATACTGTACGAGAATGTTGTGGGATAACAGATGTATCTTTTGTATGAGTGGGCTATAGTTGTGACACTAAATATAACATACCAGGAGCTGTGATGCTTTGATGGACATCCATGATTAAGTGTGCCACTTCTAATAGGAATTATCTGGATGTACGGAACAGAACAGTAGCACCGCATAAATACCTAATGGGAAGATGACAGGAGTACTGTAAATGTAAAATACTTTTTGTTATTCCTCCTACTGTTCTGTCCTCTAAGAAACATTCTGGTGTTTGCTGGGTTTTTAAATATATATATCAACATTTTTCTGGGACCGATCTAAGGAATATGTTTACTGCATCAGAGAACTGCCTTTCAAAAGTAATCCAAGTTGTTGCCAATGTTGCCCTAATGCTGCTTCAAGGATGGGAACTGATATGAGATGCTATTCCCAAAATAGCATATGAATATGAAGGAGCAGAGTTAAAATATCGGGATGAGAGGAGGGATCACATGCAAATGTAGCAAATTAACTTTTTGAGCTGATTATAGCAAAAAGTCACGGTCACCGCATAGGTCAGCCAGCTTCTTGTTAATGAGGCCTTATTTAGGAGAGGCAATGGATTCTTCCCCGCTCCTCCCTACTCCCCTTCCCTTCAAAAGAATATTCTCCCATTTCCTCTATTTCTGCAACTACATGCTGTTCTGTTTCTAGGGCTGTTAAATGCAGCTTAAAAACATCATTACTTTCTCAATCCCTTGAGCTGCTCTCTTAGGTATATAATTTGGGCCAAGGGAGGGTCAGGTTTCATGCAATCATATGCCATTCAAGCTTTTTCCACAGCGCTAATGTGGAGTATCTCATGAATACTGCATTGTTTTAATGATGGCTTAAGTTTATCAGGCAGAAATCGCAGCTTCCATTTACTTTTACGGTGAATTCTACCATCCCATGCATAGTCACAGACCTTCAACTCCCATACTGCAGGGTGGTGTGGTGGATAAGGGATTGGACTGAGTCTAAGTTCTGCTCAGCAATAAAGCTGACTTGGTGGCCTTGGTCTAAATACCATCTCATCCTAATCTAAACTACCCCACAGGGTTGTTGGAAGGATAAAATGAATTAATCAACCAGAGGTGTTCCTTCAAGCAGAATTACATTTTAGGATTAAGTTGACGTGATCGTGCCCTTTCTATGAGTTTATAAAATAAATCTCCAAAAGCAATAGATTATGCATAATGCGGTATATTTTTTTTGTATTTTGAATAAACTAGAATAAGGGTGCCTTTTTTGTGCCTGTGTAGCAATGGCACTTCAGAAGGGGCGCTGGATAACTTATATTCTGGCCTTTCTAGTCTCTCCCACACCCTGCCCATTACAACACCCCTTTTCCCACTTTCCGAGGTGGAGGGTAACCAGCACAGTTCTTTCCATGCTGACTGCAAGGGAATGGGGGAAGGGATTACTCTGAGGTCTCCAACCTAGAGAGAGGAATCCTCAGTATCCTGTGGCCCTTCAGACAATATCTTGAGGCTACAGGATTGCTCCCTAAGGCTGCAATTTTATACTCAGTTACCTGTGAATAATCCCCACTGAATTCAATGGTACTTACTTTTGAGGAGACATGCAAAGGATTGTACTCTAAATACAAGCATTTTATGTTTTATTCTGCATGTTTACAAGACACGAGGGCATTGTATGAGGGCATTGTATTTTTATGTTTATGAGGGCATGTATTGTGTCCTCATGTGTATGAGAGGAGAGAGGCAGGTGAAGAAAACCTCAGGACCTGCTCTAGCTGGACTGTCTCCCTCCTCACATGGCCATTTACCACCAACTGCCCCATGGGAAGGATTCTGACATTTGTTATATGTTGTTTCTGCTTACTGTGATATTTGAGCATTTCTTTGGATGCTAATTTCAAGCTGCTTTGGAAGGGTTTATTATCTTAAAAGATGAAATATAAATATTGTAATCCATAAATAATAAATAAATGTGGATAAGGGAAACCATCTTGACACCATTTAATACTCTTAGTATCACATTGTTCCATGAAAAATAAACATTGAGCATGATTGAACCAAAGCTAAGCACTGAAGTCCTCAGGAATTGCAATCGTATAGACCCTCATCTGGAAGCACGTCCCATTGAACTTAGTAGGACTTACTTCAGAGAAGGCATGCATTGTCTTGCACTGTTAATTTTAGTGGGAGAGTTAAGCATGTGCTTAGATTTGCTGAACTCTGGCTGGATTGTGCACACTGACAGGTCATCCCCCCTACAGTCTCTTGTGAAAAAAAAATAATCGTATCTGGATCAATCCCCCCTCCCCATGTATGTTCCCACAAACAAAATGTGTTTTGTAATTAATTTGTCCCAGATGATGTTTTAATCTCTACTCAATATTACAAAAAAAAACAATAGTTCTGAGAACCAGAAAATTAATCTGATCAATTGAAACTTCTCACTGATTGCTGTGTAAATTGCTGCAACCTCCACTTGATCTTGATACCCTTTCACACTCAGTACTCATCTTGAAGTAAATATTGTTTTAAGTCTGAGAGGGCTATGAGGTCAGGGTCTTAGATCCTCAGTTATAGCTAACTCTTAAACCTTTTGGAAGGGATGGGACACCTCAGCCTAGTTGCTAATTGACTGAGTGTGGTGGCATACTAATTGACTCTTTGATATTTTGTTTTTAACCAAGTGGTAGGGAAACATGCTTATTAAAGGAAAGCCTAGGAATGAGCATTTGTCACACCCAGGAATTCCTTTTCCAAATGGGGTGGAGGAAACAGAGTATGCTTGGGATTTCACAGCTACTTTCTGTTGTTTCTGGCCTAGAATGGATAGAAGCTTTATGGTTGGGCAAAATTTGACAAAATTTAGCTGAAAGACATTTGGTGGGGCAATCTGAAGGGGATGTAGCAGGAGAGTAACCACCACATCATGCTTGCCAGGGCAGAAGATGGAGGGAGAAGTTTTTTCTCCTTCCCCCTTACCAGTAGTTCCTTCTAAAAAATTGCCTTAAATGAGAGTTTTAATAGGAGGGAAAATAAATACATCAGCTCCAGTTTGGTTTTCTCTCTTTCTTGGGGCGTGCCAGGGGAATGAGGGTTGTTTGGATCCAGTAAATGAAAGGCCTCCTCCAGTCTTCCTTTTCTCTTTACCACCACTGATGCAGTCGTGAAAGAGAGCAGCAATGGTGGTGAAGCCCTTTGCTGCCACAACAAGCAGGCTTCAGGTAATAATAATAATAATAATAATAATAATAATAACGATTTATTTCTTACCCTTCTCCACCTACAGCTTCCCTCCCCAGTCCACAATGTCCAAAAGCCCCTGAGCTGCTATCACCAAGAGCTTAGAATTGCTCCCTAAGCTTTATGGATGTGTTACTATGAAATTTCATTCCATGGAAAAAGTAGTTGATAAAGTATTAATGTCTTAATGGAAGAGAATGAAGCTTCTTTTCGCCTTGTTATTGATCTGCCTGCAGCATTTGAATGGTCAACCATACTTTTACTTCATGATTTTGAAGAAAATCATGAAAAAGCAACCAATTATGCTAAAGGCCGTTTCTTTTCTACATTTCCATTGTCTGTAGGAAAAAGAGTGTAAGGAGCCATTGGAGACTGCTGCTACTTATCACCGTCTAGAGATATTGTCCCATCTTCTGTGGATCTACATTCCAGACAGAAGTGTTTGGGAGGCAGGAAAGGGGCAGTTGCAGATAGTGACATCTTTAGAGGATGAACTGAATGGTCATTGGTCATTCATAGCTTATTCTGGTGGACACCATGGATTAGGCTGACCAGATAAAATCCAGGTCAGGGCTCATATAACTTTAACAGTTGTAGAGCAAAGGGAATTTCAGCCAGTGTCATTTGTATGCAATTAGTTCCTGGTGAAATTCCCTCTTCATCACAACAGTTAAAGTTGCAGAGGCCCTGCCTTCTTTTGTATATGGTCACTCTAGTATAGTGCCTGCAACTTTAACTATTGCGATGAAGAGGGAATTTCACCAGGAACTAATTGCATACAAATTACCCTAGCTGAAATTCCCTTTGCTCTACAACTGTTAAAGTTATATGAGCCCTGACCTGGATTTTATCTGGTCACCCTACCATGGATCAGGTGGTGAGAGACTTGGGGGAGGATGCAGACCTGCAAAGGACAGCCAGCTAGAGAACTGAGGCAGGGGAGAGGTGGAGAGTGAAGATGAGAGAGGACAGGTGAGAGATGATAAAATGAAATTTCTAACATTTGCATCTGCCTGAACTTGTAATAGCCCAACTCACCCCCTGCCGCCTTGCCCTCCGCTCATTGGAACCCCACTGGCCAGCTGCCCCTGATCCCACCCACTTCCCCAGTAAGCTGCCATTTTGCACACAATAGCAGGCCATTGTGATGGTGGAGGCAACAGGATAGGAGCTGAGAGGGAACCTCCATGGCACTTCTCACTCGACTCCCCCATCATATTGCCACCACCATGGAGCAACCATGCCTCTCTTTGGTGGGCACCGGCAGAGGAAGGTGCAGTAGTTCAGTGGAAGGTGGTGGGATGGAAACTGAGGGGGGGAAATGCCATAGTGCTTCCCTCTCAGCACTATCAGCTGTTGACAGGCGAAGGGGACCTTTTCCACTGCCATTTACATAAAATCAGTCTTTACGAAAGAGCCCTAGCTCCCAGTCAGGAAAAAGTGGGGACTGCCATATTGCCTGACTTGGCAGCTCAGCCCTACTTGAAATTCACTTTAGCAAAACTTAGTGGCAACATCAAAATAAGAGTCTCTCCTTCCTCCGGAGTGCATTATTCAAAGTGTAATTGAACACTTCAGCTTCTCTCAAAATGATTCAGACATTTCTCCTCAAATTTTGCTGAACAGGTAGAGCTTTTGTTCCTTACTTCAAGTTGACATTCTTCATGCCTTTCTATGTGCCTTGACTAAGCAGGTACATATTGCAGGAGTTGTGTCAAAATACAAATGAATTCTATTACTTCTATATAATTGTCAACACATTCTTGCTATCATGTGCATTGTTTACAGTGTGTCACTTTCTAAAAAGTGGGGATAGTACCATAGCAACAAGCAGATTTTTTTTTTTTAAAAAAAAAGGGGAATTGAGTCAGTCAGAAACTTATAAAAATCTTTTATCAGCTTTGATAGATTTGGCTATATATAGCATTTCTATACTGCCCAATAGCTGGAGCTCTCTGGGCAGTTCACAAAAATTAAAACTATGAAGACAATTCAAAGTATAAAACAAACAACAGTATAAAAACACAATATAAAAGCACAATATAAAAGCACAACCAGGATAAAACCGAGCAGCAATGCAGAGATTTATACAGATTTAAAATACAGATTTAAAACAGCAATGTTAAAAAACTGAGATGATAAACTGTTAAAATACTGGGAAAAGAAAAAAGGTCTTCACACAGTGTTGAAATGAGTATAATGTAAGTGTCAGGCGAACCTCTCTAGTGAACTCATTCCACAGCTGAGGTGCCGCAGCAGAGAAGGCCCTCCTCCTGGGAATCACCTGCCTCTTTGTCAGGGGCTCACGGAAAAGGACCCCTGAGGATGATCTTAGGGTCTGGGCAGGTACATATGGGAGGAGGCGTTCCTTCAGATAACCTGGCCCCAAGCCATTTAGTGCTTTGAATGTAGGCCGACCAGATAAAATCCAGGTCAGGGCTCATGTAACTTTAACAGTTGTAGAGAAAAGGGAATTTCAGCCAGTGTCATTTGTATGCAATTAGTTCCTGGTGAAATTCCCTCTTCATCACAACAGTTAAAGTTGCAGGGGCCCTGCCTTCTTTTGTATATGGTCACTCTAGTATAGTGCCTGCAACTTTAACTGTTGTGATGAAGAGGGAATTTCACCAGGAACTAATTGCATACAAATGACACTGGCTGAAATTTCCTTTTCTCTACAACTGTTAAAGTTATATGAGCCCTGACCTGGATTTTATCTGGTCAGCCTATTTGAATGTTAATGCCAGCACTTTGAATCGGGCCCAGACCTGGACTGGCAGCCAATGAAGCTGGAAAAAGACTGGCATGATGTGGTCTCATTGGTCAGTCCCTGTTAACAGATGTGCTGCCCTGTTTTGTACCAGCTAAAGTTTCTGGACTGTTTTCAAAGGCAGACCCATGTATAACGCATTGCAGTAATCCAGACGAGAGATTATCAGAGAATGGACAACTGTAGGTAGGCGATTTCTGTCCAGTTAAAGGCACAATTGGTATATCAGCCGAAGTTGATGAAAGGTGCTCCTTGCCACTGAGTCCACCTGTGCCTCAAGTGACAGTTCTGGATCTAAGAGCACCCTCAAGCTATGAACCTGATCCTTTAGGGGGAGTGCAGCCCCCTCCAGAACAGGTTGAACATCACCTAGCCAGATAGACAAACCACCCACTAACAGTACCTCGGTCTTGTCTGGATTGAGTCTCAGCCTGTTGGCCCTCATCCAGTCCATTACCATGCCCAGGAACTGATTCAGCACAGCTACAGCCTCACCTGGGTTTGATGAAAAGGAAAGGTAGAGCTGGGTGTCATCTGCATATTGATGACACCTCAGCCCCCATCTCCAGATAACCTCTCCCAGCGGTTTCATGTAGATGTTGAACAGCACAGGGGATAAAATTGAACACTGTGGAACCCCATGGCCTAGATGCCATGGCAAAGAGCAATAATCCCCCAGCACCACCTTCTGGAATTGGTCATCCAAGAAGGAGCGGAACCACTTCAACACAGTGCCTCCAACTCCCAAACCAGACAAGAACATTGACAAAAACATTTTTAAAGAAAGCTTCTTCCAGTTTTCTAGCTTATCTCTAATTCACCCAACCAACAGCCATGCAGACATGTCCTACAGCTTGCTTCACAAGTCAATAAGCAGGATGATGTAAGATAACAATCTGCCTGTGCAGAATCACAGAACCAATTTGGAAACAGTTTGGATAAATGGGCCTACATATACCATGATGTCCTAATTAGGGTGGCTCCTTTTGAGTCACCAAAAAAGAAGCCAGTGATTTGCATAAAAATGCAGATGCAGAATTAGATTCAATTATTATAATTTTAAGAGAAATGCAGTACATCTCGGCATAGTAAGGAAAAGTGGGACCAGGGGACCTGTGTGACTGCTTTTTCACTGTGTTGATGGGCAACAGTTCAAGTGGTTCTTTGTCTTCAGACTGAAATTGAATAGAACAGCCTTTCAAACAGATGACATCTGAAAAAAGAGGATAATCCCGTAGCGGCCCTTCAAACAGAGGACTGTCTTCTGTAAAAGCAGACACGCGGCAATAGGTCTGAAATAGCATTCATTCATTATCCTCTCTGGACAATGTCTATACTGCACTTCAGCCCAAAGGGCCTTAGAGTGACTGTCAATAATTTAAAAGTAGTAAAAGAGTGAGTAATTAGATCATTTTTAAAAAATGCAGCAAACCAGACAGAAATGTATATGCATTAATAGGAATTTAGAGCACAACTCTATGCATGTTTAGACAGGAAAAAAGCGGATGACTCTGTAATTAAACTGGGGCAGACCTAACTGGCTGTCAGAGTCCCAGAACAATGAATGAATAGAACTGCTCCATTTGTCCCTAATTTTAGCTCAGATCAAGCTACATCAGACAACAATTCATTGACAGGAGTATATAAGAAGGTCATAGTAGAACTCTATTCATTATTTCCCAAAGTCTCATCTACCTGTTGTAGAGCATTTTAATAATAATTTTAGAAGCAGATTTATGAGCCTGGTTCCCTCATAAAGAAGGCAGGACAGAACCAGGATCTGCTTAAACTTGAGCTTTCACTAAAAGGGGCGACCTGTCCTGTGCATAAACTACAGTGAGAAGGCATGATATATCCTGAATTGCTAAGAATATTGAAAATGTGATCTGTGGGATTTAGCATATTAATAGTCGCAGGAAGTTGGCAAAGTATGTCAAAATAAGATTGTAGTTTCGAGAGCATACTGGATCTAAAGATCATTAGTTTTGAAACATTAGAATCATAAGGAAACAATCCTGGAAGCCACACAAAGTTTCTTATGTTGCAAATCTAACTCCAAGTGATTGAAAATGCCCCGAGGAGTCTAATTAGAATTATGGATGGGAAAAATATTCTGACAGCAATTTTGTTAATGTCTGCATAGATGCAAACACTGCTCCTTTGCCTCGGAGTGCCTTGATTTCCCATCCCACACACCTTCTTTCTTTGCACTCTTTTAAATTACGTTAAAATTCACAATTAGATGGCTAGAATAACCAACATCTCTCTAATAACAATCTAAATATCTAGGAGTACACAAGTGAACATACAACCAAGTGGCTGAGTTCAGACGATACTTTAGGCAACGGAGGGGGGAATAGCATATTCACAGTACATAGAGCTGGTGAACTCTATGATCTGCCACACAACATGTTGCCCCTCCTCCCACTGCATGGCTGAAAGTCCCGGCATCCTTCCGGGCTGCTGCGTCACCTCTCTCCCCCCCCCCTCAGTCCTCCGGCTGTATCCCATCATTCACCACAAATTCTGCCGGCTGTATTGGAGCAGCCGGGGGGTTTCGACTGCTCCAGCTGGTGAACTCTATGATCGAGTGGAATAATACACAGAGAGAGGGGGGTTCCCTCCACAAGACACTTTAAACAACAGATTTCGGGATAAACAACATGCAAGCCCATTGTTTTTCTCTGTTGCTTAATTGCCCAAAATAGCATACCGTCAGTTGTGTGTGCATTGTGTGTTGCCCTCCACACGACACAATAAGCAACACAACTGATGGTTGCCTCTTCCCCCTCTGTTGATTATCGTGTCATCCGAACTGAGCCAGTGTCTGTCCACTGCCTCCTTCTAAATTGCTTCATCATACTGTAGATATAATGTCAATCTCAGTCAACTCATGAAACAGAAGGAGGTTGGTGAATGCTGAGGTAGTAGAATGGGCACTACTTTGGAAAACTCCCTGATGTTTAATTTCCCCCCCCCCAAAAAAAAAACCCTTCTACAAAAGTGGAATTCTGCCACAAGCAAGTTATCTTTTGAGCACACTGCAAATTTAGCTTCCATTTCGAGTAGCATGATCAGAGATTCCAACCATTGTGGTCACTTTTGGTAGATGATCTGGGAAATAAATATGTTTGTGTGCTGTAATGTATTTAGTGCTTTTAATTATATGTTTTAATCTTGTTTTAATCTTGTTTTAATCTTGTTTTAATCTTGTTTTAATCTCGTTATATTCTGTTTTATTGTGAACCAGTCAGAGATTTCAAAGAACTGAGTGGAATAAAAGCAGTTGCACTCTGGCTTTTAAAACTTTGGCCTGGCTGAAAGTTTTAAATTGTTTTAAAAGTTAGCTGTTTTTATGTTTTATGTTTTTAAATTTTGTATATTGACTTTTAAAATTCAATCTTTTATCTTTTGTTAACCACCCAGAGAAATTTGGCTATGGGGTGGTATATAAATGTTAATAATAATAATAATAATAATAATAATAATAAACAACTATTTCTGTTTGACGAGAGGGTGATTTATTTAACAGCTGGGAAAACACACCAGTTTAATTCTTAGCTACAGCCATCTTCACATGTTGTTCATAGAGAGAACACTCATGTATAGAACAAAGAGGAGTCCCTGCCAGCCTCCCTTTCCCAACTTCATTTAGCCAAACTAGCTCCATTCCCAACATCCATGTGTTGACTGCAGATGTCTGAAGAATAACCCCATGTACATGAGCAGCTTGTCAGGCATAGCAGCTCCACACATTGTTCAGTAGAGCTCATAAACACAAGGGCCCTCTGTCATGAGCAGCTCATGCATAGGATTCCATCTTCAGATATCTGTGCTCAAACCATGGATGCTGGAGCCAAGACTAGATCGGCCTAGGGATGTGCAAACCAGCAAAACCCAAGCTCATCATGGTTCTCTAAATTCCACTGTGAAGGTCGTGCCAAACTCATGTCTGCATCAGATAGCAAGCTTTGCTTTTTCTTCGCATGGACATCTGTGCATATTTTGTGTATTTTTTTCCAAATGTATGCATCAAATGTACATTTTCTCCTGTTGGTGTGGTTGTGCATGTTTTTCAAATGTACACATGCACATTTTTGAAATGTACATTTTTGAGAACATATTTTTTTACTTATTCAAAAATGGAGAGTGCAACTCTGTCTAGAATGGGTTAAATGCAACCTTCCTGGGGAGGCAAACTAGAAGTTCTCCCGGGTTATCTGGACTGAGTTTCAATTTCTTGCCCCTCATCTAGTCCATTAAGTGCTTCCACTACCTCACTTGAATTTGTTGGCACCTAATTCCAAAACGTCCCCAGATGAACTGACTCTGGCCAGATCTACACCAAGCAGGATATAACTCTTTGAAAGCAGTTTGAAAACAGTATATGGCATGTGTCATGGGCCCCAATGGTTTTCAATACTGATAAAAACCATTATAAAGCAATAGTATAGATCCTGCCTCAGTGAGTTCATGTAGTTGTTGAAAAGCTTGGAAGAAAATATTAAACCCTACAGGCCTCCATAGCATAAGTGTTATAGAGCTGAGCAGTAACTTTGCAGTGCTACCTTCTAAAATCTTCCATCCAGGTAGGAATAGAATCACAATGTCATGCCCCCAATCCCAAACCCGAATGTAATCGTATAGCTGATGGTCTACAAAGCCACTGAGAAAACAACATTGTTGTACTCCACAAGTCTCTCCCAGTGCAGGTAATCCATAAATATTGACTGAGTACTTATCAGGGTGATTAGTTTCAGATGGGCAATGTGACATTCTTAATTAAGACTGGCACAACCCTTCCAGCCGTTTGAGGGGTGGTGGTGTGAAATGGACATGTCTCTGAAGAGGACAGGCTAGCATGACATCATCAGATAAATCTTAAGGATTTTTGAGGGGCAAGGTGTGTCTTTTGGGTTTGTTTTGTTTTGTTTTTGCACTTACCTTATTAACTACATGGGGTGGCTGAGGGTTCTTTATTGTCCTTAGGTGTTATTTTTTTAAAAAAAATCCTGAGTGTGTTCATTGGTCTCCATTCTGTCTTGCACCACTTCCCGGAATGTCCATGTGACTAGATGATGTTGCAGCCTTCTGCTATTTAATCCAGAAATTTACCAATAAATATTTTTAATCTACATGTTGGCATGATCTATAAGGCCCTTCTTGATGGCTTCTGACAGGCTTTGGAACCCCTTGCCAATGGAGGCTGGGTTATCTGCTGTCCCACTGTTGGCAGTCAAAGACATTTTTATTCAAGCAGGCCTTTGGCATGTAAGCTAGTCTGCTGAATTAGGTGCTCTTTTTATCCTTTTGCTGTTGTGTTTTAATTGTGTTTTTAATATATTTGCTTTATGGTTGTTTTGGTTCCTGATATTGTCTTAGCTTCCTTCAGCACCATTTCCTTGGTGGAAAGGTAGGGATATACATGAAATAAAGAAATACATTCCATAGGAAGAGGGAGAAGTTGAGTTCTATGGTTCATCTCATCTAAGTTCTGATAAATATGTATAAATATGTATCCATGCAGATTGAACCAACAATATTAATAGATTGGGTAGTGATGATTTTCTCTGCTGCTCAGTACACTCATTCCTACAATTGCAGAAAGAGAGAGAGAGAGAGGGGGGGGGGAGGGAGGAAGGGAGGGAGGGAGAGAACAGTCTCTGTCCAAAACCATATATCTACATCAAATATCCCCAAGAGGTAATTCCTGTAGCATAGTGTCATTTTCTAAATGAACTACAAAAGGGATGAAAATGTACTCTCTGCATTGTGGTCTCAGTTTCATTTCTCTGTGTGACGTCTTCATCTGGCGCCTCTGAAGTACTCCTGGGATATCCAAGAAAAGCTGGCAAAGAGTTACTGAAGTGCTGCCTGCCCAATTCTGGACCTGTTGAAGAACAGCTGCTAGCATGAAATTCAAAGTGGTCTTGAAAGGGGTCTTCTCCAATTGCAAGCGGCCGTGTATGCCTCTGCCTCTGAATGCACTGATTTATAATAGACTACTCATTGCTAGCATTTGGAGAGTGGCTGGGAGAGGGATTGCTGCTGAGTATTATCAGCTATTATAGCTTAGTTCCAAGTTATGGCACTGCCATTGCTGGATCCAAGGAACTCAATTTCAGATCTCAGCAGCTACCAATTTATTATCAGCAGAAAAGTATTTTCCCATTGAAGGATCTGTTTTAAAATGGGCACATTTCCCTTCGGATGATGGACACAGCTTTCTAGCAAATAGAGACAATTTGAGACCCTTTTTTTTAGATGAGTGAGGAGTTACTCGGTGAAAGGCTCTTTCGTGTCCCTACACTTTTATCCACCTGCCCGGATGGAATTATTGATGGATTGGCAGTGATGACCAGGCGGTGGGGAAATACCAGTGCTTGAGGATGCTAGCATGAGCCCCATATAAAGGATGGAGCTCTGAAGGAAGGAGCCAGCTCAATGAGGGAGTAGAATGCTGCATCCCAATTGAGGCGCTGACAGCCTTTAATCCTACCAGAAATCCCAACAACCTCCCATTACTACCAGAAACCAAACAGCCCCAACAGCCCCTACCAGAAACCCCAACAGCCTCCCAATCCCACCAGAAACCAAACAACCTCCAATAGTCTCCCATCCCTGCCAGAAACTCTAAAGGGAGTTACCAGGGTGGAGCCACAACACCTCCCAGGCAACTTCTTCTAAGAAGCCAGTAATAAGGGGCATTCTTAACTAAAGAGGTAAGATTTGGGGCATTGAAGACCAGAGGAAGGCTTTGTCTTCAGAGAAGTTATGGCACAGAGGGGTGGCCCAGAGCACCAGAGATGCTGCTGCTGCTGCTGCAGATGTGGCTACTGCCACAATCATAGTCACAAAAAGCAGTGAAAACCCTGGAACAACTCTGATAACTTCCTCCTGCATCCTTCCTCAAAACACTGAGATGGTAAGTAAGATGCAGGATCCTGCATTGAAAACTATCATTGTTGTCTGTCACAGAACAAAAGAGAACTTCCTTCTCCTCCTAATTTTCTTTTTGCATGTGGGAAGTTTTAAAATGGATCAAACTGGACTTTAAAAAAACTGCTCTCTGAAGATCCAAAGGTTTGGACCATTTTGGACCAGAGACTTTACAATTTGGAGGTGGTCTAAATTAAAGCAGGTAATTTAGGCTTCACCAAAGGCAATGCACACCACTATTACCTTGCATCTAAAAGTGGGAAGTCTAAAACTGAGTTCGTTGGGAAAGAGGTATTTCCAGATCAGGTGGTCTCATATGCATTTGTCACTCAAAGAATCTAATGGGCAGCTCATTTGTGGTGCCATGTTATTACCGTTTGAGGTATAAGTTTTGTGCTTGTGCATACCCCTCTCATCATATATTAATTATTCATTATTTATTGAAAACATTTGTATCGTTCTCTAACTAGTTTATATCGTTGCTTTCATTATGTATATTCCCTGTGAAGGGTTCTACCTTTAAATGTGGCATAAAAGCAAATGGTCATATCAACAAACCGATAAACTTATTTTTTAAAGGAAGTCCTTGATCATCAAAACTCTGGAGTCCTACAATGGGTAATCTATGCATCACAAGTAGATAATCTAAAAGCATACACACACACACACACACATCCTCTGGGATATCATAACATTCAGATTACCACTATAAAGACCTGTCCCTTGCCACAGATGTCTTGACATGTCCTACTGGATGATCCTAACAAATGGATCTTTATTCGTAAATAGATGACTTAGCATGTGAGCTGTGGATGCCCAGTTGCACACCATTGATGTGATCATAACAGGTATTTTGAAGCCACTATGATGAATGGACTTGCAGAAATCATGTACTGTATTACCTAGGCATTACCTTTTGGCTCATATGTGACATCCCTTATGCAAATGGGGGCAAGTGTCTATGTAAGAAAATCAGTAGTGTTAGAGCCTGTGTAAACCTGCCCTAACATTTCCTTTTAAGAGTCTGGTATCTTTGAGTCCCCCCCCCCCCCCAGACTTCTTTTGTAATATATAAGAGGTGGTGAGTCTCCCAAGTCTTCCTTAAATCTATATTTGTAATGCAACCAAAACCATATGTTAATCAAAGAGATTATGTTAATTCTAGAACACGAATACACTACTCAGTTGCAACACTGTGCTCCATGACATCGGAGTTCAATCTGCTTAGAACAAATTGTTCACCCTAATGAGAGAGTTTTGTAACAGCTGTTCAAGTCACCCTTATTATGGACTAGACTGCACTGTTGTTTCTCAGAACATTTCTTTGCTTGTTAAGGCATGAAAAAAAAGATGAATCTCTGGAGCACAGGATAATATCTCCCTGCAATATCCTTTTTTTACACTGAGGAGGTGTATGCATGCATTGTAAAGGTAACATGATGATTCTGCCCTCTTGTTAGATCCCTGCCTTTTGGGGGTGGAGTGGGCAAAAGCCTTTAATGAGATAATTTGACCTAACAAACTCTGCTTGACTGGTTCAGCCAATGGCACCAAATATATAAGATCCAATGCATTTTGGCAGTCCAGCAAGATTTCAGAAACAATTTGTGGTTTCTATCCAATGTTAGTTCTATTTAGAGTAGGCACATTGAAATGAATGGGACTTCAGTTAGTCATTGAGCCCCATTCATTTCAGTGGGCCTACGTAAGTAAGACTAACATTGGATGCTACCCTATACCATGTTGCATATTTGCCTGTTCAACTCACCCTGTGCTGATGTTGCATGCTAAAACTTCATCATGTGGGCATTGTAGGTCACATCACACAAATATGAATAGTATCCTGTGGGATGTCAGTGATTTCACTGGAGTGATTCCTCTGCCTCTAAATTGCTCTGTTTTCAGAGCATAGTGACTCCACCCCTGACATTACAAAGTTACAGAAAGGAAAGCTATGGAAATACATTTAGCACCTTGTTTGGGTTAAATGTGCTGAGGTACATGGGTCTGGCTACTATTAGCAATACAGATCCACAGCCTGGTTATAATAAGCAAGGCTGAGCATATGTTCTTAGCCTTAGGACAGAGCTGAGTGGCAGAGCAAAAGTTATGCATACCAAGATCCCAAGTCCATTTTTAGCATCTTCGGTAAAAAGGATTTCAAGTGGCAAGAAAAAGACCTCTGCCTGACACCTTGGACATATGTTGGAGCAGTCTGTATTGTCTAGATGCAGCTTCATGTGTAGGAATGTGAGAAATTTCTTATTCTTGTTCTTCCTTTGAATTTTCCCAAATGTTTCAAATGGGGATGAACCTCAAAATCTGCTTTGACTTCTGGAAAATTGATGACACTCTTAGTCTATTCCATGTACCGTCTGCTAGACTATTATTCCCTTAACACAATATATAAGTAAGTAGGGTTTGATGAAACTGCAAATTTTGGTTTCTCTATATGTCTCGTTTTTCCAATCTTGAGTTTTGTTTATCCTGAACTTTGAACATGAACATTGTTTTGCATTTTATGTCTATTTCCCCTAACACATGCATGTGTATACAGTTTTTGCCTGATATATACTTTTGGCAAGCAATTTTCCTAACGTACTACTTTTCTGAAACCCCTCCCCCCACCAATATACATATTTTTGTCTGGCTGTTTCCCCAATATATACACATTTGATGTGCATTTTAATTGCAAAATTCAGAGAGGTGTGAATTTCAAGAATAATGAGTTTCAAATTTTGCATTGGTTCAAAACTGTAAGTTCGGACATTAGGTAAGATCTCATTATACCATGAACTGAAAGAGTTATTCCCCTTCTCTATAGGTTGGGTGTTTGGCAGAATATCTCTTCTGTACTTTTTTACCAAAAGAAAGGTGAAATGTATGCTGGTCACACTGTATTTTTTATCACAATACCGTTATTAGGAGGAGGAAGTCTTGAAGATCATTAACCCTAAAATTGAAGCTTGTAAAAGTTCCAGATTTGGTCCTGGACAGAGTGAAACACCACCAAACCCCGATGAAAGTAAATGGCTGTAAAAATGGGGAAAAGATATTTATTAAAACCAGGGTGGGGGCACAAATGAATGGCGAGGTCAATAGTTAGAAATATACACATAAAAACATAACTTGGCGAAGATATTATTCTCAAAGTAAACCTAGGCCTTCAGAGTGTTATGGGTGGGGGGGGGGAGAGAGAGAGAGAGAGAGGATGGAAATAGAGTTCAGTGAGTCAATGTTTTCCATCATCTGTTTTCCAGGCACTTTTCCATCATTTGTATGCCCAGGGCAGATGTTTAGCTTAAATCACAATATACTCTGATGCTGTTTTCAGTTCCGAACAGACGGATCTGTAGGCAGAGGTAATAAATACCTCTGTGTTGTCATGGACAGACATTTTCTGGTCAGGGTTAGTATCATGGCTACCACCTGCCCCTGCAAGGGTGACAAACCTATTAAGATGGTCCGACCTCGAAGGCTGATGGATCCTCTTGGATTCCAGAAAGCCTTAGAGGGTTCTTTGGCTGGTATTGTCGATGATCCTGTAGAAGTCCTGGTCAATAGATGGAATCAAGACCTAACTAGGGCTATTGACACGATTGCCCCCAAACGTCCTCTCCGACCTGCTTCTATCCAGGCACCCTGGTATACAGACGATCTCAGGGAGCTGAAGTGGGAAGGACAACAACCGGAGTGCTGGTGGCAGAAAACTTGACTTGTATCCGACAAGATACAACACAGAGAACATCTTCATTCCTATGGAGTGGCAATATGTGCAGCAAAGAAAGCTTTCTTATCTGCATGCATCTGCAAATTGTGTCTAGCAGAACTGTTCAGGGTGGTGAGGGGTCTAACCCAGACACCTTTCCCCTGAACCTGATCCTAGAGCCTTTGGTAGTTCACTGTGATGCCTTTAACAATCATTTCACTGATAAAATCTCTCAGAAAAGAGCCGATGTCGTCATTATAGCAGAAGTTGACAACGGAGTGTCCAGCAACTACGTGAGTAGAATTACACTGGACCAGTTTCAGTTGGTGAGTACCGAGGATGTGGACAAGCTGCTTGGACAAGTGAGGACAACTTGCCCTCTCAATCCCTTTCCTTCTTGGTTGGTCACCTAGGGAGCAGATGCAATTAGACTACAACTACAATATATTATTCATGCATCTCTCAGGGAGGGGAGTTTTCCATCATGTTTAAAAGAAGCAGTGGTACGGCTGTTTCTAAAAAAGCCCTCCCTAGACCCCCAGGACCTTAATAACTATAGACCAGTATCAAATCTTCCGTTTCTGGGCAAGGTGATCGAGAAGGCAGTTGCCTTCCAACTCCAAACAGTTTTGGATGATACAGATTTTCTAGACCCATTTCAAACCAGCTTCAGGGCATAATACACAGAGTTGAGACCACTATGGTTGCCTTAGTGGATGATCTACACTTGAGTATTGACGGGGGAGTGTGTCCCTGCTGGTACTTCTGGATCTCTCAGCAGCTTTCGATAAAATTTACCAAGGTATCCTTCTGGAACGCCTGAGGGGATTGGGAATCAGGGGCACTGTGCTTCAGTGGTTCCGATCCTACCTCTCGGGCAGGTTCCAGATGGTGATGCTTGGGGATAGTTGCTCCTCAAAGAAGGAACTGTTGTATGACATACCACAAGGCACCATCCTATCCCCAATGCTGTTTAACATCTACATGAAACTGCTCAGAGAGATCATCTGGAGGCATGGGGTGGGGTGCTATCAGTATGCTGATGGCACCCAAATATATTTCTCTGTGCCTTTGACAACTAAGGATAGTGTGTCTCATCTGAACGAATACTTGGAGGTGGTAATGGGTTGGATGAGGATAAACAAACTAAAGCTGAATCTAGACAAGACGGAGGTGCTTACCATCAAATGCCTTAACCTGGGTTTGGAGGTGTGTCAACCAGTTCTGGATGGGGTTATGCTCCCCCGAAAAACTGTGTTTGCAACTTGGAGGTGCTCCTGGATCCATTGCTCCAAATGACAGCTCAGATGGATGTGATGGCCAGGAGTGCCTATTATCAGCTTCGGCTGATAAGCCAGCTGCACCCCTTCCTAGAGTTGGAAGACCTAAAGATGGTAGTGCATGGCTGGTAACTTCAAGGCTTGACTTCTGCAATGTGCTGTACATAAGGCTAACTTTGTGCCTAGTCTGGAAACTTCAACTAGTTCAAAATATGGCAGCCAGATTGGTCACCGGTACACCTAGGGGTAACCATATTACACCAGCTGTAAAATCATTTCACTGGCTGTCAATTAGTTTCCAGGTGAAGTACAATGTGTTGGTCATTACCTTTAAAGACCTACATGGTTTGGGTCCAGGTTACCTGCGGGGTTGCCTTCTCCCGTACACCCAGATCCTCTGTAAAGAATTTACTACAGTCACCCAAAACTAGGCTGACAACCGTTACCCAGAGGACCTTCTCTTCTGTGGAATGGCCTGCCAGGAGAGATCTGCCAACTTAACAGTCTTCCAGAATTTAAGAAAGCTATAAAGACTGATCTCTTCTGGCTGGCCTACCCAGTCTAATTTTAAGAGTTGTATTGGTATTTTAATAATGTATTAGTTTTTATATGTTTTAAATCACTTTTATGTATTTTATATCATTTGCTTTTCATGTTGTCCCCTGCCTCGATCCAGAGGGAGAGGCGGGTAATTAATATTAATATTAATATTATTATTAATAATAATAGTAATAACAATAATAATAATAATGGTAGATATGTGGGAGAACTAATGTTTATCTCTCCATTTTTCATAACTTCACAATGAACTGATAGTTTGGACTTCTTTGCTGCACTCTTCCCACTAACTGACATCTCTCGCTAGGCCCTGTTTGCTGTTGTTTAAAGCAACATCAGGTTTTGAGAAGTTGGAATGTGGGTTGACATTCAATCATACCTCAATGGCTGAACCAAGGTTTAGGGTTTGCTCCTTTCATCCAAGTGAAGCCAAAGCTGTTAGAAATGATCACTACTGCATATTGAAACATTTTGACTCTTCAACATTTTCAGGTTGTGTTTACCTCAGAGTTCCACCCTTTCAAACTGTTGAATTGTTTTGAGGGGAAATCAGCAAAAAAAAAATCATAATTTCCCCCACCATGTGCTGTGCTTTAGTTTGATAACACTTTGGTCTCTATACAATCATACTATGAGCCCTGACATTTCCGTGTCAATTTTCTGACCTTGCAAATAATTGTCTAAATGTTCTTAAACTTCTCTCATTGAAATATATGCAACCTACCTTAACTTTGCTTGGACTGTGCCCAAATTTTTCATAATTTCCATAACGCAGGTTTTGATTAGTGCCCTTCAATTTCATAATTTCCATGTACTGTTTTCTTCTTCTAGTTCCCCATAAATGAGAATACACATGACATAAACAAAGTAGCATTTGGCAGTGACGTCTCAGAGAGTGTATACTATGTGTCTGCCCAACAGAAAAGATGCCATATTCATAATCTTATTCCTGTCAGGCTAACCTACTGCTGTCTGGCACATGCAAATCTGTGAAGGAAGAATTACTTGCAGGCAGAACATCTGCCATCTGCACTGATTGACATGAGCACTTGTATCAAAGCCACCATCTCTATGTTTGCGGAATTTGTTAGAGAAGTGAGATGGTTCAGTATCCTGAGGTTATGAACACATGAGTTAAAGAGATACAGCATGTACAGTGAAGGCTTAACTAAATAATCAAGGGAGAGGGCCTTCTCTGTGGTGCCCCCCCCAATTGTGGAATGATCTCCCTGACGAGGCCCGCCTGGCGCCAACATTGTTATCTTTTTGGCGCCAGGTCAAGACTTCCCTCTTCTCTCAGGCATTTGGCAATACCTGAGGAGCCTGGGTTCCTTTTTGTTTTTGGTAGCTTTTGGGGCTGTTGTAGCGGTTTAAAATGTATGTGTGTATTGTGTGTATGTTGTATGTTTTTGCTGTTTTAATTTTTGTATATTGTTTTTAATTGTTTTAATCCTGTGTAAACCGCCCAGAGAGCTTCGGCTATGGGGCGGTATACAAATGTAATAAATAAATAAATAAATAAATAAATAAATAAAATCAAGCTGCCAACCTGATTTTAATAAGGATGTGTGGGGAGGAATTAAATTTGTTTGCATTATAATAGGAACTTATCAAATTTGCAATTCCATGACCAATATGTGAACCAAAACACAGTCATACTTCAATATTTGCACTTAAAAAAAAATGCCATGTGCTTCTCCACTTATGAAATGTGTACAAAATCTTGTGTAGCGTGGGGGGGGGGGGCGATGTGTACATAAAATGTGTATATTCATGAAAATAATGTACCTAAATAAATACATTAAGAGAAATGCACATAAAAATGTCTTTAAAAGCAACAACAAGTCACAAACTGATGTGACAATGGAATGAAACACACCTAAGGCTGGAAAACTGAAACACTGAATGAAACCAAAGTGACAGATTCAACCCTCCATTAAAAACAGGCTGCATACCTAATCCTGGATCACCAAAGCCTTCAACCAAGTCCTTCCATCTTATTTCAAATGTTTCCACATGTTCATAAGGATGCCTGAGGAATTATATCCACTGATTCTCGATGTGCACTGGGATTTTGTTTTCCTTTACTTTATTTTTGTACTGAAAATTGCTTTTCTAATATCTTTCTTTTTTATAACATTCCTTTCATTTAGCAATTTCAAATTCATTTTTTTTAAAAAAAATGTAAATGTATTTGTGGGGTATTTTCAAAGAGAGAGCTGCCTGAGTGTGGACATCTATAACTCCATCAATTTAGACCCAAATAGGGTTAATAGTCCAGGCTGTGAAATACTTCATAAGGGCATCATGCTTGCCACGATTCAAAAATATTGGGCAAATGGTACATATTTGAGAGGAAGTAAAGGAGGGTGCTTCTGATAAACTTTCCATTATTCCCAGGCCTCCTGAAAGAGGCGGCAGTGAGGCAAATCCTAAAGAAATCTTCCCTAGACCCTGAAAATCTTAATAACTACAGGCCAGTAGCAAATGTTCCATTCCTGGGCAAGGTCCTGGAGCGGGTGGTTGCGAGCCAACTCCAGGGATTCTTGGATGAGACTGATTATCTGGATCCATTTCAGTCGGGTTTCAGGCCTGGTTTTGGTACGGAAACAGCCTTGGTCGTCCTGTATGATGACCTATGTCAGGAGAAAGACAGGGGGAGTGTGACTCTGTTGATTCTCCTTGATCTCTCAGCGGCTTTCGATACCATCGCCCATGGTGTCTTTCTGGGACGACTGGCTGAGTTGGCAGTGGGAGGCACTGCATTGCAGTGGTTCCGCTCCTACTTGGGGGGTCGGCTCCAGAAGGTGGTGCTTGCTCGGCCCCGTGGATTCTCCAGTATGGGGTACCGCAGGGGTCAGTTTTGTCCCCCATGCTGTTCAACATCTACATGAAACCGTTGAGTGCAGTCATCCGGAATTTTGGAGTGCGTTGTCATCAGTACGCTGATGACACACAGCTCTATTTCTCCTTTTCATTTTCATCAGGTGAGGCTGTGGATGTGCTGAACCAGTGCCTGGCTGCGACAATGGACTGGATGAGGGCTAATAAACTGAAACTCAATCCAGACAAGAGTGAGACGCTGTTAGTGGGTGGTTCCGCTGACCGGATGGAGGGTGTTCAACCTGTTCTGGATGGGGTTGCACTCCCCTTGAAGGAGCGGGTTCGTAGCTTGGGGGTTCTCCTAGAACCATCTCTGTCACTTGAGGCGCAGGAGGCCTCAGTGGCATGGAGTGCCTTCTACCAACTTCGGTTGGTGGCCCAGCTACGTCCCTATCTGGACAGGGATAACCTGGCTTCAGTTGTCCATGCTCTGGTAACCTCCAAGTTAGATTACTGCAATGCACTCTACGTGGGGCTGCCTTTGAAGGTGGTTCGGAAGCTGCAGCTTGTGCAAAATGCAGCGGCCAGATTGATAACTGGAACCACTAGGTTCGAACATATAAGACCTACTCTGGCCCGCTTGCATTGGCTGCCTGTATGTTTCCGAGCCCGGTTCAAGGTGCTGGTTTTAACCTATAAAGCCTTACACGGCTTGGGACCACAATACCTGATGGAACGCCTTTCCCGACATGAACCTACCCGAACACTACATTCAACATCTAAGGCCCTCCTCTGAGTGCCTCCTCCAAGGGAAGCTCGGAGGTCAGCAACAAGAGAGAGGGCCTTCTCTGTGGTGGCTCCCCAATTGTAGAACAATCTCCCCGACGAGGCCTGCCTGGCGCCAACATTGTTATCTTTTCGGCACCAGGTCAAGACTTTTCTCTCAGGCATTTGGCAATATCTGAAAAGCCTGGGTTTGTTTTGTTTTGTTGAAGTGGTTTTTAAATGTACAGATTGTGTGTATGTTGTATGTTTTTGCTGTTTTAATTTTTGTATATTGTTTTTAATTGTTTTTAATCCTATGTAAACCGCAGTATACAAATGTAATAATAAATAAATAATAAAATTATTCCCAAAGAGAGACCCACCCATCCTGTCTTCTGCTGCTTATGTTTGACATTTAGAATTGGGATGACATGAGATTTTTCAGGATTTATACTACTACAGAAAGGCACCAGACATGCCGGGCTTCAGAAATGTCACACAGAGTGCCCATTTTTAGAGATGAGGAAAACTTAATGCCTTTTAAACCTCTTAACTTGAAATGTTGAGTCAATGGTATGCCTTTCATTTCTATCTCTGTCCTTTGAACTAACATGGAGATCTGTGTGCAAATGACATGACATTTCCAGAGAAGGATCCTCCAAAGTGCATTATAAAAGACTGGAGTTTTGAAAAGATTGGGGATAGGAATTTTAAGGGTAGAGGTGGGGAAGTTCCCATTTGAAAACAATCCCCACTATGTTCAATGTGAACTTGAACCCTCTTTAATAATCTCAGGAGTTTTGCATCCAAATGACATGACATTTACAGTGATTCTTATACTCCCTCAGAGCATCATACATTGGCAAGGGGGACTAAGTCCAAGTGGTAGCTTGTGTCCTGATAGTTTGGACAGTTCTCCAGTTTTGGTGGTAAATATAAGACACAGAAAAATGGTGGTGGGAATGGGACATGCTTGTGCAAAGCCACCCTTGGTTACAACCCATAATACATAGGTTTTGTCATGATAAATGTCATTTATAGCAAGGGAGTCCAAACTTCTTTCTAACTGCTAGGAGTTTGTCAAGCACCTTGTTTTTGTAGCCTCTGAGAAATTACAAAAAGCAATGCATATTTATTTGTTAATTACATTTATATACTGCCCATAAGCCAAAGCTCTCTAGGCGTTTCCTAAAAATTAAAACTTTAAAATTCAACAGGATAAAACATAATGTAAAACCTATAATATAAACCCTTTAAAAGTTTAAAACACAATACAGAAACCAGATTTAAAACCACCAGCAGGGAAAGATCTAAAATATAACACACATTTAAAAACAAAATTGAAGAACTAAAGAGAAAATAAACAGGTCTTAATCTGGCACCAAAAATCTCTCTGGGGAGGGTATTCCACAACTGGGGTGCTACTACTGAACAGGCCCTCTCTTTAGTAGCCATCCGCCTCACCTTATTTGGCAGGGGCACCTAGACAAGGGTCTCTGAAGATGATCTTATGGTCTAGGCAGGTATATACGTATGGAAGGTAAATATTCCTATATGGGTAATATGAATCCCTAGTATTGCTATTCCATGTGTGTGTAAAGTCTACTCCCCCCTCTAAAAATGTTGAAAAATACCCCCCAAAAATAAATTCTGTGTTGTTACAGGCATTTGTCTTCTAGTTTGTGTGTTTCTTTCTGAGTGTCTCTGTGTATGTTTGTGTTGTAGTTCTTCTGCAGAAGCACGTTGTTTTCAATACTCCTAAATTGTGCCCAACCAACACATATATTATTTTCTCAATTAATAAAGTTTGCCCCACCGTTACATCATGCAGCAATGCACTGGGAACTGCTGGTTCTAGCCGTGGTGGGAGAGGGAGAGGGTTAGGGACCTAAAGCTTTTTTTCCCTCCAATGTGATTGACCGACCCATCCCGCCTTGCAGGGCTGGTTGCGCATTTCCACTTGGACTCCTAGAAGTCAGCCACAGTGTGAAAGTGCTTCTGGGTTGGCGTCGTGAGTGAATGAGCTTCTACACCTATCTAGAGTCAGACAGGCTCTTTATTTCAGTTATATCATCATCATCATCATCATCATCATCATCATCATCTATTACTCCTATTAGCATTGGCTGGCTGGGCTTCCAGTGCAGGGGGTGGGGTTCCTCCTCCTCCAAGCCTCGTAGCCTCCTCACATATAGCTGACTACAGGGAAGCTGTTGTTGCCTTGACTCGCTCCAATGTGCCCGACTGACAGTGTGTGCATGGGGGGGGGGGCTGCATCCTCCTCGTCCTGCAAGCTTCCTGTCCTCTCTGGGGATGGGCAAGCTGTGTGCTGCTGTTGTGGCATTTATTAAATTATATTTAGTTGTTTATTAGAGCACCAAGTGCTTTTATCCTACTGCTTTGTTTCCTTCTCTCCCTCGCTGTACAAATCAAGGCACGAGAGAGGTGCCTGAGAGGACATTTGAGTCCAGACTTTAAAAATTCCCTATAAATCATGGCATGCAGGGATCTGCTCCAAACCTGACATGCCTAAAACCCTCTTTAACCTCTGCCATACTGCCAAGTGTCATGCGTTTATCTTTACAGCTAAGGGATCTGTGAGCATATTAGTCGATTTACAGAGGCAATCATGAAGTGGTTATCCGAAAAAGGAGCTGTTTTCCAACGGGAAACCCAGCAGTACGGAGAGACGGGCCTATCCCTGAAAACTGGAGCAGAGAATTACCTCAATGGAGCAGGGTGGAAAAGACTCGCCCTGCACATGCCTATTATTTATCATTATTGTTCTGACATAATGCGCCTCTTTTCTCCACATTTGCTAGGGTCAACAGAAGCTGATGTCTAAATAGCAAGGTCTTTAGCGGCTGAAAATGGCCCCTTCCATTATTTTTTTTCATCTGTATCAGACCTTGAATGTTAGGTTAGAAGAATCTTTCATGAAGACTTTGATCGAGGGAATAAGCATAGTGTTTGTGAAACTACAATTTAAGCCACCTGCAGAGATGTAAAACCATCACTGGGATAGAAAAGCATCCTGTTTGCCCAGAATCAAAATAATATATTAGGTCTACTAATTCTGTTCCTGTGCTTGATGATATGGCAATACAGTGCAATTCTATGAAGGTCTATTTAATTCATGCACATGATTCAAGGATATCAAAGCATGCAACAAAAATGCATTTCAAAATAGCCCTTTACAAGCGTTTTTGCTGATAGCTGGTTAACGTTAGTGAAATCTGCAATGAAAACAAATGGCATTAGATTTCAATGAATCTGACCTCTGAATTCTGCAGTGGACTAGATTTTCTTGAGTTGTACAGATTCCATGGATTTATGGACTTTTTAAAAAAAAACTTTCCAGAATTTTATGCAAATTTAGTTGTAGAAAAATATGATTGAACCCACAGGCTAAAGGATGAAAATGTACATCTTTGGGGGATTTGCACATTTCTGGGAGGGATTTGTGCATTTGGGGGGATTTGTGTATTTCCTGAAGTGCAAATTTAGACAAATGCAGAGTTCCATCAATGTGAATTTGCTCAAGTTCAGGAAGTTGGAAGAAGATCTGATTCTGCCAATGAGTAAATGAAAGAACGAAAGGCACTTGACAATCTGTGAAACATAGATGGAATGGATTGTACAAAATCTGTGAATTCATAATTGGTATTATACTAGCCAATGGAAGTATCCTCACATTTACCCCCAAACAATGCCCCTGGAAAAATCCTATATTAGCTTTTCCCAACCTGCTATTTTCCTGATGTTTTGGACTCCTCCTCTTCACAATTGGCCATGCTGGCTGGGGCTGATGGGAATTGGTTTCCAAAACAACTGGAGGGCACAAGAGTGGTGAAAGCAGCTCTATATTATGATGGAGCATCATTCACATGGGACATTCTGCCCCAAGTTTCTATGGTAATGTGTCTGTCCTGCTGAGGGCTGCCAAGCTGCCACTTGAAGCAAGGGCAAACTTTCTGTTTCCTCTTAAAGAAAAGAAGAGAAAACCCTCAGCCAATCTGTAAAGGGAAGCCCTTCCTCTGAAGGTCACCAGTGTCCTTCCACTCTTTTCCAGGTTTCCTGCAAAATGGTTCTGCAAAAACGGTGGAATATTCAGTCCAGCTTGAGGTATGCTAACTAACTGGAACATTCAGTTCCAGAGGCAGGATGAATTGGGTATGTATGGACAAATCTCTTTCTGGTCCATGCCTCTTTCACATGTGTTCACTCAGAAGTCTGTTCTTCTGTACCATTTCCACATTAATCTGTGAAATCTTTGTTTCAAAAGCAAAAAGCCTGTTTATGTTTTAAGTGTAGGAGGTGGTTGAAGTCTGGGGGAGGGGAACAAACCTAGGAAAACCCATTGAACTCCACCCCCCAAACAGAATTCTCTGATATCCCTACAATCTTTTCAGCATTCAGTTGTTGCTGTTGAACAACTGTCAGGATTTCCCCGGATTTGTCCTGTTTTTTGTTCTATCCTGAGTGTGTGTGTGTGGGGGGGGGTCTGTAATTTTCTATAATGTCCTGGAATGATATACTTTCCCCTTTAAGGCCGCCATTACCATGGCAGAAGGGGAATGACACACTTTCTGGAGGCGTGTCATTCCCTCTACTGCTCTAGTAATGCCTTTGTCATTCCCGGACATTATAGAAAAGGCTCTGAGTGGAACAGTGTGTGTGTGTGTGTGTGTGGGGGGGGAGAATGATATGCTTTCCTCTCCAAGCAGAGGAGGGGAAGCACATTTTCTGGGGCCTCCGGAAAGTTCAACATTCCCCCTTGCCATACTAATGGTGGCTGCCATTAGCGTGGAGGAAGTAAAATACACATTTTCTGGAGGTCCCAGAAAACATATTCCCCCCCCACACACACACTGCATGCCCTCTTTTTTGGTTTCCCAAATATGGTCACCCTAGAAGCCCCATTCTTGCTTGCAGCAGCTTTTAGCACAGCAGCTTCCAGCTTGACAAGAGCTCCAGAATACTCAGGAGACCATGCAACCTCAGGCTAAAAAGCCCATGGGAAAGCCCCACAATGTTGTGACAGCATGTCGGCCATTTTTAGAGATGGAAAAATGGAAAGAAGACCCCCCCCCAGCTACCTCCTATTCTTAAAAGGTAAACAGAAGCTCTACCCCAGTTCCCAATGAGGCAGTTTCTGTGAAATTCTCCTCCTCCATGGCCTCTTCCACCAGAATCTTCATTTCAGTCCCACTGCCCACAAATTGACAAAAATGAAAGCCTCACCGTATTCAGCACAACACTTTTCTTTAAGATGCCGCAAGAATCTTTGCTCTTTTTGCTGCAAAAAGACTAAAACAGTTACCCTCTGGAAATGTTTATATTAAGATATCTGCACAAAAATGTACGTGATGAAAATGTATGAAAATGCATCTTTAAACCTATTTTTTTCTCAATTCATTTAAAAACATATTTTGATCAATTTCTTGAGTCAAGAATTGTGCCACAAATTCCAGGAAAATCTGGCGACTAACCAAGGTTGGGTCTGCACTTGAGTCCAGGAGATGCAGATCAGGTCAGCTGAAATGATATAAAAAAAAAAATTCCATTTGTAATGTTACACCTGTAATGGCTCATTCAAATCCGGTGGTCATTGCATGATGTTGCATGCTTCAGATGACCTATTTTTGGAATATGTTTGTTCGGGAAGAGAAAGTGGAGTGATGGTCCACAAGAAAGTTATATTGCCAAAATCATTTCCTCCTTTCTATTACTTAAAAAAAAAAATCCAGATTGGTAACTGTTGGTCTAGCTGGTAACCTGCAAGGGTCAGGTGTTTTCTAGGGGCTGTCAGTTGTTGAACCCTATCTTAACTTTTTATCTATAGTGCTGCATTACACCACTACCCATTACTTATGTCTGGCTCCCCTTACCTTTCTGTGTGTGAGAAGGAAGCAAATTTAAATACATTGAAAGGGACTCATGTGCTCAAGCAGCTTGCTATAGTATAAAAAATGTGTCTAGCCTTTCCATTAAGGTTACAAGAAAATCGTATTAATCTTTACTGTTGAAGCAGTGTAGGAATATACATTTATGCCAGTAGGCATTACAATGTCATTCAATGCTGATGGGGCATTAAGAATATAGCTGATTGCTGATTGCTCCAAAGCTGACCATAGCCAGAAGGATTAGAATCATTTCACCCTTTTAATGTATTATTCTGTTTCAGAGAAAAATCTTAAAACGTCATCAGACTTAACATCCTCCAATGATAGTTTTCTTGGTAGAATATATTTATATTTAAATACAGACTAAATGATGGAAAAATCCATGGATTGCTATCTTTTGATCATCTTGCTTTCATCCATGAGTGCTAATAAAAGGCAATGATGCCAAAATGGAATATTCAGAAGCAATACTTTTCCAATTGCCTTAAACACACACACACACACAACAACAACAACAACAACAACAACTGAGTTAAGTCTGATGTCTGTAAGATAAGAGGATACAATGAATGGTTTTAGGCTCTGATTTTGGATTTATGATAATCCCCTTTAGAAATAAAAGTAGCATTAAAAGGAAATATCTAAAGTAGCTGAAATGGGCTGTTGTTAAAGATTTGAGTAGTAAGTAAGGGTGTAGCTAAACATTTGCAGAAACGGACACATTTCAAGTACTCTAACAGCTTCTAGATGCAACATAATAAAGCATTAAAAAACCTCTCATGCTTTTAGTGATTTGATGCACTAAATGCATTTCTGCTCCAATTATTCCAAGTTTCAGGGGCTACACTTACTCCTAAAGAAGCCTTGGACAAATACAAATGCCAGCTGATATGTACTTAAGGTGATGCATTTTGTACACTATATAGGGCATGAAGTCCTGGGTTCCAGGTGATTGAATGAGTCAGTAAACGTAACACAACCTTTGGGGAGAAAGAAATAGGTAAGCTTTTTTTACTTCCAGAAGTGTTATATTTGGAGACATTTTCTTTTCATTCGCAGATTGGAGTCAAGGTGCATCATGTACAGTATATGACAATGAGAGATGGAAGATTTGTAAGTGTATTTCTACATGATAATGTTTTTCTTTCAATTTTGTTTTCAGCCAGAAGTATGAGGATGATAAAGATGTAGTCTGAAGCTACAACAGCTACACCTCATGATTTTGCTGATTATACAGTACGTTCCTGGGTTATAAACTTCATATATATGTTAAAGTGTCCAGTTTTGACAAACATTGTTATTCACATCTGTTGATCTTTCTGATGTCTGAAAACTGATATATGCAAGAGCCCTAAATGCTGACAATAACTCAATTAAGACATTGTGCCAAACCATGGCCAAGGAAATTCATTCCTAGTTTGGTGGGATGCCTCAGTCAAATATCAGTTCACACCTCTGCTCCGCCCATTTGAAGGTCTGCCGGTGGTCTGTTGGAGGTCAGATAATAATAATAATAATAATAATAATAATAATAATAATAATAATTTCTTACCCGCCTCTCCATTTGGATGTCGCAGAGTGGATCGTGGGTGGTTTTTAAAACTGCCGGAGATCTTCAGGGCAGAGCAGACAGCTGTTGAACCGCCAAGCTGCCCCAAAAATATCCAACTGGTTTTTAGGGTCTCTCTGAGGCTTGTATTTAGTCACTGGGAGTCAATGGTTCTCCATATATGGAACAGTTCTCCATATAAGAAAAACACTCAAGTTTTGAGATTGACATCTGTGGCTAACCAATAGCCACAATCTCCTCCCTGTCCCCCCTCCAATCCCAGTGCTTAGGGGGAGGGATTGCAAATGATATAACCCATTTGTCCTTGCTCTGGAAGTCATTCCTTTGCTAGCTGTTCACAGCATTAGCAAAGAAGGAGGAGAGTGTCAGAGAGAGAGAGAGAGAGAGAGCATCTCCTTCTTTGCTTGCATTCTTTTTTATTTGTTTTCATTCTTTGTCACTGAGCCTATCTACACTATTTCCTTAAAATGTTTTATAACCGTTTTAAACCTGTTAACCAGTTTAAAACTGTTATAAACCATTTTAAAGCAGTAGTGTAGATAGGCTCTGTGTCTCTGGTTTTCTTTGGTTCTTGTGTGTGTGCTAGTATGTGAGCCATTTTTCCTAAGTCCTTTTCAAGAAGTGAAGAAAATTGGTTGTATTACATTCTAGTTCAGACACAGTACTCCCATGATTTAAACCCATGGTATGTGGTACCAAGTAGACAGACACACATGGAGATGGGGGGGACTTCAATTGTTGTAGCAGGTTTCTGAATGTGCCGCAAGCTCTCTTGATAGAAGATGAAGTGCATGTGAACAGTTTAAGTTTATATTATTATTATTATTATTATTATAGCATTTATTAGTACTACTACAATTATTACTGCAGAATCAGGTGTGTGGGGGATGGTTTGAGGGGAATTTATTTTTTTAAAAATCCTAAAAATCAAAAGATGAAGAGATTGGCAAGTCTAATGGCCTACTTAAGGTCTATCACTACGTCAAGTTTCATCTCTTTATCTTTAAAAATGAGGGAGCTGTAAGTATTTTGGTTTATTCCCATAGACGATAATGGAGTAGTTATCCAAAAATGGAGTGGTTTCTCCTACGGTTAATCCGACAGGGTGGAGCAAGGAAGCCACCCTGAATTTTGGAGTGAAGAACCCACTCAATGGAGCTCCGCCCCAAATTTCAGAAAAGAGCTGACCCGTTCTACACACCCTTAGAGTCACTCCTTTTACAGGTAGCTGTATAGATGCTACAATTTGGAGACATCAATTCTCCCCCAAAAACAGCTTTGGGGGAGTGGATTTACCATTACTTATGGTACGTTAAAAACTGCCACCATCCTTCATTCCCAACATGCAAAATGACACTAGAATGGAGATGTATGTTGGTGGTACCAGTTTTTACACAATTTTTTTTAAAAAGTGGGGCGGGAAAGAGAGGAAGCCAATCTCCCTGGACCATTAACTCTGGATCCTCCTTGGATGACAAGGGGTCATCCTTTGAGGATGATGGTTCAGGGTCCTGATCCATGGCATCATGCACCCCTTCCTAGAGTTGAAAGACCTAAAGATGCTAGTGCATGCACTGGTAACTTCAAGGCTCAACTTCTGCAATGTGCTGAACATAGGGCTACATTTATGCCTAGTCCGGAAACTACAATTAGTTCAAAAACTGGCAACCAATACACCTAGAGGTGACCATATTACACCAATTTTAAACTCACTTCACTGGCTGCCAATCAATTTCCAAGCGAAGTATAAAGTGTTGGTTATTATCTTTAAAGTCCTACATGGTTTGAGTCCAGGTTACTTGTGGGATCGCCTTCTCCCATACAATCCGCCCTGCACACTCAGGTCCTCTAGGAAGAACTTACTCCAGTCAGCAAAAACTGGGTTGACAACCGTTACCCAGAGGACATTCTCTTCTGCTGCTCCCAGACTATGGAATGGCCTGCTGGGAGAGATTCGCCAACTTAACAGTCTTCCGGAATTAAGAAAAACCATAAAGACTGAATTTTAAGATGTTTTTTAATAATGTATTAGTTTTATATGTTTGTAATCATTCATTAGTTTTATATGTCATTAATCAGTTTTATGTATTTTATGCTGTTTTGAATTTAATGTTGCTCCCCGCCTCAATTCAGAGGGTGAGGCGGGTAATAAATAAATAAATAAATAAATAATAATAATTATATCATCCTCCTGCAATGAAAAAAATGCTTTGCATTGCTCATTCTTAGGATTCTTTCACCCTAAATGCCCCTGCCAAATCACACAAATCCCAGCATGGAGCAAAGCAAACCCAAAGCCTTTCATTCGCATGTTATATAATCCCCCTTTTCTTCTCATCCATGTGAGAACAAATGATATTGCCAAGCAGAGCTACAAAGAAATCGCATCAGACTCTGAAGCTTTGGGAAGGAATCTCAAGAACTTTGGGGCCCAGATAGTTTTCTCATCCATCCTCACAGTTCTTGGAAGAGGAATAGAAAGGAAAAGAAAAATACTCCGGGTGAACAACTGCCTACAAAGGTGGTTCTGACGTGAGGGATTCAGATTCTGGGACCACGGGCTACGCTACTTGGAAGATGGACTGATGGCAAGGGACGGGTTGCACCTCACAAGGGCTGGGAAGAATGTGTTCGGCTACAGCATGAAGAACCTCATCAGGAGGGCTTTAAACTGAATCCTATGGGGGCGGGAGATGTTACATTTGAGGCAACAATGGTGGAAGCCATGTGGCACATAACAACCTGTGCAAAGGAGCTCCCATGGGCTCCTCCCCTCTCCACCACTGGGCATGCCCTCTTTTTTTTCATCTTTCCAATGCTCCATTCCTGAGGGCAGAGAAGGAGCCAGAATGGAGAGAACCATGCTGGCTACGAAGTGGCAGGGGAGAGGGTGAAGCGAGAGGTTTCTGGGAACCAAGGGCAGAGTGCTGGCTCTGACCTCAGTTCCCAGAAATCAAAAAAACATCCTATGGCCATCTAGACAATGCTTAGAGGCCATAGGATTGCTCCCTTAAAAAACCAAAACAAAAACATTGAACTTCTCTCTCTCTCTCTTGTGTGTGTGTGTATTAAATAATAATTGTATATTTGTGCATTTTATTCTCCTGCAGGCTCCCTTGTAGAGAACCGTGAAAGGCAACTTAAAAATATTTTTAAAAACTATATAAATAAAACTGCTTAATATGGGCAGGATAATGCCTGACATGTTTCCATTGTTTTTGTTTTTCTACTCCTTACCCCATTTTGCGTTGTCTGTTTCATCTTCCTCCAAAAGGATCTAACAAATGCAAACGTTCTCTGTGTGTGTGTGTATTCAGTGAGAATTATGCAACCCTGTGTTAATATAAGAAAGTGAAGAGAGAGTGAAAGAAATTCACCAAGTGCCTTTTAAGTTGAAAAAGAAGGCACTGCCTTGAACAGACACCCACACACAGCATGTGCTTAATGACAAAAGTCGGCTTTCTTTTGAGGCACTTCTGTCAAATTATCTGTGTTTCCTTTTATTGTCATGTGCCAACATGAGGTGAAACATCTGGATATGACTTTCCATAACTGCTGTTATGAGAGCATGTTATATCGGCTGTTCTTTGAAAACAAACAACTTTAACTGGGAGTAATGACAGAACTTTCAAGAACATAGCTTCACATTGCAAAGGATTGGACTACTCCATCAAGGATAGGTCTATTGAATCCCCCCTCTCTCTCTTACACGCATGCACCCATACCACATTGCCCTTCTTTCATCACTTCTGATGAAACGACACATTGGCTGAATTCGGACGACACAACAAGCAACTGAGGGGTGGGGGGAAACAATCGTCAGTTGTATTGACTATTGTGTCATCCGAATGCTGCCATAGTCAACTCAGTGCTGATCCTAATCCACACCACAGTTGATTATTTATTACCATGTTGTGTGGGGAGTACCCCCTAGATGAACAACTGTCAAATTGATTATTACTAGGGTTGTGCACTGGATCGGGTCCGATCCACGATCCAGAGCTGATCCAGGGGAAATCGGATACAATTATCCAATTTTCAATCATCCCTCTGGATTGTCCGATCTTTCCCGAACTGGTCCGGAAGCAGACAGTGGGGGGGGGGGCTTACCTGCCGGGGCCATCCACAAAGGACGGCCCTGCCAGGTAAGAAGCATGAGGGGGGAAGGGGGAGTTAGGCCCCCACTCACCCACCCGCTGCCATGTTTTCTCCATAGACTTGCATTGGGGGAAACTTTATTTCCCCCAATGCAAGTCTATGGGAAAAACAAAAATGGCGTCCGATCCAAAAATCAGAGGAAGGATGTCCGCTCAGGATGTGGGGGAAAGGTTTGCAGGAGACCCATTCTATGTCTAATATCCAAACTCAACACTAAGGCTGGTTTAGTGAAGGTTTGATCCATATCAAGAAGCCAGTCCTAGAAGTTTTCATCTCCGCCAGGAGCAAGTATTTTGTAAAGTGAATGGGCCACCCACCCCCACCAAATTCTTTGTCTCACAACAGGGAACAAAATATTGTTGCTGGGATAATTCACACACACACACACACACACCACATAAGGTGAAGTTTGCAGCTGAGTTAAGAGGGAATAGGGGATTTTGGGAGGATGGGAGATGACATTGCATCCCTGTGAGTCCTGGATCCACTACACCACTGGATGGGATAGATGAAAAGTTGAGAGTTATGGATCTGTCTGAACGGAATGATGACTCGCCTATGATGAGGCTTTGTGGCCACAGTCTACCTTTGCAGGTTCTCCATAGCAATACTATTTTAGACTGTTGGTTCTGTGTGTTTCTGTGAGTTATGCCAATGTTTCTGGTGAAATATACATAAACGAACAGACAAAACACTCAGAGAATTAATAAACGAGATTGGTAAAGGCATATGAATGATTCAACGGTAGAATGTGTTCTACAAGGAACACGGATTTGTAAACTGATTTTCAAAAGGTACAACATCCTTTTTAATATGGTTGTATTAAATTTTTAAAGTACTGATAAAATATTAACTGAACGTGACATTAAAAGAAATCTACAGATGTTTTTAGTGATGGGCAAAATATTCTTTACAGAAAATTGGCAAAGAGGAATATTGTTTGTTTAACCCCTTTCAATAGAGTTAACTATTTATCCAGTTACTATACAATATATTGAAAGGTGTGTGTGTGTGTGTTTGCACAAGTATCATGGGCATTTATTGAATAGTGTTTGTGGAATCACTGATATCAATTCCCATCCCTTCTTGCCTGTGCCATTTTGGAGTGCATCATTCAGCCAGCCAAAATGGAATCCTGACTCTTCTCAAGGTAAGTGTGGAAGAGACAGTTGTTAATTTCCTAGCAGTCACTTCAGTCCTAGCCTCTGGAATTTAATTGCACTTCCCTCTGAGATGAGATGTACCAGGGGCACATTATCCAGTAACAAAATTTCAGGTTTGTAGGGATCTATAGTCACTGGCTCCCTCATGAGGACACATTACTTTGTTTGTGAAGCCAAGCTTGCCACATCCACTGATGTCAGAAACTGGGCAAAGTTTAATGGTCTGTTTAAGCCTGTTCTGCTCCAAACTCAGCCTTGTGATTCTTCCAGCACCCATCTCTCCTTCCTCTCTCTCCCCCTTGGCCTCATCATTGGATTATTTACTTACTAATTGGCTAAATGGGACTTTTGGGCTTGTCCATTGATTGGCCTTGCTCACAAGCCTTAATGCCACATCCTCCCTAAGGAGGCAGAAAGTGCAAGTGAAATTCTCATTTCCCCCAAAGCAGATAAACCCTGAGGACAGGCAGGAGAATATGATATGCAGAGGTGACTGTGGGGTCGTGGAAAACTGATGATGAACAACTTAGGGCCACCTACTTCTCTTTTTTTTGTTTAGAGCAGCCCTTCCCCAACCTGGTGCCCTCCAAAGGTGTTGGACTACAATTCCCGTCATTGCAAGTCCGTATGCCCCATGGTCAGGAATGCTGGGACTTGTAATCTCAAACATCTGGAGGGCACCAGGTTGGCATGTGCCCCAAGAAGAACAATCACTGAAACAGAAAACTTCTCAATCATTCCGCCCCCCTTCTTGAAAGGGCTCTAGGTGTAGATGAGCAAGTCCTCCCACATTCCTTGCTTTTTAGTGCTTGGTTGAGAACTCTAGAGCCTTGACGTTGTTTTTTGTTTCATGAATTTATCAAAACATTTGAGTATTCAGAAAGGTTGGCTGTTTCCCCTAAAGCATTAATTGAATGAAGCTGATTTCATAGTAGAACAAAAGTCAGAGCAAACAACATAAAAATTGCCGTCGTTGAGCAGAATTTTACAGCAAGCAGACTGTGAAAAATTAATACAAACAGCAAAGCATGATTTACACTTTATTCTAAATTTTATGTGATCCTTAGAAAAATGTAGCTATGCAATTCCAAAAGTGAAGCTAAAAGTCACCTTCCCCCAAACTCTGTAAAGCAATTAGCTGGTTGGCTAACCTACTGAAAAGAAGACTTGCCAGAATATTTGAGAACTACCCAGGAGAGCTAGCATTTCACTTTCCGTATAAAAGCACAAAACTGCATTTGATTAGAGATGGTTGGTTAGTTAATTATTTGTAGGTTGAAACATCCATGGATTATCCAGTTCATTAGGTTGTGGAGAACATCTGAAAAGCTTCTGTCTCATCTTTTCTATATCAATTAAGTTGGATTTGGGGATCATTCATTGGCATATATATGTGTATATGCATTTCTTGGGAAGCTCTAGAAAGGCACATTGCAACATATTCTATGTGTAACAGCCTTTGAGGACTGTTTGGAAACCACACCTGTTGAGAATGCCACTGCTGGGTATTGATGGAGCCTATTCTTTGGAGCTCAAGACCATTGTTGTTCTATCTGCATTGGCTCCCAGTCTGTTCTGAGCCATTTCAAAGTGCTACATTGACATGGTTCTGGGATATCTGGCACTACCTTCCTTAAAAGGCTCATTTATCCAGTTCCCAACCAGGCTTTGCAAATTTTAAATCTTCTTTCTGGCTGTAGATATTCTTTTTATGCTAACAGATTGTCAGAGTTTTATTACAATGCTGGTTGGTTTTGTTTTTTGTTTTTTATATAAGTTAAGCTTGTTTTTAAACTAATTTTGTTGTTGGTTTTGTCATATTTGTGAACTGAACTGGACATCCATATATATATATATATATATATATATTAGGGGTGTGCACGGACCCCCCCGGATCGGATTGGGACCCGGATCGGGACCTCCAATTTTGTCCTGGATTGGATCGGACAAAATTGGAGCCCCCCCGGACCGGATTGGGTCCGATCCTGATCCAAAAATCAGACATCCGGTTTTTGGATCGGCCACCATTTTTTCCCCCCATAGACTTGCATTGGGGGAAAGAAAGCTTTCCCCCAATGCAAGTCTATGAGGAAAAAATGGTGGCTGGTGGGTGAGGGGGGCCTAACTCCCTCCTCCCCCCCAGGGCCATCCACTGTGGATGGCCCTGGCAGGTAAGCCCCCTCCCCCATGCTCCTTACCGCCCGGGGCCATCCGCTTCCATCCGCTGGTGCCCGTGGGTGCCAGCGGATGGAAGCAGATGCCCCAGGGGGGGTAAGCCCCCTCCCCCTCCCCCTGCTTACCTTCCGTGGCCATCCGCTCCCATCCGCCGCTGGCCACTACTGGAGCAGGCTTCGCGGCCTGCTCCTGAGTAGCGCGCCAGGTGATGTCATCACCTGGCGCGCTACCTAGGAGCAGGCCGCGAAGCCTGCTCGCAGTAGCGGCCAGCGGCGGACGGGAACGGATGGCCACAGAAGGTAAGCGAGCTGCAGGCCCCCCTCCCCCCTTCCCCCTGCCCTCTGCTTACATTTCCGGGGCCGTCCGCTCCTGTCCGCCACCCCCTGCCCCCATTGTCCACTTCCATCAGCAGGCGCCCACTGGCGCCTGCCAATGGAAGCGGCGGAGGGCAACAGCGGGAGCCCAACGATCCTCCGATCCATCCGATCTGGATCGGGACCTTTCCAATTCAGATTGGATTGGATCGGACGATCCAGCGGTGAGATCGGAAATCGGATAATTGTATCCGATTTCCCCTGGATCGGATTCGGATCGTGGATCGGACCCGATCCAGTGCACATCCCTAATATATATACACACACACACACACACACATTTTTAATTTTGACAAAAACATTCTATTGGAGATTTCTTTAATCACTGTAAACTTTATGCAAGTATCCCTCCTTTGTGTTAGTGGAACTGCAAAACAGCTGAATTGATATCAGCACATGGCTCTCCCTCTAAACCAGGTGGTTAATTTCCATTACAAACTGAAAACCTAGGATGATAACAGCTTTGGAGCTCCTCCCCCAATGTCCTTTCTTTCCCTTAACCAATACCTAACACATGGCATGGTGACGTTGCATCAAACATTTCACCATTTCTATTCCACTTTCATTGGCTGCTGTGTAGAGAGATGGAGAACCTCACAATGTGATGACATAGCAACACATACAGGCTGAATTCAGATGACACAATAATCAATGGAGGGGGGGAAACAATTGTCAGTTGTGTTGCTTCTTGTGTCATGTGGGGAGTAACACACAACACACACACAACTGACGGTACGTTAATTAGGCAAAATAAGCAACGGAGGGAAACAACAGGCTTGCACATTGTTTAGCCCCAAGCCCCATTGTTTAAAGTGTCGTCCGAATTCAGCCCCCCCCCCCTCCGTGGACTATTCCGTTTGGCCACAGAGTTCTGCTGGCCAGAGCAGCCAAACACCCCCCCCCCGGCTGCTCTATACAGTTGGCAGAACTCGCAGTGCATGCTGGGATATGGCTGGGGGACTGAGGGAGCGGGAGGGAGCAGCCGTAGCAACCAAAATGGCCACCGGAACTTTCAGCTGCACAAGAACTGTGGTGCAGCATGTCGTGTGGGGAGCACTGCCTGCCTAACGCACGGTCAGTACGCTATTTACCCCTCCATTGCCTAATGTGTTGTCGGAATTCAGCCTCTGCTGCTTTGGTGACAACTAGCACCTGCTGTTACATATAGTTCTATGCATATATACCAGTGCAAAAACTAATTTTGGTAAGGAATCAATGCAGAGGACGTATATTCCGTATAATTTCTCATTCAAATGCCACATTTATATAGCAATCCTGTGTCCTCTGGGAGAGCTTCCCAGGAACTATAGGATATGGTGAATTCCAAATCCCAAGGCTGCAGACGCTGCTATGAACTTGGGAGGGAGACTCCAAGATCAGGTCGTTCCCTTCCTCCACCCTCTTGCAGCTGCCATGAAAAGCAGCATGGCAGCTGCTCTTCTAAAGTCACAAGAGTGGCCTCAGAGGAGCTTGGGGAGAGCCAGCAAGGGGGTGGAACAGTGAGAGGGAAGCGGAAAGGAGACTTATGGATCCACAGGGTCCTACAGACTTTCTGTTGCTATCCCCACCCACTGGTGGTAAGTCAGCTAGATGGGCTCTGAGGCTCTTCTAGCAGATTTTTTTTTTTTTTTAAGGAGGAACATGGTGGGTGTGTAGGGAGAAATTACCTCCGTTGTTTCTCCTGTCCTGCCTGGCTCTTGCCAGCAAGTCTTTGAATAGACAGAGGGCTCTGATCTTGGCGCCACCCATCTAATTGGAGCGCAATATAACAAATCTGTTCCAACCACTAGTGCTACCACACATATGCCTTATTGTGTGGGAGTGAGAGGTCTAACACTGGAATTACCAGCCCACTATCACCACTTGAGATGTTTCTCTTCCGTTACCTTGTATTCTCAAGTATACCAGAGCAACTATGTTGCTGCTGTATAAACTGCCAGCTCCAGTCAATATGGGCATTGACCTCCGTTAAACTACTTCAGAATGAAGATCAATTAACATAAAGTTCCACCATCTGTACAACAAACTCCAGCAATAAGTACAATCTGAACAATGGATATTTTCTTAGATGCAATTATATTTTAAAAGCTCCAGAATGCTAATATAAGCTAAAGATTTCCTGTGGCTAGACCCATGGCAGATTATCTTGTAAACATCCTTTTCAAAAATTCTCCATTCTTAATCTCTAAATTGCCTGTCTCTTAACTGAAATAATTTTATGGTAGGCCCTCTTAGGTTGCAACCTTATACCCACTTACCAGTGAATAAGCACAATTGAACTCAGTGGAACTTACCTTTTAATAGACATGTATAGGATTGTGTTGTTAGTTACTATTTGCTTAGAGAAAACTGGGGCTCCTTTTGCAATATGTGATCTATAGAATATACAGCTAAGAGCCCTGTGGCCCCTTAAAGACTAACAAATTTATTCTGGCATAAGCTTTTGTCTGATGCTCCATCAAGTGGACAGTGTCCACAAAAGCTTTATGTCAGAATAAGTTTGATAGAGCCTCCAGACTCTCTGTTGGTTTTGCTGCATCAGACTAGCACAGCTTCCCCACTGGAAA
The DNA here is from genome assembly GCA_029215795.1 of Anniella stebbinsi. Taxonomy (NCBI): domain Eukaryota; kingdom Metazoa; phylum Chordata; class Lepidosauria; order Squamata; family Anniellidae; genus Anniella; species Anniella stebbinsi. Next base: position 146,864,495 of record JARDYH010000004.1, read on the forward strand.
TTGTTACTATATAGTTTCTTATGCTTTTTCAAATGAAATAGAATAGGAATTGATGTACTTGAAGTCTCATTTTAAATAGCAGAAAGAATGCAGAACGTTTTCTTTCCAACTCTAGTAATGTCTAGCAAGCCTTCCACAGCATGATGTGTGTGTGTGTGTGTGTGTGTGTGTGTGTGCCTATGCATAAAATGTGCTGTGCTGCCACTTACTAGTGCTCCAAACATGCATTGCAAATACGTGACTGACATTTCCTATAATTTTAGATTTTAAAGGAAGGCAATCCCATGTTGCCATTGTACTGAAGCTGGATTTAAATGAGTGATTGGCAGAGTAGTTGTACTCTCAAAAACAACTGCAAAAATGTTTTGTTTCTACCACTTTGTCATATATTTAGACAAAAGGCAAACAAACAAAAAAAGCTCCTAAGTCGGTTATAGAAAACTATGGTGTATTTCACATTTACTGAGTGGTGATACGTAAGAAGCTACCCTGAGCCTGATTTGGAAATGACCCCCCCCCCCCAACACGAGCTAATCTAGGCCTAATTTGGATTGGGCCCAAATTAGTTTGTTTTAAGCTTGGGCCCTTTTTGAGCTCCAGATCTTGTTGCATTCCCAATTATGTCATGGGCAACATGACGAGGCCTGGGGCCAGCTCTCTCCGAACTGTTGCATGAGTCTCCTCCACCATCTCTCTCCTTTCCCAACCCATCAAAAATGCAGCCTTAATTCAGACCTAGAGTGTTGTAGGAATAGCACCTTGGGCAATGGGATTACTGGAAATTGTCATTGTCAATTCCACTGGAAAACAGTTTATAAATACCTAGATGAAATTATGCTCAGATTTGATCCTTCTTTGTTAAATGGTCAGTCCATTCCTGCTGTCTAGGGTGGCTGCTATTTGTGCATATGAATCGGTTCCTCATTTGGCTAAGGTTATGAGCCCGGAAGTCCTTGTCTATGTGCTTGTATGTGTACACATGCATGGGCCCTAGCTGAATTGACGCATCTAAATTCAGTGGAGCTGAAACAGCTGAAATCTAAACACTTTGATTTAACTAGGCTGCGGGTGACAACTGGAATGATTTAAGTATTTTTCAAAGACTGGCTTTCTATAAAATGGTTCGTGCCCCTAATATGCTAATTCTTTGAAGTTGGGTTAAGTAAAAAATGTGGATTTTAGTTGAAAAACTCTAAGTAATATGCATGGACTTATAAAAGCATGCATTTCCAATAATCTCATAACTTCACAATGATAATTGGATGAAATAAGTCATAAAATAAATTGAAAGTTAATGTTTTAAGGACAAATTAATCAAAAGGGTGACTGCAAGAAAGTCTATTAAAATGCCTTAAATACTCAAATGCATCTTTAGTTACTTAGTTTTTTTATTTGAAAAAATAAAAAACTATTTTAACCACTTTTGTTTAATAGCTCAGATAATGTATTCTATTTCACAATCTACTTTAGCATGTAAAATAGAATTATCAGATAATCAATATGATGTGATCATCTCAAAACTTTAAATGATTGTTATAGAGCAAGTAATGTTACATGCTGAAACTATGAATACGATATATGTATTATATGCAATATATTACTCCTCTATTTTTTAATATAACCCCACACTTGAATGTCTCTGTGTTGTGCTACGAGCTAGCTCACTTTGAGCATGGGTTGCAAAAAAAGTGGGTGCTAAAGCATCTTTGGCATTCCCTTCTGAACTGGGGAAGTACAAGAAATAAAACTGACAGGGATGTATTTGTTTGAGCTGGCAGAAAAAAAATGAATCCACAGTTCTGTTCATGCACACATTCACTCCAGTGGATAGAGCCAATCCTTGCATACAAATGAAGTTCATGAAATTACTTGAAAGACTGAACTTGGCCAGTCTCAATATGTCAGAAAAGGTCTGCCCTCCATTTTTGTCCTTAGTTTGGGGTTTAGATATGATGGGGTTAAATTTCTTAAGGGATGGGCGAACTTTCCCATGCCTACCTCCAGCCCCATTTGTCGATTCCCCCACCACTCATCTGCCCCTGGTTGCCTCACGGTGTGAGCCGCTGCAGGGTCCATGGGTGTCCAGTAACTTGCGTTCTGCCATCGGTCCTTTCAGCAAACCAACATTTTTCTATGAAATGGCAGCTTGGTCTTTTCAGAAAATGAAATATTGCATAGATGGAACCTTTACAACCACCATTTAGGCAACGTTAAATTTATGGACAAGCACAAGCTGCCATTTCTACACAAAATGGCAGCTTGCCGAGGGAGTGGGCAGCTGCTGGGCACTAATGGACCGCACTGTGCTTGGCCAGCAGGGGTCCGTTAAGCATGGTGGATCGGTGAGTGGGGCCAAGGAAGCCGAGCAGGGGGGAGTTTGCCAGACTCTGCCCCCTTCTCGGACTTAGATAGCCTTATGTGTGTACTTTGATCAAAAGTTCAAAAGCTTAGCTTGGCTATAGAGTTTAGGAAGTCAAAGGTTTAAAGGAGGTGCAGCTGAAGTTTAGCATAAGAAAAGATTTGGCAGGAAGTTCAACAGAAGGCCAGGAAATGGAAATATATTGCAACCATGGGTAAGCAATTATCTTGCTGGTTGGTTGGAGCTGGGGAGGGGGGAAATAACTAATTTTTAAGATAAAATCCTAATACAGAAACAGGGAGATAAAGAGAGAAGGAGAGAGAAGGAAGAACAAAAGAACAGAAAGAGCCAGAGCTGCTGGAATCGGAGAGTATGCTAGATGTATGACAGCAAGATAGTTTGTGTAAGGGACCTGGATAAAACAGGGACACAGACCAGTTAGTTTAGCTGGATGCATCTATCCCTAGTTATTTTATTATCCAATTTCTCTTCTGTTTTTTGTGGTGTGTGGGTATGGGTGTCCAGACAGATTTTAAAACTTTTTTCATATTAACAATTTTTCTTCAGTAAAATGATGTACTTTGTTTTTTTGAAATTCTGTAGTCTTTTTATGTTGTTGTTGGATTATCTCTTCCCCACCCCATCCCTGTAATTGCTAACCCACCCACCCCCAGAATCTATTTTTTTAAAATTTTGTATATTGGTGTTTTAATTGTTCAATGTTTTTAATTTTTATAAACCGGCCAGAGAGCTTCGGCTATGGGGCGGTATATAAATGGAATAAAATAAATAAATAATAAATAAATAAAATAGATACCTGAGATGTAGAGAGTTTTAAGGCTGGTTTGATGGAGGCATCTAGAGGGGGGAAAAGTTCTCCACCAGGTGGCAATGGCAAAAGGCCACGGGGGGGGGGGGGGAGGAACAGGCACTTTTTTGCATTCCTGCCCCAAAATGGAGGGTATTTTTTAAAAAATCAAATATTGACAGCCATAGTTAAAAGTCTCTTCTCTTTGGACAACGTAGAGTCTGAGAAGTTGTGCCTTCTGTCTTGGAAATGGAAGGGGAAACACAGTAACTCTAGAAGGTCAAATGAACAACAACAACACCAACACCCCACACACATATACTTTTGAAAATAATCAGTTCTCAGGACCTTGAATGACCATGCAGAGTTCAAAGGACTTGTGTGGTCTTGTAAGTGCTCTATTTAAAGCTCAGAAGAAAAATTCACGATGTACTGCACATGGCCTGACCACTTTCATCAACTTATCATGCTCCTAAGTTGCACTTTCTTAAAGTAAAGCAGGCGTACTTTATATTCATTATTTATATCTTATTGATTTCTTTTTACATCTTCCCATGCTTAAGTGCTTACCACTTCTCTCCTTCCCCCAAGCAATTGAAAGCAAATTAAAAGACATCACACAATGTAGGCTGGACAGGGCTCTTTTTGTACTAAATAATAGATTTGATGTGTGCATGCGTGTGTGCGTGTTTTTAAAACTGATTATGTAAGCTCTGAAACTGGCATTGATTTGGAATATGGCAATCCTATACCTTTTAACAGATGTGCAAACACTGCAAATTGGGGGAATATTTGGAATCTTGCTTATCTACAAAAAAAAGCAACTATCTAGTACAGTCTTTAGTTTCTGCAGTAAGAATTTCACATTTGCAACTACCGATGAGTGAACTGAATAAAGCAACAAGTTTTGCAAATGGGTCTGTGAAATGAAGAAGGAGAATACAGCAGCCATTTGTGGTGCAAGTTGATTCACAATTAAAGCTAATTAGACTATAAAAAGCATATACAACAGGTATTTGTGAGTGGAAAAGGAAGCATGGAATAAAGACACAGACACCAGAGCTTAGGATAAACTAGGGCCTCTTTATTTAAACAACAAGGGAGATTCAACCCCTCCCTGGATCTGCATGTGAAAGTGCAGGAATCTATATGTCCATATCTCAGAGAACTTGTCTGGCTTTATGGGCGAGCCACTCTCCTAAGCCAGGAGTTAGGTAAACCTGGCCCCTCTCTTATGCAACACTTTGAAAGTGTGGAGAGACCGCTCCACATCACTCCCACTCAGAGCTGTAAAACTCTGAGTAGATGAGGCAGGAGGATCTCCAAAGGCACACCATATCCTGACACGGGAGCTGTAAAACTCCCTAGGAGCAGGTCCTCTGGATATGCCAATCACCCTAAGGTGCCAGAGTGCTCACCGTCCATATTCTGCTATAGCAAATTCCTACACATCCCGCCACTGGAGGGTGCCAAGCTTCAGCTTAGGCGCCCTACTCCCACCTATTATGGATGAACTCAATTTTAACCCTTGCTGTTTAAAATTTGTATTTTAATCTGTATTAATCTCTGCTGCTTGGTTTTATTCTGGTTGTGTTTTTATATTGTATGTTATTTTGTGTTTTTCGATTGTGGTTTGTTTTATATTTCTTAAACTGGTTTCATGGTTTTAATTTTTGTGAACCACCCAGAAAGCTTCGGCTATAGGGCGGTATAAAAATGCAATAAATAAATAAATGAAGTCCAGAAAACCCACATGCAGATCCTGCAGGATAATAGCATTCCCTGCCTCAGATCGATGAATTCTGCCCTATAAAGATCCCCTCTGGAAGGCTAAATGGCCAGGTGGGGATTTACCCAACCTTGTCGGTCCTGTAGAGCCTACTGAATCTACCTGTTCATTTTCTTACCAGCCCTATTTAAGCTACAGTCATTCCTTCGTGCCAAAGGCACCGAGGCAGCATATTTGACCATACAATCTATGTATCTGGCCAACATCTCTATATAGGTTCAAAGTCTGCCCTAGCCTGAAAGCCTTCCCTTTCAGAAGCCAAAGATCATTGCCCCCCAAGCTGAAGCATGAGAACCTGTGGTGGGCCAAGAACCATGCCAGCAAAGAACAATGTGTGGAGGAGACCACCCCAACTCATTGCTCGCCGACCAACCCTGTCTTTGCCCTTCTTTCTAACTATGTCTTTCTTCAGAGGCATTGCAAGTACCCTTTCCCAATCAAACCTCTGGACAAACAAGACCCATAATAACTCTGCTAATTTCAGTTGTTGCCCTGGGGTATGTAAGCACTGTCAAGCGAGGACTAGAACACAGCTCCCCTGGTTCCTAGTCCAAAACTCTATTCACTATAATACACTAGCTACATCAGGGATAAAATCTCTCCTCCCCTTTTACTCCTTTGTTAGGTAGGCCACAAAGCCAGCACAACAAGCTTAGGCCCAGGCCATGCCCAACAGGCCTAATACACTGTTAGGCCAAAAGTCATGGGCTTGCCTATCCCAGAAGGCCCAGAGGGCAGCTAAGTTAGGCCCCAGACAGGGTGGTGCACCATGAAGGCGCACTACCTATGGCCTACGATGTAGGAAGAGGAAAGAAGGCTACCGGAAACAGGGCGGTGCCAGCTGCCAGCGGCGTACCCCTTACAGCCTACAATTAGGCTACAGTAAAGCTACGAAGTAACTGCGTGAGCGGATGCTCTCGCCCATGGTTCAAAGAGAGCCCTCGGGATGTGAGATGGGGCTGGAGAAAGAATGGGGGAGCCATGCCACCCGAAGGGCTGGGGCCTGAGTGGCACCTGAGAGGCTGCACTTGGGAAATAGGGGGGCCTTACAGATGTATGGTGGTGCTTAAGACATGGCTGAAATGGGATGCCACTGTGCAGCGTCCATGCCAAAACTGTCGCCCAGTAGCACCCCCCAAGGTCACCACCTCTGCCGAGATTGCCGCCGCTGCCGGAACCGCTGTTGTGACCATGAACTGCTGCTGCCAGAGAGCTGCTGCCCCCGGACTAACATCCCTGGTCCATGCTGCATCTTCTGCAGCCAAAAAGCCAGAGAGCCCGATGCAAGGTGGGGCTGGCTTTTATAGGCTGTGCCTTCCCCTTGCTTCATGTGGTCCATATATGTAGGACACACGAGGCCTTTAGTCCCTTCCTCCCCTCACACAACAGCTGTTTTTCCCACCCAAGCCATACCAGCTGGGCTGGGTAACGGATTTACGCAACCCAGCAAGAAACGCAAGAGCAAACTGGTCACAGTCCAATAATACATACAATAGCAAATAAGTAGGGATGCGGGGGGGGAGAGAATTTTTTTCAGTTTCAGTTTTAATGGGCACTTACATAATTTCACAATTTTGAACCACTGTGTGAACTGAAACTCAGTTATCCTTTGAAATGTATGTGGCATAGATGTGACTCGCTTTGCATTTGTGAGCCAAGCTATGGGCTTTTCCCTGACTGCTGGAACTTTTTTTCACCGTTTTCCCCCACAGGTTCTGCAATTTGCAGTCATTTCTGAGCAATTTGCTCAAATTCTTGCCAAATTTGAACAAATTGCAGAACTTTCAGGGGAGTAATGTGCAAAACATCCATAAAAAATCTGCACACTGTCTCAAATTTCTGTAGACCCAGCTGGATACTGCAACAGGAATCGGAACAAAGTCTGGGGGCCAAACCTAGGAAACCTTGTCAAACTTCATCTCCAAATGGATTTCTCCGACATTCCTATCCTGGGCCAAGGATTTAGTATGTTTATGTATTCAGAGGATGCTGCAAAGTAGCCCTTTCATCACTGAAAGGGATGTGCTGCCGGAGAGCAGTGTTTTGCTGCTGTTTTATATGTCCCCTCATAAGCACTTTGGCTCAAAAGGCCACATTTTGGCTGGGAAGGTGACTTTACTAGAAAGAAGCTGGCAAACTAGACCAAATTGCATGTAGAAGTTCCAGCAGAAACCATATATTGAAAAGGAAAAGGACCAACGGGTAAGCAGGCAGGATTTTCAGTTACTAATATGGGATATATATATATATATATATATATATATATATATACCACATCAGTTGAATATCACTGTCCTTCATGGCCTAAATGCTGATGAAAATCTCATGGTACAGAACAAGGGAAAGTGAGGTTTTTGTGAAGTTGCATGCTTTTCATAAAAAAATTACCAGATATAGTCAAGCAAATGGAGGGAAAGGCTGAGCCTAAAAATACAATATACAAATTGTGAATGAGCCATTTAATCAAGAAACTCTGGCATTTGATGTCAAACCACAATTCATCAAGGCAACAGACCCTGAATAAATCAAAGAGAAAGTTCCAAATAGGGCATATATTAATATCAAAGAAGATCATGGAGACAATAATAAATGGATCGTAAATTGTTAATTAATACATCTTGGTCAGAGACCAAAATAAGGTTTCTAACCATTCTAGAGTTGTCTCCCTAGAGCAGTCTTGACAGAAAAGAATTTCCATTACTTTTAAACTAGATTGGGATACATTTGAAAAGAGCAGTATGTGATGAGTTTCAAATTGAAGTTTATGTTAGTCAGGATAACAGGCAAAAACAATCAAAAGCTAAGCATGTTTAAGGCTGTAACCCAATGCACATTTACTTGGGAGTAAGTATTGGAAGGACATATTTCTGAGAAAATATGCATTGCATTGGTGTGAACAGTTCATTGGACTTGGTGGGATGGATGTCCTTCTCTCTCTCTCAAATTGAAATCAGAGGGACCTTAGATACATTCAGGACAACCCTTGATACTTTCTCTGGCATTCTGAGATTTCCACATTGGGAAAGAGAGACTAATAGGAATTTACATTTGTGGCAAAGGAATGGGGCATCATATGTAAGGCGCTGGAGCTCTTGTACAAGAAGTTCCACTTGCAGCACCATGATAGTTTACCTCAGAGTGGGCTACCTGTGACCTTCCAGATGCCTTGACCTACTATAACTCCATCATCCCTCACCATTGTCTATGCTGGCTAGGACTGCTGAGAATTGTAGGCCAAAACTTCTAGGGTTCACAAGTTGCTACCCAATGAGACAGTTGCTCGTGTCGCAAGACTATTATCTAGGGTGACCAGATAAAATCCAGGTCAGGACTCATGTAACTTTAACAGTTGTAGAGAAAAGGGAACTTCAGCCAGTGTCATTTGTATGCAATTAGTTCCTGGTGAAATTCCCTCTTCATCACAACAGTTAAAGTTGCAGGGGCCCTGCTTTCTTTTGTATCTGGTCACTCTAGTATAGTGCCTGCACCTTTAGGCAACTGGGCTGGCAGAAGCAGATTTCCTCCCCTTTCTCTTCATGGGAACCCCTCCAGTCTCCTAAAATGCTAGACAGAGTGGCCAGAGATTCTGCTGAATTGAGTGGACTGTGGTGCAAGGGTGGAAGAGTGATACCCCAAAAACAGGTAGAAGCACTTCCATGAGTGGAGCCATTCCATTCATAGATGGCAGATCCTGAACTCAGCCTATCCTCTTTCCAATGTGTGACTTTCTGATTGGCTATCCTCCTTGCCTCCTTATCCATCTATCCTCCCTGTACTCATATGATTATTTTCTGGCCAACTGTAGTTTAGGAAGAATTCTGTTGATAGGGAAACTAGAAGGGAACTCTTATTTGCTACATTATTGAAATGAGATGTGGTGGCTCTTTGAAGCTGCAAGAGTTAAAACCCTAGTGCCATCCCAGAAGAGGTAGATTAGCAGGCAAAGCGCATGTGAAGATGTCACAGGTGTGTGATAAATCTCTCTCTCTCTCTCTCTCTCTCTCTCTCTCTCTCTCTCTGCATTTGTCCCAATGATTTATTCACAAGCTGGTAATATATCATCATATATGTAGAGTTAAGGTAAGGTAAGAAAGCCATAAAGACTGTTCTCTTCCGGCAGGCATATCCAGTGGAATTTTAGAATGTTTTAAGGATGTTTTTAGGATGTTTTAGGATTTTTATGCAGTTTTAATAATATGTGTCATGTTTTAATCAGTTTTATGTATTTTATCATGTTGTTGTTCCCCGCTTCGATCCAGACGGAGAGGCGGGTAAGAAATAAATTATTATTATTATTATTATTATTATTAAATAATACATGACATTTATTTCAGTGGATGCCATAGTAATGAAAAAGTGTTTTTTTTTATGAAGGGTGGGGGGATGAGACCTTCTGCACGATGAATCCAGTGATATCATGTAGGGGTGTGCACGGACCCCCCGGATCGGATCGGGACCCGGATCGGGACCTCCAATTTTGTCCCGGACCGGTTCGGACAAAATCGGAGGCCCCCCGGACCGGATCGAGTCCGATCCCGACCCAAAAATCGTACATTTTTGGATCGGCCGCCATTTTTTTCCCCATAGACTTGCATTGCAATGCAAGTCTATGAAGAAAAAATGGCGGCGGGTGGGTAAGGGGGGGCCTAACTCCCTCCCCCCCCCGGGGCCGTCCGCTGTGGACGGCCCCGGCAGGTAAACCCCCTCCCCCGTGCTCCCTACCCCCCTGGGGCCGCCTGCTTCCATCCGCTGGCGCCCGCGGGCGCCAGCGGATAGAAGCGGACGGCTCCGGGGGGGGGGGTAAGCCCCCTTCCCCGCCACTTACCTTCTCGGCACGTCCGGCGCCGGCGGCTACTACCAGCGGGCTCCGCGGCCTACTCTCGAGTAGCGCGCCGGGTGATGACATCACCCGGCGCGCCACCCTGGAGCAGGCCGCGGAGCCTGCTGGTAGTAGTAGGCGCCGGCGCCGGACGGGAGCCGCCGGGCCGGGCAGGTAAGGGCCCCCCTCCCCCCTCCCCCCTCCGCGCGCCCCCTCCTCCCCTCCACGCACCCCCTCCTTACCTTTCCGGCCCGGCGGCTCCCGTCCGGCGCCGGCGCCTACTACTTCCAGCAGGCTCCGCGGCCTGCTCTAGAGTAGCGCGCCGGGTGATGACATCACCCGGCGCGCCATCCTAGAGCAGGCCGCGGAGCCTGCTGGGAGTAGTAGGCGCCGGCGCCGGACGGGAGCCGCCGGGCCGGAAAGGTAAGGGCCCCCCTCCCCCTCCGCGCGCCCCCTCCTCCCCTCCACGCACCCCCTCCTTACCTTTCCGGCCCGGCGGCTCCCGTCCGGCGCCGGCGCCTACTACTTCCAGCAGGCTCCGCGGCCTGCTCTAGAGTAGCGCGCCGGGTGATGACATCACCCGGCGCGCCATCCTAGAGCAGGCCGCGGAGCCTGCTGGGAATAGTAGGCGCCGGCGCCGGACGGGAGCCGCCGGGCCGGAAAGGTAAGGGCCCCCCTCCCCCCTCCGCGCGCCCCCTCCTCCCCTCCACGCACCCCCTCCTTACCTTTCCGGCCCGGCGGCTCCCGTCCGGCGCCCGCGCCTACTACTTCCAGCAGGCTCCGCGGCCTGCTCTAGAGTAGCGCGCCGGGTGATGACATCACCCGGCGCGCCATCCTAGAGCAGGCCGCGGAGCCTGCTGGGAATAGTAGGCGCCGGCGCCGGACGGGAGCCGCCGGGCCGGAAAGGTAAGGGCCCCCCTCCCCCCTCCGCGCGCCCCCTCCTCCCCTCCACGCACCCCCTCCTTACCTTCCCGGCCCGGTGGCTCCCGTCCGGCGCCGGCGCCTACTACTACCAGCAGGCTCCGCAGCCTGCTCTAGAGTAGCGCGCCGGGTGATGACATCACCTGGCGCGCCACCCTAGAGCAGGCCGCGGAGCCTGCTAGTAGTAGTAGGCGCCGGCGCCGGACGGGAGCCACCGGGCCGAGAAGGTAAGTGCCCCCCTCCTCCCCCCCCCGCTGTCCACTTTCATCGGCGGGCGCCCGCTGGCGCCCGCCAATGGAAGCGGCGGTGGGCGCCAGTGGGCGCCCGCCGATCCGCCGATCCGCCGAACCGGTTCGGAGCTTTTTCGGACCGGTTCGGATTGGATCGGCCGATCCAGCTGCGGGATCGGAAATCGGATAATTTATCCGATTTCCCACTGGACCGGACTCGGATCGTGGATCGGGTCCGATCCAGTGCACATCCCTAATATCATGTAAACATATGTTTTTCATTTTTTGTTTAATGTTTTATGACCATCTCAGGGCACTCAATATGCATCTTTCCTCCCTCTTTCCTTTAACTGTGTATGCATATTTATTATGTATCACATTTTTATATTGCCCAGTAGCCAAGGTTCTCTGGGCAGTTCACAATTAAAACCATGAAATATAACAAATGAAAACATATAAAGCTTCAAAAGTTTTAAAATACCATGTAAAACCAAAAGAAACCCAGCAGCAGTAACAGGTGGTGGGTGCTGCTACAGAGAATGCCCACCGTTGAGGTTCATCATGGTGACATTCCATTTGTTTTGGAATGATGAGAAAAACCTCCTTTGAAGACCTTAAATGTCATCTGGGCAGTCTGCTAGGTATCCTGGTCCATCCAGTTCTTGCTTGTGAAAGATGCTCTCCACATACTTATAGAAATTCCACTGAGAAACATCCCTGAACTTTTTCTTTCCCTTGAAATCCTGTAGATATATTCCTGAGCAGGAACCACTGATTTGTTCCTTGAAATTTCTCTTTGGGGGAAAAATTGTGGCAATTCTGTGGGGAGATCCATTTAAAAAGGCTATCCCCATTCTTATGTGGTGTAGCAAGAATCACATTAATCAATACCACCTGAAGACATTTTGCTGCCTGAAGCGATGCCCAAACGGAGCCCTTTGCCAGGGCTGAAGCTTTAAAACAAAGCTGCAGAACTTCAGCGCTGGGAACCAACTCCAGCCCTCTGGGGTTTCCGAGAAGGCCATGTCCCTTGCCCCCACTTTCTCACAGCCAGTGCTAATTTGGTGGCTTCATAGCTTTGGTGCACCCCCACCCCATTTTAAAAGGTTCAAATGACACTCCTAAGGCTCAGCTTCTGGTACTAAGAGGTTTAAGCTACAATATGTGTGCATTTTCAGGCCTGCCCCCTTTTGCTGCTATGCTCACCTCTTTTGTTTTAAAAGTCTTGCTGTATCCTTCAGACAGCAATTCCTTCCTGCCTTCAACTAAACCCCACCCCCACCCCCCACTGCTACCAGAATCAGGTTGCTTTGCTATGTTTCGTGGCTGTTAATTTCACTCAGCTTGACTTTCAGTAAAACTGGCTTCAACTTGTTGTCCTTTAGCGGCTCAAGTGTGGCACATGCATTAAGCACATTCTAAACTGTTTACACTTCCAACAAATACGGTATACTGGAAATCATCTTCAAAAAGGAAGTCAAAAGTGCAGAAACTTAGTGGGGGGAAAGGTGTTTGCACTAAAAAAAAAAGTATCCTCTCAATAAGTGTCAGGAAAGGATCTTCCAATTTTCACTTGAAGTTGCAAGTATGAAAAGCTATCTTCCACTTGTACAAAAGAATATGAAGTGATACTATAAGGCAGAAAACAACAACAGCCTATGATTTCGCACCAGATTTGTTGGCAGGTCACTTATCAGTCCATAATTCAAGGGCACGTGAAGTGGGCTCTTGCACCTCAGAGAAACTATTGCTGAAAGCATACAAATATTCTGAAGTGTAGCAGCAATGGATTCAACACACATTTGCTGCATTGCTGTTTTCATTCATTCCATTTTAATTCCACCTTTTCTCCATGGAGTGCAAGGTAGCATCAATTGTATGGGGTAAATTCACAAGAAGACCTGGATTCAGGTACCAACAAGAGATAGGAGAGAAATTCGTTCACATTACATTTTAATGCAAACTTATCTAATTTTTCACTTTCAAAACATGACATGAGCCAAAACTCAGTTATCCTTCAAAATTCATGTTTCTCTAAATTTTGCCATGGAGTTCTCCAGTTTTTTTTTTAAAATGCATACAAAAATGTTTATAGTGCAGAAAATAATGTTAAAATGTATTATATTTGGAAAAATACTTGCAAAAAAAGTGTACACTAGACAAAAATACATGTAATCAGACAAATGTGCAAAACAAGTTGCTTATGAATTTTCATGTGAACGTTTATTTTGAAAATCTCAATGTAAGGGATGAATTGAATATAACACTGGAACAATGAAATTGCCAGATCTGTCCATCCCTCTTACCAACACACTAGTTCCATCCAGAATGGATTACAGAAATATTATCTGATACTTAGCTCTGGTGGCCCTTGGCTCCCATTAAATCCTTATCTTTGTCCATGTGATTAGTTTCTCCCCCCTCTTTTCAATTTTTATCTAAAGAAGTGGTTTGAGTTTCAAGAGGTTGAATGAGTTTTTTAGAAAGAAAAAGAAAAAAAGCCCAACAGAATGCAATTCCATGGTCTTCCAGTAGCAAAGTGAATTGTTGCCCTCAACATCACCTTTAGTTGGGATAGAATGAGTGTGTGTTTTTTTCATTTCATGCTCAGATCTCAACTCTGCATTTCTACTTCGGTTCTTGGACATTGCTTTTTTGGGGGGGGGGGGTCTCACCAGTTTGCCTTCTGGGAAATGTGTGTTTTGTGACCAGCCATGCCCACCATTGCAGCCATTTTATGAATGGGCAAGCCTCTCCTCCATGGTAGCCATTTTGTGAGAGTGCTTATGGCACTCTCAAAATTCCAAATGTGCCCACCATCCAAAAACAATTGGACACCCTTGATTTGTTGTCCTTCCAGCTTCCAAAAACCAGAGTAGTAGTATTATCAACCCCATTTTGTAGTACTGAGCCTGACTTGTCCAATGCTATCTAGAGAGCTCAATGTACAGAACAGATTTGAACCTGAGCAGCAGCTCAGCCTCTTATCCATAACACTATGTGAATTTACATAAATAGCTGCTTGGTTAATAGAACCAGTAACATGTTCAGAAATACAGGTATGCCTGAGGAAGAAGCACAAGTGAAACCTCTGTGCCTTTCCAAAATGGTGCGTAACATGTGAACTAGTCTTGGATAAAAATCCAAAAGTGCTCTGGACATTGTGGGGTTATCTTATTCATCTTGATCACTACCCACAAGAGGGTAATGAAGGGAATACTTTCCTACCTCTTTTGCTACATAGAACATGCTGGAAGATTCTGTTTATGTTAATTACTTATGAGTAGTGCTGCCCCACCCCTCACATTTTACAACCTAAGTCCTAACTAGGGGTGGGGAAAAATGTCAGTTTCAGTTTCTCATTTTTCCAGTCTTAAATTTGGTTCATCCCAAACATATATATATTCATGAAAATTCATATGCGTTTTCATGGTTTTCTCTAATTTTCTCTAAAATTTTGTATAAATTTTTGCCTAATTAGAAGGACACAGGAGTTCCCTTTTACTTAAGGTGAGTTACAAAAAAAAGAGGAGGAAGGTTCTGTTTTATTGCTAGAGAAATCCTCCAGAATGTTGACCCATGCCTATTTGTTGCATACATCAATGGCACCTGACATAGGCTGACCAGATAAAATCCAGGTCAGGGCTCTTGTAACTTTAACAGTTGTAGAGAAAAGGGAATTTCAGCCAGTGTCATTTGTATGCAATTAGTTCCTGGTGAAATTACCTCTACATCACAACAGTTAAAGTTGCAGGGGCCCTGCCTTCTTTTGTATATGGTCACTCTAGTATAGTGCCTGCAACTTTAACTGTTGTGATGAAGAGGGAATTTCACCAGGAACTAATTGCTAGGGGTGTGCACGGACCCCCCGGATCGGATCGGGACCCGGATCGGGACCTCCAATTTTGTCCCGGACCGGTTCGGACAAAATCGGAGGCCCCCCGGACCGGATCGAGTCCGATCCCGACCCAAAAATCGTACATTTTTGGATCGGCCGCCATTTTTTTCCCCATAGACTTGCATTGCAATGCAAGTCTATGAAGAAAAAATGGCGGCGGGTGGGTAAGGGGGGGCCTAACTCCCTCCCCCCCCGGGGCCGTCCGCTGTGGACGGCCCCGGCAGGTAAACCCCCTCCCCCGCGCTCCCTACCTCCCCTGGGGCCGCCTGCTTCCATCTGCTGGCGCCCGCGGGCGCCAGCGGATAGAAGCGGACGGCTCCGGGGGGGGGGGTAAGCCCCCTTCCCCGCCACTTACCTTCTCGGCCCGTCCGGCGCCGGCGGCTACTACCAGCGGGCTCCGCGGCCTACTCTCGAGTAGCGCGCCGGGTGATGACATCACCCGGCGCGCCACCCTGGAGCAGGCCGCGGAGCCTGCTGGTAGTAGTAGGCGCCGGCGCCAGACGGGAGCCGCCGGGCCGGGCAGGTAAGGGCCCCCCTCCCCCCTCCCCCCTCCGCGCGCCCCCTCCTCCCCTCCACGCACCCCCTCCTTACCTTTCCGGCCCGGCGGCTCCCGTCCGGCGCCGGCGCCTACTACTTCCAGCAGGCTCCGCGGCCTGCTCTAGAGTAGCGCGCCGGGTGATGACATCACCCGGCGCGCCATCCTAGAGCAGGCCGCGGAGCCTGCTGGGAGTAGTAGGCGCCGGCGCCGGACGGGAGCCGCCGGGCCGGGCAGGTAAGGGCCCCCCTCCCCCCTCCCCCCTCCGCGCGCCCCCTCCTCCCCTCCACGCACCCCCTCCTTACCTTTCCGGCCCGGCGGCTCCCGTCCGGCGCCGGCGCCTACTACTTCCAGCAGGCTCCGCGGCCTGCTCTAGAGTAGCGCGCCGGGTGATGACATCACCCGGCGCGCCATCCTAGAGCAGGCCGCGGAGCCTGCTGGGAGTAGTAGGCGCCGGCGCCGGACGGGAGCCGCCGGGCCGGAAAGGTAAGGGCCCCCCTCCCCCCTCCCCCCTCCGCGCGCCCCCTCCTCCCCTCCACGCACCCCCTCCTTACCTTTCCGGCCCGGCGGCTCCCGTCCGGCGCCGGCGCCTACTACTTCCAGCAGGCTCCGCGGCCTGCTCTAGAGTAGCGCGCCGGGTGATGACATCACCCGGCGCGCCACCCTAGAGCAGGCCGCGGAGCCTGCTAGTAGTAGTAGGCGCCGGCGCCGGACGGGAGCCACCGGGCCGAGAAGGTAAGTGCCCCCCTCCTCCCCCCCCCCGCTGTCCACTTTCATCGGCGGGCGCCCGCTGGCGCCCGCCAATGGAAGCGGCGGTGGGCGCCAGTGGGCGCCCGCCGATCCGCCGATCCACCGAACCGGTTCGGAGCTTTTTCGGACCGGTTCGGATTGGATCGGCCGATCCAGCTGCGGGATCGGAAATCGGATAATTTATCCGATTTCCCACTGGACCGGACTCGGATCGTGGATCGGGTCCGATCCAGTGCACATCCCTACTAATTGCATACAAATGACACTGGCTGAAATGCCCTTTTCTCTACAACTGTTAAAGTGACATGAGCCCTGACCTGGATTTTATCTGGTCACCCTAACCTGACAGAATGGGTCAAACAAGTCTTCCAAACCTGCTGCCTTCCAGATGTGTTGGACTGCAGCACATGCAAATGCTTCATAAGCCAGTAGAAGCCAAAAATTCATATTTTCTGATCCTAGCCACTCCATCCTCCCCATCTGGCTTTGGAGGTGAATGACCAAACAAATTTGTGGGTGCATGGATGGTACCCTGTAAGTAAGCACTTTTTAACATTGCACTGATCACAGGGCACATCAGTTAGAGAATCAACCTTAGCTTCCAATTTTCTGGTTTCATGTAGCTGATATATATATATATATATATATATATATATATATTTCCATAGCAATTTCCCTAATATGGTGTATTTTAACATTATTTCACTAATATACACATATTTGTATGCATTATTTAATTGGAGAACTCCACTGCAAAATTTAGAGAAGTGCAAATTCTGAAGGATAGCTACGTTCCAGTTTGCATATTGGTTGAAAAGTATGAAATTAGGTAACTTCTTATTGAAACTGAAATTAAGTAAGTTCACAGGCATGTGCAAGGGGTGTGCCGGGTGTGCCCAGGCACACCCTAATGTCTCAAGCAATAAGCGCCAAATTAAGGATGCCATTGAGTACGAATCCAGAGAGGGATCCAAACAGCAGGAATTACCCTCCGGCTGCTCCACTGCCACACCAAAGAACCACTGCCTCCAGGAGACCACCATTGCTGCCAGCAGCAGGAGTGAAAAGGAACCACTCTGCTGGGAGCCTCTCTGCTGGAAGCCTCTCTGCCAGGAGATGTGCTTCAATGTGGCCAGGAGGTGGGGCACGGAAGGCTAATATCGCATTGTAAGCCCTCCTTTGGACAGTGTCACCACAAAGCCCCACAAATGCTGGGGCTTGAGGAGCGTCTCCTCATTCCCTCCCCCCATCACCTTCAACAGTCCTCCTGCGATCAGCCAACCCAAACATGAAGTAGGTCATCAGTGTCGATTGTGTTTAATAAATAAATGAATAAAAATAAGGTCCTCTCTGATTGAGTATTCAATAAAGGTTCGCCTTCTAAAAAAAATATCCCTGGGTGCACCCCCTCATGAAATGTGCTGCACATGCCTGTGAGTGAGTTCACATTGAAATTTGAACTGAATAGATTTCTCCTCAATCCTCAGCTGAACATGTGGAAATTCAGCCTTCTAGTATCTTAAATGGGTCAGGAATAGACTTCGGTCCACTCTCTTTCTGATAGTTCAGTCATATTGAACAGAACAGTCATCTATGGGGAGATATTCCAAGTGAAAACTCTTTGGTCAACTCCAGGTTTCTAATTGAAGATATTTATTGAATGGTTCAAGGTAAAACAACAACAACAAAAGTTTGAAAAATAGGAGTTTACACTAAAATAAAAGAAACAGGGCTGTTCCCCCCCCCCAACTAGCCGTACATTTAGATAAGACAGTGCAGCAATATGGGTTTCATCTTGGAGGGAAACAAGCAGATTGGGAGGGGAACCATATTTGGGCTATCCCATTTAATCCTTTCTTTCAGGTTTTTCAGACATGTGGGAGGAAGGAGAAAGCACGCATGCAGTCGGATGCCCTCCAGGTGCCCTCAAGATTTCAGTTCCCATCACCCCACCCAGCAATGCCAATAGTCAGAAATCCTGGGAGTTGTAGTACAAAACATCTGGAGAGCAAACTGGGAAAGGCTGGGCTAGGATCTTGAGCTGCTCAAATCTAGCCGGTATATATGGATGGCAACATTTAGCTACTTCCCTAGCTTTATCATTATCTTTAGGAGATGTAAGGCAGGACATGTCTCTTTTCCCCTGCTGCCAGATGGTCCCTGCGTGTGTATTCAAGCATTTTCAACCTTCATGCATTGCTGCCTTTCCTCTGATGGAGAAGAGATACTTAAGGGGATCGAGTGTTGTGTACGAGTGTTGTGTACTACAATACACACATACTTGTTGCAGCCGTTCTTGTGATTTGTGGGCTAGCTTTTGCCATTCTTGGATACTCCTTGTAGCATTCCAAAAGTATGCCAAAATTGTTTGACTAGAGACCATGACGGACAGAAGAAAAAAAAAACAAAGTGTATGTGTACCAAAGGACATACCATCTCCAAAATGCTTTTGTCCATACATTGCCTCCAACTGACTACAGTGAAAGAACTGATCACTTATATTTGAATGTATTCACATCTTGTGAACCCTAAAATGCCTCCCAATTTTGTCCTCCATTGACTTTTACGATTGTCCTAAGGCTCATACATATGGAAAGCAGTGGCATTTCCTTTGCAGGAAGAAGAGCAAACTGGTACGCTAAGTAGGCTTTCCCTCGTTTTCATGGGCCCCAGTTCTCTTTACAGCCAATTAGTACAGTAGGGTGAAACATAAACTGTACGATTGCTTCTGTTGCACGAGATAATTATCATATACTTGAGAGAGCAGACTAACTCTAGCACAATTTTGTATTAGGAGCAAGCAGAGTTCTGCTAAAACACATGTATCCAAGACATTCGCTAAGTGCAAACTAGCTTTAGAAAAATCTCCTATGCAGGACGTTCCTCAATAGCATCAATCAAACTAAATGAGGCTTCAGGCTAGCTTGATTTGTATTTTTTTGTAATTTTAAAAAAATAAAATAGAGCACACATTCAAATCCTTAGAAATAGATATATGTAATGTTCAGAGAGATTGTAAAGTCAGAAGCCGACTGCTTTGGAAAGGTAATTTGAGTGATTGCTGACATTTTTCTTCGTAGTCTGGAGAGCAAAAGACACATCAAGAATGACAATGCTGTTACAGGCTATGGAAAATTAAGATAATGGTGCACTTTAGAGCAGACGAAACGATCTGTTGTGTAGAACATCATTATATATTTTCACATTCTGCCAGAGCAAGTATTGACTGACATTTCCAGCTGGATAAAGTTAAATAGGAGCCCATCAGCTGGCAGAGAGCAAGTCAGCCCTGTTGATTAAACAAACAAAAAAAGTCACATTAGCCATGCTGTGTGTCCCTTTGACTGGAGGTTGATTTATCTAGGATATAATGTGATTATAGCATTTTTTGAATTCAAATAGATTTCTTTGTGATGAGTGTTTTGTACATAGCATGGAAGTAGATTTCCTGAACAAGCTGCATTTTCATCTCTTTCCACTCATAGTGAATGAAATGCGGATGGGGCAAATGATAATGAATGATGCAAACTCCTGAAAATAAAACTGAAACCAACATTTGAATGTTTGGGAAGAGGAAATAGATGACAGTGTGATACTAAATAGACTAGTATGTTCTTCCCCTAAGTAAGTGAATGTAAGGTTGAAAAACATGATTTCATGGAGGAACTTTGCAAATGTGTACTATATTGACAAAAGGAAAAGGAAAAGAATAAAGTTTACACTGATCCTTGCAGCACAGGATTGCACCAAATATAATCAGCCAAACTGAATGCAAATAGCTGACCATTGCCTGTCAGACTTCGCCTGATTTAGTGTCTACACTATCCCAGACTCAAGCAGTAAATAATGTCTACTCTACACTATCCCGGACTCTAGTTACACTTTACAAGAGATCCAGGGGGAGGCAGACCAGGCTTTAACTCTGTTATCAGAAGAGTAAATCATAGACCATTCTTAAGGATATATTTGAAAATTTTATTTCTCCATATCTATGCACCTGTTGGCCAGGTTTTGTGAAATATGCTTGAGCCAATCAGAAGGAGTGTTAGAACAGAACAAGCAACATTCTGAGCAGGGCTTTTTCTAAGCCTAGAGAGAGGATGCTTGTACTTTTAAACTAAGACTTGTAGTTTGAGAGAGAGGGAGATGTGAAATTCTCAGTGACTCTGTTCAGATGACACACTATGCCATGGTGATTAAGCATTTTGAGTTAAACATTATGTCTTACTGTGTCATGTGAACCATGACTTAGCATGTCGTGTGAATGATTCCTAACCATGGTGGCTAGATAGTCATGGTTTAAACATGCTCACTAACCATTTGCAGCAAAAAGGTTAGCGGCTTAACCATGGCTTAGCATGCTGCCTGAACAGGCCCTATATGACGTGTTCTCTCCAGAAGTACAGGTTCAGAGTTCCTTGTGCATAGGCAGGATGGAGAAGTGACTGACAAAACACCCTAATAGTCAGGGACAGTGAGAATCATTGGTCTTGTTAGGATTTATAGGCCAAAATAATGTGAGCAAATGTCTAGTTCACGTGTTTCCTACAGATCTGTGAATTTCCTTTATGAAATATTGAGGGTTGTATCCAATGTTAGTCTAACCTACTTCCCATTCATTTCAATGGATCTATTATTCTAAGTAGGACTAACGTGGGATACAACACTGGGTCTTTTAAAAATATTCAATTCTACTGTTGGAAAAGGGTATGAACTAACCCTACCCCCCACTTATCTTATTAAATGAGATTTAGCAAAATAAGAACTGTAATTATTTTTCAGTGAAGTGTGCCTAGTCCTATAGATAGTTGTTGTTGTTGTTGCATACTGCCAGTCATTGGCAGAAGCTGAAAGATGTTTCAGCAAACTAGCACTCATCAAAACTTGCAGGCATTCTACTACGGAGCCAGGATGGTTATGTCACCTTGTTATTTTATCTATCAAATAAGAAATTGCAAGATTATTATTATTATTATTATTATTATTATTATTATTAATAACCCACCTCTCCCTCCGGATCAAGGCGGGGAACAACAATAAATATAAAATACAAAGACCACAATAGATGAGATATTAAAAACAAATAAAAACCAATACATCACTAAAAACATCTTAAAATTCAATTGGATAGGCCTGCCGGAAGAGAGCAGTCTTCATGGCTCACTTAAATTCATGAAGACTGCTAATTTGTCTAATCTCCTCCAGCAGACCATTCCACAGTCTGGGAGCAGTGGAGGAGAAGGTCCTCTGGGTAACACTCATCAGCTTAGTTCTGGCTGATTTGAGTAAGTTCTTCCCAGAGGACTTGAGTGTGCGGGGTGGATTATACGGGAGAAGGCGATCCCACAGGTAACCTGGACCCAAACCATGTAGGGCTTTAAAGGTACTTTGACCGGAAACTGATTGGCAGCCAATGAAGTGATTTTAAAACTGGTGTAATGTGGTCACCCCTAGATGTACTGGTGACCAACCTGGCTGACATATGTTGAACAAGTTGAAGTTTCCGGACTAAGTACAAAGGTAGCCCTTTGTACAGCTCATTGCAGAAGTCAAGTCTTGAAGTTACCAGCATGTGTACTACCGTCTTTAGGTCTTCCAACTCTAGGAAGGGGCGCAGCTGGCATATCAGCCAAAGCTGATCGTAGGCACTCCTGGCCATCGCGTCTATCTGGGCTGTCATTTGGAGCGATGGATCCAGGAGCATCCCCCAAGCTGTGAACACAGTCTTTCAGGGGGAGTGCAACCCCATCCAGAACTGGTTGACACACCTCCAAACCCAGGTTGGGGCCCTTGACAGCGAGCACTTCCATCTTGTCTGGATTCAGCTTCAATTTGTTTTTCCTCACCAGCCCATTACCGCCTCCAAGCATTCATTCAGAGGAGACACACTATCTTTAGCTGACGATGTTATCGAAGGCATAGAGAAATATATTGGGGTGTCATCAGCGTATTGATAGCACCCCACCCTATGCCTCCAGATGATCTCTCACAGTGGTTTCATATAAATATTAAACAGCATTGGGGAAAGGATGGCACCCTGTGGTACACCACATAGCAACTTCTTCTTTGAAGAGCAGCTATCCCCAAGCATCACCATCTGGAACCTGCCCAAGAAGTAGTATCGGAACCACTGAAGCACAATGTTCCCGATTCCCAATTCCCCCAGGCGCTCCAGAAGGATACCATGGTCGATGGTATCGAAAGCTGCTGAGAGGTCCAGGAGTACCACCAGGGACACACTCCCCCTGTCAATACTCAGGTGTGGATCATCCACTAAGGCAACCAAAGCAGTCTCAACTCCGTATCCTGCCCTGAAGCCGGTTTGAAATGGGTCTAGAAAATCAGTGTCATCCAAAACTGCCTGGAGTTGTGGAGGATCATTCGTAATTTTGCAATGGAAAGGGGCAGAAAAACAAAGTTTTAAACTGTTTGTAGCTGTGTTGGTCCATTGGAATTTTTTTTGTTGTTGTTGTTAAATCTAAATATTGTCAGGATTGTACCTTTATTAGGACCAACCAAAAAGTTGCAAAATGGTAAGCAAGGTTTGTAGGTTTCTTCTTCAGGCTGGACGTAGGAATGGACAAACTGCCTTTCTATCCTGATATTATTTTTAAA
This sequence comes from Anniella stebbinsi, assembly GCA_029215795.1. Lineage (NCBI taxonomy): Eukaryota > Metazoa > Chordata > Lepidosauria > Squamata > Anniellidae > Anniella > Anniella stebbinsi. Next base: position 146,887,219 of record JARDYH010000004.1, read on the forward strand.
TGCACAACTTTGTTCTATCCCATTTTCTTATTAGTTTGCAAAAATGTGTTTGTTTAAGTCTGCATAGAAATTTTTGTATGCACTGTCCCCTAATATAATCATTTTGATAAGCACCTCCCCTATTATATGCTTTTTTTTAGGGGTGTGCATCGGATCGGATCCGATCCACGATCCGAATCCGATCCGACCCAAAATTGGGAAAATCCGATCCGATCCGGACAACCTCCGATCCGATCCGATCCGATCCGATGAGGTCCGATCCGGATCGGACGCCATTTTGAATGCTTTTTCCCATAGCCAAGTATTGTTTTACAAAAACGCCTATAACTTTTTCATTTTTAAAGATAGAAGGATGAGTACAAAGTGAAAGCAGACACGAGCCCTGTAATGGATACTACCAAGGATCAAAGGGATCGAGACCAGAGTGATCCTTCCTTGCACGCATGGCTGCAAAACTCAGCTAGGCTCAGCCGTTCTGCTTGAAAAGTGAAAGTAGGAAAGGAAACACGAGCCCTGTAATGGATACTACTAGCAAGGATCAAAGGGATCGAGACGAGAGAGTGTTTCCTTTTCTTCGCGGGAAGCGGGAGGGGAAGACCTGGCCTCTGTAGAGATTTTTTTGAAACATGTAATTTAAAAATTCCATAGCCATCAAATGCCTGGACCTATAATTCTGAAATTTCTGACACATATCTACCCCTAACCCATCTACAAAGTGAGCAATGTTCAGACTTCTAACTTTTAAAATAAAAAAGTTATAGGCGTTTCTTTCCTCATTGTTTCAAAAATACCTTGCCACCACATGCCTGGACCCAGCTGTCTGAAATTTTACACACATATCAAGCCAAGTGGTACCTGTAATGTGCCCATGTTTCCTGTTTGTATCTTCAAAAATAAAAAAGTGGGAGGCGTAACTGTATTTACCCCACCACTACCCATTTTTCTAAAATTAATTGCCACACAAGGCAAGCACCTATGTTTCCGAAATTTCACACACATAGGTCCCAAGGTACCGCCTACAATGTGGCAAAGTTTCATGTGTGTAACTTTAAAAATGACAAAGTTATAGGCATTCCTGGGTATTTATTTCAAAATTAATTGCCACAAAATGCATGCACCAATCTTTCTGAAATTTCTCACAGATAACTACCCCTAACCAGTCTACAATGTGCCCAAGTTTCATCCTTCTATCTTTAAAAATGAAAAAGTTATAGGCGTTTTTGTAAAACAATACTTGGCTATGGGAAAAAGCATTCAAAATGGCGTCCGATCCGGATCGGACATCTGGTCCGATCCGATCCGACCAGCCTCCGATCCGATCCGATCCGACCCCCCAGGTCCGATTCCGATCCGCTATCCGATCCGATCCGGGGGGTCAGTGCACATCCCTACTTTTTTTATTCTATTTTCCCGATTTACATATTTTTGTATGCAATTTTCTCCAGTGCACATCTCTTTGTACTGCATTGTAAAATTCTGAGAAGTGCAAATAGGTAAGGAAATTGTGTTCTGGTTTGTGCATTTGTGTGAATTAGGGTGAGTGAATGAGGTTACTTCATGCTAAATGGAAATCAGCCCCTACACATTTCCGCCCATCTCTAGCTGTATGTTATCACAGAATCATAGAATGGTAGAGGTGGAAGGCGCCTATAAGGCTATCAAGGTATGCAAAGCTGTGAGCGTTCAAGATGAATACAAAAGGGAGAGAAATCTTGGTTTTTTTAATAGGGGAGTACACACACACACCGATTCGCTTTGAGGGGCATTTTGGAGCCCCCAAAACAGCCCTGATTCAACTTGGGGGCTTCGGGGGTAGCCCTGTTTGCCTTGCCTGTAGCATGGCCAATGGTGAGTCCATTGGACTCACTTCCCTCTCCCAGCAATCCCCACTCAACTGCTGTCGTCCACCGTTGCCAATTGCCATAGCCTGGTTCTCATTGGAGTGCCGCATTTCCCAGTAGCAGCAGGCGATACAGAGGCCCACGGCAATGACGGTGGCAACGGCGGACGGCGGTGGTGGGCAACAGCGGGCAATGGTGGGCGACAACATGTGGGCGGGGAGAGCCGGGAGAGGGAGGTGAGTACAATGGACTCTGCCATCTTTTCCAGGACAGCATGAGGGATACACGCTAGGTATGGATACATATGTGAAATTAATTTTCTCTCAGTTCACCATTTTTCCAGTCTTAAATTAGGCTTATCCCAAACTTTTTTTAAAAAAAATGTTTGAAGAGTTTTCCACATTTGTGTGTGCTTTACTCCTAGTAGAGGCAGTTTTATGCGTTTTCCCCCAATATGTGTGTAGAATTGTGAATTTTGAATGGTAACTGAGTTTGGTTTACATATAGATTCAGAAGGGCAAAATAGGCAAGATTGCATTAACTGAACAAATTTCTCCCATATCCCTAGCACTGTCTTACCTCAGGTAACAACATGTTTGGACCACTTCAAACCTTCCACCAGTGGATTGCCTCTCAACCTCAGTCACCAGCTGAGTTGTCTAAGGTCTGGATCATGACATGGGGAAGGGGAAGGAGTGTCTCCTACTTGTGATTTCTTCATTGCTTTCAACATTAAAAGGGAGCTGATAAAAGAATTCCTGCCATTGGGCATGGTGGAAAATTTGTTCATGTTGTGGTTCTCTACTCATAGATCTGCTTCTAGAATTGGCATATTTGAGTAACAAAGAGCCAACTACTTTTCCTTCATTCTCTGAAGCACCCTGAACATGAAAATAAAAGGACACTAATTGTGGAGTTTGTTTTGCCAAACATGAAGAAAGGTGGGCCATGCTGGAAGATAAAAATCTAGTATGTGGTCATTCTCAATGAGAGTGCGAAGATTCCTGTCAATGGATTAAGTCCCAAAATGGCACATTTTCCCACCTTTCGTGTTGACAAAATTGGGATTGTGTAAGAATCTGGCGGAGTGATCTTTATAAATAAGATTTTCAAAGGTTCGGGCATCCCTTTCTGTCTCCCGAGTGTATAGATTTGTTGGAAAATCTGCTTCTTCAAAAACTCTGTCTAGAAAGGTGTAACAAACAAAAGAAATCAGTTTCCATAGCAACAACCTTTGAGAAGGAGTGGGTGCGGGCTCTCCTGCTGTGTGGTGAGTTCTCCTTTACTCCACCTTCAGTCTTGCAATGACACATGTGCAGCCTCTCCATCCAAGGCTGTCACCTTCACCCATCTCCACATATTCCGGTGGGCTGTCTGCTTTGTTTCACCACTATTCTCCCAGCGATTTGTATGTTTGTTTCCGTTCACACGTCTGGTGCTTTATTTTTTTGGGGGAAGTTCTCTCCTCTCCCACTGAAAACAAAACAAAACTAAACTAAACTTTGGTTTTGGGGTAGGTGGGATAGGTATTATGTGATTGACTCAAAAGCTGTCCAGTCAGTACTATGCCAATCAGGTGACCATTGAAAATCTCAGCGGTTTTCTCCAGAGCTCGATCCCAAGAATAAGTTTGAATGTGTGCCCAAAATGTGATGAGAGAGATTTCACAGTGCTCTCGTAACTACCGTTCTGTATTCCCCTGTGCACCTTCAGATGTTTTCCAAGAAGAAGGGGCTCAGATCTTAACACATCTGTAATGTGATCTTTTTCACCACCTTGCCTTCCCCTTTTTTCTTGTGCCCTCCACTGGAGACGGTTATTATGATACGTTATACCTATAAAGAAATAAAACATTGAACCGCAGTTGAAAGGCAAACGGAAACTCTAGACCATGGCATGCTTAGAAGCTGTGGAGGGACTGGCATCAATGGAATGAAGGTAGCATATGGCTGTGCGACTGAAATTTTAAAAGAAATGTTTGTTCCCAAACAACTTTTACTTGTTTTGTTTTTCCCCCCTTTGGAGGAAAAATAAGTGGCAGCAGAAGTCACACAGCTGTGCAGATCCACCTGGCAGAAAGCAGTTTCTAAAGCTTTTGCTTTGGCTTTTATTTATTTTTCCCCCCAAATGGACCGTTTAACAGATGGGAAACAAATGAGTAAGTGGAGCTTGTTCTAAAATGTAAAATATGTTTCTGACCTGGTAAGATCATGGTAGCATGAGTAAAAAACAGTGTTTAGGCTGGACTGGTACTGTCTAATGGTGAAGGCCTAGTTGTTATAGAATGGTAGGTCTGGGTGGTGTACCTAAGGATTGCACATGGGGACTCCCCTTTGAAAGAAAACATGCCTACCCAACATGCTGCAATACTTCTACCATCTTTACATTTATAAAATATTTACAGTCTCAATGAGCATGTGTAAAGTGCTGCTTTTTAAAAGCTGATTAGAAAGAAGAGGCATGCTTGTACTTTTCTAGGAATATAGGAAGCTGCTTTATACAGAGTCAGAACTGAGCCAATGTAGCCCAGTTTGTAGACACTGATTGGCAGCAGCTTTACATGAATTGGGCAGGTATTTTCCGGACCTACTTGGAGATGCCAGGAATTGAATCTAGAACCTAGTGCACTGTACCACCACCCCATCCAACCTCCTGGAAATTGCATTCAGCACGTTCTCTGGATGCTGCGATCTCTCTAGACTACAGCCACACATTTCCAGGAATAACATCACAACAGTAAGGGCTAAAACCAGGTGGTCTTGTATGATACAATTAATTGGCTCCATTCTGGTCTGGTTTCCAACCTGGTTTCAGTACAGAAACTTCCTTGGTTGCCCTGGTGTTTGATTTATACCAGGGAATAGATGGTGAGGGCTGAAATTTTATTAGTTATCTTGGACTTTTCAAATGACCATTGTATTCTGGGTCACCTAGCCTGGGTGGGACTGGGGAGGCATGTTGTTATGCTTGCTATAGTACCTCTTGGAGGGAAGAGCCAGAAAGTAGTGCTGGGGGATTCCTGTTCCACACCTAGTCTTTGGCTTGTAGAGTGCCTCAGGATCCTATCTTGTTACCCATCCTCTTTAATAGCTACAGGAAAACACTGAAAGAAGACATCTGGAGCTTTGAGCTGAAGCAGGGGCCTGTGTGCCACATGCACCCCAATGGGGTTTAGTGAGGCCCCCCCTGCTGCTGAATTTATCACTGATTTTTCACCCACTGGGTTTCCCACCACCAATATCTTATGCTGCCAATGGTTCCACACTACCACTTTAATTCCCCCTCAATCAATCCTGATCCCCCACTCCAAAGTCCACCAATGCTGAGACGTCTCTTTGAGCTGCTGTTCTAGGCAGCTAGACTCAGAGGGCTGGCCCTCTTGACTCCTGGAGACCAGAACATCTTCTGGGAGATGATCCAGCAGCTGCTGTGAGAAGGCCCTCTGAGTGTCAGTCCTGCTGCTGCTGCTAAGAGGAAAGTGACAGGGACACACTTTTTAAGAAAGGTGAATGGGGAATGAAATTAATGGTGGAAGTAGAGGGGTGGCATTTGAGGGAAACCAATGCTTAAAATACCTTTAATCAAACAAATGTAAGTGAACGGATGAAAATGAACTTAAACTAAAATGGGGAATTGGTGGGGTGTGGTGAGGTGGGGTGGTGTGTGTGTGTGTGTGTATATATATATATATATATATATATAAATAGAATGCATTGAAATGAATTGTAATTAATCAATTACATTTTGATTCTGGACATGTCTCCCTTTTGAATTCGGCCCCTGATAGGTCACCCAATGTGGCCCCTGCTTAGAAAACGTCTGTGCACCTTTGGGCTAAATGGTGCCTCTACAACAGCGATTTAAAGCTCTTTCAAGGCGCATTACAGATTTAACCTCTACAAGAGCAGAGCGCAAATTGGGGGTTGAGGCGCTTCTTACCTCCGATTATTCGCATTATCGAATGTGCGTTAAATAGTGACTGAAAATTTACCGCGGAAGTTAAAGCACTTTATAGGCATGTAAACATGCGATTCTCCGCAGGTCAACAACTTTAAAGTGTGTTTCATACAGCCCATAATACGCTTCACCGCCTCTCGTGAATAGGTATTAGGAGTAAATGCGCTTATTAAGAGTATATGCACATAATCGGGCAACCGGGCGTCAAAGCGAAATCTTGTAGAGGGGACCAAAGTGTCACCAGTATGCTGATGAAACACATCTCTTCTATTTCCATCTGCTATTTCCAGGGAGGTTGTGGGGGCCTTGGAGAGGGATCTTGTGGCAGTTTTGGGATGGATGAGGGTAAACAAACTGAAGCTTAATCCATATGACAGAAATTTGGGGGATAGCTGATTTGCCAGTGTAATTTGCAGCTGGTGAATGCAAATCTCACTACTTTGATTCATGCCTTAGTTACATCCACCCTGGAGTACTATAATGTTCTCTACATGGGGCTGACTGAGAAGATGGTTTGGAAGCTTCAGCAGGTACAGAATGCAGATGCCAGGTTGCTTGTGGAGGCCAAGGGATCAAAACATATAACACCGATTCTGTGCCAGCTGAATTGGTTGTCAGTATGTTTCTGGGCCAACCCCATAGTGCTGTTCATTACTTTTAGAGCCTTAAATGGCTTGGTACCAAGGACCTCCTACAGCTATGTGACCCTGCGTAGCCATTAAGATCAGTCTCTGAAGCTCTGCTTATGGACCCACTGATGAGGTCCATCAAGCTAGTGAGCACAAGAGACAGGGACTTTTCCGTGATGGCCACATCACTATGGAATTCCCTTGCATGGAAATTTTTTGTACTCCCTCATTTATTTTTCAGTACTTGCTTCTTCACAGCTGCATTTGTTTGATTAAATTGAAGCTGGCCCAGACTTCTAAATTAAAAAAAGATTGCTGCTTTTTATTATTTTACTTTTTGGTCTTAGATCATTGTGTTGAATTCTACATATTGTTATTGACTTTGTACCTTTATCTATTTTATGATCATTTTAGTATATAACACACCTTAAAAAGACTGCATAACCCTAAAGGCAGTATAAAAATACTTAAAATAAATACATAAATAAATAACACATGCTCATAAAATGAAAACTGAGTTTCTCAGGATGGTAAATGTGGAATCCAATTCCATATTCATTGTTTCTTTGGCTTTGTGTCATGGTGGCTATATACTGCCTCCACTGTCTAGGCCAAAACACACATTACTTTAAAGACATGGCTGCTGCTCTTTGTTACTCTAGAGTAAGTGCAGGGGCTCTGACCCAGATCAAGAATCTAGCATGGAAGGTAGGGGCCTTTAACCTGAAAGACTAAGGAAAAGTGTGGGTTCATAGAGGGCAAGTTTTAAGCAAGCACAATGTGGGACATTCCACAGTTCAATCCTGAAAGCAAGCAAGCAAAAGGTGAATTAGCTTGCCTTCTATAAAATTTAAATTATAGTAATCATTTTAATTATGCACATTTACCTGCATGTGTAAATTAGCACACACACATTTATACTTATTTTTTTTTGTGCTATGGTTCTGTGCCCTGGATCTTTTAGGTACCTAGCACCGCCCTTGCTTGTACCTTCCTAATTTGCAATAATTACTGACAACTGTTGTATTACATGTGGTTGCATATTCCTTGGCCCTTCAGGATCCATCTCCGTTTCTAGGCATACAATACTTCTTCATGGTAAAGTTTTGTGGTGGTGGGGGGGGGGGGTTAGTCCTTGATTAAAAAAGCACACATACATTTTGAGACCTGAAGCATACATAATAAATGAATACACCTTGCGTACTCTCTCCTAACGACATTTCTTGCTATATAAGCAAAAGTTCATCCAGGACTGATTGGATGAATTTGTACTGAAAGCTTTGTATTAAAATTACCAATAAAGTCAAATTAGCAGAAACATCCAGAGATGTAAAACCAGCTTTGGTCATGCATATCACATCTATACACACTCATTGCACAAGACAAAATTTATTTCATAGTGATAATATCAACCTTTGTGAAGCTTTGCGGTTGCTTAAAATAAAATGTTTATAACACTTTTTTTAAAGTGCTTTGAAAAACGACTTGACAAGCATAATGGGTTAATGAAAATTATTTTGGAAACTTTATTTATGGGATACCTGCTACTCTTAAGAGTGTTTTGTTATATTATACTAGGCTGACCATATGAAAAGGAGGACAGGGCTCATGTAACTTTAACAGTTGTAGAGAAAAGGGAAATTCAGCCGGTGCCATTTGTATGCAATTAGTTCCTGGTGAAATTCCCTCTTCATCACAACAGTTAAAGTTGCAGGGGCCCTGCCTTCTTTTGTATATGGTCACTCTAGTATAGTGCCTGCAACTTTAACTGTTGTGATGACGAGGGAATTTCACCAGGAACTAATTGCATACAAATGACACCGGCTGAAATTCCCTTTTCTCTACAACTGTTAAAGTTACATGAGCCCTGTCCTCCTTTTCATATGGTCAGTCTAATTATACTAATTTGTGACTCCTCAAGATAGCATAGTGTAACAAGTCTAAAATGTTACGAGATCATCACTGGCCAGAAAGCATAAGGAAAGTGTTTGAGAATTTCTCTATTAACTTCAAATTGGAGTTTCCACTGACATTTTGCTGATAACAAAATTTGAAGTGGATTTGTAGGCAAAACATCAGAGGAATTTCAGTTGTGGTCAAACCATTTCAATAGGATCTATCAAATATCTCAGTGGGGTGTCACAGTCCTAAATTGTAGCTGGATTTTACTTCAGCAATTATGGAGAAGGGCTTCAAGTTCAAAAAGACCATGACCCCAGGTAGCTTTGAGCTGCAGCATGCACCTCTCCCATTAGACGTTAACCACCGGGTGAAACCAGTAACAATGACAGTTCTTTAGAGTAGGAACAGGGAAATGCAAGGCCCACAAGCTATAAGGCTAGGGTGACCAGATAAAATCCAGGTCAGGGCTCATGTAACTTTAACAGTTGTAGAGAAAAGAGAATTTCAGCCAGTGTTATTTGTATGCAGTTAGTTCCTGGTGAAATTCCCTCTTCATCACAACAGTTAAAGTTGCAGGGGCCCTGCCTTCTTTTGTATAGGGTCACTCTAATATAGTGCATGCACCTTTAACTGTTGTGATGAAGAGGGAATATCACCAGGAACTAATTGTATACAAATGACACTGGCTGAAATTCCCTTTTCTGTACAACTGTTAAAGTTACATGAGCCCTGACCTGGATTTTATCTGGTCACCCTACAACTGAGTCCATTCCCCCCATCCCTGGAAAAACCTTCTCCCCAATTTTATTGAGGTGGTTGTGGCATTACAGTGCCAACCTCACCTTTCACTTCTATAACTTGTTTTCTGTGAACTACTAGGATTTGAAGATTTTTTTGCACAGGAAAATCAAAATATGGGGTTACTAAATGAGCAGCATGTTAAGTGAGCATTCAAAGTAGATTTGGAAGTTCCTCCTCAGACAAAACATGAGGAATTGTGAGAAAAGCCAAAAGGGTTTTGATAAATTGATAAATTTCTCAAGTGGGATGTTAATTATTTAGATATAATTTAAGATATATTCAAAATAAGGAACAATAAGAAATTGAATCAAGAGAGCCACTAATAATACTTACCTTACTATTAATTATAAATCAATTATATAATGCAGAATACCTCCATACTACTGAGGAATGTAACATAGTAACAAATTAAAATAAATTATTGGTAGACAGTCAATTAAAGGAGGTTGTAGGAGAATATCTTAGGATGCATCCTAAGCTAGGGTGACCAGATTTTGGAAACCAAAATCCTGGTTCCCCCCCGCCACCCCCCCCACCCAAAACAACACCCCCCCCACCAAGCCACCCCCCCCCCCCAAAATAACACCAGCCTGGACCTACCGGGTTCTCTTCCTTCGCCGCCCGCGCCGGGTCCTCCGCTGCCGCCCCCGCCGGGTCAGCCGCCGCCGGGTCTTCCTCCACCACTGCCAGGTCCTTCACCACCGCTGCCGGGCTCGTAAGGCCAGATCTGGCTCGTAAGGCCAGATCTGGCCCTCTCCCGTCTCTTCCGCGCAGCCTCTGAGAGGGCCGGATCCGGAAGTGATGTAATCGGCCCTCTCCCGCCTCTTCCGCGCAGGCGTCCGGACTCCTCGGGGCTCATCGCCATCGTGACGAGCCCCAAGGAGGCCAGAGGCCACGCGGAAGAGACGGGAGAGGGCCACATCCGGAAGTGATGTAATCGGCCCTCTCCCACCTCTTCCTTGCGGCCTCTGGCCTCACGAGCCTGGCAGCGGCGGTGAAGGACCTGGTGGTGGTAGAGGACCCGGCGGTGGAGAACCCGGCGGCGGTGGACCCGGTGGCGGTGGAGGCAGAGGAGCCTGGGAAGCGGCCGCCCCAGCAGGTAAGTGTCCCCCCCTCACGCCTCGTGCTCCGGAGGGAAGCAGACGCCCCTGCAGGTCAGGAGCATGAGGCGTGAGGGGGGGCACTTACCTGCTGGGGCGGCCGCTTCCCAGGCTCCTCCTCCGCCACCGCCGCCGGGTCTACCGCCACCCCAGTTTTCCCCCGCTGCCCCCCGGTTGGCCCGGATCGGCCTAGGTTTCCCGGTTAGGTTCAGGAAACCCCGGGCGATCTGGACACCCTATCCTAAGCACGTTTAGATGTTTTCTGCCTAAACATGCAGAGGATTGCTCTCTTAGTTTACTAACATTCACAGTAACATAACCACCGAAATAACAAGCAGGCTGAAATATAGAATAAAATGATAAATGGACAGCAGGGACATATTGAGAAGCATTAGAAATTTAGATTTCAAGTTTATGTTCAGGTTCACACATGGGGCATAGGCAATTACAAACTCAGAAAATATGACAGAGGTCTAGTAGAAAGAGAGAAAGGAAATGTAAGTGAGACTACGCAGAAGATTCTAGAAGCTATAGCAAATAAACCACAGCATCCAAATTCCTGAAGATGAACATATATTAGATGGTGTATATGGGATCCCTTCCCTGAGGCTATGGGTATGTTTGCTCTGTGTAAAAGAGGACTCTCCCCTTACACTCCAACCCCTCCCTTTATACACACTCACATAGGGACTGTAGAACTTGTGGGACACTCTCCTTGCAAATTTGCCAAGCGCTGCTCAGCCAGCCCTGTTCTGGGAGCTGGCCCAGCTGAGCGCTTGGTAAAACACACTTTGAAGGGCCCCCAGAAAGTGTGCAATTCCCCTAGCACACCATTAGCATGTCCAGGGAAATTGTGCACTTTCCGGAGGTCTCAGAAAGTGTGCCCTGCCTCCCTCCCCCTGTTGCCAATTGTGGCCTTGAAGGCTCTCTTAAGGCCATGATCGGCACGAGGGGGGCATGCAATTTCCCCAAGGCTGGGGAAATCACGTATTTTTCTCCTCAACTCTTATAGCTGTGGCTGCTATAGGAGTGGAGGGGGAAATACACATTTTCCCCAACCTTAGTTAAATCGCTGATGGGGGCTTTAAAGGCTCTGTTAATAGGGCCTTTACGGCCCCCATTGATGTGGGGGGGTGGAGAGAAATGCAATTTCCCCAGCCTTCGGGAAATTGTGCATTTTGGCAGCCACCATTAATGTTGTGAGGAGGACAATGGAAGTGCACAGGCCAGACCTGCACCCCCTTTGTCCTTTGGAAGTGATGGGGTGAAAATCTGCCAGACACATCTGTTGGGACCCATGAGGCCCGGATGTGGGGGCACATGCTGTCCTCGTGGGCCCAGGTGGATTTTAGCCCCATTGCTGCACTCACACTAGGCTTGACCACTCCCTTAATACCGCTGCCATATATAAATTTTATTGAATACCTGTGGTCTCACTAAGAAGTCTACTTATAATAAAAGATGCCACACTGTATGCTTTGAACAAAATAACTTATTTATTAATTATACATAAAATGGTAAAGCAATGTATTTGTGTGTTCAGTAAAAGCTCTGAAATTAACGTTTCATTTATTCCTAGCCTAACTGAATTCTTCCCTCTATATCTATCTCAAAACAACAAATAGATCGTCCCTGCACTCTCTAGCTCTAAACCCCAACTGTTTTTAGCTAACTGACTCACCCCTATATAAATCCCACTCACTCCATGTTCTCCAGCAATCATATGCCAGCACACCAACATTCCATTCACTCTCTCTCCCCTCTCCTGCTTTAACTAACTTACCATACTAACTCCACACAAAGGGCCTTAACAACATTACCATAAATTTACATACCAACCTGTGCCGTAACTCATATTACATAGTCAAACATCACAATAGAGCAGTGTGTTCTTTGCACTAACCACCCCCCCCCCCCCAAATCTGAATTCTACATCCAGGGTAATTTATGCACTTTGAGGGTAAATGTTACATATTTTGTTACATAAAAGTTCATATTTTGCAAAAAATGTTCTGACTATGCAGGGCAAAGAGTTATACAGGACATTTAAGCCCTACTCCCAACCTTTAGAAGTCTCCTTCAGCTATCTCCAATAGTTTCAGAGTTTTTATTAGTCATTGGCCATATGCTTTCAATCATATCCTCACAACTGTAACAAGTAGAAACTTTTTTAACAAATGAAAAGTCAGATGCTTCGGAAGCTGATTTCTGTGAACCCGTAATTTTCCTGTTTTCTTGCGGAACTGTACCATGCACTTAGACCTGGTCATGTTATACTGAACAAATAAACTATTAGCAATCACATGTTAATTCAGAATACAAGAATTGTTTAATAGCTGATCTACACTCTTGCTTTGTAATGTTTCACAAGGGTTACGAAAACTCTTTGGGCCACATGACGCACACCCTTGAACGTTGTATACCCGAGGTTTTTTAAAACTCACTTCAGCTATATACAAAGGTTTTTACTTTTAATAAATTGTTTTAAGTAATATAGTGTGTCCTTCCTTACCATTTGTGATTCGTGAGGGCAGTGCTTCGTTTACCGGCGCCCAAATGCTTAGCAGTTGATTGGTGGGGAAGAAAGAGGGACTAAGGAGGAAGTGGGAGAGTGTACTATTGCACCCACAATGCTTTGCCCTAAACTCATTGAAAGCTAGGAAATGAAAGGGGAACTAAGGAGGAAGTGGGTGAGTGAACTACAGTGCCCACAATGTGTTGCCCTATACTCACTGTAAAAGTGAAACAAAGAGACGGACAGAAGGGTGTGAGACCGCACACACCGCTTTGAAGACTGAAGATTTTTTTCTCCTGTAATGTGAATACTCCTTAATGTGGCCTAAGACGTTTTGGAATGCACCTATTTGGAACGTTTTAAAAATACTATTTAAAACGTTCCAAGGTACAGTGTAGATAGGCTCTTAATGTTCCATCAACACTTTGTGTTATAATAATACGGCAGTATAATCATTTCTATTTCCTAGAATTAAGTTGCCCCTTCAAATGAATAGTTTATCTATTTTTTTAGATTTTATGAAATCTAAAGAGTTACTCTTGAACAAACAATATAAATATTAAATGTAGAAGTTGCTGCCAGAATGTTTGCAATTTGAGTTGTCCCTAACTATAAATGGCATCAGCCATTTCACTGACAATTTGATGTTATTTTCAATAAATGTTTGATGAAACATCTTTCAAGTAATAAAAGAAATGTTCTAAACCCCAATTCTTAACACGTTCAGCCACATCCAATTACCCTTTCATTTATAGGAGTTTTGATGTACTCATAGAACATGCCTTGCATACAAGAATTTCTTAATTCATTTTATAGCATAGCATTCCATGTAACCATCTGTATATGTAAGCTTCTCAGCATTGACGTGAATGGGAAATCATTTCCTTGGAAGCTTCATATACACCTTAGTTTGTTCAGAGCTTTGAATGTGGATTCTTGCTTGTACATAACTCCTATTCATTTATAGAGAACCTACAGTGATTTGTTCAGAATCTGAATACATTCTTTATGCAACTTCCACCTGGAAAGAAATTCTACCTTCTAATGAAAGTACATTAAAAATATTGCTGTATTGGATGATTTTGTCAAGGATATTTCAAAGAATAATATGTGATTGATAACTTCACATTTTCTAAGTTAATACTTCTCAATTACATTTATGCAAGGAAGTCCTTAGGAGTATTTTTCCAGTTATTGTGATCAATATAGTAGAACAGGTCTACACAACTTGTGAGCTATAAAATCAAGTGTACCCCATCAACCATATATTATGACTTTCCAGTTGCCTGACCTCTTCCCCTGTTCCCACCCATATTTTCACTTCAAGGAAGGCAGCAAAAACAGGTTTATTGAGCCCCCAGGTAGGCCATCACACATAGCTGGTGGTCTGTGTTTAGCTTGGTGAGTCATGAGTTTTGTAGACCTAATGCAAAATGTTCGGTGACATATAATCAAAATTAGATACAATCAAGTTCAAGGTCAGCAACAAGAAAGAGCAATTGAATAGTACCATTGGTATTTGAATACTTGATAGATAGAAGGGAAAGTTTTCTGTGAAGTTTCTTTGAGCTTAGCCTCCTTAAAAGACAATTTTCAAGTTTCAAAACTGCTTCTCGGAGCTTAGGTTTTCTTAAAAGTTATTTTCTGTTTTGCCCAGAGGCTTAGTTCTGCTTGGACAAGTATTAGCAGTGGAACCATTTTTAAAGTTAGACTCTTAAATATGCCTGATGGGACCCATTTCAACAGGAACACAGAAGTAGGATTGTTGGGCAGAGGGGAATGCTCAGTCCATTGAAGAGGAACCTCTTATGACATGTGGTTCCACCACAATCTTCAATGTTTGGGCAGAAATGGTTTTTTTAATAAAAGGAAGCCTGACTGGCCTCATTGGTCATTACCTAACAAAGAATTAAACCAGATCTACATGCTACTCTGCTCATTTGGAGCATCAACAGCTCTGCTTGTTTAGAACCCCAAAGGGCTTTGCTCTACAACTGTGTCTTCAGGCAGGGAAAGCTAGAAAGACTGAAAATACTAGTTTACATTTCATCATTTTCTGCCCTTTCAGGAATGAGAAATCCTTGGCATGCCAAACTCACAGGAGTATAACCTGCTAGGGGAAAAGGTTTGTGTTTTTGCAACTGCTCTAGATTTTATTTGTTTGTGCTGTTACTTTAAAATGTTCTACTGTCATCTCCCAGGCTTCCAAGGTTTAAAGTGAGGAGAAACAGAGAAGATTAGCAGCTTGAGAGTTAACATGGGCCAAAAAAAAAAAAGCCTGGTCAGCAGTTTACAGCTTCGTCAACGAAAATATGTCTCTTCCATTAAAAATTAGATTCCAGCCATTAATGAAATAAAGTTTTAGTTGCTTAACCTATCAATGACATGAATTAAAACATGAATTAAAACTTTGAGTGTTACTAGTGAGGGATACCTCCTGGAAAATTATAGGAAGTTATTTCTCTCATTCCAACCTGATGCAACTTTCCATGAAAGCTCGAAAAAAGTGATCCTGTACCATCCAAAATGTAATTTATTGAGCAATGGAAAAGGAATAAGCTCATAGTTTTGCAATTTTTCTATATCAAAGTGTTGATGGAAACTTTAATAGAAACTTTTCTTACTCTGTGTTTGATCCTATAACCTGCTGACATTTCCCAGCAACTCTCTAATATCATCAGTTCACA
The DNA here is from genome assembly GCA_029215795.1 of Anniella stebbinsi. Classification (NCBI taxonomy): domain Eukaryota; kingdom Metazoa; phylum Chordata; class Lepidosauria; order Squamata; family Anniellidae; genus Anniella; species Anniella stebbinsi. Next base: position 146,902,651 of record JARDYH010000004.1, read on the forward strand.
GAACTGCTTTAGTTTAGTTGCACTCAGGTTGAGGTCTGCAAACTTATACTCCAGAGTATTTCCACTCACTTAAGCAGCATTACTCCAGAGTAAGCAGCTTAGGAATTACAGTCAGATACTGACACATTATTTGAGAAGCTGCATTTAGCAGGCTAAGCACTTTAGCTCACAAACTCACAGAGTATTGATTTTTTCCCCCTTCCTTTTTTTTCCTGAGGAAAATAAACTTTCCAATTCTAGTTTATTTTTAGAGGTTAATCCATTGCAAGTTGCTTTCTTCTCCTTCTGCTTTCCCTCCACACCAGACCAAATCCCATGGCTTGTGTACATACACTTAAACACAGTGTAATGAACAATCGGGTAAGGGTAGGCCCCTTTCCACTGGTAAGTAAAGCACATGCATGTATCTATGCACACACACAGAGCTCCTACAGGAGCAGGATGCTCCATTCCTTCAATGAAGGAGACAGATTCATACAACCAAGTAATAACCGCCACCCACCTGGGAGATGAAGGACAAATGATAGGAGTGGGGTGTAAAAAAACCCAAGGAGGAGCTAAATTGGAATCTGGATTTTATTGGCTTTTCAGAAAGCCGTGTTTCTTATTTGACCCTGAGGATGTTTTGAATTGGCAAAATACTGGCTTGGAGGCAACTCTGCACATCTCTCCCAGTGTGCAAGGAGTATGGAGCATGTGATGCCCAAATTATGTGTTACACCCAAATGTGTAACAATGGCCTGATAGTCCTCCTTTGACCGGGAACATTATTTTGGGAAGGAATTAATGGGGTGGGAGAAATGCCATGGATGCTTTCCCACCCCAAATTGCCTTCTGCCAGCAGTATCTTCTTATGGGAAAACTGAAATGATAGGTGAGAGAAAGGTTATTCACTCCAAAATCACACACTATTTCTCTGATTCCAATCACCTACTCCTAAAGACAGAGGCATTTCTCATTTTAAAAGATGCAGTGTTATTATTACATGAACTTACATGGAATGTCTAGCTTTGCCCTGAGCCAACCAACTAGTCAAATTATTGAAAATTAAGACCTTGTGAACATCAGCCCTTCCCAACCTGGTGCTCTCCAGATGTTTTGCACTTCAAAGCCCCAGCCTGCATGGTGAATAGTCAGGAATTCTGGGAGCTGGAGTCTAAAACATCTGGATGACACTGAGGCCCTTTCTACACCAGAGGGAGGGAGGGTGATCCCGGAAGTACCTAATACAGGAACCAGCCAGAGGCCAACCCAGGCCACAAGCCTGGTGTTGGAAGGGCCTAATTCAGGGTAGTCTGATGTACATTCTAATATTGAGCATGGTGCATTTGGTAGAGCAGATGCTTTGCATGCTGAAGGTCCCAGCATCTCCAGATAGGTCTGAAAATAATTCTGCCTAAAACCCTGGAGAGCTGCTGCCTATCAATGTTGACAATAATGGGCTAGATGGACCAAGGGTCTGACAGCATCCTATGTTTCTATGAAAGGATAAGACGGCATCCTATGTTCTTATGAAATCAGCGGTCTTAAGTGTACCTCACTCTGTGGTAGAGTGGGACCATTGCATCCTGCTAAAATAATAGGTTTGACAATCATTCAGAACTGTGTTTTCCTTATTTCTCTTCATTTTGCCAATATGATTTCCTCCTCATATTTTTAATAATAACATTCTTTAAAGGTATTCCAGATGCCCTCTTCTTTGGTGATCCCCTTCCACCCTCCCGGCTCATTTATACTGAACTAAAAACACAATTAAAGCAAAAGCTATGTTCTATGCAGCTGAGATTGTACAAAATGGCCCAGAGGAAACAGCCAAGATGCTGAAAACAAGTGGGGGAAATTATTTTGCTCTCACTAATGAGCAGATGCTACAGCACAATGAGCAAAACAAATGAGTGAACAATGGAATCAATGAAAAAAGCAAAGAAGGGGAAAATCCACACAATGTCTTGCAACAAAGATACAATATGGACAGGTCTGCTTCCCGGTACTGAGAGGCCTGCATCAATGCAACATTCTTTCAAGGAGTTTCTTTAATGTGCTGCCACTGATAAAATTGGAATCTTATTACGCAATCCAGCTGCTGTTTATACAACTGTTCCTCCATGGCACATGGGGGAAATGTGTCAGATGTTAGTTTCATTGAGATATCAAAACCTAGAAAGGCATGATATGCTGAGCAGCAGACAAAAATAAAAAAGCACACCAAAAGCCATCGGCATAATTATAGGAACAGAAGAGATTGTTTTCTGTCAAAGCTTGAAAGAGGCTTCAGTCAGAAGATGTTCTGACCCCAGCTGTCAAGTTCCATGAAAAACACACTGAAACATCAGATTATTGCACCTGGAGCTCAGAAAGCTTAGATTGGATGCTGAACCATTTTAGATGTGACAATATGTGGGACTGATGTAAGTTGTGAGGAAGCACACTAGATTTCGGCTTCTTGTTCCCTGTGCTCCATCCTCGTGTCTGAAGGGAAGAGAAATCAGAACTTCCCCTCCAAGTGTGATGGAGAGGTATGGGAAACAGAAAGTACAAATCAATAATTTGCCTGTGTCTTGTCTCTGCAACTATCAGTGGAACCACCTCCCTGGATGACATGGCCAAAAATGGTTGCTTTTACTCCAACTAGAAGTAACAAATAAGCTGGTGAGGGCCAGGAGAAGCCAAGGAGCTGCAAGAGTTACACAGCTACTGCCACATGAGTAATACAGCTACTCCTCCCTACATGGAGGAGAGGAATGTTGCTCTTAGTCGCCTCTCCTTCCAGCAGGCAGGACACGGATAGGAAAGTTAGACTATACTCTTGTCTTTAGAGGTGAAGAGATACCAGAAGCAAGCAGACTTGGGATGTCCCATCCCTTTTCATTAGGGATGTGCAGCAGATTGGATCGGATCCACGATCCGGATCCGATCTGGCCAAAATCGGATAAAACGAAACGATTCCGATTCCGATCCTATGAACCATCCAATCCGATCTGATTCGATCCGATGGGACCCGATTCATATTGGAAAAAATTGGAAAATCGGACACCATTTTGAATGTGTTTCCCCATAGCCTAGTATTGTGTTACAAAAAAACTATAACTTTTTCATTTTTAAAGATAGAAGGATGAAACTTGGGCACTTTGTAGATAGGTTAGGGGTAGTTTGTGAGAAATTTCAGAAAGATTGGTGCAGGCATTTTGTGGCAATGAATTTTTTAGATTAAAAATTACAAAAGTTTTCCCACAGAGGCTTGAGCTGGCAATTGCACCCCCCTCTCCCGCCTCCCTCTCCCTCTTGTATCTGTCAAAACTCTGTGTTGTTGTAACTTTTGATCTAAAAAATTCATAGCCACCAAATGCCTGGACCTAACTTTCTGAAATTACTCACAGATAACTATCCCTAACCCATCTACAAAGTGAGCAACTTTCAGACTTCTAACTTTTAAAATAAAAAAGTTATAGGCATTTCTTTCCTCATTGTTTCAAAAATACCTTGCCACTACATGCCTGGACCTATCTTTCTGAAATTTCTCACACACATCAATCAAATTGGTACCTGTAATGTGCCCAAGTTTCCTGTTTGTATCTTTAAAAATAAAAAAGTTGAAGGCATAACTGTATTTACCCCACTGCTGCCCATTTTTCTAAATTTAATTGCAACACAAGGCAAGCACCTATGTTTCTGAAATTCCACACATATGAGTTCCAACATACCACCTGCAATGTGGCAAAGTTTCATGTGTGGAAATTTAAAAATGAAAAAGTTATAGGCATTCCTGGTTCTTTATTAAAAAATTAATTGCCGCAAAATGCCTGCACCAATCTTTCTGAAATTTCTCACTGATAATTACCTTTAACCCATATACAAAGTGCCCAAGTTTCATCCTACTATCTTTACAAATGAAAAAGTTATAGGCATCTTTGTAACACAATACTAGGCTATGGAGAAATGCATTCAAAATGGCATCCGATACAAAATCGGACGTCCGATTTTCGTATCGGAATCGGATCCGATCCAGTACAGCTGACCTCTGATTTTTTCCAATCCAATTTTTTTTAAAAATTTAATTCCGATTCTGATCTGATTTTTCCGTCCATGCACATCCCTACTTTTCATGCATTTTGGTTGTTTTATACACTAGCTGATACACCCGATGTTGCTTGGCCCCCCTAAGATATGAGGAAGTCTTAAAGTAGTAGGCTGGTGATAGGCCTGTGAGTTAACTTTTATATGAATTAAATTCATTTCTTCTTCTACTTCTCTCTCTCTCTCACTCAACACATGCCGAGGGCCACCTTCAAGCTGCTGCCATGATATTCTTTCCCCACAGAAGACAAAAACTACAACTCCCAGCATGCCTTTTACTGCAGCGTCTGACTTGCCCAATGGGAGTCCTGCTGCTGAGGCTCATGGGAAGAGAAGTCTGGTCGAGCCAGTCCACACTGCACTGTGCAATCAGTGCCCATAAGTAGGCCATGAGGGAGCTGTCTGTCTGACTGATGGTTAGTTTGGTTGTTGCCATTGGCAACAGGCCTAGAGATGTGCCTCCTTCCCTCCTGCTCCCCATGGTGCCTAGTGACTGAGGCAGATGGCCCAGCTGCTCTCCCTTCAGGCCAAGGAGGGTGAGCCATTTCCAGAGGATGGCTGCCAAAGCCTGATAATTCTTCCCTACCACTCAAGGCATGTTGGGAGTTGTAGGCATAAGCCTAGGTCCCTGAATAACTTGTTAATATTTGAATACCATCTGAGGTGTTGTGGGAGACAACTGGAGTGCGGACCTTCTTAGTTGTAGCACCCAGTTTATGAATTTCTTTTTCCCAGGCAAGCTTGCCTAGTGACTGCATTAATGGCTTTCCAGTACCAAGTGATTTTTTTTAAAAAATATATTATTTAGGTAGGCACTTGCCCCCTTTATTGGGCCTGTTTATGGGCATGTGCAGAGTGCCTTCCCTCCCTCCCTCTGAAGGGCAAAGGCCACAAAAACACTTTCCCCAGATTCTGAGAAAATAACAATATCAGGATGGGGGCTTTGAGCATGTACAGAGTTAGGCCTCCCAAAGTCACACTGTTGTATCTCTAACTCTAAATCTCTAACTCATCTGGAAGTGGGTAGACATGTCCGGACATACATCCCACACATATACTTTAAGCTTTATAGGTGGAGATTAGTTGCAAAGCCTGTTCTGAAGAGATGCAGGTCTTTCTTCATTCCATGACATTAGGGATGCCCACAAGGTATGTGTTTTGAGGGTGCTAATCTGCACTCTCCTATTATTAGTCAAATGAACAGCTTCCCAGCAGTGTCAACCCAAGTCCATCACTGTAACTGAATCATAGGTCTCTTTGATTTTATATTATAGTTGTCACAATTGTGGTGTCTATAGTTAAAGTACTGAGTAAAATGAGTGTTCTATCATTATTCCGTGTGCTTGGGGTTAGTGGGTAGTTCTAACCTTGGTAAAATCTAAATGGTTTCTGAAATTTTCTGGTGCCAGAAAGAAATATTTCTTCTACATGCCCTGCAATTTGCAAGGTGGTTGAACAGTTTAAATATAAAATGCATTTTTAAAAAATAAAAAATAATCATGCTCTCAGTCCAAAATGATTTCAAGAAACAGGTCAGTACTAGTCAAGATTCCTGTAAAGATTAAAATGACCTCACATAAAATATTGGTGGCTATCTATGTCTCTTGTACTGGAGTCAGTGGGAAATATATATTTTTTTCCGATTAAGAAAAACTAATCAGGAGGGAATAACTGTTGCTTTGATGCAAGCAGCAGCAGCAACAGGTGGTGGGTCTCCATGCTGAAATATCTGCTGGGTCCAGTCCCATTGCATTTCAGAACTGCTCATGAATTGATCGCTAGGCTGCATGGGAATGAAGGGAGTGTGGCCATTGTGTGGCTTTGCACAATGATTCTTCTTTGGTTACCCAGATTGGATCGCTGGACTGCCTGTGGGAGGGAATTACTGGAGAAGGGGAGCCCTGTGCAGGCCTCCTCTGTTCTCTGGTCACTATGCACAGGGTGACCAGATAAAATCCAGGTCAGGGCTCATGTAACTTTAACAGTTGTAGAGAAAAGGGAATTGCAGCCAGTGTCATTTGTATGCAATTAGTTCCTGGTGAAATTCCCTCTTCATCGCAACAGTTAAAGGTGCAAGCACTATACTAGAGTGACCATATACAAAAGAAGGCAGGGCCCCTGCAACTTTAACTGTTGTGATGAAGAGGGAATTTCACCAGGAACTAATTGCATACAAATGACACTGGTTGAAATTCCCTTTTCTCTACAACTGTTAAAGTTACATGAGCCCTGACCTGGATTTTATCTGCTCACCCTACTATGCACCCTGCCAGGCAGTCCGATGGCTTCAATGGTTTGCTCTGGTTGATCAGAGAAAGGAGGAGGCCTTAACTCTGGTTTTTTACATTGGCAGGTATATATATATATACATATATATATATATATATATATATATATATAATGTTTTTTGTCCATCTTTCAAGATAGTTTTCAATGGCCTAATCATATATAGGGAAGGATTTTCCCCACCTCGCCTTGTCTACATTTCAGCCATTGTATTTGAAATCACATCTTATCTCTTTTTATATACCTTTATCATTTTTGGTAAGTTTTATATTATTAAAAAAGAAACATTACGTTTGTAAAATAAAATTGCTTATTTGCACCATGAGTTGGCTTTCACTGTTGTTACATGTCAATCCATTTGCCCCCATATTTAGGGATGGACAGAGTCACCTCTATCCATGCTCACAAGGAACTCACTAAATTGCCACCACAAACACTGGATGGCAAGAGAGCTGTGGGGCCACCTGGCCCCTTAGTGAGCCACCATTTTGTATAAAAATGGTGGTTCGGGGTTTCCTGGAGATTGCAGCCAGAAAGGGGGCATTTACACAACATTACAGCCACAATTTAAGTAACATTACATTTCCAGAAAACCCAAGCCAACATTTTCATGCAAAATGGCAGCTCGCTGAGGGGTCGGGCAGCCGCCAGACACTCACGGACCACACAGTTATCAGTGTATGGGTCTAGTAAATGCTTGGTGGTTCTGCAAATGGAGTCTGGGTCACTGAGTGGGAGGTAATCCACCAGACTCCACTTTCTTCTCAGACTTCCGTGACATCGCTACCCGTATTGTTGGATGAATTTCAGTTTGTAAGGCCATTGGTTACGAACAGTGAGGTTTGTTGGGTTTCTGCAGTCATATGTTGTCTCTCCTCTTGCCCCTTGTAGCTTATTACATTCATGTCATGGACAAGGACTGGGAGCCTGGACACTGAAGCTTCCAGTGACAGTGACTCTGAGGAAGTGCCAGAACCGGTTCCTGGTCCTTTTTAACTGGGTAACACTGCCTTGGATCTCATGTCATATTCACACAACCTCCAGGAGATGCTACCTTTGGGGAATGGATCTCTGACTACTTTAGTGAACAGAGAGACCATGAGTCAGATTCAGATGGGGTGGAGCTTCCAGCACAACTCTCTTGACCTGACCATAAATACCTGGCTGTTTTTCATCCCAGTTGGTTTTGGGGTAACTTAGTTATTTTCTGCATTTTTTGTCCCAATAATTTCCATACAATTATTATCTTCCAAAGTGGCTAATATCAATAAAAAGAGAGAAAGAGAAGCCCCTGCTATCAGGGTTACAAACTAACATGACTAGACACACAAAGGAAAGGCGGTGGAGGGAAAAAGAAGAAGGAGAACAAGATTTCAAGGCCAGAACAAGGTGATGTCCATAAGGAGACCTTAAATATTATTTGGTCCAGGCTGATCTCCCTTTGCTGGTGTTCTTTCTTCAATGGGACTCTTGTTCTTTAGGCCAATAATGGGGGCAGAGCATTCTTTCCCCCTTTTTTCTGCAGTCATGGAGCAAATTACTTCTCTCCAGTCCTGGGGCAACTCACCAGGAGAACAAAGATGTGAAGGCCAAGAAAAAGAAAAGAAAGGGAGGGGGACAGGAAAAAAATAAGTAAAAGGTGAGTGTTTCTCCCATCCCCCCACAGGACCATTTTTTGAGTTTTTTTCCTGAAAAAATGAAAAAAAAAATAACAGCTTTGGATTATGAAATACTATCTTTTAGAATTTAAAACAAGGTGTTTATATTTATCATTATAAAACCTGTACTCTCCTGCCACCCAAAATGATTAATTAAACTATGTAATAAGAAAACTTTTATCAAAAGACTAGAGATGTAAAATGCCCGGAAATAATGAAGCCATGAAGAAAATTTGTTTAATCCTTCCTGTAAGATACTTGGCATAGTTATTTCCCACCCACCCCCATTCCTTATTAAAATTATTGATTCAATGGATCTTTTACTGATAAGACATTTTGCTATGTTCCAAGTCATGCTCAGTTTCCCAGTAAGTGAATAGAGTCACCATATCATAATATGGAAGAAAATGAGTATTCTTAACAGTTTTGGGTTTTATTCTACAGAGTCCTGTGTTTTTCTTCCTTTGCATCCAATTCTTCCTGCTTCTTCTCACACGATTCAGATATTGCAGGGACTACTTGCTGAAATTCCCTCTGGTCAGACATTTCATGTAGCAATGAAAATATGTTATGTATGACTTGGTTGATATTTTAATTTTAAAAAAATATATATAGTTAATTCAGACAACAACTACAAATTTACTGAGTTAACTCTTTACAGTTTTCAAATATAATCATAATTTTATGAGCAAACCAAGTAATTTTAGAAATGTGAAGGCTGCTTTACATTCCTAAGGCAGCTTTCCTCAACCTGGTGTGTTTTAGATGTTTTGTATTATAATGGCATTCCTGACCATTGGACATCCTGCCTGAGGCTGACAGGAGCTGAAGTCCACAATATTTTGAAGGCATCAGGTTGGGAAGGATGAACTATAGCAACAAAGTGGCTTTAGATCTGTAAAGAGTGCTTACAAATAAGTATTGTTTATTTTTCAATTGCCACAAAATATAGGGGGGGGGGTTCTGGGGGAAAAACAACTACAACTGTGGGAGGGGGAACTGAGGGTTTTCCATGGCTTCAACTTTTTGGAGGGGAAAGTTTACATCTCTATACAGGACTCCTCTCTGGGACCCTGAAATCACTCCAAGTCCTGTGCTATGCCTGTGCTGGCCATAGTTCTAAAATTGCTTCTGTTCCATTGTCTGTTCCATCATCTGCCCAGGGCAGATGGTGGAATTCCAGATAGAAGATGACAATTCTGTAGAGAGGGGATGGACAACTGAGTCTAGGGCTGCCTCTACAAGAGGCATTTAAAGCTCTTTCATGGCGCATTAAAAAATTTACCTCTACAAGAACGGAGCGCAAATCGGGCATAGAGGCGCTTTAAACATCCAATTATGTGCATTATCGAATGCACGTTAAATAGCGAGTTTTATTTTGCTCCGGCCGTTAAAGCGCATTTTGACTATGTAAACAAGCGATTCTCCACATTAACTACTTGTAAAGTGCATTTGAAACAACCGGTAAGTTCACCCGTTGAGTGCTCAATTACCTCCATTTATGACAAAGCGCTTCTGAGAATATGTGCATAATCGGCTAACCAGGCGTAAAGCCGAATTCTTGTAGATGATACCTAGGAGGTAGTCATTTCCTCTTCAAGACAGAAAGTTATCCCAGCCTCCTGAACGAAGTGGTAGTGTATCCATTCCTGAAGAAACCTTCCTTCGACCTGCAAGTTCTTAACTATAGGCTAGGGGCAAATGCCCCCTACCTGGATAGTGCCTAAATGAGTAATGGTCACAGTCAGCTGACCAGGTCCAGGCACTCTTGAAGGAGACTGATTTTTCAGATGCATTTCAGTTGGCATTTAGATACTGCTTTGATATGGAAACCTTTTTTGGTAGAACTGTTGGGTGACCTCTGTTGGGAGAAAGATGGTGTGTGTGTGTGTGTGTGTGTGTGAGAGAGAGAGAGAGAGAGAGAAAGAGGTCGTTTCTACACCATAGGGGTGTAGAGGGAGGGAGGGAGGGAGGGAGGGAGGGAGGGAGGGAGGGTGACCCCGGAAGTACCTAATACACACCATCAGCGCACAGGGACCTGCCAGGGGCCATCCCAGATGAAACGCCTGATGTGGAAAGGGACAAAGAGATCAATACTATCCAACTGAAGTAGCAGCCTGAGTGTCAATGGTACTGTATTACAGTGGTTCCACTCATTATTCCCCTATGAACAGTTTCCCAGAAGGTCATTTAAACATGAGGAGTTTCCTTGAGATTAATGTCACAGAACTGATTTACCCCAAAGCCTAGTCTCCATAAGTGTTTTGTAGGGATTTTCTCTAGAGAGTCTTTTCCCAGAGGCTCTTTAACCCTTTGGTGAGATTTATTTATGGCACATTGTTAAAGATCTATTTGACTTTTGTATGGCTTCAGACAGGAAACAAACATATCAGCATAATCTGACAGTAGCTGTGGGATTTACCAGTTTACCCTCACACGGCTGGATGTCTGGAGGGCAATTGTTATAGAGAGCAGTGCACATATTGTAGATGTTCTGTTTGAGTTCATCTGCGGAACCATGGGCTGTGCAGTATGTGTATAGATAATGAACAACACCAGCTGTCAGCAGTGCCGAGAGGATTGATAGGTCATGTGTAGAGCACATGGGCATGCAAAAGGGGTAAGTTTCATTTCCTGGGACACATCTCCAGTTAAAGAATCTCAGGGCTAGGGGAGATATTTTCCAGAAAGCTGCCAAGTGAATCAAGACCAGCCATCCCCAACCTGGTGCCCTACATTTGTTTTGGACCACAATTCCTATATTCAGTCACCATTGTTATTGCTCTCTGGGTATGATGGGGATTCTAGTCTAAAAGGGGGAGGGGGTACCAGGTTTGGGAAGGATGGGATAGACAATGCTGGACTAGATGGATCAACGAGTCTCACACTATTGGCAAGCCCATTTGCCCATGTAAGAGGTTGCTCCTTCCCTTGACTCAGTCCATGATCAAATCTATATGAAAGCCAGATTTGAGAAATCAGCATCACCAGCCTCCAGGGTGGCTTCAAAATATCTACAAGTCCCAGTTTCTAGTTATCCAAATAAATCCACTTTTGGGACAAAGGAAATTGTGAAGTTTCACAAAACAGGCAGTCTGTTGAGATGGTTCCCTCAAAATGATTCTTGTTGTTCTTGGTGTCAGGCTATTTTTAATTAGCAGAAGTCCTAATTAAAAACAGTATCTCTTCCTCACAATGACTTGCAAAGATTGGCTAAGAATGGGAAAGAAGATGCAGTGCTCCTATGAATCGTTCAAAGGTTTGGCCCAGATGTAATGTTGGAACCTATGTGTGATTCAGTGATATGACAAGTGGGACCTGCAAACGAACATTGCAGTGTGGAATTCTGTGTTCCAGCCATCCAGCCTCTTCTAGGAAAGACCATTCCATTCCCCCACCCAACAGTCAGTCAACATGCTGTGCCACTGACCACTCTTTCAATCTTTATTGAGTAAGACTGAGTAATCACTCCCCTCCACACGCACAACTAGGGGTTCGTCCCTCTAAAGATTGTTTGTACTTCTGCAAACTAGGTGGTCCCCAGAACCTGCTGATATCTCCCATTTTGATGTTGATGATGCCATTTTGGCAACAAAAGGATCTATACTCAGAAAATGAGTTTGCTATTGGTACATGGGATTTGTGTTTGGGAAGTGCTTTTCCTTCAAGGAACTACTAAAAAGTAAGAATGGGGGGCAGGTGGAGGACAGCAACTTATCTAGGAAGGTGCTTGCCCCCTACCTTACCAATGGCACCCCCTATGTTGGCTAATAACCTCTGATAGACCTACCCTCCATGAATGTGTCTAAATCTTTGAAAAGAGCCCAGTAAGCCAGTGGCTGTCTTGTAGCAGTGAGTTCCATAATTATGTATTGTATCCTTAGAGGGAAGGAGATTAGAGATGTGTGAATCAGCAAAACTCAAGCTCATTGTTATTCCCCAGTTTCCATCTTGAAGCTCATTCTGACTCAGGTACAAAGCAGATTCTGAGCCTTTTCCCCATTCACATGGAAATTCATATGTGTTCCCATGTGTATTTTTCTGAATATACACATTTCTGGTGTGCACATTTGAAAAGTATACAATTTTCTCCTGTTATCTAAAGCATGTTTGTGCACATTTTTCAAATGTGTGCATCTTTTCATGTGCTTTTGCCATATGTGTTTATCTTTCAAACAATTTTGGGGATGCGTGTGAATTGGATGGCAAGCTCATAAATGTGTGGATTTCCAACCGCAAATTGCATTCAGATCTGTGTTAATTTCTGGGAGGTATAAATTGGGTAAACCCAATGGATTTCATCCACATCTGTAAGAGAGATGCACTGTGCTTTTTGAAGTGGCTGTAAGGAGATGTGTGAAGCAGATCAGGTTCTCCTCTTCCATGTCTTTCCTTTTATTGCTCTCTTCTTCAGCTTCTCAGTGGTTCCAAAATTATGTGTGTCTCCCAGTTAGTTGTAGCATGAGTCTGGTTCTCCCAGTGACACCCTGGACACTCCTTTCATATTGGACCACAGATAATTCACATGGTCATTGTGGCCTGAGTTGCATATTGGGTATATGCTGAAGCAATCACTTGAATGAACAAATACCAAGCGTTGGTAGGATTCACTCACCACACATTCTGAGCTTGTACAGTCAGTCATGTAAATGGACCATCATTCCTCATTAGCAAATAAATGCATGTATCATCATCATCATCATATCTATATGTAAAGTGGAAAGTATGTATGTGGGATGTATGTCCGGAAATGTTTACCCAATGATAGGTCTGGCTATGCAATGTACCAGAAAAGTTTAACAACACAAAATTTTGGGTTTAAAGTATTTTTAAAGAATTTGCTAAAAAAACTAAAAAACTAAACAACAACAACAACAACAACAACCCTAGCTTATAACTCCCAGCATGCCTTAAATGGAACTCCCAGCATGCCTTGGACAGGAGGCCAGACTTACTGGCCTTTGGTGGCCATTGTGAGTGCACAGTGGCTGCTACATGCCTTTCACAACTCAGGCTCCTAAGGTTGGGCTGCGTCCATTTGCAGTGCCTCCTCCAACCTGCCGTGTGTGGTTTTAAAATCATAACTAGATACAACAGTGTGGCTTTGTGAGGCCGAACTCTGAACATGCTCAAAGGCCCCCCATTCTGATATTGTAGTTTTCTCAGACTCTGGGGGAAGTGTGCATGTGGCCATCACCCTTAAGGGGAGGGAAGGCACTCTGCACATTCCCAGAAACAAGCCCAATAAAGGGGGGCAAGTGCCTGGCTTGGTCCTGGCCCTTCAGTACACACTCCTGATAGAGCACCTGGTGGACAAGAAGAATGGGACAAGGCAGTCCCAGCAGGACTTGGTCGGAGCTGGCACATCCATTGACAGCCACTTATCTCCTCTCCTCGGTGATGCGACACCTCAACACTCTATCGAGGAGCAGCATCAGCAACGAGATGAGGGAAGCACTTCTCAGGGGATGCGGGCCCCTGTGGGCCTAACTCTCTAACTGTCATTGTTCTCCGTCTACCTGACTTTCTCCAACTGCCACTCACCCTGCCCCCATTCCATTCTAGCCTCAGCTATCAGTCATTCCTCCATCACTCTTCTGTTTCGATGGTACAGTCAGGCTTTTTCATAAAAATCTTACACTTTATTCAGTAATTCCTGCATCTGTCTTGGAACATTGTGGTTTAGTTACCACAGAAAAAAAAATGCAGCGTAAAAAATCTCATCGAGTTAAAAGGTCTTGGGAAAAAACAAAATATCCACTTGGAAAGCCATTAATGCAGCCACTAGGCCAATCTGCCTAGGAAAAAGAAATCCATAAACAGGGTGCCGCAACTAGGAAGGCCCGCTCTCCAGTTGTCTCCCACCACACCTAAGATGGTGTTCAAAAATTAACACATTATTCAGGGACTTAGGTTTATGCCTACAACTCCCAGCATGCATTGAGCAGGAGGGAAGACTTATTGGGCTTTGGCAGCAATCATCTGGTAGTGGCTTGCCATCCCGGGCCTGAAGTGAGAGAGCCTGGGGTCAGTTACCTCGGTTGTTAGGCACCATCGGGAGCAGGAGGGAAGGAGGGCACCACTCTGCACCCGTTGCCAATGGCAATGACAGAGCTAACCATCAGTCAGTCAGCTGGCCTGCTCCCCCACAGCCTACCTATGTGCACTGATTGCACAGTGCAGTGTGGACTGGTTCAGCCAGACTTCACTTCCCATTAGTCTCTGCAGCAGGACTCCCATTGAGCAAGTTGGGCACCCAGAGAAAGGCATGCTGGGAGTTATAGTTTTCATTTTCTGTGGTGACAAGGAAAATCATGACGGCAGCTTCAAGGTGGCCTGGCCATGTGTCAGGGATTAGAGAAAGAGAGAGAGAGAGACCGTTTCTACACTGGGCTGTTTTCCTGGGATGGCCTCCGGCTGGTCTGTGTGCGCCGATGGTGTGTATTAGGTACTTCCAGGATCACTCTCCCTCCCTCCCTCTACACCCCTATGGTATAGAAAGGGCCAGAGAGAGAAAAGAACCAAGTTTAATTCATTTAAATGTTACCTCAAAGGCCTAGCATCGGCTTACCTTGCAGGGTTGTCATGAGGGTGAGAGAGGGGAAAAATAAACAAATATAATTCAATTTAAAGTTAATTCACAGGCCTAGCACCAGCCTACAACTTTAAGATGATTACCTCACAGACATACATCTTAGGGGGCCCGAGGAATGCTGGTTATATCAGCTAGTCAATAATAATAATACAATTTATATCCTGCTTATATACAAAATACCCTAGTATTTTGTATATGAATTTATATTGAATGCATATTCAATTCGAATACTGAAGTATGCAGTATGCTGTGCAAACAATACAAGCCTACTAATACCTACACAGCATTTGAGCCCTTCTTTTGTTATCAAGCTGTGCTGAAAAATGAAGGCTAAATGATTAGCAGCACAAAATGCTTAAAAAGGGAAAGGAATTCTGAGCATTCAATTATTATTGAGACTGTTATATTGTTATTGGCATTCTGTCACTGCTCATATGATAATGATTGTAGGTTGGGAAAAGAGTGGCATAAAGTCTATGAGCTTCCCTTGACAAGCATTGCCTCAATTAGCAATATGGCAAATGACACCAACAGCTTTGATGGCAGGAAGGCTACCTACAGCAACTTGTTGATATTGGATTACAAAGAGAAAGAACAAATAGATTATGGACACACACCATCATGCATTGAGTGGGATGGGAGGAATGATGCCATTGATCTACCTTTTAACTTCCAGAATTGTATTGTTCCCCAAAAGTGGGGCGCTGATGTGACAATCACTATGTAAACATAAACACTATGTAAACACTATCTTTCATGGAGGGCAACTTCATGTTTCCATGAGTGGAAGGAACAACAGGCAATATAGTGGATCTCACTCTTTTTTGCCCTTTCCTACCTGTGGCATTCTCCACTGCCACCAGGTAGAAAGGTTGTGATGCTCCCACCCCATCTGCCTCTATCAAACTTTTTGGTCTCAGGTATCTACTTAAGGTAATGCTGGTTATTAGACTCTGGCTGAATTCGGACAACAGGATAGTCAATGGTGGGGTAATAAACAACTTTACAGTTGTTCATCTAGGGGGTACTTCCCACACAACATGGTAATAAATAATCAACTGTGGTGTGGTTTAGGATCAGCGCTGAGTTGACTATGGCAGCATTCGGACGACACAATAGTCAATACAACTGACGATTGTTTCCCCCCACCCAGTTGCTTATTGTGTTGTCCGAATTCAGCCATGGAGTAGGTAACCCAAAAGCCCCCTTGAATACCATGGTTTGGTAGAAAAGTGGGGTCATCAAAAGTGCAGTCATAAAAAATAAGTCTAATTTCATATGTTGCAACTGTAGATTACCTTCACAATAAGTAGTAACAGGATCTTTCCTAAAAGGATCACAAAAGGCCGTATCTGCTATAAATACTAATAAAGACCAGCTGCCTCTTATCTTGGCAACACAGCACTAAGAGATTATTCTCAGGCAAGAAAATGTCAGGACACATTTGTGTCGAAAAATATTGTATAATAGACGTTACAGCTAGCCTTCAGATACAGGTCAGTACATGGCAGGACGAAGTGACAAAAAATAATTTTGGAAAAGTTTAATTACAGGGGTGGGGATCCCCTTTTAAGAGCAAAATGTAAACTTGTCTCCAGAAGAATTTTAAAAGTGTAATTAGCTAAGCTCCAGAAGGTATATAGGGAAGTATTTAGGCAGGTTGTGTGGGGGTTGTAGGTTAAGTGAATGTAAAAAAAAGTTTTTTCATTGTCTTAAATGAGAGTTCTCAAATCAGGTTTCAGAAAATAGGCAGAGCATGTAAAGAAAGTATATCATGTTAGTTTAGTTTCATATTTTTTCAATTGAAAAAGTAGGATATTGTTTCCAATGGCAAGAATAGTTTTCGTATATATTTAATAAATATTTGTTTCTGTTATTTTAATATAGCTCCTGAAGGAGGATTGTTTCTAATCCGAAACGTTGGGCTGTCTAAAGGATTGTTCTAATTTTTTCATGTATATAATTGAATAAAGAACGTTTTTACATTAGCACCAGAGCCAGTCTGTTCCTCAACCGTGTTCAAAAGACACCTTTCACCATGGCTTTAAGCATGGTGAATAAGGCATATGAAATGCTTAAGAAATGTACATTTGAGATGTGTATAAAAAGACTGAGTACACATGAAAAGTATGTACAAAAACACTTCTCAATGGAAAATGTGCACAAGAAATGCATACAAATAATACATACAATAATACATAGGGCTTGTTCAGAAGACACCTTAAGCCACCGTGATTTAAGGTGTCTTCTGAACAGGGCTATAGTGAATAGTGAAGCTTCTTCCTCCCACCCACCCCGCGCGCACACACACATACACACACACACACACATCAATTTCTAAATATGTTCATTAGCATTTTTCAAAATGTGGATGAAAATGCCTACACATTTCCAGGCAGAGAGAAAAAAGGCTCCCAATCCAATGTAGGCCAGAGCTGAAATGTGCTTGGCAGAACCTTGATGAGATCAAGCTAAGGAGAGACATGACAGAGTGGGACAAAATTATACACGGTGTGGAGAATGTGGGTAGGGAGACATTTTTCTCCCTCTCTCAAAATACTAGAATCCAGGGTCATCCGATGAAGCTGATTGATAGGAGATTCAGGACAGATAAAAGGAAGTTCAATTATGGAATTCACTAACACAACATGTAGTGATGGCCACCAATTTGGATGGCTTTAAAAAGGGGTTAGATAAATTCCCAGAGGAGAAAGCTATCGATGGCTACTATCCCTGATGGTTATGTGCTACCTCCAGTATCCAAAGCAGTAAGCCAGTGTGCACCAGTTGCTGGGGAACATGGGTAGGAGGGTGCTGTTGCACCATGCTTTGCTTTGTTGGTCCCTGATCGACAATTGGTTGGCCACTGTGTGAACAGAGTGCTGGACTAGATGGACCCTCGGTCTGATCCAGCATGGAACTTCTTATGTTCTGACATTCTTAAACTTGACAAATTCTCCCTTCCCTAACCACCACTCACAAGCGCATAGGTAACTAGGATTTAGACATTTCATGCAATACCCATCATGTGAGAGAAGAGAACAGGGATGTGCTCACAGCCCATTCCCCTCTATTGCATTTCTGAGGTCCTGACCCCCACAACTTTCCACAGTAAAATTTAAAACCAGTTGGGGCTGAGCATCATCAGTGGGAAGGCTGGCTGTGCAGAATTGAGTAAGAAGTCACATGAGTACTGCAACCTCACCACTGTAGCAGTTCAGCCGCAACTTATGGAGGCCTGCTTGGCTATGCTGTCAGGTGACAGGGCTAAGAAGTGTGATGGAGAACATGAGAACAGCTTTAGCAACTTTTTTGGGTTCTGATGAAATTCCACAATTGTTTTACCCAAGCGTGATCCTCCAAATTCAATGCAAATTTTGCTTGAGCCAGAACTTTGTGGCAACTTAAAGGTGTGTGTAAACCTCTGAGATGTGTTGCTACTCTGTTCTGAAGTCTTTTAGCTTTCCTTTATGAACCCTTTAGATGTTTTGCCTGATCAACAAGAAGAAATCTCTGAATTTGCTTAGAATTTATTTTGAATTTGAATGTGGTGGCAGATCTATAAATGAGACCGCTATAATCTATCTAATGCTCTCTCTCTCTCTCTCTCTCTCTCTCTCTCTCTGTGTGTGTGTGTGTGTGTGTGTGTGTGGGTGTGTGTGTGTTGCATTCAGGTGTTTGTTTGTTATTTTCAAAAATGACCCCCTAACCAGCTCAGTAGATGTGCTAAGGCTGCAAACTAATAAAAGAAAGCAGAGGCAAGGTTGGGGAGAGAGAGAGAGAGAGAGAGAGAGAGAGAGAAATGATATGCCCGAATAAAAAATAAACACTTCTAGCAAGAGAACAGTGCAGAAGTCATCCTATTTTTTGCTTGAGGAAACTCAACACAGTGCGACATAATGCAATCTTTAAAAGCATAATGACACAGAAGCATCGGTGAATATATACTGCACAAATGCTGACATTGACAAATTGTATAATAGTCTGCAGGATATAAATAGGCATGGCAGACTTTCCAATTCCTAACATTTTTATACCCGTAACCAAAATGATGATAATAATAATAATAATAATAATAATAATAATGCACCTTCAATAATTTAATGATATAATTCCAGAAAAGGGTTGTAGTTGTTCAGTGGCAATCCTACCCCAGTGCTGCATTATAAGAAGAAGAAAGTGGCAAGTCACAATAAATCTGTTTCCATGTGACAGACAGAAACCTTTTCTTTTTTTACTCAAGTTTCAGAGAAGATACAAATAGTATTCAGCTGCAGATGTGAAATTCGTGAATTTTCTGTTCTTTTGGAGATTAAGTGGCTTGTCATGAGGATGGTGAGGAGTGCAAGGTGGTGGAGCAATCCAGGGCACTGGGCAGTCAGGTGTAGGTGTGCATTTGTGGGTCGAGCAGGTAGAGTAAGAGAGATTGGTGATGGATGAGATCATGCAGATGCTAGCAGCACCCTGCCATGGATCCCTCTGTTTAGGTCAATGTGCACAAAATATAACCCATCAAGCTGAACACAACCTGCTAGTTATGTATTGTGTCCTGCTTGGCAACTCAGAGAAAGAGTTTTGGAATCCCAGCCTATCAGCAAAAACTGGAGGTTTAACAAGCCACTGGTGGGCTACCATACATGGGTGGCTTGTTTCATTCAAGTTATGCAGGCCTATTCGAGGTTAAATTCAACCCTAATAGTCTTGGAGGAGCTGGAATCATGTGGGATGTAATTATGAATGGAAGAGAAATTGATTCGGTTGGCATTTTAATACAAACTTGAGTAATTTTGTACTTTTGAACCATTATGCAAACCAATCCATGGTTATCCTTTAAAATTCACACTTCCCTGAATTTTACAATGGGGTTCTCAAAAAATGCATATATTAGAGAAATGTGCACACAAACATGTATATATTAGTGAAAATAACATTCAAAATGGATTATATTAGCAAACTGGCTTGCAAAAAAGGGTATACATTAGGCAAAATTGCATACAAGACTGGATCACTGCAATGTTCCCCATTGGGGGATGCCTTTAAAGCTGCTCTGGAAGCTGGAGCTAGTGCAGAACACAGCAGCTTGACTGTTGTCAGGAGCTGCCCCTTTTCAGCATGTAACTCCTTTGCCTATTTGCTACAGGGTCAGTTTTAAGGTTTTGGTACTAATGTACAAAGCCCTAAATAACATGAGACAAGGATACCTGAGAGAGTGCCTTCTCCCAGTCACTGAGGCTGTCAGAGGGCATGATGCTGGTGGTTCCCCATGGACCCATGGCCCGATTGGCATCCCCCAGGAGAAGAGCCTTCAGCATAGCGGGCCCCTTTCTGTGGAACTCCCTGTCCCTGGAGGTCAGGCAAGCACCAAGACTCTGTGTTTTTTTCCTCATGACTCCTGAAAACACTCTTATTCTAGGAAGCATTCCATGACTGACAGCCAAGGGTATTATTATTATTATTATCATTATTTTTTTTGCATTCTGTGTTTTTTTAGTATAATAATGACGTTTTAATTTTTGTATTTTTTACTGTATTGTATTCCATTGTGCAATCAGTCCCAATTGCGATGAGTTAAGTAAAGGTGACCTGGCATATCAAACTTAAAGGTTTCTTGCACTGAATGGTTTAAGTTTGGACCTTCACCCTTTTGTAATGGTTTTATTTAAATTACCGCAACAGGGTAATGGAAAAAACACCCAATGCATAGTAAACGGTATTGTCTATAGAGTAATGTGGAAAGGACATTGGGTTATTAATATTAATATGATGAGCTCTGAAACATTTTTCATTTTGGTTGAATAATGTGTCAAGCTTTTCAAAGTCTCAGAAGTGCCATCTGATTATGATGAATCCATTGCTCAAACTACTTAGCTATTGGCATCCATGTATAAAAGGACACACAGTTCTCAGTTATTGACACATTTTTCATAACAGTAATAGTAGCTTGAGAGCAGAGAGTATCCCCTGGTGTCTGTGACGAAAAAGGCAATCACTTCTGTATGAAACACTTTATCATTGCCAACGGTAATTTGCAGTTGCAAACATGTGGAAATGTTTCTGCTGTATCTTCACTCCAGAAACAAAATTTAAGAAATTTCTGCTCTAGTTTTTTTGTTTTAGGGAACTATATACTACAAATGTATTAGATATATGTCGTACTAGAGAGTATCTTGAAACAGAAGCAAAGCAGTACTATTATAACAATTTTCATAATGCTCGTATGTGTATCAAGCTTAGATGCCTATCCAACAAACATCGTTTTTCAAATCAAGACTGATTACAGATATCAGCATGGTTTGCATTACTTTTTTTCCTCAGTCCTTCCAGCTACAAGGGAGCTTCTCTAAAGTCCTTACTACTTTTTTATTTTTATTTTTTAAACTCCTTTTGGGCTTGTAGCAATGTGGTTGTTTTCAGAGATAGTATTTTAGCCTGACAGGCACTTTTTAGAATGGTCATGTGACTATGCCAGGGCATGTCACATGGGGTGGTCACTCCACGAAGTGCTGCCAGGCTGAAGTGATCTTTTCTGAAAACAGTTGTTCTTGCTGCAAGTGTGCACACAAATAGCTTTTCAAGGAAGAGGGGGCTAGTAAGCAAGTGATGCAGCCTTGGGGTGGGCTGGCTGGTGAGCAGTGAGGAAGAGATTTATGCATTTACTCAAGTTCATATATAATCAGAATTAATGCTGGGCTGAAACCTGCCCCTATTTTTGGAAACTTTCTCTCGCCCTGTGAAAGAGGCATTGGTTTGTTTTTTTCTGCCTCTTTTGCAGGGGCGGGGGGAATTTGGAGAATTTTCTCTTTGGGGAGGGGGACAAGGTTTCCACATGCCTTTTTAAGTGTAGCCGATTGCTGAGAGGCTTTCTTCTTATATTTAGTTTTTCATTAAAAAACAACAACACCATCCCCTTCCTTCATGAAAACGGAATGGTCGAAATTTTCAGTACAACCCTATTCAGAATAATGGAGAACTTTCATCTGAGATATCATCCAACAAGAATGGAGAACCCAGAATAACAAAGAGCTTTCACATGAAATTTCATCTGATAGAAGAATGGAGAACTTAGAACAGTGCTGTGCCAAAAATTTCGACTGAAAACTCAGTCGAAAGAGGCTGGGAGAAGTGAGAATTTTGGAGAATTTTCTCCTGGGGGGCGGGGAACAGGTTTTCCACATACCTTTTTAAATGTAGCTAGCTGTTGAGGGGTCTTCTTTCATAGGTTTTTTTTTAAAAAAAAATCCCTGCATTTTCAGGAGCCCAGGAGTGCTCACTGGCTGCTTTGTGGAGAGGGTGAGGTCACATGGTCACATTCACTAAGAACTGCTGGGCTCATCCAAAAGCTAGAGGAAAGTGGTGGGTTTTTGTTTTGCTTTTGCTTTTTTAAAGAACTAAAAAGTAGGAAGAAAGCCCCTCAACAACCAGCTACACTCAAAAAAGATATGTGGAAATCCTGTCCCCCATCTCCAAGGAGAAAATTCTCTGAATTTCCCCCTCTCCCTGCGGAAGAGGAGGGGAAAAAACAATGTCTCTTTCACATGGAGAAAGTTCCTGAAAATAGGAGACTGGTCTTGGCCCAGCAGTAACTTAGAATAATGGAGAATTTCCATCTGAGATGTCATCTGACAGAATAACGGGGGAACTTGGAATAATGGAGAAGTTTCCCATGTGAACTTCCACCTGACAGAAGAATTCAGAATCTGACTAGCAAATTAGGGTATTTGTTGGAGTACGTTCTCCCATCATTATTACTGACTTGGCTTTCAAACAGGGATGTTTAAACACTAGGGATGGACAGATCTGCCAATCTCGGTCTTATGCAGAGAATCAGCTTTTAGAGGTAAAACTCGTTCTGCTTTTGTGTCCGCATGAGCTTGTGATTTTTTGAATGCGTACACCCATTGACTAAAGCATTTTAGTATGCATTTTGGCAATGCATGCAGTTTTTGCACATGTTTAAAATTTATACATCTTATCAGATACTTTTTTTTTTTGCTTTGTGGAATGCATTGCAAATTTGAAAATGGACAGGTTTTTGCTGAGTGTTTTTTTAAAACTGCAAATTTTGATCAGGTGCAAATTGGGTAAATCTGAAAACAGGGAGAGAGAGAGAGAGAGAGAGAGAGAGAGAGAGAGAAATACTCGATAGAGCAAATGTCTCACACATCTCAACTGTACACTAGCTCACCCCAAATGTTCCTAGCCTTATCAAATCCTTTTAATCTTATTTCAACATTTGTCAGGTTTTTCGCCTAAGCAGTGAGCTCAAAATTTGTTTTGAAACTTTGCTTTAGGCAAAACTCAGCGACTATCAATACAAGGGTAGTTCCTTTCCCCTGGCTGAATTTATGAATTTTGACTATTCATATCAAAATATTTTGCTTTTCTGAAAAATATTCAAGTATTTACTTGAAATTTTCAAGTAAATTTCAAGTATTTAGTAAGTATTAGTATTTACTAATAATTATTATTTAAAGTATTTATACCCCACTCTTCAGGTGGAAAGGATGCCAGAGCAGCTTGCAGATCAAGTCAGTCCCTGCCCTAAGGCTTACAGTAAAAAAAAAGTCATCACACAGAAGAAACAGGTGATGGGGAGGGAAAACAAAAACAAGAAAACTTTGGCACCAATTCTTAATGGGATATGGTCCTTGTAATGACCACCTGTAATGGAAATGCAATGCTCACACTTCAAAAGCAGGCCTCAGTTGACTTTCAAGGTGTCCCAACCTTCCATGAATGGCTGTAGTGCATTCATATGTCACTGGTCCTACAGGATAGAGAGCTGGCTCTTTGGGGCCTTGATAGGATCTCTCAGCTTCTTGTCACTCCTGCCAATATATGTAAAGATGAGATGTCTCAAATGATAAGACCCTCCCCCTTCTGATTAGAGGGTCCTGCTGCTCTTCTTCACAGTGCAGTTGGAACTAGGAGAAGGAAGCATGGGTCCAGCCCTGATGGTAAATGCAGGAGTGAGGGGACATGGTAGTTCCTTGCTCCCTGATTCTTCTTCTTCCGAATTCACTTCTACATTTGGTGTTATGTGAAATTCCCATGAAGAGGATTTGTTCCAAACGCTGAGATTTTTTATGACAGTTTATATGAAAATTTGTACACATTTCTGTGTGCATTTCTCCAAGTACACACATTTTTTTTTTTTGTAGATTGGCCTAATATACACATGGTTTTCTTGCAGGCAATTTTCATTATACAATGCATGTTTGATGTCATTTTCACAAATATATACATTTTTGTTTGCACTTTCCCCTAATATATGTGTTTCTGTGTGCATTTTTTTTATTGAAGAAGGTCACTGCAAAATTTGGAGAAGTGTGAATTTTGATGGATAACTGGCGTTTCAGTTCATGGATTGGTTTGAAAGTGCAAAGTTAGGTAAGTTCACATTCAAATAGAACCTTCACAAATTTGTCAGCCATCCCTAGTGGCAACCCTAACTTAGCACTAACATGGTTGAACAGCATTATCATAGTTGAATACAAACCCAAACTTATACTCAAAACCAAGGGCCAGGATGGATAAACCTGTCAGTTCCTCTTTCTCCCAGCTCAATATTAATTTAAAATAAATGTTATTTCTATCCCAAATATGAAAAAAATAGCAAAGATTGGTAAATGTTACTAAATTGTTAGAAAAATGAACTGAAAACAAATTATCGCCTGTCTGCATTTCCCACATTAAGTAGGTATATGAAAAATAAGCATTCTGTGGGATTCAAACCCAGACTTGAACACTAGGTGCTCAAAACTCGAAGACTGTGAATTCTGGTAAATTCTTAGAGAAACCAAACTGAAATGATTTTTTTACGTATTCCAAGTCCCTGATCCCACCCAGCGAGCCAGTGTTTTTTAAATCAAAAGATGGCAGTCTTTACCCCAATCTTTTAAGCCTTTTCATGTCTTTTGTGCATTATTAAACATTATGCACAAAACAACTTTAACTGTTTACTGCTGAGCCTATAGTCCTAATATAGTGCTAAAACAGTATCTTTTTGCCTCTGTGTAGCTTTCAGGTAGTTGTTAAATTGAACTTCCCTGGAATCTGAGAAAAATCAATATATTGCCTCACATATAAGCAAAACAAAAGAGCTCATACTTCTCATTTGTTCGTGTGTATGTTTTAAAAATGTTGGAAGTGTTGGAGCTTATGAGTCAGCTTATATATTTTTGAATCTGAATTTAGAATGCTTGCTAATGTTGTAATTAGCATTTGTTTCCTGCTATTTGAATACAGAGATTGTCATATCCAATCAATCCAATGGCCCATCTAACTGAGTATCTAGATATTTCACATGAAGTGTAAGAAACCTCAGGGTGAGCGATCATGCACAAACCTGCCCATGAGAGAGTTGTATTCCATCTGGTAGGAGCTGGTTTGTGCTCAGAAGCTGAGGATTTCTATCCATGAACTGTACCAATAATGGCTTTAATGTGATGCTTCAGATAAATGTGGACTTCATGTTCTCCATGTAAAATGTTTGCCTGCTATATTTTCTTGTTATAAAGATTTGTTTCAAGCTCTCAGTATTAGGGCTGTGCCCAAGAGGTCTCCTACATATATTTTGACCATTCTCATTCAATTTGATAGAAAAGGAAAGCATAATAAATTTTGGAGAAATTCTCACGTGTTTGGTTCAGGGTTCTTGTGCTTACGTTACTTATAAGATGGCTGAGGAGTGTGCACACGTGTCCTGTCATTCATTGTACAATAATCTCTCTGACAGCCTGTAGCCACACTTCTTGCCCAGGGAAGACATCATGAATTCATTCTTCCCATAGGACCTTTTCAGATGATGAAGTGCAGGCCACCTGGGAGATTACAGAGCAATGGTGAGATGTATCAAATCCAGGTAGTAACTTCAGCATCCTCACAATGATTAGGTAAGGTCAAAGACAACACACACACACACACTCAAAATAAATTATATAATGCCCTGAGAATGAGGCAGAAAAATGGAAGCTTCTTTCATGGAGGAAAAAAAAAACTAAACCTTCAAGGAAATTGGAGGACAGATCCTGGTACAGTGTTAGCTCACTCTTTCACTCTGGAGGTGGATGCAACACACACACACACACACACACACAAACAGAGCTCACACATGCTACAGGGCTTTCAGGGAAGGAGCAGTATTGCCAGCACCTGCATTAGAGAAAAGATGTATCCTAGGCTGACCAGATAAAATCCAGGTCAGGGCTCATGTAATTTTAACAGTTGTAGAGAAAAGAGAATTTCAGCCGGTGTCATTTGTATGCAATTAGTTCCTGGTGAAATTCCCTCTTCATCACAACAGTTAAAGTTGCAGGCACTGTACTAGAGTGACCAAATACAAAAGAAGGCAGGGCCCCTGCAACTTTAACTGTTGTGATGAAGAGGGAATTTCACCAGGAACGAATTGCATACAAATGACACAGGCTGAAATTCTCATTTCTCTACAACTGTTAAAGTTACATGAGCCCTGACCTGGGTTTTATCTGGTCCCCCTAATGTGCTCACAATCACCACTCAGTAATGTAACATTTGGAAGACCCTAGAAAAAGTGCTAAACCCTGAAACATGACAACAAGAGTTGAGCCACAATTTCTCAGAATACATGTTTATCAAGAAAGTCCTGAGATTTTTCTTTTCTTACCTTCTAGAAATAAAAAAGTCTCTCCTCCCCACAGACATTCTTCCAATAGGTGTGGGGTGGTTTCATGTGAACCATCCTACAGTGTCATTTCTGGGGTGGGGCAGTCTAAAGGGAAAATGGTGGGCTGCCACCCACTGGGGAGATCTCTGCTGACAGGAAATTACTGGCTACGGTGAGAAGGGGAAGCTTGTGAAAAAGGTATGCTGCTGTTAACCCCTTTCCATCCCGACATTCTTCCCAAATTTGAGCCACTTTTTTGGCCACATTTGCTGTTTATGTGATGGGGAAATCAAGGCATGTGCATATTTTCATAGACATTTTCCCAGATGAATGCATTGTTGTGCGTATTTTTGAAATATACACATTTTCTCTCATTGATCCAATCATCTTTATGCGGATGTATGGAGAATGCATTTTTTCATGCACATATTAAAACGAATGCATTTGGGGGGGGCACACACACACTAATTGTATTGGAAGTTCAGAAATCTATGGGCTTTGAGCGCAGATTACATTTGGGTCCATGTTCAGTTCCAGGGAGTATAAACTGCATAAATTCTGATACAAAATGGATTGAAATACTTTTTTTCATCCATTCCCCATCTTATGCCCTTTCACATTATTTTGCAGTGAAGGTTTATAAAAACAATGTTAAGGCTCTAGTTTCCAACCAAGCACCAAAAAGCAGGGCAATTGGGAGTTAAGGCTCCCAAGCCTTAACACCACATTCTCCCTAAGGAGGCAGAAAGTGCAAGTGAAATTCTCATTCTCCCAAAGCAGATAAACCATGAGGACAGGATGGAGAATATGACATGCAGAGGGGACTGTGGGGTTGTGGAAAACTGATCACGAACAACTTAGGGCCACCTACTTCTCTTTTTTTGTTTAGAGCAACCTGGTGCCCTCCAAAGGTTTGGACTACAACTCCCATCGACCGTAGTATCCCTCTGGGATGACTGGCTGAATTAGGAATGGGAGGCACTGCATTGCAGTGGTTCCGCTCCTATTTGGTGGGTCGGCTCCAGAAGATGGTGCTTGGGGAACATTGCTCAGCCCCATGGATTCTCCAGTATAAGGTTCCGCAGGGGTCAGTCTTGCTGTTCAACATCTACGTGAAACCATTGAGTGCAGTCATCCAGAGTCATCTATTTCTCCTTTTCATCTTCATCAGGTGAGGCTGTGGATGTTCTGAACTGGTGCCAGGCTGCGACAATGGACTGGATGAGGACTAATAAACTGAAACTCAATCCAGACAAGATTGAGACTCTGTTAGTGGGTGGTTATGCTGACCGGATGGAGGGTCTTCAACCTGTTCTGGATGGGGTTGTACTCCCTTGAAGGAGCAGGTTCGTAGCTTGGGGGTTCTCCTAGAACCATCTCTTTCACTTGAGGCTCAGGTGGCCTCAGTGCCTTCTACCAACTTCGGTTGGTGGCCTATTTATGCCCCTATCTGGACAGAGATAACCTGGCTTCAGTTGTCCATGCTCTGGTAACCTCCATGTTAGATTACTGCAATGCACTCTACATGGGGCTGCCTTTGAAGACGGTTCAGAAGCTGCAGCATGTGCAAAATGCAGTGGCCAGATTGATAACTGGGACCAGAAGATTCGAGCATACAAGACCTACTCTGGCCTGCTTGCATTGGCTGCCTGTATGTTTCTGAGCCCGATTCAAGGTGCTGGTTTTAACCTATAAAGCCTTACATGGCTTGGGACCACAATATCTGACAGAACTCCTTTCCCGACATGAACCTACCTGAACACTAGGTTCAACAACTAAGGTCCTCCTCTGAGTGCCTACTCCGAGGGAAGCTTGGAGGTTGGCAACAAGGGAGAGGGCCTTCCCTGTGGTGCCCCCCCCAATTGTGGAATGATCTCCCCGACGCGGCCCGCCTGGTGCCAACATTGTTATCTTTTCGGCGCCAGGTGAAGACTTTCTTCTTCTCACAGACATTTAGCAATATCTGATGAGACTGGTTTTGTTTTGTGTTTAGGCTTATAGCTTTTTAAAGTTATTATAGTGGTTTTAAATGTGTGTGTACATTGTGTGTATATTGTATGTTTTTGCTGTTTTACTTTTTGTATATTGTTTTTAATTGTTTTAATCTTATGTAAACCACCCAGAGATCTTCGGCTATGGGGCGGTATACAAATGTAATTAAATAAATAAATAAATAAATAAATAAATAAAATGTGGGCTAGCCCTGCCTCCATTGACAACACATCCAGTGGCCACACTCACCACCGTCTGTATGTTTGGCATACATCAGAAGGGGCAGGATGCCCATATCAATGTGAGGGTGTATCCATCTTTGGGCAGGATTGAGGATCAGTACATTGAGAATCAATGCATGCATAAACGATTGTGTGTGTAGGACTCGTCGGGGAGATCATTCCATAATTGGGGGGCCACCACTGAAAAGGCCCTCTCCCTTGTTGCCACCCTCCATGCTTCCCTCGGAGTAGGCAACCGGAGGAGGACCTTAGATGTAGATTGTAGTGTACGGGTAGGTTTGTGTTATTCTAAGGGAAATAAAAACTCTTTGGGGAAAAATATGATTTTAAGTTTTCTGGCCTGCAATAAGCTCTTTGTCACCTTGCAAATAAAAAACATCCTATCTTTTATTTGCGGGCACCAATTTCCCATCCAGCCTTCGTAATGGCCTGACATGCTGCTTGGACACATGTTTATGGGCACATACCGAAGGGGTGGTGGTGGAGAAAATGGTGTTTCATTGAGCCACATAGAAATCCCTCCACACATGGAAAAATTAACAAAGCAGGCACTAGAGATATGTACATTAGCAAAACCTGAGCTCATAGAAGTTCTCTAAATTCTACTTTGAAGCTTGTTCTGACTTGTGTACATATCAAATTGTTAACTTTGTGTGTATATATTTGTTCTTGCAGAAAAATGTGTGCATTTTATGTGCATTTCCCCAAATGTACACACCTTTCAAATATACACCTTATTTTCCCCAAAAGCATTTTTTGTTGATTTGTTGCACAAATTGCAGTACAATTTGGAAATGTATGGACTTCCATTGAGATATTGCATTTGGTTCCAAGTGGTGTGAACTGAATAAACTCTGATGAAACACTAAATTAAATAAATTTCTCATACATAGTAGGTGCCAGGTCATCCTCTAGTGCATGGTTGGATAGTGTAAGTTGGGAAGGGTGTATATATTGCTGGCTGACCAATGTTTGAATTCTCCACTTGAAGACTTGACACAACACTCAGAAATTGTACAAAGACCACCTGATCAGTTTACATTTGGTAAAGTCCACTGATGGTTATCCATATTGGTTAGCCAATGCCCAGAAGGAAATTTCCCACATCCTCAAGGGAATTTGCACAATACTTGGTATTTCTGAACATTTGCTTGGGATGTTGGAGGAATCTGTCTGGGGGTGGAGCTCACTGACCTTTCAGCAGCTTGGTGCCCTGGACTTTGGCTCTTTTTCCTGTGAGTTAGCCTGCATCAAGTTGGGCCAACTCATGGATTTTTCCAGGTTTTTAACATTTATGTAAATAGAAATGTGTGCAAATTACAGGGTGCAATTTGCATGGTTTACGCAATAGTCTGCTGTAATTTGCGCACGTTTTGGCTGAAATTTGCATAAGTCATTTGTTAAAGATAAGATCGTTTTTCACCATCACAAGAGCTTGTCTCTCTTTCAGCATCTGAAATTTGTATCAAATATGCAAACTGTGCCCTGAAATTTGCACACATTTCTATTTATATAAAAAAAAGAAAAAGAAAAAAGGTCACGGACTTTGGGAAAAGCCCCACTGCTCAGCCCGCAAATGCAAGCCAAGTCAGGGGTTCACTGGGAGACTGTTAGACATCCCTACACTTTACCAATCAACTAACATTAACTTATCATATCTAAGTCTCACACAAATAACACATTGCAATATAATTTGTTTCTATAAGGCTATTTTCCTTTTGTAGGGTCCTGAAAAGATGTTCCTACAACAAAAGATCAAAAAGACCAAACTGGATTTTGTAGATGCATACAATGAAAAATTAACTAATGTTTATGATTTATTGCATACAATTACTTTACTATTTTATGTTGTAATCTGTCTGGTAGGACAAAATTGCCTGTTGGTTTTCTCGGCATTCCAGGAAACATGTTTTTGTTTTTTTTCATTTTTACAAAATTAAGCTGTATAGTTTATCAGAAACTAAACATTTCATAATGGAAAGCACGCACAAAAACACACACACACACACATACACACAAAAGCTTCAATATCTCCTAATTTTGAAATAGCATTAGATTGCCCCTAAGCAATGCATAAATGTTAATAAAGAATAAGTCGTTATGACTCGTTTCAATTCTTCCGTTGAGGAGAATGAGAACTCATTATGTGAGCCAGTTGAAGCATTCTCTGAAGCAGCGGTTGAGTTGAATTCCTGTCACCTTTTGCATGACAGCAATAACAAATAAAGGAACCAAGGATGGATTCCTAGAGATAATTGAGCAGTGTTGATCTTAGGACATTGTCTTTTCAATGAAACACTGATTGCATTGTTCAGAACAAAACTACCTCTGCATGACAGAACTAATTAGTGACCATCTGAACTTACTTAGCCAAACGAGGGGGGGAAGCAATTAAAAATGCCGTCATCACTGGATCTATCATTGAACAGCTGGTTGTATTGATAAGCAATACTGCATGTTAAAGCTACTTTAAGAGACAATGGAACTTAATCTGCTTGCTATGTAGTAATTAGAAAGCAATGAGAGACTATGAAATTACTGTTATTATGATGCAAACAACTTTCAAAAGTGTTTTTTTAATATTAAAAACACACACCATTCATCCTGAACTGGCATTTAAATATGGGTGGTGGTGGGGTGTGTAGAGAGGGAAGGGTTTAAATTTTGGCAATAGGGAAAAAGGCAAAACTCTAGCATCTATAAAGACGGTCAAAAACAGTTACTAAAAAGCAAATTTGTGATGCAATGATTTTACTCTGAATGTTGTGCTACGTTTGAAACAAGTGCAGAATTCATTTCAAAAATTTGTTCATTTCAAAATGAGTACATTTCAAAAATATTCAAAATTGATGCATCCATTTGGAAAAAATAAGCACAGAAATATGCATAGATTTTCATGCAGAATGTGGGGTGGGGAGAAATGTTCACAATCCGATATGAACTCGAGTCAGAATGAACTTTGAGACAGAATTCAGATAATTTTGGTGAGCTTAGGTTTTGCTGGTTTGCACATCTCTACTCTAACTAGCTGGGCCAGTTTGTGGAAAATGGACCAAAGCCTGGGGGCAGTGCTGAAAAAAGCTCATCAAGCTCCATCCCCCCCAAACTGATTTCTCCGACATCCCTATTGCCTGTTATGTTATTTAATTGTTCATACATGAACATACATTACATGTGTATGAACATGACCCTGTAATTTACTGGAACTATCTGTAACCTTTCTTCTTGTGTAAGCTAGCCTGGTCCTCTTAACATCTCCAGCACTGAAAAATTGACTGCCTACAACAGGGACAGAGAACCTCAGGCCTGCAGCCTTTCTGGGGTTTCAATCCAGTCCCATATAGCCACCCCCTTTCCCAGGCCCCACCCACTTATTCCTGACACCAAACAGTTGGTGATTTCCTGGCTTCTGCACAGTTCTTTCCCATTCTAAAAGGTTGAGATGCCTCCCCTAAGACTCAGTTACTGGTTGCAAGTGCTTTAATCTGAAATCTGTCTGTATTTGGGGTACTTGGGCCCCGACCTTTTACACTTCCTTTTGTCTCCTGTCACACCCACCACTGGAATTAAGCACTCATGAGCATCTCCAGAATCAAATTTGGCCCTCGGCTTATGCCCCTGGCCTATATGGACAATGACTAGTTCTTTTGCAACAGCCAAAGTATGCTAAAGAAACTGGTTCTTTTGCCAAACTGTTCTGAAAATATCAGGGTTGTAGTTATTGTTGTTGCTGGTATTATTATTATTATTATTATTATTATTATTTCTATACCACCCAATAGCTGAAGCTCCCTGGGTGGTTTACAACAATTTTTTTTTAACAACATCATGAAAACCTACTGGATGCCCCTTTTGCTCAATGGGAGCCAAGAAGAAGTTTATTCTCCATCTTTTCTACAGCGGGGATTCAGTACTTTGAATGATTAATGGCACAATCCTAAGCATGTTTAGACAGAAATACTTCCTACCAAACTGGCTGGGAGATGCTGGAAGTTGTAGATTTGCCCCCAAATGCTTAGGATTGCACTCTTAGCTGTAAATTGAACTGATCATTCAAACGGAGGAACATTTCAGCACTATGAGTGCAATACACTCAGAAAGTAAGGTTAAAGGGATCAAGAAAGACAGCAAGAATGCTCCTTCCACACTTCTTTGAAATGCAGATTTGCAATCCATCTTCATAAAAAAAATAAGCCTGGTATTGAGATTCAGGATGCATCTTTTCTCAGTGGAACAATTGTGCTTACAAAGACCTATCGATACTGAGCAATTAGGTTGCAGCCGAGACAAAATTAAATTCATTTTCTAGCTTAACAAAAATAAATACAAAAGGACTGTTTTCTAAGTAACTCAGAATCAAATATCCTTAATGCAATATCTTGTAGTAGAGGTTATTATTATTATTATTATTATATTATTATTATTATTATTATTATTATTATTATCATTATCCAGAAAATTAAAGTACAGCGATAGAGGCCAATGAAAAAGATTGACTAATACCCCTCCTTGCAAAGTACCCTTTCAATCTCCCATTTTGATTGTAACTAGATATTTTCTGCATGCCACAATTATTTGTTCTAAGTTTTCTGTTGTCAAGGACCCCTTTCCATGCTTTACTGCTGAGAAATTCTTGCACATCTGTCAGAGAGAAACTTTATGCATTGCAGATGATTCTAGGGCATGTTTCAGGTCACATGGACCAGTTTCATGACTAAGTCTGGATCCAGCTATTAACATTTGTCCTGTGTGGACTCATGTATGCCCTTACTCATGTTCTACAATGCACAGGCTAAGGGAACATTGAACTTCAGATGTCGTGTGTCACTATTAATTAGCCCAGTCCAGCATTTCCCAAACTGATGCCCTCCATATGTTGTTGGACTAAAACTCCCAATTCATATGTATATGAATTTGAAGGAAATATTTATTTTATTTTATTTTTAAAAAAAGAATACACAAAAAACATGGAAATAGCACCATATACAGTCATTCAGTTATGAGCAACTAGAATGAAAGAAAGGGATAATGCTTGGCTTTAGTTCTCTGTGAGTAAACAGAAGTGGTGGCAGTGGAAATCAGATGGGGGGGACCTGTGAGCCACTAATCAGTAATGCCTCCTGTCCCCTGATCCCCTGCTTTACTTGCAAATTGCAGCTCAGCAATATCACGCCAGCTGCTGCTGTGCTCAAGCTGCAGACGAAAAGGATTCTTGGCTCACGGCTTCGTTTTGAGAGCTGTGTGTATGTGTGTGTTCTTGTAGGTTTCCCAAAGAGCTCACACACCCTCAGTGGCCAGTGGAGTGGGGGGCAAAGCTCCTTAGCCCAGATCCCAGCCTGAGCCAGCCAATTGGAGATAATGCCTCTTCCCCAAAAATAACAGTAAGGAAAATTTGGAGTGCATTCTGCAAAGTTCCCTTTTTATTTCTAGAAGAGTTAGAAAAGAACATCCTTTTGAGAAATTTTTACACAGCTCTAGTTGTCATTCTTCAGAGTTCAGCAGCTTCCCCAAGATGTTCCAAATGTTATATTTTTGAGGGGTGACTGTGGATACAGCTTGCCTCTAATGCAGGTGCTGATAGTATTGGTACTTCCCTGCAAGTCCTGTAGCAGGTGTGAGAGAAGAGTTGGAACTAGTGCTGGGTTAAAATCTGACCTCCAGTTTCCTGAAAGTGTTCTTCTCCCATGGAAGAGAGTTCCATTTTTCTGCACGCCATTTTGTAAACAATTTTGTATTGCTTTTGCTTTTCAACTTTAGCAAATTACTGTGAGGTAGCCGACAGTGCTGTGTGTGTGTTTTTCTCTCTATGATACATCTCTCCATTGCACTACAACCCCTCAGTCTCTCAACACTTTCTGATGTGAAAAACCCCAACTGGATGAATGCTCTCATGTTGTCTTTCCCTGGGCTTTAATTGAAGTGTGGGAAGCTAAAGAGAACTACAGGCGGCCAGAGGGATGATTCCAGGCGAAGTACAAAGTGTTGATCATTACCTTTAAAGCCCTACATGGTTTGGGTCCAGGTTACCTGCGGGATCGCTTTCTCCCATACAGTCTGCCCCGCAAGCTCAGGTCCTCTGGGAAGAATTTACTACAGTCGGCCAAGACGAGGCTGACAACTGTTACCCAGACTGTGGAACGACCTGCCAGGAGAGATCCACCAACTTACCAGTCTTCAAGAATTTAAGAGAGCTATAAAGACTGATCTCTTCCGGCAGTCGAATTTTAAGACTTTGTTGATTTTAATAATGTATTGATTTTATATGTTTTTAATCAGTTTACGTATTGTATATTGTATTTTATATTGTTGGTATTGATGTTGTTCCCCACCTCGATCCAGAGGGAGAGGTGGGTAAGAAATAATAATAATAATAATAATTATTATTATTATTATTATTATTATTATTCAGCTACCTCTAAAGTAAGGCAAGTACCAGAATCCTGAACCAAACCCATGAGAATTTCTCCAAAATTTATTCTCCTTTGAATATCTTTTTGAAAGCAATTTATTTTCTATCACATTGAATGAGAATGTTTGGAAAAAAATGTGAGAGAATTTGTTTGCACAGCACTAATTCCAGGTCTGTGGTAGAGTTTGGTTGAGGAACTCTTAGGACACAGGTAGGCAACTTGTGGTCATCCAGATGATTTGGCCTTCAACTCCCCATGAACCATCACCATTGGCGTTGCTGGCTAGGGCTAACAGGAGTTGTAGGCCAAAACGTCTGGAGGTCCAGAAGTTGTTGTCTCCTGCCTTAAAGGTTTTGCCTTAATCCTGACTGCTAAATGACCTGGGAGAATGGCTCAAAGGGGGCTAAATTATCAACTGTTCCTGGTTAAACATAGATATGGGACAAAAGATTTGTGGGAGAATATCTCCAGGAAAATGAGGAAACGGTGTATATCCTTGGTCTGCTGATGTCATGTGCCTTGTGGTATGCAAGTTGATACATTAGAAATAGTTCTAGAAAGTCAATGGCTCAATTCGGACCACACAATAAACAACTGGTGTGGGGGAAACAATCGTCAGTTGTTTTGACTATTGTGTCATCCGAATGCTGCCATAGTCAACTCAGCGCTGATCCTAATCCACACCACAGTTGATTATTTATTACCATGTTGTGTGGGGAGTACCCCCTAGTTGAACAACTGTAAAGTTGATTATTACCTCACCATTGACTATTGTGTCGTCCAAATTGAGCCAATGACTCTGTCAGTGTTTCTCATGGGAGTAGCTCCCTCCCTCCCTGTCATCCCCTTGCAGCTGTAACAGGTTTCCCAGAGAACATGGATTTGGTACAATGGATTTGGTACAAGAACCTTCCACTCTTGGAGGCTGTCACTCAGATTGTAGCATCGTCATAGTGGGTGGAGCAATCCTGCCCTGTTGGCACATGGGCATGGTTTACAGGTCAGAGGACCTGTCTGTCAAGTGGCTTTGAATAGGCCAGGCCTTATTAGGATATAATAGCTGGAGCAAGGCTGAAACCCTCCTGTTGGATTCCATCTGTTTTGGGGACTTTAGAATCACTCTGCACATGTTCTCTCTCTTGCTATTTGGACTCTGGATTTTTAAGGATTGTGCCATGGAAAGTACCGCGAGATTTTCATAGACTTGAACTTGCATTTGCTGTGGATTGTGTGGTTGTGGCCAAACTCACAAGTGCTTGCACGTGCCCACCCTGGAAATGCACACTTCCTGGAGCCTCCGGAAAGTGCACAATTGCCCCAGGCATGCTAATGACAACTGCATGGCAAGAGAAATTATTCACTTTCCAGAGGCTCCGGGAAGTGTGCTTTCACCTGTTCTGCTCCAATTGGGGCCTTAAGAGCCCTATTAATGCAAGGTTACCTTGCATTAAGAGGCCCTTTAAGACCCCAACTGGAGCAAGGGGTGCAGGAAAGCATGCTTTCCGGAGCCTCCGGAAAGTGCTCACTTTCCTCCCTCCGGGCTGCTGGTGCCATTAGCATGGAGGGGGGAATGCACAATTTCCAGATCCTCCAGAAATCATGCATTTCCCCTATTTGCACCAATGGCAGCCACCATTAGTGCAGAAGGGGGAAAGAGTGGGTGCTTGGCAAGGGCTTACAGGGCTTGCAAGCCTTACGAGCCCTTGGCAGAGGCTCATATGACCCATCTCATTGGGGTGGGCCACACGAGCAGAGGGGGACACAAGCGCTCATATGGACATGGATGCTTCCCATGTCCATAAAACTCTAACCTAAACTGAAACTGCAAGGTTAATTTGGAAGTTGCTCATTAGCTCAAGCATCTGAATAATAATAATAATAATAACAATAATAATAATAATAATAAATAATAATAATAATATAAATCACTATCCACACATTTAGATATTATTTTGCAAGTATTACACAAACTGTATTAAACTATATTACGTTTTAAATATAGTTCAGTAATAACATAGTTTTAAAAAGAGTTAATATGTTTGCTCTATT
Source organism: Anniella stebbinsi (assembly GCA_029215795.1). Lineage (NCBI taxonomy): Eukaryota > Metazoa > Chordata > Lepidosauria > Squamata > Anniellidae > Anniella > Anniella stebbinsi. The sequence continues at coordinate 146,939,601 of JARDYH010000004.1, forward strand.
AAAATAGGTTGATTCATAATAATGCTGCAGTCTTTTCAGTAATGTTTTGACATTCATCATATTTAAATAGCAACAGCAGTGTTGTTCGATATATATATATATATATATATATATATATATATATATATATAAAGTTAAACTGTTTATTAGAATTTCTATGACAAATATCAGAAATTAGTACTTGGACCCTCTATGTACTGCATCCATTCAAATCTTACTAAACCGAAGGGAATACATTCTGACAGATTATTTTGGAGGGGGTCATATATATTAACTAATTAAAGGCTAACTGTGGATAAACTGGTGAAGGAAACACACAGAAATAGGTGTTTGTTTTATGAAGGACCATTTACATCACTTTGGCCTGTAAGTTTGCGAAAATGGCCAATTTACAGCAATTTTTATGCAAAATGGTGGCTTGGCAGGAGGCTGCACCCCATTCGCCGGGTGCCCAAGGACCACCCAGCGGCTCAATGCACACAGTGAACAGGGGCAGGCGGCTATCGGGGGTCTGGCGAACAGTACGTGGTATGTATGGAGGTAGGGATGTCACAAGCACCCATTAGTCCATGGGGCGCCCCACTGTCCAGATTCTTGGACCCAGCTTATTGAACCATTGGGCACTTATGTGTGCATTCCTCAAGTGCTATGTGGTCCATGAGCTTAGGGTGACCAGATAAAATCCAGGTCAGGGCTCATGTAACTTTAACAGTTGTAGAGAAAAGGGAACTTCAGCCAGTGTCATTTGTATGCAATTAGTTCCTGGTGAAATTCCCTCTTCATCACAACAGTTAAAGTTGCAGGGGCCCTGCCTTCTTTTGTATCTGGTCACTCTAGTATAGTGCCTGCAACTTTAACTATTGTGATGAAGAGGGAATTTCACCAGGAACTAATTGCATACAAATGACATTGTCTGAAATTCCCTTTTCTCTAGAACTGTTAAAGTTATATAAGCCCTGACCTGGATTTTATCTGGTCACCCTACATGAGCTCCCACAGTCACCCACTTCTCCTTGTGAGCCAGCCTCAAGCTAGCATTTTCTGTAAAAGCTGGGCTTCCGCATAGTGGCTGCCATACATGGCAATTTCTGCGTGATTAGAGGCATAAAAGGCATCCGTTATGCCTCTAACCTTGCATAAATGGCCATTTACACCAGCCAGTGTGCAGAAAATCAAAGCTGTGCAGTTATGGGAGCCCAGCTTTTACAGAAGATGCCAGCTCAAAGCTGGGTCACAGGGAGAGGTGGATGGCTGCAGGTACTCTTGGACCAGCCACCAAGTCTCGGGGGGCTTGCATGGCCTGGCTTGCACAGGAGAATGGCAGCAGCGAGGCCATCAGCAGCATCCAGCGCTCTGGATGCACGTGAGTCCATCCATCCCGATGTGTAGGTGAATTTGCCCATCCCTAAGGAGGGAATTACACCTGCTAAATGTCTGCACAAAGCCCCCCTCCTTACAAATGTTCATGCTGTATGCATGGATGATAGGGGAGGGGCTACATGGTGCCTGTCACATCAGTGGGTGGAGTTACTTGGCATCGTCCCATTCACTGCTTGCATGTGGAGTTCCCCATTTCCATTGATGCCTGGATAAGGCTAAAGTCTGGTTGGCTATGTGTGATAGAATCATAAGCTCTCCCTTCCTTGCCTAGGTCTACTTTCTGGAGATCAACTTAATTGAGAAGAAATAGACACACACTTAGCACTTTGTGGCTTCAGCTGACTCATGTTTCTAGATACCTATTGGTAGGAAGAATGGACCAGAAGACCTGACTTGGTGTACTAACAGCGTTGCGATTCCATAATCAGGATAACAAAAAAGGCTCATATCACTTTCCTTTTTGGCTCAATAGCCCCTTTCAGATGCAAGCAGAAGGGCTACAGTGGGATGATAGCTAAAAACCAATGGCTTGACTTGGGTCCTTGGGGTAGAAACCGTTAAATTAAAATTAAAATATCCGCACCCTTGGCTCCATGCAGGAACAGTTGCTGCAGCCCTTTCGTTGATCTAAGAAGTGCCCAGTTTGAGCAGAAAGGGTGTGATGGTTTTCCTTGGACTTGCCCCCTCAGAGCCAGCCCTGGGGAGAGTTGATGCTGCAACTACCCCACTGCTCAAGCTAGAAAGGACCCAAGTCAAGGCATTGGGTGGCACAAGAACTCCCTGAACTGAGTCCCATAAAAACAGCTTCATGAAGAGGCAATAGTGGCAGTGGCTGGATCTTGGTGATTATAAGGGGAAAGAGTGCCATCGCTCCGAAATTAAGCTAACTGCATGCTAATTAGGGGTGTGCACGGACCCCCCGGATCGGATCGGGACCCGGATCGGGACCTCCAATTTTGTCCCGGACCGGTTCGGACAAAATCGGAGGCCCCCCGGACCGGATCGAGTCCGATCCCGACCCAAAAATCGTACATTTTTGGATCGGCCGCCATTTTTTTCCCCATAGACTTGCATTGCAATGCAAGTCTATGAGGAAAAAATGGCGGCGGGTGGGTAAGGGGGGGCCTAACTCCCTCCCCCCCCCGGGGCCGTCCGCTGTGGACGGCCCCGGCAGGTAAACCCCCTCCCCCGCGCTCCCTACCCCCCCTGGGGCCGCCCGCTTCCATCCGCTGGCGCCCGCGGGCGCCAGCGGATAGAAGCGGACGGCTCCGGGGGGGGGGTAAGCCCCCTTCCCCGCCACTGCTTACCTTCTCGGCCCGTCCGGCGCCGGCGGCTACTACCAGCGGGCTCCGCGGCCTACTCTCGAGTAGCGCGCCGGGTGATGACATCACCCGGCGCGCCACCCTGGAGCAGGCCGCGGAGCCTGCTGGTAGTAGTAGGCGCCGGCGCCGGACGGGAGCCGCCGGGCCGGGCAGGTAAGGGCCCCCCTCCCCCCTCCCCCCTCCACGCGCCCCCTCCTCCCCTCCACGCACCCCCTCCTTACCTTCCCGGCCCGGCGGCTCCCGTCCGGCGCCGGCGCCTACTACTTCCAGCAGGCTCCGCGGCCTGCTCTAGAGTAGCGCGCCGGGTGATGACATCACCCGGCGCGCCACCCTAGAGCAGGCCGCGGAGCCTGCTGGGAGTAGTAGGCGCCGGCGCCGGACGGGAGCCGCCGGGCCGGGCAGGTAAGGGCCCCCCTCCCCCCTCCCCCCTCCGCGCGCCCCCTCCTCCCCTCCACGCACCCCCTCCTTACCTTCCCGGCCCGGCGGCTCCCGTCCGGCGCCGGCGCCTACTACTTCCAGCAGGCTCCGCGGCCTGCTCTAGAGTAGCGCGCCGGGTGATGACATCACCCGGCGCGCCACCCTAGAGCAGGCCGCGGAGCCTGCTGGGAGTAGTAGGCGCCGGCGCCGGACGGGAGCCGCCGGGCCGGGCAGGTAAGGACCCCCCTCCCCCCTCCCCCCTCCGCGCGCCCCCTCCTCCCCTCCACGCACCCCCTCCTTACCTTCCCGGCCCGGCGGCTCCCGTCCGGCGCCGGCGCCTACTACTTCCAGCAGGCTCCGCGGCCTGCTCTAGAGTAGCGCGCCGGGTGATGACATCACCCGGCGCGCCACCCTAGAGCAGGCCGCGGAGCCTGCTGGGAGTAGTAGGCGCCGGCGCCGGACGGGAGCCGCTGGGCCGGGCAGGTAAGAGCCCCCCTCCCCCCTCCCCCCTCCGCGCGCCCCCTCCTCCCCTCCACACACCCCCTCCTTACCTTCCCGGCCCGGTGGCTCCCGGCCCGCGCCGGCGCCTACTACTACCAGCAGGCTCCGCGGCCTGCTCTAGAGTAGCGCGCCGGGTGATGACATCACCCGGCGTGCCACCCTAGAGCAGGCCGCGGAGCCTGGTAGTAGTAGTAGGCGCCGGCGCCGGACGGGAGCCACCGGGCCGAGAAGGTAAGTGCCCCCCTCCTCCCCCCCCCGCTGTCCACTTTCATCGGCGGGCGCCCGCTGGCGCCCGCCAATGGAAGCGGCGGTGGGCGCCAGTGGGCGCCCACCGATCCGCCGATCCGCCGATCCGCCGAACCGGTTCGGAGCTTTTTCGGACCGGTTCGGATTGGATCGGCCGATCCAGCTGCGGGATCGGAAATCGGATAATTTATCCGATTTCCCACTGGACCGGACTCGGATCGTGGATCGGGTCCGATCCAGTGCACATCCCTAATGCTAATGGTGTTATTGAACCACCTTCCCATCATTTTGCATAACAAAAAACACAAACAGAGCTTAGGCTTTGGTGCGCTCATGTTTATGTATTTATTAAATTTATATACCACACAACTAGATAATCTTTGAGCGAATTACAATATTTTAAAAATAAAATAAATCCCTAAGCAATTAATCAAAAGCAATAAATGCAACCAGGAGAATATTAAAATATCAAAACATTAAATATGTATATTTTTAAAGTCTTAAAGAGCGAGCAGCAAAGTTAATAATCAGAACAACAAATTAATGATTAAATACTTGCTGGAAGATGGCCTTAATTTGGGTTCCAAACATACACATTGAAGACTCCAGGAGGATCTCTCTCGGATGGCCATTCTACAGGTAGGAGGCCAAGACAGTAGGGATGTCGGAGGAATCCAGATTGGGGATACAGCACAGTCCCCATAGAAATGGAGCAGAAAGCAGAGTGATGAAAGCCCCCCCCCCAAGATCAGACCCTGTGCAGCCTTCCATTCAGCCTCCTGTACAAAGAGTGTCCCGCGATGAGCCCAGTGTATGCCTTGAGCAACACATTCAAGAGGAATGGCAAGGGCTAGTGCTTCAGAAGTGCAATGGCTGAGAGATTCCAGGAAACACCGGCAGTCGGGGTGGGTGGGTGGAGTGGGGAGGGGCTGTGCATCAGCAAAGTAAGCTCTCTCCATAAATTTGCAGGGGTGGATTAAAGCAGAATCAGTGTGTGTGTGTGTGTTTATGAAGGAATGGTTTGAGGGGGGAAATAAAAATTCCTTTTAAAAAACAAGGGATGAAGGGATCTACTTCAATCTTGGCAAGACTCAAGCCCTACTTAAAAACTATCATGGTGCCAAGTTTCATCTCTTTATCTTTAAAAAATGAGGCAGCTGGAAGAATTTTGGTTAATTTCCATTGAGGGTGCAGTTGGAGATGGAAAGGCCATTCGTTCGACAGGGCGTGCTGGAGAAGGAGAACCGCCCCACCCTCCTCTTTCCTCAGCAAGACCTCCCTTCAAAGCACATGTCCCTAGCAAAGGACATAGCGCAAGGATGGCAATACATGGGGATGGAAGAGCACTTTCATCCATCATGGAGGAAATAAGCCGGACTTTCCCCACTCTAGGAAAACATGGAAAAAATGGAGGGGAAGAAATGGGGTGACTGCAGGACAGGCACGATGTCATGTGAGTACTGTGCTGCAAAACAGCAAAACAGACATGATGAGATTGCAATAAAACGCTGGTGCGATGGAGCCCAGTGTTTCTTTTTAGTGGTTACAAAGCAACAAAAGGATTTAATGTACAGCTTAAAGTGAGCATTTTTATTTCAGCGACTGGCTTAAAGCAAGCTGTATGTCTGCTGCTTAAAAGACAGACTCTGGAGGAAGCCTTGTGTTTGTACTTTTGCCGCAGGGCAGCAATCTTCCATCAACATGTCAGTGTGGCAGCTGAAATTCAGCACCTTCCTTAGCCCCAGGTTTTCCTCTGGTCATAAACTGTGGCTATAACTGCCAGGGTCACTTTCTTAGAGTAATTCACACACACACACACACACACACACACACACACACACACACACAAGCAGGTATGCCTCCTTACCTGAAACCATGCCACCCACCTTGAACACCCTGTTTCTGACTCCAAAGAGAGCTGGATCAGGGAAAACACTCTCAGCACGACTCGGGCGAGATCTACACCTAGCAGGATATGACACTTTGAAAACAGTTTGAAAACTGTACATGGAGTGTGTCCTGGGCCCCAACAGTTGTCGCTGCTGTTATAAGTGAACACAAAGGGACTAACCACAAAGATAGCTGAATAAGAAAAACAACATACAAGTATACTGGTCCTCATATATTAAGGTATATGAGCACACACAGGGCACAATACACCCCTTAATAATACACACTTATATTAGGCTATCAACAATGCAGGACACTTTAGAAATGCATAGCTCTAGATATCTCAACACTGTGATCTCTACATTGGCAGAGCAATTACAGAACAATAAAGATATCATTAGGAAACCAAACCAAACGGTAACTCCGGATTCCTGAAAAACACCGTTTCAAGAAACTTTCATCTGCGGTTTACTAATGAAAAAGGATTTTTATTAGGGATGTGCACTGACCCCCCGGATCGGATCGGATAGCGGATCGGAATCGGACCTGGGGGGTCGGATCGGATCGGATCGGATCGGAGGCTGGTCGGATCGGATCGGACCAGATGTCCGATCCGGATCGGACGCCATTTTGAATGCTTTTTCCCATAGCCAAGTATTGTTTTACAAAAACGCCTATAACTTTTTCATTTTTAAAGATAGAAGGATGAAACTTGGGCACATTGTAGACTGGTTAGGGGTAGTTATCTGTGAGAAATTTCAGAAAGATTGGTGCATGCATTTTGTGGCAATTAATTTTTTAATAAATACCCAGGAATGCCTATAACTTTGTCATTTTTAAAGTTACACACATGAAACTTTGCCACATTGTAGGGGGTACCTTGGGACCTACGTGTGTGAAATTTCAGAAACGTAGGTCCTTGTCTTGTGTGGCAATTAATTTTTAGAAAAATGGGTAGTAGTGGGGTAAATACAGTTACGCCTCCCATTTTTTATTTTTGAAGATACAAACAGGAAACTTGGGCACATTACAGGTACCACTTGCCTTGATATGTGTGTGAAACTTCAGAAACATTGGAGCTTTCCTTGTGTGGCAATTAATTTTTGAAACAATGAGGAAAGAAACACCTATAACATTGTCATTTTTAAAGTTACACACATGAAACTTTGTCACATTGTAGGTGGTACCTTGGGACCTATGTGTGTGAAATTTCAGAAACATAGGTGCTTGCCTTGTGTGGCAATTAATTTTTTAATAAATATCCAGGAATGCCTATAACTTTGTCATTTTTAAAGTTACACACATGAAACTTTGCCACATTGTAGGCAGTACCTTGGGACCTATGTGTGTGAAATTTCGGAAACGTAGGTGCTTGCCTTGTGTGGCAATTAATTTTAGAAAAATGGGTAGTGGTGGGGTAAATACAGTTACGCCTCCCACTTTTTTATTTTTGAAGATACAAACAGGAAACATGGGCACATTACAGGTACCACTTGGCTTGATATGTGTGTAAAATTTCAGACAGCTGGGTCCAGGCATGTGGTGGCAAGGTATTTTTGAAACAATGAGGAAAGAAACGCCTATAACTTTTTTATTTTAAAAGTTAGAAGTCTGAACATTGCTCACTTTGTAGATGGGTTAGGGGTAGATATGTGTCAGAAATTTCAGAATTATAGGTCCAGGCATTTGATGGCTATGGAATTTTTAAATTACATGTTTCAAAAAAATTTCTACAGAGGCCAGGTCTTCCCCTCCCGCTTCCCGCAAAGAAAAGGAAACACTCTCTCGTCTCGATCCCTTTGATCCTTGCTAGTAGTATCCATTACAGGGCTCGTGTTTCCTTTCCTACTTTCACTTTTCAAGCAGAACGGCTGAGCCTAGCTGAGTTTTGCAGCCATGCGTGCAAGGAAGGATCACTCTGGTCTCGATCCCTTTGATCCTTGGTAGTATCCATTACAGGGCTCGTGTCTGCTTTCACTTTGTACTCAAGCAGACACGAGCCCTGTAATGGATACTACCAAGGATCAAAGGGATCGAGACCAGATTGATCCTTCCTTGCACGCATGGCTGCAAAACTCAGCTAGGCTCAGCCGTTCTGCTTGAAAAGTGAAAGTAGGAAAGGAAACACGAGCCCTGTAATGGATACTACTAGCAAGGATCAAAGGGATCGAGACGAGAGAGTGTTTCCTTTTCTTCGCGGGAGCGGGAGGGGAAGACCTGGCCTCTGTAGAAATTTTTTTGAAACATGTCATTTAAAAATTCCATAGCCATCAAATGCCTGGACCTATAATTCTGAAATTTCTGACACATATCTACCCCTAACCCATCTACAAAGTGAGCAATGTTCAGACTTCTAACTTTTAAAATAAAAAAGTTATAGGCGTTTCTTTCCTCATTGTTTCAAAAATACCTTGCCACCACATGCCTGGACCCAGCTGTCTGAAATTTTACACACATATCAAGCCAAGTGGTACCTGTAATGTGCCCATGTTTCCTGTTTGTATCTTCAAAAATAAAAAAGTGGGAGGCGTAACTGTATTTACCCCACCACTACCCATTTTTCTAAAATTAATTGCCACACAAGGCAAGCACCTACGTTTCCAAAATTTCACACACATAGGTCCCAAGGTACCGCCTACAATGTGGCAAAGTTTCATGTGTGTAACTTTACAAATGACAAAGTTATAGGCATTCCTGGGTATTTATTAAAAAATTAATTGCCACACAAGGCAAGCACCTATGTTTCTGAAATTTCACACACATAGGTCCCAAGGTACCACCTACAATGTGGCAAAGTTTCATGTGTGTAACTTTAAAAATGACAAAGTTATAGGTGTTTCTTTCCTCATTGTTTCAAAAATTAATTGCCACACAAGAAAAGCTCCAATGTTTCTGAAATTTCACACACATATCAAGGCAAGTGGTACCTGTAATGTGCCCAAGTTTCCTGTTTGTATCTTCAAAAATAAAAAAATGGGAGGCATAACTGTATTTACCCCACTACTACCCATTTTTCTAAAAATTAATTGCCACACAAGACAAGGACCTACGTTTCTGAAATTTCACACACATAGGTCCCAAGGTACCCCCTACAATGTGGCAAAGTTTCATGTGTGTAACTTTAAAAATGACAAAGTTATAGGCATTCCTGGGTATTTATTAAAAAATTAATTGCCACAAAATGCATGCACCAATCTTTCTGAAATTTCTCACAGATAACTACCCCTAACCAGTCTACAATGTGCCCAAGTTTCATCCTTCTATCTTTAAAAATGAAAAAGTTATAGGCGTTTTTGTAAAACAATACTTGGCTATGGGAAAAAGCATTCAAAATGGCGTCCGATCCGGATCGGACCTCATCGGATCGGATCGGATCGGAGGTTGGCCGGATCGGATCGGATCGGATCGGATTTTCCCGATTTTGGGTCGGATCGGATTCGGATCGTGGATCGGATCCGATCCGATGCACACCCCTAATTTTTATAGTTGGTGGTCAATCTCTTCCAGCAATAATTGCGGGTGAATTTCTCTTTTTCTTGGTATGTCCTTGAAATTTCTATCACACCAAAAACAACCTACAAGAGAAATGTTATTCCATAAAATACATTTTACAGAAAGTAAATCACTATAACCAATGTAAATACAGTTACGAGCCTCTGGCTACATTCCCTCATTCATCGGTCATTTAGTGTAAAGGACATTTACACACCCTGGTTAGAGACCACATAAGGAACTCAAACACAATTACCTATTTATAGGCTAATAAGCCCATTTTAAACAGTACTGTAGATTCTGCCTCAGTGGCATGTCTGAGGGCTATGGGTGCACAGTGGCTAAGAGTGGTTTGCCTTGACTCCAAATTCACTAGGTGGCTTTAGGTATGCCTCATCCTCATCCTCACCCCTCCCCTTCACCATGGCCATGTTCCAAAGAGCAACAAAGATCCAAGAGTATTCCCAGTTGAATCTCTGGCTTCTTTTTCTTTGGCAGGTTGACTCCTGTGCCATGTGAAAAGTAGGGATGTGCACTGGATCGGACCCGATCCACGATCCGAGTCCGGTCCAGTGGGAAATCGGATAAATTATCCGATTTCCGATCCCGCAGCTGGATCGGCCGATCCAATCCGAACCGGTCCGAAAAAGCTCCGAACCGGTTCGGCGGATCGGCGGATCGGCGGGCGCCCACTGGCGCCCACCGCCGCTTCCATTGGCGGGCGCCAGCGGGCGCCCGCCGATGAAAGTGGACAGCGGGGGGGGGGAGGAGGGGGGCACTTACCTTCTCGGCCCGGTGGCTCCCGTCCGGCGCCGGCGCCTACTACTACTAGCAGGCTCCGCGGCCTGCTCTAGGGTGGCGCGCCGGGTGATGTCATCACCCGGCGCGCTACTCTAGAGCAGGCCGCGGAGCCTGCTGGTAGTAGTAGGCGCCGGCGCCGGCCGGGAGCCACCGGGCCGGGAAGGTAAGGAGGGGGTGCGTGGAGGGGAGGAGGGGACGCGCGGAGGGGGGAGGGGGGAGGGGGGCCCTTACCTGCCCGGCCCGGCGGCTCCCGTCCGGCGCCGGCGCCTACTACTCCCAGCAGGCTCCGCGGCCTGCTCCAGGGTGGCGCGCCGGGTGATGTAATCACCCGGCGCGCTACTCGAGAGTAGGCCGCGGAGCCCGCTGGTAGTAGCCGCCGGCGCCGGACGGGCCGAGAAGGTAAGCAGTGGCGAGGAAGGGGGCTTACCCCCCCCGGAGCCGTCCGCTTCTATCCGCTGGCGCCCGCGGGCGCCAGCGGATGGAAGCGGGCGGCCCCAGGGGGGGTAGGGAGCGCGGGGGAGGGGGTTTACCTGCCGGGGCCGTCCACAGCGGACGGCCCCGGGGGGGGGAGGGAGTTAGGCCCCCCCTTACCCACCCGCCGCCATTTTTTCCTCATAGACTTGCATTGCAATGCAAGTCTATGGGGAAAAAAATGGCGGCCGATCCAAAAATGTACGATTTTTGGGTCGGGATCGGACTCGATCCGGTCCGGGGGGCCTCCGATTTTGTCCGAACCGGTCCGGGACAAAATTGGAGGTCCCGATCCGGGTCCCGATCCGATCCGGGGGGTCCGTGCACACCCCTATTGAAAAGGTGCTTTTGAAACTCCCCATGTAGGTTGCCAGGAGGACTTGGGAACTGCTGTTTGAGAAACACAAGTCCCAAACTCTATGGGGATACATGGGATTATTTCAATACAGGCTACTGTGGAGAATCAATACTGGCCTTACTTTAGACAATTAATTGATGGCTTGCTGAGCTGTTTGATGTGAACCAATTTAAACTCTCAAAGTTAATAATGAAATGTTTTACTTTTAATGGTACTTCACATGTTCTGAGGACTTGGCAATGGTATTTAAAGCAGATTCCATGCCATGGCTGGCTCCTGGTTAAGGCATGAGTTAAGGCCAAAAATGTGCTGCAGCTTTCTTAAATTGATACAAATGGAGTTTATGGTTTGTGCAACTTTTCACTTGCACAAATTACCTCTTGCAAAAATGTGCATATACCCTGAAAATGTGCATTTTCACTTCCACCTATGGGGGAAATGCACATTTTTCAGTTACGTTTTTTTATTTTGCATATTTTTCTATTACTAAATTTGCACAAAATTTCAGAATGTTAGAAAAACAGTTCACAAGTCCACGGAATCCTCCCGACTGGGAAAAAGCCAATTTGCTGCCAAATCCACAGGCCAGATTCATAAAAAAATCAAACTCATTTGATTCTGTTGCAGATTTCTCCAACATCCCTATAGAGATCACTCAATAAGTCGTACAAATAAACGGATAAAAAATTGAAATGAAGTACAATAAGTTATATTATAAATATATTAAAAGAGTTTCATTCACAGTTTTAAACTCATCAAATTGTAAACTTTTGATGAAGGAGTAACAAATTGAGAGAAGATTAGCACAGCACCTACAAAGTAGATTAAAATATTCTGGAAGAAGTTCCAATATTAAAAAAACAGATGAGTGAGCATTTCACAGATTGTATTTCTGATGACTGACTTTTTAGTCAATGTACACAGTGAGCACATTAATCTATAATCAGGAATGGGTGGTGACTCATGAAAAGATTAATACAACAAAGATATGTTATTCATAAAATCCCAGATCAGGTTAAAAGTATTTGGATAAACAGAACTCTTAAAGAAAGATGCTTCAAATTCATGTACAGCAACAGCTTGATATAAATAATAACCCATACTAATTGGGTTGGATCCAGAATTAGTCATACTTACGGAAGACCTATTGAAATCAATGGACTTAACTTAGTCATGAATAATGCAAGTTCTATTGATAGTAATAGGTTTACTCTAAGTATGACCAGGGCTGGCCCTACCATTATACAGAGTGCATTGGCTGCTTCAGGCAGCAGAGTTTGGGTGTCATGAAAGAGCAGCAAATAACCAGTTATTTCATTTGTCATTTTTTTGTATTTTTACTGCTAGGGTAGGGAAGAGGTGTTTTTAGGATTCTCTCTCTCAGGTGTCAGAATCACTTGGCTGGGTTTGGAATTATGCACCTTCACTTTGGGAGGGGAGGACAGAAGGAGCTATTGGTTGCTCTACCCCAGGTAGCAAAATGTTTTGGCCAGTCCCTGAATATGTCTAAGACCGAATATAACCAATTGTTTGGTGATTCATATAAATAAATCCACCCACCTAGTAAATTATTATGCACAAGCCGTTTTGAAATGAATGGACTATGGAAGAACACAAGCCCATTCTGATTTTAGATAATAAAACTAATAATGTATCCACTGTGATAATCTCCATGAAATCAGCTTTTCAACTGCTTGGGTCCAAAAATTAAGTCAAAACTGCCCATTTATATTTGTTTTGTCAACATTGTGCTCATTTTCATTTTCCAAAGTTGGGCAAGACTGACCCTTCTAAAGGGAGCCTACTTGCCTTTTCTGGCTTCATTGACACTGCTTTATAACCATGCTGATGTCCTTTTGGACTCATTAAAACCTTTTGTACTCTGTGGTATCCATTATCTCTAAGCTTTTATTATGGTAGTTTTAAATAGCTTTAAGGCTTTCTTCAGGGATTTGACCCGCCTGACACTCCCTTTTAACTGTCTTTTCATTAATCCCCTCATTTTTTAAGAAAGTTCCTCTTTTGAAATTCAATATGACTATGCTGGATATTTTATGCCACTTTCCATGCATATCTTGTGTTGTATTCAATAGCACTGTGTTCACCTTTCCTCATCTTGCCTAAGGGTGTAATCCCATGCAGTTAAAGTTGCAGGGGGCCTGCCTTCTTTTGTATATGGTCACTCTAGTATAGTGCTTGCACCTTTAACTGTTGTGATGAAGAGGGAATATCACCAGGAACTAATTGCATACAAATGACACTGGCTGAAATTCCCTTTTCTCTGCAAGTGTTAGTTACATGAGCCTGACCTGGATTTTGTCTGGTCAGCCTACACAGTGTACATAGAAATGGTGGCTTGTGCTTTTCGATAAATTTAATGCTGTGTAAATGGTGACCATTTACACCTTTGTTGTTGCATAGATGGCCCCTTTACAGGCACTATTGATGCAGCATGAAATTTAAGGAAAAACACAAGCTGCCATTTTGTGGAGAAATATGGCTCACTGAGGAGATGGGCAGCTGCTGGCTGCTTGCCAGGTGTCCACCTGTGCCTGCAGACCTCACAGTAGCTCACACTGAGGCAAACAGGGGTGGGCAGACGGTGAGCGATCGGCAAGCAAGGTGCAAGTCAGGCATGGGTAGATTCCCCCATCCCTAAAATTGTTAACTCTAGTGAGGGTTGTGTTAGTCATTTTTGGTTTCCATTTTCTATTTTTGAACAAAAAGGCTATCCTGATTATCTAACGGTACAATTCTATGCATGTTTACTTGAAAGCAAATCCAACACATTTTGATGGAGCTTACTCCCTCATAGCTGTGCCTGGGCTGACAGTCTTACCGTATGCCGAGAGGAACATTTTGTTCCAGAAAGGCCCGTTCTTATGCACAATGGGGATACGTTTGCTGAAGGGAATCTATGAATCCTGTACATGTTACAATACTATATTTCTCACAGTTTTGTCATAAAGGAGATTCCAGCAGAGGCAGTGACTCAGACATTTTGTGCAGACTGTCATTTAAACCCATATTTGCTTGGCACCTATGTCTTAGCAGCCTAGCCAACTTGTTAGAAGGCAGGGTGCCATCATGACAGATGGCCGAGACTGTAAAAAGCCAAGAGACCATGAACAAGCAGCAAATGTGTTTGCTGAGGCCATGAGTCCCAGTCAAGACTGCCCAAACAGCTGTCTGTCCTAAGGTTATGCACCTATGGTTGAGGGGATGGATTAGTGCCACCACTAATCCATCTCATTGCTGCTGCAACTTGTGTGTGAGGGAACGTTTTTTTGCGGTTTGGTTACATTGAATAATACTGAGTCCCATTGCAATGCTGTTTTCATGCGCTTCAGCTAGGAGGGGAAATCAAAGTAAATTACAGGGTTTTAATTTTGTTTCTCAGAGAAAACTTTATTTTTATTAACTTGAACTTGGCTAGATTCCTTGTGTTTTTTTCTTTATTTCCCTTTCTAGTTACCGCTCTTTTCTCTCTTTTCCTTTATATTCGAAGCTTTTCTTTCCTTTTTAATGCAATTTGTGTAGTTTTAAATATCATGTACTTTATTTATATGAAGATATAATTGGCAATACCCGACTCTTCCGGTCTGCTTTCACTATTTTATTTGTTTATTTACTAGCTGATATGCCCAGTGTTGCTCGGGGCCATGAATAATGTTTATGACATTTATTTGATAAATAATAAATTACTCTGCAACTTATTCATCTTTAGGTTGTTTGTTTGTTTTTAGTTTGGTTGAGTTCGTAAATTGTTTTGTTAGAATAAATGGAAAATTGTGTTAATAAGAACTGTATTTTAAATTAGAGCTTCATGATAAATCACATTTTTTGTTTTATCTGAAATGCCTACACCTCCCATCATGCCTTGTCCGGAGCAGCCATCTGAACTTCAAGAATTATCAGGACACACAACACCCTTTCTACCAGCTAAAAAAGATCCAAACCTAAAAATATGTTTTCTAAATAGACCTGACATTGCCCAGATATCTGAATAACATATAGTAGGGAAGCGATCTCAGTGGACTTGAGGAACTGTTGTATGCATGTGCTCTGAAGTTATTATTATGAAAATAGGAAAGCAGCCAGAACACAGAATTAGGGGTGTGCACACCAAAAAATATCGTCGTTTATCATTATCATCATTTCAGACCAAACAAATTATCGCCTTCATTAATAGATGAACCGTATTATCTTCACGATAATTATCATGAAACAACAGTATTTTTGAAGCCCTATTTTTAAAGAAAAAATGCCTATAACTTCTGTATTTTAAAAGTTAGAGGCTTGAAACTTGGTCACAGTGCTTATGGGGTATGGCTAAGTATGTGTATGAGATTTGAGATCGATCCCTCCAACCCTCGATTTTATATGAATTTTCAAAGGATTGTTTCCGTTCTGACAGGTCTGAATGAACGCACGTAGCGAGTTGTAATTCAGACCTGTCAGAACGGAAATTATATTTTAAAAATTCATATAAAATCGAGGGTTGGAGGGATTGAACTCAAATTTCATACATGTACTTAGGCATACCCCATAAGCGCTGTGACCAAGTTTCAAGCCTCTAACTTTTAAAATACAGAAGTTATAGGTATATTTATATGGCAGTCTGATAAAACGATAAAATCTCCCGAATATTATAGTCTCCGATGATTATCGTAGGTTTTTCTATTGTATCGTATTGTCATCATTAAACACATGCACGATAACGACCTTATTGTATCATTATCATACATTTTAACAATACGATACACATCCCTACACAGAATACTTTATTGGCATAATTTACTATAAAATATCTACATGTAACATGTTTTGGCAGAGAGCCAGGATGGTGAAGGCCACTGGTGACTTGGCCCTTTTATCTAACATAAAAATACTTAAAATCCAACATTTCATGTTTTTAGATTTTTCTGGCATGCTGATAGCCAGACTTATCAGCATGCCAGATTTCAAGTTTCTACCCGGTGTTGCTTGGGCCCCCTAAAATATATGTCTGCGAGGTAATCATCTTAAAGTAGTAGGCTGGTGCTAGGCCTGAGTTAACCTTTAAACAAATTAAATTCATTTCTTTTCTCTCTCTCTCACCTGCATGACAACCCTTCAAGGTAGGCCAGTCCTAGGCCTGTGAGGTAACTTTAAAACAAATTAAATTAGTTTCTCCCCCACCCACTCTCTCTCACCTTCAATCATGGCCAGGGCTGCTGTCACCATAATTTTCTTTGTCCTCACAGAAACACAAAAACCACAACTCCCGGCATGCCTTTTGCTGTGGTGCCCAACTTGCCCAATGGGAGTCCTGCTGCTGAAGCTCATGGGAAGTGAAGTGACAGTTCAATTGGTTGCCGTTGGCAATGGGCCTGCTCCCGATGGGGCCTAGCAACTGAGGCAGTCGCCAGTAATTATCGTAGGAGGCTATCCTGTTAAGAGTATTTATGCAAACATCTCTTATCAACCCCCTGAAGAAGGCCTTAAAAAAAACATAGGCAAAAACGCGTTGGACTTGGAAATAAAGTATCTTAGCATTCTGAGAACCTGCTTCTCTCCTTTTTTTGATCTTTTAACTGGAGAGCAGGCCATCTTGGTTGTGGCACCCTGCTTGTGGATTTCTAAATAAAGTTTATGATTTTTATGTAAAAGCCTGACTATACCATTGAGACAGAAGAGTGAATGGTGGATTGACTAATATAGCTGAGGCTAGAATGGAATGGTGGGCAGGGTTAGTGGCAGTTGGAGAAAGTCAGGTAGGAGAACAAAGACAGTTAGTGAGAGGTCAGTGTTTGCTCACTCATACTTTATTTTAAATCAGCCACTCTACATGCCAGTACTACACCTCCCAGCATGCCTTTGGCAGCCCACAGGTGCCCACATCCTCTGAGATATGCAGCAGCCACCAATCTGTGCACTCACAATGGCTGCCCAAGGCATGCTGGGAGTTCTGCCAAGGCATGCTGGGAGTTGTAGGCATAAACCTAGGTTTTTATTAAATCCTTTAAAGATACTTAAAACCCCAAAATTTGTGTTTTTAGATTTTTCTGGTATATTGTACAGCCAGACCTATCACTGTGTCACCATGTCAAGTTTCTAACTTGTCTGGAAGTGGGTAAACATTTCCGGACATACATGATGCACACATACTTTCCGCTTTATAGGTATAGATTTCAGGGATGTGCATGTCCGAAAAATATCATATCGTAATCGGAATTTCCAATATAAAAAAAGAATCAGATCTGATATTATCAGCTGGTTTCATATCGGATCAGATCGGATTTCTGATAAATATCGGATGATGCCATTTTAGCCATACACTTTCCTTGAAGAACTTAATAAATATATGTAACTTTTTTATTTTAAAAGATAGAGACATGAAACCTGGGGAGCCAGGACTAGCAACATCCCATCTGCAAAAAAGTTTCATGTCTCTATCTTTTAAAATAAAAAAGTTACACCCATGTATTAAGTTCTTCAAGGAACTTAAGTACACTGTCTGGTACTTTTTAAAAATAACTTCTCTATTTTATAAGTTTCAGATTTGAAACTGGCCCACAGTGCTTATGGGATGTGGCTAGTCATGTGTGTTAAATTTCAGAACAATCCCTCCACCCCTGTATTTTATATGAATTTTTGAAAGAATGTTTAACTTTTGACAGCTCTGAGTCTGAATGACAGCTAAAGCCATGTGCATTCAGAGCTGTCAAAAGTTGCACGATCTTTCAAATATTCTTAAAAAAAACAGGGTTGCCCCGATTGTTATGAATTTTTTCACACTTGCCTAACATCCTTCCAACTTCACTGTCAGTGGTTTTTAAGTCTCTTTCATTTACTTGCAAGTAAATTTGGGAAATTGGGAGATGTGGTCACCCATCCTGGCTGCTGCTGTGCTTACTCACAAGTAAGCACAGCAGCAGAAATAAGCACAGAGCCGCACCATGCAGCTCTGTGACCATCAGGGGAGAGGGGGGGCAAGTTCACCATCCCCAGGATGGCAGGGGGAGCCCCCCTGATTTTGGGCCTTTTTTATATAAAAAAACTTACCCCTCATTGGAGGGGTTGTCACACTTCTTATGTGGATTAAAGCGACGATCCCAGAAGCAGGTACTTCCGGGTTCACTGTTCTTCCCTCCCTCTACACCCCTATGGTGTAGAAACGGCCTCTGTGGTATACCACCAACAGTGTATGCTAGTGTGATTAATTTTCCATGGAAATCCGTTCTGCCAGCTTACGCTGTTGGCATTGTGTAAGAGGTTGATAACACCAGCACTTTGCCAATTGTGTAATAACAGTTTTATGTATTATTTGAAATTTGCTTAAAATTGTGCGTGTATATATATATCCTGCATATCAAAAATAACATTAATAGTTTAGCATCCATTCTGTCAGCAGACTTAGGCTCATAGTTCTCTGATCCTTTCTCTGCATTATTTTTCTTTCTTAACTGATGGTTGCCTGGGAACACGCAGCTAAAAACACTCCCCTCCAGTCTTTTCCCCATTCAGTATCATCCTCCTCAATCGTTTTTTTCACCCATGGTGAAACCTCCTTTCACTTGTTCGCTCTCCCACCCCTGCCCCACCCGACCCTTCTCCTTCCCCCTCCAGTTCATTGGTTCCCCAAGCAGATCCATTCATCCCTTGATTTTTAGGATTTTTTTAAAAAAAATTCCCTCAAACCATCCCCCCATACACACACACACACACACACACACACAGAGAGAGAGAGAGAGAGAGAGAGAGAGAGAGAGCACCCTATCCCCATAGCTTCCTAAAACAAAGCAGTGAAAAGAAAAAAGGAGAAGCAAAAATCCCAAATTATCTAGGGCAGGAGGATGTGTGCATTTGATAACGTGAAGCTTTGCATCTCCGGTTTATAAAAATAAAGATCTGCTGTGTTCCCTGACAGTTTGCGCCAATAGGGGTGAAATGGGTGTGTGTGTGCTCTACGTTTAGTTTAACAACACATCTACATTACGGTGTGGGGCAAGTGGAACCATCAGATGTGTAGTACTATGGGAAACAGTACTCAGGTATTATAGACCAGATCCTTGGCATAAGAACTGGGGTATTTATAAGTTCACAAGCCCTTATCTGTGAAGAGTTGGAGGGTATGTCAAGTTGATCCAAACAAATTTTAGCACACTCATTTTTGGACTAGTTTTAAGTCTGATGTGGAGAAGGCTGTTGATTTATTTCAACGGATGCTGTTATTTTTTTTTAAATGAAAAATGCTTCCTATATATTTATGAAAAGATTTCTGTGGCTCACAAATCTTCAGCATCCACAGAGGAATTAAAGGCAGTAAAGTAGAGAAGGAAGAAATGAGGATAGCACAAGAAAAGATTCACATCTATGTCAGCCATTGCATAATCCTGTCTGGACTCTTGGAACTTCTCTTCTCCAAGTTCTAAGCGTGGTTCCCCCATCCTCGCCCCCAAAGCAGCCAAGAGAGTATGTATTTGTAGTATGGTTCAAACTACAGTGTTTGGTGTCTGCCATTCCCCAGTGGTTCTAAAATCCAATGTTGAATCTGTAGCTGCAACACTCAAAGATCTCTGTCAGCACTTTGTGAACTTCTGTGTCAGGAAGATAGATGACATCACAGCATATTTTCCCTTAGGCACATTTACTTCCCTTCCTCCCTTCTCTTCCTCTGTCTCTCCTTTCTAAATTCCAGCATAAATAGATTTAGCTTGAACTGATGAAACAAGATCTTTCCAGACACTTGATATGGTACGTGTTAATGATATGGTGAAGCAATTCTGGGGGTGTGATCAACAACCTTGGAATTGTGCTATCTATTAACCTGTCAACAAATATCACTCGAGTTAGTGTAAATGTTCCTGTATTAATGGATTAAACAAACACATTATAGGTGTCATCTTGTTGGAAAAGAGACATCCGAAGCTGAACTTATATACACTCTCAAATGCTCCCATACCACCCTTCAAACCACCTTGTCCCATTTGTCTACCACTTTTCAGTAGCAAAGCAATGTCTGAAAGGATTTGCTCACTTTGGGCACTTTTTGAAAACAGGTGTGGTAGTCAAGTTTGCATTTGAACATATGATGCAGGGCTGCATCCTGAATATGCACACCGATTTTGAGATCTTCATGTTTCAGGGCAAATTTAACACATTATGTCCAGGAAGCCATTACTGATCTAACATCCCCCACCCCCATAAAAAATAAAACTAAAGGGGTGTATGCCAATTTGATTGAGGAAGTGGTGTGAAGTGGGTGGGGTTAGCCCCTTCCTCAGTGGCATTTTTCTGGTCTAAATTTCCCAATGAGATTGCTATGCTATTTGTTTACATGGTAGTGGGGGGGAATCTGCATTTTGCTCCCTGTGGAACAAATATAGCATCAGAAGGAGAGTGGTTTAGATGTTCAGACGACACACTAAGCCATGGTGGTTAAGCATTTTGAGTTAAACATTATGGCTTAGTGTGTCATGTGAACCATTCCCTAGCGATGGGTGAGCTTGGCCGGGATCCACCCAGTGAGTTCTCGCACCCCCCAGTTCTGTGATCTGCTCCAAGGAGCCAGGCCACATGAGCCCCTGCCGAACACTTGAGAGGCTTGTGAACCCACCAAGCCCTTGTCAACTGCCCAAACTTTCCCCCTTCCACGCGAATGACAGCCTTTCGTGTGGAAGGGGAGAAATGTGTACTTTGCAGAGGATCCAGAAAGTGTGTGCCCCCCCATGCCAATGGGTTAATAGCCTTGTGTTAAGAGGACCTTTAAGGCCACCATTGGCTTGGGGAGGGGAGCACACTTGCTGGAGCCTCCAAAAGCACACTTGCTGGAGCTTTCTAAAATTGTGCAATTCTCCCAGGAACGCTAGTGGATTTCCCAGGTGGATTTCCCAAGCACTAGGCAGGTAGTGAGTTCTCCCACACTAGAGGCATTCAAGAGGCAGCTGGACAAACATCTGTCAGGTATGTATTAAGGTGCAATGAACAGGGGGTTAGATTCGATGGCCTTAGAGGCTCCTTCCAACTCTACTATTCTATGATTCACTGCTCACTTCTAATTCCAGATCATTTATGCGCAAATTGAAAAGAATTGGTTCCAATACATATCCCTGTGGGACACCACTTTTTACTTCCCTCCATTGGGAGAATTGACTATTTAGTCCTACTTTCTGTTTTCTGTTCTTTAACCAGTTACTGATCCATAAGAGGACCTCTCCTGTTATTCCATGACTGCTAAGTATGTTCAGGAGTCTTTGGTGAGGGGCTTTATCAAAAGCCTTTTGGAATTCCAAGTAAACAATGTCCACTGGATCATCCCTGTCTACATGTTTGTTGACACTCTCAAAGAATTCTAGAAGATTAGTGAGACAGGACTTGCATTTGCAGAAGACATGTTGATTCTTCTTCAGAAGGACATGTCCTTCTATATGCTTACTAATTTTGGCTTTAATAATGCTTTCAACCAATTTACCTGGAATGGATGTCAAACTAACCAGCCTGAAATTTCCCAGATCCCCCCTGGATCCCTTTTTAAAAAATTGGTGTTACATTGGCTATCTTCCAGTCCTCTGTACAGAGGCTGAGCTTAGGGCCATGTTGCATATTTTTGTTAGAAGATCTGCAATTTCGTATTTGGGTTCTTTGAGAACTCTAGGATGGATACCATCTGGGCCTCGTGATTTGTTTGCTTTCAATTTGTCAATAAGGTTGAGAACTCCATATTTTGTCACCACTATTTGCCTCAGTTCCTCAGACTCCCTTCCTGAAAACATCAGTTGAGGCACAGGCATCTGTCCTGTATCTTTTGCAGTGAACTCCGATGAGAAGAATTCATTCGGTTTCTCTGCAATCTCCCTGTCCTCCTTTAGTACTCCCTTAACTCCATTGTGATCCAATGGTCCAACTGCTTCCCTAGCTGGTTTTCTGCTTCTGATATATTTAAATAATTCTTTATTGTTCACCTTGTGATGTGTTCTTCAAAATGCCTTTTTGCATCTCTTATTGTTTGCTTGCATTGCCTTTGTGCAAGCTTGTGCTCCCTTTTATTTTCCTCACTTGGGCCAGACTTCTATTTTCTGAAGGAAGCCCTCTTTTCTACAACAGCTTCCATTTTGTGTTTCCATGTTGTGGTTCCATGTTGTGTTCTTAAGTAGACCAAAACATGGTAGTCGTTTAAGGCTGCAATCCAATGTCTACTGAGTAAGCCTTATTAAAATCAGTGGGCCATGCCTCTGAGTAGACATGTAAAGGATTGCCTCAAGTTTTTTTCAAATCTAGCTAAACACCTGCAGCTAAAGATCAGGCGGTTAAGTAATAATAGTATTTGTCATTTATGTTGCACTTTCAAGTGTTCAAAGTATGGTTCACATTCAGTTCCATAGTAATCATGATACTAATAGTGTGCAGCAGGCCAATCTTATTATTTTCATGTAGAATAGGGGTGGGCAACCTGCAGCCCTCAGGTCTTATGCAGACTGTGGCATGGTCAATTTGGCCAACAGAGGGTTAAACACCATCTGCAGGTATCACACTTCCCCATCCCAAGTGCCTCATCCTCCCCATCCCAAGTGCCTCATCCTCCCCAAGTACCGTTGACCTAGGGAGAAGGACCCCCATGTTATCTCCAATCTCTGATAACAAGTGGATTCCCTTATGCACCCTCCCAATGGAGAATCCCCAAACAGAGATAACAAGAGTATTCCCCAACACTCAGCTTGCAGGACAAGGTCCAGCAAGCCCTTGCTGAATCCTGTTCCTCCCAATTGGGACACAAGCTGAACGGAAAGGAAGCACTCCTGGTTGGGTTTGCAGGATGCTTCCCATGCCTCTAGCACCAGCCACAGTGACTAAAGTCATCTAATAAGCTTGTGGCTGAATGGAAATTTGAAAGAGGGATTTCCTGGCTTATGGGACACTCTCACAGGCTCTACACTATATCAACCCAATTTTGATGATGGTCTCTTCCTATCTGCCAACCACATATGCTGCCAGGGCTGGGTATGGGCAGCAGTCTGAAATAACCCAGGAACAACGTTCCAGGAACTGTGGGACAAGCCAGTAGTCAGGGTCATAGGTTCAATCACAGTGAAAGGGCAAACTAGGAGGCACAGTCACGGAGGAAGTCAGAACAGAAGTCAGGAACAAAAACAAGCCTGGACTGAATGCAAACCAAGAGATATGACCAATAATTCAGGGACATCCAGTGCTTATGAATGCCACGCTGCTGAAGCAATGTGCGTGGAACAGGAAGCCCAACAATTCTTCCTGACCAGAAGGATCGAAAAGCCAGTCTGGGTGGGTGGAGCCAGGTGAGAGCCTAAACATACTTCACTAAGAAGTCAGAAGTCATGTGCCAAGGGAGCAAGCAGTTTGCTGCCTCCCTTGGCTTTCACCTGAACAGCTTGGCAGTGGGCAGTGCATCTCTTCCTGTGCTCATGTCTCCTGGAAGGCAAAACACTCCCAGCAAATAGCCAGTGAGATCGCTCCCTGTGAGTGGAGCTGGATTCGCTCTCTGTGCTCTCATTGTCCCAGCCTTGAGCAACAGTTAAGAACTCCCATTCCACCACACCTGGCCAACGGCAAAGACAGAGATTCAAGGTTAGGGTTAGGGAAAAGTCTCATCACTTCCTTGCCAAATGTTTTCTCAAAAGAACAGGAGGGACTTAAACCCTCCTGAATTTGAGGACTGGTGGGCCTGGTTTCAGAAGTAGAGCTGTATGAGAAATCCATTTCAATTCATTTTTGACCAGAATTTCCCCAGTTCACACCTTTCAAAACCGTGAACTATAGAAGCGCTCACTCCTGATCAGGGTGATGTTATGCAATTAAGGCAGGGGATGGCATCTTTGGGAGGTCAGGGGGGGCATTTGTGCCCCTTCCCTAGACTTTCCCTGGAGAATGTACCCCTTGTGGGTTACCCCCCCAAAACAAAAGACATCTGTAGTATCCACAGAATGTGAAAAGGGTTGAAATTAGCTTGCAAACAAACTAATTTTGATTATTTTGGTGGTCCATATAAACTATGCAGTCCTGGACCTGATGGTGGGGAGCAGCCAAAAGGGCATCTTGGAAGGCTGCTCCTTTTAGTATCTAACAACACGATGGGTAGTAGTTTTATTTCTTTGTCTCTTCTGACAGTACGTACCAAGACATCAGCCTATATTGTTGCCTTGCCTGCCTTAGCAGTGGCTGGCACAGTGTAGGGTGACCAGATTTTGGAAACCAAAATCCTGGTCCCCCCCGCCACCCCCCACCCAAAACAACCCCCCCCACCAAGCCACCCACCCCCCAAAAACACCAGCCTGGACCTACCGGGTTCTCTTCCTTCACCGCCCCCGCTGGGTCCTCCGCTGCCGCCCCCGCTGGGTCAGCCACCACCCCCAGGTCCCCCGCCGCCGCCGGGACTTCCTCCTCCACCGCTGGGTCCCCCACCGCCGGGTCCCCCGACCCCGCCACCGGGTCAGCCTCCAGGTCCTCCGCTGCCACAAGGTCCTCCACCGCCAGGCTCGTAAGGCCAGAGGCCACGCGAAAGAGACGGGAGAGGGCCGGATCTGGAAGTGATGTAATCGGCCCTCTCCTGCCTCTTCCGCGCGGCCTCTGGCCTCACAAGCCCAGCAGCGGAGGCGAAGGACCTGGCGGTGGTGGATGACCTGGCGGTGGAGGACCCGGCAGTGGCCGACCCGGCGGTGGTGGTGGCAGAAGAGCCCGGGAAGCGGCCGCCCCTGCAGGTAAGTGCCCCCCCTCACGCCTCGCGCTCCTTACCTGCAGGGGCGTCCGCTTCCCTCCGGTGCTCGAATCTACTGAGAAACAGGCTTCGCGGCCTGTCCCTCGCACACACTACTGAGAGACAGGCCGTGAAGCCTGTTTCTCAGTAGATTCGAACACCGGACGGAAGCAGATGCCCCTGCAGGTAAGGAGCGTGAGGCACGAGGGGGGCACTTACCTGCTGGGGCGGCCGCTTCCCGGGCTCCTCTGCCACTGCCGCCAGGTCTACCGCCGCTTGTTGCCGCTCGCTGCCACTGCCATGTGACCCCCCCCGCCACCCCGGTTTTCCCCCGCCTCCCCCCGGTTGGCCCAGATCGGCCTAGGTTTACCGGTTAGGACCGGGAAAACCCAGGCGATCTAGTCACCCTAGCAAAGTGACAAATGCATAGACATGTTGCATACCCATGCTCCTCCTCCCTCACACAGGCCCTGTTCATGTGGAGGTGCCTCTGCTGCAAGCACAACACAGTGTAGCTTATGTTCATCCTGTTCTTCATCTTGGCTGTAGCGCCTGAAGCGCTGCAAGAGCAAAAACGGCTTCTTGAAATCCGTTCCTATAGCTGCTCCTTTTGCATGGCATCAGTTTGTGGCATGGCTGGATGTCTCCAACTACACTCTTGCAGTGCCTGGTGGAGTGCTTTTGGTAAGAGCTGCACTGTCCCAGGACAGGGAAACACCCAGTGCAGGATATTTGCTTGTGCTACTGCTGAGGACTCTCTGTGCTCTGCTACCTCAAATCTGAGCTTAAGAACGAGCTGTCATCATATCATAATATCGTAGGTTAATCATATCGTCTTCACGATAATTATCGGAAATACAATATTTAATTTGCAGCCCCATTGTGCCCTATAGAGCTGATTCTTTTAGAAATAATGCCTATAACTTCTGTATTTTCAAAGTTACAAGCTTGAAACTTAGTCACAATGCTTATGGGGTATGCCTAAGTATGTGTATGAAATTTGAGACTGATCCCTCCAACCCTCGATTTTATATGAATTTATTAAAGAACGTTTAAGTTCTGACAGGTCAAAAGTTGCAGGATCTTTAAAAAGAAACATATAAAATCGAGGGTTGGAGGGAATTGATCTCAAATTTCATACACATGTCTAGCACATGTTGCTATACATATGTGCTAAATTTCAGATCAATCCCTCCACCCCTGTATTTTATATGATTTTTTTAAAGATCCTGCAACTTTTTGACAGGTCTGAATGAATTGAGGGTTGGAGGGATCGATTTCAAATTTCATACACATACTTAGGCATACACCATAAGCACTGTGACCAAGTTTCAAGACTCTAACTTTTAAAATACAGAAGTTATAGGTTTATTTATATGGCAGTCCGATAATCCGATATAATAGGGCTGAACATTTTCAGATTGGATGTTTATCGGAGGTTTTTCTGTCATATCTTTATCGTTAATTGGATGTCTGATAATGACCTTATAGTATCGTTATTGGACATTTTAATGATATGATACACATCCCTATTTAAAGCATCATAGGATTCAATGGGATTTGCATATGCCTAAATGGACAGAAAGCTAGAGCCAGAAACAGAACCAACTTTTGAACAACGTAGATCTTATTCTGATTGATTACTTTTCATTCTTTATTTCAACAGGAGAGTTACACACATGGGTAAATTTCTCCAGTTGAAATCAGTGGGACTTAAAAGTCTTACTTTGCGTGGATAGCACCCATGATGTGTTCTGGTTGTTGTGTTTGTGTGTGGGAGGGCAGAGTTGGCTCATAATATACATTTACCAAGAACATAGGAGAGACAACAGCTGTTACAAGATACAATTAGGACGTTGGGGTTGGTTGGGAAGCAGGAGAAAGATTTAGTGAAAGGCAGCACTGAGGGGGATGGGGAGAGAAAATGTTTGTCTGTGTGCAAATCAATAGTAGGCGAGCGAAATTTGCCGGTGCCACTTGAATTAATTCATAACGGAGAAAACATCAAGGTGTACAGGTCAACATAACTATTGCCTTGGGAAGGAACCAACCTGTGAGGTATTAAATTACTGCACTCCACTTGGGGAGATGATTTGCTTATGAAGCTGCTTGGTGTTCCTCATTCTCAGTTAGCAAAATATTATTTGAAAGGAAAACTATTAATTTCTGGAGAATTCTTCTTTGGCTTATTTGATTATGGTTATAAACTCCCACCATTGCATCCATACTGGATAAACTGCACATCAACTCATTTTAGGCCCATGTAATTCAGTTGGGTGTTTTAGGAACGCAAAGCAGAACTTCCATTTTATTATACTTGAAAGCATTTTTAAAACTGTCAGTCAAGGAGCTGATCTGAGTTCCTCAGAGGAAGGATACATCAATATATTGCCCTTGTAGTTTTTGAGACTCAGTCCCAATAGTTATTAAACTTCTGTGAAAGCTTTGAGTCACTGAACTGTCAACCATATTTAGAGTTCTGGGCACAGTTCTATTTCCCTACTTAGAATAATAATCATAATCTTAAGCCTTAGAAAAAAGGGAGCATCTCCAAAATATTTTTTTTCAGTCCTCTCTCTCTTCCCTTCACTTTTTTTTGCCGACTGATAGGTTAACAATGAATTGAAGCTTCTTCCAATGGGTGGTCATGTTAAAGAACTTAAGAATATCTTATGGGGCTTAGCATGTTACTTCTGAAATATGAATTTGGTTTTTTCTTGATGCTGCATGAGGATGATTTTTTTTAAAAAATGGTTTCTATAGTCTTTTATATAGCGCTTCTCTTTAGAATTGGGATAGGAAACTGAACTCCACGGTATTCTCATGGGAATGTTTAATTTGTTTTCAGAATTGTATATTTATTCTATTTTATATGTATGATTTTATCTGTACGTAGCCCTGAGATCTTTGTGATATAGAGTGGGATATAAATGTTTTCATAAAATAAAATAAATAAATACTAGGCCTAGGCAAGAATGAGCAATCTCTCACATATTGCTCATACGTGGGGTTAAAACTGGTTGAAGATTTTTAATTTGATTTATTTATTTTAAACATTTCTTAGCCACCTTTCAGGGCAGAAGCCCTCCCAAGGCAGCTTACAGCCATACATAAAACAGTAAAAACATTAAAAGCAATAAAAACATAGAGAGTAAAATATCAGTTAAAAACAATAAAAGGTAACATTAAAAATGAACAATAAAAACAAGGGCAATAGCAGCAAAACAGTATTCATTTATGAGAAGGCCATAGTAAAATAAAACTTTTTTAAAGCCTTCTTAAAAGCCTGTAAGGATGGTGCATGGTAGATCATCGGTGGGGCTTTGTTCCACAGGTGTGGGGCCACTGCTGAGCAGGCCCTCTCCCATGTGGAGATCCACCTAATTTCTCTCACTGGTGGGCAGGTGAGACAGGCCTCTCTTTTTGATCTTAAAATGTGGGTAGGCTGATATGAGTGAAGGCGGTCCGTCGAGTAGCTTGGTCCCAAACCATTTAAGGCTTTAAAGTCAAAACCAGCACTTTGAATTGGGCTTGGAAACACACAGGTAGCCAGTGTAGCTGACACAGTATAGGCGTTATGTGGTCAGATTGCTTCATCACTAACAATGCACCAATTTTAAGCAGTATACAAATATTATAAATAAATAGCAAGAGGAGAGGATCCCGACAGGCCAGTGAGTGAGCTGCTCCAAACCTGTCAGCCTGTAGTTTGTAACCTGGTTGTAAACAAGTGATGAGTTGAAAGTAGAGGGAATACTCACATGGGGAGAAGGAGGAGGAGGAGGAGGAGGAGGAGGAGGAGGAGGAGGAACCAGAAAGGAGGGTACCAATGTGTATAACACTGGCATGTGTATATTTATATATACCTGTACAAATTTAGAAATAATCATTATAATTTAAACAGAAATGCAATATCGCTCACCCTAACAGAAAAGTCTGCCTAGGTGGCCTTTGTGCCTGCTCAGTCTGCTGCCCAGGTGTTCAGTGACTCTGGGCAACTCCAAGGTCCCTGCTTTCTCTCTCCTTATGGTGCCTTGACTTTAAACTAGACTTAAACTGGACACAGCTTCCAATAGAGGACACCTTCACTTTGAACCTATCCACATTGCCCTTAAAATGACTTACATTCTGTTTAAAAATGTGACTTTTTAAGTCATTTCATTACGTGGTAGGAGACACTGAGTACTACTTACGTTTCATAGTGACTGCTTCCTCCATCTTCAAAGTGTTCACTGGTGTATTACAGGGTTAATTCCTTGACTCTTCTTCTTTAGTTTCTGTTTTGCAGGCTGCGTGAGTTACGGAGACAGAAGTGGGCAGGTCAAGCAGCCTGCAAAACAGAAACAAAAGACGAAGAGTCCAGGAATTAACCCTGTAATACACCATTGAACACTTTGAGGACGAAGGAAGCAGTCACTATGAAACATAAGTACTGCTCAGTGTGTCCTACCACGTAATGAAACAACTTAAAAAAACACATTTTTAAACAGAATATAAGTCATTTTAAGGGCAATGTGGATAGGCTCGTAGACAACTGTCCTCTGCCAACTCTCCAAAACAGAGGCTAGCTGCCACTGTACTGGTAGGACGCCTTTCTAGGGCCAAAGGGAAACCATATCATGGCAAGTTGTCAGCTGCTTCCCTCTCCACCCACCGTCTCCCAGCCTTGTATTTTTTGGGGGGGGAGGTTCTTTTCTTTTCTTTTATTGTAATAGCAAAACTAAACATCCTGCCCATCTTCTTGATAAGGCTGGATCAACCCATGCAGTAAAATGAGGTGGCAGAATGGGTCATCCCACTTCAGATTATAGGTGGGGATACTTTTTTTTTTTGAATGCTTCTCCACATTAAAAAAAAATGCTGCAAATTGGAAATGACCACATGGAGATATGTTCTAGACCAGCCCTTTACCTATAGTAAGATTTCCTAATTGCAGGAGTTATTAAAACTAGGAGAATATTAAGATAATATTGCACACACACACATACACACACACACACCCCAGCTTCAGGTGGTATAGTCCATTCTGTCATCTCATTTCACTGCACATGTAGTCTTGTCTGCCTTCATGGGAAATTTATGGAAGTCACTAATACTGGATCACTTCGACCGAATGTAGTCAGGGAAAGCATAACAAAGTTATGATACCTTTCTGTGAATAGAAACAGAAAGGTGTTAATGGAATGCCAAGCAGGCTGTGAAAAATTATCCTGAATCCTACATACACCTTGGAGAGCAAGTGTGATATGGCAAAGCAGGGGTTATGAAGCCCTGCCTATAAGCATATCCTCTGAGTATTTAACATGATGTCTCAGAAGTATGAAAATAACTTTGATGTGAAGTGTTAAGTATGATAATTGCAAATGGATCTTGGCTCAATCTAATTCACAATATTTCCCTGAGTAGTTTAAAACATTTTTAAGTATTAATAATTGCCACTCTAGGTCTTGCTACTTGTTTCAGTAGTGTGTGTGTGTGTGTGTGTGTGTGTGTTTAAATATGTTGTAGCTTCAGCTAATGTCCCAGCTGCACCTTTTCCTGGAGGTTGTGCTCTGGTTCACATCCCAGCTAGAATGGAACAACTTTTAAGGAGCAGCAGGAAGAAGAGAAATTGGTGGAATCTGCTTTCCCGGTGGGAGTGCCCCATGAGTGGAGTTCCACTCATGGGAAATCTTGTTCTAACTGACATCATCATTAGAGAATAACACCTTTAATAGCTCAAAGAGAAACTTCATAGAATTATCCATCCAAATCATATTAAGGTATAACTGTGTTAGCCTTCTGTTGGTAAATTCAAAGGTTAAGTGTTACACAAATATAGAATGTTTTAGTTGTTCAGATCATTTAATAAGTTAGCATGAGTTAATTTATAGCATCTGATGAAGTGGGGTGTAACCCACAAAAGTTTTTGCTAATTTATGAAACAAACTGAACAACTAAAAGAGCTAGGCAGGATCTACAATACTGCTTTAAAATGGTTTATAACAGCAGTGACAACTGTTGGGGCCCAGGATACAGAGTTTTCGAACTGTTTTCAAAGTGTCACATCCTGCTTGGTGTAGATCTGGCCATAGTCTGTATTTGCGTTACCCTTGACCCTTCAATCTGAATCAGTTCATATTATGGAGATAGAATACGTCGAGGCAGTAGCTTATATAATACAATGAAGCAGGTCTTCCCCTTTCAGAATCTTATTGCTGACTGTTTTATATTGTTTTTTGTCATATTGTTTTATTGATTGTTTTATTGATTGTTTTATTTTTAAAAAAATCTGTATGCCGTTAGAGTATTTTGCATATAAGTGGGATGTAAACTGAATGAATGAATAAACAAATAAATCAGAGATGTAGAAACTTAAGCCCTGGGGCCAAATCTGGAATCTCATTGTGTGCCCCCCTCAGGGTTCCCAGATGGCTCTGCCCCTTTTACTACATCTCCAGATAGTTCTCACTCCCCCCAGGTTCCCACAACCACCTATCGTTTGGTGGTTGCTTGGCTTTTGCACAACATTTCCCCATTGTAATGGGTCTCCTAAGGCCTAGTTACCAGCACTAAGAGCTTTAAGCTACAATGTGCTGATATTTTTGGTGTTTTGGTACCACTCTCTATTGCATTTGGCCTGACCCCTTTGCTTTTGTCTCACCCACTGTTGGAATGTCCCCTCCAAGGGCTTCTCTGAAATTGTATTCGACCCTCGGACTGAAATAAATTTGATATCCCTGCTACAACTCCTGATTCTATTCCACCTTATCCCAGTAGGACATTGGAACAAAGTAAAGACATCTAAATATTGGTAAGTGTGCACTAAAAATAGTAGCTTGAATTACTAGCATTCCATTTATCATTTGACATATATTCCAGGCTAAATTACCAAAAATAACAGATTGGGTAAACTGAGAAATGTCTGGACCTGTATTTTTGTATCATTATGGATTGTGGGAAACACCTACTGAGCTTGTGATGCCTTTGCAGGAATTAATCTACTACCAGAATAATTAACAGTACAATCTTATGCATGTTTGCTTAGAACAATGTTCCTTTGTGTTTAATGGGATTTACTCCCAGAACTGAAAGTTTAGGATTGCCTAAAAGGTTAGCGTGTTAAAGATCTTCTTAACCAGATGTGTAAAACTATTCCACACTCTAAAAATGTTACTACACTTAATGAAATTATTTGCTCATGTTATTCAATTCTTTTGAATTCATGTTGATTTTCTTCAGATGCTTAGACCCAGCTGGACCCAGCACATTGATCTCAAGTTCTACTTTAGGTGACATTTTGGTGGCAACTGTAGATATGTAAAAACTGAAACTTCAAAATGAAGGCTGTAGTCCTATACAGTAAAATATTTTACAAACTAACCAGGGAATCCAGTGGGAATTATATCTGAATAGAAATGCATTGTTAAACATTGTTACTCTGGTTATTTTAGACTTTAACAGTTAAAATATCTGTTCACCTGGACCAAAAGAAGAATATAGAAGAATATTCTTCACTTATAGAAGAATAAAGAATGTTTATGCAAACTATGTGAGCATCCACACTCCTATCTATCATCTATCTATCTATCTATCTATCTATCTATCTATCTATCTATCTATCATAGATTCCAGAGTGGTGAACATAGGAATAAAACAGTAAAAAATATAAAAAAGATTTAAACAGCATTTTAAAATACTCTTTTCTGATGGTAAGACATGTAAATCAAAAGTCCTGATGCAGCATAACAAATATTTTTAAAAATTGCCTTACCCCACACCCGGCGCAGCTTGGGGGTGGTGGGGCGGTTGCGGCGGGCGCAGAGAGAGACGAGGCGTGGAGGCTCGCTATTGGCGGCCTCCAGGAATTGGCGCCAAAAGGAGGGGGAGGAGGACGGGGAGCCTTTATAAGGCCGGAACTCCTCCCCTCCTTTGTCTTGGTTGCGCGGCTGCTCGGCGAGGACGGGCCCTAGAGATGGCTCACGGAGGCAGCGGCTGCGAGCAGCGCGGGACGAGCGACAAGGCACTCGGCGCCTGGAGCGGCTGGGGCCGTGTTTTCGTCTCGCCGGACGGCGGGAGCTCCTTGGGGCACTTCGGCCCTGTTGACGGGGCTGGGCCGGCTGGCCCTTTCCCCCCCTCTCCACCTCAATCTTCCTGCGGGCGGAGGGCGCCGGTTGACGAGGGAGCGAGGAGCGCGGCCCGTCCTAATCAGCGGCGCGGAGTGGCTCGCAGGGCGGCGTTTCGGCCTTGAGGCCGCAGGTTTGAGGGAAGGGCCAGAGGGTCCTTCCCGGCGGGGGGCGGCGGCGGAGGCCAGGGCTGCCTAGTTGGCAAGGCAGCGGTTCGGGGAACACGGGTGGCTGGGGCGCCGGGCGGTTTGGCGCGGGCCGGTGGCTAAGGTTTGGCGCTGCCTTGGGCAAAGAGACAAGGGGTTGGCTGGCTCCCGCGGACCTCTGGCAGTGAGGCTCCGCTTGACGGGGGGGTTGTTGGCTGTGCTTTAAGGGCGCTGACAGGCCCAGCGCAGGCGGGAAAGAAGCGCCTGGTCAGGGCTCTTTGGAGCAGGGGGTGCTGGGCTACAGTCCCCAGGCGCTATCAACCCCTTTTGTTAAGTGGGGAGTGTGGAATTTGTGCCCACCCTCCATTCCAGTATTTGCAGTGGTGGGGTTTGGTTCACGGGCGGATTACAGGGGAACGGGTTGACTGTGCCCCCCCTCTCCCTCCCAGTCATTTAACGTGGTGGGATTGGGTGTTTCTTGCCAGCTTGGGGGAGCCTGTTTAGGTGATTGGAGGCTATTGCCCCTTCCTCCCTGAATTTAACAGCCATTTGCCCTGTTGGTGGCTACTGGGTAGTGCGGAGGGCGGTTATTTTAGCTCCGCCTCTTGATTTTGAATTTCATACAGCACTTGATACGGTTACTATTGGTGGCTGACGGTCGGAGATAGGGGTGTGGCCTTGCTATTGGCTGACTCAGTAATCTGCGATACACGCTGGGGAGATGGCCCCTCCTAAGGGGATTGGAGGCAGGAAAGGCAAGGGGAAGGCGCCAAAGCCTTCGTTTAAGCGTCCTAGGGCGCGCAGGGAATCTTCATCTGACGAGGAGGAGAGTCCTGAGGTTGCGGCTATATTGGCCAGGTTGCAGGCGGTTGAACGCGAGCGGGGATTAGCCCCACTTGCGCCTGCTGGTATGCCGGGTGGCCCTGGTAGTGGGACAGGGCGTCATCTTACGAGGAAACAGAAGCAGGATCAATTGTGGGCTTCTGTTTCAGCTCGCTTACAGGTTATTGAATCCGGCACTGTGGTGCCTATAATTGGAGAATCGGTCCAGCAGTCCCAGCAGCTGAGTCTGCAAGAGGCACAGTGAGTGGTACCCGGAGGGTCGATCCAAGGAGCTGCATCGAGTGTCTCTGCGGGGGTCGAGACGCCGACGCCAGGCATGGCGGGAGTGCCGATGGCGGGGAATGTCATCAGTGTGCGTACTCCAGGTGAGGCACCCACCACATCTTACACGGGTCCGCTTCCACCTTGGGGTTCGTCCTCGCCGTGGAACTGGTGCCCGTGGGCCCCGGGTTGGGGTTGGCCGGCAGCGTTTCAGGGGGTGGGCGCACCTCAGGTTGGGGGTGTGGGGACAATACAGTCCACTACACAAATGCACACGACCCAGAATCTGATGCAGACGGGGAGCTCGGCTGTTGCAGCGGCTGGAGCCCAGCAGGCGGCTTCCAATGCGGTTGGCGGCACGTCGGTGACGGTAGGTCTAGGGGAAATGGGTCCTACGGTAAGTCACACGGCGGTAACACAGACACAATTGGAGTCACAGGCGAGTGTGTCGGTGTTGGCAGTGTGGCAGGGGCCTGCTGGGGCTTCCTCTCAGTTGATGGCAGCGGGAGGTGTAGTGCGAGACCCATATGTGGGGGTGGAGGCATCGGCCATTCCAACGGGCAGCACTGCTGCCCCGCTGGGATATCATTTGCTTCCGGCCACACGCGAAAAAATTTGGAGGGGGGAATTTCTAGATGTCTTTTCTCTACTCTTCCGTGAGACAGAGACGATAGACAAGGATAAGGCCACAGATAAGGAATTGGAGAGGCTGCGACGGAAGAAGGTAGCTCGGACGTGGGCGAATTGGCTCCCGGGCTACCTTATTTATATGGGGGTGATTCAACAGAAGTTCCCAGAAAAGGGTTGTATTTTGACCAAATATCTGGATATGCTCTATAGAGCATACACAGAGTATGAGGGAGGGGCGTGACTTGCTTACGATGAATCATTTCGTATGCGGGCCGCGTTTGACCACTCCCTCCGCTGGGATTTGAAGGATAATGATCTGTGGCTACAGTTCATGACCCCGGCAAGGCCAGGGGTCGGAGAACGGGCAGATAGTGGTCATATTTTGGCCAAGCAGCAGCTTACTGCATCTCCCCGCGTGACGGCGGGGCAGGGGGTTCAATCCCACCTGCTTTGCTGGGAATACAGTTCCCGAGGGGCCTGCACGCGCCCTGTGTGTAGGTTCCGACACGAATGTCCAATTTGTAGGGGACCTCACCCCGGGGCTCATTGCCCAAGGGCCAAGAGAGGATGGGGAACAGGGGGGGAGGCTCCAGGAGGCCGTAAACCGGGGGGCCAGCATCCTCCTCCCAAAGGGCCCCAGTCCAGTCAGGCTTGAACCGTTGGGGCGCCTCTTGGCAAGATATCCGGGACCGGATGACAGCTATTTAGAGGCTGGGTTTAGGGATGGATTTCGCATTCCTTTTGAGGGTCATAGGGTATCTGCATTTGCACGGAATCAAAAGTCGGTTAAGGTTATGGAACAGTTGGTTCAGGATAAGATAGATAAGGAAGTTGCTGCGGGTAGGGTGTTGGGGCCATTTAGTAGTCCCCCTATACCTAATTTGAGAGTTTCCCCCTTGGGCATTGTCCCCAAGAAGGCTCCTGGGGAGTACAGGTTGATACACAACCTGTCCGCACCTAGGGGGCAATCGGTCAATGATGCAATTCCGGAACATTTATGTTCTGTGCATTACTCGTCTTTTGACTCAGCTGTAGCCATGGTTAGGAGACACGGGTTTGGGGCTTTAATGGGCAAATGCGATATTAAATCAGCTTTTCGCATACTGCCTATCCACCCTTCGGATTTTGATCTTCTGGGTTTTCATTTCCGTGGTTGCTATTATATAGATAGGGCCTTACCCATGGGGTGTTCGATTTCCTGTTCGATGTTTGAACGTTTCAGTTCCTTTTTGGAATGGGCCATTCGGGAACGCACGGGATTGGCCGACTGCACTCACTACCTGGATGATTTTTTCTTCTGTGGTGGAAAGGATTCTGGGCAATGTAGTTATTGATGTCGGAATTTGCTGCGTTGGCGGATGAGTTAGGTGTCCCCTTAGCCCACGAGAAGATGGAGGGCCCGGCTAATGTGTTAATGTACCTGGGGGTGGAAGTTGATTCGGTACAACGGTGTTGTAGGCTGCCTTTGGATAAGGTACAGGCTTTGAGGGCCCGAATCTCTTCTCTCCGGTCCCAAACAAAGGTGACTTTGAAGCAGTTACAGGAGTTGGTTGGGCATTTGAATTTTGCCTGCAGGGTGGTGGCGCCGGGCCGAGCCTTTTTGCGTCGGCTCTGCAATGCCATGAAAGGCTTCAACAGGCCTCATCACCATGTTAGGGTGATGAAGGGAATGCGAGAGGACTTAGCTGTTTGGCTATCCTTTTTGGAAGGCTTTAATGGGGTGTCCTTTTGGAGGAGAGAGTTATTGTTGGAGGCAGATATGCAAATACATTCAGATACCTCGGGTACATTAGGTTTTGGGGTTATATGGGGCGACCGGTGGTGCGCCGGAAGGTGGCCTGGTGGTTGGCAGGATTCTGGCACGTGTAGGGATTTAACTTTTTTGGAGTTTTTCCCTATTTATGTGGCAGCTCATATTTGGGTGCAGGAATTAAAGAATTGCGTAGTGCACTTCTGGTGTGACAACCAGGCCACAGTCCAGGTTATCAACACTTTGTCCTCCAAGAATAATAGGGTCATGACATTAGTCAGGGCATTTACGTTGCACTGCCTTCAAAATAACATTCTGTTTCGAGCTCGCCATATTCCCGGTTTGGATAATGCAATAGCTGATGCTTTATCACACCAGCAGGTAGAGAAATTCCGGGATCTTGCACCTTGGGCCAGGGCAGTGCCGGAGGAAGTACCGGCTGCCCTGTGGGAGATTGGCAGGATGAAGTAGATCGTGTGGTTTGGCAGTCTCTCACCCCGAGTACTCGAGCGGCGTATAGGAAGGCAGGTAGGGAATTCCAGGAGTTCAGGTCATTCTCGAAGTTGGGTATGGAGTGGCCTATTCCAGTTGATCATCTCTTGCAGTTTTGTGTGGCAGAGAGAAGGAAGGGCTGTTCGCACCATCTCCGGTAAGCTGGCGGCCTTGGCTTTTTGCTCAAAGTGCCGGGGGGTACAGGATAATACAGCTGATTTTAGGATCAGGCGAGCCTTGAGCGGCTAGACACGCGAGCACCCTGCCAAGCCGGATTTGCGGTCCCCGTTATCGCCTGATATTCTAGTTGGACTGCAAGCTCATTGGAACTTGCTGTGTGTGTCCCCTTTTAAGGCTGCTTTATATCATGCAGCTGCATTGACTGCCTTTTTTGGGGCATTGCGAATATCGGAGCTGTTAGCGGCTTCTAAGGGAGATATGTCAGGCAGGGCCCTGCAATTCGGGGATATCCAATTCAGTGAGGAACAGGTATCCATTTGGCTGAGGCGTTCCAAAACTGATCAACTGGGCAAAGGGCAGACAATTCTCCTACATGCTGCCCCCCAGGAGGAGTTATGCCCTGTTAGGGCTTTAACGGCCTTCCGGGAGTTGAGAGGTATGGTACCTGGATTCCTCTTTTGTCATGCGGATAGTTCGCCGCTGACGAAGTTTCAGTTTGCGGCCATTGCAAGGCGGGCTCTGGACGGTCTGCAGTTGGCAGGTTTTAAATTCGGAACCCATTCTTTTCGTATAGGGGCTGCCTCTACGGCCGCTGCTTTGGGTTTACCGCCAGTTCAGATACAGGCAATTGGCAGATGGAGATCGCAGGCGTACTGTTCCTATGTTCGGCCCCTCCCTACGGGGGGGAAGTGATGCATTCTCCCTTTGGGGGGGAAGAGATGGGTGGCTGACCATAATGTGTTTGTTTTTAGATGGCCGGCCGGCGGAAGCCCCAGTTCGGGTTCTCATCTGTGGACACAGCTACGTGTTCTGGGCTGGACAGAGGGCTGCCTGTACCACAGTTGGCACACAGTTGGGATTGAGCGGTGTGGCCAACATACAGTGGGCCGGCAGGCATGGGATGAGGTGGGACCAGCTCATCCCGATGTTAATGCAGCGGCGTGCGGCCCAACCCCCACCACAGGTGTTGTTACTCCATTTGGGAGGTAACGATTTGGGGATGTTGAAGGGCAAGGCCTTGGTGCTGCAGGCGATCTCCGATTTTCAAATTATTCGCAATTGGTGGCCTGGGATAGTAATTGTTTGGTCCTCGATTGTGCCTTGTTGCCAGTGGAGGGCACTGTGTGATCCCAGGGCCTTGAATCAGGCTGGTAGGAAGGCAAACGGCGAGATTTTTCGCAGCCTGCGGGAGGGGGGTGATTGGTCTGTTAATCATCCCGCTATATACCCAGCGCGGAGGGAGCTTTATAGGCCTGACGGGGTCCATTTATCGGACCTCGGGAATGATATATTTTTGATGGATTTGCAGAGGGGTCTGCGGGAGGTGATCCTGCGCAGATGGGGGGTTGGCGACAAAGCATAAGGCTTGCCGCACCCTGTGGCAGTTAGGCGCGGGCATCTTCACCTGGGAAGGGATAGGTGAGCATTCACAGGCACCTAGCGGTGACTGGTAATGCCGGAGGCTCATCACCTGTGTGTCTTGAGGCCCAGGTGGTGAGATAAGGGTTACCTTTGGGGCGGACCTTCCTCACCCACTCGGAGTCATGAGGCACGTGCTGGGGTGACACGGAAAGCCTCCCTACCCAAAAGGGGGGGCCAGGGGGTGGCGTAAGCTGCACGCCATCCACTGGCCTGGATTTGACTCGCCCTATCCTTAGGATGGTGTTGGCCATCACGTATTGAGGATGTCCGCTAGTTTTCCCCTTCTGCGAATTCATCAATAAAGTGTGGCCCATTTTAAAACCCAGCTATTGTGTCATCTCGTTATTTACTGCGCTCCGATTCCGCAATTGCCTTACCCCACACCCGGCGCAGCTTGGGGGTGGTGGGGCGGTTGCGGCGGGCGCAGAGAGAGACGAGGCGTGGAGGCTCGCTATTGGCGGCCTCCAGGAATTGGCGCCAAAAGGAGGGGGAGGAGGACGGGGAGCCTTTATAAGGCCGGAACTCCTCCCCTCCTTTGTCTTGTTTGCGTGGCTCCCTCCCTCCCTTCCCT
Organism: Anniella stebbinsi; assembly: GCA_029215795.1. Taxonomy (NCBI): domain Eukaryota; kingdom Metazoa; phylum Chordata; class Lepidosauria; order Squamata; family Anniellidae; genus Anniella; species Anniella stebbinsi. The sequence goes on from JARDYH010000004.1 coordinate 146,978,587, forward strand.
GTAGGCAGTATGGGAATGAAACTCCGGTTGTCCTTAGGAAGCCAAGTAGGAATTTTTTGCTCATAATCCGTCATTAAGGTTGTGAGTTTTTTCGCCTACTTCATACTGTGAGACAGCAAGGGAGTATTAAATAGGTTGATTGGTTGAGTTAATTTGGTAACATTTTGGCGGTTAGGCGCGGGCATCTTCACCTGGGAAGGGATAGGTGAGCATTCACAGGCACCTAGCGGTGACTGGTAATGCCAGAGGCTCATCACCTGTGTGTCTTGAGGCCCAGGTGGTGAGATAAGGGTTACCTTTGGGGTGGACCTTCCTCACCCACTCGGAGTCATGAGGCACATGCTGGGGTGACACGGAAAGCCTCCCTACCCAAAAGGGGGGGCCAGGGGGTGGCGTAAGCTGCACGCCATCCACTGGCCTGGATTTGACTCGCCCTATCCTTAGGATGGTGTTGGCTATCACGTATTGAGGATGCCCGCTAGTTTTCCCCTTCTGCGAATTCATCAATAAAGTGTGGCCCATTTTAAAACCCAGCTATTGTGTCGTCTCGTTATTTACTGCGCTCCGATTCCACAATTACGTAACTGAGAGCTTATACGATGATAGTGGAAGTACCTTTCCCCATATTTTAGGATGTATTGGAAAGCTAGGCTAGAAGTAATGGATGATGTTTGCAGGCATAGTACTCCCTTATGAGGGGCTTACGTCTTGCCAAATTTCAAACAAATAAGAGCAGGTATTTTAAAATGGGTTCAGATTTTTATTTTATTTTATGGGTCATGTCACGTGTATATGCTCACCCCATGCAATCTTTATGCTCCTCCCTAATTTTCTGGGACAAAGATCAGATGCAATTGGTTGTACCTGCAGCCAACCTGCTAAGAAGTTGTATTTAACTTGTGAATGTCCGGGCCAATGCAGTACTGAACACCACCTACTGTGTCTTCAGTACACACACAACGCTGAACATTTATTTCCTTGTGTAACAACAGAATGACGTTTAGGTTTGCATTTTTTTAAAATAAAAAAAAAAAATACTGGTCCTGCTCTTGTGAAGCTATGTCTGAAGAAGTCTCACCTGCTAAATGTCTCCATGTTGGGCTGATGCTAACAGTACACATTGATGATATGGGGTAATGTGAGTTGAACATTTAATGTGCATAACTATCCGCCATTGCGCACATTCATCATACTTTGTAGAGGATGTGCATAGATAATCTAAGAGCAGAAGAAGAGCCATGCTGGATCAGACCAAGGGTCGATCTAGTCCAGCACTCTGTTCACTCAGTGGCCAACCAGCTGTTGACGGGAAACACACAAGCAGGACATGAGTGCAACGGCACACTTCCTCCATGTTCCCTAGCAACTGCTGTACATAGGTTTACTGCCTCTGATACTGAAGGTAGCATAGAGCCATCAGGACTAGTAGCCATTGATAGCCTTCTTCTCCAGGAATTTGTCTAACCCCCTTTTAAAATCATCAAAATCTGTTCATGAAAAGGAAATTGTGAACTTTCTCTGATCAGTATGCAGAATCTCCAACAGACCTTGGGAATATACCAACTTTGCACATGAAGCGTAATGAATGTTCACGATTGCTAGTAGTTAAGCACGTTAACTATTCAACTCACATTAACCTAACGTATGTGTGTGTGTGTATATACCCCTAACAAATATGTTTGTGTGTGTGTGTGTGTGTGTGTATGTTTCCCACCTTGCTTCCCTACAGAGGATATTCCAAATTGCACTGTGTGGATGTCTAGGATACTTGCTACTGCTGATAAGATTGTGAATGAATGATTCATAAGGATTTCAGGTGGGGTGGAGGAAGAGTATTTTGCTCTGCAAATACTTCTCTTTAAGTCCAAAGCAAAGTCTTAAACTCCCAAAGAGAGCCCTTGGGAGCTTTCTGTATGGTGTGCTGTCATTATAACATTAAGCTTTTATAAGTCTAGTGTGCGAAAGAGAAAGAGAGAGAGAGGGAGGGAGAGAGGGAGGGAGGGAGGGAGGAAGAGAGAGAACTGATCCCCTCCCTTAAACTCTACAAAGGAGAACGCTAGTTCCTCCAGTAATGCACAAAACCATATTTCTGCAAGGTTATCATTTGAGATAATATTTGGCTTTTATTCCTCTGTGCCTATATATATGTGTGTGTGTGTGTGTGTGTGTGTGTGTGTGTGTGTGTGTGAAAAGAGAGGATACACCACTTGGTTCTTTCCCAGAGTTCCAGCTGCCCTTGATCACTGTAAAAGGAGTGGGTGTCAACTGAAATGTGACTCAGGAGTTAAAAAGAAAAGTTCTTCAATTATGAGAGAGAGAGTGAAAAGGGTGGGGGGGGGGGAGGCATAATATAAGCCTGAAAGGCTTCCTAAATAACAAAGCAGTTCAATGCATTGCGATCATGCCATCGTCTTCTCTCCTAACTTTGGGTACGTGGATCACATCCTTTGACGCTTTCAAAGGTGCTAACGTGTGTTTGATTCATGTTTTCAAGGTGATGAAATGCTATCCATTTCCTTGTCTTGCTGCATTTGGAGTAAAGTTACCAGCTCCGCCAGGCCTTTCATGCATTGAAGTCTAGTATAGGAAGCCTTTACCATCCCTTTCTTTCCACATGCTTGTTAATTTCTGCTATGTAAAGGCACAGAAGCCAAGCTGGGGGGGGGGGGTTATGAAAAAAAATCTTAATTTGGTGGACGGGGGGAGATTTTAATCAAACACCAGTTCTAGGATTATTGAAGGATGTGGGTTGCTTTTTGTTTAGAGGCACCATGTGATCATTGGGAACCCATCTTGGAGAACCCCCAATATGTGATAGTTGTGAAAATCAGAACTATTGTATTTCCTCGATTTTAAGACACACTTTCCCCCCCATATTTACGTCTGTAAAAATGGAGTGTGTCTTAGAATGATGGCATCTAAGAATTGCCAGATTTCTCCTGCGCTGGTATAGGGTTGAAGATACGCCCCCCCACACCCTCAGTGCTGTCACAAAAGGGCCCCGCATGCCCCCCACAAGTGACTCGGCCTTCCCCACTTGCCTCTATCGCTACCAGCGCCACCCTGTCTACACCGCCAGTGACATCCTGGTCCACACCACCAGCACCACCCCGGGACTCACTGCCAGTGCCGCCCCGGGACTCGCTGCCAGTGCCGCTGGCAGTGGCCTATCCAGCCTGGAAACGCGGCGTTACTACAAAGTAGGCCACGATCCCACAATATCTCTCGTGGGATCATGGCCTACTTTGTAGTAACGCCACGTTTCCAGACCGGGGAGGCCGCTGCCAGCGGCGCTGGAGGCAAGGACCGGGGCGGTGATGGGGGAAGGCTGGTCCTTGCTGCTGCAGCAGCAGCTGCTCACTGGCAGCAGCCTCTCCAGTCTGGAAACGTGGCATTACTACAAGTAGGCCATGATCCCATGAGAGATCTTGCGAGATTGTGGGCTACTTTGTAGTAACGCCGCATTTCCATGCTGGGTAGGCCGCTGCCAGCAGCACTGGTGACAAGGCCCAGAGAGGCACTGGCGGCAAGGACCGGGGTGGCGCTGGCAGCGAAGACCAGGGTGGCGCTGGCGGTGAGTGGGGAAGGGAGGAGGGGGACTCATGCTTGGGTCGGGCCAGCCCAGCAGGTCCCTGGGTGGCAAATCGAGGGGGGGCATGCACAGCCCTACCATATTTCTTTGATTCTAAGATGCACTTATCCCCAATATTATGTGTCTGAAAACGGGGTGCATCTTAAAATCAATGCAACACTTTTTTCCTTCTGGTGGCCCTAAAATTAAGATGCGTCTTAGAATCAATGGTCTTAGATTCAGTGAAATACGATAGCTTTAGAGTGACCATATGAAAAGGAGGACAGGGTTCTGTATCTTTAACAGTTGTATTGAAAAGGGAGTTTCAGCAGGTGTTATTTGTATGCATGCAGCACCTGGTGAAATTCCCTCTTCATCACAACAGTTAAAGCTAGGGATGTGCATGGCCAGAAATATCGTTATCGTAATCAGATCAGAATTTCTGATATTAAAAGTATTGGATCCGATCATATCGAGGGGTACCCAGATTTGATCGGATCTGATATCTGATAAATATCGGAAATTCCAATCCGATTACGGACCGCCATTTCAGGTGTTTTCCCCATAGGCTTGCATTGGGGAAAAGAAAACTTTCCGCCAGTGCAAGCCTATGGGGAAAAACACTGGGCCGGAACTCCCTCCCTAACTCCTCCCACTCGTGCTCCCCCCCACTCGCTCTCCTTACCTGCCACCGCCTCCACCTCTGCCTCCACTGGTCTGTCCTACTGCTACACAGGCTTTCTGGACTGTTCCTCAGTACAGAGATGCGCCGAGTGACAACATCATAATTCAGCGCATCTTTCTATTGAGGAACAGGCCGGAAAGCCTGTTTAGCAGTAGGACGGACCAACGGTGGCAGCAGCAGGAAAGGTTGCAGGTAAGGAGCGTGAGTGGGGGGAGGGAGGGGTCCCCAGGGGTCCCCACTTACCTGCGGCCTTCCCCGCTGCCGGTCCATCCTACTGCTAAACAGGCTTTCTGGCCTGTTCCTCAGTAGAGAGACGCGCTGATTGATGACATCACTTGGCATGTCTCTCTACTGAGGAACAGGCTGGAAAGCCTGTTTAGCAATAGGATGGACCGGCAGCGGCGGCAGGGAAGGCTGCAGGTAAGGAGTGCAAGTGGGGGGAGGGAGGGAGGGAGGAGGGGTCCCCCCTTACCTGTGGCCCTTCCCGCAGGACCAGTATTTTTTTTATTTTAAAAAAATGCAAACCTAAATGTCTTTCTGTTGTTACACAATGAAATAAATGTTCAGCGATGTTTGTGTACTGAAGACACAGTAGGTGGTGTTCCATACTGCATTGGCCTGGACATTCACAAGTTAAATACCCTACTGCTAAACAGGCTTTCCGTCCGGCTCCTCAGTAGAGAGATGCGCTGAGTGTTGATGTCATCACTCAGTGCATCTCTCTACTGAGGAACAGGCTGGAAAGCCTGTTTAGCAGTAGGACGGATCAGTGGCAGTGGCGGGGAAGGCCGCAGGTAAGGAGCGCAAGTAGGGGGCGAAACCACAAGTGGCGGGAGGGAGGGAGTGCCTGCCCAGTGTTTTTTCCCATAGGCTTGCATTGGCGGAAAGCTTTTTTTCCCCTAATGCAAGCCTATGTGGAAAACACCAGAAATGGCGGTCTGATAATCCGATATGTCCAATAGTTATCGGACATGTGGATATCGGATCCGATCAGATAGAGCCACCTAAGGAAATTATCATTATTTTTAATCGGATGTCCGATAATGTCCTTATCAGTTCGTTATCGGGCATCGGACCTGATACGATACACATCCCCAGTTAAAGCTGCAGGAGCTATACTAGAGTGACCAGATACAAAAAGAGGGCAGGGCTCCTGCAGCTTTTACTGTTGTGAAGAAGAGGGAATTTCACCAGGTGCCGCATACATACAAATGACACCTGCTGAAATTCCCTTTTCTATACAACTGTTAAAGATACAGGAGCTCTGTCCTCCTTTCCATACGGTCATCCTATAAGAAGAGAGGGAAGAGCATTTGCACTGGCAATCTTCCTGGTTAAATGACTCCCTTCCATTCCAACTGTGCCATATGACTTTCAGCTGAAAGGTTTGTTTCTGGATTTATTAAGGATGTGTATGGAGTCCTCAAATGTTTGAGGGGAGAGAAGCGATTTTCTCAACTACACACTTTTCATCTCACTCCCCACCACCACTCATCAGTGTTTTAAAGAAATGAAACCAAAAGACACTATTTGGAAAAGAGACAATGGCTCAGTTCGGATGACACAATAGTCAATGGTGGGTTGACTAACCCTAACCCTAACCCTAACCCTAGGGGATACTCCCCACACAACATGGTAATAAATAATCAACTGTGGTGTGGATGAGGATCAGCACTGAGTTGACTATGGCGGCATTCGGATGACACAATAGTCAAAACAACTGACGATTGTTTCCTCCACACCAGTTATTTATTGTGTCATCCGAATTGAGCCAGAATGTCTGTATCAAACATTACTCAATAACAAAGCCTCATTCTGTGTGACTTAGGTTCTGGCGCTTTGGTGGGACCCCTAATTCTCCTCAGAAACACCAAGAACAGTCTGTAGGGACCCAATTCTATCTCTATCTATCTATCATCTATCTATCTATCTATCTATCTATCTATCTATCTATCTAATCTATCATCTATCTATCTAATCATCTATCACATCTGCATTATTTACTGATCAACAATAGGATTTGATTCAACAATTGGCAGGCATCAAAGAGCAACACTCATGATAGAAAATAATTTTAAAATGAACAAAAAACCTGCAATGCCCATATTTTTCACAGGCACTGGAATCTGTTAAGCAGGGCAAACAAATATATTTTTAAAAATGTGCTGACTGTGGAGACACATGCAGAAATACACTATTGTTATTCTACCTTCTGCTGAGCAAATGATTTATTTGTTTTCCGGCATTATGGGTCAAGCTTCAGCTACCTTTTCATCACTCTTTTTCATTTGGCATTTCTTGCTGTAGACCTCAATGGGCCACATTTCTGCTGTGGAGTGTTCAATAAGGCCCTTCTGCACTTCATTACTGTTTTCTAAAGCAGTCAGACGGTTCATTTGTTCCTTGCAAGCATAGCCTTTTTGTAACTACAATTTAGAAACAGAAGCAAAACCTCCCTTGTTTTCTTTTTTTTTTTCTTTTCAAGGAAATTAATTTTGTTCTAGTTCACCTCTCTAGCTGACCTTCCTTGGGCATTCTTTTTCCTTCTACTCAGGCATGCAGTGATAATGAAGCTTTCTCAAACTTCTGCATTCATTGTAGAGAATTAAAAATATGCATTGCTATAGTTAACCAACATGTTGCCATCGAGCATTCTGATTTCCCTCCTCCCCCAGCTTGGACAATTAAACTGAATCTCATTACCCAAGGGAATAGAGGAACAGACATTATGTAACACATTAAATGATACACCACTGAAAGGAGGAAATTTTCAGAATGCTGTGGGTGTATTATATTTTCTCACGTTTTGATTTCACATGAAGCAATGGAAATCTTTAACGACAAATGTCAAGAAAGTCCATCCAGATGTCTTGTACATTTTTTTTTGTAAAGGACAATGTCTTGAGCATACATTTTTGTTCTATTATACATACAATGGGCTTGTTCTGATGTAATGCAAAACCATAGTTTAGAACATGGATGAGGAATATATGGTCTTGAAGATGTTATTGATCTGCCGTTCCAATCATGCCTTACTATTGACTATGTTGGCTGGATGAGAGTTGGAGAGCCACAAATAAGAACATAAGAAGTGTCATGCTGGATCAGACCAATGGTTTGTTTCCTGGTTTTAGCTGTTTATGTCTGAACGAGGATAAACTATGGTTAGTTTTAACTATGGTTTATCCAAACAAATCACCTTCAACCCACGGTTTATGATCCTGGCTTATTCACCATAGTTAAAACTGATTGCAGTTCCTTTGTTGGATATAATGACAAGCCATGGCTAGTTGGAAACTGAAGCAAATGCCCTGCCCTTTTTTTAAAAAAAAAAACAACTGGTCACTGTACTATAGCTCCTGCAGCTTTAACTGTTGCGATGAAGAGGGAATTTCACCAGGTGCTGCATGCATACAAATGGCACCTGCTGAAACTCCCTTTTATATACAACTGTTAAAGATACAGGAGCCCTGTCCTCCTTTTCATATTGTCACCCTACTCACCCTTCTACATTGGCTACAGTTGCTAGAGTTAATGGGAGCTGTAGGCCAAAGCATGTGGAGGCCCACAAGTTGCCCACCCCTGGCCTAAATAGATAGCAACTTGATCAACGTATCAGCGTTAGCAATTAAAAATTACAATCCCAGTAAAATCTAAAGGACTTTAACTTACAATTGATGCTGATTTTCTTGCAATGATGGTTTTCCTAGCCTAAAGAATCTATTCCACAATTGTGGCCTAAGAAGGCTCTGCCCAAGTCTCCATAACTCTTACTCCCTTAATGGATGGAACTTGGAACACAGTCTCCCCACCCAATTACAGGCTACAGGGAGACATATATGGGAGAAGAAGGCATTCTCAAAGGTGTGGAGGACCACCTATTTTAGGGTTTTCAAAAATGATCACTGACATCTTGAACTCAGGTTGGACATGTTGGACTTTTTCTGCCTCAACATGTACAGGATTGAACCCAAACTGTCTAAGAATGCTTACTCAATGCATCGATTGAGTATGAATTTCCATACAGATTTTAAAATAAAATGAAATCAAATCAAATCACAAGCTCATGCGTAAATGGGATGGAATGAACTTGACCTCAGAAAACTGACCATGTTGGCAAAACAGAAATTGACAAATCCATCCATCCCTACTTGTGTCTCTAGTTAAAGGGTTCAGGTGGGAGGTGATGTAAAAGACTTAAACCTGAAACCCGGGAGAGCCATTGTCAATCAGACCAGACAACACTCTACAACGTGGGCCAATGGTCTGACCGGTATGAGGCAGATTCCTATGTGACATGGAGCTTTTCTACACGAGGCTGTTAATCACAGCTTTCAGTTTCATCACACATCCGAGCTCTACTACACAAAGAGTTTTTCCTTTCCTGCTTGTCAACAATATAACCTCTAGATGGGACTTTTCTATAGTGGAATAGTGCAAATAGACATGCAGAAATGGCACTTTTAGAAACAATATCCCCATTTCCCCATTCAAAAACACACACAAAAGAAACAGAAAAGTGCTCCGAAAGAAACGGAAGCAAAACTGGAGGTTCACGACATCATCGAAAGAACCCACACACAACCATAAGTAGGGAATAATGAAAGCATGATAAATGGCTCATGTAGAGAAGCACTGAATTACTGAAAGCAAGTAAAATCAGTTGTATAAGAGTAATGGAAATGAATACCAAACATCTCTGTCAGGGCTGTTGAAATATTGTCCAGAGGGGAGGTGCTTTTTTCATTTTCTTACTCTGCTGATTTTTATTTTTATTTTTGCAGAAGCCCTTTAGTAGGGTTAGGTCATCCGTACTCCTGCCCAAATCGCATTGGATTGACTTCTGAGTAAACATACATAAGATCAGGTGCCCCCATGCTCAGAGTGAGATATTGTAGCCTTTGTGGGCACATGAACGAAAGAGTTAACGTGCATTGCTTGTGAGCACCTAAGTTCAGCCCCAAAATGAAAAATCCACAGTGCATATAAGAGATATTTGAAGTGTCAATCAAGGTGCTGTTTACCGATCCACCCACTCTGTTAAAGTCCTGCTGTCTGGAACATATTGGGCGGTTTTTCATTTGCCTGAGCTGACAGATACAGATTGTGACAAGTCTCATATGGGGACTCCAGCCCGAGGGTACAGCATGGAAAAGTTCTGATGAATTCAAAATTAATGGTGGAAAATGTCGTGAATTACCAGTCTAGTCACCCACAACTTCTCTCGTTTTTGCTTTTAGTTTCAGGAAATTAGATATAGCTTTCAATGTACCAACAGATGAAGTGAAAATATATCTTTTCAGAGTCAAAGTATGTACATTCCAGGAGTAGGCAACCTGGTGCCCTCCAACTATTTCAGACTACAATTTCCATAACCCCTGACCATTAGCCATGCTGGCTGGGGCTCATGGGAGTTGAAGTCGGGGGGATCTAGGTTGGCGATCCCCTGGCATATTCATACTCACATATATAATATCTTGATTGTGAGGCTCTAGGATGTAATTCAGTCGAGAATGCTCTGGGTCCTTTGGGATGTTCTCTTGTGCAAACCAGATTGAAGTGAGTGGAAAGTTTGTGCTCTCTTGTGAATTTCCCATTCATTTCAATGGGATTTAACAGGATCAAGGGCCCATGTAGTCCAGGGACCCACAAGCAAGGCAAGGTGCAACAGCAACCTCCTGTCCATGTTCCCCAGTAACTGGTGTATATAGGCTTTTTGCTTCTTATGCTGGATGTAGTACATAGCCATCAGGACTAGTAGCCATTGATAGCCTTCAGGAATTTATCCAACCACCTTTTAAAGCCATTCAGATTGGTGGCTTTACATCTTGTGGTAGTGAATTCCATAGTTTAATGATGCACTATCCTCCATGAATTGTCCAATCTCTTTCTAAAGGCATACAAATTGGTGGTAGTGAACGCCATAGTTTTAATGTGAGCTGTGTGAAGAAGTACATCCTTTTCTCTGTCCTGAACCTCCCACCAATCAGCTTCATGGAATGACCCTGGGTTCTAGTATCATGGAAGAGGGAGAAAAATATTTCCCTATCCACATTCTCCACACCATACATAATTTTGTACACCTCTATCATGTCTCCCTTTAGCTTCCTTTTTTCCAAGCTAAACAATTCCAGCGGTTGTAACCTTCTCTCATAGGGTAGATGCTTCAGCCCCTTAATCACTTCAGTTGCCCCTTTCTGCACTTTTTCCAGCTCTACAATATCTTTCTTTAGGTATAATGACCAGACCTATGCCTAAACCATCTGTTTAGCACTGACATAAAATGTCCCATCTCAGTTCACTGCTCCATTTGCATATAGTGAAATGGAGGAAATATTTTTTTGGGGGGGAGTGTACTTTTCAATGGGTGGCAACAAAGATTTTTTAATTATGTGTATTTAAAATGTTTTTAAAAGTTTTAAATATTTTAAAATTGTACTATGTTTAATTATATTTTTAATTTGTGTATATCACTATTTGTTTTAACTGTACATGTTTTAATTCGTAAACCACGTTGAGTCCCATTATTGGGAAAAAAGTGGGATATAAATAAATATAATAATAATAATAATAATAATAACCTCTAATCTCTACCATGTGTTGCTGCTACTTGTTGTGTTGGAACTTGTGCAGGGGGCCACCTTTATTTGTTTGTTTGTTTATTTATAATACATACCCCCTGATATAATAAAACTTCTAAATATATAAATAATACAAATTGCTATTTAAAATACACTACTAAAAACTATTTCAACAACAATAACAGTAAAAAGCAACACAAAGAACAGTAGGATGGAGCAGCAAGTGATTTATTGCAATTAATTAGAAGTCAAAGACAGTCCAGGTGAACCAGTGCATTTTCAAGAGGCATTTAAAACATACTGTATTTTTCTCTCTCCTGAACTGCATGGGGAGGCTATAGAGAAGGTGCACCTTCAAGGTATCACACAACATTGTGTTGGTCACAGAATGACCAGCACAGCCACCTCTGAAGAATTTAAAAGTCAGCTGGGTATAGATAGGGGAAAGTGATCTGCTAGGCATTTTGGTCCCAAGTTGTTTAGGGCTTTGTATGTCAACAACATAACCTTGAACATGGCTCAGTAGCTAATAGGCAGCCAGTGCAGTTCTTTTAATACAAGTATCACGTGAACATAGGTGGGTGTCTCACTGAACATCCTAGCTCTTGTGTTCTGCACTAGCTGTAGTTTCCGAACTAGGTGCCAGGGCTGCCCCACATAGAGCACATTACAGCAATCTAGACATAAAGTTATACCTGTCCTATAATACCTATATGAGCAACACTATATCATCATGTACCATAGCTCAGAATATGTTATAGGTGGCCCCTGGGAGTGGCAGTGAAAGAGGTCTCCCCCTTTCCCTTTTGAAATGTCCTCAACATTTGTCTGAATGTTCTCCTGTGAGCAGTTTTGGCCCTCCTCTATACAGCATCTGTTTTGCATCGCGTCGGTGGCGGCCCGCGGTGCGATGCGCATTTGCACTCCTGTCACCCATCTACAGTGGCAGGAGCATCACGACAGTTTTTCTTGGCGACGTCGCTGCCGCTGCTGTGCCCGTGTATCCTCGAAGGTAAATTTGTTTGTTTTTTACTTTGTAAAATGGGGGGAGGACTGTAGAGGCATGTAGGTTAGGTTTTATTTTTTAAAATTAAAATGGGGGGGAGGACTGGAGGTGCAGAGGTGGTGCAGCAAGCTTATGGCTCGCTGTTCCACCCCATTCCCTGCCCAGCCCATGGTGAGCAATCAGTGGTCGCATAGACTGGGCATGCCTCGCAGAAGCTTCGGAGCAACAGCGACAGACGGCAAACGCCGTCATCGCATCGCTCAAACCTAAAAAAGTCAAGCTAAATGCCCGACTTTTTTAGTGTGGAGCTTTGGGGATTTGCCCCTAGATGGCTTCACAGTGGCGGCAGCGTCATGTAATCCAACTGCCGCCACTCTGAAGCCACCACGACGGAAAGTGTCCATCTAGGGGCACCCTTGGTCTGCTCCTAGTGTCAATTGCTCATACACATCCTTTGCTACCTCTCTCTGTTCTCAGTACAAATGCTTACCTAGCCTTGAGATCCTGTTGCTGTGGTGGAGTAGAAATGCATACATGTCCCATCCATGATTCACACAAAATACTGTGTAACCAGGCTCTCCATAAAGTAGTCACTGGTATGCACTGAGGTCCCCTCTTCTCGTCTCATCAAATACTCTCTCTCTAACCCCCCCCCCCCCCCGGAATCAGCTTCTATCAGCCAAAACTATATATACACTCTCTCTGCTTTCTAGCTCCTCCCACTCTTACACAACTAGGCACTCTAACCAACTAGCCAATCAGCACTGACCTTCTATTCGGGCACACAGCTAGCCAATCCAGCCACCCGCTCCCCACAACCAGCCAATCACTCTATACTTACCAAGACCTATTACCACAAACAGTAAGTACATTTCGACCTAGTCCTTTACTTTAAATGTTATTATTCTTAACCATATATATATATATATATATATATGCATATCATAAACAGCAAACCTTGCAATATAATTATAACAATAAGCAGTAGAACATCACAGCCCCCAATATATGATTCCTAAAAAAAAAAAAAAAAAAAAAAACCGAGGGAAAGATGACAACATTCTGCCTTCCAAACATATGGTGTAATGTTAAGGTCGTGGTGGTGCCTGCCCATTCCTCCACCATTGGAACAAGCAAGCAGTTGAACTACATTGCTATTGTTTTGTTACCCCTTTCTCTCCTTTCCACCCCCATGTTTGCCATCTCCCCTCATTGTGAAGACTGTGGCCATGTCTACACCATGCAGTTATCCTGGGGTCGTCTCTAAGTCGTCCCTGTGTGTCCAAATGACACGCAGGGGATCCCAGGGTCAACAGGGGATGACCAGAGACTTTCCCTGGGATAATTGCAACTGCGGATGTTCCAGGTTTTCTACAATCCCAGGACAACCCCGAGAACTGCAGCTGGTGTGGTGCGGCTTCCTTGGTCCTCAAATGGGCACAGAGCCGCATGGGGTGGCTCCATGCCCATTGGGTTGGGGGGCAGCAATCTGCCATCCCTGGATGGCAGGGAGGGGTTGGGGCATGTTCTTTTTTAACTTTTTATTTTCCCCAGGATTGGGGCCATGTGACTGGCTCCTCTTCAATAAAATAAAATAAATGGTGCCTGTGACATCCCTCTTCCCTTCCAGGACGCCGCGCAACCGTATAGGAGCTGGGGGAGAATTGTGGAAGCAGGTAAGTCTGCGATCCTCCCCCTCCTTCCCGCTACACCCTTAGGTGTAGATGAGCCCTATACGTTCCAAAGGAATAGAGGCAACTTTTCTCTCTCTCTTTCCCCCATCTCTTATCTTATTGCATAAAGTGCCATGTATGCAGATGGCACAATACAAATAAATAACAGAAATTTAAGATTTTTTATTTAAGAGATGTGAAAGCGTTCTAATTCACCAAACGCTCCCCTTGAAGATCTCAGTGTAATTTTTACTTCAACAGATTGCAGAGTGAAAGGTACTGGTTAAAATCCTTGATCTGAATCCAGTTTTGTATTGGTTTCTGAGCAGGCAGGTTTTCACGTTTTTCTTTAGAAGTTAAATGACAGTATTTGTTGATACTCTACTTCAGTATTACAGTTAACACTAAATTGGCAACAGTCGGCCATTTTATGCCCATATTGTAATAAATCATAACCAATCAGGGTCAACAATTGTATAATGTTATAAGCATTACTCTTTTGTCTGCCAAATAATTCCCCCAACAAGCTGTTTCTTTCCTTCTGATATATGAAAGTGAGAAATATGAGAACATTCAGATACTTTTTTGGGCTGGCCCTCAAGCATATAAGAAATTCAATTAAACATATTTTTGTGTTTTTTTTTCTTTTCTAACTGAGTTAGGCTGCCCACTCTGTGCTACTTTAAAAAAGAACAATCCAGAGACTTTTAATGTGAATTATGAAGGAGAGGCAAGGCAAGATAAAAATGTGGGTGGGGGGGATTTTTTTTTTTTTTAAAAGGAAAACATGTTTTAACTTCAGAAGGAGGAGATTGTGTTAATTAGACATATGCCAAATGCAGAATTTATCTGCTGCCTGTCAGCAAACATCTGCCACAGAAGATGTTTTCTTGTTTTCAATGTTCGGAATGTGCTAGGTGTTAGAAACAGGGAGTTGATGGAAATAGAGCAGGACAAAAAGCTCCAGACAGCCTCCTGCAAAAACGACGTTAGTGAAATGCAAGTAGGACATTAGCTGGCTCCTCTGTGCACAGAAGGCCACACCTTTTGTTCGAGATGTACTGCTTTCTGCAGACCCATGCGTTTTAGTGGTATGGATACAACATCAGCAATTGTGCCACTCCAGTTGTGTTCTGTTATTACTGCCTGAAGGTTTTGGATCGGAAGTCAGCACTAATTCACACATTAACTTCAAACAATGACTTGCATCTCTGAGTTCGTTATCGCACGGGCAGCTTTAAGCACACCCCCACCTCGGCTTTGCTCCACTTCTTCAGCGCTGGGTTTGCATGCCGTTGTTTCCCACCTGCTGCTCTCTCGCCCCGAGGTCGCAGGTTTTAGTTTCTGTTTCGATTTATCTAGGCTGACCATATGAAAAGGAGGACAGGGCTCCTGTAACTTTAACAGTTGTAGAGAAAAGGGAATTTCAGCCAATGTCATTTGTATGCAATTAGTTCCTGGTGAAATTCCCTCTTCATCACAACAGTTAAAGTTGCAGGGGCCCTGCTTTCTTTTGTATCTGGTCACTCTAGTATAGTGCCTGCAACTTTAACTGTGGTGATGAAGAGGAATATCACCAAGAACTAATTGCATACAAATGACATTGGCTGAAATTCCCTTTTCTCTACAACTGTTAAAGTTACAGGAGCCCTGTCCTCCTTTTCATATGGTCAGCCTAATTTATCCCTCAACGGGCAAAGTCTGTTTCAGGCAAAGTTCAGGCAAGTTCAACAGGCTGAGCTGAGGTATTGGAGCAAAATCGACCACGTGTGATTCAAAACACTAGATTCGCATAGGAAACGGAGGGGGAACCTGCAGAAGCAAACCGGGTTGGGGGTAAGTGTGATAAAGGCCTGAATCAGTGCTTGGGCTGCAGTAAAGGACTGGATGAGGACCAATAACCTGAGACTCACTCTAGATAAGACAGAAGTACTGTTAGTAGGTGGTTCTTCTGTCCAGATGAGTGACAATCAACCTGCCCCAAAGAGGGTTGCATTCCCTCTACACTTTAGGTCCTAAAGCGTGCCATTAAAGTATGTGTGGAAATGCTCTCATTCCTCCCGTGTTTTAGATCAGATAGGAAGCTGCCTTACACTGGGGCAAACATCTGTCCATCTAGCCCAGAACTGTTTATTCTGACTGATAGTGTTGCTTCAGGGTTTTAGGCTGAGGTCTTTCACATTACTGGCTCACCTGATCATTTTAAATGGGAGGACTGGTAGTGCAGCTTTGGATGCTGTAAACAGAATAGGTTAGCCTTCCCCAAGTTTCAGAAGTTTGGAACTACAACTTCCCTCACCCATGTCCCTTGGTCACCCTGTCTGGGAATGATGGTAGTTGTAGTCCAAAACATCTAAAAGGCACCACATTGGGGAAGACTGGTGTAACTCATTTGTTCACTGGACAATGTGGAAAAACAAACCTAAAAAGCATGGGTTGGATTCAAATTCAGTCATGGTTAGAGTAGACTCATTGAAATGAATGTGACTGAAGTTTGTCAGGATCACTAAGTCGGGATCCAACTCCTTATGTGTAACAGAAACATACATGCACATATCCCTTGGCCACCTTGCAATAATCTTAAAAAGAAATTCTAAAATGCCCAATGAATAATGCAGAAAAAAAGGAAGCCTCTTTAATGAGGAAGAAAACTGGAAGACAGATTTTGGGACAGCACTAAATCCATTTGTCCAAGACGATTTTGTTTGTTTGTTGCTTTGTTCTAAGGAATTTGAGAGAGAGAGTCTGAAATTTGGTCTGTGTTGATACTGATGTCAAATGTTGATAATCCTAGATGTATTTTGTGAATATCCAAAAACATGGAGGATCACTGCTCTGTGCTGTCATCTAAATGTGGTAGCTTGATACATACCTCAACATCTCTACATACATTGTTTAGCAGAAGGCCTTCATTAAGAGTGCAATAACCAGACACATCTTGGAGTGCAAATGTCTAGGTATGGGGGAGGGGGAGCAGGAAACTGCCCTGAAAATAAACGGGGGACAGTTAATTTCTGTCTTTCATGCATCCCAAAAGGCATTTACAGAGGACTAAAATTGCACTGCAGAAATTTCAGGACAGCTGTTGATATTGCTTGTTTCCAGCAGGAAGGCTGCCTTCAGTTCAGAAAATAAAACCTCTTTACACTGTAATTAATTAGCTAAAAATTATGTGTCTCTATTATTATTATTATTATTATTATTATTATTATTATTGGGAAGAAAACCTCTACCTTGGTCTGCAGTTGAAGGTGGGGATAGGAACAACCACTCTTTAGTAACACACTAATAGAATTCATTTATTCTTTCTTAATAATTCCTGAAATGCTTTTTTATTTCAATAAGGTTCTGTAATAATGGAGGGAAAAGTGTTTATACCTTGATGTCTGTTCCTCCTTTTATAGTAGATCTCGACCATTTTGGCCTTAAATCCTTTGTCAAAGAAGAAGCATGTTTCCAGACCATAAGCGAGCAGGTAAGGGTCACACTATTCTGCATATATTACATGACCATGGCCTACACGAGTAAGGGAGCAATCCTAAACTGAGGAGCTACTGAATGTTTGTTAAATTTCTCTCCACTGTTGGAGCTTCCTCCCTGCAGGTGGTGAAGGAGGTATGCCACCAGAAGCTTCCCTACTGTGGTGGTAGGAAGCTCCACCACCATCCATGCTCCTTGACTGCTGTTCGACAAGAGGGGAATATGTGTGTCCTTGGGGCAGATTGGGGAAGGCCTTTGATCCACCAGATAATAATAATTATAATAATAATATTTTATTTATTTATAACCCACCTGTCCCTCCGGATCGAGGCGGGGAACAACAATAAATATAAAACACAAAGACCACAAAATAGATGAAATATTTAAAACAAATAAAAACCAATACATCATAAAAATATTTTAAAATTCAACTGGGTAGGCCTGTCGGAAGAGATCAGTCTTCATGACTCTCTTAAATTCATGAAGACTGCTAATTTGTTGAATCTCCTCTGGCAGACCATTCCACAAGAGGTAGAAGAGAAGGTCCTCTGGGGAACACTCATCAGCCTAGTTCTGGCTGATTGGAGTAAGTTCTTCCCAGAGGACCTGAGTATACAGGGCGGATTGTATGGGAGAAGGCGATCCCGCAGGTAACCTGGACCCAAACCATATAGGGCTTTAAAGGTAATAACCAACACTTTATACTTCGCCTGGAAACTAATTGGCAGCCAGTGGAGAGATTTTAAAGCTGGTGTGATATGGTCACCCCTAGATGTACCGGTGACCCACCTGGCTGCCATATTTTGAACAAGATGAAGTTTCCGGACTAGGCACAAAGGTAATCCTATGTACAGTGCATTGCAGAAGTCAAGCCTCGAAGTTACCAGTGTGTGCACTACCATCTTTAGGTCTTCCAACTCTAGGAAGGGGCGCTGTACTTCAAAAGCCTCCTCATACCCCTGACATGCCACAAGAAACAGCAATAATGTAAGTGCTGGTGTATTTATTTTTCCTCCCACTGAAAACAATGGGAGGTGGTTGTTGTTGTTGTTGTTGTTGTTTTCAATGGAAAAATGGTTGGAAGAAGATGGATTTTTTTTTAAAAAAAAAGTGGGGGGAAGCCACCTTTTGTTCTGGCCGGCATGAGCCCAGTGGGCTTAGGATGTGGTGGTTCTTCTGCAATGCACACTCTCCCCACCCTCCCCATAAGATTACTCTACCCAATGCCTACTAAGGGTGTGTGCACCACACAGAAAATATGGGGGGGGGTTGATGGACCTTCGACAGACCTTCGACATCGCAGTGCAGTTAGGGGGCGGTTTTAAAAAAGTCGGAAACCCACAGTGCAGTTAGAAGATTGTTTGGAACTCGGAAGAAATCCATTATCCATACATTTTAAGGCGACATGAGGGCTCGTTTCATGTTAATTGGCAACTAACTGAACCCTGAACCCTTCCATATTAGGAAGACACTGAGGGGTGAAGGAGGGGTAGTTTTGAGATTGACATCTGTGGCTAACCCTGTCCCCCCTCCAATCACGTTGCTTAGGGGGAGGTATTGTAAATTAGATACCCAGAAAGAGCCCATGGCATTGCTCTTTCACAACGTGGCTGAGGCTGACTGAAATGGGAAAGTTCCATCAGTTTTCCCTAGCACCTTCCTATCTGAGGGCATTTCGAAGCCCCCTTTGCCCTTCCCCACTGGTCCAGCGTGGCCTGCCTCTGGGTGCAGGAGCCTTGCCCACAGCACTGCTGCCAACCTGAGACTGACCGCTGGCTTGATGGAGCTGCAGCCTCTTAAGATCTAGCATACCTGGGATCCTCTGTCACCAAAGAAAAATGATCCCAGGTGCTAGACATGTGTTTTGCAGGACAGGGTGCAGGTGGAGCCTCAAGACCACCCACACCTGACTTCTTCTCCTGCACTTCAGAAGGACCAGCAGCAGCAGCAGAAGCAGAGAAAAGGGTGCACGTAATTTTGGGTGGAGAGGGGAATAGAAGAAACACGTCTCCCTCTCCCAGCATGGCCAGAGCCATCTTCCTTTACTGGGTTTTCTTTTCTCTCTGTTTGCTGCTTTCTTGTAGTACCACCCCATGCTCCCCTTTGCTTGTTATTGTGTGTGAGTGTGTGGAGTGTTCTTCCACACATGGAGATAGGAGATTTTCATTTTTGTAGCAGGTTTCTAGTTTCTGAAAATTCTGCAAGCTCTCTTGAGAGAAGATGAAGTGCATCTGAAGTGTTTCTTTTTAAATTTATTTTTAAAAACATCCAAAAAATCAGGGGATGAAGGGAACTGATTTAAACTTGGCATGGCTAAAGCCCTACTTAAGAGCTACAATGTTCCAAGTTTCATCCCTTTATCTTTACAAATGACTGAGATGTATGCATTTTTGTTAATTTCCATTGACGGTCATAGAGCGGTTACCCGGAAATGGAATGGTTTACTGATGAGTAACGGTGTGGGGAGATGGACCCATTCTGAAAACTGGAGTGGAGAATCACCTCATCAGAACTCTACCTCAAATTTCAGGGAGGAGAAGACCTGCTCTGAACACCCCTAATGCCTACATGGAAAGTTCTCACATTGAGCCTGTTCAGACAACATGCTAAGCCACAGTTAGGCCATTAACTCTTTTGCAGCAAGTGGTTAGTGAGTGTATTTAAACTGTAGTTATGTAGCCACCATGGTTAAGAATGGTTCACACGACCATGCTAACTCTTGGTTCACATAACACACTAAGCCATAATGTTTAGCTCAAAATGCTGACCCACCATGACTTAGCATATCATCTGAAGAGGGTCATTACCTGCTACCCTCCCTTTTTTGTTTGTGTGGCAGATGTTCATGTAAGGTGTTTAGAAATTGAAATGCATGATTTCTCTGTGTTTGATTTAAAGTTCTGTAAATGGTAGAAGTGGGTGTATTGATATTAGTCATCATCATCATCTATGAAGCACTTAGAATTTTCTCAGCACTCTCAACAGATTCAAAATAAGACAGCCCCTCCCACAGGTTTAAAATCGAAAATACATAACATAAAAGGAAAAGGGAAGTGGGGAAAGAGAGAGGAAAACAAACAAATTCAGGCGCCAGTTCTTGGTCACAGTTTTCTTAGAATGGCCATCTTTCTTGAATGGAACCAATTCTGAGAGGGTAGGGAGGACACAAAGGATGGCTGGCCTCTTAGGCAAACTAGCTGACTAAGTGCTCCTGTTGTTCCATCCTTCTCTTTGATGCAGCTTGAAAGTCAAGCTGGTGCCCTTCCATGTGGGGTCTTCTACAAACCACCTTATACTTCACGGGTAGGGAAGCTCTGGCCCCGGGTTACTGAGGCCTTCCTGGGAACCATATCTATCCCCACCCTGAGGTTCTGCAGATGGCCATACCCTCTTGCCCTAGCCTCTGTCCAAATCACTCATATTTGGTGGTGCCCCTGCTTTTGTGCATCCCCCCCATTCTAAAAGGTTGAAATGCCTTGCATAAGACATAGAGGTTCATCAGACAGGGGAATATCATGTTTCCTTACAATCGCTTCCCCCCTCCCCGCATCTGCCCCACAATACTTCCTCTTTTTATTTTACAGACAGAAGAAAGAGGAAGTAAACGATCACCATGTGGCCCATTTAGTGGCCATTTTTATCCCGCTGCTTTTCCTGCACACTGCAGGAAATGGCGACACGTTTCGCTACAACTGAACAAAGTCAGATTTTCCAGGTCTTTTTTCGTGATGGGAAAACAAGCAGAAGGGGCACACAGGAGGTGGACGGTGTCATAAAAAGGACCTGCGAAAAACTGTGAGTGGGCAGTAACAAGAGTGTGATAAAAACACTTATCTGATGATGCTTTTGGTTTCTGGTACTAAGTGCTTTAAGCTCAAATAAGCTGGTGTTTGGGGTTTTGTATTTTTGTTTTATGTATTGTTCAACCTGCCCCCTAAGAGCTTCTCTGAAATTGAATTTGCCCCTCTGGCGGAAAGAGGTTTCCCATCGCTATTATAATTAACAAAATAATGATTTATTAATATTATATAAAATATTTCTTAGTTGCCTTTCAGGGCTGGAATTCTCTCAAGCTAATGTACAACAATAAAACACATAATTAACAATATGGTATTACAAATGGTAAAAACAGTAGAAACACAATAAAAACAGACAGAGAAGCAAATGTTCTATAAAAAGCAAACAAACACCAGCATAAAATAAAGCTTACAACAGACAACTAGAGCCACAACCCTGTCTGCTAAAACATAATCAGGGGAAGGCCAGAGTACAGTAATATGTTTTCAGGGCCTTCTTAAAAGCTTGCAAAATAACCACACCTTCCCCTCTCCTACATGTAACTTTTCTGACCTCTGTGCAGGGTATTAAATGATCCTTCCCTGCTTGTTTAAAGAAAGTAAAGAAGAAATGCTTCCTTGTGTCTCCAGTGATTGCAAAGAATGCAGTGTTGTCCCTCAAACTATGTGGTACTAAATTTCCACCTTCTTATATACCTAATGCCATACTTTTTAGCAACAACACAGCAACAGCAACAACTGATGTTGATTAGTAATTAAAGAAATCTGAACTAACACTCAGGTGCCCATAGGATTGCAAATGACAAACTGTGTGTTAGTTTAGACAGAGGTTAGAGGGTGTAATTTATTTACAAGCTAATGAATTAATGCATGAGAATCTGGAGGTGGTGAGGGGATTACGACTTGTTACTATAGAATATTTGCTTGGGTAAAAATGTATAGTGTAGTGTTTTTTTTGTTTTCAAGTTTTAGCCAGCTGGTGATTAAAACACTCTGACTGAAGCCAGATTGGTTTGCTTGTTTTTACTTGTATGTACCTCTGAGCCAAATTTGAGGAATGGCCCTGAGCTTGTCATAATGCATCTATTTGAGGTGATTCATAGAATCTTTTGAATACCCTTTCAGAATTACCCCAAATAAACTTTCTCCCATTTCTTTACATCAGTTGTTTGAAGGCTCATTCAGCTGGGTGGAAATCAAAGTACAGCCTGGGAGATAAACTTTTGGAGGTCTATTAATGTGCAGTAATATTAGCAGTACTTTTCATGAGAGACAAGTTATGTTTCTATGGAATGGAATGGTATCTATATTGGGTGAAGGAGGAGTTTATAAGCTATTGCATTTAGTGATGGGTGAACTTGCACCAAGAGAATTGTTATTTAGTAGAAAATAACAAATTCATCCATGTGGCTCAGACGAGAGTTCTTTAATACAAAAACATAATTCTGCATATATGAGTTAATGTACATGCACAATGTCAGTATGTACATTGGGTAGGGATGAATGAGAAATCTGTTTCAGTTTGTTTTCGTCAGGATTTACCAAGTTTGCATCTTCCAGCCAAGCATGGACTTGGACACAATCTGCACTTGAGGTCCCTACATTTCTGAGCTTGAACCCCAAAAAAAAACACCAAGAAGCATTCTACAGCATGCGTCCATCTGAAAAATGTGCATAAAATGTGTACATTTGAAAATGCACACAAAGATGCTTTAATCAATGGAAGAATAATGAATACATTTCAAAGACATGCACAATGTGTACATTGGGAAAATAGGCACGGAACTATGCATGGATTTTCATGTGCAAAGGAAAAAAACAAAGCTCACGATCTGATATAGATTCAAATGAATGTCGAGATGGAATTTGGAGAACTTTGGTGAACTCAAGTTTTGGTGATTCACACATCCCTAGTAATTTGGAATCGTGTGGTACAGCATGATGTCACCCTTTTGATTGGTTGGTTTTCAACTTGCACTTTCCAACTGAACCTTACAGTTACATTTGCCCAGACACATTCATTTACTTTGTATACCCAGAGAGAAAGCTTTACATATCCTGGTAGAGTGCCTATTGAATCCCAAAGATGGGCTCCATGCATGCAGGACTGCACTTTGACCTGCAGGACCATACAGGCACTCCAAAACCTAGATGTCAGAAGCTATTTTGAAGTGATTAAGAAGGGAGCTTAGGATATTGGAAGGCAGTTGCTAAAAAGTTTCAAGCAGAACACACAATTTCTGAATTCTATTTGGCACTTTAAAGATAAGTTCTATTGGAAGGGTTCTCCATCAAAATATATATTTGAACCAAACTGAGCTGATTCCTAATAACAGCAATGCCTCAGTTCAGTCTCCCCATCATCACTGCAAATGCTGCTCACAGCATTGGACACATGTTCACAGTATTATTGGGTCAGAGGCAGAGGCCTTAAAAGCTGGCTCCATCCTAAACCTGGCCTCTTTCCCCATTTGGCAACCAAGCAGTATTAATGTCTTTATTACATTTTTATAGTATGCAATAGTCAAAATTTCTCTGGGAAGTTTACAACAATTAAAACCACAAAAT
Organism: Anniella stebbinsi; assembly: GCA_029215795.1. Lineage (NCBI taxonomy): Eukaryota > Metazoa > Chordata > Lepidosauria > Squamata > Anniellidae > Anniella > Anniella stebbinsi. Next base: position 147,001,948 of record JARDYH010000004.1, read on the forward strand.
CCATCATAAAATACCACATAAAATGTAAAAGCGTAAAATTACAATTAAACCTAGCAGCAATGCAGATTTAAAATGCAATAACAGATTGTAAACAACAGAGCTAAAAGACTAAAATGCCTGGGAAAATAACAAGGTCTTCACCTGATGTCGAAAAGTAGGGATGTCGCTGGTGCCCAACTGTGGCCAGGAGTCCAAAGGACTCCCCGTGTCTGCCCCCCTACCCCTTTGTGTATCAGGCCTCTCTTACTCATACCTAGCTGACCAGATGAAAAGGAGGACAGGGCTCATGTAACTTTAACAGTTATAGAGAAAAGGGAATTTCAGCCAGTGTCCTTTGTATGCAATTAGTTCCTGGTGAAATTCCCTCTTCATCACAAGAGTTAAAGTTGCAGGGGCCCTGCTTTCTTTTGTATCTGGTCACTATAGTATAGTGCCTGCACCTTTAAGTGTTGTGATGAAGAGGGAATTTCACCAGGAACTAATTGCATACAAAGGACACTGGCTGAAATTCCCTTTTCTCTACAACTGTTAAAGTTACATCAGCCCTGTCCTCCTTTTCATATGGTCAGCCTAGCCATGGGGAAAATACAATGGAGGCACCAGATGAAGGAAAATGAGCTTGTAATGTCATCGGATGCTCGTCAAGCCTAGGCTGACCATGTGAAAAGGAGGACAGGGCTCCTCTAACTTTAACAGTTGTAGAGAAAAGGGGATTTCAACCAGTGTTATTTGTATGCAATTAGTTCCTGGTGAAATTCCCTCTTCATCACACCAGTTAAAGTTGCAGGGGCCCTGCCTTCTTTTGTATATGGTCACTCTAGTATAGTGCCTGCAACTTTAACAGTTGTGATGAAGAGGGAATTTCACCAGGGAGTAATTGCATACAAATGACACCAGCTGAAATTCCCTTTTCTCTTCAACTGTTAAAGTTACAGGAGCCCTGTCCTCCTTTTCATATGGTCAGCCTAGTCAAGCCTCAAAGAAGTTTAAGCAGGGTGGATGGTCGTGGCAGTGAGCAGCTGTCCAATGAGTCAGATGCAGGTAAGTCTGTCCATCCCTACCAAAAGGAGCACAATGTAGGCACCAGGGGATCCTCTCTGAGAAGTTCATTCCACAACTGGGATTCCATAACAGAAAAGGCCCTCTTCCTGGTAGTCTCCTATATCACTTCCTTTGGCAAGGGCTCATGGAAAAGGACCACTGATGATGTTCAGAAGAGGGCTGAGTAGGATTTTTTTACCCGGTCGCAGTCTGGCTTTGTGTATGGGTTCCCCCCCTGCAGTGGGTTTTCGGTATTAATGGTGGGGGCCTAGTTAAATAAGTTCATTGGAAATGGAAGGGATGTGTGGGAATTTGCAGGTAAACAAATTTGGTGAGCATTCGAGGCACCTTTATGGCGATTGGTAGGCCTGGAGCAAGGGGCTGTGCAGGGGCTGTGCATCCCAGGAGTTGGAATAGGGTTTGCCTTTGGGACCAACCTGACTCACCTACCTGGAGGTAACGCAGGGAGTCCACCCCTTACATGTGCAACCTAGGGGAAATGGCAGGCCAGATCCCACTTCTTAACTAGGCAAGGTGGCTCACCCAACATGCCAGTCTAGTTGCCTGCAGGTCCTCTTAGTGACATTCCTGCACTTACACATGCAGATTCTGGGAGGCTATAATTTCCTGGTTTAAATTAAGAGCCCCTAGTTCACCCAATCTCCGGTGGCCATGTCGTTATTCCCTCTGTTCTCTTCTCTGACTGTAAGAGTGTAGTGCATAAATCTGTGTGTGCTTCACACCTCTGGGTAATGTTCCCTTTAGACCTGTGTCTGTTCTACACATGCAAGTTACATATCCATGCCAATGAGAGTGCATGGAAACAACATGGGCAAATAATAATATCGCAGGGTTTTTTAGCCACTGCCTGATCTCATTATAATGGGATCCCTTTGAAACTTATTAAAGGTTCATAATGAATTTTGAATTTTGCTCATCTACAGACACTGGAGGTAATGACTACTGATGTGGTATGAATGTAGCATTGTATTAAAACCGGTAAAATTAGTCTGACCATATGAAAAGGAGGACAGGGCTCCTATATCTTTAACAGTTGCAAAAGACAGGGAATTTCAGCAGGTATCGTTTGTATGCATACAGAACCTGGTGAAATTCCTTTTTCATCTCAACGTTAAAGCTGCAGGAGCTATACTAGAGTGACCAGATACAAAAAAGGGAAAGGCTTCTGCAGCTTTAATTTTGTGACGATGAAGAAATGTCACCAGGTTCTGCATATATACAAATGACACCTGCTGAAATTCCCTTTTCTATGAAACTGTTAAAGATACAGGAGCCCTGTCCTCCTTTTCATATGGTCAGCCTAGGTAAAATATCCTACATGAAGCCATCTGATCTATGAGGTTTTCTTGAATTTAATCAGCCTATTATAAAAATTATCTTCAGGGCACCATAAAGTTCAATTGCTGATGGTCCAAGCCATCAATAGGGTGGATCCATGACTGACATTGCCGCAGACCAAAAATCCTGGCTATAGTTACCCAGGCCCAATGGGCCACTTAGTATTGGAGCCCAGGTGGCTGCAGTTGGTACCCACAATTGAATTCCTCCACAATGCCTCAGGTGTTGTAGAGGAATAAAAATGGAAGACACCACTAGCAGCAGTTAGCAGTAGCCACTACAGATGGGAGGAGAGGTTGCTTCCACTGACAAAAGACCCCTACAGGGGGGCATCAGGGGCCCTGGCAAACCTGGCACCAGCTCTATATATGTATGGAAGAAAGACAGAGGGGATCTCTAAATGAGTTATCTATAGCATGCTCGTGACTGGCCACTCCTGCCCTTTCCCCCAGAAATCCTGTGTTTTTCTAACACAGAGACAATCCAGTATTTATTTATGGATGGTTTTTATTCTGCCACTAGATGGACGAGTTTCATTGCAGCCTACTCTTTTCAATGTCATTTCCTTTTCAATTAAAAATCATATGGTCACCGTGCCTTGCTGTCTGAAGGAGTCTGTTTTGAATATGAACAGATCCCAGACCTGCTAAGAAAGCATCTTTGTTGTTGTTGTTGACAGTTTTGGCCATGCAAAAATTAAGACTTGCCTACCCCGGTTTCATGAACCATGTAGTTAGTTATGGCAATGAATTTCAGAATTTGGAGATGGTGGTGGCTCAGAAATGGCCAATCCCAGTTGGGCATTCCTGGGCCCCTTTTGAGCTGAACTCACCCTCTCAAATTCAGACACAGTTGATAATAGGCTCATCATTTCCAACACAGTCTGTCAGCACTGTACATAGCTGGCCCTGTAGTTAGGAAGAGTGAAGTGGGCAGCTTATTTTCAGTGCCATAAAAGGGCAGCAAGTTATTAGTTACTTAATTTATTATCATTGTACTTTACTGCCAGGGAGGAGGAGAGGTCCTTGTGGGATTCTCTGCATCAGGTAGCAACATAATTTTATCAGCTTTAAGGACTTTGACTTGGGGTTGAGGGGAGCATCATTTAGTGCTCCACCTATGGCCACTAAACATCCTGGGCCAGCCCTGTTTAAAAAGCAGGGGAAATGATGATGGAGAAAATGCCTGGCAACACCTGAAATCCTATGGACACCACCTTTACTACTAGATTACCTTGGACAGGGTAAGATGGGCCCTGTCAGTGGGGTCACTGGGAACTGTAGTTTCCAGTGTCTCCCAGTTCTGTGAATCAGGGTGAAAGGGACTGGAAACTCTAATTGCCACATATTCCAGTAGCTATGAACATTTCTGATCATAATCAGCTGGCCTTAAGGATGAGGACCAACAGGGCCTTGGTTCTCAACAGCCAAACTCCATTTGCCCCAACATCTTTTGTTGTGGAAGGGGGTGGGCGGTGAGAGGTATGGGCAAGCTAGCCTCGGCTTGGCTTTTCCAAGTTTTAGACAACAGGGTTTCTTTAAATCAGCTTTTTTTTAAAAAAAGGAAGTTCTGAAAAACCAACTAATTGTGAGCCAGGGGAGCTTGCACATTACTATTTTTCACATTCTCTGTACCAGGCTTTTCCGTACATGCTACAGACAAGACACCTGCTTGTCTTACCCAACAAAAGTTCCTATTGCATAATCCTTATTTTTACACTTGAGGAAGACTTGGGAGAGAGTAAGTGGGTGGGATAGAAAAGGACAATGTTAAGTACCTTTCTATCAGATAAACTTCTAGGATGCTAACGAAGCTGCAAGACTGTCACCTGACTTGAAGAGATATGCACTTTTTAATCTATTTATAGACATTCCTAACTAATCTAATATTTTGGTATTAAAATAACTACCCAGAGTCATGTACTACCACATTATAACATTAAACAAATTTTGTTGTACTTGTTAATTAAATCCTTGAAAATGTTAACACCAGACAGTTTTAGTGTCAGCAAACTATGAGCATAGCTAATTAAAATCTTTTATGCGACTCCTTCATGTAATTTTTCTCATGTGCATATTAAAGCTATCAGATTGCAAGCTTGGAGTAAAAAGGCAGTTTTGGTAAAGAAACTATGTAAAATACAGGAATCTAATTCATGCTATTACTTGCACCACATCCAAGTATATAATAAGAGAATAACAATAATAACAATAACAGAAGTAGAAGAAGAATGTTCAAAGTTCTTCATACACAATCAGACAAGGGTCCATCTTGTCCAGCATTCTGTTGACGCAGTGGCGAGGCAGCTGCCTGTGGGAAACTCACAACTAGGACACATGTGCAATAGCACCTGCATGCCCATGTTCCCTAGCAACTGGTGTACATGGGCATACAGTCTCTGATATTGAAGGACTAGTGTCCACTGATAGCCTTATCCTCCATTAAGTTATCTAATCCCATTTTAAAGCCATTCAAATTGGTGGTAGCATCTTGTGGTAGCAAATTCCATAGTTTAACTATGTGTGGTGTAGTCATTATGCTACTGCAGTTCTGTCCATTTCAATACACACACACACAAACACACATTCCCTTGTCCATATTGCAGTATGTGATTGTTACTGTTATCAAAGCTTGTGCATATAAGTTATAACACATTGCTTCTTTTGTCAAAGCAATTTGATAAATAACTTCTAACTGGAAAACAAACCAAGATATTGTAATCCAATAAAACATTTGAAGTTCCATTTGAAAACCATGGAATGGAACTTCAAATGGTTTCAATGGTTTTCAATGGACCTTCTACTTTACATTCAAAACCAAATAAGACATATAAACAATGGAAATCTACCATGGTAGCGATCTTCCTACCTCAATATCTACATTTGGACCCCATTAACCAAGATGGATGAGTTTTGTGATGTGCATTCCTATTCGGATGCCACAGGTTATGATGCTAACTGAGTTGCCTATGAGTACAGCTGCAATGGATTTTTATTATTTTTGCCTGTCTATCCACCTGTCTGCTTTTGTATCACTGAAATAGTTTCCCTCTCATATTTTATTTAAAGCATATCTCTATTTTAAATTCCTAATCCAATGTTCAAATTTCATTGCTTTAAAAACTGGACTGGCATTCTTTACTTTGGAAGAAGGAATAATGTCTTGGGACCACACTGTTTGTGCTGCCAGGACTAGGATTATGGTAGATTTAAGGAACCAAAGAAGAGTGAATGTGTTTAAATCTTATCAACATCTATCAAAAGTCAGTTTAAGATGATGTTTTTGAAACGTATGTGAATTATTCCTATACTGGACAATATTCAAGTGAGCATTTTTCCAATCTTTTACTACTCTTACTCCTACTTATTATTATTATTATTATTATTATTATTATATTAATACCCTGCCTTTTATCCAGGGCTGGGACACAAAGTGGTTCACAAAGTTAAAACATGCACAATTAAAACATATAAATATAAGCTTACAAAAGTTAAAATAGAATTAAACAAAAGTAAAATTAAAACGTTTTAAAAATTTAAAAACAGTAACAAATTTTGAAAACAAAACAAAACCATACAGTAACATAGGTCCAGCGTATTTCAAAAAGCCTGCTGGAATAAAAAAGGTTTTGCCTGCCTCCAGGAGTGCAATACAGAGGGAGCTTGTCTGGCTTCCTTAGGAAGGGAGTTCCAGAGCCTTGGAGCAGCCACGAAGAAGGCCCTCTCTCACGTACCCACCAGGCATACCTGGGATGTTGGTGGGACTGAGAAAAGGGCCTCCCCAGAAGATCTCAGAGCATAGGCAGTCTCATATAGGAGAATATAGTCTTTCAGATAACCTAGACCCGAGCCGTACAGAGCTTTATAGGTGATAACCAGCATTTTGAATTGTGCCCGGAAACAAACTGGAAGCCAGTGGAACTGTTTGAACAGGGGAGTTGTATGCTCCCTGTAATCAGCCCTGGTCAACAATCTGGCCACAGCTCTTTGAACCAGCTGAAGTTTCCAAACACTCTTCAAAGGCAGCCCCACGTAGAGTGTGTTATAGTAATCCAAACGGGATGTAACTAAGGCCCTTTCTACACCATAGGGGTGTAGAGGTAGGTAGGGTGATCCCGGAAGTACCTAATACACACCATTGGTGCACAGAGAGTGGGGAGGACAATCCTAGAAGTACCTAATACACACCATCAGCATACAGGGATCAGCCTGGGGCCATCCCAGGCAAACAGCCTGGTGTGGAAAGGTCCTAAGGCATGTGTCCCTGTGGCCAGGACCGACATCTCAAGGAACTGGCGCAGCTGGCGCACAAGTTCTAACCATGCAAATGCACTCCTGGCCACTGCCAAAACCTGGGCATCCAGGCTCAGGACTGAATCCAGGAGTACACCTATGCTGCAAACTTGTGTCTTCAGGGGAAGTGTAACCCCATCCCCATTGGTGTTTCAGAAAAATAGCCTGAGCTGAACCAACTCAGTCGCTGCCCATCTCAACTCAGATCTGGATCTGAATCTTGATTTGGAAATCCAGATCTTCATATTTCTCATTGGAAAGCAAGAAATGGCTATAACTTTTGTTATGTCTATGTCTATCAGAAGTTGGATGACATATCAGTACCTTATGTGGGGATTTTTTCTGACAAATTTAGGGATGTCAGTTGGGGGGGTGAAGTTCACTGAGCTTTCAGCAGCTCATTCCACCTCCCCCACCCCAAGATTCTGTGTCACTTAACTGCAAGATGGCCCAACTTGTTCTTTACCAAGTCAGGCCAGTTTACACATTTTCTGGGGTTTATTCCTCTTTAAGTTGCCATTTATGCAAATTGCGAGTGGAAATTGCATACTTTGCACTAACTTTGACCATAATTTGCTTAATTTGTTCAAACTGCATCTGCACCCTGTACAAATGTAAGCATATTACAGCTGCTGGTTTTTTTTTTGTTTGTTTTTTTGCAAATTAAGCAAATTAGGGTTGCAATTTGTGCAAATGGTGATTAAGAGGAACCCCACCCTCAAAGAAAATCCCCAGATTTTTGGGTGAAAGTCTGTGGCTTCACATGCAAATGCGAGCCGAGCTGGGGGCTTATTGGAAATCCATCAAGCCTGAAAGTTCTGGATTTCCCCACCATGACCATCCCTAGACAATTTCGGGACCAATAGGGTTTGGGGTTGTGCCACTCCTTAACCATTTTTCTTTGCAGAATTGAATGAAATTTGCCGGGATAGTTCTGGGGTGTGTGTGGGGGGGTCACACCTGCTAAGTTTGACCTGTAGGGAAATTTGTACAAGAGCAGCCATAGGTGGGTAGGTTCCAAAAAGGAGGTGTTTGTCCCCTTATGTGTTTTTGTGGGCAATTGTTATGAAAATAACATAGAGGTTACCCTAGTTAAGAAACCTGACAAATTTCAGAAGGATAAGTGCAGTGTTTTTGTGGAATAGGAGTGTTCAAATCGGGATGGAGTAATTGGTTTACTTTTGCATATTATTTCTAGTGGTTCAATCCTGTTTTCTGGTTTATTTTGAATAATCTCATTTGTGTTTGTGCAAATCCTAGTGCAACTGGTAAAAAGAAGAGAAACGTGTGTATGTGTGTGTGTGTGTGTGTGTGTACGCATGCTGGGCAACTGCTCTATAGTTCATACAACCACTGAAAAAGGTACATGGTAAATGTGTTTAATAATGATTACACAATCAATAAACCAAGTCACATTTTATATACGATTAAAAGTTTATTCTAAGAGTCCAATATTGACGTTCAAATTTTATGCTTTCTAATCCTTTAAGAAAGGATTAACACTATTTGTTTAAAGTCTCATTCTTTTCTGTATTCCTTTATCTCAAGACCAAATACCATTTGGTGATTATAAAGGTTATTTTGTTTTCTACTACTGAACAAACCAATGTAATCTTTTGCACATTACATTATTGTTAATCTACTTGTCTACTTGGATACTTTTCTTGCATATATATTTAGGAGTTAATGTGTGCTCATTACATGTATTAACTAATTTTTCTCAATATGCCTCTTTTTTGTATTATCCATTGATATTAACACAATCAATCCACTGGGATGTCTTCCTGTGTAAACCCTATGAAAATAAATGCGGGCTGAACAAGTATAGTACTAGGAGCCAGGATACACAGTTGGTGTGTCAATCAGGGGCCACCTTGCCACATGTGATTTTGACATGATCCCCCTTTCTGTAGTGTGGATGAATCTGTCAATTTCAGTTTCTGTCAATTTCTCAACCTTATGGGGACAGGATTGGGAGGATTTAGGATCCTGGAGATTCTCGGTGCCTCCAGTCTCTGTCCTCTTGCTCCTCATTTGCATCTTCACCCAAGGTTGGAGCTCTGACCATGGGTCAGAAGAGGTAGAAGCAGTGGGGGGAATTTTCATTTGGATTTCCTCTTCTGACTGAGGTCATAGCAGAATCTATGGCTTCGGAGGGGGAACTCTGCAATATCCTGTGGTCTCAGGGATGCTACCCCAGAGACAATAGGACTACTCCCTAAGTTCGGTTTCTACTAGGGATGTGTATCATATCGTTCTGATGTCTGATAACGAACCGATAAGGTCATTATTGGACATCTGATTAACAATAACGGTACACATTCCTGGAGGCCCTATCTGATCAGATCCGAAATCCATATGTCCGATATCTATCAGACATATCGGATATTCAGACCGCCATTTTAGGGCCGGCCTTCCCCCCCTCTCCCACTCGCGCTCCTTACCTGGGTCTTCCCCGCTGCTGTCCGCTGCTCCAGACTACTGAGAACTAGGCTTTGCAGCCTAGTTCTCAGTAGAGTGATGACGTGCCAGGTGATGACATCACCCGGAGCATTGCAGCTCTACTGAGGACTAGGCCACAAAGCCTAGTTCTCAGAAGTTCAGAGCAGCAGACGGCAGCGGGGAAGGCCCAGGTAAGAGGGACCCCTCCATCCCCCCTCATGCCCCTTACCTGGGCCTTCCCTGCCACAGCCACCGCTGCCCGTAGTACTGTTAAACAGGCTTTCTGGCCTGTTTGTCAGTACAGAGCCACACCGAGTGATGACGACATAACTCGCCACTTCTCTGTATGGACGAACAAGTCGGAAAGCCTGGTTAGCAGAGTACGAGGCAGCGGCGGAGGCAGAGGCGGCGATGGGTAAGGAGTGCAAGTGGGGGGAGGAAGCATGAGTGGGGGGAGGGAGGGAGTGCCAGCCCAGTGTTTCTCCCCTTAGACTTGCATTGGGGGAAAGCTTTCTTTCCCCCAATGCAAACCTATGGGGAAAGCACTGTTATCGTATCGGAACTTCCAATATTTATGGGATTTTGGATCCGATCAAATCCGGGTATCCCCGATATGATCGGACCCGAAATTTTTTTATATCGGAATTTCCGATAACAATATGATACAATAATTCCGGCCATGCCCATCCCTAGTTTCTACAAAACATTGAGATTTTTATTTAAGTTTGCATGAAATGTTGTATTTCTTTTTATGTGCTTTTCTCCTTATACATGCATGCTTGTATGTTATTTTGGACTAATGTATACATTTTTTTATTTTGCAAAATGAGATATTCTTTTAGTAGAAGCTCTTATGGTGACAGGGAAGGTTTGCTAAACAGGCCTGGGAGAGTCATACTAATAGCACTAAGCATACATGTGTTACAGAAGGATGAATCTGTGCAGATCCTGTGGATCCAGCCCCACATGCCCTAGAACAATTTCAGCCATCATCTGGCAAATCTGACCAGGAGCAACTGTTACCAATAGGTTGTTTAGCTTCAGTTATTATCCCTCGCCACGTGAGACAGTTACTTATCAATGGAAGTCAAGTAAGAAGGTGTTCAGTCAATTACTTTTTGCTATCTTTTCAAGTGAAGATAAGATCACATCAGTCCAGGGTTCATGTAAAATAACCATGCCATTCACAATTCTAAGCACCCTAGGTAATGCCCCTCGAAATTAATGTGCTCATGTCCTGGGAGACAAGCAGGATATAGCACTATGAAAGCAGTATCAAAGCAGTATATGGTATGTGTCTATGGGCCCCAACAATTGTCAGTGCACTTCAATACCCCTATAAAGCAGTAGTGTGGCTCTTGCCTTTTATATATTACTTTCATACCGCTTTCATAGTGCAATACCCTGTTTGGTGTAGATTAGGCCATCGTTAACATCAGATGAAAACTCTTTCAATTGTAGTAACACACTGTGACTTTATTTCTGATGTTTCAGTGAAAGAGAGGGATATGCCTGTATAGATTTTCAGAATTTAAAAGTAACGGATCTTTTTCATTCATTTTTAGAAACAGTAATATACTAGAAATTCATGGGCTGTTTTTTTTCTCACCACTTGATTATTGAACACTTGATGGCTCACCATGAAACATCTGAATTCACTTCATTTAAAGCATGGCACTCAAATTGGCATTGGGCATTAGGAAAGTTGGTGGCTTTTCTGAGATGGCTCATTTATCCATGCAAGTCCTCACCTGAAGCTGCACTCCTCAAGCCATGAACAGTGTGTGTGTGTGTGTGTACTGCCCTGAAAGGCTGCATGGCATTACATTTAATCTCCTTAAACTGCTTCTGGGTTCTCAAGAGTAGAGATATGCATATATTTAGTAATAATTCTAATAATGGCTAGGAATTAGAGGTGTGCATCAACTGCAACATTTGACTCGCATGAGCAGATCAAGCTTGCCAAGTTTCAGATGAATTGGTACAGGGAGCTTTGCATAAGAGGACAACCAAAACAGGATGGATGTATCATCCTATGTTCCCTGAGGACTATTCTTCTGAAAATGACAGATAGAATAGAGGTGGCTCTAAGTAAAAGCGATTACAAAGCAGTGAAGCATGGTAGTGGACCTGGCAGTCACTCAACCCCGCTTCCTCCTTCCTCCATCAGAGTTTAGAGAAACAAAAGCAAAATATGCTATTCCTTCCTGGACCTTCATGTGAACAAAACCACATGAGGGTCCAGCTTTTGTTCTGGTCACTTCAGAAGGAAGCCTGCTTTGCCTGGGGAAGCACTAGAAAGGGTTCAAAGGGGCCCAGTTTGGCCCAGGCTGGGCTCTGGACAAATCCAAACACATCCCTGCTAGGAATCCACATAGAAAGCAGGCTGATACCCCTTCCCCATCAATGATAATAATAAAGACTTGTCGCTTCATCCACCTAATAATGGTCAGGAAGTAGCACATGAAGCAAAGTTACTGAACAGCTTTAGTTTTCTCTGTGCAATTAAAGGAACCCAAAAATTATTGCCCCCTTGGCACATCTGCAAGAGAAGGTACTTAAAAAGTAAAATCTCTCTTCAGGCTATTGAAATTAAGCACAGTGATCTCATGCAAAGCTCCGTGCAGCTGGTGCCATAGAATAAAGACAGCCGAATCCTTTCTAATGGAAAAATGAAGTCAGACACAGCTCGGTTTCTTTCTTACACAAAATGCAATTATATAAACTACAAAGCTCCATTATAGACAATGTTTATAATTAGCCACTATTTCCCATATATATATAATGTTCTGGTGCCATGCCAACATATTTTCTACAGATGTTCCCAACAATGAACAATCAGACATCCGCTTCTGTTGTTTCTATTGCAATTATTGCAAATTGTGAAAACCCATAATAAAAATCAATGTAATGAACAAACACCATTATATGTTGATAAACATCATACTCTTTCAATTTCAGGAAAAACCGACTGTGTATTACATAGCATGATCAGTTCCCTTCCTTTTCACATATTTCACGCATTTGAGCATTTGAGCATTTTAAGAACATGAGAAGAACTGTACTGCATCAGATCAAGCGTTCATCTAGTCCAGCATTCTGTTTTCACTGTGGCCAACCAGATGTCTATAGAAAGCCACAAGCATGACATGAGTGCAGTAGCACACTCTTACCCATGTCTCCAGCAACTGGTGTACATAGGCATACTGCCTCTGATACGGAAGTTAATATATAACCATCATGACTAGTATTCATTGATAGCTATCTCCTCCATGAATTTCTCCAATACCGTTTTAAAGCTCTCTGTTGGTGGCCATCACTATTTCTTGTGGTAATGAATTCCATAGTTTAACTATGCATGGTTTGTAGAAGTACTTCCTTTTTATCTGTCTTATCTCCAATCATTTAGCTTTCTCATGTGCCCCCGGGTTCTAGTACTGTGAGATAGTTAAACTCCACACCTTGCAAAAATTTTATATTCTCACCTTCACCTTTTTTTAATAAGGTAAAGAGCACCAAACATTGTAACATTTCCTCATGGGGGATTTGCTCCATCCCCTTGATAACTGGTGTTGCTCTTTTCTATACCTTTTCCAGCACTACAATGCCATTTTTGAGGTGCAATGACCAGAATTATACACAGCATTCCAAGTGTGTTTGCTTTTTAGATTTGTATAAGAGCAATACCATTATTGGCAGTTTTATTTTCGATTCCTTTCCTAATCATCCCCAAACCTGGAATTCATCTTTTTCACAGCCTTCACACACTGGGTATATTTTCATATTTTCATTGAGCTATTTACCACAACTCCAAGATCCTTTTCCCAGGGTGCCTCTACAAGAGAGGTTTAATGCGCTTTGAAGGTTCATTAAAAATTTTACCTCTACAAGAACGGAGCGCAAATCGGGCATAGAGGCGCGTTATCTCCCCGATAATGTGCATTTTCGAATGCGCGTTAAATCACGAGTTTTATTTTGCTCCGGCCGTTAAAGCGCATTTTCCCCGTGTGAACAAGCGATTATGCGCATTAACTTCTTGTAAAGCGCTTTTTGGACATCTATTAATGCGTTTCGCCGCCTCTCGCAGCCTCCCGTGCAGAGGGATTAGGAGTAAATGCGTGTCTGCGATAATGCGCATAATCGCACAACCGGGCGCAAAAGCGCATCCTTGTAGAGGGGGCCCCAGTCAGTCATTGCCAGCTCAGACCCCATCAGCATATTTGTGAAATTAGGCATTTTTGTTCCAATGTGCATCACTTGAGACCCATAGTTTTTAAAGTCAATATGGTGGAGGCAGCTAGAGAACACAACAACAACTGATTTCCACTTGGTAGCAGACAAAAAGGCCACAGAAAGGGAAGTGTGGGGAGGCGTGGGCATACATTATTTTGCCTGTTTTCCATTCCACTCACAGAAAAGACTGTTGCTGATCCATGACATCCCCTACCTTCTCTTAGATTACCTCACAGAGTACCTCACAGATCCTGAGGGAACCTAATGAGTGACCTGAGAGATAAGGAGAGGGGCCATGGCACAGTGGTAAAGCTTCTGCTTTGTATGCAGAAGGTCCCAGGTTTGATCCCCAGCTTCTCCAGATAAGGCGAGGAAAGAATCGTACCTGAAACCTTGGGGAGCCATTGCCAGTCAGTGTTGACAATACTGGGCTAGATGGACCAATGGTCTGACTCAGTATAAGGCAGCTTCCCATGTTCCTATGCTCCTATGACGGACTGGGGTGGAAATTCAGCCAGTGTGCTATCACCCAGCTCTTTCCAAAAGAGCGAAAGACTAGTCACACCAAACGAGAAAGCCATCTTACGCACCAGTAGGTCACTGTAGATCAAGCGAATCAATGATGCACCCTGACCTAATAGGAAGGAATCTGCTGTTGTTATGTATAGACTGTCTTTGCCTTCAACTGCCTGGGAGCCCTATCTGACAGGTGCATATTTATGGGTAACTTCTGAACAATTTTCTTTCAGAAACTTAGGCAGTTTATCGCCATTGCCGCTGCCCATCTAAATCACAGGGGCAGCAAAATGTTCCCAATGCTCCCTTCCTTCTACTGATTTTCAGTTGCTTGAGGCAGTAACTTTGACAGACAGTCAACTTGCAACTCAGACCCTCCCCATAGGTAAAGGGAAAGTTTCTATTATTTTTGTTTTGCTTTCCCACTTGACAGTCATCTCTCTCTCTCTCTCTCTCTCATTCTTCTACACCTTATTGAACAACTGAAAATGCAGAAAAGCAAAATGCAAAACAAACACCGAACAGTCACCACTTGAGGCCCACTGGGCTTTCCACTTTGTCAAAAGCTGCCAGATGTACAAAGAACAATTTCAATGGCGTCAGTCTACAACACGTCCTGTAGTGGCACCAGGAGCAAGGTGAAAATCTATATCAGTGGTGTCAAGATTCTTTCCTTTGAGCTTGAATAACACTTGTCACATGAGTAATATTTCAGAGAGTGTTTTATTAATATTACTGTGGAATCAAATGATAAACTGTTCCTTGTTCCTTTATTTCCTTTTACTCTTTTTTTAATTTATAAATTTCATTTATTAAACTGTGTACCAGAATTTCAAGAAAATATGCAAAATAGAAACAATTGTGGAGGTTTCCTTTTCTTTCTTTGCTTTTTAATGGGAGGAAACTTCTATGATATTATCATTCAAAGTGCTGAATGACATATGTTAGAGCGGTTTGATACGTGCCTGTTCATAACATGATGAGCCAACTGATGTGCTTCAGTTGCCGATGAAGCCTGATCTACAGTAGCAGGAGGTGGAAGAATGCAGTGTAGAAGTTCATCCTGCAGGTGGGAAATGCCACGGCCCACATTAAAAAAAAATCCCTGCAAGTATAAAGCTAACACATTAGGGGGTCTAACCTTGCCTGTTCCTTGTCATGCTAGTTTTTGACTTTCAGGAGGTAGTACCCCATACTATTCATACATAGAGTAGACCCATTGAAATGAATGTGATTTACGTTAGTCACAACCATTTATTTCAATGGGTCTACTCTATGTAGGACTAACATTGATTACTACCTGGGGAGAGGGGTTGGGGTTGGGGGGGGTGCAGAAGGTAATATCAAAAATGTGGTCCTCTACCAGTAGTCTGAAATGGAATAGTCTATTCCGCCACCTCAGAATCCAACTGTCTTCGTCCATCTCATTTCCATGCATGTGTAGGGCAGGCTTAAGCCACTGAAGATCAAACTTTGAAATGACCTCACACAGTGCTTTTCACTTTACATATACGTGCCATGGGCACTCACCTGGCCAAGCCAGGCCTAAGACGCTTTGCTATCTCAAGCAAGCTGACACTGCCCCCACTTCATTTTCCTTCTGATGGTGGCAGCTGCACCTCTCCCACCACTGCCTCTTCTACCTGCCCACCCACTCGCCTCACACCCACCTGACCTGTTCGTGCCGTCCGCTGGCCGACCTGCCTACCAGCTAACCCAGCTGGCTGTGCCCACCCATCCACCATTTGCTGCCCATAAGGTGCATCCACCTTGGGTCACAGCAGCAAGGTGCCTGGGAGAGGTCAGCCAAACTATTGCAAGAAGTCCAGAACCATTGCAATAGGGCTGGGACCTTCTGCAATAGTTCTGGATCTCATGCGAGAGATAGTTTGGCAAAATCTTCCAGAAGCCTCGTGGATTGGGGACAAGGCGGGAGTGGCGGATCAGCAGGTAGGCAGGCAGGTGGGTGGGAAGGAACAAACTGGTGGGCAGGCAGGGGGGTGAGTAAGTGACCACTTCTTGGTCCTACTGGCCAACTGCATGGCTGGCTGGCTGAGTGGGTGTGGACAGCTAGCCAGCCATGCAGGCAACTGGCAGGGCCAAGAAGCAGCAGACCATTTGGAGGGGGGTGTACACCAGTTAAGTGAAGCAGTTAGCTCTGGCACCTGATCACTAATCCACACAGTTTAGCCAAAGCGGGAAGGGCCCCAGAATCAAATGAATGAAAGGAAAGGTGTGGCACAAGCAAATTGCACACTAATCCTGTTCCTGAAAATAATTCCATCATACATCAGAAGGCAAAACAGAATCTGGGCCAGAAGAGACAGAGAGAAGAATAACAAAAACTGAAATGGGGAAATCTGCTGTTCCAAATAAGACTGGAGACACAAATGGCAATCATCTAAAAATTGTACAGAAGTGGAATCCACAGCCCAATTGGGCGAAGGATGGTATTTGCGGGTGGGGGGGGCAAGGAGTCATGGGTGGGATGCTCCGATTGGGGCATCCGGGTGGTGCCACTGGGCAGGGCTATGGACGAGCGGCTTGAATTGCCGCCTAACGGTCCAGCCCGCCCTCTTTGTTTGGCGCAGCTCCCTCCCTCCCCTCCCTGTAGACAGTATGAGCTAGCCGGTCGTCATTAGGAGGCCAAGTAGGAATTTTTTACTCTTACCCTAATTTGGTTAGGAGTTTTTTCGCCTACTTCGTACTGTAAGACAGCTGGGGAGTATTAAATAGGTGGATTTGCACTAATTTGGTCAGTTTAATTTGGCGGTAGGTGCGGGCATCCTTAGGGGCGTTTTCAACTGGTGAACATTCTCAGGAACCGTTGAAGTAAAGGGTAATACCTGACGCCCACATCTGGGAGCCCCGCAGCACCAGATCATGGAAATAAGTTTTACCTTTGAGGCCAACTCTACTCACACGCTCAGAGCACTGCGGCACGGGTGTTGTGACAAAGGAAGGCCTCCCAACCCCATATGGGGTATGACCAAGGGGTGGCGAACGTGTGATGCCACCCGGAGGTCAGAGAATGGTTCGCCCATTCCTAAGATTTGGCCTGGAAGAGGCCAAGAGAGGATGCCCGCATAGGTCTTATCCCTTACTGCAGATCTTGAATAAAAGTGGCCCATTTTATACCCAACTTTCTTGTCTCGACTCTTTATTTTGCACCCTACACTCCGCAAATGGAATTCTCAACCACTAATTCGGTGGCCTCAATCATCAGCTTAAAGTGGAATCCTATCCATGTTTAGAAAGAAAAAGTCCTACAACTCCCAGCAGCCATGAAGTCCTCCAACTGGCCAGGGCATGCTGGGAACAGTAGGAGTCTTTTTCTGTCTAAACATGCATAGCATTGCTCCCTTAATCACTTTTTCCTCAGTCTTGGAACTTCTCACTTATCAATTGGTAGTATTAAGCAGTTGCTTGTTACCAGGTGTTTTGTTTTTGTTTTGTTTTGTTTTTTTAATAACTTTTCCCAGTAGATTTGTACGTTTTGATGTTTGGACCCCAGTATATGGATCATGGGCCACAGCAGCTAATTTGGACCAGCTCAGCCTCCCTGGAACAGGGCTTAGAGGCTTTGCAGGAACAGGGAGATTTTGCAGGAGATGTTCACATTGCTGATGACAGGGTCCAAATTGAGACCTATTGAGCCCAATACCAAATTGAGCTGAGATGAGTTTGCCTGTCAGTCCTTCAAACAGCAAACATTTTATCGTTATTTATGCTTTTAGACAGGTTGTTCCCTCTGTTAAAAACCTTAAGCTGCCAAAAGGGGGGGGGGAGGGGAAAGTGTGGATATTTGCCAGACAGCTAATCAAAGAACGAAGGCTTCTCTTTGGAGACTGTAGCTGTAATTAGAACAAAGCAGTTGAAATGAGATGTGCAATCAAGCTAAGGATGAATTGAAAAGCTCCTACCAAAAAAAAATAAAAAATGAAACTGTGCTTTTCATCTCTAATCCTACACTAATAGAGACATGGCAAGGATTCTAAAGATCTGACTCTTTCAGCTATCATTTAGAAATGGGCAAAAGGAGAGCAAGTGTTTCTCTTTACTGACATTCTCACCTTCGAAAGGACTAATTGACAATTGAAGCAAGCATTTTTTATAATAATTCGGGAGCACCAGTTATCAAAACACTTGACTTCCATTGGTGCCTGCCATCAGGAGTTATTTTCATATCACTCCTTCCAGTACAGCATAGCCATATATTATTATTATTATTATTATTATTATTACAGATTCCAGAACGGTGAACATGGGTATAAACAGAAAAAGAAAAAAGATTTAAAAAGCAAATTAAAATTGTACAATTGTGTGTATGTTGTATGTTTTTGCTGTTTTAATTTTTGTATATTGTTTTTAATTGTTTTTAATCCTATGTAAACTGCCCAGAGAGCTTCGGCTATGGGGCGGTATACAAATGTAATAAATAAATAAATAAATAAATAAAAACCAAAGGAACCTGAAAAGCAGTAGCTAGTCAGTTGAGGAAGGCTTCTCAAAACAGAGTTGTTTTCAGGAGGAGCCGGAAGCAGCCTAGTGTTGGTGCCTGCCTGGCTTCCAGGGGCAGAGAGTTCCACAGAGAAGGGGCCACTGCACTAAAGGCTCTTCTCCTGGTGGATTCCAAGTGGGCCACAGGTCCATGTGGAACCACCAGGAACATGCCCTCCGACCACCTCAGTGTTCAGGCAGGTTGGTAAGGGAGAAGGGGCTCTCTCAGGTATTTGTTTATTTGTGGAGAGTAAGATACTATTATACCCAGGAGTGTATGTGATATTGGCAGGAGACTTTAATGCCAGAATTGGCACGATTGATGGGGCTCTGTATCCTCCTGAGGCAGAGGCGGCCCATTTGATACCAGATAGACAGTCCAAAGATAAGGGATGTAACTATTTGGGGCGGTATCTTCAGCGTATGGTAAACAACTTGGATTTAGTGCTGTTAAATGGGGGTGTAGGGGGAGATAGAAAAGGGGAATTTACATTTGTGTCAGGCACTGGAGCTTCGACAATAGATTATTTCATTGTATCATATAACCTGTTAAATTTGGTGACCAGCTGTAGTGTGGGCACACGTATAGAAAGTGATCACCTTCCGCTAAATGTACTTCTGGATTTTAAGGACTGTGAAGTCCAGACGGAGCAAGGACCTCAGGTACTCCCGGAAATAGAATCCAGATTTACGCGTACAAAATGGTCTATCAGGTTAGAAGATAACCTATCTGTACTGACACAGTCAGAAGAGTGTCGTAGACTGCGGGATAAGATGTTAACCTCAGGATCCACGCTAAATATATTGCATGTGTATCAGGAAATTATTTTCCTCTTCCAGAAACATATGATCCATAAAAACCCAGTGGGACAATATGTCGACCCTATCAGGTCAAAACCGTCGTTTGACCAGGAGTGTGTGGATATGGAAAGAGCTTTGATGGACAAGTATAGGACGTATAGGAAGTTGGATCTACTAACTTTACCCACTGAATGGCTGGCCCTAAAGAAGAGATATAAAAATCTAATTAAGGGAAAAAAGAATCAGGCACAGAGAGAGGGGTGGCAGAAGTTAATTGCTGCCACAAGGGCACATGATATAGCCACTTTTTGGAATATTGTCTCCAATGGGTGGCAAAGGAAACAATCTAATATGGACTTTTATATACCTGTTAAAACCTGGAAGCTCTACTTTAGCAACCTATATACAGAAAGACGAACAGGAACTTCACCATTACTGCCTGAATTGAAGACCATCTCTGACTGGCCTCTGGTTACTATCCCAGAAGTAAAAGGGCCTACTGCTAAGGTTAAATCGGGATAAGCACCGGGATGTGATAACATCCTGCCGGAAATGCTTAAGGGCAATGTGGAATGGTGGGTGCCGGTATTAGCAACGCTATTTACTCACATTGACCAGACAGCATGTATCCCTGAGGATTGGGGCCTTGCCATCATTGTACCGATTAGGGGTGTGCACGCCAAAAAATATTGTCATTTATCATTATCGTCATTTCGGACCCCAAAAAAATCATCTTCATTCATATCGTAGGTGAACCATATTGTCTTCACGATAATTATCGTGAAAAAATGATATTTTTGCAGCCCTATTTTTAAAGAAAAAAATGCCTATAACTTCTGAATTTGAAAAGTTAGAGGCTTGAAACTTGGTCACAGTGCTTCTGGGGTATGCCTAAGCATGTGTATGAAATTTTGAGATCGATCACTCCAACCCTCGATTTTATATGAATTTTTTAAAGATCATTTCCGTTCTGACAGGTCTGAAGGGACGCACGTGGCAAGCTGTCATTCTGATCTGTCAGAACTGAAACAATCTTTAATAAATTCATATAAAATCGAGAGTTGGAGGGATCGATCTCAAATTTGGCACATTCTATTTAAAATACCTCCTGGCCAATCAGAACGCCCAGATAACTGCTAAGGTGGCAAAATTTTGTGCAGCCGCAATTGCCTGCCGATGTGGGATAATATCATCTACTTATGGAAACATGAATTTTTAAATGTCGTTTTAGAGTAATTAAGACTATATTTTAGTATTACACCTGTATGCTATATGTATATGTATTATGCTGTGCACTTTGTGTGCTGGTCTTATGACCGTAATACATATTTGATTTGATTTGACATTTGTTGAGAAGTGCAATCAATTGCATTAGTCCTTGTTTGTGAGAATGAAGTGATATAGTCCAGACACAGGTCTATCATTTCAGGCATTACCTTGCAACAGTTCTTGTGAAACCTGGATAATGCATATAAGTGGGACTTTCAACACAACATTATAGCCTGGAGAGATCATGTTCAGGGTTCAAGCCGGCCAGTCATGTCCCTTTCCCAGATATTCAATTCCATTGCCACTAGACCCCCTTTTTTCTAATTTCCTCTCCCCACAGACATTCGTTATCCACTAGGCATGTTCAGTCCCCATAGCTGTTTTTGGGTGTCCCCCCCCCACTCCTTATTGTGTGAACTAGAAACACTATTGCAAGTTAAATTGTAAGAATCAGATTAGATCAGGTATAGTGAGGCATACTCTAAATGATGAGTCATTGAAAAACAGGACAAATCAAGTTCACCCTTGATTGTAACTTTCCCATTAGTAATCACGGCTGACGTTCCTTGTGCTTCCTTCCTGCATTAATATTACTTGCATTGCCTGTCACTTTCTGCCCACACTGCCAGGCTGAATACAGATGTGTTGCGAGGGAAAAAGTTTGACCATAGCTGAAAATGCCTCCCACCCTGGGGATCACGTATGTTTTTGTGCCACATCCACCACACTTTAAATGCTATGTCTTTCTTCACCAATATCTTGTCTAAGGGCATAATCCTATGCATATTTAGACAGGAAAAAAGGCATACTATCCTCAGCCCCGGCATTCCCCAGCCTGCCTTGTTGCTAGATTGTTTTTAGATTGACTGGGTAATGCTGAGATTTATAGGATGTTTTTATGCTGGCTGGGGAATGTTGGGAGTTGTAGGACTTTTTTTCTGTCTAAACATGCATAAGACAGTGCCCTAAGTCATGTTTATTATTACTTGCTCTAAACTCTAGGCACAAATACTGTTTTTTTTTTCCTCATGAGCCAATATTTGCCATATAACACAAACAGGCTTTGTTTAGGCTGAAATCTACTGTATGATAAAATTACTCATTGGGGTCAATGGGATTTCCTTCCAAATAAACATACAAGTGGACAGGTATAAGACACTTTGGTTGCTATACTGATTCTTTTTTTTTCAAAATCCAATGGATTCCAAGTTAAGCCAACAGCAACAGCTGTTGGAACAATACTCTTCAGCTTGCCTCACGTGGGATAGATGGGTGTGAATTTGACTTCAGCCCTTTGAAGGATGGAGTGTGAGCAAGCCAGACTCAGGCAGGCATGGCTGCACCTTTTGAAGGTGGTGACATCTTTTGCAAGCAAACATGGATGAATGGGACAACTGCCATGTGTGAGCAAGTAATTTCCACGATACTGGACAAGAAATCACTGGTATAAAATGGTGAAATAATCAAGTGGCTGACAATTGGTGGGAAGAACTGTTATACAGCTCCATATGCAAGTCTATGGGGAAACGGAGACTAATGAAGACACAAGGCCTAAACCAGGAGTGGGCAACTTCCACCCCACCAGATGTTGTTGGAATTGCAATTCCTATCAGTCTCCCACAATTGGACTGGGAGATGCAGTCCAGCAACATATGGAGGTCCTGGCCTAAACCTAGTAAGTGAATGGGCGGAAGGAACTTCTACAGAATATGGTGACACAAAAGGAAAGAAACAGTCCAATATGAACAATATGAACTAGAATCCCTGTCTGGTCCCAAACAATCAGCCACATACATGACATCATATGAAATGATGTTCCAGCTAAAAAACAAAAAGACACAGTTAAATCACTAAATATGAATGCACACTCTAAATATTACAACCTGCCAGGTAGTTCCACCTTTTTATAGGTAACAAGATCACATTGCCCTATGTCAGACTTACCAGAAATAGTTTTGAAGGTGTGTTACACACCTTATATTATGCCTTATTTATTTATGGGCTTGACTTCATTCATAGTCACTCTCTTCTTTTCATGGTAATGAATGCAATAATTACCTTTATCAAATGTGAATATACTATTTTTAACTTGTTAGCAAAGAGACTATACAGTTTTAAAGATTGTGAATGGGACACAGGCTTATTGACTCTTGCCCTATTTGAAATGAAACTATCCCACTCCTTTCTTCCCCTACGTTCTCTCATCCAGTACTCTTGTGACTACTATTTTTATTTTATTTATTTTTTATTTTAAAACATTTTTATAGTGCCACCTCACCATTTCTGGCATCGTGGCACTTGTGAAAATAAGAACCCCTTACAGAGGCATTTAAAACAATTGATGGTGGGATCCTCTCTAATCTCCAGTAGCAAATTGTTCCATAACCAGGGGCCAACCACTGAAAAGGCCCTGGCCCCCACACATTCCAAATTGTAGCGGGGGATGATCAGGTCACCCTGCCCTTGAGAGTGGGTCTGCCAATGGTGGCACACAGGAGCAAGGTGAGCACTCAAGTAACCAGGGCCCAAGCAGTGCAGGGCTTTATACATAGTCAATAAAACCTTGCAGCGCACGCTAGCAGCCACCGGCAGCCAGTGGAGTTCTTGAAGCACCGAAGTGATGGAGGACCACTTTGGAAGCCCCTTGACCAACCTGGCTGCTGCATTTTGTACAGCCTGTAGGAGCTGGATTTGCTTCAAGGGAAGCCCTGTATACAGCAAGTTGCAATATTCAAGTCTGGAGGTGACCAGGGCATGAACTACGATGGTAAGATCAGCCTCTGACAGAAAGGGGCAAACTTGGCAGACCATATGTAATTGGCAAAAGCAGCTCCGGACAACAGCCCCCACCTGTGATGACATAGTTAGGGACTGGTCAAGTATGACACCCAAGTCTCGCGCCTCGGTCACAATCCTTGGTCGGATTCCTGAAAATGAAACATTTGCAAGCTCCTGCATTGAACCTGCCAGCCGCTGACCTTGACCAACAACCATCAACTCATGGGGAAGTGGGGATTAATGAAGACACAAAGCCTAAACCTGGAGTGGGCAACTTCCGCCCCTCCAGATGTTGTTGGAATTGCAATTCCATCAAATACATCATACAATAGCCCTCTGTGCAGGACAGGGAGGAGGCTGTCCTAGCTCATGGCACTGTAGTCAGGAGCAAACAATTACTGAAGCTGGCTACCACCATCCCTTAGGTCCACCTCAGCCTGAGTCAGGGGACTAGCAGACCTTACAGGACATCCCTTGAACCCAGAAACAAGAGCCCAAGCTGGCACCCTCTGTTTCAAGCACAGTAAAAGTCCTTACATTTCCGAGCTTGCAATGGGATTTGCAAACCTCCCCACCCCACCCATGCCTTCAACAGCATTATTTATTTATTTATTTCATTTCTATACTGCTCAATAGCTGAAGCTCTCTGGGCAGGTCACAAAAAGTAAAACCATCAAATACAATTCACTGTATAAAACAAAACGCAATATAAAACACACGCTATAAAAGCACAATATAAAAGCACAACCAGGATAAAACCAAGCAGCAGTGCAGAAATTTATACAGTTTTAAAATACAGATTTAAAACAGCAAAGGTAAAAGACTAAGATGATAAACTGTTAAAATAATTGAAAAATAAAAAGGTCTTTACCTAGCAGGCAAACTTCTCTAGGGAGCTCACTCCGCAGCAGGGGTGCCACAGCAGAGAAGGCCCTCCTCCTGGTAGCTGCCCACCTCACTTCCTTTGGCAGGGGCTCATGGAGAAGGACCCCTGAAGATGATGTTATGGTCCAGGCAGGTACATTTGGGAGGAGGCGTTCCTTCAGGTAACCTGGCTCCAAGCCGTGTAGGGCTTTGAATCTGGCCCAGACCTGGACAGGCAGTCAGTGAAGCTGGAAAAGGGCTGACATCATGTGGTCTTGTTGGCCTGTCCCTGTTAACAATTGTGCTGCTCTGCATACATTTCAAAAACATGCACATTTCAAGAACATGTAAAAATGGGTGCGGACATTTGAACTCGAATCAGAACGAGCTTTGAAATGGAATTCGGAGAATTTTGCTGAGCTCGAGGTTTGCTGAATCTCACATACCTGTGGTACATGGCTTACATTGTTCCCATTACGACTATGGGAGATAATTTTTTGTGAGCTCATGAAACTCTTTGCCATCATGAATGATTAAAGCACTGGTTCATGCGCTTGTAGCTATGCATCTACTGTTCTGTAGCTATGGTTGCGAAATGTGATATGCTGAACTCGTCAAGTGGAGCTTGACAAATATTAAAAACAAAAACAGTCCACAAATAATGAACACGCAGAACCAGTTCAGACCAATACAAAGCAGTGATAAAATCTGAAAATATCTGCAGGGCCATTTTCTCTCATTTCATGCCCCTGAACACATGAATTATCCTTGAAGTTCCATAGCCCTTTAAAAGCAGGCAAAATAACCATGGGATTTAGATATTGCTGCCTCAATATTCTGGCTGCCTTTCATCAAGAGGACTAAGTAGATAAGGGCTTAGAGAAAGAAAAGCCAACTTCTAAGAGTGGAAAAAACAATATCCAAGCTTGAGGCAATCCATTCATTGACTTAAACAAATGTTAGATAGCTACAATTGTCTTATTTTGGTACACATTTTGGTACACATTTCCCCTTAGAATCAGATGGAACCATAGATCTTGTTCCTAGAGTATCCGTCCTCCCCCTTTCCACCTTCTTTTGGTGCAGGTAGATGATGTGGGTTTGGGAGCCACCAGAGAAAGCTTGGGGGATTGCACTTTTTGCACTTCTGATTTAGATATACACCAGGCCTCTCATCTTCAGCAAATGTTGATTTATTTATTATATGTTTATTACAATGGCATTAAATGAAGAAAAGTGTGGTCTCCTGTAGGAAGCCCAAGATCAGGTAAATGGAGGCAAGGCATTCCTGGGAAGCAGTGGAATGCTTAGTGCATTGGAAGGTGACTTCCTCAAAGAACAAAACAAAAAACAGAATTTGATATGTGGATTGTCTTCCTTTCATGAGAGATGTGGATAGAAATATGAAGGCTTTAAGGCTCCACCCTCCCCATAAGATTGCTCTGCCCAATGCCTACATAGGTTGTTCTCATATGGGCCTATTCAGACGACACACTAAGCCATGGTTAGGCCACTAACCCCTTTGCAGCAAGTAGTTAGTGAACATGCTTAATCTGTGGTTATGTAGTCACCGTGGTTAAGAATGGTTCACACAACACACTAAGTCATGGCTTTCATGAAACATTAAGCCATAATGTTTAGCTCAAAATGCTTAACTACCATGGCTTAGAGCATGATCAGATGTGGGGGGGGATTGTGGTTCCCTACCGTCACTTCTCCTCCCCGTTCCTGTCCCACATTACTTTCTCTTCCTGGAGAAGAAAGAGGAAGCAAACGAAGACCACATGGCTCATTCAGGGGGCATTTTTATCATGCTGCTTTTCCAGCACACAGCAGGAAACAGTGGCACGTTCCATTTCCCCCAAAAAGTTAGATTAAAAGGGATCCATTTTGTAATGGAAAAAAAGGCAAGGAGCGGGAGGCGCGTAGGAGGAGGACAGCATTGTCCAAAGTATGAGCAAATAATATGTGAGGCAGTAGCAAGCGTGCAATAAAATGCTCATCTAATGAACCACTTAGTGTGCCACCTGAACAGGGTCTTTATGTGGTTAAGAAATTCCACTCGTGGTCTGCTGTCCAGGAGCCTCCAAAGTCCTGAAGCCAGCCCAAAACTAGACATGTCACTCCAGAAATTTCAAAGAAACAAATGAGATTGGGCTTTCTATAGAGGGGGATAGGAAACATCTCACAGACTAGCTCACCAGCATCCTGACTAGTGTATAGGACAGAGTACAAATATGCTTTGATTATTCATGCCACCCTCATTTAGGATCAGGTCAAGTCCATTCATGTTTGCATCATTGGCAAATCAATGCAAATGCTTTAATCTTAATCCCGGGAGAGTCGGATGCTTCAAATGGAAATACATTTTTAGTTGATGCAGGGATAAATTTATGTTTGAAAGCAAACTTTCAGTTTAAAATGTAGTGTTTTGTCTCAGTTTATAATTGATCAGTTGAAGTGTAGGGGGCAGGGGGGAATAGCATTGGATATTGCCTGAACAAGACCTCTTTGAATCATTTAACACAAGTGTTTTGAAATTCTGCCAGCGAATATTGAAAATCAGTCCGCCATCAAATAATCCTCATGAATTTGGTTGATAATTGCAATCCATTGCAGTTTTGCTTCCTCTGTAGTGAGAGTATTGAGCTATTATCTTTCACTTCTCAATCCTGTAGGAAGCATGAAATTGCTTGCTTATAAAACCAGGGGTGGGGGAATCACTACAATTTGCAAATTGTGTCTAGAGTTCTTCATTAGTGTGCCAGGCAGAACTTATTTCAATGTACTTATAATAGTTTCTGCTGCTGTGTTCATTGCATTGCATGTTTGACTGAAAGACACTGGCTGCTACATTGAACACATCTTGTTTTACTCACTGTGTGTTTTACTCACTTGTTTTTCTCACTGTTTTACTCACATATAGTCTCCGTATCATATTGGTGTGCAGCATTTAGGGATGTAGGAGAAATTCATTTCAGTTCATTTTTTTTATTATTATCAGGATTTACCCAGTTTGCACTTTCTGTATTGAACACAGACTTGGACACAATCTGCAACTGAAATCTCTATACATTTCCCAGTTTACAATGGAATTTGCAGACCAAAGACAATATGTTCAACAGCATGAGTGCATTTGAAAAATGCATATAAAAATGTGTACTTTGGGGAAATTTATTTATTTATTTACAATATTTCTATACCCCTCCATAGCTGAGGATTTCAGTGTGGTGAACAAATAAGGTAAAATAATGAAAACAGAATAATTTTTTTTAAAAAAAGAAACAAAGTTCAAATAAAACCATGGCTGGTCATTAAGGGAAGGCTTCCTAGAACAACAACGAAGGAATACAAAGTTGGCATCTGCCTGGCCTCCAGAGGCAGGGAAATCCATAGGAAGGGGGCCACCACACTGAAGACTCTTATCCTGGTAGATTCCAAACAAACCATAGGTCCATGTGGGACCACCAGAACCATGCACACAAACACACTTTAATTTATGGGAGAAGAATGTGTACATCTAGCATTGGATTGAAAATCCACCGGGGCCAGCGAGGGCATCGGATGCCCCCCGCATCCAGTCCTCACAAGCCCACGCAGACCCACCCAGTGCTATGACAGCCTTGCACCTGTCTACTCTTGAGCTTTTGAGAGCAGTCAGGCATGGGTCCACCCTGACATGCACCCTTCGCATCAGGGCCACCAAAAAGTGTGCAATTCCCCCGGCCATGCCATTAGCTTATTATTATTATTATTATTATTATTATTATTATTATTATTTACATTTGTATACCGCCCCATAGCCGAAGCTCTCTGGGCGGTTTACATAGGATTAAAAACAATTAAAAACAATATACAAAAATTAAAACAGCAAAAACATACAACATACACACAATCTGTACATTTAAAAACCACTTCAACACTTCAAAAAACTACAAAAACAAAACAAAACAAACCCAGGCTCCTCAGATATTGCCAAATGCCTGAGAGAAGAGGAAAGTCTTGACCTGGCACCGAAAAGATAACAATGTTGGCGCCAGGTGGGCCTCGTCGGGGAGATCGTTCCACAATTGGGGAGCCACCACAGAGAAGGCCCTCTCTCTTGTTGCCGACCTCCGAGCTTCCCTTGGAGGAGGCACTCGGAGGAGGGCCTTAGATGTTGAACGTAGTGTTCAGGTAGGTTCATGTCGGGAAAGGCGTTCCATCAGGTATTGTGGTCCCAAGCCGTGTAAGGCTTTATAGGTTAAAACCAGCACCTTGAACCGGGCTTGGAAACATACAGGCAGCCAATGCAAGCGGGCCAGAGTAGGTCTTATATGTTCGAACCTACTGGTTCCAGTTATCAATCTGGCCGCTGCATTTTGCACAAGCTGCAGCTTCCGAACCACCTTCAAAGGCAGCCCCACGTAGAGTGCATTGCAGTAATCTAACTTGGAGGTTACCAGAGCATGGACAACTGAAGCCAGGTTATCCCTGTCCAGATAGGAACGTAGCTGGGCCACCAACCGAAGTTGGTAGAAGGCACTCCGTGCCACTGAGGCCACCTGCGCCTCAAGTGGCAGAGATGGTTCTAGGAGAATCGCCAAGCTACGAACCCGCTCCTTCAAGGGGAGTGCAACCCCATCCAGAACAGGTTGAACACCCTCCATCCGGTCAGTGGAGCCACCCACCAACAGCGTCTCAGTCTTGTCTGGATTGAGTTTCAGTTTATTAGCCCTCATCCAGTCCATTGTCGCAGCCAGGCACTGGTTCAGCACATCCACAGCCTCACCTGATGAAGATGAAAAGGAGAAATAGAGCTGCGTGTCATCAGCGTACTGATGACAACGCACTCCAAAACTCCGGATGACTGCACTCAACGGTTTCATGTAGATATTGAACAGCATGGGGGACAAAACTGACCCCTGCGGAACCCCATACTGGAGAATCCACGGGGCCGAGCAATGTTCCCCAAGCACCACCTTCTGGAGCCGACCCACCAAGTAGGAGCGGAACCACTGCAATGCAGTGCCTCCCACTCCCAACTCAGCCAGTCGTCCCAGAAGGATACCATGGTCGATGGTATCGAAAGCCGCTGAGAGATCAAGGAGAATCAACAGAGTCACACTCCCCCTGTCTTTCTCCCGACATAGGTCATCATACAGGGCGACCAAGGCTGTTTCCGTACCAAAACCAGGCCTGAAACCCGACTGAAATGGATCCAGATAATCAGTCTCATCCAAGAGTGCCTGGAGCTGGCTCGCAACCACCCGCTCCAGGACCTTGCCCAGGAATGGAACATTTGCTACTGGCCTGTAGTTATTAAGATTTTCAGGGTCCAGGGAAGATTTCTTTAGGAGTGGTCTCACTGCCGCCTCTTTCAGGAGGCCTGGGACCACTCCCTCTTGCAAAGAGGCATTAATCACTTCCCTGGCCCAGCCAGTTGTTCCATCCCTGCTAGCTTTTATTAGCCAAGAGGGGCAAGGATCCAATATGGAAGTGGTTGCACGAACCTGTCCAAGCACCTTGTCAACATCCTCGAGCTGCACCAACTGAAACTCATCCAAGAAAACAGGACAAGCCTGTGCTCTGGATACCTCACTAGATTCATCTGCTATAACACTGGAGTCTAAGTCCTGACGGATGCCAGAGATTTTATTCTGGAAGTGCCCAGCAAATGTATTACAGCGGACCTCAGATGGTTCTACCATGTCCTTGGGGCCAGCATGTAAAAGCCCTCGGACAACTCTGAAAAGCTCTGCTGGGCGGCAGGTTGATGATTGAATAGTGGCAGCAAAGTATTGTTTTTTTGCTGCCCTCACTGCCCCTGAATACAGCTTACCATAAGCACTTACCAGTGTTTGATTGCATCCATCAGGAGTTCGTCTCCATCTGCCCTCAAGCCGTCTCCTGTTTTGTTTCATCACTCTCAGCTCTGGGGTATACCACGGAGCCGTTCGAGGTCTACACAGGAGAGGGCGCTCAGGAGCAATCGTGTCAACTGCCCGGGTCATTTCTGCATTCCACAGATCAACCAGGGTTTCGACAGGAGAGCCAGCCCTATCAGCCGGAAAACTCCCCAGAGCCCTCTGGAAACCATCTGGATCCATTAGCCTCCGGGGGCGGACCATCTTAATGGGTCCCCCACCCTTGCAGAGGGGAAAAGCCACTGTAAGTCTAAACCTCAGCAGGTGGTGATCTGACCATGACAGAGGGGTTGATGTAAAGTTCCCCACTTTCAGATCCCCATCTCCATGTCCAGTTGAAAAAACCAGGTCTAGAGTATGCCCTGCTACATGCGTTGGGCCGATGGTATGTTGGGACAGTCCCATGGTTGTCATGGAAACCATGAAATCCTGAGCTGCCCCAGATAAAGTGCCCTCGGCATGAATGTTGACATCCCCCAGAACCAAGAGTCTGGGGGACCTCAACAGTACACCAGAGACCACCTCTGTCAGCTCAGCTAGGGAGTCTGTTGAGCAGCGGGGTGGGCGGTACACCAACAGAATCCCTAATCTGTCCCGTTGGCCCAACACAAGGTGCAAACACTCCAGACCAGTAGTCACATGGGCAGGGAGCCTGCAGAGGGGGATGGAATTCCTATAGACCACAGCAACCCCCCTCCCCGGCCCTCAAGACTACCCTGATGCTGAACCAAGTACCTGGGTGGGCATAACTGGGAGAGACTAACTCCTCCCTGCTCTCCCACCCAGGTCTCCGTTATACAAGCCAGATCGGCTGCCTCATCCACAATTAAGTCGTGGATGAGGGAGATCTTATTATGCACTGATCTGGCATTTAAAAGCAGCACCCGGAGGCCTGAGGGCTGGCTGATAAGGCAACCAACAAGCCTGTGGGTGTGAGGGGGACTGGAACAAGGCACAGCCATTAACTGTCTGGGCCTTGTTTCCCTAACCTGGCAAGTCCTCCTCACAACGCCATATCTCCCTCTACCTGTCACTACCCTGATTGTGCTCCCCTCAGATCCCCTCACCTGGCCCTGTATCCTCCCTCCCAGGCACATAGCTCAAGCCTGGGGAAAGGGGAAAAAACAAACAAACAAAAAACAAAAAACAACCAAAGACAAAAACAGAAAGCCGGCAGGCAGGCACACTCCTCTCCTCCTCCTCTGGTGGCAGGCCTCCCTCTCCTGCAGGTTGATGGCTTTCCCAGGCCCCCTCAGCCAGCAGCTTAAATATCCCTCCCAGGAAGGGGCCTTTAAGGCCCCGATTGGTGTGTGTGTGTAGGGGGGAGGTGGCAAACAAGCAATTTCCCCAAAGGTGGGGAAATAATGCATTTCCCTCTCCACTCTAATAGCAGCAGCCACCATTAGAGCGGAGGGGAAAAACAAATTTCCACCCAAATTGTCATGTATTGGTTATGCTTATCTGAGGAGCTTTGAGAATGATTATGAGCAATGCCAGAAGCTCATGTTAACAAAATCAATAATATCTCAAACTTGTCTTTTAAGTAAATAGAGCAAAAATGGCATTGGTTTATAAACCATACTTCTTATTACAGGTCTAATTATTATTTTTTTGTTCTGTGAAGCTCATACAATGTTATTTCTAGTTGTCTGATCTTGGATAGTTTTCAACTATATGTTAAGAATGACAATTAGGTGACAGTTTTAGAGTCTAAACTATCGTGCATTTTTTATTTTATTTTTTATTTATTTTTGCTTTACACTTGTGGGTTTAATAATAAATATGTGTTTCATTTTCTGTTGCATTAATATTGTACATTGAAAATTGCAGACATAGCAAGTTTGCCACAAATCCTTTCAAGCTAGAATTTAAATGAAAGAATGAAAAAGGTATTTGGTTGCTGTTTGAATCCCTAAAAAAAGCTCAAGGAAGATAATATATTTAGGATTAGTAAAGAAAGTTGGATGAAATAAATAAATAAAAAAAACCAAATGGAACTCCATTTATTTGCTACACTTTGTAAGAAAAGGTGCATTTATAGTGCGACCAACTGAAAAGATATGTGGACGAACTTTCATTTGTGAGACAAATGTAGGCATGGTAAAAGTCTATTTCAGAACTAGGGATGTCGGAGGAATCTGGTTTGGGGGTGGAGCTTGGTGAGCTCTTGACAGCTCCTCCTCTCCCCACCCCGCTCCCCGGACTCCAGTTCGCTCATCCCTTAGCAAATCATACAAGATTACAGTTTTCTGTTGCCCACCAATCTCTCACACTCTCCTTCCAAGGGTTATTTGCACAATAGGTTGACAGGCAATGGGGCAAGGAGTCCCTATTACTGCTTCCACTCATGACCTCTTTAGAAGGGGAGAATATGTGGCGCAAGACTCCTACGACTGCTGCCTGTCAACCCCTCGCAATCTCCTAGAAAGAGAGTGTGAGGGGTTGATGGGTGGTGATGGTGATTATTGTGAACTGCCATTTTGCATAATTAGACTGTATGTCTGAAATTTTGCATATATGGCTCTATTTACTGTTCCCATTTTGTACAAAATGGTGATTTCTTTCTTTTATTTTGCTTTATTACATTTGTATACCACCTCATAGCTGAAGCTCTCTGGGCGGTTTACAGAGAAGGTCTAGCCACCATTTTGTGCAAAATGGTGATGTAACTGCTCAACACCAGGGTCTCACGGTCTAAGCAAAATTGCTAATCCCAACTTCCTTCATGTCATCAAAGTGTCTACCAGCATTGGCATTTTGCCTGTGCCTAGTTTAGACTTGAATCTTGGATCCTCAAAAGCTTAGTAAATATTCAAGTATTAGGTGTCCTCTGATGACAGGCAATGATGGTAACTTAGCCTTGAGGAACTTATCAAGGATAGGAATGCTAAAAGAAAAAAAAGGAGAAGCTTTTTTCATGTATGTGCATAGTAAAAGACAGAGGAAAGAAATGGTGGTTCAACTGCTTACTGAGGATGGCAAAAAATGCTGGAGATCTTCGATGCAGAGCAGATGGTCATCAGACCTCTGAAATGTCCCGAAAATATCCAACCAGTTTTTAGGGTCTCTCTGAGGCTTGTATGTTAGTCGCTGGGAATCAACGGAACAGTTTTCCATTTAAGGAAAACATTCAGGTTTTGAGATTGACATCTGTGGCTAACCAATAGCCGCATCTTCTTCCCAATCTCAGTGCTTAGGGGGCGGGATTGCAAAAGATATAACCCATTTGTCCTTGCCCTGGAAGTCATTCCTTTGCTAGCTGTTTGCAGCATTAAGAAGGAAGGAGGAAAGAGTCAGAGAGAGAGAGAGCTTCTGTTTGTTTGCATTCCTTTTTATTTGTTTGTCTTCCCTGTCTGTGTCTCTGGTTTTCTTTGGTTCTTGTGCTCAAGTTCCTTGCACCTTAGACCCACCCAGACTCCCCTTTGTGTGTTATAGGGTGAGTGTATTGGTGTTCTTATTACCTCCCCACTGAAAACATTAAAAAATATATTTAAAAATCCATTATCTGTGTGCTGCTGATTGCTGCTTTAGGAAGGAAAGAGGAGAAAGTCAGAGAGAGAGAGCTTCTGCTTGCTGAGTGTTGTTGTTTGTTTGCATTATCTCTGTGTGTCTCTGGTTTTCTTTGGTTCTTGTGTGTCTGTGTGCTATAGTTCTTCTTGTTGTGTATTCCAGTCCCCAAGTTCATTGCTCCTCAGACCCACATCAGACCCACCCTTTCTGGGTTATTGTCTGTGTGTGTGTGTGTGTGTGTGTGTTTTGCTCTTACCCCCTATATATATATATATATATATACACACACACACACACACACACACACACAAACATACAAAAAATCTTTTTATCTTTCCATTCCAATCCTTCTTTACATTTCACCCCACCCCCCAGTGGTTGCTGTTAGTGTGTGCATGTGTATGGGGGTGTTCAGGGAAAGTATTTCAAAAATCCTAAAATTAAGGGATGAAGGGATCTGCTTCAAACTTGGAATTTCTAAAGCTCTACTTTTGAGCTATCATTGCACCAAGTTTTGTCTTTTTATCTTTAAAGAAGTGGGAGCTGTAAGCATTTTGGTTAATTCCCATAGGGGATAATGGAATGGTTATCTGAAAATGGAGTGGTTTCTCCTATGGTTAATCTGATGGGGTTGTGCAAGGGAGCCAACTCAAATTTCAGAGTGGAGAACCCACTCAGTGGAGCTCTGCTGCATATCTCTACTGTCCATTATCATGGAAGACATGTGAAGTGCTAGATGACTGGAGGAGAGGGCAAATGTTGTCCCTATATGCAAAACAGGCAAATCAATCCCTGGGAAATTTTGGAGCAGATTATAAAGAAATCAATCTGTAAGCACCTTGAAAACAATGCAATGATTACTAGAAGTCAGCATGGATTTGTCACAAACAAATCCTGCCAGACTAATTTGATCTCATGTTTTGATTGGGTAACCACCCTTGCTGACCGTGGGAACGCTGTGGACATAGTATATCTTGACTTCAGCAAAGCTTTTGACAAAGTGCCCCATGACATTCTGATTAACAAACTAGCTAAAAGTGGGCTAGACAGAACAACTATTGGGTGGATCCATGGTTGGCTACAGAATCGGACTCAAAGAGTGCTTATCAATGGTACCTTCTCAAACTGGGGGGAGGCAATGAGCGGGATACTGTAGGGCTCAGTCTTAGGCCCAGTGCTCTTCAATATTTTTCTTAATGACTAGATGAGGAGGTGCAGGGGACGCTTATCAAATTTGCAGACAACACAAAATTGGGTGGGATCGCTAATACCATGTAAGACAGAAACAAACTCCAAAGTGATCTTGATAGATTGGAGCGCTGGGCTGAAAACAACAGAATGAAATTTAACAGGGATAAGTGTAGGCTGACCATATGAAAATGAGAACAGGGCTCATGTAACAGTTGTAGAGAAAAGGGAATTTCAGCCGGTGTCATCTGTATGCAATTAGTACCTTGTGAAATTCCCTCTTCATTGCAACAGTTAAAGCTGCAGGGGCCCTGCCCTCTTTTGTATCTGGTCACTCTAGTATAGTACATGCAACTTTAATTGTTGTGATGAAGAGAGGATTTCACCAGGTAGTAATAGTATACAAATGAGCCCTGTTCTCCTTTTCATATGGTCAGCCTAGATAAATGACAAGTTTTACACCTAGGAAAAAGAAACCAAATGCACAGTTACAAGATGAGGGATATTTGGCTCAGCAATAGTACAAGCGAGAATGATCTTGGAAGTGTTGTAGATCACAAGCTGAATAAGAGCCAACAGTATGATGTGGCTGCAAAAAAGCAAATGCTATTTTGGGATGCATTAATAGAAGTATAGCTACCAAATCATGTGAAGCACTGGTTCCCTTCTATTCGGCACTGGTTAGGCCTCATCTTGAGTATTGTGTCCAGTTCTGGCCACCATTTCAAGAAGGATGCAGATGATCTGGAGCGTGTTCAGAGGAGGGCGATGAGGATGATCAGGGATCTGGAAACAAAGCCCTATGAGGAGAGACTCAAATAACTGGGCATGTTTAGCCTGGAAAAGAGAAGATTGAGGGGAGACATGATAGCACTCTTCAAATACTTGAAAGGTTGTCACACAGAGGAGGGCCAGAATCTTTTCTCGATCATCCCAGAATGCAGGACACGGAATAATGGGCTTAAGTTACAGGAAGCCAGATTCCGGCTGGACATCAGGAAAAACTTCCTGACTGTTAGAGCAGTATGACAATGGAACCAATTACCTAGGGAACTGGTGGGCTCTCCCACACTAAAGGCATTCAAGAGGCAGCTGGACAACCATCTGTCAGGGATGCTTTAAAGTGGATTCCTGCATTGAGCATGGGGTTGGACTCGATGCATTGAGCAGGGGGTTGGACTTGATGGCCTTATAGGTCCCTTCCAACTCTACCATTCTATAATTCTATGAATGTACAAGATTCATTTTGATTGATTTTTTTATCAGAATTTGCCCGAACAATTGTTGTTGTTTTTGACTATGCACAAATATTCCAGAGGTTCCAGTTCTGATAGAAGAATATGTGCTTTAAAATGCATATTTTGAAGAGAGAGAAATGTGCATTATCATGCTTTAGACAATGGTAGTAGTGGGGAAAGTAAGCATTTGGGTGCATGCTTTCAATTTTAGAACTAGAGCAAGGTGAACCAAGCTTTGACGGAGAAATAGGAGAACATTGATGAGCTGGGGTCCCACTACTTCTCCTATCCCTAACCAATAATGCATAACAATTGTCATTGAGGTGTGTGAATGTGTGTGTGTGTGTGTGTGTGTGAGAGAGAGAGAGAGAGGGGGGGGGGAGAAAGAGACTGCATGCTATTGTCTTCTTCCAGTGCCATGCTTTTTATTGAGATATTTTATTTAAACTTAACCATTGCTATAATATGGCCCATATCTGAGACTAAAACTTTATCTCTGTCCTCCAGTGCTTATTTCTATTCATTAAACAAAAAACCTATGGTTTACAAAAACAATGTTAAGGCTCTACAGATTCCAACCAAGCACCAAAAAGCAGGGAAATTGGGAGTTAAGGCTCACAAGCCTTAATGCCACATCCTCCCTAAGGAGGCAGAAAGTGCAAGTGAAATTTTCATTCCCCCAAAGCAGATAAACCATGAGGACAGGGTGGAGAATATGATATGCAGAGGTGACTGTGTGGTTGTGGAAAACTGATCACGAACAACTTAGGGCCACCTACTTCTCTTTTTTTGTTTAGAGCAGCCCTTCCCCAACCTGGTGCCCTCCAAAGGTGTTGGACTACAACTCCCATCATTGCAAGTCAGTATGTCCCATGGTCAGGAATGCTGGGACTTGTCATCTCAAAAATCTAGATATGCAATTTGATATGCAGAGGTGACTGTGGGGTTGTGGGAAATGATGATGAACAATTTAGGACCAGCTACTTCTCATTTCTTACAGCATCTCCTTATGTTGAGAGTTGCAACTCAACACATCTGACAGGCACCAGGTTGGGGAATATTGTTCAAGAACAAAGGAAGGCAGAATGTAGATCTCCAGATGTTTTGGAATTCAACTTGTAAAAGCCCCTATCAGCATGGGCAGTTATCAGGAATGCCGCGAGTTGATGTCCAAATCATCAGGATAGATCTATTTTCTGCCCACATCTGTACTAAAGTATGATTTTTTTCCAGCATTAAGATATGTGATCAATCAAGGAACTACAAAAGAGCTGCATCACTTTAAATAAACTGTCAAAACCAAATGAAACAACAATGAATGAATCTTGAATACCTAATCCAGATAGCCCTTCAGACATCAACATTAGTTTTCAACACATGGCATAGGATGTCTGTTTCTTGAATATCAGATAAAGGATTTCTCTTTCTTGTTCAGCAGTGTGAGATCAAAGGCAGAGCTACCACCTAATACTTTCATGTGTAAGTATTATTTTAAAATTAAGTATGAATTGATTTTTGTCTTCCCCATAACACATAACATGGGAGTTACAGTGTAACACATCTGGAGAGCACCAGGCTGGAGAAGGTTGACTCCTATACATGTCTTCTCAGAAGCCAGTGCCACTGAATTCACTAGGGCTTTCTCCCAAGAGGTATAGGATTGCAAACTAATCTCATCTGAAAGGCGTTCAAGACAGCCAAACTAAACCTCTTCAGCTCCACTGTTGCTTTGATGACATGATGTATTGTGCAGGGATTGTGGGGAGTGAACAGTATATTTTTTATAAATACATTTAAAGAAAAAAAAGGCAGGATATTGACCAAAAGTTGGAAGTGCCTGGCACATGCTCTGGTTCTAGATCTGTAATGAATAGTGCCCCTTTTGTTATCAAGAGTGCTGCTATATGCGAGATGTGTGTGAGAGAAAAGTATTGGGCAGACCCTGTATTTGGTAAGGGTATGGAACAGCATTCCCCATCCTGCTGCCCTCAAGGTGTTTGAGATGACAAGTTAAAGTTGCAGGCACTATAGTAACCATATACAAAAGAAGGCAGGGCCCCTGCAACTTTAACTGTTGTGATGAAGAGGGAATTTCATCAGGAACTAATTGCATACAAATGACACTGGCTGAAATTCCCTTTTCTCTACAAGTGTTAAAGTTACATGAGTCCTGTCCTCCTTTTCATATGGTCAGCCTACCCAACAGTCATTTTTGCTGTATAACTAGGGCTCTGTGTAGAAGGACAGGGAGTCTGGAGGCTGGCTGGGGATAGCTTGC
Organism: Anniella stebbinsi; assembly: GCA_029215795.1. NCBI lineage: Eukaryota > Metazoa > Chordata > Lepidosauria > Squamata > Anniellidae > Anniella > Anniella stebbinsi. Next base: position 147,040,163 of record JARDYH010000004.1, read on the forward strand.
ATCCCCAGCCTCCTCCCTGTCCATGAATTCCCCTTTCCTTTCCCTCTGAGGTCGGAGCAATGTCACCAACCCCAGACCCAAGAATCCAAAAAAAAAAAAAAAAAAATTAAAAAGCCCCCCACCTCAAATACTGCCTAGGGTTGCTCTCTAAATCTCAATTTACAAAGTGTACAACAAGAAGAACTGTTCTTCCACAATGGAAAATATAGATACAGTTGCAACTTTCTGCTGCAGGACAGGCCCCCTACAGGTCACATCATCAAGCTCAGCATGAAGATCACATGAAATATCAACAAAATTGAACTCAATTAGCAGAGAAAGGGGCTTCCCAGAGTTTCAAGCACTGCTTTGCTGCACAGTGGTTGGTGGCTGTTCTTTCGGAGACATAATTTGAAAGACTCATTGGATGAATACAATAATCCCATAATGGGGTATCCTGGATTATCAGGATACCCCATTTCTCACAGCTTTGGGCTGTGAGAAATATCAACACAACCATTTTTTTCAAGATCCTTTTAGTTGCAGAAAAGGGGAACTAAAATGATCAAGGGGCTGGAGTGTTTATCTTAGGGTGAAAAGAGGCTAAGGGGAGACATGATGGAGGTGTACAACATTATGCAAGGTGTAAAGAATGTGGTTAGGGAGACAGAGGCTGAATTCGGATGACACATTAAGCAACTGGGGTAGGGGAAACAATCGTCAGTTGTATTGACTATCGTGTCGTCCGAATGCTGCCATAGTCAACTCAGCGCTGATCCTAATCCACACCACAGTTGATTATTTATTACCAAGTTGTGTGGGGAGTACCCCCTAGATGAACAACTGTAAATTTGATTATTACCCCACTATTGACTATCGTGTTGTCCGAATTCAGCCAGTTTCTTCCTCTTCCAAAACACAAGAATCTGGGGTCATCCCATGAAGCTGATTGGTGGGAGATTCAGGACAGATAAATGGAAGTGCTTTTTCACACAATGCATAGTTAAACTGTGGAATTTGCTACTACAAGACATATGGATGGCTGCCAATTTGGATGGCTTTAAAAGGGGTTTAGACCTTTCCTGGAGGAGAAGACTATCAAAGGCTACTAGTCCTAATGGCTATGTGCTACCTGCAGAATCAGAGGCAATATACCGATGTACACCAGTTGCTGAAGAACATGGGCAGTAGGGTGATGCTATACTCAGGTCTTGCTTGTGGGTTTCCCATGGCTGGTTGGTTTGCCACTGTGTGAAGGGAATGCTGGACTAGGTAGCCCTTGGGCTGATCTAGCATGGCTCTTCTTTTATGTTCTTCACAGTGTTGAAGTATATCTTTGATTTTACCAATTAGCATATGGAAGCACCACTTGGTAAAATCACATTTCAAACATGCATTCACAAGCCATGGAAACTAGAGCTACTTCGGGATAGAATTTAAGGCCAGCTTAATGTTTAGCCTCCAATGTATGATTCCAAAGGGATTATAAAGAGTTCCATTTGGAACCCAGGCATGGAAATGAGTATTACACAGTGGGCATGATTCAGCCCAAAGTAAGCATTTTTTTTAACCTCACTGGAAGAGCCAACTACAGCCCTTCTTCTTTCTTCCTGAGATAAATAGAATCAAGGTGCTTAGTTTGGGTCTATGTTGGGCTGCTAGCTGTTGAACTGATGGCTGGATGCATGCTAGATTACATAGGACCACATCCCCCATGGTGGAAGCTGACTGAACAAACTACTCCACTGTGGAAGGAAAGAAGCTGTGTAGCAGAATTTGTCTGTGGTATATTTTGAGCAGTTCTTTGAGACGGCTATATTCCCTAAGCAGTGCTCTTAGATTTGCTTTAATTCCAGTTTGAAAGCTGCACCATTTTCAAGTAAATAAATTCATTTTGTAAAAGATGGTACTGAAATGACCTGATTATGTCAAGGAGGAAAAACACACATTAGCTAACTATTCCATATGTTTTTTCCCCTGTTATTTTACATCAGTATCCTATGTGTACCAAACAACTGTCTTGCGGTGAAGGCATTATTAGTTCCACACAGATGAAGAGATGTCACATTAGCTTTTTAAATGTTTCTATTTTTAAAAAAATAGTTGTGAGCAGGAGGAGAGAACTGAAACAACTTGTTTTCCAAAGTGTGTGCTAAGTGAGGCCTCTGCTTCTCACTTCTTCTGGTGAGTGATGATAAAGTATCTATTTTTGCTCATTAACAAGAAATTGCATTGTAGGAAATTGTTTTATAATATTTCACTGGCAAAACTGTCACTTTTAGAAGATTATTAATCCATTGCATGCTACTTTATTGTTAATAGTCATCTCCACATCCCTCCTTAAGCAAAACAAGTACACAAGTAGGTGCATTTTTTGTGTACTAGCACATCTGGAAATAAGGGTATATCGAATATGTTATTCCTGCAGGGCTGGCCCTGCAGAGTGAGGCAGTCACCTCAGGCAGCAGTTTGGGGTGTCATAAAAGGGCAGCAAATTGTTGTTTACTTCATTATTTTTGTATTTCTAAGGATGGGGGAGAAGTACTCATGGGATGTTCTGCTTCACATACCAAAATAACTTGGCTTGCTTGAGATACCATGAACCTTGGGTGGATGCACCATTTACTACAGCAAAACATTTTGGGCTGGCCCTGTATTCCTATCTGTCCATTTGATGTATAGCTGACCTTTTCCCACAAAGAGCCCAGGGTGGCTAACAATATGTGAGACGTATTCTTCATCTGAGTATTATTCGTTTATGTATTGCTTGAAGATATATATTTCCTTGAAACAAACTGCTTCACCCTCTCCATGCCCATCATTTGATGGCTGCAACATTGAAGGACGGCTGGTGTAAGTGAATGAGATGCCAGAGAATTAAAAAAAAACAAGTCTGAACTTCCACATCATGTCTACTCTAGTGCCTTATTCTTCAATATTCACACATTCACCTACCAATCGTCAGTGTACAATGAACTGAGCACAGGGAAATCCAATGATGTACATGCTCCTCAATACATTCATTGAGGGAGAGACCATAGCTTAGTATGTTCATTAAGGCAGCATATTCACCAAGGGAGGGACTATAGCTCAGAGCTCCTGCTTGGCATGCAGAAGGTCCCAGGTTCGATCCCTGTCATCTCTAGGTAGGTCTAGGAAAGGATCTTCCTTGAACCCCTAGAAAACCATTGCCACTCAGTATCAGCAATACTGGGCTAGATAGAGCAGTAGTCTGACTCAGGAACATAGGAAGCTGCTTTATACTATGACCCATGCAGTAACAAGGAGCTTTTGACTAGTGCAGGCAGTCCCTGAGGAAGGAGTTAACCTCTGAAATGTTGGTCAGGTTGGCACAAAATAGGCAGGCACTTTTGTGATGTGTTACTTTTCTTTATAGGCTGATTGGTACATCCCTGGTTTTTTGGCTGGGGAAGGAGGTTGAAGCCACTTGTAAGCTGCCTCCTCATCCACAAGACCTGGCAGAGTTCTTGGCAGAGCCAGTGAATAAGCTGCCTGATAGGCTTCTTCACCCAATCATCTCATGAGACCTTGTGGGCTTGAATGGGTATCTCCATCAGTAGCCTAGTGATGGGGCCAAAGCAATGGGACCATTGTGAGATCCCCCTGGCCACCAACCTCCTCACCCTCTACTGGTGTGTGTACATATGACTAGCCTGCTCCCTTCCCCACCCTGGCAGTCCCTGTCTTTTTTGTTAGTGTTTTCATGTCCTTCTAGGTTTGTTTCATTTGGAGTCATGATGCTGGATACACTGCAACGTGCTCTATGTGGGACTTCCTTTGAAAAGTGCTTGGAAGCTTCAGTTTGTATGGAATGCAGCCTCATTGGGACCCTTCACTGGAGCACATAAAATCAATATTGTATCAATTATATTTCATTTCATCTGAAAGTTATTTAGTAAACGGTTCCTTCAATCCTGTGTTTGAATCCAGCATTTCTTGAGTTCAGTGCTTACTCTAGAATTTGCTAATCTCATTTTCCTCCCTTCATTATTTTCATGTCATTCTTTTATTTAAGGTTCTTCCAAAAGCTCCCTGTACTAGGGACAAAATTCCTAGAACACTGAATGTTAGCTCATGTAATGGATCCAACTAATCAAAGGGTATAGCCCCACACCCACCCATCAAAATAAATAAATAAAGGTTTTGGATTTGGGTCAGTAAGGGCACAATCCTATGGGATTGCCATCCACTAGATGGAAGCCTCAGATCTTGGAGGGTTCTAAGTATTCTATGTCCTGCCAGGCTGCTGTTGGTAGGGCAGAAGGCATGATGGAGGCAAGTTTCATTTTTCTATTCTCCTTTTTTATTTATTTTTTTCTCTAGATGGGCCTCTGAGCCCACCTAGAGAGGTTGTGCTGCCAGGGCCAGGGCCAGGGCTGGAGAAATCATAGTATCCCAAGGATCCCAGCCACTCCCCTCTCTTCCCCATCTATTGGAAGTGCCCCATTTTGACCTTTGCAGGGTCACCTGAGGGTACTTTTCCAGCCTCAGAAAGCACCTGCCATAGTTCTTTCCATAATGGCTATGAGGAGGAGGAGGAGGAGGAGGAGGAGGAAGAATCGGAATGCAGAGTCCCCTTCCAAAGTCTTAGGTGTGATGCTCTCCCATGGGCCATGAGAGTGTAAAACATATATACAGTCATCAATCAAATTGTCCATCAGGATGTCATCTTGGTGATCTCAGTGATGATGACCAGTTAAACCAGTAGTGGAAGACTTTTATGACCATTCAGGAAGTTGTAACAGCATTACTACCAAGGTCTGAAACCTATTTGTGTTCCTTCTTCTCTTAGCAATTTCCTTTTGTATGCAGTTTCTCTTAGGAGTTTCCTTTCACTGTGCAGTCTGTAAAACAAGGGGTGGGGAACATGTGGGCCTCCAGATGTTGTTGGACTGCAGCTCCCATCAGCCTAACCCTACATAGCCAATGATGAGAGATGATGGGAATTGTAGTCCAACAACATCTGGAGGGCCACATGTTTCCCATCCCTCCTGGAAAATATGGACTAGAATCACGGAAGTATAGACGGCTATAACAGTGGCCCAATTCTGAGTAATATTCTGAACATAAAAAGAAAAAAAATGCCCTCTAAGATTATTGAAGAGCATGTATTTAGAACTTTACCACAAGTTCAGCATATTTTAATATCCAGAGGGTAACCCAGGTTCTTCCTTCAAATGTTTTTGAAGTACTTTTTATTATTAAGAATGCATGTGGATGTTATGATTTGTTTTTGTTTTTTAATCCAATAAGGCTTTCCATAAGCAATCCATTATGCTGTTAATCTGTCTTTAAATTGCAAAGTTGTTTAAGATCATTGTTACTCTAAAACTCTCTGCCAAAATGTGATCTTGGCTTATGGCTATTCAGAGCTGACAGTGTCAGAAATCTCAGCAGTTGAAGGAGGATAAAAGCCCCCAACTACTCTGAGGTTGCATCACAGGCTGTGTGCATATAATAAAAGCAACGTCTGTTTGAAATAAAGACCTTCATGAACAAAGGCAAGGGGCAGGCAGGCTCTTGATGACTATGATTTTATACAAGCTAAGTGATATGTCCATAGCAAAGAAGGGATGGCAAAATACCTTTTTAAAGGCTTATGGGTTTAAAGTTTTGTAAAGCTGCCTTTCAGCAAGTGACTTGTTGATTCTGAATCTGCTAGGACCTAGGATCCAAATTGGTTCAGATGATAACTGTTATTTGGCCTGCTCTATTATTAGGTGGTGGGGAATGCTTGGAGTTGCTCAAAGGAATGTTTCTCCCAGCCAGGGATTAGTTCGGTTTCTTTGGATGATATTTGGAGCAAGCAACACAGCAACTGTTCATCAGTGAATGCTTGTTATTATCTGGGGTGACCATATTTGGGAAGCCAAAAAAGAGGAGACCCAGTGGGGTGGGGGAGGGAAGCATGCTTTCCAGGGCCTCTGGAAAGTGTGTCATTCCCCCCACTATGCTATTGACAGCTGCCATTAGTGTGGCAGTTGTGAATGACATGCTTTCCAGAGGTTACAGAAAGTGCGCTTTCCCCTCCTCCACTCTAATTGGGGCCTTAAGGGTCCCAATTAGAGAGGAGGAGGGAAAAGCATGTCATTCCTGCCCCCCCAACTGTTCCAATAGGGGCCTCTGGAAAACACACCATTCCTCCCGCCACACTAATGGCGGTCTTAAAGGGGAAAGTGTGTTATTCCAGGACATTATAGAAAATTACAGAAAATCCCCCCAGACACTCAGGAAAGAACAACAACCAGGACACATCTGGAAAAATCCTGACAGCTGGTCACCAGTGATGACCAGGCACCATTTCAGATTTTATTTTTGTGGTGGGGCACATTCCCAGTAAGGTTCAAAAGCCCACTGTTAGATATATTCCAGATTGAAGCTGCCATCCTGTACAACAGGGGTGTTGAACCTCTTTCAGCCCAAGAGCCAAATTCCATTTTGGCAAAGGTCTTGGGGAGTACATTCCACAGGGGAGTGGGCAAATGGGGCAGGGCCAAAAATCCTAAAGATACAAAATTACTAGCATATTTCATCTTAAAGCTCTTACTACTAGGAAGTAATCCTTAAGAGCATATGGAAAAGGAGAGCAAAACCCTGGGCCTAAAATAAATTAACTATGCTATAACAACCATTACCCAGAGGACCTTATCTTCTGCCGCTCCCAGACTGTGGAATGGCCTGCCAGAGGAGACTCATCAACTTAACAGTCTTTTAGAATTTACGAAAGCTATAAAGACTAGTCTCTTCCAGCAGGCATATCCAGTGGAATTTTAGAATGTTTTAAGGATATTTTAGGATGTTTTATTGCTATTTTAATAATGTGTACCATGTTTTTAATCAGTTTTATGTATTTTATGATATTGTATCGTTCCTGCTGTTCCCCGCCTCGATCCAAACAGAGAGGCGGGTAAGAAATAAATTTATTATCATCATTATTATTATTACTCCATTTTGCTATCCCATTCTACTGCTCTTTTATTGTTGTTGTAGATGTTTTAATACTGTGTTTTTATGGTATGTTTTAATGTTGTCTTTTATCATTGTACTCTAGTGTTATGAACTGCTGAGAGATTCTATTACAATCAGTGGTATAGAAATGTGACAAATAAATAAATAAAACCCAGGAAACCACCAAACAGTGGTGTGTGGTCATCTAAGGAATCCTGGAGGGCTGAATTGGGACCCTAGACCTGAGGTTCTTCACCGCTGCTATACAACATAGCTGGGAATAAGTCCCATTGAGCTCAATAGAGCTTACTTCTGAGAAGACATAATAGGATTGTGCTGTAATTCCCCCCCACACACACACACACACACAAAAAGGCACTGAACAGTAAAGACATTTGTAGTTGTTACACCTGGACCTCTATTTTTATAGAAATGTTATCAATACAAATAGTCTTCCTTTTGCACCTGTAGCATGGAAACCTAAGACCAATTGCTACCTAGGGACAGCAAGTTTAAGGCCTAACAATAGTCCCCAAATGGGAATACTTGGAACAACTTGATTTTGGATAGGGATGGATGGACTCATCCATGTCTGGCTCCGTCAGGCACTTGCCAGGCTGCTGCTGACAACAGGACCATGTGAGCTTCTTCATGGCCTGGTGAGCACCTGATGAAGCTATGGGGCTGCCCACCCTCATCCGGACCTGCCATTGTGTGCAATAATGTGCAGCTCTGGAAATTGCGTCTTTCCAAAGTTGTGGAAATGGCAGGTCCATTTAAGCAACACTAAAGGTGTGAATGGAGCCGGTGGCTGCCAGGCGTTCACTGAGCCTTGGCATGCTCAAAGAGTGGACCGGTGAAAGTGCTGCATCTCAGTGAGCTGGGTCTGGGGGGGGGGGGAGGGGAGCCTACTGGACACCTGGACCCACTTGGGTGCCTGCCTAGTTTTAGATGTCAGGACTATATTTTCTAAATCTGAACAAACATCTAAGAGTTAAACAGACAAGTTGAACCCCCTACTTTGCAATTGTTGGTGGCTGTGCAAATTCTAGGTCCAGTCAGAGAGCATCTCCTCACTTTCTGGGTTGCATTCTCAGGATTGTGTAAGTGGGGATGGGGCAATTTCTCTACATTCTCTGGTGGTCTGTTTTTTTTTAAAAAAAAAAATGGCTTCTAAGTTGTATTTTCTTTTAGCAGCAAAGCACACAAGAAGGTGCCAGCCAAAGATAGTCATGGGACACATACTCTGTATATCTGCAAAAGCAACTTCCTCTATTTTCACCATGTCATACATTCCATACAAACATGCATGCAGACACACACACGTATACACATACACGCACACACACATATGGGATGTACAGCTTTTGTAAAATCTGTTCCATCTACATTTTATTGATTGTTAGGTGTCTTTCATTTCATTTTCCACTCATTGGAGGAATTTGATTTTTTCCCCAATTTTCTGAATTGGTACAAATTCACACACACACACACACACACACACACACACTACCTATGTTCAGATCCTCGCCAAAATGCACAAATTCCTTTCATGCTTTAGCCTACGAGGGAAAGCTATTTTTTGGTGTTAAAATTCCAGATTTTTTTTTCTTTCTTTAATGGCCTGCAACTCTGTGGAATCCATTCAATTTGGGAAAAGCTTGTACACTGTAGAATCTGCACGTTGGATTCATAGAAATCTGAACTCCTTGGGGTCTGTTGTGGATTTCTCCAACATCGCTAACACACATCATTGCATGCCCACAATTCTTTCATATTCCATTTAAATCCTGGGGATTCCTTCCCCCTCCTTGTCTACTTCTTCAGTTTGTAATCCCCCCACTTTCTCTTGCTTGCACGTCAGCTGAGTCTTGTCTTTGAAAATGGCCTGGAGAAGGCTATTCCTGTTCATGAGCAGAGTGCCCTTCCACTGCATCCAGAGAGAGGGTTCTGAAAACTTTATGCTCCAACAGCTCTTACACTACAGCAGATGCCTTGGCATCCAGGACCCCACCCAGAAATGTAAAGGAAGGAGGCCCTGCTCCCTGCATGAAATAAAACCTCTCCCCCACTGGACACACACACACATACTGCAAACCTTCCCTGCTTTCTCTGAGGCTCATATTGGAATTTGGGTGCAGTTGTGAGTTAGGAACATAGAAAGCTGTCTTATACTGAGTCAGACCATGGGTCCATCCAGCCTAGTATAAATAGAAAGGAGACTCTTTCTTAGATAAATGTTTTAGTTGTTGCGAACTGTTCTTAGCATTTTTAGATCTTGGCCTGTTTAATCCCTGCTGCAGGCATGGCCTTGCTTTTCATCTGACCTGTTCTATTTGGCTTTCATCTGACTTGCTTTATCTTGCTAGTAGGTATCTATAGTATGTTGTTTCAACCCATCTACCCTCCTGGAGAAGGAAGTGGGAACAGAAAGAGCCACTTCATTTTAAGATACTGTTGATTTAAATACGGCCTTCTCTCCCACCACCATCTGAAACAATTTTAACCTTCCACTGGAAGGAAATCCCACCACTTGGGCAATGGGAGATTTTCTTCCCCGTCCCCAATTTGAGTAATCAACTGACTTCATCAAACTGAGTGACAGGGCTGATTATGGTTGAAACAGACCCAATAATGCAGCCGGATCCTAAACAATGCCTTTTTTTTACTGAACAAGTGCCTTGTTCCCCACCTAATCGCATATATCTGGTATCATTAAATATCACTTCCCCCGCCTTTTTTCTGCCATCTCCCAGTCAAGCTACTGAACCCTGACAGTTGCTCTGAGCTACTGTTGGGGTAACTTGTCTGTTACCCTCTGGCCATGGTCCTCAATCGTGGCCAGTGCTTGCAGCTGTCCAGGGTCCTGAACATGGTCTGCACAGTTAGCTGCCTTATCTCTTTCCTGCCTGTGCCATCACCTTGCTGCAGTGATGAAATCACCAATGGAGCTGGACAGTACCTTATGTGTAAGGAAATGAAACTACCCAGAACAAATACACAAAAACAAACAAGGGCTCCCTGCTGCAGATATTACACTAGAAAACAGGAAAGCCAGCATGAGTTGTTTGATGATGGGGATGTAACCAAAGGTGTGGTCTCACAGCCCATGTCTATCATGTCTCTTTATGCCTGTAATCCTTGAATAGGGTTAGTGAAACATGGCGTTTTTTTCAAAGAACATACTATTGATAATCTGATCAGAAATATATAGTTCATTGTCAAAAGCCAGGATATATGTATAGAGAGATATCTCATTCCCCCACATTCTAGACACATGTATCCTGGATTTCCCCTTTAATATAGATAATTGTTTTAAATAATCTTTGCACTTAAAAGTGTGTTAGATCAGAACAGTCAAATGAAACGGAAAAATAAAACTATCTAATGAGCATGTTGAGAGGCACCATACCAATTATACAGCTAATTCAATCAAGAGATCATGAATTGCTATCACAAACGAACAATTTTGCTTGACTTAATAAACTATGGCAATGGCTGCTTTGTTTATATTGCATATCTAGTTATGCACTTACTCAGATTATTTTGACTCTACGTCCTAAACTTGCAGCAGAAAAACCTACACTATTTGTATGAACACATTGATACTTACCAGAAGAAAAGCTTAACTACTTGCACCAGTGGGTCAATTATGAAATGACTATAGGCATTGCAAAGAGAGAAATAAGCTCCCATTGTGGGATTAACTGATAAAGACAAGGCCACTCACACATGGTTGAAACCACTTGCACCATCTGTCATCCCGTAAAGGAACTACTGGCTTGAAAGAGAAATAGATATCTCCAGCGGATGTTTTGTCCAACTGGCTGGACAAAGGATTAATTCTTAAAGGTTGCCCTATCTTTTGGTATTGTGTGATATTATCAGCACATTGCCTCATTTTCCCTGATCCCCTTTAGAACTGAGCACATCCAAATAAGAGCATACACCCATTCAGCTCAAAGTGTATTCAGGTCTAGGTGTCTCAAAGTGTTTAGCAGGGAGTTGAATAAGAGAAAAGTGCTACAGTTATTGATGGGCATTCAACTTGAGCGATCATCTGCTTTGGAAAAATCATTGAGTGTTTTGGGATGAATGACACTCCCTGTAAGTACCAGAGTTATATATAATTTTGTTCTCAAATGTGTACAGGGACCATGGTGTTTAAGTGATGTTCACAGGCTTTGCTGAGCACTTAGGAATCTAGGATATGTGTCCATTTGGGGTGTCTGTGATGTATTAGGAGTAACTTGTAGTAGGAATTTCCCTAAACTATGTCTGACCCGAACTGTATTGAATAGAAACTTGGTGCTGGAAGAATAGATTAAACTATATATATATATATATATATATCATTTTAAATATATTATAATTTTTATCCTGTTATTCTAATGTGGGAGTGGGGAAACTGAGGCCCACAAGATGTCATTGGACTCTAACTCCTAACACCCCCAGACAGCATTGTCAATGGTCAGGTATGATGGCAGCTATAATTTAGCAATGTCAGGATGGCCACAGGTTCCCCTGTCCTAATGTGTGAGATTGCACTGGATTGGATCCAGAGATACACATGCTGCATAATGGGACTGATGGGTGTGGATTTCTCCATTCCCTCCACCCCACAACATCCCCGCCAACCCTTTGAAAATGCAACAATGACATTTGGGGGACCCTGGTGAATGAGAGTTGGCACTTTCCAATTTTCAGGGACCTTCCAACCCTTTGGATAAATCAGTTTGCCTTATTATATTTACACTGCTCCCCATAAAAGACAGCATATGTTGTTAAATAGACAACCTGTGTACATATACTTCCAATGCTCTGTTTATATGGTTAATTTAGCAGTCGGAAGTATATAGGCTTTTTGTGTCCATATTTTCCCTTGCAGTACATGAAAACATACTTCTTAGCAGTGGGAGGCCTTATATTACCAGCTAGACACGATGTAGAAATGCTTGACATTTTTGTCCCCCTCTTTTGGATTTCTGCTGTGATCTGAAACAGTAAAATAAATTTACTTATACATTAAAATTCAGCATGCCAAAACTCCTCATTTACCATCTGTTTGTTGTAATTGTAGAATATACATTAATAAGCTCCAGGGGCAAATTGTGGCACAGCTAGGATGGGTAAGGATGGATACTACATATTATGCAGCCCGGTCCTATGCATGTTTTCTCAGAAGTAAGTTCCACTATGTTCAATGGGACTTACTCCCAAGTATGCATGCTATACATTTAATTGTTGCATAATTTTGTCAGATTCAATTGAGACAGAGCTCCTCTAATTACACAGACAGCAGAAGCGTTATGTGTTTCTGGGCTACAGAGGCAGGGCAGTTTGAACCCCTGAATTTTGAAAAAAAGATACTTGAGTTTTCAGAATTCAGAAGTTCGAACTGTCCTACCACTGACAGTAAGCAAAGGCAGGTTAAGAACATAGGATGCTGCCTTAGAGGTGCTAGACAGACATCCCTGTTCAAGGCTTTGACAGAAACTATAGGGTTCCATCTAGGTCAGAATTGCTACACTGATAGGCAGGGGTTCTTCTCAGTTCCAGACAAGGGTCCCTAGCTTTAACTGGGACTCTTGCTGTGCAATATATGTGTACCACTCCTAGGCTTTAGAGGACTCATGGGCAGCTTTCCCATGAGTTTGCTGAGCCCTGCTTTCTCAACCTGGGTCCAAGGAGCAGGGCTGTTAAAGTTGCAGGGGCCCTGCCTTCTTTTGTATATGGTCACTCTAGTATAGTGCCTGCAACTTTAACTGTTGTGATGAAGAGGCAATTTCACCAGGAACTAATTGCATACAAATGACACTGGCTGAAATTCCCTTTTCTCTACAACTGTTAATGTTACATGAACCCTGTCCTCCTTTTCATATGATCAACCTAGTGCTCTATTACACTGAGCTATGGCCCCTCCCTACAACAGATGGACAACATTTCTCATGGTTCGTTCTCTTTAAAACTGGAATTGGACTATAATGAGGCCACCAACCCACTCTAAAGGGGGAAGAATGACAGACCTCCAAACACTGTGTGGGGTTTGCAGCCCCGATGTTTCCTGAATGGAGATCATCAGTCAGCAATTTAATATAATCGAGGAAGTGTGTGTGTCTGTGAGAGAGAAGAACTAGGATTTATTCAACAGATGGGAAAAGAGGAGAGGAAGAAAGGTGAACCACTCAGATAAGTATTCTATGGAATGAAGATCGACACTGGTAAGCATTTAGAGTCTTCCAGAACTAACTTTGGCGCCACCATCCTGAGATCCAGAGGCCTTCATCCGGGTAATGAGGCCATTGCTGAAACAATACTGCTGTGTAAGAGCAGAACATGGCAGCCACCCTTTCCTCCATGGTCTTCTCTGAATGGCCCCTTTCTTTTCACTTCCTCATTATAATATCTTCAGTCTTTCTCTATAATCTTCTATTTTTCTCAGAATCTACACAGAACTTTCTTCGCGTTTCCTCAGATCAAACTCTTCAGTCCCCAACAGCAGCTTCTAAGGGCAAGAGGGAGAAAAGAGAGAGAGAGAGAGAAAGAGAGAGAGAGAGAGCGAGAGAGAGAGAGAGAGAGCTGTTTCCAGACTTTCCACAGTGGGCTACACTGCTCCAGGGTCAACCCTATAGTTCAGATATGTGAGCCAGCTGCCTCAGGCTACTGATTTTGAACATCATGAAAGGACAGTGAATTGTTCATTGTCTATGTTATTATTATTTAGAGCTGTGCACACAGGGCCTCTCAAAATTCTTCAGCCTATTTGTAGGTAGAGAAATTGGGGGGGGGGGGATTTCACTGAAATTCTCGAGGGGGAGGAGAAATTCTCCAACAATTTCTCACGGGTAAGAATCACCATTACCAAGGGTTGTAGAACAGCTTCATTCTTTTTTTTCCCCCTAAGGGTTTTTGGTTTGTTGTGGCAAACCAACAGCATCAACTGTGTTGGCAGCCTGGGCCCCATTTTGCATCCTCCACAATGCCCCCTATACCTAGCATCACTCCAGGACATTGAGGGGAGGGAATGCAGCCAACACAAAAAATAATGATGAAGAAAATATGGTGAACATTCTGAAAAGTGTATTTTTCTTTCTAGGGTTTAAGAAAAAAAATCTCAGAAATTTCCTGAAAATTTCCTTTCCCAATGAAAGGGGCTTCCATTTATCTGCCTCATTCTCAGGGCAGTTTGTAATCTATTTTGAATGTGAGTTGGTGTTGTTTTTGACCTTAACCAATCTCTGTAAGGTGGCTGAGGGTACTGTCTATATTTTTCTTCCTGTTACACATCTCACCATGGCTCTACTGTCTCCCAGGCTGCCTGCACTTCTTGATCTAAAAAGGCCTGATGGGAGGAATAAATTCATGATATCTTCTCCTGGGTAGAAAGTGTGGAGAGCCAAGGGGACTACAAGCTGTCAAATAGATTATTGTATGATGAAAGACAGGACATTCACACATACTCCTCAGTCATCTCACAAGTAAAGTAAAGCACCATAACACTGGACCAAACCCATGAGAATTTCTCCGAAATTGCTTCTCTTTTGAATTTCTTTTCGAAAGCAATTTCTTTTCTATCAAATTGACTGAGATTGGTCAAAATTTTCGTGGTGCAGCACTATTATTATTACACTTTTGTTGTCAAGAAGGAGGAGAGGCACTTTGGGGATTTTGTGCCTGGGATGCAAAAATACCTTGACTAGCCTTGGGTATTAAGTATCTTGACTTGCAAGGGATGGGGGAGAGGAAATTTGCAAAATGCTTTCTGCCCACTCTGCATCAGTACTTACTTTTTTGAGCAGAACATCTTTTTCAGGCACCCAAGTATCCGCAAATTCCTTATAAATGATGGGGCTATTGTGAAGACCAATAGCTTCACTGTCATCACTGTTTTCTGATTTTAAAGCAAGTACCAATGATCACTTGTTGATTATCTGGAATTTCAGTAGACAGCTAATTATACTCCTGTTGTTCCATGCAACACATTGACTTTTCCTCTGAAAGAAATCCTCCTGGTTGAAAAATAAATAACATCTGCTTCTAATCTCCTTACATAAAGCAACATTTAATGCTGGATTATCAGCTTCTGGTTAGGGGTGTGCATCGGATCGGATCCGATCCACGATCCGAATCCGATCCGACCCAAAATTGGGAAAATCCGATCCGATCCGATCCGATCCGGACAACCTCCGATCCGATCCGATCCGATCCGATGAGGTCCGATCCGGATCGGACGCCATTTTGAATGCTTTTTCCCATAGCCAAGTATTGTTTTACAAAAACGCCTATAACTTTTTCATTTTTAAAGATAGAAGGATGAAACTTGGGCACATTGTAGACTGGTTAGGGGTAGTTATCTGTGAGAAATTTCAGAAAGATTGGTGCATGCATTTTGTGGCAATTAATTTTTTAATAAATACCCAGGAATGCCTATAACTTTGTCATTTTTAAAGTTACACACATGAAACTTTGCCACATTGTAGGGGGTACCTTGGGACCTATGTGTGTGAAATTTCAGAAACGTAGGTGCTTGTCTTGTGTGGCAATTAATTTTTAGAAAAATGGGTAGTAGTGGGGTAAATACAGTTACGCCTCCCATTTTTTTATTTTTGAAGATACAAACAGGAAACTTGGGCACATTACAGGTACCACTTGCCTTGATATGTGTGTGAAATTTCAGAAACATTGGAGCTTTCCTTGTGTGGCAATTAATTTTTGAAACAATGAGGAAAGAAACACCTATAACTTTGTCATTTTTAAAGTTACACACATGAAACTTTGCCACATTGTAGGTGGTACCTTGGGACCCATGTGTGTGAAATTTCGGAAACGTAGGTGCTTGCCTTGTGTGGCAATTAATTTTTTAATAAATACCCAGGAATGCCTATAACTTTGTCATTTTTAAAGTTACACACATGAAACTTTGCCACATTGTAGGCGGTACCTTGGGACCTATGTGTGTGAAATTTCGGAAACGTAGGTGCTTGCCTTGTGTGGCAATTAATTTTAGAAAAATGGGTAGTGGTGGGGTAAATACAGTTACGCCTCCCACTTTTTTATTTTTGAAGATACAAACAGGAAACATGGGCACATTACAGGTACCACTTGGCTTGATATGTGTGTAAAATTTCAGACAGCTGGGTCCAGGCATGTGGTGGCAAGGTATTTTTGAAACAATGAGGAAAGAAACGCCTATAACTTTTTTATTTTAAAAGTTAGAAGTCTGAACATTGCTCACTTTGTAGATGGGTTAGGGGTAGATATGTGTCAGAAATTTCAGAATGATAGGTCCAGGCATTTGATGGCTATGGAATTTTTAAATTACATGTTTCAAAAAAATTTCTACAGAGGCCAGGTCTTCCCCTCCCGCTTCCCGCGAAGAAAAGGAAACACTCTCTCGTCTCGATCCCTTTGAAGTTGCTAGTAGTATCCATTACAGGGCTCGTGTTTCCTTTCCTCCTTTCACTTTTCAAGCAGAACGGCTGAGCCTAGCTGAGTTTTGCAGCCATGCGTGCAAGGAAGGATCACTCTGGTCTCGATCCCTTTGATCCTTGGTAGTATCCATTACAGGGCTCGTGTCTGCTTTCACTTTGTACTCAAGCAGACACGAGCCCTGTAATGGATACTACCAAGGATCAAAGGGATCGAGACGAGAGAGTGTTTCCTTTTCTTCGCGGGAAGCGGGAGGGGAAGACCTGGCCTCTGTAGAAATTTTTTTGAAACATGTAATTTAAAAATTCCATAGCCATCAAATGCCTGGACCTATCATTCTGAAATTTCTGACACATATCTACCCCTAACCCATCTACAAAGTGAGCAATGTTCAGACTTCTAACTTTTAAAATAAAAAAGTTATAGGCGTTTCTTTCCTCATTGTTTCAAAAATACCTTGCCACCACATGCCTGGACCCAGCTGTCTGAAATTTTACACACATATCAAGCCAAGTGGTACCTGTAATGTGCCCATGTTTCCTGTTTGTATCTTCAAAAATAAAAAAGTGGGAGGCGTAACTGTATTTACCCCACCACTACCCATTTTTCTAAAATTAATTGCCACACAAGGCAAGCACCTACGTTTCCGAAATTTCACACACATAGGTCCCAAGGTACCGCCTACAATGTGGCAAAGTTTCATGTGTGTAACTTTAAAAATGACAAAGTTATAGGCATTCCTGGGTATTTATTAAAAAATTAATTGCCACACAAGGCAAGCACCTACGTTTCCGAAATTTCACACACATGGGTCCCAAGGTACCACCTACAATGTGGCAAAGTTTCATGTGTGTAACTTTAAAAATGACAAAGTTATAGGTGTTTCTTTCCTCATTGTTTCAAAAATTAATTGCCACACAAGGAAAGCTCCAATGTTTCTGAAATTTCACACACATATCAAGGCAAGTGGTACCTGTAATGTGCCCAAGTTTCCTGTTTGTATCTTCAAAAATAAAAAAATGGGAGGCGTAACTGTATTTACCCCACTACTACCCATTTTTCTAAAAATTAATTGCCACACAAGACAAGCACCTACGTTTCTGAAATTTCACACACATAGGTCCCAAGGTACCCCCTACAATGTGGCAAAGTTTCATGTGTGTAACTTTAAAAATGACAAAGTTATAGGCATTCCTGGGTATTTATTAAAAAATTAATTGCCACAAAATGCATGCACCAATCTTTCTGAAATTTCTCACAGACAACTACCCCTAACCAGTCTACAATGTGCCCAAGTTTCATCCTTCTATCTTTAAAAATGAAAAAGTTATAGGCGTTTTTGTAAAACAATACTTGGCTATGGGAAAAAGCATTCAAAATGGCGTCCGATCCGGATCGGACATCTGGTCCGATCCGATCCGACCAGCCTCCGATCCGATCCGATCCGATCCGACCCCCCAGGTCCGATTCCGATCCGCTATCCGATCCGATCCGGGGGGTCAGTGCACATCCCTACTTCTGGTACCCAGTGTCCTCTAAGCAGTTTGTGAATATACACAGTGAGTAAAAATGGATGTGTTAGTCACATAGGTCTTATCCTCTCATCACTGAGCTATCAGTATGAATTACCTACCTTCTAATGTTTCTCAGATGAAAGGGGTATTAACAAGTACACTTGTAACACCCCATTCTTACAGCTAGGAACATTGTCTGTCCCTTCCAGAGTTTTCAAGGTCAACTCATTCAAGTGACTCTTAACACTCTACCTTTAAAAACAACCTAAGGATACTGTTATGAGAATTTCTCCTCTTGCAATGGATTTGTTGCCCTTCTTATAGAATATCTACAACTCAAAGTGCCAAAATGCCATGTGACACTGAACATATCACTTGAAGTCACATGCATCTCTTAAACTCTATATTGTGGATGGATGAGAAATTGGAGAAGGGTTTTTAAGTCTGAACACAGATGAGGAAGATGCCTTTCCTTTCTCTCAGGCATGAGATCCAGGATGTTGCTCTGAGCCTAACACGCAGGCCTCAGTGACTCCTGGGTTTTGCCTGATATGGAAGTCCCTTTGCAGAGAATGGAACCATTTGCATCTTATCACCTGAGGTTGATCTACGCTACTGCTTTATAGCAGTATTGAAGTGCACTGACAACTGTTGGGGCCCGTGACACATACCATATACTGCTTTCATAGTGCTATATCCTGCTTGGTGTGGCTCCTGCCTTTTATATGCCACTTTCATAGTGCTATGTTGAAGATCTGGCCTCTGTCTAGATACCTCAAGTGCATCTGCACCTACAATACTTAGGCCAAACTGAGGCTATTTGAGATGGGTGTGGCTGAGTATCTAATACCGGGGATCCTAGAATTTTAGCTTAAGTTTTCCCCCCTACAACAGAGGAGGGGGTTCTTAATCCTTCCCAAATCACATATCTGATACAAATTCCTCTTGAAATGCTATTAAGCTCAGGAGGGAAACTCCCATCAGCATCAATGGGAGCTTCATTCCAAGCCAAATTGTACTTGGATGGTGCAGTGAAGTATTACAGTACTTATAAAAAAGGGGTTGTTGTTGTATTACATTAAAGCATTTTACATTTCACAGTAAGCCATACTAATAAAAAAGGAGGAATCATTTTAATGAATAAATAACACCTTATTCATAATTCATCTGCATTTGCTTTAACCAATAGTTTGAGCAATATTTTTTTTCTAATTTTAATGAAAATTGGTACAGTAATTCATAAATATCAAAGTATGCTATTTGAACATGTCAAATCTGTGCTATTAGAAATGCAGCAGGAATTATCACTAACTCTCACTTCTTTTGTTTTTAAATCAGAAGTTGCCTCAATGTAGTTGGAATCCTGGGGTGAAGTGGGGAGCTTTCAAGGAAATAAAAACCAACTTATTGAAGGCAACTAATGCTATTCTAACGTTAAATGCAGTTATTAAATGGGTTGTTTCAATTCTCTAATTGGTAGGGCTGTGCACAGATCTGGTTCCTGAATCCAAAGGGGATTGGGCTGATCCAGGCCTCCCAGATCCGGATCTGGATCTGGATCCGAACCGGATCGGATCAGGCCCAGATCAGGCCAGATCAGATCTGTGAACTGAATCCAATCCAGATCCATGCAGAGCCCTCCCCCTGCTCCCTCCCTCCATCCCCCAATCACCCTGCTTACCTTCTGCCTCCTCCGTGTACTCCTCGGCATCACCCTCCCTCCTCGATGTTGGCCGCTGCTTTCCCACTCGCGTCGGGTGATGATACTACCCTCCATGACCGGCAAATGTGGTGCTCTAATTAGTGAGAGCACCACATTTGCTGGTAGTGGCAGGTGATGTCATCACCTGGCGCGAACGGGAAAGATGCGGCTGACATCGAGGAGGGAGGGCAATGCGGAGGACTATGCAGAGGAGGCAGAAGATAAGCAGGACGATTGGGGGAGGGAGGGGGAGCATAGGGAGCGCTGTGCACAGATCCAGATCAGATCCAGATCTGAGTTGGATCGGATCGGGCCTGATCCGAGACCGATTTGGCCCGTTCTGGATCTGACAGATCCAGATCTGGATCGGATCGGGGGTCCGTGCACAGCCTTAGTACTTGGCAGTGTCCACTTATGCATGTTTACTCAGAAGCAATGGTGCAGCTAGGGCTAGAACTTGGGGCCAAAGTTGAGGGCCCTGCAACCCATCAGCCCCTCAAATGACCATCCAGAGGGCTGCAAGTGAACAGGGCAGCAGAAGCAAATTTCATTTTGTTCCTGTCCTCATGATGATGCTGCGATTTAAGTTAGTTTAAAATGCAAAACTGCACATACTCAGAATAATTAAAAAAAACAGGACTGGCAAATTATACATTGTTGTTCTATCTATCTGATCTCATATTTCTGATCTGATCAGGTAACTTCCCTTGTGAACTGTGGGAATGCTGTGGATATAGTATATTTTGACTCCAGCAAAGCTTTTGACAAAGTGCCCCATGACATTCTGATTAACAAAGTAGTGAAAAATGGGCTAGATGGAACAACTATTAGGTGGATCCACAGTTGACTACAGAATTGGACTCAAAGAGTGCTTATCAGTGGTACCTTTTCACACTGGGGAGAGGTAACGAGCGGGATCCCTCAGGGCTCAGTCCTGAGCTCAGTGCTCTTCAACATTTTTATTAAAGATTTGGATGAGGAGGTGCAGGGAATGTGTATCAAATTTGCAAACGACACAAAATTGGGTGGGATTGCTAATACCCTGGAAGACAGAAACAACCAGTAGCAGCGGAGGGGAGCGGACGGCCCCGGCTTGTATGCAGGCCATGGGCCCCCTCCCCTCTCCCCCCCGCTTACCTTCCGGGGATGTCCGCTCCCCTCTGCCTCTGGCTGCTACTGCAAGAAGGCTTCGCAGTCTGCTCCTGAGTAGCACGCCAGGTGATGACATCACCTGGCACTCTACCTAGGGGCAGGCTGTGAAGCCTGCTTGCAGTAGCAGCCAGCAGCAGAGGGGAGCGGACGTCCCCGGAAAGTAAGTGGGGCCCCCTCTCCCCTCCCCCTCCCCCTGCTTACCTGCCCCCACTGTCTGCTTCCATCGGCGGGTGCCCGCTGGCGCCCGCCAATGGAAGCCGACAGCCCCACCAGAGAAGCCCACCCCCCGCTGTTCGCTTCCATCGGCGGGCTCCCGCTGGCGCCCACCAATGGAAGCGCGGTGGGCGCCAGCGGGCGCCCGCCGATCCTCCGATCCATTCCGATCTGGATCGGCTCCTTTCCAGATCAGATCGGATCTGACGATCCAGCGAGGTGATCGGAAATCGGATAATTGTATCCGATTTCCCCTGGATCTGATCCAGATCGTGGATGGGACCCAATCCAGTGCACACCCCTACTTTCTACCCAATTGCTCAGTAAGATGGAAATGTCCCATCTTCCAGCATTTTAGCAAAAGAGTTCAGTTGTTCTGGAATGATTGGCAAGGTCTTGGAATTATTATTATTATTGTTGTTATTATTATTATTATTATTGCATGATGTCTCTTCTCTAGCCACATGCATAGTTTCTGGTATGGCTTGTGATGTATAGCCCTTTGGCTATGCAGTGAACTATCAATATGTTGGCTAAGGGTTTCCCCTCTCCGCAAGTGTTCAATCCTGCATTCTTCCTAAGAGTATGACAATTGTCAGCAAAGAAGGAGAGCAGGCTAATGGACTTCTGAGGTGCAAATGCCCTCCAGCTCAAAGTGGTGGGTAGTTTATCCTGCTTACACCCCAGTTAATGGGAAACACCACAGGCTAGTCTTTCCTTTAGCCCTTGTATTTTTCCTTGGTCTCAATCACACGCAAGGTATCATACAGCTAAGTTCCACCTGGCTGAGCAGCCAGCTTATAACAATCTCAGCAAAGCATACAGCTATCTAAAAGAAAAAAAGGGGGAAAAGACTAGTGTGTTTGTTTGTAAAACCCAAGGCTTTTTGGAGATTTGTTTTTCTCAGGTCTGTTTGTCACAAACCTCCAGGTTTTTTTTCTCTCCCTATCCCAGAGATTGTTACATGATATGTGTTGTGTCACAGAAACAGATTTAAGCTGGTTTTCAACAGATAACTCCAAAAACAAGAACCCAGCTAATGGATATTCATTTCAGAACTGCCATACAAGCTCTCACATAATTGTTTCAGAACTTTGTTTCTGTGGGGGATTATTTTTAAAAAACAAAATTCTTAAAAGAAAGTTTTGATTTAACACCTTAAGGCTCAAATGCAGACTGGTACAGGTGCTAGCAGATTATATATATATATATATATATATATGGACCAAACTAGACAATACATTGAACATGTACTAATCGCTTCAGTGTTTGTTTTGTGATTAGTAATGTCAACCATAGGGAAGGGGGAATAGCCCTGCTGGATCAGATGAATGGTCCATCTCATCCAGCATTCTGTTCACACCATGCCCAGTCAGCTGCTTGTGGGAGGGGCTGTCTTTGTGGGAGATTTCCTGTGTCTTGGCTGCATTGTGAGGACCTTCACAGCATGTGACATTGTGGCCTGCCCATTCCCAACCAGCCCCTTCTGTCTTGAAAAGTCACAGTATTGGATGGTTGTTTTCCTCTGTTCTTTTCTGGTAAAGCAGCTCCCGGGCACTTCCTCTGCACTGTCCCCCTGTTCCTCTGCATTAAATTCTGGTTGTGCCTCTGTGACCTGGCTGTGATGTGGTCAAGGGGTGGGCTGCCCTCCCTCCAATCATCCTTTTCCTAGCCCATTCCCATTGAGAGCTATGATTATGTGTTTCCTTACTGCTGTGTTACTTCACTTGTGTTATTTAGCTCCTCTGATGTTTGGAGCAAAAGCAGGTAGGAAGTTATAACTCCATGACAGTTTTCTGGAATGGGTGGAATTGTGATGGTGGGGTGTTCTCATAGGGTGTCTTCGGATCCTGCCCAGGATAATTTGGGATTTTTTCTTCCTCATGGAAAAGTGGGCATAAGGGAGAAAAGGGGGTGTTGAGCTATAACTCCATGTCAGTTTGCTGGAATGGGGTGAAATTGTGGTGGTGGGGTGCTCTCATATGAAGTCTTAGATCCTGTCCAGGATAATTTGGGGGTTTTCTGCCTTGATGGAAAAGTGGGCATTTCCCCCCTAACCCCCCACTTCCCCTATTCAGCAATTACCTCTTTTCCTTTCAATATTTTATTTTCGCTTTGTACATTTACACATTTCTGAATTTGCGCATTTTCAAAGTTGTGAACAGGAAGCTTTTACTTTATTTGCAATCATGCAACTGCGTATTTGCACTGAATCAAAGTAGTGATCTACTGAGGGATCGGGGTGAGGAGAGGATGCCATTGTGAGTAAGGAGAAGAGGCAGAAAATGAGAAAGGGGTTGGAGCTTGAATTCCCTGACTGGGGCTTATTTGCGCTGGTGCGATACTCTCATGGGGAACAAGTCTCTACCCCTTCTTTCAAGAAACTATTCTTTCTAGTTTCCATTCAGAATAATGCACAAGCAGGAGAGAGCCTGGACAGGGGTGAGAAACAAGCTTCTCTCATTCATTGGGCAGCATTTGCCAGGTTGATATCATGTAGTTGTACTCCGCCCCCTGTCCCAGAAATATGTTTATTTCAAGTCTGAAAAGCCAAGCTTTAAAGGGGGTATCCATTGCTGTGTGACACAGCCAGATCTAATTTCCTAATACTGTGGATAATACCATGACACCGTTTCCTTCCATGGTCATGAAGATGATCCCAGACACTCACAAGTAGGACATGTGTACAATAGCACCCTCATGCTCATGTTCCTCAGCAATACTGGAGGAAATCTGGACCACAACATACATGGAAAATGGTTGACTTGTCCCTGCCATGCCATTTGCTTCAAACACCTTTCACATGCCTCCTTTCTCCAACTTCACTCCTTGTAAACAGAGCAGCTGGGTTGTGGGGAGCATTCCATCTCAGCACTAATGTTAACTGGAGTGCAATTTTAACAAAGGACAGGCAGACCAGATTGTTTCCAGAGTGTCCCCTCTGTGAATGAAAAGGTTGCTTCAGCTCCCAGAAGGGGCTGAGATCCACCAGAGACTCCTTCTGGTAGAAGGGAGAAGAGCAATATCACGAGAACCTCTCTTCCTCCTGTAGCAATCTCCCATGCTTTCTTCTACATTGTTCCAAAGCATCCCCCAGCCTTCTGGATTTTAGGAGCTATAAGGGACCACAAGGGGAGGGAGGAATCAGGAAAAATGGCCTCCCCTCTTCTTTCAGGAGTGTCTGTATCCCACCCAATGATTGTTCTGTGGCTGAAAGATCTAATAAGCTCAAGTAGGGTGTCCAGATGGCTCGGGGTTTCCCGGTCCTAACTGGGAAACCTGGGGCCAACTGGCCCAACCGGGGGCGGTGGGGGCAAACCGGGGTGGCGGGGGGTCACGCGGGGTGGCAGCAAGTGAGGAGCAGCGGTAGACCCGGCGGCGGTGGTGGCGGAGGAGCCCGGGAAGCGGCCGCCCCAGAAAGTAAGTGCCCTCCCTCACGCTTCGCGCTCCTTATCCGCAGGGGCGTCCGCTTCCCTCCGGTGCTCGAATCTACTGAGAAACGGGCTTCGCGGCCTGTCCCTCAGTAGCGAGACAGGCCGCGAAGCCTGTTTCTCAGTAGATTCGAGCACCGGAGGGAAGCAGACGCCCCTGCGGGTAAGGAGCACGAGGCGCGGGGCGCGGGGCGCGGGGCACTTACCTGCTGGGGCGGCCGGGTCCGCTGCCGCCGCTGCCGGGCTCGTGAGGCCAGAGGCCGCGCAGAAGGGACGGGAGAGGGCCGGATCCGGAAGTGATGTAATCGGCCCTCCCCCGCCTCTTCCGCACGGGCATCCGGGCTCCTCGGGGGTCGTCGCCATCGCGATGAGCCCCGACGAGGCCAGAGGCCGCGCGGAAGAGGCGGGGGAGGGCCGATTACGTCACTTCCGGATCCGGCCTTCCTCTGCTTTTTCCACGCGGCCGCTGGCCTTACGAGCCCAGCGGCGGGTGACCCGGCGGCGGCGACAGCGGCGGGGGACCTGGGGGGGACGGCGGACACGGTGGGGGCGGCAGCGGCAGCGAACCTAGTAGGTCCGGGCTGATGTTTTTTGGGGGTGGGTGGCTTGGTGGGGGGGTTGTTTTGGGTGGGGGGGTGGCTTGGTGGGGGGGTTGTTTTGGGTGGGGGGGGTGGCTTGGTGGGGGGGTTGTTTTGGGTGGCGGGGGGGGGACCGGGATTTTGGGTTCCAAAATCTGGTCACCCCCTAGATGAACAACTGTAAATTTGATTATTACCCCACCATTGACTATCGTGTTGTCTGAATTCAGCCAGTGTGTGTGTGTGTGTGTGTGTGTGTATGTATATATGTATGGAGGAGAATTAATTAAAAAAAGCTCCACATAGGTACAGGTGCTGGAACCCCACAATGGAGTATTCTACATGAGAAAATTTCTGTGACTCCTTAGTAGGGGAAGGCTGAACCTTGTGTCAGTTCCTAATGGCGAGGGCTATAGCCAGTAGGGTTGCCATCCCTCCAATTTTGGCTTGGAATGATCAGGAATTGAGCTTTATCTCCAGCAGAATTGCCAGCCCTCCAGGTCTAGCATGAATCTCAATCTCCAAGAACCTATTGAGACCAATACTGGAGATGTGACAAGCCACCATTGTGGTCTCACACCGGCCTGTCATCTCAAGAGGCCTAAACGGGGCGGATTTACACTGCTGTTTTAAAGTGCTTTAAAACAGGTCAGGGCTCATATAACTTTAACAGTTGTAGAGAAAAGGGGATTTCAGCCAGGGTCATTTGTATGCAATAGTTCCTGGTGAAATTCCCTCTTCATCACAACTGTTAAAGTTGCAGGCACTGTACTAAAGTGACCATATACAAAAGAAGGCAGGGCCCCTG
Source organism: Anniella stebbinsi (assembly GCA_029215795.1). Lineage (NCBI taxonomy): Eukaryota > Metazoa > Chordata > Lepidosauria > Squamata > Anniellidae > Anniella > Anniella stebbinsi. The sequence goes on from JARDYH010000004.1 coordinate 147,065,938, forward strand.
CAACTTTAACAGTTGTGATGAAGAGGGAATATCACCAGGAACTAATTGCATACAAATGACACTGGCTGAAATTCCCTTTTCTCTACAACTGTTAAAGTTACATGAGCCCTGACCTGGATTTTATCTGGTCACCCTAGCTTTAAAGCGGTTTATAACAGTACTGACAACTGTTGGGGCCCAGGACACACTCCAAAACAGTTGTCACTACTGTTAGAAAGCGCTTTAAAGCACTTTAAAACAGCAGTGTAGATCCTGCCAGGATGGTGCTGGAGATACAAAGGTGTGTGTGTTAATATTCAGTAAAGAGAGGGGAAAAACATGGAAACTAGTCCTGAGTAACTGTTGCAAAATGGAGTTAAGAGATTGGTATAGGTGCAGAGAAAGCCAGGAGTGACAGAGAGGAGATGTTGAGTATTCAAGAATAGTTCCCTGTTTCTCTCTATGGATAAGCATGTTGCAGCTGCTTGCTAAGCCAGGAGAAGGCCTCTCTAAACTATATTGGCAAGTCAGTCGATTTTTCTTTCTTTAATTTAAACAAAAATGTTCAAATCATGATAGACAATGGTGGTGGTGGTGGTGAAGGACCTTCAGACAGTGGCACAGGAAAAAAGAGAAGCTGAAGGGAGTTTTAAAAGTAGAAAGCATTTTGCCCCAAGGAGTAATTTAGCTATGCAAACAACCCAGTTGATCCATTCAAACAACCCAGTTGATCCATTCAAGAGAAAGAGAGAGTCAGTCTGTCGAGGAATCTAAAACAAACTTTCTTCTGAGCGACCAATCTTTCCGAGCACCGCTTTCTGACGTCCTTGGTCTGCGCACTTTTCTTTCTTACGGAATTTGGCATCTCTGAGATTGTGTACACTACCGCCTTCAGATGAGGAGAGCAGGTTCTCAGCCTGAGGGTTGTTTACATCACTAGCGATAAGGTCTGAGAACTGTTCATTCAGAGCTGGGAAAGAACCCCTGGGAATTAACTCTTCCCCTTCTGGTATAGATTGGAATGTCTGTTCAAATTCAGAATCAGATCCTGAATTAATGTCTGACAACCCTTCGCCCTGTGCAAGGGGAGGGGGATTAGACCCAACACCACTTTTGTTTTGTTGTTGTTTTTCAGTTGGGTATGGCTCTTCCACAAGGGACACAGGAAATTCTTCCCATTAACTGTATGTTACTTTCCTGGGACAAAGGGAATTAAGCATCGCTTGCTTGAGTTTTACATTGACAATGAGACAAGTGAGGCAATTGCTTTTTATTCCACTTTTGTTATGATTTGACACAAAGGTTAGATCTAGCCCCAGGGACAGTTACTCTCCTTCTCTCTCTCACACACACACACTCAACTGAAAATGAAACAGCCAATCAAACAGCTCAATGTTCTAACTCCCCTCTACTACTAACTTACCATTGCCTGGAGGAGAAATGATTTGGTAAAGTAAATCAAGCCCACAAACAAACATTCAAACATATATCTAAACAAAAAGATAGAATACCATTTTGTCACATTCTCCAATACTGAATTCAGCCTTTGGGCTGAAAGAGGTTCCTTACTACTGCTCTAGGCCAACCATATGCCATTTCCTGTTTTGCTCCTCCCTGGCCCCCTTCCCCATCTATGAGGGCATTCAATTCTAATTGAATTATTGGCTCTGAGACGAGAGCCAAAAGCAATATTTGAAAACGGTGTTAACAATGCTATGAAATACTGGCATTAAAACCTTGCGTGTGATGTGCTAATTACGCCAAAACCACAACAACCCTAATAGCATCTAAGTGGACAGAAGAAGAAAAAATCCACACTATGATTGTTACTTAGACTTCTTAATGTCTTTCTGGGAAAAAAAAGATACTCAAGGCAGCTTACAGCTGAATTAAAACATAGAAGATCGAAAGCAGACAAAAGCATTTATGCTTTAAAATACCACTACCCCATAAAACGTCAATAGCAGCCATAAACTATTCAACTCATGGATTAAAGACTGAACACACGCCATCATATGCCTAGGAATGGAGGAAAATCTTAATCTGGAACCAAAAAATGGACAATGTTGACACTAGGCAGCCTCTCTGGGGTGAGCATTCTGCAATCGAGAGGTGGGGGAGACACCACTTCTCCTTAATCTAGTAAATATGGCCAGATTAATGTGTTCTGAGATAAAACAGGAGTAGGGCAGATCCTTTGAGTTATGATGGAGCCCATTATTATATTCCGCTTGTAACAACAGAAACTGAGCAAGTTAAGACACATTCACATTTATGCCAGCCCCCATGCAAGTAATTAGGGGAGATAGATGGACTTCCACTCAGCTTCTGGCAGGGCAGTAGTCACATAGAAGTGGTGTGTGTGTGTGTGTGTGAGAGAGAGAGAGAGAGAGAGAATATATCTCTCTACTTCCATGTAGAGTTAGACAGATCAGACTATTTCTGGTCTGTGATCCTTTTGGGTTTTTTTGCATGTGCTTCTGCCTTAATCTGTGATTTTATTTTTAAATCCACATGCAAAATTGTATTTAAATAAGAATTTAATGCAGATTTTCTCTCAAAATGCACATTTAAAAGCATGCTTTTAAATATTTTTTGGGCCAAGGCCTGCATCGCAAGCTTGAGAGAGGTGCAAAATCCTACGGGTCACTTATATCCTCTTCCCTACAGTAGTCCAGGAGAGGCAGAGCAGTTCATGTCGCAATGATCAAATTCCTCAAGTATCGCAACCTCCGTGCCAATGCTCCAAAGACATAAACCTAGCAAACTCTTGGCATGCAGCTAAAGTTCTCAAGTGGGAACCAACCTAAGCATGTCATAGACTCAGGATATGTATTTGATTTATATGTGTTATTTTCTTTGAGAAAAAAAAAAGGTCCAGGAATTACGAGAAGAGGGTCATAGGGATATGTGAATCAACATAACTGGAGATCGCCAACATTCTCTGAATTCCATCTCTGTATCAGATTGCTTGTTTTTGTTTTTGTTTCTTTTGTTTTCATTTTTTCCCCTTTTCACATGAAAATCCATGTGTATTTTTCCAAATGTACACATTCTTCTCCCATTGCTTAAAGTATATCTGTATGCATTTCCCCAAAGTACCTGCACTTTTTTCAGGCACATTTTTCAACTGTAAGCCTGCTCTATGGACTTGACCACAGACTGTATTTGAGTCTGTGTACTGCCTGGAATCTGTGAACTGGGTAAATCTTGCTCAAAACCAAACTGAAATAAATTTCTCATGCGTCCTTATTCAGGGAGTTTTCATGCACCTCTGTACTTACGATTAAGGTGAAATCATCAGGATAGGACAAACAGGAAACCTATTTATTTATTTATTTATTTATTTACAAATTGCCTTGGGCATGTCTGTCCTGCACCAAAAAGACATCCAGCCTCAAAAAGACTGAGACACTGTTAGTGGGTGGTTCTGCTGACCGGATGGAGGGTCTTCAACCTGTTCTGGATGGGGTTGCACTCCCCTTGAAGGAGCGGGTTCATAGCTTGGGGGTTCTCCTAGAACCATCTCTGTCACTTGAGGCTCAAGTGGCCTCAGTGGCACGGAGTGCCTTCTACCAACTTCGGTTGGTGGCCCAGCTACGTCCCTATCTGGACAGGGATAACCTGGCTTCAGTTGTCCATGCTCTGGTAACCTCCAAGTTAGATTACTGCAATGCACTCTACGTGAGGCTGCCTTTGAAGGCGGTTCGGAAGCTGCAGCTTGTGCAAAATGCAGCGGCCAGATTGATAACTGGGACCAAAAGGTTCGAACATATAAGACCTACTCTGGCCCGCTTGCATTGGCTGCCTGTATGTTTCTGAGCCCGATTCAAGGTGCTGGCTTGGGACCACAATACCTGATGGAACACCTTTCCCGACATGAATCTACCCGAACACTATGTTCAACATCTAAGGCCCTCCTCCGAGTGCCTACTCTGAGGGAAGCTCTGAGGTCGGCAACAAGGGAGAGGGTCTTCTCTGTGGTGGCTCCCCAATTGTGGAATGATCTCCCTGATGAGGCCCGCCTGGCGCCAACATTGCTATCTTTTCGGCACCAGGTCAAGACTTTCCTCTTCTCTCAGGCATTTGGCAATATCTGAGGAGCTTGAGTTTGTTTTTGTTTTTAGGCTTACAGCTTTTTAAAGTTATTATAGTGGTTTTAAATGTATGTGTATATTGCATGCTTTTGCTGTTTTAACTTTTGTGTATTGTTTTTAATTGTTTTAATCCTATGTAAACCACCCAGAGAGCTTCGGCTATGGGGTGGTATGCAAATGCAATAAATAAATAAATAAATAAATAAAAAGTAACAAGTCAGAATTTACAGATGTCAAGTACAGTCAGTACAACTGTTCCTGTCAGGGCAGCAAGATAGATTATAATGTGAGCAGATAGTATCCATTGCTTCTGTCCTTTCAGGATCACAGTGTGTTATATTCTTCTAAGACACTGTCATCTTCTGAAGGGATTTTAACAATGCTGTTTTTCAGTGTGTTTTCATCACACCTGTAATTCTTTCTTAAAAACAGCAACAACAAAGGAGTTGTTTTCTTTTGGGGGTCAGGGGGAATGATATATTCTGTTTGGTGGTAGAAGATTATACAGATTCCTTTGTACATTGTACCCTAGCTGTAAGCATAACAAATTATTTTTATTAATTGCATGCATGTATATCCCCTCCTTTCTGCAAGGAGCTCTCAGTACTGTGCATGGTGTTTGGGCCATCTTAGCCCCTCAACACCTTTGGCAGGGGTGGGAAAGCTCTTTCAGCCTGAGCAGGCATATTCAAATTTGGAGAAACTCTTGGGGGGAGTCATTCCATGGTGTGCTGGGCCAAAGGCAAAATGGGTGGGGCCAAAATTAAATAATAATAATAATAATAATAATAATACCAACCTATTGTAGCTTATTTAGTTATTTATTTAAGCATTTGTATCCCACCTTATATCACAAGGATCTCAATAAAATCATACCAACAATAAATATACACAGCTAAAAACAAATTACACAATTATTAAGCTAAAAGCAGTACAGCATTTTAAACCAGTAAAACCAGTTAAAACAATTAAAACTATGAGCAGGCTTGGTGAATTTAGCCATCAAAGGCTTAAAGCTCTTGCTGCTAGTCACTAAGCCTTAGGAAACGCTGCTCAAAAGTGAAAAAGCATCAAACAATCAGTGGTCAGGGGAAAGGGGGTATAGCAGGGAAAGGGGCCCCCAGAGGCCAGATCTGGCCCCCAGTTCTGAGGTTTTCCCCATCCCTGCCCTTTGAGGTGGATTATCTTGACTGACACCAATGAGGTGGTTTAGGCTATGAACTGTTATTGGCCTATGATTATCCATGATTGTGGGGTTTTGACCCAACTTCAGCAATATTAAGGACCACAGACCAGTTCTCATTAACAATACCCAGAGAGAGGTGTGTATCTAGTTATAAATGCTCCTTGCCATGATTGGCTATATTAACCCTCCCCCCCATAAGCAGTAGGATACAATGTTTGTGAATAGAGCACTGTACATGCTTGCAGTTGTTGGCCCACTTCTGCCCCCATGTGCATTTGGTGTTATGTCTGAAAGAATGGTGTGCATAACCACTGTACGCACATAAGGCCTAAGGTCTGTCTGAGGATCAGGGACCTTGGCGATTCACAGGTTCTCTGATTGCATGGATAGAGCCAATGCATGAACAATTTGTATATACGCCAGCTCTTTTGGACATTATTATGAACTCATATAAGGAACAGTTGCAAGACCAATGTATGAAAGCAGGTATAATCCTGCTCACTCTCTAGGTAGGTTCCAGCAAATATTTGAAGCATGCTAATGTCCATTAATATTAAGGATAAGCAAGTCTTCAACTTGCTCATCCTTAATATTAATGGACATTAGCATGCTTCAACTTGCTCATCCTTCAACATAAACATGAAGTGAGGAACCCTTAAGCATCCAAATTGAAACTCCCCTGAGGGTGGGTTGAGATTGATTAAGCCCAATTACCCACCACCAGTCTGGCACTCTCCATTCAAAGGCAGTAAGCCATTTTAACACTCCATAACCTATGGATTTACTCCATATGGGGGCATCTCATCAGAGGGAATTGGATTGCCTTTGACTAGGGTGACCAGATAAAATCCAGGTCAGGGCTCATGTAACTTTAACAGTTGTAGAGAAAAGGGAATTTCAGCCAGTGTCATTTGTATGCAATTAGGTCCTGGTGAAATTCCCTCTTCATCACAACAGTTAAAGTTGCAGGGGCCCTGCCTTCTTTTGTATAGGGTCACTCTAGTATAGTGCCTACACCTTTAACTGTTGCGATGAAGAGGGAATATCACCAGGAACTAATTGCATACAAATGACACTGGCTGAAATTCCCCTTTCTCTACAACTGTTAAAGTTACATGAGCCCTGACCTGGATTTTATCTGGTCAGCCTACCTTTGACATTGATGATTGTGGGACTGAAAGTCTGAGTCACATCATCCCCAGTTGTGAGAGAGCAGCTTTGTAGCTTGTGGGGATTAGTTAGCTGTGGTGACTTTGAAGAATTGCCTCATATGAGCTGCCAGCCTGCATATCCTCCCCCCCCCCCACTACAATGACAGCCTATCCCGGGGTGTGTGTTGGTGTGTGTGTGCACACGCAAGTAGATTTTGGAAACATGGTGGGCTGTGCTGCCTGCCCTGAATTCAATCTCACAAAAAAATTGAGTCAGACTATTCACTAATGCAGGAAGCCCTGGTTGAAGTGCATAGTTATCATTTGAAATTCTCTCCCACAGGATGTAGTGATGGACACTAATTTTTATGTCTTTAAAGGGAGAATGGACAAATTTATGGAAGATACAGCTTTCAATGGCTGCTAGTCCTAATAAGTATGTGCTATGGTCACTTGCAGGGGAACATGAGCCAACTGGGGACCTATTATAATCATGCACTTCTTGTAGGCTTCCCACGGCAAGCTGATTGGCCACTGTGTGAATAGAATGCTGGGCTAGATGGACCCTTGGTTCTGATTCAGCATGGCTCTTCTGATGTTCCTATGTTCTTAAGCCCTACTTGATTTCTTGTGACCAGGCAATTAATAGTTAAGACTGTTGGACTAGGACTCAAGATACCTGGATTCTAGTCTTCACTTGACCATGAAACTCACTAGGTGACTTTGGTCCACTCACAAGATAAAATGGAGAGAAGGAGGATTGTGTATGCCACCTTGGACTCCATGGAAGAAAGACACAATATAGATGTATCATCATCATCATCATCATCATCATATCTGCATCGTACCGTTGCTCCAAGGAGATCAGGCCAGTATACCTGGGTTTGTCTCATTTTTCCTCAGAACAACTTCATGAAGTAGATTAGGAATCTGAGAGATAGTGAAGTATCATGTCCTGCTTATGGACTTTTCAAAGACATCTGGGTGGCCACTATGAAAACAGGAAAGCCCTTGGACTGATCCAACAGGGCTCATCTTATGTTCTTGTCCAAAGTCACTGTGTATGTTCCATGGCTGACAGATGATTTGAAACCTGGTCTTACCATTACAAGCCCACCCATAATCACTGTTCTGGCTCTCAGAATCACAACCTGGTTTTATCATATCTTTCCTTCCAATTTTGGAGTGGGGTGGCTATTCCTCCTTATCCTTCAGGACACTAAAAAGGACAAGTTACTGGATTCAAGAAGGTAGCATTTGAATTGTATAACTTGAAACATCAGTTTTCAAGTTCTACTGACTACATCAAGCATATGGAGCTGTGCATACAAAAATAGTACCTTTATCTTCATTTAGCTAGTAGACAGCTGTATACATGTTGCTGTTTTTCAGGCTGTCCAAATCTTGACTTTTAAAAATAATAATAATAAATGAACAAAACACAAAAGACATTGTTTCATAAAGCCTAGCACTTGTGACTAAACATAGTACAGACAATCTCAAGAATTTTTCTAGGGGGAAAAGTTTATATCTCCTGTTGACCAAAAAAAGGTTACTATGACCTCAATAATGTTATGGTAGTTTTTTTTAAAAAAAAATGAACATGATTTCCACTCAAAAAAGCAGACTTATCCAAAAGAATAAATAAAAAATCATACCCTCTGTTTCAAGGCCGGTCTTGGGCTTTTCAAATATTTATGGCTGGCCTCCTTAGAAGCTTGCTGGTTTGCAAGTGGGCTGTAATAATAACTCCAATGTTCCTTTGCTGCAGCTGGCTGGGAATATACACAGGAAATAAAATAATCCATTTGAGTGAAATTCAAGCCCTGCATGATGTTCCACTTTGAATTGGCAGTATTGTATTCTGGGGACTAGCCTGAGCCTTCCGGCTTCACAAAGCAGAATTAACTGCATGTATGTGCGCATATACGGACACATGCCCAAACAGCTCAGCAACTCAACCTGTTCTTGCAGCAGCAGCAGGCCATAACATGACATGTATGAGCCGGTGCAGAAATCTACGGCATCATCCTGAAGGATCTGTTACCCTGTTCTTGCTTCTTGTGTGTGCATGCGGGTTGTAGGGGAGGGGGGTGGGGAAACTAAAAGGCTAAAATGCTAGGGCCCCATTCAGGCAAACCCATCTCCAAGAGCTTCAGTTTAGCCCAAGCATTGTAGGAAGCAAGTGTGCACCTGAGCATTCAAGACAGAATGTTTGCATTCACACAGATTACACGTTAAACTTAAAACATGTATTCAAATTTTAAAATTAAATGCAGTATATTAAAGAAAAGACAAAGTTTAACATAGTCACCAACCTTTCACCCAAGCAAAGCAAAATGACATACATATCTTGTAGCTGTAAACTCACAAGTTCGGCACCACTCATACTGACTGCAAAAAGGATCCTTTCTCTGCAGAGAGACTTCCATTTCTCCCAGGCAAAACCAAGGAGTCACTGAGGACTACATGCTAGGCTTAAAGCAAAGTCCTGGATCTCATGCCTGAAGGGAAGGAAAGGCATCTTCCTCCTCTGTGTTCAGACTTAAAAACCTGTTTCAAAACCAGAGCCCTCCCTCCTAACACATATTTATTTATTTTGAAATATCTAAGTTCATTGGTCCACATCATCAGTTTAGACTATCCTCTTCCCAGAATGTCTCATCTTTTCTAACGTACTTGTTTATCCCTAACTAAACTGGACTTCACTTCTTCTTTTCCTGTTGCCAACTCTCCAGCTTACTTCTTTTTTCTTCTAGACATGGTGAATTTCTAAATCACAACTCTTCCTTTCTATAACCCTTTGATCAGGCACCTAATTTACTTATAAGGAATACATACCGCTGGAACAAGTGCTTAAATAGGAGTGTGCACAGCAGGTGTTCTCCGAACCCTAAATTTGAGCCAGTGCTCCGTAGAGGCATTTCTCTGCCCCAATTTCCAGAGTGGGTCCCTGTCTCCACTCTGCCAGATAGTTTGATAAAAAAAAAAGCCACTCCATTTTCAGGTAATGGGTTCTTGTCAATGGGAAGTACAGAAATGTTCACAGCTCCCTCCGTTTTAAAGATAAACGCATGAGGAAAGATCCATGAATAACAGCAGCAGCGCACAGCTTGCCCATCCTCAGAGAGGACAGGAGGAGGAGAAGGCACCCCTTCCCCACTGTTGCTCGGGCACAGTGGAAGCGATGAATTTTGGGCAGCTCCCCAAATTTGCCACCACTTATACTGCACAACAGCCGATTGCCTCAGACACCCTGGCAGGATCAACACTACTGCTTGAAAGCGGTTTATAACAGTAGTGAGGTCTGTTGGGGGCGCAGGACACACGCCATGTACATTTTTCAAAATGTTTTCAAAGTGTCATATCTTGCTTGGTGTAGATCTGGCCCCTGTCTCAAACCATTGTGAATATACAGACATAAGCAATCACACACCCACACAGTTGAATCTACGGTGTTGACAGTTGCATCAGCTGTTTTTCCTTTATTTTCCAAGGCTCATAAATCGATCATAAAAATTCACTCAGAGCTATACATCACCATCCAAAACATATTTCCAGTTCTGCTGTTCTTGAAATTCATAGTAAACATGGTTTTCCCCCAATAGTGCTATTCACAGCCTTCCGTTCCGTTGTCTCAGTAGATTGTAGAATGAAAATGCCTTGTTTGGTGTTTTCCTCCAAGATTCTAAACTGATCTATCCAATAAACATAGCTGGAGGGATTCATTTATCTATTTCTTTTTTTTGTATTATTTATGCCAACATTTCATAGGCTCACTCATATTGTTTCTGTAAATAGCTGTATTTTGTGTTTTACATAGCAAAATTGTTTGGAACAACAACATTTCCATGAGGCATGGTTTAATTTGAAGGGCTTCATGGGAAAGTTATTCACTCCAACGTCCATGTTGTGTGTGTTTGTGTGTGTCTGGCTGGGGAGATGCAACGAAATCCATGATTAAGGGCACAATCTGACATTCCCCAGCCACAATGATGCTGGCTGGGGAATGCTGGGAGTTGTAAGACATTTTTTTCTGTCTAAATATGCACTGAATTGCACCCTAAGTTGCATATCCAATTATAAAACAAAAATCTGCCAGTTTAAAACCGGGGTTATATTGGTCATGTTGGCTCAAGATCCACAAAGCCAGGAAACTGAAAGCAAAGGCTGATGCCTTAACAGATGTGCCCTTTGATCAGTGATGATGTTGTGCAATGTCACAAATTGTGTTTGCTTACAACTTACCCTTCATGGATTCCCAGTTCCTTTAGGCCCAAATCCAAGTGGAGAGGATGGAGTGCCTGGAGCCAGCAAAAATGTCCCACATTGTCCTGGACCCGTATTGCCTTATGAAGCATCTAAGCCTTAACTGTATTGCTAGAACAATCCTCTAGTGAGTTGACCCATGCCTATTAGGGATGACACTGTGGTTAACAAGCCACTCTGGCTGGGTTTGCATGACAGAAGCTGCAGTGCCAAGGGTATTTTTCCCTATCCCACCAGCAGGTGATGGTCACACACAGAGGGGGAATTAAGCCACCATGGCTCCTTTACCCAGTCACAATCACATGAACCAGGCTAACGAGTAAAAATTCCATATCACCCCAAGCATAATGTTTTTCATTGGCATCGTACATTGGCTGCCATTTGTCAGGGACTGTTCCTCCATTCCCTTTGTGAGGTCAAGAGCATGTATTCATGAGCCTATCCACCACATGCAAAAGGTAATGTATTGAAATTCATGTTTCAACGAGCCCCTTAGCTAGGTTCCAATGACACTACAGGCTGTGTTATTCTGCTAATCCCACCAGCATGTGACTGGCACATGCAGAGTAGTTAATAGGGATGTGCACGGCCAAAATTATCATATCGTATCGTTATCGGAAATTCCGATATAATTTTTTTTTGGATCCGATCATATGGGGAGGACACCCGGATTTGATCGGAATGGATATCCGGTAAATATCAGAAGTTCCAAAAAGATTATGGTGTTTTCCCCATAGGTTTGCATCGGGGGAAAGAAAGCTTTCCACCAGTGCAAGTCTATGGGGGAAAACACTGGGCTGGCACTCCCTCCCTCCCCCCACTCATGCTCCCTCCCTCCCCCCACTCACACTCCCTCCCCCACCTGTGCTCCTTACCCGCCCCCACCACCCCCGCTGCCATCACTGCCACCTCCATAGCTACCCTGTAATACTGCTAAACAGGCTTTCCAGCATGTTCGTCAATACAGAGCCACGCCGAGTGATGTCATCACTCACCACCTCTCTGTACTGATGAACAGGCCACAAAGCCTGTTTAGCAGTACTACAGACAAGTGGCGGTGGCAGGAAGACCTCAGGAAAGGAGCACAAGTGGGGGGAAAGGGAGGGAGGGAGGGTTCCCCAGGGTTCCCCACTTACCTGCAGCCTTCCCTGCTGCTCTCCATGGCTTTTGGACTAATGAGAACTTGGCTTTGTGGCCTAGTTCTCAGCAGAGCAATGACGCTTCAAGTGACTTCATCACCTGGCGCGTCATCACTCTACCGAGAACTTGGCCACAAAGCCTAGTTCTCAGTAGTCTGGAAGCAGAGGACGGCAGTGGACGGCAGTGGGGAAGGCTGCAGATAAGGAGCACGAGTGGGGGGGAAGGGAGGGCCGGCCCTAAACTGGCGGTCTGATAATTTGATATGTCCAATATTTATCGGACATATGGATTTCGGATCCGATCAGATAGGGCCTCCTTAGAAAAGTATTGTTATTGTTAATTGGATGTCCTATAATGACCTTATCAGATTGTTATCAGATATTGGAACGATATGATACACATCCCTAGTAGTTAACAAGCCACCATGGCTTATTAACTACTCTGCAATCATGCAAACCAGACTACTATCTTAGTTCTGTGCAGGGTTGTTCTAAAGATCACTCTGATAATGTACATGAACATAGTACATAAATCCTAAAACCACTCTATATTAAGTCGTCAGTAGAAGGGAAATGGATTCTGTTCATTCTGAAGGATGAAGAAGGGACCGTGATGGCAAACATGAGAGTGAGACTCAGCACACACACACACACACACACAGGATGAAGAGGGGAGAGTGTCTCTGAGCAAGTCTACTTCAGAATATCATGACAGTTTCTGTGGCTGAATACTTGGAAGGAAATACGTTAATATGAGAGAGAGAGAGAGAGAGAGAGAGAGAGAGAGAGAGAGAGAGAGAGAGTGCCAGGGAGTGTGAGCTAGATCTCTTCTCTCTGACATCTAGTTTTCTGTGTTTGAAATTTCTTACATGGAGAAGCAATCAGTCATGGGACCTCCTTCATGCATATATATATATATATATATATATACACACACACACATACACACTTTTACCACCTCACCTGCTGCTTTGTGTGAGCTAAGCCAATGTTGTCTCCAGTTATTCTCAAAAATCCAGAGGACTGAAGCTCTGTTTCCTTGGACCTAAGACTGGGTTTCCAGGGTATGTCAATTGTTCTCCTTACTCCTTTCACACAGATGTGCAGTAAAAAAAATCTTGCCTGGTTGACAGGATTGGGAGCGTTGCAGGGTTTCGTCCTTATCCTTTCTTAACTGTCTGATCTACAGCCCAGGTATTTGGGCTAAGCCCATTTAGACTTCCTGACTTCAACAGGACTAAATTCTCTTAAGTTAAAGTACTTTGACTCCTCAGGGTTGTGGATCAGTCTGCAAAGCAATAGAATGTGTCTGTCTACAAAATGAACCCTGTGGTGTTTCTAACTGTTCCAAAGAACAACTCTGTCAGGGAGGTTTAATACCTTGGAAATCTTTTCCTCACTTGTGGCACTTCATGTAAACACTCTGTCGAAGAACCAAGAAACTAAATGCCAAACAGAGAGGAGAGAGAGAAAGACAGAAAGTAGCTAACACAATGAGCTGTAGGTCTGAAGCTGTGAAATCTCAATTAAATAAGGTGAAAAATATTCAGAATATAGTAGGCACTAGAAGTTGTTGCACTGATTTATATTGTCACAACTTTGCTTACTTTAAATAATGCTTAAATTTGAAAGAGAGCTGTTTTAACCACAAAATACAATCTGGTTACTCATGTTGCCACTGAAACGTTGCATAAAGCAAAATTTGAAGAAAATTTGAAGGTTTCTTCTCAGATGAAATATCCATGGAATATTCAGCAAAATCAAAAGGATTTGGGATAAGGCTAAATAAATTTTCCAAGTGGCTAGGTGGCTGCTGTATATCCCTGGATTAATACCGGATTACACCTAAAGTTAAGGATGCATAAGGAAATTGTTCTTTGTGAATGCATATCTGAAATTACTTGATCAGAACCACCACTTGGATTAGTTTGCAGATTGGAATATAGCTGTCTTCTCCAAATGTTGCAGCAGAGTTCAGTTTAAACATATCAAAATACACATTTAAAGGTATTAGTTTTTTTCAAGAAAAGTCCTTTTGATGGCACCATCACCCACAGAGGCCTGTTTGTCAAGCATGCTTGAAAGGGATTTCTCTAGAGCTGTGTGCTGACCCCTCAACATGCTTCACTTCAGATCTGGATCCAGGAAAGCTGGTCATGAAGCAGAGAGTTCTAATAAGACTAATAAGTAAATCTGCAATGGGTAAGTATGTGCAGACACACACACACACACACACACACACTGCAAATAAACTCCAATATCAAACCTACACAGAATTAGATAGTATCAAAAATTAAAAGCAAAACAAGGGTTCATTATCCCCTTCCAAACTTTCTTCTGTTTAATTATCCATATAAATGTCTGGAGTGGCACAGGGCAGGTGGGATGTTGTGAGGAAAGGTTATACATAATTGATTGAACAACCTTGTGTTCAGTGTCTAAATATACAAACAGACAAAACCAGCATCTATCAATATAGTCCTAAAAGATTTCATGTTCCAAATATATTCTCGAAAAGCCAAGTGTGAACTCCTGGGATATCTCTTGAACATTATTTTTCATTATAGGGAGAGCCAAGAAAGACGAATAGAAATAATGGCAATCAAAAACTATCTGGCTTGAATCCGAAGAGAAGTTAACTTACAGTGCAATCTAATACATGCCTACTCAGAAGTAAGTCACATTGAGTTCAATGAAACTTACTCCCAGGGAAGTATATAGAGGCTTACAATTTTCACCAAATGCTGGTCAGTAGTTCAGCATTCTGCTCCTTTCCATAGCCAACCAGATGCCTATGAAAAACCCACCTGCAGGACATGAAGCTAATAACATCCTTCCCATCATGTTCCCCACCACTGAGAGTCATGCTGACTTAAGGGAGTTCATAGAAGGAAAGTTCCTCTTCACTCGTCTCTTCACGGTTGAGGAGCCCTCCTGAACCATGTGTGATGAGGGGGCAGAGACTACTGTGTGTGTGTCACTTTCATTCCATGATCTTTCTCAAGTGAACCTACCCCAGGTTAGACACTTGTATGGAAGAGCAAAAGAAAGCTGGTTGTGTATGGGTTTTCCAGTGGCATTTATCTTGATTGCATAATCAATGCACATGGCCCTTACAGAGTAACATAAGCAAACAACATCATGTTCCTGCACTGAGAAACATACAACCTAGGGATGTGATCCCACAAATCATAAGTGTACTATCTCTGGTTTATTATTATTATTATTATTATTATTATCATTTCCCAATACTGGGACTCAAGGCAGTTTACAAGATTAAAACATATACAATTTAAACATATAACTATGAATTTACAAAGTTAAAATAGAATTAAACCCACAGTAAAATTAAAAACATTTTTTTAAAAAAATCATAAATACGCCAACATCATCTTATCTTTGTAACAACAACCTCTTTCAATACTTTCTTTACCATGGTGTAGTTCTCTTTATTGCCCCCTCTGGTAGCCTGAGAGAATGTATCCTTGATGATTTCTATATAGGGGTGTGCATCGGATCGGATCCGATCCACGATCCGAATCCGATCCGACCCAAAATCGGGAAAATCCGATCCGATCCGATCCGGACAACCTCCGATCCGATCCGATCCGATCCGATGAGGTCCGATCCGGATCGGACGCCATTTTGAATGCTTTTTCCCATAGCCAAGTATTGTTTTACAAAAATGCCTATAACTTTTTCATTTTTAAAGATAGAAGGATGAAACTTGGGCACATTGTAGACTGGTTAGGGGTAGTTATCTGTGAGAAATTTCAGAAAGATTGGTGCATGCATTTTGTGGCAATTAATTTTTTAATAAATACCCAGGAATGCCTATAACTTTGTCATTTTTAAAGTTACACACATGAAACTTTGCCACATTGTAGGGGGTACCTTGGGACTTACGTGTGTGAAATTTCAGAAACGTAGGTGCTTGTCTTGTGTGGCAATTAATTTTTAGAAAAATGGGTAGTAGTGGGGTAAATACAGTTACGCCTCCCATTTTTTTATTTTTGAAGATACAAACAGGAAACTTGGGCACATTACAGGTACCACTTGCCTTGATATGTGTGTGAAATTTCAGAAACATTGGAGCTTTCCTTGTGTGGCAATTAATTTTTGAAACAATGAGGAAAGAAACACCTATAACTTTGTCATTTTTAAAGTTACACACATGAAACTTTGCCACATTGTAGGTGGTACCTTGGGACCCATGTGTGTGAAATTTCGGAAACGTAGGTGCTTGCCTTGTGTGGCAATTAATTTTTTAATAAATACCCAGGAATGCCTATAACTTTGTCATTTTTAAAGTTACACACATGAAACTTTGCCATATTGTAGGCGGTACCTTGGGACCTATGTGTGTGAAATTTCGGAAACGTAGGTGCTTGCCTTGTGTGGCAATTAATTTTAGAAAAATGGGTAGTGGTGGGGTAAATACAGTTACGCCTCCCACTTTTTTATTTTTGAAGATACAAACAGGAAACATGGGCACATTACAGGTACCACTTGGCTTGATATGTGTGTAAAATTTCAGACAGCTGGGTCCAGGCATGTGGTGGCAAGGTATTTTTGAAACAATGAGGAAAGAAACGCCTATAACTTTTTTATTTTAAAAGTTAGAAGTCTGAACATTGCTCACTTTGTAGATGGGTTAGGGGTAGATATGTGTCAGAAATTTCAGAATTATAGGTCCAGGCATTTGATGGCTATGGAATTTTTAAATTACATGTTTCAAAATAATTTCTACAGAGGCCAGGTCTTCCCCTCCCGCTTCCCGCGAAGAAAAGGAAACACTCTCTCGTCTCGATCCCTTTGATCCTTGCTAGTAGTATCCATTACAGGGCTCGTGTTTCCTTTCCTCCTTTCACTTTTCAAGCAGAACGGCTGAGCCTAGCTGAGTTTTGCAGCCATGCGTGCAAGGAAGGATCACTCTGGTCTCGATCCCTTTGATCCTTGGTAGTATCCATTATGGGGCTCGTGTCTGCTTGAGTACAAAGTGAAAGCAGACACGAGCCCTGTAATGGATACTACCAAGGATCAAAGGGATCGAGACCAGAGTGATCCTTCCTTGCACGCATGGCTGCAAAACTCAGCTAGGCTCAGCCGTTCTGCTTGAAAAGTGAAAGTAGGAAAGGAAACACGAGCCCTGTAATGGATACTACTAGCAAGGATCAAAGGGATCGAGACGAGAGAGTGTTTCCTTTTCTTCGCGGGAAGCGGGAGGGGAAGACCTGGCCTCTGTAGAAATTATTTTGAAACATGTAATTTAAAAATTCCATAGCCATCAAATGCCTGGACCTATAATTCTGAAATTTCTGACACATATCTACCCCTAACCCATCTACAAAGTGAGCAATGTTCAGACTTCTAACTTTTAAAATAAAAAAGTTATAGGCGTTTCTTTCCTCATTGTTTCAAAAATACCTTGCCACCACATGCCTGGACCCAGCTGTCTGAAATTTTACACACATATCAAGCCAAGTGGTACCTGTAATGTGCCCATGTTTCCTGTTTGTATCTTCAAAAATAAAAAAGTGGGAGGCGTAACTGTATTTACCCCACCACTACCCATTTTTCTAAAATTAATTGCCACACAAGGCAAGCACCTACGTTTCCGAAATTTCACACACATAGGTCCCAAGGTACCGCCTACAATGTGGCAAAGTTTCATGTGTGTAACTTTAAAAATGACAAAGTTATAGGCATTCCTGGGTATTTATTAAAAAATTAATTGCCACACAAGGCAAGCACCTATGTTTCTGAAATTTCACACACATTGGTCCCAAGGTACCACCTACAATGTGGCAAAGTTTCATGTGTGTAACTTTAAAAATGACAAAGTGATAGGTGTTTCTTTCCTCATTGTTTCAAAAATTAATTGCCACACAAGGAAAGCTCCAATGTTTCTGAAATTTCACACACATATCAAGGCAAGTGGTACCTGTAATGTGCCCAAGTTTCCTGTTTGTATCTTCAAAAATAAAAAAATGGGAGGCGTAACTGTATTTACCCCACTACTACCCATTTTTCTAAAAATTAATTGCCACACAAGACAAGCACCTACGTTTCTGAAATTTCACACACATAGGTCCCAAGGTACCCCCTACAATGTGGCAAAGTTTCATGTGTGTAACTTTAAAAATGACAAAGTTATAGGCATTCCTGGGTATTTATTAAAAAATTAATTGCCACAAAATGCATGCACCAATCTTTCTGAAATTTCTCACAGATAACTACCCCTAACCAGTCTACAATGTGCCCAAGTTTCATCCTTTTATCTTTAAAAATGAAAAAGTTATAGGCGTTTTTGTAAAACAATACTTGGCTATGGGAAAAAGCATTCAAAATGGCGTCCGATCCGGATCGGACATCTGGTCCGATCCGATCCGACCAGCCTCCGATCCGATCCGATCCGATCCGACCCCCCAGGTCCAATTCCGATCCGCTATCCGATCCGATCCGGGGGGTCAGTGCACATCCCTATTTCTATATAGTACAATAAGCACAGCTGCATACATAAAGGATCATCATAAGGCCTAAGGGAACCTTTGTCAAACACTCTTCCCTGGCCCCTCAATATGTATTGGCCATTGCTTCTTATTTCTCTTATCAGAGGAAATTTACTCAGTCTTGAAGAATATGCTGGGCTGGAAGCATGTTGATTTTCCAAGTAATGGTTGGTGTGCTCTGAAGAAGGGATGAGTCCCCTGCTGAGTGACTGTTCAGCTGTGCTAATGCCTGGATGGATTGAGCCCTCCACACAACATGTTGCTCCTCCCCCATTGCACAGCTGAAAGTTCCGGCATCCTTCTGGGCTGCTGCGTCTCCTCCCTCCCACCTCCCTCAGTCCTCTGGCCATATCCCAGCATGCACCGCAAGTTCTGCTGGCTGTATTGGAGCAGATGGGTTTTTTCAGTTGCTCTGGCCAGCGAACTCTATGACCAAACAGAATAGTACATGGAGAAAGGGGTGTTCCCTCCACACAACACTTTAAACAATGGATTTTGGGATAAACAACATGCAAGTCCATTGTTTTTCTCCATTGTTTAAGTGCCCAAAATAGCATACTGTCAGTTGTGTGTGTGTTGTGTGTTGCCCTCCACCTGGCATAATAAGCAACACAACTGACGATTGTTTCCCCTCCCCCCATTGATTATCGTGTCATCCGAACTAAGCCTCTGTGTCTTAATCTCCATATTTGGAAAACACTGAGTGGGTGAGGGGTAGCATTGATATTGACATCTATGGCTAACCAATTAGGAATTGCCACAGTGGTGTTCTCCAATCACAGTGTTCGGGGGAATGGGAAACACTAATTGGCTGCTGACAGGGGGTGGGGAGAGGGAGCATGTTTCTGCTTGGTCTCATAGAAGTCAATCACCCACAGTGTGAAAGTGTTGCTGAGCTGGTGGCTAGCATCTTGAGTGAGTAAGCTTCTACACCTGAGTTGCAGGCTCATTATTTCAGTTACACTATTACTCCTATTGGCTTCCAGTGCAGGGGGGGGGGGTCGATCCAATAGATCTGGAGGACACCAGGTCAGAGAAGGCTGGAGTAGAAACTTCCACCAGCAACAGTGGAGCTCTCAGCTCTGCATCAGCAAAGTAAAGGATAATAGCTTCCTCCATAAATGTGCAGGGGGGATTAACGAATGTGTGTGCATGTGTGTGCATGTGTCTGTTTAAGGGGGATAAGAGTTTAAGGGGAAAATATTTAAAATTCCTAAAAAAAAAATCAAGGCATGAATGGATCTGCTACAAACTTGGCATGCCTAAAGCCCTACTTAAGAGATATCATCATGCCAAGTGCTACCTCTTTATCTTTAAAAATAATAGTGTTTCCTTAAAAATAATAATTTTAAAACCATGGACTTAAAAAAAATCCTTAAAAAATCAAGGCTGGAAGGGATCTGCATGCCTAAAGATCTACTCAAGAGCATTCACCATGCCAAGTTTCATTTCTTTATCTTTAAAAATGAGGGAGCTGTAAGCATTTGATTAATTTCCATTGACTAGAGTGGTTATCTGAAAATGGGCGTTCTCCAACGGGTAATCTGATGCATGGCTTGAAGTAGCCATTATAACTCCTGAACCTTTACTTTGTGGTTGCTAACCTCATTACCAAAGGATCATGGCCATCATTTCTAATGTTCAGCTCGTGAATGTCATTGCTTATGTAGCTGAAACAACAACAGCCCCAAACAAGAGAGAGAGATTAGAAGGTTTAGGTAGGCTAACAATACGAAAAGGAGGACAGGGCTCATGTCACTTTAACAGTTGTAGAGAAAAGGGAATTTCAGCCAGTGTCATTTGTATGCAATTAGTTCCTGGTGAAATTCCCTCTTCATCACAACAGTTAAAGTTGCAGGGGCCCTGCCTTATTTTGGATGTGGTCACTCTAGTATAGTGCCTGCTCCTTTAACTGTTGTGATGAAGAGGGAATTTCACCAGAAACGAATTGCATACAAATGACACTGACTGAAATTCCCTTTTCTCTACAACTGTTAAAGTTACATGAACCCTGTCCTCCTTTTCATATGGTCAGCCTAATGTTGCAGATGTACAAACATATTTAGTTGGGAGAGGGGGCAGAGCTTGAAATGCCTAATGAGGACAGAGCAAGTTCAGTGGTTATGGAATGCTGTCTAATTGGGTTGGGGGGGCTGGGAATCCATGGTGTGGGGAGAAGGTTGGAATGAAGCAGCTGGAATCCTGAACAGCAGCATTCCACACTGCAACATTCTGTTGCAGGTTCCGCTTGTTATACTTAGGGCAGTATTCAGTCAGGTGCAATTACTAACATAAATTGTTCTAGCATGATGCCAATAGTGTTAGCTGGCATGTCAATTTCCTGGGGAAATTGACGTGCCAGCTAACAGTACTGGTGTTGTGCTAGAGTAGTTTACACTAGCACAATGTAATTTATGTTACTGGTTGTGCCCTGTTGGATACTGCCCATAAAACCCATACTCTAGGCTCAATCCAACCAAAGTGAAGCACTTGAAGTCCCATTGATTTCAAGAAGAGAGATTTAAACACATGTTTAACTCTCCTAGTCAAATCAGTCAAATTTAGGAGTGCTTGAGATTATTCTATGCCTACTGGCTAGCAGTGGCTGGGGCAAAGTAGAGGTTTCACTGAAGTTGGTATCATCATTAATTTCAATGTTCCTATGTTAATGACTTCACATTTTCATTCTACAGCCCAAGCATTTTGCTGTTAAATATTTTTCTCATGTTGCTCCTCTCTTGTGAATTGTCATTTGTGGCGATATTCTTAACTAATACAAGCATAATTATGTATTTGCTTTCAGATGGGCAAACAGATGGGGAGAGGCGTATTTTCAATTTATACCCAAGAAATAAGAATATTCCATAAACAGAAAGGAACATCATTACTTGCCTTCCTATCTCTTTGAAATCAACAACTATCAACGCAGCTTGATAGCCAGGTAATAACTGTTCTTTCTTAATTGTGGATAGCAGGAGCTGTCTTTATCCCACTGTGCATGAAGAATACAAAATATGTATACTGAATACAACATTCAGCTATTATCTGACTAAGTGTCTGGCACTAATCAGAATTCATATATCCCTTCTAAGGCTCCCTGTTAAAGGCCTAAACTCTTGGCAGCTTTCATACTATTGACCCACAGTGTCTTTCTGAATTGTCTCTCTGGAATGAGACTAGGAGGCTCTGTTCTATGGTGGCTCCAGTTCTTCTTGGAGGGACAATTTCAAAAAGTGATGCTGTGGGATTCTTCTTTGATGCAATGACCATTAGCTTGTGTTGTTCCTCAGGGTTCCATCTTGTCCCTCATGTTGTTTAACATAAACATAAAATGGCTGGTAGAGGTTTTCTGGAATGTTAGGGTTCTGTGCCTCCAGTATTCAGGTCATTAGCATACTGGTGGCACCAAACCCCCAAACCAAACTCTATTTCTCCTTTCCATCCAAATCTACGGAAGCTGTTCTGGTTCTAAATCAGTTTGGGTATACTCCCGGATTCTGCCAGGAGTGCATTAGCACAGCGAGTGTAGAGTGCAAACTGTACCTGTTCTTAGAGATGTCTGACTGGCCACCATCACTCATGCCTTAGTTACATCCCATTGGGACTGTTGTAATGCACTCTATGTGGGTCTGTCTTTGAAAAATGTTCAAAGACTTCAGATGGTCCCGAATGCTGTGGCCAGACTGTTGACCAGGGTTGGTTACAGGGAGCACATGATTTACAATAGCTTCACTGGCTATTCTTCTGATTCCAGGCACAATTCTAAGTGCTGCTTATGACCAATAAAGCCCTATATGGCTTGGGACCAGGCTACCTGAAAGACTCTCCTCACATATAAAAACCTGCCTGGATTTTAAGTAGAGCACTGCACAAAAATTTCCACCCAAACTGTGGGCAAAGAAATTAGGGGGATAATTTCACAATTTATTTTTTGAGGGTGCAGAATTTCTCCAAGAATTTATCAGAGGTAGGGTGACCAGATAAAATCCAGGTCAGGGCTCATGTAACTTTAACAGTTGTAGAGAAAAGGGGATTTCAGCCAGTGTCATTTGTATGCAATTCGTTCGTGGTGAAATTCCCTCTTCATCACAACAGTTAAAGTTGCAGGGGCCCTGCCTTCTTTTGTATATGGTCACTCTAGTATAGTGCCTGCACCTTTAACTGTTGTGATGAAGAGGGAATTGCACCAGGAACTAATTGCATACAAATAACCCTGGCTGAAATTCCCTTTTCTCTACAACCGTTAAAGTTACATGAGCCCTGACCTGGATTTTATCTGGCCAGCCTAATCAGAGGTAAGACTTACCATCAACAGGGTTTGTAGCACAGTTTCTTTCTTTTTTTCCAAAGGGATTTGAGGTGCGGGAGCATCTTCGGTTTTAGCAGGCTGGCTCCCATTTTGCATAAACCGCAATGCAGATAGATGTGAGGGGGGCAGTGTTGTGTCTAACTGCTGGGAACAGGTGGAGCTAGTGCTGTGTCAGAATCTGTCCTTCAAGTTCTTGAAAGTTTTCTTTCCCCATGAAAGACGCTTCCATTGTTCTCCCTCGTTTTCAGGGTGTTTTATCATTTATTTTTGTGGTGTTTATGAGCTCACCGAACCACTTCGAGGCAACCAAGGGTGTTTTGTGTGTGTGTGTGTGTTTTCTTTCTATCACACATCTCTCCATTGCTCTGCAGCCTCTCCAGACTGCCTGGGCTTCCTGATCTGAAAAAGCCCTATGGGAGGAATTACCTCATGATGACTTCCCCTGGGCTTTAACCAAAGCGGGGAAAGCTGAGGAGATTGCAGGCTGTCAGATAGATGATTCTACAATGAAAGACATGACACTTGGGCACACTCCTCAGCCACCTCTTAAGTAAGGTAAGCACAAGTAACCTCAACCCATCAACCCAACCCATGATAATTTTTTGTCTAAAATTTTCTTCACTTTTGAATTTCTTTTTGAAAGCAAATTCTTATCTATCAAATTTGGAGAAAATATTGGCACAGTACCAGTTCTAGGATATTCAGAGGAGGTCCTTTCCTAAGTCCTGCTGCCTTCAGAGGCACATTTGGTGGGGACTTGAAAGAGGGTCTCTTCGGTGGCCATTCCCAGGCTCTGGAACTCCCTCCCACAGGAGTCTAGGTTGGCTTCTTGTTTGTGGTCCTTCTGCTGGTAAGGATGTTTGGCATATAAACTGGTCTGTTGCTGAAGTGATGCGGGTAATTTTAATTGTGTGTGTGCATTTTAATTGTGTTTTTCATTACTTTTTAAATTATGTTTTTAGTTTTGTGAATTGCCCAGAGAGAGCTTTGACTATTCGACAGCACAGAAATGAAATAAACAAATAATTAATCCAGATTTAATTTTATTCCAAATTTTATTGTTAGCCATCATTAGCACCATTTGGGGGGAGGATAATGGCATATTAATTGATTAATTAATTAATTGCTGGTGCAGCCATGTATTCAAAATATGGCCCTATTGGAGTCCACCAGAAGAGCCTTCAGCATTGTGGCCCCCTTTCTTTGGAACTCTCCGTCCCTGGAGGTCAGGCAGGCACCAATGCTGTGTGGCTCCTGAAAACAGTCTTATTCCAGGAAGCATTCCATGATTGACAGTCAAGGTTTTTATTGACATTCTGTGTGTGTGTGTGTGTGTTTGTTTAGTATATAATGGTGTTTAAATTTTTGTATTTTTTTCTGTTTTAGATCTTACGTTCACCGCTACAGAATAAGTTTCAGATATGGAGCGGTATACAAATTTTGTAAATAAATAAATATTAAATAAAACCAGGCTTGTGCTGCTAAACACCTGATAAGTGGGCTTGGGACAGTGATTTCAAGTGGATAACTGACAGCTGGAAGAGGAACTGTAACTCTTCCTCCATCAGTTGCTTTTCTCCCTGCAAACCCGTCCTTTTGCTGCTTTTCTACTGGCTGGGCTTATTTCCTGTCTCAGAACTCAACTGAGATAAACATGGCTGGGTGAAAGACTACAGGAGCAAAAGTGGCCCTACAGCCTACTGTATAGCTGTTTAGTGATAAAGAGCTGTCTTTGAAGATGCTGGTCTGCCGCAGTCACACGGAGACTCACCAAATGGTACACATCCGTAACATGGAGAGAGAGTGGAGTGATCACTCTTGATAAAGTCTACAACTAGGCAGTAGAAATATTCCTGAAATCATACTGACAAGAATTGGGCTGCTGGCCAAGGGCAGGGATTCCATTTTGAAGAAACCTCTGGAGGGCACATTCCAGTGGTGGGTGGAGGAAAGGGGTGGGGCCAGAGGCAAATTGAGTGGAACCCCAGACTCCAGCATATTTTAACTTCATGCTCTTACTGCCAATAATTAAGGTCCCCTCTACAAGAATTCGGTTTGACGCCCGGTTGGCCGATTATGCGCATCTTCTCGCAATCGCTTTTACGCCTAATCCCTATACATGGGAGGCGGTGAAGCGCATTACCGGTTCCATGAAATGCGCTTTAAAGGTGTTTACATGTGGAGCATCGCGTGTTTACATGGTCATAAGGCTCTTTCACTCCCGCGGTAAATTAAAACTCGCTATTTAATGCACATTCGATAATGCGCATAATCGGACAGAAAAAGCGCCTCAACCCCCGATTTGCGCTCCGTTCATGTGGAGGTAAAATCAGTAATGTGCTTTGAAAGAGCTTCAAATCACTCTTGAAGAGGCACCCTAAGCCTCTGGAGAGGCCTTTCAGCCTTTAAGTATATGTGCAAAACTGCACAGGAAACCTCTAAATGATCAGTGGTTGGGGGAAGGGGATTAGGCCAGAAGAAGGGAGCATGGCCATCTGGGGACCCCAGGAGGGACAGATTGGGACCCCAGGAGGGCTGGATTTGTTCCCTGAGCCTGAGGTTCTTCAACCCTGGGTAGGGTTGTCTTGAAAACCTGAGTGGGCCCAGGAGTCTGGTGGCCCCCCTGCATCCATCCCCCTGCATCCACCCCCCCCCCCGGAGATAGGCAGGCTCTCCTGGCATGAGCACAGATCCCACTTGAGCATCCACAAGGCCCATAGAGTGCTTGGCAACCGCCCGCTCCTTGACAACGAAAGTGTGCACTCACTCCCTTGTGTCAGTTGCAGGTCATATTAACACAATTGGGCAAATTGCAGAATTTCTAGAGTGTCCGTAAATTGTGCAGTTCCTCCTGCTGTGTCAATGGCAGCCCTAAAGGCCCCGTTCATGCAAGGGTAAAGGCACAAATGGAGCATTTGAGCCTTTACCTTTGCATATATGGGGACTTTACGGCCACTATTGACCCAGGGGTGTTAGTGCACCATTTTGGCACAAAGGGGCGGGCAGCTTCCGAGTGCTTGCTAGGGCAAGCTGACCATCAGAAGAGGCTTGCAAGACTCAGTGAGCAGGGTTGGCTAAAGGAACGTATGTGGGGATTCCTGCTATTCCAACTTCACCAGGAGTTCTGAATTTTCTGACTGCAAGATGGAGAAAATGTGTAGATAAACATGTCCTTCAAAATGAAAGAAACTAAATCTAAATATAGCAACTGGGATATTTTAAGTAGATTAAACACCTCAATTAAGGAGATACAGGCTGGTGGTGAAGACATTTTACAGAATGTATTGTTGGCTGATTGAAGTTAAATCAAAAGCCTCACTTGAGATTTAGCATGATTTGTTTTGTTTTGAAACATATCTCTGTTGAGCACTGAGATACTGGAATGAAATTTAATATACATCTTTATGCAGTACTAATTTTTATTTTCAGATACCAGCCCAAACCATTTTTTTTTTTTAGTGGGGAGAAGTGCAAAGTAATTTGTAAAATGATTTCTACCTCAAAGATTAAGCCCTTCAGAATGGAAATTGGAGGTCATATTAGGGATACTTGAGGAATTCAATCTTCACAGATTTCGATATAAACTGATCTGATATGCACCTTCCAGAAAAATCTGAACATTGTAACTTAATTATCACTGCCTTTTGCACTTGAATGTTCTGATGCGATTCTTCATTCAAAATACGTTTAAATTGCATATTTGAGATCAATTTCACAATATTGATAATGTCTTAACATTAATCATTGTTTGTGCTCAGAGAGCCTGTTGTTTTCGTTTTGGTTGAAAAGAAGTGCAAAATGCTGTAAATAAATAAACTCTGTATCTGAGAGAAAATGTCTTTAGAAATGTGCATTTAGAAATAAAATACATTTAGGCCACAGCCTTATGCAAGTTTAGAAAAAATATATCCTACAACTCCAAGAATTCCTCAACCAGCATGCTGGGGAATGCTGGGAGTTATAGATGAGTTTTCCATTCATCTCAACATTGCACCCTTAAAATGTATTTACATTTAGAAATGCATCTTTTGTGAGAAAATATGTCTAGAAATTCATATTTCAATGAAAAATGTTCATGTAGTTTTTTAAAAAGTAGAATACTGCAGAACTGGAACAGAACAGACTTAGGGGTGAACAGATGTGAAAGTCGCACAGTCTGAAAATAAACTATCCTTAATATATGTTTGGGACACAGTCCTGTGTTCAAGTCCAAACTGCAGGTCAATCTATGCACCCATGGGTGGTACAATCCTACCCTGTTTACTTGGAAGTAAGTCTTGCATGGAGCTCCCATAGGATTTATAGGGTGACCATTTGAAAAGGAGGACAGGGATCCTGCAGCTTTAACTGTTGTGATGAAGAGGGAATTTCACCAGGTGCTGCATGCATACAAATGGCACCTGTTGAATTTCCCTCTTCTTTGCAACTGAAAGATACAGGAGCCCTGTCCTCCTTTTCATATGGTCACCCTAGCTTTGCTATTTCCATTGAGCATCAAGATATCAATATGAAACTTGATATGTATACAGATTACAGCATAGTACTTTATCTGAAATTTAAATGTCGATCTGACCCATGTCCTCAGTTTTAAGGGAGCAGAAAGGGAATCTGCTGTTGCAATACCTGCAGTGAGACCTCTTGCATGTTGCGGCTCACTAGTTTCACATTTCCCTAGATTCATTGTAGCCCGAAACAGGATTTCATCTGCTACCAGCATTCTCATTATTTTTCAGCAATTCTATCAGCTTATTCCTTGTTACTGAATTTAATAAGTGTGAAGCATTAGCGCAAGTATGGATGTGCTTATTCTGTAATGATGTAAATGAGGCAAGTATGCTGCAATGGAAATGGTCCTGGGAGCAGGATCACTCACTCTGTTCATTTTAGAAATCTGTGGAAAAAATGTAAAAACGGGAAGAGTTTTACTGAATTAAGCCTGGGGAAGCCCTGTGGGAGCTAGATGAAGGCGAGTGTTTCACAGCTTGACACTGTGAAGGTTTGAGGCCTACAGAGGCAAGGTAATAGAGTCAGGCTTAGAGGCCAGGAGTTTGGTTTTGTGTTTTGTTTTGTTTTCTGTTGGAAGGGGTATGCCTGAAAGCAGTAGTTTAATTTCTCTGGTTACGAGTCATTCCCTGGCTAAGTTTCATTTCTCCAGTTAAGTTTCATTTCTTCAAGACTGAAGCAGCATTCTTTCTGTTTTGGGAAAGAGGGCATAAAAGGAGAGAGCCAGCCAAAGAGCCAGAGCCAGAAAAGAACAGACCATGAGAAAGGAGCAGCTAGGTGCAACTTAGGGTAAAAGAACTTGCTATTTTGCAACTTTTGTTTTCTTTTAATGGCTTTGTATCACTCAGCTCTATTGACTAAATACATTTTATTGTAATTTGCTTATTTTAATTCACTAGTAAACAGTTGTGTTAAGCCACAATTGTCTGGAGTGCCACGCACCCCGTGTCTACAGCCTAAATTGCACGTAATGAGAAGTGGAAGGTAAAAAGAAGAAAGGTGGGACCCTTAAGGAGGCAGAGATACTTAAGGAGTTGCTTAGGGAGTCCAAGACATAGAAGGACTCCTGACAGATGGTATGGTAAATTAAAAGGAGAGTCTAAGACCCCCTCTACAAGAATTCGGTTTGACGCCTGGTTCTCCGATTATGCGCATCTTTGCGGAAGTGCTTTATGGTAAATGACTGTACGCAGGAGGTAATTGAGCGCACAACTGGTGGCCTTACCGGTTGTTTGAAATGCGCTTTACAAGTAGTTAATGCGGAGAATCGCTTGTTCACATAGTCAAAATGCGCTTTAACAGCCCGAGCAAAATAAAACTTGCTATTTAACACGCATTCGATAATGTGCATAATCGGAGAGAAAAAGCACCTCAACTCCCGATTTACACTCCGCTCTTGTAGAGGTAAAAATTTTAATGAGACTTCAAAGAGCTTTAAACGTCTCGTGTAGAGGCAGCCTAAGACTGGAAGATCAGAATCAATAGGGCTGAGACACTTCATTAGATGGATGGGATCTTTGTCCCAAGTGCTGGAGGCTAAAGGAAGTGGCGATTTTGCCCGACTGAGAAGAGAAGAGCATGTTGTTGATTCAGTCTGTTGTGCCATTGCAGGGGATGATGGAAGTGGGTAGATAGACTATTGGCATGCAGAGAGGCAGTGTGGATCCAGCTGCTTCAGTTACAAAGCCAATCTGCAATAAATCTCGTGCCACAAACTCTATTGACTCTTCACAAGGAAAGATGAGATTTGGCAATGAGCTCACTCAAAGAAATAGTTGAAATAACAAAAACCCTGCACCCTCCGTGTACAATGAACAGGACAGAGCAGCTTCCATAGAGATTTGCTGTACCTCTCTTCTTCCCCATCAAGCTGCTAGGGCAGGAGGGCTGCAGCTTCAGGACTGGACACTACTTTTCTTTGCAGCGTGAAGTGAGGGGAGAGGAATCTATAGAAGCAAATGGGAAAGAAAAGAGCCAATGAGTGGCTTCTTCCTTCTCTGTTTTTAGGGGCACAATTCTATACAAGTTTGGACAAAAAAAATGTTCTACAATTCTGTAGCCAGCTCTGTTGGCTGGGACATGCTGGAAGTTACAGGATGCCCCCCCATTTAAACATTCATAGGATTGCACCCTAAGACTTCGAGCTCCACCAGCTTTGGCTGATTGTCTGGAGATTTAAAGTGGTCATGTGTCCTCTTTTGCAGAGGACAGTCCTCTGTCTGAATGCCCATCAGAGGACTCTCCTCTGCTTGAAGGCTGCCCTGGCCAATTCCGATTCTAAGATAAACCTAACCAAACCAAACCTATCAACAGTTAGCTTCTGGATAGCAGGCTTAATAAGCAGGCACGGAGGTCACCCAGCCACAGTCTTCTAAATTATGGAGATAGAGCACCATCAGATGAGTGTTTTATCACTACTGCCCACTTACAGGTGGGCAGTAGTGATGTTTGCGCATCCTTTAGATGACGACGTCCGCCTCCTACATGCCTCCCACTCCTTCCACTCATTTTTCCATTGCAAAATAGACTCCTTTTAATCCATCTTTTTTTAAAAAAAAAATGGAATGTGCCACCATTTCCTGTTGTGTGCAGGAAAAGTGGCGCAACAGAAACAGCCCCTGAAAAGGCCATGTGGTCATTGCTGCTTCCTCTTTCTCTCCCCATGTAAAGAGACCGTTGCTATTATGGGACAGCAGGAGGCCATAGCGACGGTAGGGAAATGCAAAAATCCACCTGTCTGACAATGATCATAGTGTTTCTACTGAATTTTAATCAATGTTTCTAAATTTGCATCACACTGGAGTGACAGTGTGGTGTAGTAGTTAGAATATTTGAGTTTTTGGGCCAGTCACTGACTCTCATAGTAATCTATCTCACAGGGCCGTTGTGAAGATAATATGGAGAGGAGGAGGACCATGTGAGCTACCTGGGTTCCTTCGGAGAGGGGAGAAAACATGGGATGTAAAAGTAAGAACAATTAAAAATAAATAAAAATATATACATAGAAACGAGCATTTGCAAGTGTTACATGAATCATAGTCCTCTTTTGGGGGGATGCATGTCCTCTCCTCTCCTCTCCTCCTCCTCCTCCTCCTCCTCTTCTTTTCTTTTTCCCCCTTTTTTGGGGAGGGAGGATATTCGTAAGTGGCCACCCTAGACACCAATTTCTGCCATCGTCTCCATCCCCTTCCCAAAGCCAACTAAAATAGCACGCTTCACCCTCCTGCCTGGCAAGGCTGGCCCTGCTTCGGAGAGACATATGATATGCACATGGAACCAGGAGTGGAAGGCCTCATGGTAACACTTTATTATATGCCTGGAGCTGCATGTAGCACCTTGCACCTTGCTCCCCACCCACAGAGGAGTGGAACCAAAATGAGTAAAAGACACCTGGACTTGATCTACACTAGGGCTTTGCATCAGCATTGGAAGTGCACTGATAATGGCTGGGGCACACTAGGTGTGGATCTGGTCTGATGAACCAGACAAAAATGTTGTAAATCCCATTTTTGAACTGTCTTTAAATTTCAGTGTGGATTAAATTCTAATTGATTCATTAGCTCATCAGCATCATCCTATTAAATGCCATATTTATATGTTGTGGGTGATATATATATGTATATATATATATATCAGATC
Source organism: Anniella stebbinsi (assembly GCA_029215795.1). NCBI lineage: Eukaryota > Metazoa > Chordata > Lepidosauria > Squamata > Anniellidae > Anniella > Anniella stebbinsi. Next base: position 147,096,722 of record JARDYH010000004.1, read on the forward strand.
AAAGTCTTCAGACACTACCCTCCTTAAGTGCATGAGCTTTTACTGTCAAGCGATACATCAAAAGGAAAAGAAATAATAGAATTGCTTGCAAGCAACCATCTGACTCTACTGTTCACAAGAACAGCCTTTTTATAAACACGTTAATGACTATGGTAGTGTTTTTCGCTCAGCATGCATCGAGGCATAATGAATTTAGGGCTCTAAACTGAAATATATTTTCCCCTAGCCATGCACAATCATTTAAACAACCATTGATTTGTTACCTGGTGCGTTAACACTTTATGATGAGTTTCTTCAGAGCTGTCTTATCTTACTTTTTGGATAATAAATAATGCACCATATGAAGGAAGGTAAAAACAACAACATTCTCCAAGGAAATTTTTACTTTATTTCACATTGTGGTTGCTTGGTTACGGCACAAAGAAATTCCTTTTGTTTTCCAGCAAACTACCAATAATATTTATGAATCTAATTTTTAATCACATTTCTTCAGTAATAGCCCCCACTAATAAAAATAACAATACTCCCAGCAATGTAATTTGTAGCAATACATGAAATCTTTAGACTGTTAGTGGTTGTAAAATGAAGATGCTAATTTGCTTGCTGTTTTCAAAAGGGGTAAGATTACAGCAGATTTTCAAGTCAGTTGTCTAGGTTACTTTCTCAAGTTTCATTTACGTCTTGCCTTGAAATTTTATACAGGAATAGAAATGACACCATGGAAAATTTACAATCATCTATATCATTTGTCAATTCTATGAAGAATATTTTCACCAGAATCAAATTCTGGTCATGCATTTAAAAAATCTGCAATTTTAAGAAGAAAAAAAAAGTTTATCTTAAATGCTATTTAAAATGTGCATTTCTATCCAAATATGTATTCTATACAGCAACCCTATACTGCAATATGCCAGGAAAAGAGATACATCACCACTATGTTGGCATTACATCCTGTAGCCCCTCTGCCAGTATAACTGAAGTATAGGATTGTGCTCTAAATGTGTATTTTGATTCATTGAGACTGCAATCCTAATACCCACTTACCTGGGTCCCCTCTACAAGAATTCGGTTTGACGCCCGGTTGTCCGATTATGCGCATCTTCTCGCAATCGCTTTTATGCCTAATCCTTATACACGGGAGGCGGTGCAGCGCATTACCGGTTGTATGAAACGCACTTTAAAGGTGTTTAAATGCAGAGAATCGCTTGTTTACATGGTCATAAGGCGCTTCAACTCCCGCGGTAAATTAAAACTCGCTATTTAACGCGCATTCGATAATGCGCATAATCGGACAGAAAAAGCACCTCAACCCCCGATTTGCATTCTATTCATGTGGAGGTAAAATTGGTAATGCGCTTCGAAAGACCTTTAAATCGCTCTTGTAGAGGCATCCCGGAAGTAAACTCCATTGAACTCAATCAGACTTACCTCATTTCATCCAGGAATTGGTAAAGAATGATTTTTTCAAGCATACCTCTGTACCAAATGTCTTGCAAATCCAAAAAGCCCCAGAAGCTCAACCACACTAAGGTAGTATTTGCCATGGCCTGAGGAGGTCATAATACCAATGTATTCTGAAAATGTCCAGTTTCTGAAAGAAAAATAATTGTTTCTATAAGAAAAAAATAATATCTTTCAGTTTTCCAGTTAGATCATTTGTCTTCTGTTCATTTTGTCTGTATTTGTTGACCCCTTAACTTTTATAACATTGAAAAATAAGTCTACAATAAATCAAATTTGAGGTGAATTTTGAGGAAAGCTAAAAGAACTTTGATAACATTAGTAAACTGTCTGAGGAGGCATGTGAGATGCACATGTAGCCACTGAATGTTATCTGAAGTGTAATTTGTGTTGAATTTGGAGGATCCTGTTCATGCAAAATAGCTGAATGAATTTTGAGAGTAGGGGAAAAGAATTTCAATGTGATCAACAAAATTTCTTGGAAGGGGTTTCACATCTCTCTAAAAATACTCCCTCCTCAGTCACAGGATTGTGCTGTGCTGCTTCCCTATTAAAAGGCCAGGCAGGGACTACCTTGAATTAGAGATGAGGAGAACAAGTTCTATCTTATCTTCCCCTTTCTTATTCATAGCAGGCAGCAAAATCTCACTACATTCTTTAAAAGGTCAGCAGGCCATGATTCTCAGTTTCCATCCTAGTAGGATTTCTTTCCTCCCCCATTGTCCCAAGTTGGAGAGCAGTAATTTTCAAATTTCTTGCCTTCAGCAGATCCTTTCTGCATCAGTTTGACAGCTGAGGATGTGGCAAAACAGTGTATTATTGGGTTATAGTAAAGATCAGAATGTGTGTGTAGTGTGTGTGTGTTAGGGTGACCAGATAAAATCCAGGTCAGGGCTCATGTAACTTTAACAGTTGTAGAGAAAAGGGAATTTCAGCCAGTGACATTTGTATGCAATTAGTTCCTGGTGAAATTCCCTCTTCATCACAACAGTTAAAGTTGCAGGGGCCCTGCCTTCTTTTGTATATGGTCACTCTAGTATAGTGCCTGCATCTTTAACTGTTGTGATGAAGAGGGAATTTCACCAGGAACGAATTGCATACAAATGACACTGGCTGAAATTCCCTTTTCTCTACAACTGTTAAAGTTACATGAGCCCTGACCTGGATTTTATCTGGTCAGCCTAGTGTGTGTTTGTGTGTGCGTGCTCTGCGCCTCAAATCCAAGGGTTCGTCGGGGGTTCATCGGGGGCCAAAATTTCGGTACAGTTAGGGAACGGATTTTAAAACCATCGGATACTTGTGGTGCAGAGATGCGCCTCTTGGGAGCTCTGTTCCATTTTTGGATAACCACTCAATTATAACCTGTGGGAATTAACCAAAATGCTTACAGCTCCCTCATTTTTAAATATAAAGAGATGAAACTTGGCACTGTGATAGCTCTTAAGTAGAGATTCTATAGCCTATCTACACCAAGCAGGATACAACACTTGGAAAAAAGTTTTGAAAACTGTATATGGAGTGTGTTCTGGGCCCCAACAGCTGTCACTACTGTTATAAACCATTTTAAAGCAGTAGCGTAGATAAGCTTTTAGCCAAGTTTAAAGCAGAACAGTTCATCTCTTGAGTTTTAGGATTTTTTTTTCTTTTGAAGTTTGAGGTTTTACACACACAAAATTGAAAAAAACGTGATCATTTTTAAAGATAAAGAAATGAAACTAGGCACCATGATAACTCGTAAGTAGGGCTTTAGGCATGCCAAGTTTGAAGCAGATCCCTTCATACTTTGATTTTTCAGGATTTTTTTTTAAATCCCCTCAAACCATTTCCCCATAAACACACACACATAAACAAACAAACACACACATCTCTGATGCTGCCTTAATCCACCCCTGTGCATTTATGGAAGGAGATTTTATCCTTCACTGTGCATCAGCTGTACATCAGCAAAGTAAAGGATAAAAGCTCCTCCATAAATGTGGAAGGGTGGATTAAAACAGAATCAGAGAGGTGCATGTGTTTAGGGGGAGCATGGTTTGAGGGGGTGGGAATTTTTTTTAAAAAAAAACTTCCCTCTTGAAATTTACACCTCTGGGACAACTGTTAAAAAAGGAGCAAAACGCCTTCATTGGTGCTCTTTTTAAACATCCACTTCTGTCTGACCTGTGGAGGGAAGGTTTCGACTTTTCCATCAGCATGCATAGTGGCCCCCATCCAGATTAGGGGCCTGCACAGTTACTTTCAAGTAAATGAAAATGGCACAGGGAGTTGCACCCATGTGTAATTAACATAATACATTGTTTGGCTTGAGTGCAAAGTGGGAAGAGGTTGGCATTTTGAACCTTGTTGTTGCCCCATGAAAACAAAGAGAGCACTCTTAGATATGCTCAACGTTACTCTACTGCTGCACATTGCAGACAAACATTGGCTATAGTAGAAAAGTCATCTTTAAGGGAAGCTTGTTCAGTATCACCAGTTTTCTTATTCCTGAGCCCATGGCAAGCTCCCAAGGAACCTCAAAGCTCCTAGGAACATGGTGTGAATGCCACTGCCTCGGACTGTATTCATGCAGAAGCTTTATTTTAGGCTAAATCTAAGGATGTATGTTTTTTCTTGTCGTTTTAGTCTTAATGTGACATTGTGCCTTGGCTCTTCAAATCTTACAGGGTTGTTTTGTATTTATTTGTTGCTGCACAGCTCTCTGTTTTTATAGTATTACTCACAGTTATGTTCTGCTGAATGCTGTTTTACCTGATTACCTTTGCTGTGTGAGTTTAAAACACACCTGGAGCTTGTGCTATCCCATTGGTAATTTAAGTGTGGTATGTTCGTGTATAAACTAGGTGATAAATCTGGAATATAGATAGGAAGAGGTGTGAAAATATTCCATTCCTTAGTCACCACTACCCCCTCCATATGCACACATTATTTTGAACAGATTTTCTTTTAAATAGAGGTGAATCCCATAGGTTTAAAGGGAAAATGCATATATATATATATATATATATTAGTGCAATGCGGTCTGTGCATGCCTGGAAGTGCTAGAAATCACTGGCTCAATTCGGACGACATATTAGGCAACGGAGGGGTAAATAACGTACTGACCGTGCGTTAGGCAGGAGGAGCTTCACAGATGACATACTGCAGCCAGCACTGCTTGGCACCAGCAAACGCCCCAGCTGCTACGAACTTGCGGTGGCCATTTTGGTTGCAGCCTCTCCTCCCTGTGTCCTCCAACCATATCCCAGCAGACACCGTGAGTTCTGCTGGCTGCATAGAGCGGCCGGGGTTTTTTTGGCTGCTCTAGGCAGCAGAACTCTATTCCGAAACGGAATAGTCCACGGAGAGAGGGGGGGCTGAATTCGGACGACACTTTAAACAACGGGGCTTTGGGCTAAACAACGTGCAAGCTCGTTGTTTCGCTCCATTGTTTAAAGTGCCTGATTAATGTACTGTCAGTTGTGTGTGTGTTGTGTGTTGCCCTCCAAACGACACAATAAGCAACACAACTAACGATTGTTCCCCCCTTCCTCCGTTGCCTAATATGTCGTCCGAATTGAGCCACTGAGTAGCAATCACTAGACTACTAGAAGTGGGTATGAGAATTGGCCTAAATGGGAAGTAGGGGTGGGTGAACTCACCTGTGCCTGCCCTTTGCATTGCTCACCAGACTCTTGCCAGCTGCACAACCTTCTTCAATGCATGGAGTGAACTGCCAGACAGTCTCTCTCATCTGAACAAGGTTGAGTATAATTATTATTTTTTTCCTGCTCACGTATCATTATGAGTGCTGGGCAAGATCTACACTACTGCTTTATAATGGTACTGTTGGGGCCTGTGACACATTCCCTATACCATTTTCAAAATGCTTTCATAGCATTTTGAAAATGGTATGAAAGATCTGCCCTGCCTGTCCAGGGCCAGATCTACACCTGCTTGGTGTAGATCTGGCCCTGGACAGGCAGGGCAGCCATCTCTTTTGTAAAATTGATTGATGGCTCAGGAAGGTTGGCTGATGCTTTCTCAATGCAAGAGATTCAGAGTTCTCTCTGGAACATGAAACCTTCCCTCCCCTCCCCTAAGGGGAGGGTGCTAAGGTTTCTCTGTGTATCTGAGAAGAGCAGTTTGTGAGAGACAGACAAGCTTAGAGCTGAAGGACCTTGAGATGCCGGTACCTCTCTCTGGGTTCTGATGTGAGGCATTGGGTCTTCTGAATCCTAGGAGTGCTCTGTTGCCTCCATGTATGAGCTGTTTGAACTTATGTAAATAAATCGTACCAAAGAAATCCCACAAACCCACCATACGTCTCCAGTGCTCTCTCCTCAGCAATGAATCTAAATCTTGATAGCACTGGCTCTTGAACCTCTCACATTCGGAGAAGTGGGGAGCAGCTGGTCAACCTAATGGTACTCTCTGCTTCTGCTCACAAGGACAGTGGTCTTTCCTCCCAGTGATAAGGAAATTGCCACTTTTTCCTGACATGCTACTTTTTCCTGACATGCAGTACCAAGTCCAAGAATTTTAAATGGGTATGGTTTAAGAAGCAAGGTGGAACACACTTCTCATTTGGTAAACTGCCCAATCATTAAATGGTATCATGGCCCTGTGTAGTAGCCATAATTGATTTTCTACACACACACACACACACACACACACACACACAAACATTGCTTTCCCCCCAAAAGCTGATTTGTTGCAACTTGCACTAAATGGGAATTCTAGGAGATGCAATAACATGGTGTTTCCCAAAGGGTTTGCTACAGAACCCTAACAATTTCCTTTTTTATAGATAGATTTTTTAACTAAACCACAAGGTTGGGGAACCCAGTGGTTCCCTGTGAAGTAAAAGCTCCTTCAATACCCTGTTTGGCTGTCAAAAAATAGCACTATGGAATCTCAACCCAAAGCTTTAACATTTTTCAAATATTTTTATTTCCCTTTTATAAGAACTGTTCAGTAGTTTGATAAAGTCATAGGTAAGTCACTTGGGCTCTACTGATGGACCCTCTTACAGAGCTATGGAAGTTGTTAGAGTGCTTCCTCCACATGACTTAGAAAATTGAAACTTGACACATATGTAGTATAAGACACTGTAATTTGTAGGAACATCACATGTTCACTGAACGTTGGCCTGTGGAAGTTCTGTTGCCCCTTGAATCAGGCTTGGATTTGGCAGGTGGGATAATACTGGCAGTATGGAGGAATATGTGTTTATCATTGCAAAATGCAACTTTCTTTATACATGTACAGTTGAATTCCTTCCTTGGTCCCAAAGAAACATAAAGCAAACCGTTTCAGATTTGAATCTATATAAATGTGTCCAGACTCCAATTTGAAGTGAAATTGCTCACAGTGCTAAAGCACTGTGCTATGGCACCCTTGCTAAGATAAAGTTCTCCCATAACCTAAATGAAAAGAAGGTCAATCTATATTTTGTTAGGCCTTAAAGGTCAAGACTGAAACTACGTCTTCGGAATCTTTCTTGCACTGGAAATTGTTTCAGTTCCTTCTTGAACAGATTTGCATTCTTTTCCTTTTATTTTTGGCCCAATTCAGCATGTTGTTCATTTCAGCTACGTTCAGGTGTGAATGTTCTTCTTCCATTGCCATTTAATGTCAATGTACACATTTGGTTTTATGTGACTTACTATCTTCTTAGGAATGCTCAGGGCAATTTGTCATTTTGCCTGCCTTTTCTCCTTAAAAGACTGTGACCTGGATTTTTCAAAGTGTATTTTTTAAGGTTATGGTTGGAGAGCGAAGAAGAGGGGGAGGGCATCCTAGGAGAAACAAGAAAATAATTTGAATGCAAAACTAAGCAACTGTGTGTCCCATTTTGTGCACCTAATATATATGATGGTTACACAACAACATCAACCACCTTGAATATCCTGAAATCATTGACACATTCACAATAAGGCGAACAAACAACTTTTTCTTATTACGGTCATGATAAAGTAACCAATTCTAGCAAGGAAAAAGACTGCTATTGATTTCAGTATGTTTAGATTAATCCTTATTATGCCGTACAATGTGTTCTTCCAATGTGTTGGTACTGTCTGTGTTTTGCAGGAAGATTGCAAGGAAAGCTTTTCCCAGTCTTCAATGACAAATTCACAAACTGAAATTAGGAATGTCTTAGCCCTCCTCTCCCCACTAGATATATTGGTAGCTGTTGTGTTTACCCCTCGGGTTTCTGAGCAGGAGAAGCAGCTGCCAGATGGCTTGGCAAGAGAAGACAGGGTTCGTGAGTTTGATCCAGATCCTGGGTCTGAGGAGGAGGGGAGTAGCAGCCCCTCTCTGCCAGCTGATGCGAATCAGCGCTCTGAAACGAGTGCTAATCTAAATGATGAGCCAGCAGGTGGAACCACGCCCGTATCCTCTGAGGACGAGGAAGAAACCTCTTTAAAAGATGCCAAAGAACGCAGACGTCGGAGGAGAACAGAGGCGAGAGTGAGACCACGCCGGTCTGAACGTTTGCAAGGAAAGGAGCAAGCAGACCTTAACGAAGGAGAGTTGTCTAGGAAGCGAGTTCGTTAGCCATTGTTAATTTCAACTTTTAGTTTACTTTGCTTCCTTTAAAAGTGCTTTCTGAATAGAACTGTTTGCTTTTGCCTGAATTAAAGGCGTTGTTTGTTTCAAAGTTTAAGTATTATTTCTTTCAAGCTACCGCTATCAAGTGCAATTTATAACAGCTTGAAATTAACAAACAACTAACGAACGCTACCAGTGTGTGTTTGTGAGTGTGACAGCTCCAGTGGAGTAGCATTATGGAGAAAGCAATTGCCGACCTCTCCCTCGAGAACCAGGTGCTGCAAACGCAAGTGACTCAGCTAACGGCAGCTGTGAGGACGTTGCAGACAGCACCGGCGCCAGCACCGGGACTCCCCGCCCCCGTTCCTAGGAGAAAGTGCCCTGTGAGTCTTCCCGAAAAGTTTGATGGAGACAAAAGAATGTTCGCTGCTTTTCGAGCTCAGGTGGAACTGTATATAAGACTGAGAGCGGAGGACTTTCCTACTGACGAGTTACGTGTTGGCTTTTTCATTAGTTTACTGGCGGGGCCCGCTGCAAAATGGGCGTCGGCGCTTTTGATATCCGATAGCCCCTTATTGTTGGACTATCAGGGGTTTGTAGCCTCAATAGAAGCATTTTTTGGGGACTCTCTTAGGGAAGAGACGGCAACCCGAGCCATTCGGCGACTGCGCCAAGGTGGGGATTCAGTGGCGGTTTATGCAACAAACTTTCAACTTATTATGCAAGATTTGCAGTGGAACGATGCAGCTTATAGAGCACAATTTTTGGACGGTCTGAATGCTGAGATTTTGGATGAGCTCGCACGCTCCCCATCTTTGGGTACGTTGGCAGACCTGGTGGCTGCCTGCCTGCGCATTGATAGCCGTTTGGAGGGGAGAAAAGAGGCGCGACGGGCAGTCGTGAACCGCACTCTGCCGTCAGTAGAGACATTTAATGAAGGATCTTCCTCTACTCGCCCAGCTATAGAGAAGACCGGGGAGGAGCCTATGCAATTGGGAGCGGCGCGATCTCGTATTTCTCTGTCAGAACGAGACCGTAGACGGCGTCTAGGTCTGTGCTTCAAATGTGGACAGATGGGACATTTTATCAAATCATGCCGCGCTCCTGGCTGGACAACGACTCCTTCTCAATCTTTTGTTCCTTGAGCGTGACTAGGCAGTTCCCCCAGGCTGTGGGGAGTGTCTAAACGGAAAGGTCCGGTTACAACAAGGGGGAGGCTGTCGCAGGTCTCCACTTCGCCTCATTTAATTTTGAAAGTACGTTTACAAACTTCCCCTGGGACAGTTGGAGAGTTTTTTGCTTTAGTGGATTCAGGAGCTTCCAACAGTTTCATGGATCTACGCTTTGCACAACGCCATAGGGTGGCTGTGGAGTCCCTGGCACGCCCTTTATATGTTGAGACAATTGACGGTCGTCTTTTGGAGGAGGGGGCGGTGACTAAAATTACAGTTCCCCTTTCTATGTCAGTGCAAAGGCATACGGAACTGATTCAATTTAACGTGACAAGGATGTCGCGTTTTGAACTGGTCCTTGGCATGTCTTGGCTCACGCAGCATAATCCGAATATCTCGTGGGCGTTACATAGAGTTTCATTCCCCTCACCCTATTGTCTTCATCATTGCTTTGAGACTGTTAGTATACCGCTTGTTCAGGCGGAGTCGCAAATGGCTCCTGAGGGCTCGGCAGCTGCGCACCTCAGTTCTTCGTCTCTGGCTGTCCTTCCTTCAAAATATGAAGCCTTTAGGGATGTGTTTGATGAGACAGAGGCGGATCAGTTGCCTCCACATCGCAATTATGATTGTGCAATAAATTTAGTCCCAGGGGCACCAATTCCGGTAGGCAGGTTGTATCCAATGTCGGGCCCAGAATTAGAAGCTCTAAGGGGGTTTCTGGAAAAAAATTTAAGGCGTGGCTTTATTCGTCCGTCGTCCTCCCCTGCAGGAGCGCCGTCCTTTTTTATAACAAAACGCTCAGGGGATAAGCATCTGGTTCATGATTATAGGGGCATCAATAATATCACAGTGAGAGATAAATACCCCCTGCCTCTGATCCCAGAGATGTTAGAGCGGCTGAGTAAGGCAAAGGTGTTTACCAAACTAGATCTAAGAGGGGCGTATAATTTGGTTCGCATTCGTAAGGGAGACGAATGGAAAAGTGCGTTCTTGACGCGATATGGTTCTTTTGAGTATTTGGTAATGAGTTATGGCCTGGTGAATGCCCCAGCTACGTTCTGTAGGTTCATGAATGAGATTTTTCGAGATTATCTCGATACATTTTTGATTATTTATCTAGATGATTTTTTGATTTTTTCAAGAAATGCGCAGGAGCATCAGGCTCACGTGGAAGCCGTACTTGGGCGCCTGAGGGAGCATAAGTTGTTTGCTAAATTGGAGAAATGCGCATTTGACCTAACAACATTGGATTTTTTAGGGTATCGCATTTCCACTGAAGGGCTTCAAATGGATCCAGCGAAAGTGCAGGCTGTTATGTCCTGGAAGACGCCAGTCTCTCGGAAGGACTTACAAAGGTTTCTAGGATTTGCTAATTTTTATAGAAGGTTTTTGCCGGGTTTTTCTAGGCTTACAGCTCCTCTGTCGGACCTGCTCAAGGGCCAGCGCTCCGGCATTAGGTGGTCCCCGATGGCACAGGAGGCTTTTGATAGACTGAAAGAGTTATTTAGTTCGGAACCCCTCCTTTGTCATCCTGACACACAAAAGCCATTTGTGGTACAGACGGATGCGTCAGATGTGGCGCTGGGGGCGGTCCTCTTGCAGCCTGGTGACGCGGGAGGGGAGTTAAAACCCTGTGCGTATTACTCCCAAAAGTTGACTTGTTCCGAACGGAATTATACAATTTGGGAGAAGGAGCTTCTGGCTATAAAGGCTGCGTTAGAAACTTGGAGGCACCTGTTAGAAGGGGCACGTTACCCAGTGGAAGTTAGAACAGATCATAAAAATTTGGAACATTTGATGACAGCTCGAGCGCTGAACCAGAGGCAGATCCGCTGGTCTAATTTTTTTTCCCGTTTTGAGTTATTGATTCGGCATGTCAGGGCCTCGGATAATCAACAGGCAGATGCACTGTCTCGCAAACCGGAATTCCTCACGCCTGCAGGGGAGACTCTGGAGCCCCCTCCTCTGCTTCCTTTGCACACTTTAGGAGCAGCAGGGGACTTCCTGTCGTGGGAGGCTGAACTCAGACGCGCGCAGGCGCAGGATGCTTTTGTACGTCATACTGTGGAGGACTTGAGATTGGTAGAAGGGTCATCCTCGGGCTCCCCCTTTTCACTATGGGAGGGATTGTTGTGTTATGGGCAGCGACTATATGTTCCTTCTGTAGCTTTAAGAGCAAAAGTGCTGCGTCAGTGTCATGACTCGCCGACGGCAGGACACTTTGGTGTGTACAAGACTGTTGCTGCTATAGCTCGAGATTTTTGGTGGCCTCGACTCCTGAGGTCGGTGATCTCGTATGTGGGGTCCTGTGATATATGTCAGCGTGCCAAGTCAGTGCCTGGCAAGCCTGTGGGGTTGTTACAGCCTTTGCCCACGCCTTCAGGGCCCTGGTCGTTCCTTTCCTTAGATTTTGTGACTGATTTGCCGTGCTCCCGCGGCCACACTACCATTTTAGTGGTCGTGGATCTATTTTCAAAGATGGCGCATTTTATCCCTTGTGCTGGGTTGCCTTCCGCCAAAGACACTGCAACACTGTTTTTGAGGCATGTTTTTCGTTTGCATGGGTGGCCAGACAGGTTGGTCTCAGATCGGGGTGCTCAGTTCACTGCTCATTTTTGGAAAGAACTGCTCTCCTTACTACGAGTGGAACTCCGTCTGTCTTCAGCGTATCATCCTCAAACCGATGGCCAGACAGAGCGCACAAACGCAACGCTGGAACAATACCTGCGGTGCTACGTTAATTATCAGCAGGACGATTGGGTGCAGCTCTTACCTCTCGCAGAGTTTGCTTATAACAACGCCACTCATGCTTCCACCTGACAGGCTCCCTTTTTTGTGAATTATGGGTTTCATCCTAGGGCTTTTCCATCCTCCATAGGTGTGGCTAGAGTGCCTGCTGTTCAAGAGTTTGTGGATGAATTGCATGCTTTACATCGTGTGCTTCAGGAACAGATTGAGCATGCTAAACAGACGTACAAATCGACAGCAGACAGCCGCAGGGCGTTGGGTGCTCCTTTAGCGGTCGGGGATTGGGCTTGGTTGTCGACGCGGCACTTTCCCATGAAGGCGTTGAGCAGGAAGCTGGCCGCTCGTAGGACCGGTCCTTTTTTGATTACAGCCCAGATTAATCCTGTGGCGTTCAGGCTGGCCCTTCCTCCTTCACTTAAAATTCACCCGGTGTTTCACCGGTCGTTGCTTTCCCCTGTGAGGTCCGGGGATCCCCATCGCTCCTCTGCAGACCCCCCTCCCCCTGTAATGGTTGACGGGGAGGAGGAATTCGAAGTGGCTCAGATCCTGGATTCCCGTCTGTGTCGAGGGAAGCTGCAGTATTTAATACATTGGAAGGGGTATGGACCTGAGGAGCGCTCTTGGGAACCTGTGGATAGTGTGCACGCTCCAGAGCTTGCGCATGCATTTCATTGCAGGTATCCTCATAAACCAGCTCCAGGGACGCCCTGTCGTACTTTCGGGGGGGAGCGTGTTGAGGGGAGGATGATGTTGTGTTTACCCCTTGGGTTTCTGAGCAGGAGAAGCAGCTGCCAGATGGCTTGGCAAGAGAAGACAGGGTTCGTGAGTTTGATCCAGATCCTGGGTCTGAGGAGGAGGGGAGTAGCAGCCCCTCTCTGCCAGCTGATGCGAATCAGCGCTCTGAAACGAGTGCTAATCTAAATGATGAGCCAGCAGGTGGAACCACGCCCGTATCCTCTGAGGATGAGGAAGAAACCTCTTTAAAAGATGCCAAAGAACGCAGACGTCGGAGGAGAACAGAGGCGAGAGTGAGACCACGCCGGTCTGAACGTTTGCAAGGAAAGGAGCAAGCAGACCTTAACGAAGGAGAGTTGTCTAGGAAGCGAGTTCGTTAGCCATTGTTAATTTCAACTTTTAGTTTACTTTGCTTCCTTTAAAAGTGCTTTCTGAATAGAACTGTTTGCTTTTGCCTGAATTAAAGGCGTTGTTTGTTTCAAAGTTTAAGTATTATTTCTTTCAAGCTACCGCTATCAAGTGCAATTTATAACAGTAGCCTTATCAAAATTCTCTGTGGCCATGGATTTTTCCCTGGGCCGTCCCTGTGCATCCAAATAACACACAGGGGATCCCGGGGACAGACAGGAACAATCCCTTCATTTTCCCGGGATAACTGGTTGCCCAGTTATCCCAATTTTTCCCATGTTCCCAGCTCATCCTGCCTCCCCATGAATAGGGGGAGCAGGTTTGGGTGTTTTGGTTTTTTTTACTCACTTTTGTCAGTGGATGGCAATTGTACCCCATCTCCGACGATTCAAAAAAAAAATGGTGCCCACAACATCCCTCTTGCCTTCTAGGACATAGCGTTGGGGTGTGTACACCGGGGGAGAATCACGGAAGCAGGAAATCCTGGGATTCTCCCCCTTGCATCCCAGAAGGCCCTGTGGTGTGAGAAAGGGCCTGTGTTTCCCTTGAAAATCCTAAAAGAAGTTTGGCAGGAGAGAAAGGAAAAGATTAAGTCTGTATGTCACTTTAATCAAGTCCATAAAATTTGAAACATTTGTTAAACTTCTGATTTATGATTTGGTTTTTCCGCTGAGCATTGTTTCACATATAACATCATGTGACATGAGGCTCATGAATCACCTATCTATAAATATGTAAAGTAACAATTCAACACTTAGGGTGCAATCTTATGGAGGTTTAGAGAGAGAAATGTTCTACAACATCCAGTATTCCCCAGCCATCCATGCTGGCTAAAGAATGCTGGGAACTGTAGGACTTTTTTCTCCTTAAACCTCCATAAGATTGCACCCTTAGTTATCAATTAAGGATAGGAGCACATGTTACTTTTGTTATGAGAAAGCAGCCCCAGATGGATTCCCCCAGTGACTACCTTCCTCATTGTAGGTTTGAAAATATTCATCATGCAGATTGCTGTATAAATGCATAGCAAATATGAAGAGACTCAATACATGCCCCAGTCCACTTTTTAAATGCTTCCAAAATGCTAGGACAGGGATCAGTCACTATAGGTTATTGCAGGTGTGGCTGAATTCAGTTTCGGAAATGCTTTCAGGGGCTGCATTCCAGTGGTGAGCCAAACTGAAGACAATGGTTGCCAAAGGCAAAAGGTATTGGAAGTGTGGATGCATCTCAGCTAGTTTGAGAGAGAAAAATAGAAAGGTTGGCATGTCTGTATTAAAAGGGAATATACAGGAGAAGACCTCCACACTTCCTAGACTAGCTTCTGATGTGCCCTAACAGTAGTTATAGGCCCTACTTGCTGTCAAAATTATGCAAATGAGGCCACATGACCAGAAGTAAACAAACACCACGTAACCGGAAGTGACATCACCACCTGTCAAAACAAAACCATGTGACTAGAAGTGATGTAGGTAAACAAACCCCACATCACTGGAAGTGACGTCAGATATCATTTTGTAATAACTTGCATCCATACTTCCAGACCATTAAAAACTGTTAATAATCCTGGGCCTAAGTAAATCCAGGGAAACTTTATATTGTGGAAGAAATATATATTGAATTTAAGGGCCTTGCTGTGTATAGTTTAAACTGGATTTACTTAGGCCCAGGATTATTAACAGTTTTTAATGGTCTGGAAGTATGGATGTAAGTTATTACAAAATGATGCCTTTAGATTTTATTTATTTATTTATTTTAATTATTTTAATTATTATTTGTTTTTTTGGTGGCACAGAAGTTGTGGGTGAAGAGAGGCTCTATGCCTTTGAAGTTCAGAGTAAAAAAAACTCAGTGCGTAAACAAAAAACCTGTATATGCAAAGATAGAAGCAAGTTCTGTGTTTGATAGCCAGATAATGTCATTACAAATAGAAGATACAACTGAAAACAAAAATCAAGAACTTTGTGTGACTTTAAAATCTGCACCTCTGAGTCCAAGAAAAGGAAATAATACTAATAAAGAAGTTATCCTAGTTCCTAACAAACCATTTCTTTTGTTTGCTAACAAACTGTTTTTCAATACAGGAAAACTTCCAAATGTAGAACCTCCAGCTGCAAGACTTGTCAACCTAAAATCTCCTATCTGCATTAAGGCAGACAAAATTCTTCAATCTCAGGATTCTGGGCAAACTTTCCGTTGAGACTCATCCAATGTTAGCATTGCAATTTTCCTTTCAGATACTAGCAATGAACAGCAATACTTCTATGTCTTACATATGTATTTATTTGTTACATTTCTATCCTGCCTTTCCTTCCAAGGAGCCAAAGGTGGTATACATGATCCTCCTCCATTTTATCCTCACAACAACTCTGTGAGGGTGATTAGGCTGAAACTTCTGTGTTTGATAGCCAAACAATGTCATTACAAATAGAAGATACAACTGAAAATAAAGATCAAGACCTTTGTGTGACTTTAAAATCTGCACCTCTGAGTCCAAGAAAAGGAAATAGTACTAATAAAGAAGTTATCCTAGTTCCTAACAAACCATTTCTTTTGTTTGCTAACAAACTGTTTTTCAATACAGGAAAACTTCCAAATGTGGAACCTCCAGCTGCAAGACTTGTCAATCTAAAATCTGATAGCTACATTAAGGCAGACATAATTCTTCAATCTCAGGATTCTGGGCAGCCTTTCAATGGAGACTTATCCAATGCTAACATTGCAGTTTTCCTTTCAGATACCAGCAATGAACAGCAATGTACTAAACCAAGTTGCACCTGCAACACGGGCATACAGACACTAATTACATTTTCCTTTCCTAACAGCTTAGGTAAAAGACAAACAGAATGCTTACCCATGGAACTCTGTGTCGCTGCAGAGTGGGCAGTGAGACTGTTATTGAATTGCTATACACTCATACTAATGTTTCTTTCTTTTGAATGCACAGTGAAGGAAATCCAAAGAAAGAAAAAGCAACAGTCACTTGAACTAACAACTTTTTTCTTCCTATAGTGCTATACTCAAAAAGGCTTCCAGTTTGAATTCAGACACATTAGAGAAAGTAGATCCTGCCTGCAGACCCCAGATTCAGAAAGTTCAAGTGAGTAAAGTAGAACTTGCTTTGTCTCCCGAACTGGTGGCAAACTCTAATAAATATATTCTTATGTGTGCTAACCAAATTTTACTTCCTACAGTAGAGCCTCCCA
This sequence comes from Anniella stebbinsi, assembly GCA_029215795.1. Classification (NCBI taxonomy): domain Eukaryota; kingdom Metazoa; phylum Chordata; class Lepidosauria; order Squamata; family Anniellidae; genus Anniella; species Anniella stebbinsi. The sequence goes on from JARDYH010000004.1 coordinate 147,112,983, forward strand.
CTGCAAGAAGCGTCTACCTGAAACCTGCTAGCTGCATTAAGGCAGACAAAATTCTTCAATCTCAGGATTCTGGGCAGCCTTTCCATGGAGACTGTATTATACAGGTCACGAGCTATTCCTTAACCAACCGGTGAGGGGTTATGGGGAGACATGCCTGGGCTTGTTCCTACAGGTGTGTCACCCAGATGGCCCCATCTTATTCCTTAGCCAACTGGTGAGGGGCTATGGGGAGACATTCCTGGGCATGTTCCTACAGGCCGTGTCACCCAGAGGGGCCCATGTTACTGTTGGACCGTTTCCATCCACCTGTGGTTTGTTTACATACGTCACTACCGGTTCCGGCCACCTGGGGTTTGTTTACATACAACACTACTGGTTCCGGCCATCTGGGGTTTGTTTACATACGTCACTACCGGTTCTGGCCACCTGGGATTTGTTTACATACATCAGTTCCGGTTCCGGACACAAGGGGTTTATTTACATACGTCATTACCAGTTCTGGCCGCATTGGGGGGGTGTTGTTTACATACGTCACTTGCGGTTCTGGCCACATGGGTTTTTTTAATATACATCACTTCTGGTCACGTGGTTTTGTTTTGACAGGTGGTGACGTCACTTCCGGTCACATGGGGTTTGTTTACCTACGTCACTTCTGGTCATGTGGTTTTGTTTTGACAGGTGGTGATGTCACTTCTGGTCTCATGCTGTTTGTTTACTTCCAGTCATATGGCCTCATTTGCATAATTTTGACAGCAAGTAGGGCCTATAACTACTCCTAACCTTCCTTCCCATGGTAGACTGATACTCTTACTGTTGCTGACCTCACTTCCTCCTTCCTCCTTTCTTCATGCACTTGCATCTCAGAGAGTAGACATCTTTTTGGGTAGTATTTCCTGCAATAAAAGGCAGACTTTCTTATTCCTTTGACCCAACGTCTCCAGTGTGATTTATCCAGGGCAAAGTGTGCTCCTTCAGCCAGGATTCCACACGGCATAGCCCTGATCAGCTCCTTCCTGTTATACTAACAAAAGGATGAGGCCCAAAATACAAAAACAAATCAAAATACCAACATGTTTTAGTTTCAAGCTCTTACTGCCAATAACCAAGCTTTAGAAAATGCATTTCAACTGTTTAGGATGGGGAAAACACTGAACAACAGTCAAGAAACCACCAAACAATGGTGTTTAGAGGAACCCCAGAGAACCAGATTGGGGTTCCAGGAGGGCTGGATTTGAGCCCCGGATGTGAGATTCCCCACTCCTGGCTTATTGGAATGTTATTATACCTCTTTATTGTCATTGACTTTACCTTTCCAGTTGTGATAGGTGAAGACAATATGTTTTTAGGTATACATCCTATTCAAGATTTACTTCAAGTTAGTTGTAGTAGCAGAATGGTGAAATTCTGCAACCTCTGTATGCAGTGAATGTACATAGTTTGGTGAACATGTGGCTATACCTTTAGAAGACCGGTGAGGAGAGCAATCCTGTGGTCCCTGGGTGAGTGTCTGGACTTGGATTCCCTCCTCTGTTGCTGGAGGCATGGCTCTGATCTTGGAAGGGGGAGTAGAAATACCCCCTCTGCTCATAGCCCCTCCAGGTTGTACAGAAAGAACTATTCCAGCTGCCTCTCCGAGGTAAAAAAATTGACCTCGGAGAGAGGATAAAAGGGGTGTTTTGGTGGGCGGTGAGGGGAGGAGACTGGAGAGGTCAGGATACTGTTTATCCTGAGCATCCTCCACCCTGCTCCCCACCCCTCCAAAGCAGCCCATTTGGTGGGCTTTTCAGCCCATCTAGTAAAAATAAAGGCGCTCATGGGAAGGGTAGCAAAGATCACCTCTGCTGGTCTTTTCACCCTATCGTCTTCAGCCTGGCAGGGCATAAGAATCTCGGAAGCTCAGGGGCTTCCAAGCAGAAAGGGTGCAGTCTATAGGAATGCAACCAGGATGATTCCAGGAGTGGTTCTTCCCATTCCAATTGCTTGAAATCAAAATAAAAGATACTACACATGTTAGAGGAGCTCTACAATAAGTGAGAATCAAGGCTGGTGGATTAAGGCTATGGGAACGAATAAATTGGCAAGGCTGCCTGTTATGCCGCTATGTACAACGACTCTCTTCTTATTTTTATGTGAAGCAAGGCAAAAGGAAGACCCATGACACACATACACACTTGTATTTTATTTCTTCGAGGAATTTCAGGTCTAACGGAAGGTCCCACCCTGTGGTGAAGTGGGATGATAGGAAATTCTCAGCACTCATAAAGCAGAAAATTGTATGATGCTCATCTATAAAGCTAAATGTGTAGTCTGCTAGGAATGTGGCTTGCTGAAACTCATTTCATTGACAGCCTACAGGCATCTGATCAGAATAAGATGTTCCAGTAAGGGATGTGTTTGACTCTGGCCCCAGAAATGAAAGGCCAATGACTAATTTTCCAAGTTCATTGCCTGAGTGTGTTCTCTTAGCCATTAGGAGAGAGACTACACAACATAAAAGTAATCTCAAGAATGTAGGTCAGTTGGAATATTGCTGTACCGACACTTGTAAAGAAAAGGACTGCAATATATTTTAAAAATTCAAAGGGGCTTTTATATAGCTACTAATAAACGATGCCAAAATGCTGTTAGCAGCAGATTTAAAGTGACTTATTGCTTGCGGTGATTAAACCCAGCAGGCTTTCTTGTTTTTACAAACAGCAACCAGCCCCTTCTGTTTATAATTTGCCAGGACACAGAATGTGTTTGCCGTCACCAGTGTGGAATTGTAGCTGTATCTAGGCTGCAGTCTGATGCACACTTACTTGGGATTAAGCCATGCTGAACTCTGCAAGTCTTACTCCTGAGTAAACATGAATAGAATTTGGTTGTTCATAGCATTCTCCTAATAAAGCTTTCTTAGATAATGGTTACATTCTCAAAGAACTCACTGAAGCATGCCCAAGGGCTTTGTGTGCCCGGTGGAAGTGTTTGACTTTTTCTTTGAAGAGCACAACCTTCTCCTGTTTCTTTTTTCTAAAAAAACCCTCAACCCTTGGTTTCAATAGCAGTTTTCCATGTGCATTGGGTGCTGGCGTTACCCCCCCCCCCCACAAACTCAGGGTCAGCGTAAGGGGTTGGTGATGGAAGGCCCTCAATAGAGAGGCCCATGTAGGAAGCGGCCTTTTATCCATTCAGACTATTGGTCCATTTAGGACAGTATATTCTACATTGAGGTGACCAACATGCAACCAGCAGGCCTCATGCACCCCCACAACTATCTTTTGCAGCCCCACCAGCATAGTACCAGTGAGGGCTGTGCCCCCCTGTGAGTTCCAGGGGGACTAAATCAGCCCACGATCCACATAAGTTGACCACCCTTCATCTACAACATTTGATAGTAGATGTATTTCTGAAGAAATGCCAGTGATTGAAACTGGGACCTTTTCTATGCAAAGCATATGCTTTCCCACTGAAGTAAAGCGCTTTCCCCGTGAACTCCCTGGTCCTCCTTCTCCTCCTCCTCGTCCTCCATCTCCTCCTCCTCCTAAACCATTGCCACCTGCTTGCTCATCTGCCATTTCCTTTGGCCCAGGTGGGTGATGATGGCAGAGAAAAAGAACATCAGTAGCTGATACCTGTTCACCAGCTCTCAGTTTGGCAAGTGAGGTGGCAGTAGCACAGAGGAGGAGGAGAAACAGCAGCAAGCAACACTGGTGGGCCCACTAAAGATGTCCCCAAACCTAGAGCCAACACTGCACAAACAGTCCCCTTGGCTACTCAGAAAGAATCACATGGTTCTATGTGTCCTGGATGATGGGAGGATTTCAATCCCTTCTGGCATTTGTCCCTTGCTTCTGTAATAAATGGCAATGGGACATATACCCTGCTTTAACACCTTCAGTTTGCTAAATGGGTTTCTCCCTTTCTCACTATGAATGGCTTATTTCTTCGATAGCATCACTGCTTTTGTGATTTCTTCTCCTATTCACGGACGATATGAACACATTATTTCGAACGGGCAATAAATGTCACGTTCGTCTTCACGGTTGTTTACTGCTGGGAATGATGTCACCTGTGTAACACACACACACACACACACACACACACACAATTTGCGAGAAATGGAGACCGGAGACACAAAAGAGACGACACAGTATATGGAGTTAAACAGGGCCACTTTATTTAAAGATCTGCAGATTGGGTGAACCTAAGCGGACATCTATTCTATTTAGAGCGAGCATTCACCACCTGCTAAGTGGCGCCAGCCTTCGCCACTCAACAGGATTACCCCTTTCGAGGTAGGGAGACCTTCCTGTGTCGACCCCTCCCCGCTCCGTATGGATCCGGGTGGGCGAGTAAAGGTTGGCCCCAAAAGTAATCCTTATCCCACCAACTGAGGCCGTAAAACTCACAGCTGGGGGCCCTCAGGAATTACTCATCACCCTAAATAGTGCCTATGAATGCTCACCAGCCCTGACCCACCAGATGTCCGCACCTACCTGCCAAATTCAAAGTGACCAACGTAAAGAACCTAGTAATTACTCCCACAACTGTCTTACAGTGTGAAGTAGGCGAAAAAACCCATAAACATAACAGTGTTTTATGAGCAAAAAATTCCTACTTGGTCCCATAAAGGCAACCAGCGAACCCACACTGTCTACAGGGAGGGAGGGAGGGAGCAACGAAACCAGGAATGAAGACGGGAGGGGTGAGTACAATGTATACTCTTTCACCCCTCCACGTCATCTCAGCCCATATTTTGAAGCCGCCAATAGTGGGCTTCCACAGGGTCTCTTTTCCCCCGGCCCCCACCCGCAACGGCCTCACGCGGCAGGACGAGCCAGCCGCGTTAATAAGGCATTTGCGAGAAATGGAGACCGGAGACACAAAAGAGACGACACAGTATATGGAGTTAAACAGGGCCACTTTATTTAAAGATCTGCAGATTGGGTGAACCTAAGCGGACATCTATTCTGTTTAGAGCGAGCATTCACCACCTGCTAAGTGGCGCCAGCCTTCGCCACTCAACAGGATTACCCCTTTCGAGGTAGGGAGACCTTCCTGTGTCGACCCCTCCCCGCTCCGTATGGATCCGGGTGGGCGAGTAAAGGTTGGCCCCAAAAGTAATCCTTATCCCACCAACTGAGGCCGTAAAACTCACAGCTGGGGGCCCTCAGGAATTACTCATCACCCTAAATAGTGCCTATGAATGCTCACCAGCCCTGACCCACCAGATGTCCGCACCTACCTGCCACAGGAAGCGACAAAGCACTTGTTTAGTCGCTCCCACCCCACCTCTGCTCAAACACAAATTTTAACCCTCTCTGCAGATCTGCCAGAAACAAGTCATTCCCACAGTCCGACAAGTGCACCCCATCTGCTCTGAACAGCTCCCTCCGTGTCAGGACTATCTCCGGGTGCTGAATACTGTAATCCCCATAATTTAACAACGCTTTATAGATTTGCGAGTTCACCTTCTTCCGCACCCGTTCCATGGCCACATGATCAACACTCGCTCTCCAATTAAAACATGGTAACATGCACGACCACACTATTACCACACCAGGCCAACGCCGCCGAATTGACTGAAAATCCGCTATTGCTTGTAATATCAGGGCTCTGCCCTTCAGCAGACCCACATCGTTGCCGCCAAGATGTATGAGAAGAACCTGCGGAGGGGCACCAACCGCGTGACTCTGAAATAACACAGGGAGAAGCCTCTCCCACCGCATGCCACGCCTCCCAAGCCACTGAATACTGGCCCGTGTACTCATTCCAAGCTGAGTTCCGATGCTGGTGTTGGCAGCCCTCCTTCCAGCCCAGAAAATCATACTGTGGCCACAGATGATCACGTTGACCCGTGCGGTGCCTGTTAGAGAAACTAAATAAACATATGGCCATTAAGGTACTGAAAATTCATTCTGGCAATTTCCTCACGTAGGAGCGATATGCCTTAGATTTCCAACGACCAACCGCTTGAATCCTTTTTGAGGAAAAGCCCAACGCTGCAGCTGTGGAAGCCGCCCCAATCCGAAATGAGTGTGTGCCAAATTGAAACTCACCCAGTCCTAAAGATTGTAATGCTCGTTTGGTTACAGACCAGAACTGGAACTTTGTCAGTGGTGTGCCATCACCGTGACAGAACAACAAACCCTCCAGAGTACCTCTCTCCACCAAGTAGGCCCTTAATGCCCGAACAGGGCATAATTCCTCCATGGTGGCCATAAACAAGCTAACCTTATTACCTACCCTCCACTGATCAGTTTTTGACTGCCGTAGGTGAATAGTCACTCCGTTAGGGGAGAACTGGATGTCGCTAAACAACAGGGCCCTACCTGAGCAGTCACTCTTAGACCTGGCGACCAACTCCGATATTCTCAAGGCTCCAAAAAAGGCCGTCAATGCTGCAGCATGAAACAAATAGACCTCATAGGGGGATGTGCACAACGAAGGCCAAATTGTCTGCAGCCCTTTTAAAATGTCTGGAGACAATGGAACCCTGGAATCAAGTTGTCTAGGGAACTCCCTAGCCCAGCCCCGTACTGCTTTCCGCACCCTAAAATCATTCGTGCTGTCGAACACCCCTTTTGTCTTAGCCAGAAATGAGAGTGCCGCTAACTTGCCAGTGATGGTGCGTGCTGTGAGGCCTTTTTTATGGCAAGTCACACAAAATTGGAGAATATGATCTACAGGAACAGGCCATGAGTGGGCAAGGTGCATTGTACTCCTAAAATTGGAAAACTCCCTACCTGACCTTAAGTATGCTGTTCGTGTGCTAGGCGCTAAAGATAGCCAAATCGCTCGGTCAACCTCGTTCCGCCAATCTCCCAGAGAGCTGTCGGCATCGTTTCCGGCATAAGCCTCGCCTTTGGAGCCAGTTCGCGAAACCTCTGCATCTGGTGACGCGATAAAGCGTCGGCTATGGAGTTTTGCAAACCCGGAACGTGACGAGCCCGAAATAAAATATTGTGTTGAAGGCACTGCAGGGTAAAGACTCTAACCAGTGCCATTACACGATGGTTGCGTGAGGATAAAGAATTGAGAACATGAACTGTAGCCTGATTGTCACACCAGAAATGCACTACTGAGTTTGCCAGGTCCTCAGCCCAAATGTGGACTGCCACATAGATTGGAAAAAACTCCAAAAAGGTTAGGTCTGTGCAAATTCCGGATGACAACCAGTCATCAGGCCACCTCTCTGCGCACCATCGATCCTGCCAAATGATGCCAAAACCGAGTGCCCCAGAGGCATCAGAATGCATCTGCATTTCTGCCTCTACCAATAAATCTTGTCTCCAAAAGGAAACCCCATTGTAATGCTCAAGAAAACGCAACCATACCGACAGATCCTCACGGATGGCCTGAGTCACCCTTAACCTATGGTGTGGTCTGCTCACTCCAATCGTTGCGTCACACAGATTCCTGACAAAAGCTCGACCTGGGGCGATAACTCTACAGGCAAAATTCAAGTGCCCAAGCAGGGATTGTACCTGCTGCAATGTGATTTTCTTGGCCCGGATAGTTGTAATCAACTTCTCTTTCAAGGCCGCCAACTTATCAAGAGGCAACCTGGAACATTGCCTCTGAGAGTCCAGTTCAATACCCAGAAACTTAATGGTGGAAAGGGGCCCCTCTGTTTTTTCGTGTGCCAGCGGTACCCCCAGCTCCTCACATAAGGACTGGAACTCCGCCATCAAATAAGCACACTGCCTATTGTGTTTTGGGCCAACCACCAAAAAATCATCCAAATAGTGAACGCAGTTGTCAAGGCCTGACCTAAACTGTAAAGCCCATTCTAAAAACGTACTAAACTTCTCAAACATTGCGCAAGATATTGCGCACCCCATCGGAAGCGCCCTATCGATATAATATTGTCCCCTAAAAGAAAACCCTAACAGGTTAAAATCCAATGGATTGATGGGCAAAATGCGGAATGCTGACTTGATGTCGCACTTACCCATCAATGCACCCTTACCACACCTACGCACTACTGCCACGGCAGCATCGAATGAGGTGTATCTCACAGAACAGAGTTCGTCAGGGATGAAATCATTAACTGAGTCCCCTTTTGGAAAAGACAAATGGTGGATGAGTCTAAACTCCCCGGGCGTTTTCTTAGGCACAATGCCCAACGGTGACACCCTTAAGTTATCAATGGGCGGAGTCCCAAATGGACCTATCACTCTCCCTGCCTCAACTTCCTTCCTAATTTTTTCCTCCACTAATTGTTCCATCCCCACTAAAGATTTTAAATTGGTGGAACAACTCGCATGTCTCTGGCCTACAAAAGGTATACGAAAACCTATGGAAAAGCCGCTATCCAGGTACCTTGCTTCATCCCTCCTCGGGTAATGCTCCAATAATGACCTCAACTGGCTAAGTCGAACTGGACTGGGGCCCTTTTGGAGGAGGTTGTTGATTGCCTGGCTTTCTTGGCCCTTGACCTTCACGACCTGCGCCCCTACCCCCTCTATTCTTGCTGCACGTGGAGGCCGGGTGATGGTTGCCGCAGATGGGGCAATCATGTCGGTACCGACATTGAGTCCTAGAACAGCTGCCCTTGGCATTGAATTCCCAGCAAGGCCAGCGGGGTTGAACCCACTGCCCTGCAACCCCTTTCACACTGGATGCAGGCTGTTGCTTTGCTATCAAATGACCGCTGTCCGTTCGATCCCCGACACCCGGTCTGGCTGGAGTCATAAACTGCAGCCAGAGGTCGTTGTCTTTGACATCCCATTTTAACGAGTGATCGAATGCAGCTCGCCTACGAAAGGACTGATCATAGGCCAGCCAGGCCCCTCCCTCGTATTCCGTGTACGCTCGATAAATCATGTCGAGGTACTTGGTAAGCACACACCCCTTCTCTGGATACTTCTGTAAAACTACTCCCATGTATATAAGAAAACCAGGCAACCAGTTGGCCCAGGACCTGGCAACCTTTTTTCTCCGTAACTGTTCCAAATCCTTGTCACTCGCTTTCTCTTTCTCCTTGTCTTCCAATTCCCAAAATAGCAATGAGAAAACATCTATATATTCGCCCCTCAAAATTTTCTCTCTGGTAGCAGGTAATAAATGATATCCCAGCGGTGCAGCGGTACTGGACGTTGGGATGTCATCTCTCTCAGCACCTGCATATGTGTCCTTGCTAACTGAGGCTGGCTCAGTCGCTCCAGTTGCTTGTGAACCAGCCGGACCTTGCCAAACTGCTGCGCAAGCAGCCACAGTGTTTTTTGCCGCTGCCCCGGATGCCTGTGTACGCGCAGTCTCTTCCCTTGAAACTACACCAGACACTGCCGCCTGAGCCCCTGTGCCACCAACGTTAGTCATTGGTACTTGTGTGACATTAAATCCTTGTTGTATAGGCAAATTTCCTGCCCCATAGCTATTCCCCAAGTACGGCCAACTTGGACCGAAGAACCATGGATACGCTCCCCAAGGGGGAACAGCACCCATGTTAGGTGTTGGTGCTTGTGCAGGCTGTGCAGGAGTGCCAACCTCACCTGGTACAGTAGCCAACGAACTCTCCCCTGCTGTCATTATGGCAGTGGTGGCAGTCCCCTGCGCCTCCGTCGTCGCCGAAGTCGTAGATGGTGCCTCATGCCCGGAATCGCCTGTAGCATCCGCTGCTGTCCCAAGACTGGGTGCCGCGCTGGATGATGCTTCTATAGCCTCTAACCTGGCTGACACAGATGCCCACAATTTATCATGTGTTTGTTTCCTGGTCTGCGCACGGCCCCTCCCTACTTTGGCATTCGGAAGCTGATGGGAGGTCTGAGGAATTCCCCTATCCTGCTCAATGGCTTGTAAACGCTCGAGTATTTTTGCTATATTAGGATCTACTTCATCCTCGGATGACGAATCTGCCCAATGCCTGCTACGTTTTTGAGGCTGGGCTGGGGCTTTTTGCTTTCCTTTTTTTTTACCCCCACCTTTTTTGGGAGGCATGATGTTAGCACTGGAGAAACTCTCGAACTAGCGTAAGAGTTTTTGGTTAAAAAGCCAATGAAATAGTCCTTTTTATGTCAACTCCTACTATAACAATCAATCCCCACTAATAAATTCTCATTTAGCTAGGCAAACCTATCACTGACTGACTGGTCAAACTACTGGGATCTTAACCTGTGCCTGGGCAAACGAATAGAAGCTGCTGAAGATATTCACAGCCCGTTTGCCCATTGGCCTCTGGCCCGATGAACCCCCAACTGGCGCCCACTTACCCACCAAGGGGCCCAGGAAAGCGCCCAGCAACCACCCCCTTGTTGCACACGTGCCTTATTGTTGACCCGGGCCCGCCTGTTGTTAGTTCCCTCCTCGCAGAGGCTCTCCTCTGCTATTAGGCAAGAGCGCTGACCCCAAATGCCTGGTGCCCTTGTCCTCCTCAGCTGCCCAGTAATGGCCACTCGGTTCGCTTCCTACAGCCGGCCTAGGCAACCCGCCTCCCGAGCAGGCTGCTCCTTCCCGCAGCCGCGGGGTGAAGCAATCGCCCACCCAGCGCAGCACTGGCTGCCCCCTCTCCGCGCGGAGGATCCCCTCCGCTACGGAGCGGCTGCACTCCCCCCCCTCGGGGCTCGAAACCCAGCCTCCCCAGCATCGCCTTGACTCAGCCGAGTTTTGCTGCCGGAGCTGCTCTGCTGCTGCCTAATTGCGCTGCGAGTGGGTCCGCGCCGCCTCCGACTGCTCCCTCCTTCGTCCGCCGCCTCAAACGTTGCTGGAAGGCTCCAGCCGCTCTCCCTGCTCTCTGCTCTCTGCTCTCGTCCAGAGAGCAACGAAACCAGGAATGAAGACGGGAGGGGTGAGTACAATGTATACTCTTTCACCCCTCCACGTCATCTCAGCCCATATTTTGAAGCCGCCAATAGCGGGCTTCCACAGGGTCTCTTTTCCCCCGGCCCCCACCCGCAACGGCCTCACGCGGCAGGACGAGCCAGCCGCGTTAATAAGGCATTTCTGCCCACTATCTTCTTCGTCTGCTTAATTGGCATATGTGCTCACTCATTGATAGTTTGGTAGGAGATGGCATGCCAGGCAATGTTTATGTTGACAGCCTGAAGAACAGACTGCTAATGCCATCTCTTTAGGCATGGAGTCCACCCTCTGATTCTTTCGGTACTTGTGCATTAGTTCCACAAGCCTCTGTAGACACCTGTTGAGAGTTGTGTGCCAAGACTGGAAACCCATATTAGGAAAGAAAACAGGATTTGTAGTTTGTGAAATTTCTGTCTCAAAAAATGGGGGATAAGTCGGGATGAACATACCTGAGAAGCCTAGGGGGGGAAACAGTACGTATCAAGCTTTGTCCGATGTGTCATCAACTTGGCCAGCAGGGAAACCTCAAACTCCCCCCTTCCTCAATGAAACTCAAAAGAGGTGAGTTTACCACAATATTCTTTGTTGGTTCACTAGTTCTGCCACTGATTTATTCTGGTCTTGTGAATACAGCTTTTTGTTATGGTGAGGAGTTTTGCTGAACTTTATACATGCTTTGTTGAGATAAGTTTTTGCTCCTTTGAGAAACAATTCCTCAGGCAGTTAGCTGTCGCTCTTACTTGGTAGTTTCCTATTCATGCTTTTCTGGTCAGTCTGTCACAACATCTATTTGGATCTCCACCCTTGCCCTCACCCTGGGTGTCAACATTACCATAGCGGAGGGTTCTAAGTCCATCTTGGCATGGCTCAGCCAGTGTTAATTATAAAATAAGTAACGTTTCTAGGGGGAAACACTTATTGCAGCAGGGTGCTAATGGGAGCTCCTGTTGGCCATTGTTCTGATACTTGGTCTCCCTTTCCTGCCATATGAGTCCTTGGGCTATATCTGAAAGCCTTTCCCTGTCCAGCCCAAGATCTTCAGCTATTGGGTGGTTGGAAAAGAAAATAATTAATTGAATAAAATAACCTCCTTCCTCTTTGTCTCCTTGTTCCAGTTAGGGATGGGAGAATGAGTGATGTTAAAGCTTATTGAGATTCTCTGTTTTCAATCTTGATGATGGTCTCACCTCACTGTCACTCCTGAATAGGGTTTTTGGAGGAAGAATTCTTGCGGGGGGGGGGGGAGCTCAGCAAGATTTCATTGGCTTAGACCCCCACACTTTGGTCTGTGTTATGCTAACTGGCCTGACTCAATCATCCACAAATTGCATGAAGTACAGTCATAATTTGTGCAAATTATGCAAATTTTAGCCACAAATTGCACAAATCATGCAAATTTCAGCTGCAAGTTGGGCAAATCACATAAATTTGTGCAAATTCCAGCCACGTGCAAATCTGTATTTGCCCAAATCATGGGCAAACAGCAGAAACAAAATCTGAGAAAAGTCCCTGGAGTCCCCAAACCCATGGCTTGGCTTGCAACAGAAATCCATTGAGCCCCAAATGGGCCAAATATCCAAGTGATGGACATCCCTACTCCTGAACACAAGCATCTTTTTTTCTTTCCCTTTTTTACAGAAAAAGTGCACATTTTCAAACATGACAAATGTAGTTTTCCAAGTATACACCCCAAATATGCCTCTTTTCCATAGGCTAAAACATGAAAATGTGGGGGGAGGCATTGTGTGTGTCTTTGTGGGGTATGCACACATTTGGAAGTGACCACGTCTGAATACAATTTCAAGAAATTATGAAAACGTCCTGAGAATTAGGCTCCTGCTCCCATTTCAGGTTGCTAATGGGACATATTCACAGGATTTGCAATCAGGGACACAATTCTCCTCCATCCCTCATTCCATTGTCCCATCTGTCATGCTTTCCTTTCTCCCACTCACAACTTCATCCATTTCTTTCCTTGTCCTCTCTGTCTCTCTGAGTGTCTCCTCCCCTTTTGCTTCTCATCCTGATATTATCAAGCCATTGAAAAGCTACTGCAGCAATGGATAGCCATGACCTCTCTCTTCCAGCCAGCTAAAGCAATCATTTTGGCCAGCTGTAAGGCAAGCCAGTGAGTGAGCAGGATCTTGGGCTGGGCAAACCAGGGTTGCTGATAATTCTACACACTTTACAGAAAAGCTCAATTCCGCTCAATCCCATTCTCGTTTTCGGTTCATTCAATAGGAAAAGCTGTGCATTTTTTTTTCAACAGCTGTGCTTTTTGAGAAAGCCATGCATTTTCCAAAGACCTGGCCACGGTGACACACACCTTAGTTACATCCCGTTTGGATTACTGTAATGCAGTCTATGTGGGCCTGCCTTTGAAGAATGTTTGGAAACTTCAGCTGGTTCAAAGAGCTGCAGACAGATTGTTGACTGGGGCTGGCTAAAGGGAGCATACAATTCCCCTGTTAAAATAGCTCCACTGGCTTCCAGTCTGTTTCTTTTTTTTTTTTTTTTTTTTTTTGTAAATAATTTTATTATTTTCAACATAATGATAACATAAAATACATACATAACCCTCGACAATCCCCCCCGTGTACCCCCCCACCATGAGACCTTCTCTTAACCTTTTATTCTATCCAGAAGTTTATCGACTCTTTTGAAGGTGTTTGTCCCTTCCCCGATCTTAATACATATTCCAAAAGGGGTCTCCATATTTCCCCAAAATCATTTTTACCGGACATTCCCCTTTTCAATTTCATTTTACAAGTTAGCATATCATTCAAAGCCATATCCCATATTTCTTTATACCATTCTTCTATTGTATAGCTTCCTTGTCCTTTCCAATTTTTTGCAATCATTAGTCTAACAGGAGTCAGGAGGTTGTTTATCAATTCCCTCTTGTTTTTGTCCTCTTCCCCTCTATCCCATATTGCTAGTAGAGCGAGCTTCGGGTCTAATTCCACTTTACTTCCAATTATTTCACTTATTTCTTTAAATACCCTTTTCCAAAATTTTTGTACATATTCACAGCTCCACCACATATGGTAATAAGTTCCAACCTCCTGGCATCCTCTCCAACACTTTTTAGATATTTTTTTATCAATCTGGTGAAATCTAACCGGTGTTAGATACCATCTCCACAATACCTTATAAAAATTCTCCTTAATTCTGATCGATAACAATTTTAACATTCTTGCGTTCCACAACCTCTCCCAGTTATAATCCTTAATTTCTCCATTTACGTCTTCTTCCCAAGCCTTTTTTATTACTTTAAGTGAATTTTGAAATTCTTCCTCTATCAATAATTTATATATCTCACTAGTCAACCCTTTCTTAATTTCCTTTCCTTCTTTCCTGCCTTTTGACTCTACTAATTCTTCAAATCTTGTATTGTTTCTACACTTTTTATTTTTCAATTTCCATTCCTGAGTCCATTTCCCTAATTGTATACATTTAAACCATGCAAATTTATGACCTATCAATAGCTCTTTAATTTGTTCATTATCCTTCATATTTTCCATCCACTTCCTTAACTTAATTATTTCCTTATCTTTCAATCTCGCTTCAATCTCCACTTTTAACACTCTTGGGAAATTCTCCACTACTACCACTGGGGCAAGTGGTGAATCTCCTGGTATCAACTTCCCCCTAAATTTCTCCCAGATCTCCACTATATTTACCAACAAAGGGTTGTCCAGTCCCTTTAATTCTTTCTTTTGAATTTTCTTAAAGAAAATATTTTTCAATTTATAATCTATTTCCCCAGTTTGCGTCTCCAACCACTCCAGATCTTCCTCCCCTAGAATACAGCTTATAACATACCTTAACTGATTAGCTATATAATAGTACTTAATATTTGGAAGTCCTAAACCTCCCTTCTTTTGAGCCTTATACCATAACCCTTTATTAATCCTGGCTTTCTTATCCCCATTACAATATGCATTGATTATATTTTGCCAACTTTTCAACTCTACATCTGATATTTTAATTGGTAACATTCTAAACAAAAAATTAATCTTAGGTAAAATCTTCATTTTAATAATTGCTATTCTACCAAACCAAGAATGTTTTAATTTCTTATATACTTCTAATTTCTCCCCTACTTGTTTTTTTAAAGCTACCAAATTAAGTTCCTCAAGCCTATCTAAATCTCTATCAATGTTAATACCTAAATAACGTACTATGTTTTTAAGTCTAAGACCCAACTTATCCTTACCTTCTTCCAACTCTTCCTTATTATAATTAAATAACATCATTTCTGACTTCCCCCAATTTACTTTTAATCCCGTAATTTCTCCAAATTCTCTTAAATGTTTCTTAATCACCTCAGCACTCCCTAGGGGATCTTCTACCGTCAATAAAGTATCGTCCGCAAACATATTCATTTTAATCTTCTCCTTTCTTCCTATCCCCTTCACTCTTTCATCTTCCCTTATTACATTTGCCAAAATTTCTATTACTATTGCAAATAAGATCGGTGAAAGAGGACATCCCTGTCTAGTTCCTCGGGCTAGTGTAATCTGTTGTGTTAACCCATCATTAACCAATATTTCCGCTTTATTATTTTTATACAACTTATCCATCACTCCCATAAAACAATCTCCAAACCCAAATGTTTTTAATATTGTTTTGAGTGCTGGCCATTCCACACAATCAAAGGCTTTGAATATATCCAATGCTAGCAGACCTGCTTTTAAATTCCTTTTTTTTATAATACTAATTATATTTAATACTCTTCCCATTAAATTAGACATTTGCCTACCCGGAATAAATCCACACTGATCTTTTTTAATATATTTACTAATAAATGTGGCCATTCTTTTTGCCAATATTGCTGTAAAAATCTTTGAATCTTGATTTATTAAGGAAATTGGTCTATATGATGCGGGATCCGTTAAATCCTTACCTGGTTTCGGAATTAATATAATCAGGGAATGATCCCATGATGGCGGAGTCTTCCCCCCTTCTATTATAGTGTTAAATAATTTCTTTAATCTTGGTACTAAAATTCCTTTAAAAAGCTTATAATACTCCGACCCCAAACCATCCAACCCCGGTGATTTTCCTCCTTTTAGTTTATCAATAACTCCCTCTATCTCTTTTTCCGTAACTAAACCTTCCATATAATCCCTGTCCTGTTTCTGCAATTTTATTTTCCAATTCCTCTCTACATATTCCAATATCTTATCTTGCGGTCCCGATCCTGATGTATATAATTCACTATAAAAGTCCTTAAATATACTTAATTTATCTTTCATTAAATTACAACTATTCCCTGCCTTATCCTTTATTGTCCCTATCATATTCTTAGCCTTTTCCAACTGTGTGGATCTAGCCAGCATCTTTGAGTTCCTATTACTATATTCAAAAAAGTCTCTTTTTAAATACAACAAATTCTTTTGAACTTGTTCTAATTCTTCTTTCTCTAGTTCCTTTTTCTTAGCTTGAATTTGGGCTATTAGGCGTTTATCTTTTGTCTCCTTTAACTTTTCTTCCAAACTTCTTATCTCCTCTTCAATCTTTTTATTTTGAGCTTCCTGTTGTTTTTTTAATGTCCATCTTTCCCTAATACAAATCCCTCTTACTACAGCTTTCATTGTGTCCCATAATATGTCCTGCCGATTATTCTCTTTTTCATTAATCTCCCAAATTTCCTGCATTTCTTTCTTTATTTTCTCCATTATATCCTTTTTATTCAACAACCTTACATCCAGTCTCCATCTCTTCGCTTGTCTATAGTCTTTCTTGGTTTCCATGTCCATTGTCATTAACGCGTGGTCAGTGACCTTGATAACTCCAATATCACAATCTATAATTTTGGGTAACATATTTTTTGATACAAAAATGTGGTCTATCCTTGAATAACTCTTAAATCTCTGTGAATAAAAAGTATATTTCCTTTCTTCCCCTCTTAAAGCTCTCCACACATCCATTAATTCTTTCCCTTCCATTAATTTGCTTAACTCTGTCTTCCCCACCCTCTTAGTATCTTTTAGTATGTTATCCCGGTCTTTCCCTATATCTAGTACCATATTAAAGTCACCAGCCATCACAATGTGCTTTTTACCCACTTCTCCCAACCCGTTAAATACTTCATCGATAAAATCCATTTGTTTCCCATTTGGAGCATATACATTCACTAATACATATTCCTCTTCTCCCAACTTGCAGAACATAATAAGAAACCTTCCATTGCTATCTCTCTTTACACTTTGAATAGTTATACCACATGTCTTTGAAATTATTATTGCCACTCCTCTCGATTTCGAAGTTCCATATGCCTTCTCATAAACGCCCACCTCCCTCATTCGAAGCTCATTAACTCCATCTTTGGCCTGATGAGTTTCCTGCAAAAAAATTACATCTATTTTTTTTTTCTTTAATAACATTTCAATCCTCTTTCTTTTAATTACCGTTCCTAGCCCTTTAACATTCAATGTTGCCAATCTAAGTTTATTTTCCATCTCTCTCTTTCACACAAGTCTTTAAGTCGGTCTCCCTGTGTGTAACACATACCCCCCCCTAACCCTCCCCCCCACATTCACCCCCAATTCACCCCCCTCCTCACCAGCTTGCTGGGCTTTGGTCCCAATCTTCTTAGAACTCTTAGGGGGGGGGAACTCGGCCCAACATTCCGGAATGACGTCTACCCTCCCCTCCAAGTCTCCTCTTCTCCCTATCTCTCTTACAATATATTAAAGTCTATTCATTGCTCCCTCCTGCCGCGCCTTCGTCTTGCTTCTCCTCTCCAACCGATGTGGCATCCATTATGCCCAGCTCCTCCAACAACTCGATTCCTTGCTCACAAGATGTTATTCTTTGCTGCTTCCCGTTCCACTTGAACCTCAAGAAAACTGGGTATCCCCAATTATAGGAGATCGATTTCATCTTCAATGCCCCTGTGCATATTCTAACGCTCTTCCTCCACTGGATGGTCTGAGGGCATAAATCCTGGAAAACCTCGATTGGTGTTGCTTGAAGCATCGGTTGACCTTGACTTCTAATTGCTTGCATTAATTTTTCTTTTTTATAGTAGTTAGCAAATTTCACAATAATATCTGTTGGGAGCTCTCCTGACTTTCCAAATCCAACCCTATGGGCCCGCTCAATATCTTCCATTCTCCAATCTTCCTGTGGCATCAACTGTTTGGCCCATGCCAAAATTAATTCTCTTATACTGTTAGGGGTCTCCGCTTGCCTCTCCCCAAAAGATCTTATGCGTAGATTTGCTCTCCTGTCCCTGTCTTCCATCGCTATAAGCCGTAAATCCTGTTGCGTTAGCTGTTCCTGTTGCTTCTTGTATAAAACCTTTAGTTCTCCAGTTTCTTCCTGCAAAGCTCCAACCTCTTTCTCCACCTTTTGGAGTCCTGCTAAAAGCTGCTGCTGTGAATCAGCAATCCTCTTTGCCAATCGATCTTCTTGTTTGAGTAAAGCCTGCTCAAAATTTCCATCTTGCTTTAAGATTGCCAGATCCAACATTTTTTGAAAATTCTGAAGCAATTCATCTGTTGGGTCAGCTTGCCTCCCTGTGGTTATTTTAGGGATTGCTCCTGGCTTAGTTCCAGTCTTAGAACTAGCATTTCCGGCATGACTCGGGGATTGCTTTTTTGGCTTTTCAGAATCCTTATCCGCCATTTTACGGACAAGTCTAAAACTTCTATCGGACGGCTTATCTCCCTTGATTCGGCTCCAAGAAGTTATTTTCTTCTTGCTCATCCACCTTTCAAGCCTATCCGATAAGCACAAGCACAAGCACAAGCCACTTCTAGCCAGTAATCAAAGTCTCTTTCTCTCCCTCCGGCTTTTTTTTTTTTTTTTTTTTTTTTAGTTTCGTTTCTCCTCGGGCTTCTCAGCCAGGCTGTTATACAGCTAGCAATCTTTCAGAGCCTAAAGCTTAAAAGTCTTAAAAGCCTCTTTTCTGAATGCTAGCAATCGTTCTGTTCTCCACAGCCTTCAGCCCGCAACCATAAATACGTCTTTTAATTACCTTCGCAGCGCTGCTACAAAGCTGTCGGTCGATCTCCTCCCTTCTGCCGAGCCGGTTATAAAGCCATAAATCTCGTTCCAGCTGCAATCTCTTTGGCAAGCTTCCCCCTCTCCATAGCAGACTTAAATGCAACAGAGGATGCTTTTAAGATAGGGAATTTACAATTAATTCATTGCTTCTTTCGGAGGATGAAGGATTTGCGACTCAATCCATGATCTGCTTGGCCACGCCCCCCCTTCCAGTCTGTTTCCGGGCACAATTCAAAGTGCTGGTTATGACCTAAAAAGTCCTATATGGCTCGAGTCCAGGATATCTGAAAGACTGTATTCTTCCTTATGGGCCTGCCCATCCCCTGAGGTCTTCAGGGGAGGCCCTTCTCTCCGTCCCACCACCAACACAGGCACACTTGGAGGGAACGCTGGAGAGGGCCTTCTCTGTGGCTGCCCCGGGAAGCTAGACTGCTTTCGGAGGCAGGCTAAAACTTTTCTGTTTCAGCAGGCTTTTGGGGAGTAGTTGAGACCTCTGTGGATGTGCTGCTTATAGTTTGAATTTTTTTTAAAAAAATGTATTTTAAATGTTTTTAAAATGTTTTAAATATTTTAAAATTGTACTATGTTTAATTATATTTGTATTTTTTGTATATTTCTATTTGTTTTAACTGTACATGTTTTAATTTGTATGTTGCCTTGAGTCCCAGTTCTGGGGAAAAGGCGGGATATAAATAAATAAATAAATAAATAAATAAGTAATAGTAGTTCAGGACTTTGCAAACATTTTCAGAGAACATGTGTTCCCATTCCCACTTGGTTTCAAATGGGACTTTTTTTTAGAGATTTGCACACTGAAACAAAATTCTCATACATCCCTTTGTGTGATGTACCTGCTGAGCAACAGTGTTTATCGCTGGCCTGGCCTACCTTCTACTGCAGCTAGGAGATAGGGGATCATGTCAACAAGCTCCAGCAATTTACGACATCAAGACTGTAAAGCAAATACACATATAAAATGGCAATCTAATTCCTTAGCTCTGTAGTCCTCAGTCACACCTGAAAGGGAGCCTAAGACTGAAATCCTATGAGCTCAGTGGAGGCTGGTGGTACCTATTTCAGTCGGATGGTGAATTCTGCCTGGGTTCCAGTCAGAACTCCAAAGGAGCTATCCAAGGTGCTCAACCCTATCCCTAAAATTGGATTTAGCACCTTGGATAGCTCTTTAGAGTTCTGTCTAGTTTTGTCTGAAACTCAGAGTGGATTTACTGCCACACTGAAATAGGACCCATCAGCCTCCACTGTATGAACTTTTGGGAAGAACACTAAACCTTGTATAATTTGCTGCTGAGTTTTTTTAAACAAAACAAAAATCATGCATTGGATTGCACTGCATGCATCCGCAAATGTTTCAATATAGGGCCAAGTATGGAAATCCTATTTGCTTGGCATGATTGTGAGTGGGCAGGCCACTGTAGATGCTTTGAGAATCAGGATGACTATGCAATTACTAGAAATGTATATGAGTGCAATACTTTCTTATATTCTTCACCACATTTATATAATCCTGAAATGTACCCTTTTGCTGGCTGATTATTTCACATTTTGCTACAGGGAAGGCACATCTTTTGTTTTAACCCCACCACTGGTTTCTTATGTAGGTTGAAGCCAAAAAGAGAAAAAAACAAAATCAATGGAGCAGATGTTTTATATTTAGAGTCTTCGTTTTGAAATTTAATGACTTGCTACAACAGCAAACATCTGGCTATGTGCAGAAGTAGATTAACACGCTTCCCTTGGTTTCTTCAGGACAGGTGTAACAAGCTTGAAGGGGAAAAATCATGCCAGATTCTTCTTGGTTCTTAGTGAAGTGTGAAGGGAAGAATACCAATAAAAGGACACAATGAGGTTATCCATTTTAGCAAGAGTAAGAATGGTCAGTTTGTTTTGGAAGGATCTGATTAACTGATAAAATGATGGTAGCTGTGAGGTAATAGACATTTTGATGGTTGCATGAGAGGAGTGGAAATGATCTGTGGCCCTAGTTTTAACACTTGCATGTGGGGACAATCTGGAAGTATTCACGATTGCACAAATATTTGTAGTGTAATTAAGTTAACAGCAACAACAACAACAACACCCACTCAGCTTAGCATGTTTTGTTAAATATTTTCTGTGCTCACTCCGGCTCCAAAACACTGGGAAATTACAGTTGTTAAGGGCCAACTCATCATTTAGGCAAATAGATATTGCATTGTATCCTATACTATGACTTCTTCTGGCTTTACCAGGACCTTGCAGCTGGATGGCTGTCAATGGCAGAGTGGTGGACCTAAGTCCCAGGTTTGTCTTTTCACTGGAGTAGACACGTGGAGTCTATGCAACTAAGGAGTCTATGGATGTTTAGACAGAAAAAAAGTCCTACATCTCCCAGCATTCTCTAGCCAGCCATGCTGGCTGGGCAATGCTGGGAGTTGTAGAACTTTTTCTTGTCTAAACTTGCATCGGATTGCACCCTAAAGTTATTGTGCAACTGAAATTACCATATAGAATGAGTTGGAAGGGACCTGGAAGGCTATCCAATCCAGCACCGCATGATCCATTTGCTTTATGGTTCAATATCTTGCAATAGAAATTGCAGCTCCAGTGGCCCCAATCCCGATTGGGCCCATAGTGTGAAGTTAAAGTTCCCACCCACCCATTACATTAGGATCCTGATTCTGACCAGGCCCCTGCACCTACTCTAAAGTAATAATGGTGTGTGGGGGGGGGAGGAAGCTGTAACTGCTAGGTATGTCATATAAGTAATGTCTGTTTTGGCCCTTGCACACCATTTAGAAGGATAGAATACACATAGAAGCACTTTAACATACTTTAAAAAACCTTTATTGCAACAAGGAATTATTGTGATGCATGCATTTTAATATGACCTCTGGTTTATTATTTCAAAATATTATTTCAGGGGGTGAGGCCAGTGTGCACGGCCACATCACTCTACTCTTTTAAGCCCTCATGTGTTCAGATGAATGCTTGAACAGGGCTCTGATTTGCTCTCAATGTGTGTTCTGCACAACTAAAAATGGCATCAGGCTGATGCAGTGTCACTTGTGTTTGTTTGTTTGTTTGTTACATTTATATCTCATTTTTCCTCTAAGAAGCCCAAGGTGTCATGCATGATCCTCCTCCTTTCCGTTATGATCATCAGAACAACCCTGTCATATAGGTTAGGCTGAGAGTAAATGACTGGCCCAACATCACCCAGTGAGCTTCATGGCAGAATGAGAAGTAGACCCAAGTCTCCCAGTCCTAATCCAACACTCTAATCTCTACGCCACACTGTCTCTTCTTGACTTGCAATGTAGTAAAATCTCATTGGCTCAGTGCGTGTGACAGGCCATAGCTCCATGGTAGAACACATGCTTGTCATGCAGAAAGTCTCTAGTTCAATCCCAGGCATCTCCAGTAGGGCTAGGAAAGAATCCAGTAGGACTAGGGGCTGCTGCAAATCAGTATTGACAATACTTGGCTCGATGGACCTATGTTCTGACTCAGTGGCTCAGTTCGGACGACATATTAAGCAACGGAGGGGTAAATAACGTACTGACCATGTGGTAGGCAGGAGGAGCTCCACAGATGACACACTGCAGCCGGCGCTGCTCGGAATCAGCAAACGCCACAGCTGCAAGGAACTTGCGGTGGTCATTTTGGTTGCAGCCTCTCCTTCGTGTGTCCCTCAGCCATATGCCAGCATACACCGTGAGTTCTGCCAGCTGCACAGAGCGGCTGGGTTTTTTTGGCTGCTCTAGGCAGCAGAACTCTATTCTGAAACGGAATAGTCCACAGAGGGGGGGGCCCTGAATTTAGACGACACTTTAAACAACGGGGCTTCGGGCTAAACAACGTGCAAGCCCGTTGTTTCACTCCATTGTTTAAAGTGCCCGATTAACGTACTGTCAGTTGTGTGTGCGTTGTGTGCTGCTTTCCAGATGACACAATAAGCAACACAACTGACGATTGTTCCCCCCCACCTCCCTTGCTTAATGTGTCATCCGAACTGAGCCAGTGTAATGCACCTATCCTATATAATCACATTCATTGTACCATTGTGATTAGCTGGGGCTGTATAGTGGATGATGAAGAAAAATGCCCTGTAAAAGAAATTAGGGATATATGAGAATTTCATTTCCGCTCATGAAACATGTGAGCATGCCCTGTCCGAAGCTCCGAATGCCAGTGCATGTCTGCCGAGAACATTAGCACATTGTCAACCACATGCTCAAGTTCATCTCATTTCCAATTCCCAGTTGGGTTGGCGCAGATTTCCCATTTGATCACTGCTTGACTTGTGCGAGTTTCCCATTCACACAGAAGGAGCAGCGATTGCAAACACAAACAGGAACGGGGCACCAGACGAGTGGCAAGATGCTGTTCGGAGAATCCTGGCACTCTCGAACGCCGCACATTAAAACAGCACTAAGACACAAACAAGGGCTGTGAATAGGCACAGGAAATCATGCCCAAAAATGGAAGGCAGGGAGTTACTTTTCATACCCTTTAAGAACACACTTTTTGCCTTAAAAGCCTTTGAAGGTGAAAATTCAGCACAGCTGTAGTTCCGCTAGATAAATCCAGGCATGTCAAAGGGTTTGAGTGCAAAGCTAACTTTCTGATTTGGCAGTGGAGCATGTTGCACATAGGTTACCTTCTTGGCAGTGCTCTGAATAGTGATAACTTAAAGCCCAGGTTGTTTGAAGTCACTGTCAGTAGACACATATTAATGGATGTAACTGGAGAAGAATTAATTAAATATGTCATGAATCACTGGCAAATGTACCATTTGGGACAGTGGGAGAGGGAAAATCCTCCGCCTCCTCTGTTTCAGGCCACATATGATTATTATTTTTCAGGGGCACCTACACCTCGTTATCATGAGATGTGAAATCTAAGGGCCAATCTACATATGAGGTTTTTGATGTTTTATAAGGGTTATGAAAACTCTTTGGGCCACATGACGCACTCCCTATAACGTTGTATATCTGAAGTTTTTAAAAACTCACTTCAGTTATATACAACGGTTTCACTTTTAATAAATCGTTTTAAGTAAAATAATGTGTCCTTCCTTACCGTTTGTGATTCATGCGGGCAGTGCTTCGTTTACTGGTGCCCAAATGCTTAGCAGTTGATTGGTGGGGAAGAAAGAGGAAGTGGGCGAGTGAACTACAACACCCACAATTCTTAGCCCTATACTCGCTAGAAAATGACAGAGGAACTAAGAAGGAAGTGGGTGACTGAACTACAACCCCCACAATGCCTTGCCCTAAACTCATTGAAAAAACGAAAGAGACAGGGCAGAACAGTGTGTGACCGCACACACTGCTTTAAAGACTGAAGACTGTTCTCCTGTAATGTGAGTACTCAGTAATGTGGCCTAAGACGTTTTAGAACGCACTTATTTGTAGGGATGTGCACTGGATCGGACCCGATCCACGATCCGAGTCCGGTCCAGTGGGAAATCGGATAAATTATCCGATTTCCGATCCCGCAGCTGGATCGGCCGATCCAATCCGAACCGGTCCGAAAAAGCTCCGAACCGGTTCGGCGGATCGGCGGATCGGCGGGCGCCCACTGGCGCCCACCGCCGCTTCCATTGGTGGGCGCCAGCGGGCGCCCGCCGATGAAAGTGGACAGCGGGGGGGGGAGGAGGGGGGCACTTACCTTCTCGGCCCGGTGGCTCCCGTCCGGCGCCGGCGCCTACTACTACTAGCAGGCTCCGCGGCCTGCTCTAGGGTGGCGCGCCGGGTGATGTCATCACCCGGCGCGCTACTCTAGAGCAGGCCGCGGAGCCTGCTGGAAGTAGTAGGCGCCGGCGCCGGACGGGAGCCGCCGGGCCAGAAAGGTAAGGAGGGGGTGCGTGGAGGGGAGGAGGGGGCGCGCGGAGGGGGGAGGGGGGCCCTTACCTTTCCGGCCCGGCGGCTCCCGTCCGGCGCCGGCGCCTACTACTCCCAGCAGGCTCCGCGGCCTGTTCTAGGATGGCGCGCCGGGTGATGTCATCACCCGGCGCGCTACTCTAGAACAGGCCGCGGAGCCTGCTGGAAGTAGTAGGCGCCGGCGCCGGACGGGAGCCGCCGGGCTGGAAAGGTAAGGAGGGGGTGCGTGGAGGGGAGGAGGGGGCGCGCGGAGGGGGGAGGGGGGCCCTTACCTGCCCGGCCCGGCGGCTCCCGTCCGGCGCCGGCGCCTACTACTCCCAGCAGGCTCCGCGGCCTGCTCTAGGATGGCGCGCCGGGTGATGTCATCACCCGGCGCGCTACTCTAGAGCAGGCCGCGGAGCCTGCTGGAAGTAGTAGGCGCCGGCGCCGGACGGGAGCCGCTGGGCCGGAAAGGTAAGGAGGGGGTGCGTGGAGGGGAGGAGGGGGCGCGCGGAGGGGGGAGGGGGGAGGGGGGCCCTTACCTTTCCGGCCCGGCGGCTCCCGTCCGGCGCCAGCGCCTACTACTCCCAGCAGGCTCCGCGGCCTGCTCTAGGATGGCGCGCCGGGTGATGTCATCACCCGGCGCGCTACTCTAGAGCAGGCCGCGGAGCCTGCTGGAAGTAGTAGGCGCCGGCGCCGGACGGGAGCCGCCGGGCCGGAAAGGTAAGGAGGGGGTGCGTGGAGGGGAGGAGGGGGCGCACGGAGGGGGGAGGGGGGAGGGGGGCCCTTACCTGCCCGGCCCGGCGGCTCCCGTCCGGCGCCGGCGCCTACTACTCCCAGCAGGCTCCGCGGCCTGCTCTAGGATGGCGCGCCGGGTGATGTCATCACCCGGCGCGCTACTCGAGAGTAGGCCGCGGAGCCCGCTGGTAGTAGCCGCCGGCGCCGGACGGGCCGAGAAGGTAAGCAGTGGCGGGGAAGGGGGCTTACCCCCCCCCCGGAGCCGTCCGCTTCTATCCGCTGGCGCCCGCGGGCGCCAGCGGATGGAAGCGGGCGGCCCCAGGGGGGGTAGGGAGCGCGGGGGAGGGGGTTTACCTGCCGGGGCCGTCCACAGCGGACGGCCCCGGGGGGGGGGAGGGAGTTAGGCCCCCCCTTACCCACCCGCCGCCATTTTTTCCTCATAGACTTGCATTGCAATGCAAGTCTATGGGGAAAAAAATGGCGGCCGATCCAAAAATGTACGATTTTTGGGTCGGGATCGGACTCGATCCGGTCCGGGGGGCCTCCGATTTTGTCCGAACCGGTCCGGGACAAAATTGGAGGTCCCGATCCGGGTCCCGATCCGATCCGGGGGGTCCGTGCACACCCCTACTTATTTGGAACGTTTTAAAATACTTTTTAAAACGTTTCAAAGGACTGTGTAGATTGGCTCTCTGACTGGCCAGAACATTCTGCCCAGCAGTATTTCAGAAGTTTTGGAGCAGAATCCTCTCAAAGATCAGGAGGGGGGAAATTTGGGTGGACTGAAATTTGGGTAGAGTCTGGGGACAACCACATTTTCTTTGTAAGACCCCCTGGGAATGACACTACATCAGCACAAAAAGGTGATTCCCAGGGCTGAGCACAGAAGCAGCTTGCTTTAATTTCAAGTTTTTAAAAGAGAGAGAAAAGTGCCCTACCTGCAAAACTGGCAAAATAGTCTCACTTCCACCTTCACTGGGGGATGAAGGTCCAAGTCTAGGGTTTTAGAGACTCAGCATCGTCTGCCCCATGAGTGCTCGCATGGTCTGCTCCAACAAGCCAGGGTGTGTGAAGCCCTGCCGAGCACTCAGGAGGCTTGTGAGCTCCCTGAGCCCTCGACATCCATTTACCTTCCCCCCCTTGCTAATGGCAGAAACCACCAGTCATTAGCGTGGAGGAGGGAAAATGTGCAATTTCTGGACACTCTGGAAATCACGTGTTTTAAGGTCCCCATTGGCTTGGAGGGGGACACATGCACTTTCCAGAGCCTCTGGAAAGTCCATATTTTCCCTGGCCATGCTAATGGCAGCCACTATTAGCATGGGCAAGGGAATTGGGCACTTCCCAGAGGATCCAGAAAGCACACTTTCCTTCCCCCCACTGCTCCAATCGGAGCCTTAAACGTCCTCTTAATGCAAGGCTTCCTTGCATTAAGAGGGCCTTTACGGCCCCGATTGGAGCAGTGAGGGAAAAGTGAGGAGGGGAAAGCCACTTTCCAGAGCATCTGGACAGAGTACTATTCCCCTGGGAACACTACTGGCATCCGCCATTAGCATGCCTGGGGGAATTGCACACTTTCTGGAGGCTCCAGAAAGTGTGCTTTCCCAGGTTGCATCTGTGCCCAAGCACTTGTGGGAACTTGTTGGTGCTTAGATGTGGGTCCACCCTCACATCGTGCAAGTCCAGCTGGGTCTGTGGGGGCCAGGCTGCTGCCCTCACAGACCTAGCCAGATGTTCACACCATCCCTAGGTCCAACAAAGGTAGTGGTTCTGGAGTGCTGGGGGGGGGGGGGGCAATATTGTTGCACAGACCTAGCAAAAATGTTATGCCAACTATGGATCTTAAAACACATTACATTTTTTTTTTTTTGCAATTTAATCTTGAATAGCTCTAAGATTGTTGAAGTTTGCAAAGAATCTCCTCCTACCCCACTGCCTCAATGCACTATGACTTTAAAGAAGAAAGGACAAATCTCTATCCGCTCCTTTTTCTGTGCATCACTGCTATTTCTCCTGACATTGCCACATCATCCAGAAGGTTTGGATCAAGTGAGTTTGTTTTGGAATTTGGACTGGACAAATCCCTCAACCATTCATATTACCATCACTATTCAGCTCAGTTCTTCAGCCTCCTTTCCTGACAAAGGCAATTTAGGCAGAGGTATCTGCTAGGGCTGTGAACAGATCCGGATCCTGAATCCAAAGCAGATCGGGGTGATCCGGACCTCCTGGATTTGGATCTGAACTGGATCGGTGGAGGTCCGGATTGTTCCAGATTGGATTATTCCGGATTGATCCAGATCTATCCGGAGATCTGGGGCCCATTGGCCTTCATTGGCCGGGGCCCATTGGCGGCGATGAGGCAGCAGGTAAGCAGGGAGAGTGGGAGGAGGGCAGTGAGTCCTTTTCCCCATAGACTTGCAAGTCTATGGGGAAAAGGAAGGTCTCCAGATATTGATCCGGAGACCCAGATCCGGATTCAAATCCAGCTCTGGAGCAGATCGGGGGAGATCCTATCTGTTCCAGATTGGATTGGGCCTGATCCGGATTGCCCAGATCCAGATCCAGAGCAGATTGGGGAGTTGTGCACAGCCCTAGTATTTGCCCTATGCTTTTTATACTCCCAAACTGAAATGTTTAATACTGGAAATCACAGGAATGATGTTGAAATGCAAATGGACTGTCAGTTTTCACATGCTCTCTGCATAATGAGAAAAAGGGCAGAACACCCAAGGCAATATCCCGTGCTGTTTCAACACTACAGTAATCCAAAAATGCTAATAATAATGGAACATATTACCTTTTCTTCTGCTGTGTCAGTTTGAGAGAGAACCTGGCTGTGCCCCTGTGTGAGCACATGTTGTGTTTGGAGTCACTGTTGCTTCCTCCAGGAAGGAACTATGCCTGAGGATTACTACAGGCTGATGCAAAATGACATGCCAAGTCACATGCTGCATCTCACCATCTGCTAAGTCAGTCGGAAAGGGCCTCACACCAAGGAGAGCATAAGCATTCACACTATGATAATGAAACTTGTAGAAACCTGCATCTGATTGTTGAATTCCCTCAGTTATAGTCATGGAAGTCTATGAAAGACACAAGAAGTCTATGAAAGACATATGTATCATGTGGTTTTTGCCAAGAATATTATAAAGAGATGAGGGGATTTTTGTTTTGGTTTGTCAAATTCCATTTCATTTTCAGCCTCCTTTATCTCGAGTTTAGGATTAATAAAAAGGCATTTACTATCAGTTTGATCCATGGTGCATGTTCCATCACCAAAGAGCAGCCCAAATGAGTCACAAGAAATCATCTACAAATTTCTGAAATATGCTTTGAGAAAGAGAATTTTAGAATCATGTACCAAAAAACACCATTTGATAGTCCTTGTTTGATGTATTCAGCATAACAAACCTCTTCTCCGGCTGCTGTGCATTGTAAGTAAGATATACCTATGCTTGCTTTTGAATCTCTTTGCTTCAGCTAAACGAATAGCACTTAAATCAAATGTGTTGTGAATTTCATACATCACCTGCTTGCCTTCTCCTCCCTTTTCTCCCCACTGCCATTTTTCAAAGTGTCAGGCGGCAATGCTACTTAAAAAAAAAAAAAGTGGAACATTAAATTTACATTTTGAGATGTTCACTATGTTGGCATATTTACTAATCTTCACTCCATTGTGGATTATCTTCTTGGACCATCAAGTAGCAGTTTAAAGCACAGGGAGCTTGGCAAACACAGAGCAGGGAGTTATGCCTTTTTATGGAGCATTTATTTATTTATTTATTTAAACCATTTCTTGGCTGCCTTTCAGGGCAGAAGCCATCACAAGGCAGCTTACAACAATAAAATTCATAAAAACAGTTTAAAACAGTTAAGGCATGGCTGTGGTAACTTGTACCTTTTAGCTAAGATTTAATTAGAAGTAGTAGGCTGACCCTATGAAAAGGAGGACAGGGCTCATGTAACTTTAACAGTTGTAGAGAAAAGGGAATTTCAGCCAGTGTGATTTGTATGCAATTAGTTCCTGGTGAAATTCCCTCTTCCTCACAACAGTTAAAGTTGCAGGCACTATACTAGAATGACCATATACAAAAGAAGGTAGGGGCCCTGCAACTTTAACTGTTGTGATGAAGAGGGAATTTCATCACATCAGGAACTAATTGCATACAAATGACACTGGCTGAAATTCCCTTTGCTCTACAACTGTTAAAGTTACAGGAGCCCTGACCTGGATTTTCATAGGGTCAGCCTAACTTGAAGTAGTCTGGAAGGCTTTGGCTTGTTCGGCCTCTGGAATGTTACAATCTGTGTGAACGGATTTCTGTCAAGTGTTCTCAGAGCAGAGTTGGAGGAATGGTACTACTCCCCGCAAGCCACCTGTTTGCCGTGGCCTTGGAGAGAAATTGTCTCTGAGAACTTGATAGAGAAAGGGTCGGGGTTTGCAGAAGGGTTGCCCAGATTGAAGCATCATCTCGGTGGGCTGAGCAATGCTGCCCTGTTTTGACATTTACTGAAAGTCCAAAACCCCTGTCTGTCAAGTGGTCTGGAAGAAGCCTACACCTCCCTTTTTAAGCTGGAGCAAAAGTGAGGAGCCTTTGCTAGGAACATCTGTTCTGCGTTCCCAGAAAACCTCCCTGTTTGGATCCATCATTATCTGAGATTCTGAGGGCACTCTGCACACGCTCCCTCCTAAGTGGAATTTTGGATTACTAAGAACTTTACTTGAAACGTACTGTGAGGCTGTTCATTGACTTGAACTCTCATGTCCTGTGGATTGTTTGTCTTTGTTTGTTGTCAGCTCAGTGCACAAGCAGACTGGGTGTGATCATTGATGGTTGGACCTTCTCTCCTATGCCTTGACTCATGCAGCAAGGAGTTGGCTGTGGGAATGCTGTAGCATGAAACTCATCGCATTTGAGGGCATAACTTTCCCCGTGATCTCATTTAAGCCTTCGAGTTACTAATGTATAATCCGAGGTTGGACTAGTTCTCTTTGGGTGGTTTGTTAGGGCATTCAAGATTTTGCTCCTTTGATTGCCTGAGGGATCATGTCAGGAATCATCCCCCTCCCTTGGCAGGATTTGGGACCCACGTATGGATTGACCTTCCCTTGCATTCAGAATGGTGGAGATGGCAACTGGGGTGGGTGGGTGGGACGTTGATGGGGATCTCATCACAGTAATAGTGATTAGCTTTTGACTGTTCTGGAATTTCTTGGAGCCTATAGCTACTGATCATCAGCTATATGGTTTCTGAAGTGTATAAACATTAAGCCTTGCTGTGGGATTTCCTCCAATAAAGAAGCCTCATTGATTTGGGTATCCTGTGTCAGCTTGCCAGAATGTGTGCTTGCCTGAGGGACCGGGAAAGCTGACAAAGATGTTGCGAGAGTGATCAGCCCTTTTTTAAAAAAAAAAAAAAAAGTGGAGGTGTGAATCTGTGAATAATGCACACATCTCACATTGCTCCCCGTTCTAGGTGAGGAAGGCTTCCCATGGTTCTGCTCTGTATAGGCAGCCTTGGCAAAACAGCAGCAGCTTTGAAAAGGAGAGAAGCCTGATGAGCCTTCAATTACCTCCCTCCCTCCCTCCCTCCACCCCCATCAACAGCTTCTCTTCCCTCTTCCCTCTTCCCTCTCTGCCTTGCCTAGAGAACTCAAGAGTGAATACAACACTGCTTTCCCTCACCCTGTATTTGAATATAAAAATTACGTTTGGAATGTTTTTTCCAGCCTTCCCAATTTTCTCCATTGCCCAAAATGGATTGAGTACCTTGAGTAGCTCCTCTCATTTTCTGGCTGGTTCTAACTGAAACCTAATATGGAATCACAGCCCCACTGAAGTTAGAGCCATCAGCCTCCATGGCTGTGTATATAACATTTGCAGCCTAAATATGGTTATTGGTTTATTAACAGATTATTTCAAGGAATAATCATATGTGACCTGAATTATGGTAACCTGGGAGGCAAGGGTAGCCCTGAATGAGGCTGCTGTTGTTGCTGTTCTTAATCTTATGCTCTAGCTTAAAATATAATGGGCATATCGCAAAGTCACTCAACATTAGGCTGACCATATGAAAAGGAGGACAGGGCACATGTAACTTTAACAGTTGTAGAGAAAAGGGAATTTCAGCCAGTGTCATTTGTATGCAATTAGTCCCTGGTGAAATCCCCTCTTCATCACAACTGTTAAAGTTGCAGGCACTATACTAGAGTGACCATATACAAAAGAAGGCAGGGCCCCTGCAACTTTAACTGTTGTAATGAAGAGGGAATTTCACCAGGTACGAATTGCACACAAATGACACTGGCTGAAATTCCCTTTTCTCTACAACTGTTAAAGTTACATGAGCCCTGTCCTCCTTTTCATATGGTCAGCCTACTCAACATACAGTAACTATATGGACAGGAAGATTTGTGAGGATTGTTTTTCTTTACTTTCATTAAAACAGAAGCATTTCCCTGCTCTGTGAAAGCAACAATGAGACCTTTATTTTCTCAGGAACTATTTCTTTGCAGAGGAAGCACATTGAGCTCACCCAAGCAGTCTGAGGTGAACAAGGTCACATTCATAACTCATCTTTGAAAAATATAGAGGGGACATTAAAAAGAAAACAACAGAATGCTTTCACTGTTTCTAACTTTTCTTAATTTATTACCCTTTATCCATGAAGGATATGTTACAAATTGTAATAATAATAATCAAATTAAAAGGGAAAATTAGCTTGCTGCTAATTGCATAGCATTCTATAGAAGGGGCATATTTAACCCTTTGCGTTGTGTGGCTGCACCGCAGATATGTCTTACAGCTATAAAAAAACAACAACCCTAAAACATGCTTTCTAAATAGCTTGAGCTATAAGGCAATTGACTGACTAATGTGAACTAGTGAAAGAAGTCTGCAGTTCTTCTCAGTGATACATGTAAGGAGGTCATACTTAGCATTGCTTTTGGTCTTCTTTTAGTTAGGGGCGTCTTTAATATTAAGAGTTTGTGTACGCAGCTGTGCCTAGACAAAGCTGTCTATGCCTTTTCCTTGTCACATTGTGTGTGGCATAAAATGGTGGCATGTGTGTGAATAAGCCATGACAGAGGGGGAATGCATAAGAGGTAAAGAGTCAGTGTGTAGAGAGAAAAGCCTGCTAGAATCTGGAAGTTCATAGGAGTGGGGTCCTTGTAGAATCTGGAGTTTTCTGGGTATTTAGGAACAGTATTAATTGCTAATTGTTCCACTAGTTTAGGCCAGTAAAATAGTGGCATATTGGTGATAACAAAGTAACTGCCACAGACAAAATTTTCATATTACCTCGAACTAGGGATGTTGGAGATCCGCAACGGAATCAAATGAGTTTGAATTTCTATGTATCCAACTTGGAGATACCATAGTAGACCAGCCTTTCCTGAGTTACACAAATTCTGCAGACTTGTGGACCAGTTTTTATTTCAAGTTTTTCTGGACGTTTACACAAATTTATATGTAACAAAAAATGGCCAAAATGCACATTTCTCCATAAGCTAAAGCATGAGATGCATACTTTTTTGTAGGGGATTTGCCATTTTGGGGGGGTTTGTGCATTTTGGGGAGGTGCACTTTTGATTGTGAATTTACACAATGTGAATTTGTGCAAATTTAGGAAACTGGGAAAAAATCCAATTCGATCTGGGAGTGGATGATGTAAGGGACTTGACAATTCGTAAAACACAGATGGAACAGATTTTACAATATCATGCATCCCTACCTCGAATACAAATGCTTTTCAGTGGAGTCAGTTTTCAACAGTGAACCATGAAGTAAGGGGTGTGTGTGTGTGTGAGAGAGAGAGAAAGAGAGAGAGAGACCTGGCCTTCAAAGTTATTGGTAATAAAATTCATGGCCACTAGGTGGCTGTTAGAAAAGATTATACAAATTCATGGATAATAGATATGTCAGCTGCTCTTAGTTATGATAGCTATATGTAGCTTCCCTATCCAGATATAGCATAATGTTGAATGCCAGATACTGGATACGATGAGGGAGAGGCTTCCAATTTCATATCTTGCTTTTGAGCTTCCCAGAAATATCTGGTTGCTAGACAAGATAGACTTTGGCGTGATGCACCAGGACAATACTTATACACTACCCAGTCG